>CP053121.2:7522500-10022500 GCA_022674325.2 Grapholita molesta | reverse complement strand
CATGATTAATACAATTATTTAGCGTAGTACCTAAATAACAAATATAGCGTATTTCTACCAACGTAGTTACTGTTCTCATCAAGACAGGGGATAGGTATCCATGTGAGTCCTATAGAGGTAGGTATCAAAAGACATGTAAGAGAGCTCTAATACATTATAATACAAAATAACATTTACCTAACTACATGAATACAATTTTATTTACTTGTTTTTATTCCCCATATACCTGTTTCAGTATCTAGTTCATGAATGCTACACTTGACAATTAAAGTAACACGAGGAAACAAGTATTTTTTGCATACTGCAAGCGGCAGCAGTCAACGGAAGAGGCGTGAGACCCATTTGCATATATTAATATGCGCAGAAGCACGTGACACTCAATTGTGTTCAATTGTTACTCGCATTTGTTATTGATTTCTGGAGTATTACAGTGTGTATTTTTCATACGGGCGTATAAGTTGCCCACATACAGTATCCAGTAATACGACTCGTATTATGTTAATAATTTTGTTAAATGGTGTTATAACATACTTGTAACGATTTTTTTAAGTCGGAGCGGGCAGCAATGTACGCAGTCCAACTTATTTTGACATGACAAGTAATAGTGACATGTCATGACGCATCGGTATGTTAATTACTATGGATGGAATACATTGCGTGCTTAATTTTTATTTATAAAAATAGTATAGGTACTTATAAATAAATAAATAAGTCTATAAGACAGCCTTACTGAACTTATTGACTGAACGCGGTAAGCTCAAGAAGGCTTGTGTTGTGGGTACTCAGTCATTGATATACGCATAATGAAATAAAAATATGCATATACTTATAGGGCGTAGGGATGTGAAGACCCCATCTCCCAATGGTTTTCACCAGTGCAAGCAGTTAGCGCAGGGCAGCTAGTGGCGAGCTATTGGAGAGTAGCGAGTCCACTTATCTGAGCGCCCCTGAGGGTGCCCTGTCGGATAGGTGAGACAGGTCCCCTGCCTCTAACTTGCCTTAACCGGCCGTCCAAAATGGGGTCGCTAGGCCTGCGTTCTCGGGGGTAGATGTGGAAACATAAGTGGCGAGTTGGCTATATGTTTAAAGTCCAGTGACACCTCTCTACCCTTAGGCCTTTGCACCGGTGTTGCCCAGAGCCACTTTTGATGTCGCTCTTTGTGGGGCCCATCTCGCGGAGGGCGAGTCATCGTCTGTCGAAAATAATATATGCTATTTTATTAGACAGGCGTCCGGTTTTTTATCCAATAGCCCAGTAGCTAGTCCATCCTTTCCACCCGATAACCTAGCAAATTTTAGATTTCATTAGGACTCAATAGTCCATACACTATGGCGGGTACTGTCACTCAGGCAACATCCACTTGGTGTACATCTTATATTTAATTAAATTGTGGAAAGGGCCTATGCGTGTTGCCTTGGTCCAAATGTCCGGAACACCATTGTGTATACGGGAAAGAGACACATGAATACTTATTTAAAATCCATGTGTTCGACATTGAATGTAGTAAATACTAAAAATATACCACTAAAGTCATCTTCTATTCGGCCCGTATGTTTCAGAGACTATCCAACTCTTAAAGTAAAAATATGAGTCACTTCCGCACTTGCCACTCATTTAGGTATTTTTTTTTTTAACCAAGGGGGCGATTTTTGAGAGTCGTGCACTCAAAGTCAATAGTCACATACAAAAGTTTTTTACTATTATTTTGCACATAATGTATAGTTTCGAAACCCACGATTTATTTACATCATTCATGCTTCTTAAATACCATTTCTTCGTGTTTGAGAGAGTTTAAAATGTCACGATTCGAGCGTCGACTGCTCAATCGCCCAGGTCCTTGAATAACAAACCTACTAATTTTATTGGTCCCAGTGAGAAAATTGGTAATCTGAAAACACAGAGCTTTGTCATTGTGTTGTTGTTATTTTAGTTGTGTAATAAACGACACACCACAAAAGGCAGTAACTATAAACATTTCACAGCCACCTCTGCTGCGAGGTTTACGATCGCATGTGCTATATACGAGTTTCCTAGTAATTGTATGAACCTCTGATAAAAGAAATACTTATATGATTTTTTTATTACTGATTATACGGTTTATTGTTCTTTTCTACAGTATGTGACTATCGATTTTTATTAACTACATATCTAAAATCAATTGAATAGTCTCCTACCACATGAAGAGTAGAAGAGTACTACCACGTCTCCTACTACTCTACGAGAATGTCGTAATTTTAACAAGTTAGCCAATGATAACACAAACAAATACATCTCGTTGATACAAAATATTGTACGGTCGGCTCCAAAAATATGTTATCGATTTCGATCCTTATACCTCAGACATACGGTCTCAAATGTACACATATAATTAGACGTAGTACACCCACGTGTACTACGTCTAACTCAACTATACATCTAGTATAGTTGGTCAACAGCGGCAGTTACTTTATTACTATAAATAAAAAAGCTATTAATTGGAATATTTTTTTACGGACATTCATTCTTATAAAATCGTGCTGATGTCTGAGTGACTAGACATTGCGTAAATATCAGTAGGTATCATATATTTCGATCCAGAAATACATAGAGTAACCTTTCTAAATAGAACTAAATATACCAATGCAATGATCAAGCAGTATCTCATCACGGTATCTCAACGACACATTTCTCCAGACAATGCGTAGTGTCGACACTAGTGTCGTGTGTCGACACTAGACCTTTGAGATTATCTTGTTAGAGTCCCGAGAGAAATGTCGGGTTGAGTAAGAGGAAGCAGCAAAGGTCGTGAAGACGCTATTGTTGGCCAAATTTATTTGCCCGGTGTCAAAGTGCATTCCGCGGTAACAAGATACATGAGAATTCATATGTCGAGTTGAATTTGACATCAGTTAGACATCTATAATGGTTTAAATTGAAAACGTAAGAAAAAGTGAAAAAGCCCGCAGATGTCTGAGGCAGGATATGGATATGAACCCGAGTCTTCAGCATACGCGACTGATCCAAGGATAAATATGAACCAATGGATGATCAAGATCTAATTTAACCTATTGGTATTGGTTCATATTTTTATACATTAGGTTCGGTTCTGCTATTGGTTTGTTGATTCAATTAATGATTAGTTAAAACAAAAAAAAAGACGAATTTCTTAATAAATTAGAGTTTCATTACTGTAAAATAAGACTATGATAATAGGCATGGTACTCACGTATTTATCATATGTTTGGTTTAGCAAACTCTCCACAATCATTTTATTGAAACCTCACTAATGAATCTTTTCTTCTTTTTTTCAGGTGTGATCTTGCTGTCTGTGTAGCGGATTTAACAAGCTGTTGGGTAAGTCAAAAGTTCAGAACGTAATACATAATTGTTTGTATTTACTAATTTATTTACTTATGCAATAATGACTTAATGCCACTTGCAATGGAAGTGACTTTGTAACTAGATTATAATAGCTTGCGCGTAACAATTGTTCCCATCCTTATTACACTACATCTTTCTAAATGAGATGGATAGAAATTAAGCTATTTGAAGAGAAATGTGATGAATGGCGTATTTGACCACAAATATCTAGAAACAACTAAACTACAAGTGACATTCTGGAAGTGTCACTAACCCTTCCAACATTAACAACTTGTAGTTGTTTTTAGTAGGTACATTAATAATGCAACCTTTGCCCCGGAATCAAAACTAAAACAAAACAATTGTAATTAACCCCTTATCAACTTCATCTCGGAGAGCAGAATAATCGGTTACGACGCCTTACACAAGTAATACAGCATCATTAATAGTTATTTACATAAGCATCCAACAATAGGAACATGGGAACGGTTCTGGGCGTTTTTAGTGTTGCGACTGCCGTGAGGAGTCGCGTTACTGTGTTATTTAGATTAGTACTGGGATTATAAACTGATATAGATGTCATGTACTCAAGATTGTACTTAACAAACAGTTACCAAGCCTTACAGTGTCTAAATCCACATATAACATATCACTACACAATCACAAGTCTTACAGAAATCGACCGAGTCCTAGAGTAAGCTCAATAATAAACAATTACCCAGGACCATCGGCTTCATAGGCGGACCTACCTCACTCCTACTAAGTCCGGTCTTCAATGTATACTACACATTAATTATTATGATTTGTTACTAGTTGTAGATGAAACATGCAATAAACTTTTTTTAAATATATACTTCCATGATTCTTTGTGATATATATCTTTGTGCGAGGAAGCCGCCAGCTCTTCGGTCACCAGTTAATTTTATGCTTATATAAATATGTGTATATGTATATAACTGAGCAGAAGCATGCCGCGGTGTGCTTGGTGCACGAAACCTGAGTGCTCGTCCTTCACTATACTCAGAACCGTTTTACTATTTTACTAAATACTACTAATAATTAATCAGACAGATCTACTAATCAGAAAGATTGGGCTTTTTGTCTATAAATAAACATCTAAATATCAATGCGGTAGAAGTATTCAGTGAATTTTATATAGAAATAATCACATATCAAAACTAACTTGATGATAAAGGTAAAATCAATCGACATAAGTGCTTGAAATTATGTATATTAACAAAATATCGTACTATTATATATCTACTAAGTATTTTTACATAGATGGCCTCTGAGTCCCGTGGATTTTACGTGTACATAATAAATATCGCTATCTGGTTTAAACATACCTACTCTGTAAACAACTGGTGTTTTTTGTGCGCCCTCGCCACTCAATGACTAAAACAGGTTCACATAAATGTATGTGAACCTGTAACATTGCACTGCATTTAGGTAGTGAATACAATGTCAATAAACAGTAATTAATGGATCAACAATCACTCAAACGGTCATCAAATGCCAACCAGTACATTTGGCTAGTCTAGCCTAGACTCAAACTTAGATAAACCTTTGAAAACAGAGCGTTTGCGACATTGTTAGTGCTTTATTGAGCAGAGTACCCTGAGCGGACTAGTTCAATTCTGCGTATACAGGGTCACGCTTATTTTGTGTGCAATGAGATCAAGTGACTTTTAATATTTGTATTTAAACTTTCGGTGACATTTTAACAATTTATGAATAACGCGGGTCTACTAACATTTATTTAATCACTCGCGCGACAAGTTTGAGAATAGGTGGCCTTGCGGCTGGAGCGTGCCACTTGCAATCCGAAAGTCGCAAGTTCGAACCCCTGCTTCTACCAATGAGTTTTTCGGAAAACATGTACAAAATATAATTTGATATTTACCAGTCGCTTTCGCTCCCAATAAGGTCTAGTTTACCCTCTGGGTTGGAAGGTCAGATGTCAGTCGCTTTCGTAAAACTAGTGCTCACGCCAAATCCTAGGATTAGTTGCCAAGCAGGCAGCAAAATGCCGGGACAACGCGAGGAAAATGAAATACATATTTAAGCACTAAGCGTGCCGAGCCCCGGTTCGCGTCCGTGACATGTTATTCATAAATTGACCTGTGTTAATACATAACACCATTTTCCGTTCTATGTAGTGATTTTCTAAACCTTTGAATTTATTCTTATGCCTACCGGTATATAATTACAAGACATATTATAAGAATAATCTTTGATTATTTGTATTTTGTAAAGAATGTTACAATGATATCAGAACAATTTCACACAATCGATCGTTTTCCCAATTTCCATAGAGCAGTAAACGAAACCATTCTTCTCATACACGATAGTAAATCACTCCAAACCCTCCATTAAATGATAACATCGTATGAGACAATGGCGTGTCCGTATGTATGTCTGTGTGTAAGTACTCTTGCCGCTAAACTGTTGTTGCCGAACAAAAAGTTCAAGGACGTAATACTATTGAGGTAAGTAGGGACAGCACATAAATGTAGCACGATAGTGTAATTAAATATTTTTATTTGGTATATTAGGTATTATTTCTTTATATTGCGTCTATTATGTCTTTTTACCTAATGAGTTTAAGTAGGTACTTACCTGATTAAGTTTTATGCATGAATAATTATTTTGGTCGTTGTTTGTCACCGGGGACAATTAAAAGCAGTTAATAGTTATTTGTTATACAAGGGGGCAAAGTTAGTGTTTACCTACCTTCTCGTGCTAATATTGAGACCCGAGCTAGGGAAAGATTCCAAAATTCAAAGAGTGGAATCTTGAGCATTGGGAGGGTCTCAAAACACTAGATGAGAACACACTTTGCTACCGAGTGAAACACATAATTTTTCACCTCACTACCTCGAGGAAAAAATTAACTCTAAAACTGTAAAATGTAATGAAAATTATTGGCATCCATTATTTATCATTCAAAAACATTAAATAAAATAACATCTAACCAACTTACGTCAAAAAAAACACTCGATTAGTAATAAACAATTTGTATGAAATTACTTTGCACTCTTGTGAACGTAATGCAACTTTGCTATCTGTTTTTAAAGAACAAAACAGGCCTGTCTGAGCTAGTGAGGTTAAAAATAATTAATTACAATATCACCTTTCGATACATTTTGTTTATTTAACACCAGTGCAGTGGAGAAATAACCCATAAATAATTTACTTATACTTAAAATACGCTTACATCTTAAATAAATGTATTCAATGGCTTAGAAATGATTAACGTGTCTCTCACTCTGTCAAGACTCAGTAGCTCTATGAATACATACCTAATATTGAATATTAGATACTAGTTTAAGTACTAGGGTTAAGTTAAAAAGCAAGCTTTTCCGAGGATATTATAGACAATTATACTGCCTTATTACTTACTCATTTAATAAGTCTCTTACCTACGTATCATAGAGCGCATATACGCAATTCTGATTAGGGGTTGGAGTAGTTGCCATGGCCATATCGTCGGACCGTTCATTCATTCATTCGTTCACCATATCATTGCTTTACTTAATCTGCCAACGCTACCGATAATCCACTTGCAAAGGCCATCTTCCCATGTGGCACGTTGTGACGTAACGAATCGCACCAGTTAAATTTTATTGACCTTTGTCTAATAAGGCCGAGATTTCGGGTGCTATTTCTCACACTGGCCACTACCACTGTTTTCACTTGAATACTAAATGAGTTAGAATACTCAATGCCACAGTTTGGTTAATGGGTATGCTAATATTGTTTATAATCCAAATACTTGTTTTAAATTATAAATGCAAGTAGATTATGTATAAAGTATGAATGATTATTGTTACCATAATTTAAATTTAACTTGTGATTTTATGAATGACCTTTATCGGAATACACATGGAAATGATGCTGCAATTTTTATGATATAACGTGTCTTTGGATTTGTAAAATTCATACCATAATCATAAGTCTGTAAGCTTTTGTAGGCGCGTTAAGCAAACGACTGACTGCTGGCTTTAACAGCTTTCTATCTCAGTCACTACTGTCACTAGTGCCCTGCCTATGTATCAGGGGGATGTTATTTGCAAGATATTTAAATCAATTAATTACCTTGAGCATTCCATACACATTATAAAAACGATATACTGATTACGCGGAAATCGCCTGAAACCCCCGTGCTTCAACGACGAAAAAAAATTAGACGAATATACTTAAGAACCCGTGCGAAGCAGAGGCGGGTCACAAGTGTAACTAATAAAGTTTATCGTTCAGCGATACCGGAAACCAACACATTACAGCTTGTTTATCGTATCGTATTGTGTACTTGTTTATTTTATTCTGGCCCAAAAATGTCATATTTAAACTGGTTCCCAAATTAAATACTTTATTTAAGAATGCTTGACCTTAATAAAATGTACTTCTAATAAATTACTTAGATTTAGGACAGTCCTAGTATATTTTCAGCAGGAAAATAAAGGTGTATCAAATTAAATGACCATCCCATTCCCACGTCGTCGTCACTCGTCAATAATGACATTTACGACGACCCTGACATTCAGCCGAAACTGGCAGCGGTTGTTGCACTTTCCGTTACTTTACGTCATGGCAATAAAGTTGACATTATTGGCGGTACTTGGGGTATATTGGCAATAACAAGGTAGCAGTTCCGCGTTGTATTCGGTAACATATCTGCTATCTTATGCACTTGGACTTGCATAAACTAACATAAATAATATATTCACAACTTTGCTGTATCTTTATAACACGGTTAAACCTCTAGGCTCCATACTAACTCCTCTAGGCTCCAACCTAATATTAAGCTAAGGTACACTTTAGAAACACTGGTCTTTCTTTCTTCTTTTACATGTTCCTTGACACTTAAAAAATGATCTGACAGTCCCGACAAGTCCACTGCATTTAGTATAGGGATAGTATAGTGAGCCCATAGTGGAAGCATGAACTTCTGAAAAATAACTGCATCTCACAGATCGGGGGTACGCGGAAAGGTTACGTGTTAATCTTTACCAGCCAATCCTCTGTTAATAAATGGAAATCGGACCTATAAAAACTGTTTTCAATTTTGTTTCATACATGGCTATAAACAGTTGCTTCTTTTTATCGATTAGACACTTCATCAATCTTGAATTGGCTAAACAATAGCAAATCACATGATTATTGGATGATCGCGTAACTCTTAATCTGAGTTAATCAGACGCGTCCCAAATGGAGCAACAATGGCGGTCGCACGCCATAACATAACGCCTTATATAACCAGTCAACATTTATTCACACTTGGTTATTTTGTTACTATTCTGTATTCTGACATAGTTCCCAAATCAACGTATCACGTTTTTCGATTTGTGTAAGATATATTTTTTCTCAATATCTCGAACTATTGTCATCCCAACAGGTAATCCCAGTTCAATAAATCACAAAGTTCAATAAATCACAAAGTTCAATAAATCACAAAGTTCAATAAATGTCTCATAGTTTAACGGTTAGCATGGTTGTTATTTTATCGGCTATCACGCTATCCGTCAATTTCGTGCTCACATACTTGACGTGACAGATATTGAGTATCTAATTAAGTATTTAGTAGAATATTATTAATTATTCGAGTTTTACCTACTATTGAATATTTGAATAGTTATTAAATAAATAAATAAATAAATAAATATTTCGGACATTCTTACACAAATCAACCTAGTCCTACGGTCTCAATAAGGCTTGTGTTGCAGGTACTAGACGACGATATATATAATATATAGATACATATAAATACTTAAATACATAGAAAACACCCATGACTCAGGAACAAATATCTGTGCTCAGCACACAAATAAATGCCCTGACTGGGAATCGAACCCAGGACCTTCGGCTTCATAGGCAGGGTCACTACCCACTAGGCCAGACCGGTCGGTGTTTTATTACCAAATATAAAATATTAATAAAAAAAAATAGGTATCCCAATTAGTTACTTGTTACATTACCCTAAAGAAAAAATATTAATAACAAACACTATAGTAATTAAATTAATGTGTGAAAATGTTAAAGATATAATATAATAAAATCTTGATACACAGATCGAAATCATTACATAACTGTTAAGAAGTTACGTAAGTTATAACTAGTATTTTTTTATAATAGTAAGTAGATACAATAAGAAAATTAACTAACTATACTGGCTCGAAATCAGATTATATTGTTAAATATTTGGAGTGCGATACAATTTATATTATTTGTGACCCATTGCAATAATATTAAAGGAACAATCAAAACAGCTTGGCTTTCCCCCCAAATGTGGACACAATGAGAAATAACATGGCAGGCAATTTAATGATCAATTTTTATTTGTAATTGAACGTACCGAAGATAAATAAAGAGCTTTGACTTAGCAACTCTATATTATATTTATTATTAAACTGTTAATACGCTTTTTAAAATATGTATAGTTCGTTAAAATGTTCTCACGTGACATAATATAGATAGGTGCACTTGAAAATAAAAAACATTTCGTAGATGTAATTTACTGTAATATCATCTGGTACAGTCGCCATCATCGGATCATCGGAGATGTGGAGGTGGTCACAAATATCCGAACAACGCCTATATTGTTAAGGAGATAAAGTGCATGTTCAGGTATTTGTGACCACCTCAACAGCTACGATATATCTGATGGCAACTAGTCAAGGTCAAACATAGTTATAGATGCGGTCAAAGTGCCAAAATTTGTATACATACACCTTACTATCTTACTATTAAGATACATGTACATATACTTTGGAACTAAATTTGAGTCGATATATTGGACCTTGACTGTACATTGTCATCATTGCTGTAATTAGAAAATCATTATTTTACTTTTAACACATATTCGGGTAAAAATTCAAAGGTCAAACTTCGCAATGTCCATTGATACTGAATCAGTCATGTCAAGGCGTTATTGTTCCAATTGACGAAGGTCTTTTAAGGGAATTTAGATTTGCTACATATTATGGAATTTACACGGTGTGATGTTTGGTCTACACTATTATTGGATTTTAACAAATGGTTCATGATTTACATACAATCAGTTTTAGTGAAAGGTCCATAAAGTTGCAAGTTTATTGAATGGCATCCAATTTGTTAAATATGTCCTGTCGTGCTTTAAACTTTTACTCATTCGAAGTAAAAAACCAAAAATCAACTCTATTTATATCCGTCCAAAAGGCTAAGGAATTAAAACATGATTTTGTATAAAAAATATAAGTTATACTTATTATCAGTAAACATCAGTTTTTAAAAACATATTATTGCATACTTATATTTTATATGTGTTTAATAATAGATAGTTATTATGTGTTTTCTTCCTTAGAAATGTTACAGATAAATGAAAGATGGAAAGGGTTCAGTTTATTTAAACATAAACTATCAGATAAACATTTACTTTTATAATTCGCAATGAATAGTACCAAATTGTTTTCTGAAATATTTAAAATATAAATAAATATATAGTTTATTTGTTAATCATGTTATTATGTAACCCGAACATCATGGTTTTAATCTCCATGTAACTACTAGACGATAAAAATATGTGTATAAATTGATATAAATCAACAATAATTTCTCGATGCAATAATGGACCCATTAATTATACTGTTCAATCGTGACTACATTATGAGCAGATAAACAAATAGGTGTACCTACTCCTAAACGTCTGAGTGTTGCACTTAACCCAATGCCATATTCATGACTAATACAATGTGAACAAGTCTTGTGGTTTTTACACATCACGCCAAATGTCAAACGACATTTTTCTCACGATATTTCCTACACATCCACATAATGTCCTTCCAATGATAAAGACTGAAAGAAAAAAATAACTTTTAGTTATATTTCTAGATACAAACAACTATTATCTGTTCAGTAAATATCAAGTAGGTAATTTATCAGGATATTAATCATGATGTATTAACTTATAAAACATATTATGAGAAACGAAATAAGTTCTCGCGATATGTTGGGTTGTTCGAACAATAACATAAAAAGGAATTAATTATACAGGTAATTAAAGCGATATTATGTATAATTATTGAATGAAATTAATGTGGTTTTATATTAAAAATACATGCATTAGCAATAAAATTAAATAAATAAAAATAATCAGGCCAATCTAACACAAATCGACCTAGTCCTACGGTAAGCTCGTAAGGCTTGTGTTGTAGGTACTAGACGACGATATATATAATAGATAGATACATATAAATACTTAAATACATAGAAAACAACCATGACCCGGAACAAATATCTGTGCTCATCACACAAATAAATGCCCTGACTGGGAATCGAACCCAGGATCATCGGCTTCATAGGCAGGGTCACTACCCATTAGGCCAGACCGGTCGTCAAAAGCATTAAATTATAAATAACGCTGTATTAGATCTGATCCGGTATTCATTACCTATTCCATAAATAGAGTTGGATCAGATACTCTGGAAATGCCAAATCGCACAATCGCTACAAACGTTACATGATATTTGACTCTAATCCTGGTCAATTGCGAATGTAATGTAGTTAAGTATCTCGTAAGAAATGTCACTGTAATTCATTGCTTGTGAGGAGATAATGAAAGACATCATTTGATTGTGATAAAATCTAAATTATTCGACTGTCGATGTACACATAAAAAAGGCTCCTTACTATTATTCGTTACAACAATGGTAAGCAGCCTCTTTTTGATGTATTTTAATTTAAATTAGTTTTATGTTTTATTTATTATTACCTATATATTCCTTTTTTATTTATGTTGGGATGGTTTAAATAATAAATAATATGGTTTATAATTAAATGTTTAGGTTTTCACAAATAATAGTTGTGGTGTGTTAAGTTTATTGTACATTCATACAAGATTTATTTTAATGTTATATTAAAAAAATGAAGACAGAGGTTCTCGAATCCAGCTTGGAGATATATTTTTTTTCTTAATTAGTATACGATAAATTCCTCATTTTGAGATGACGATTTGGCAAGTCAATAATAATGATGAATGGAGAGGCCAAGTAATACGGTGCCATTTGCTTAGGCGTTGTCTACCATTTGGTGCAATAGCGATTACTCCAGTCGTAGTAAAATGTTTATGATTATTACCACTGGTACGAGTATGCTGCCCATCGGTTTTTATATCAATGTGCACCCTAGCGCTATATCTTCTAGCATAAAAAAAATATATAAATCATATCGGTACCTAGATATATATAATTATATATGATTTTCCGCTTGCACACGGAACGGATTGAAAATTCGCGTCGGAGGGTCTACCGCGAAACTCGAAGTAATAACAGTGACAGAGACAATCATTAGGCGAATATAGTAGGCCTTCTGATGTGAGGACTAGCCAAACACAAGGCATAATTTAATTATAATCATTCTTCATGTATGGCAGTGACAACCTCGTTTGAATTAATTACAGGTAAGTGCCATTCATTAGCGCTTAACGCGTTGTAAGGTCGTATGAACTTTACGCCAAGAGCCCTAAAACAAAAGTCTCATCTCTTAATCGCTAAGAAGACAAAAGAGTAAATGCCATGTTCGTGCGAGCCGGTGTCAAGGATGGCGCCGAACTGTCATGCGCGTACGCACTCGAGTTAGCCGCGGGACATTCACGATGACTATTCAACTGGGTATCAATTCATCTCTAGCTTGTTGAACAACAATGTTGATAAATGACTAAACATTATGAATACACTTTTAAAATGAAAGTTTAGCTCGTTGCCTGGCCATAATTATGCTTGTAGACATATTTTTATTATATCTTTTGTGCCCTGGACACTGTTAGCAATGGAATTTCACGACACAATACTATAATAAGGGTAATTTTATACAATTTTCTTTCGATATCAAAAAGAACAGTCATAATTAAAGTTACATAAATCCAAATCATACCTATCAATAGTCAATAAATTCAATGGGCAATCGAATTGTGTATCAATTCTGTGAATTTTATCTTCGATATCTATCGGATGAAATCTCGTAATTGAGAAAAATTGTATCACGCACAAGCCATCGGACATCTTAGTTAGATCCGTGCATCTCTTTTTTATGACATCGTTATGTAAGGAACCTTGTGCTTTCAAATACAAAAGATAGCTCATCGATAGACGCGGTGGAATCAAAGCGACGAACTATGATCCACAATTTTAAAAATATACAAGAGAGCAATGAAAATTGGCCATTAATGTTTGTTTACTTTACATTTCACTTAACAGGAATATATTTCGTAGTACAGTTTTTATAACTAGCGCAGAGTTGCTAATTTTATGACTTTTATGAGGCACTGTATTTGCTCCAGTAGAACCTAAAGTAAAGTACAGTGCCTTAATGTTTGTTTATTGAAAAAAAATAGTGTAACGATGTTTCACCAAAATTAGTAGGTAACTAAAGTTCGTTAAACGTTTTGGTCCTATATTTGTTTCAGTAGTTTGCCGCTTTAGAGTTTCAATGCAGGTCAGATATATTCATTTATTCATTATTATCATATTATTTTTAGTTCCACTCCCTCGCCTTCTATCATTGAATCGGCCCATTCAGGTCAAATCAAAAGTCACAGTAAAAGCGAAGAACGTCGAGCAAGCGACTGGAGTAACTGATATGCTGTTACAATAATACTTAAATAAAATACAATAAAACTAACCTACTCGTAGAATCGGTATTCGCTTCAGCGTCTCACTGGAGCGTGAGCGATGGTCCTCCTATTATAACAACTTTCTTTCTTTTGTGATCGGAGAACTAATCATAATAATGAGCTAATAGCGCGGAAGAACGACGATGGATCTATAGAATTGACATACGTACATCATTCATACTGTGAGACAAAAGAGTGTGATGTATGCGGTAACTAAGAATGAATCAGTATTACATATTGGAGTTATTTTTTAGAACTTTGATTAGGGATATATGGATCTTCAGTGATATTAGCGAAAAGGTAAAAAGGTTAAGGTGTATTCGAGTAATTTCGAATGATTGTAATATGACCCATAAGTACTCATTATAATAAGAGTCTATTTTCGGAATTATTTGTCAAATTTCATCATCATCATCATCATCTGCCGTATATCACCCGTATTGTTACGGGTGACTTGTATCATCTTGAGGAGAAGTTGCCATAGTCGCCACGCTCGGCTGTCGGGTTGACGACCGCAGTAGCTATTTGTTTTTAACAACGACGGTAGCAAACAAGCATACTGCCCGCCTGATGGGAAGTAATTACCGTAGCCATAATTAACGATTAACACGGTACTACTCACGTTTATTTAGTCACTCGCGCGACATGTTTCGGAGAACATAGGCCTCCATTTTCAAGCACTAAGAGTGCTGAGTGTCCGATCGGTTCGCCGCTCGCGTCACCGGCCCGTCGCGCACTGACAAAATAAACATGTCGCGCGAGTGACTAAATAAACGTGAGTAGTACCATGTTAATCGTTAATTATTAAACATGTCTCATGTAAGTTTAAATACAAAAAAATTACCGTAGCCTATATGGACGCCTGCAACTTCAGAAGATTTACATGCGCTTTGCCTACCCTAAAAGTTGTAGGAGTTATTAGTGCTAGTCAAAATTTGTAGTGTTATTTGATGTTCGACCGAAAATAAGTATTTAATATAACAATGAATAATTAGTGGATATAATAAACATAAGTACTAAGTAACATACCTATATATCTTTACCTACTAACATGGTTTTTATGAAAAAGTTGCGTCAAAGTACACAAGTTTACTGAGTTTATCAGCTAACTAATCATTTATCCGTATTTTATTTACTGAATATTCGTGGGAACTTCTTCGAACGTGGGTATATATCAGTCTCTTAAAGATCCAAGGATCATTAATAATGCACGTTCGATTTCCGCTTGGGAACCGAACTCTAGCCTAGTTGCGACCTTCCGACCGGATCTCAGGCCTTATTCTTAAATGTAGATTAGATGTATACAAATTATATTAACAATAAGATTGATTGAGCATCTGTCTCTTTCTAATAGTATAATTCCAATGTATACTATCATCTTTATTAATATTACAAGCAAAGCACATGTAACATCGCGGGGTATTAAAGGTTTGCTGTTACTGTTTTACAATTAGATAGTAACTGGGCTATACAGACTAATGCAAATAATAATTTTCGTACATATTTGTGGAAATTTGGTTAATGGCTTATAAGAGTGCTAGTTATGTCATATAGAAGGAGCCGCTTATGCTGAAATTAAATATATTCCAAATATTAGGGCTTAAAATTCTTAACTTACACTATATTTACGTAAAAGACGGGAACCTAAATCTCTGCGTAATTGCACTACGACTGGTCTATGTGAGTGTGTCATACACTATATTGAATTGCTATGAAATTAGTAGGAATGCGTGGTTCAGAATGAAGCCATGGATCTGGATGCGCACGAGTTTCGCAATAAGCAGGGTAAAAGCAAGGTCGCGTCTGTATCGATAGTGATTTGGGTGATGGACCTTACGATCATGTGAATGGAATACCGTTTAGGTAAATAAATTGGTATTTAGTTTTTAGTCAATTTATTTTAGACATTTGTAAATCGACTTCGTAAATCATTACCGTTATAATACCCAATATATTAAAAATTGCAATTGAAGATAATGTATGAATTAGCATAAGTTTAACAAGTCTTTGATAACACCAATCTGTCGATAAATATTTTTCTAAGATATTATTTAGGTAAAGTCAAGTTAAATATATATATACGATCGTCAAACCCGATAAATCAATGTAATAATTCATTGAAGTAACAATCTTACGTAATTCACATATAGTTCTAAATTCAAAATCCCATTTACTCGACTTATCGGGTTTGACCACGAAACCCTCGACATGTACTTTCTTGCCTCAATATTATGTAGATTTTTTGGCACTTTATCTATGTCAATATGTTTTAACTTGACTGTGTAGGTACAGTATTATTAATACAGAAAAAAAAAACAAAAAAGTCCATCGAGTGACCTTTAACCTTAAAGCTCTACATAAAAACAAAATTGAATCCTGCTCTCATTACATTTCCTAAAATCATTACAAAAAACCAATGATTTCCAGTCGAGGACAATATGTTCAATTCTAATGTGCTTATAGTCGAGTGCTTCAATACATATGCAACCCATAAACCAATTATATGTCTACACGACCTTAATCTCATACAAATAAGGTTAGTTTCATTTTTTTTTTTTTCATTAATGTGCTTAGATTTTGAAGAACTCCATGGTACATCACATTTTTCTAACATGCCTTGTAAACTATTGATACTAGTACCTACGGCCAAATGAAGCCTTTAAGTGAAAAGGATAGGACCTTTGTCCGAGTAATCTGTTTCACTCTGATTCGGCTCTACAATACGCTGGATGCGATGTTATCGCGAGAAACCAGATGAAAACGAAAACGACCTTTCATTGTGAACACTTTTAAAGCAAGTGTACTCTCGCATGCCGGCAACCCTACACGCAGGTTAATATTGAAGCTGTTCTACATATAAAAAAAAAAAGATGGAAACAGGTACACTTGGTATGGATATTTAAATTACGCTCGTAAGTACCTAGTAAATTGCCAATAATTCACATTTATTTATTATTATTCGAGCTACATATCCGTGATGTGCCGGCTTCGCAAACGGGAGATTGGTTCTCTTGCACCATGTAGGGTTATAGGAAGTTAACCGGTTAATTCCATATGTTTTTAATGCTTAACTATGCATTCGTTTACAACCATGGATGTTGCAAGTGGCGCTTAGTGCTTGCAAATGGAGACATCTATGCTCTCCCAAACATGTCCTCCGAGTGACTATACAAACGTGATATATAAAGTAATTAAGGTTTTTTGCCTACTAACAATATTGAAAATGTATTATTAAATGGCTTATTCAGATCTTTTATTTGCTCGTTGCACATTTCAACATTCCTGTTCAACAATATTGAATACGCACTTTTGTCTGACATATTTTGATAAATTATTTATGGAACAATACAATTATGAGTATGTGAAATGTTCAGTGTATGTGAAAATACTGTAATACTCTTCGTATATATCAAGTAATACACATTCTATTTTGTAGGGTAACCTGTATAAAGATGCACAACATAATTGTTTACAATTACTTAGAAGGCTGTGTAGTGTATCTATTGTAATCAAACGAATTAATTATAGGTTCAAATGTAGATATCACAAATAAGTGTGGAAATATCGTGAGACCGATACAAGGCATATTTAAGAATGGCCTATTTATTTGAGAGATATCTAGGGTATCAGTTTTATCTTATTAGTAACCCTTCATTAAAATTTGGCCATAACTTGCTCTATATTTCGAGGTTAATAATATCTCATCATTCCGTCTAATACCTATATGAGGTTATATAAGTTAGTTGCTGAGCGCGAAAGTCCTGTACTAAAGCGATTATAAAAGAATAATGTTAATTATACCATTTTTTTATATTACAGGACATTGTTACACAAATTGACCGAATCCCACGGTAAGCTCAAGAAGGATTGTGTTGTGGGTAGCCAACGATCTATATAATAAACACAAATAATATATACTTCTGCGTATTTTAAATGTCGGTATAAATTTGCACCAACCCTGTTTTAAGATACAAAACTTGAGTCTCTTCTGTAATGTTGGCGAAAATTGGTGACAACAACATATGTCACAACGCCGAGCTACGACAAACTACATTTGTTCTTAATTAGTATCAGTAACTATAACCTTCACTAGGTTATAGTTAGATAATAGTTAGGAATTTATAGATTTTTTTGTTTGCTTATTAAGTATTAAAAAGAACTGGAGAAAAGATATTGATTACGTATTACATAGTGCATATAGTGAATTGCATTAAAGAAAAGAATGTTTGTATTGAAAAATTAACAATTTTCTTTTAAAAAGTAAATTTGTATTTACAGTAGGTACGCTCTGGGACTTTAATTGTTGAGCCATTTTGGGTTCACTATACATAAGGTTTTTCATGTATTAAGTACGAAACACGTTCGGCGGCGGTACTGACGGTAATCGCCGTACTGCTCTGACATAAAGTTTAAATTTGATTGACGGCAACTACGACTATAGCAATTACCGCCCCCGAACGTGTTAATAAAAGACCATGGCTTGAACCGTCACTGGCTCAACAATTAAAGTCCGGGACTGTGCCTAAACACCGCAGCACCGCTATCAGGGGACATAATAAATCAAAATAATTTCATCATTCCATTCGCACGCATATCGGCGAATCTACAGATTGTCTGATTACCATCTATTCTAAGTTCTTTAAAACAATGTGGTGCAAGTCAAAGAAAACTTACTATTACGTACCTAAGTATCTCAATGAATACCTAGGTTTTAATCGTTGTATCGTCAAAAGCCTTCATCGGGTACAAATTGTTGTCATTCAGGTGACTTGTTGCTATAATTCATTAGGGTTCCTTTTAATTAATCTCATGAATATTCCGTTTATTAATTTTCTGATGATAATGTAAGTGTAAGTAACTAGTAAGTGCTCGACGCGCTTAATGCCCAATAAATGACAGCTTGTCACCTTTATTGCGACTAACATATGTCATTACAGGGACACTTTCGGGCTCTCGAACGTTTACCTTACATGAATTAGTGTATAACATAATTAAAATATGTAATTTGTAACTTGCCCCGCGCTCCACACTCCCACGGCGGGTTCGCACGCTCGCTTTATTCCACGCTTCCTGCATGCGTGCATCGTAGTTCGCTACACAAATCGATTTTTTGCCCTTCAACCAAAGATTAAGTGGGTGAAAATGCTATTAAACCTAATAAGTTAACTGAACAGAGGACTTATCCACTTCTAATAAATTTACACGCTGAAAGTATCGTGATGTTCCGTCATAACTAAAAGTGAGCAATTTAAAATTCTACATAGGCAATACCTATTTATAATACTTACAATTGCAAGGCTCGAATATACCAGACACTTTAACATGATAAATCAAGCTTGCAATCTAAAATAAGTAAAATATCATGTATTTTTGTCGGATTGTCTGTCTCGAAGCGATAGCATATTGAATTTTACTAATAGTTGTTCATAAGAACAGCGGGGTGATTTCATTTTAACATTGAGACGACGCAAGAATTTCTTTTGTAACATCTCTAGCTTCGTACAGTAAGAATTATAACACACATGTATGTCTACTGTAACCATAAAATACATAGAATGGTGTATCTGTTATTGTCGCGACAAATAAATGTTTTTGGCATGTTAAAATACAGGTATCTAAAAGGCTTGAGCTAAGCTAAAGCTTAAGTGCTAAGTCATTAAATTTCATACATATTTTTGGAACAATTTTTCACAAATCGATCTAGTCTTAACTCAATAGGGCATGTGTTGTACCTACAAGTATCTACTTACAGTCAAGTGTTAAAATTTCAAGGTCAATGCAATAATGTCAATAATGTACTCTAATGGTGGCGGAATAACGTCGTAGGATTAAATAGATAGATACATATGAATGACATAGGTAGGGTTATTTAAATGTCGTACAGTCGGTGTCAAAAATTTGGTCAAAGAGGCAAAACATTGCATGCATGCCGTAATATTAAGCTACATTTGATCACACACTTATTAACATTTCATAAACATTACTTACATAGGTACATAGATAACTTCCATAACCCAGAAATAAATGTTCGTGACAAACAATAAATACCATGGCCAAAATGTTAACCCTGGACCGCCCGTTAGTAGGCAGCATTACTCGAAGTTTATACCATTATTGTTTTTCCTATTCGGGATGGATTCACTAAGCTAGGAGCCCGGACAGCAAATGGCACTGTTATTCGAAAGAGAATGTTATGGAAAACCCTAACAATAACATCACGTCTCATATAACTCAGTTAATAAGGTGTTAAATCCTTAGTTGCTGTGTTTGGCGGTAACATAACTCGACTGATGCGATCTGCTCTCACTGTCGTGGAGGTTTATGCGTGTGCGCACTGCACACGTCGCTACTTTTTGCTGTTGAGTAATCTTGGCGTTGTCTACTCTAGTTTACTGGATTAAGACAATGGCAACAATTTAATACTACTTAACTTATATACGCATATACAACAAATATACTTATGTGTAAAAACATACATTGCCAAGCTTGCTTCTTGGACTTTATACAGGCATCGACTTAGAATTACAGCATATTTTTGATATATTATAGAGAATAAGGATGTGTTTAAAAAAATAGTTAGCTTCCAATCTAATACGTAATACAATTATACTTTTCTATAACTTAGCTAACAATTTTTAAAAGTTGATAATTTGCTAAGTAGGTAACTTAAATATCAAATATTGCGATTATCATTCTGTAATAAACAAATTATTTATTATTAGATAATTATTCTAATTAGATTAGTTTTTATTTTATAAGAGATTATGTTCAATTCTAAATTTAACGTTTATATCAAGGTAAAAGTCCGAGTGTTCGACGCTGTCCTAGTATATGTCATCTTCAAACCTAAGTCATTAGCATTAATGGTGACAGCTGCGTATCCACTATTGGACATTAGCATGTCGATCATTAGAACGTTTTCCCTATAAAAATAGGTCTAGTTGGCTCATTGGTAATTCACACTATCGGCATGTTTTAGATCTAGGAACCCAAGTTGGAACAGCGACATTACGCAGCGCATGCCTTTGCGAGCGCTCACCGCGTTGCGTGTATTCGCGCATCTCTCGAGCGGCGCCGGCGCAAGACACAAACCACGAGCCTAAAATTCCATAATTTTTATACTTAAGTCAATAGGTGTTATTTTACTTAAAAAAAAGTACCTGTATCTAGACATACGTGTGTAATGAATTGATCACATAATTAATCTGTATGACATCGTAGTTGCATGATTATGCCCCTACAAAACTATTACTAGCCTACTCATAAAAAGCTAGAAAATATGTGAGACATATTTATCGTACGTTATAAAGTATTCTGTCATGCTTAAGGATTTTGTTATCTTAGGTTGTAAATTATATTGCTATCACAGTTAGCCACCCACCGCTTATGTCTCACAACCGTACTTTCACCAGTCGGAGTCGGGATGCGCGGGAGTCGCCCAACCGCGAAATCGATTCAGAAATCATTTAATCGACTCTCATTGCGCTGCTGTAATACGATGTAATACTGCGTCTTTGTTCCACCATATCAGTGTAGATGAACTTTTAAGATTTTACTTGTTTTTCTTTAACATCGTGATAGGTAATTTGATGGGGAAACAGCTAATCTGACGATCCAATCTGTACACCGTGTCGAAATGAGCCCCTTTTTTGGTGCCATCCAGAGTATCTCGGTTGCAAAATTCATGGGGCTAGATGTCGAGATTTCATATTTAATTTTGAAGGCACGGCAAAAATCTTGATGACCCGAAGAAATAACCTCCATGCGAATAGCCTTCGATATTGTTTTACGAGTGATTGGTTCCGATATCCACAATCTCCAGTAGTAGTTTCCCCTCAGTGTGTTAGTTAAAGGTGATAGTATTTCTGAATATAAAAATGTGCTAGTAGTTTCTTACTATATATCACTACTATGTAGTTCTTTATGTATGTTCTTACTATATATCACTACACTTGGAAGGAATTCACCATAAAAACCTTCCATAGTGGTTGATTACAGTAATATTGATTTGTACTTTTTCTTTTAGACATTCATCACTAATATCAACAATGACATAAATATAAGACACGGTCAATTATTATTTGACTATAGGTAAGGCCTAGTGGATAGTGACCCTGCCTATGAAGCCAACGGTCCTGGGTTCAAATCCTAGTAAAGGCATATATTTGTGTGATGAGCACAGGTGTGTTGTGGGACTCAGGAATAACTTGAGTTATAGTCAACCATACCTAATCAAGCCTTGTTAAGCTTACCGTGGGGCTCAGGCAATTTGTTTAAGGATGTCCTGTAATATTTATTTACATATTATTAAATATACCGAACCAGTCACCTTTCCTAGAAAATTTCAACTTTGCAAAACTAACCTCTCGTGACAGCTCCAACATGTATTAGAACCAAGAACATTGTTTGGTTACAAAAACACGTTTTTCGTGTCATTACTATTGTTATCTTAGAGGATTATTTCGTTACTTCGCACGGTTTTAATTTGCCTAAGGATTTAATCAAACAACAATTAAACAATGAACATGCGAGCGACTGACATGCGACAGCAAATATGTCAATCTCATTTATAACTTTAGGATTTCATTTTACCCATTTCCATGTACATTCGTATTCCATTTCGTATCAACAATTACGAGTATTATTACGGACGCAAAATTTTATAAAAACTGTCTCGGTTAATTTATCGTTAACAGGCGCACTGACCCGTCCATTGTAGCCACTAGACGTAGATCTATAGGTATAACATATTCATGCGCAGCCGCGGGGGAGTAATAGAGCTCGCTTTCGAGATGCTTAGAAACACATTAAGGTAACAGGCCGGTTTGACCTTTACACAGCTTTCCACGTGTCACAGTCTATGGATCGACAATACTTAAACTAATTTGTTCTAATGAAGATAAACAAGATTGAATTTAATTAAGTAGTATTTGGTTTAACGCACCGCTAATATAAAGTGTTGTAGATTTTACTATAAGTACCAGTGGCGGCGCATTTATACAAGCCGATTCCTGCCGGCTTGACTAACTTTACTACAGTTCAACGGTTTTCCATGGGCTCAAGAAGAAAAGGCTAAGACATATCGGCTCCGTCATGCCTAAGAAAAAAATTGCCGCGCCGCCACCGATAAGTACCTACATAAAGGCTATTCGATTAGATTTGTATTTTTATCCCCATAAAATACGAGCAGTATGTAAGTAGTGCCTTTTCGTTCAGACACTAGGATAAATAAGTTGTTAGCCGTATATCATTTTAGTCGAGTATACAGAGACACATTTGTTAACATGAAATAATTTTACAACAAAAACATGTCGCTCGCATATGTCGCTGGTTAGTGCAAAATAATTTGGTAATTGAACCCTTAATTCCAACAATAACAGCGTCGAATGGAATAGGTAATCGAGTTAAGCTACTGTCGATTCCGTGGTGCGAATACTGCGGACTTACGCTACACCCTGAGGCCAGATTGTCGACAATGCTGGTACACAAAGGATGGCTTAATCCGGTCTAGCCTGTATTAGGCAAACATTCCATAATATATACTGAATAGTTTGAATACTAATATTGACATATATATTTTGATTTTAATATACTTTCTTTACAAATAATATACAAGAAAATTATCTAATAACTACTTACTATATTCAATCTAAAAATGGCCCTTGAGGCATTGTACCAAAGATGTTCGCGGCATTTCCTAGTTGTATCGCAATGCAGATACGTTGTGCGAGGAAGTCGCCAGGTTACGTCAACCAGCTTCGCGATTTTTGCAAAGTCTGTACGCGTTGAGACCCTATGGACCTAGACTCTAGAGTTTCTACGCCAACCGGTACAAAAGGTACTCTCTTGACATTTATATATTTATAGAAGACCACAGCCATAATAGCACTGCTACCTTTCAGGTATGTAGTGTTGTGTTCCTGATGGTGAATAAGGTTCCCAGAGCTCCAACACACTTATAGGTCGGCAACGCGCTTGTGACTCCCTTGGTGTTGCGAGTGCCCATGGGCGACGGTAATTGCTTACCATCAGGCAATCCGTCTGCTCGTTTGCCACCTTTGTCATAAAAAAAAAGAAAAAAAAATATGAATACAAATATTTTAATGTAGTAGTGAAACAATTTACGTTTTTTTTTTTCACATTATAGTTTGAGAAGATGAAAAATAGATAGAAACCGTTGATTGTTCTGTGTACAAGTTTCTTATGGTTAGTTTGCGACTTGAATAATATGCTTTTATTATTCATTATTATTTTTATGACATCTAAGTATAAATAAGAAATACTAGTTTTATTTCAAACGTAATCTACACTCAGTAAACAAAAGTGAGGTCAGTAAGAATCTACGTGATTCCCCAGCAACCGACGTAGTTGAAGCCAACAGGTAATATACTAATACATGTAAATGTATATGCAAAAAGGAAGCCATCCTCCGAAAAGATTACAATATCACGGTCAAAGTGAACAATGCCATAAGTGAGCTATTCAGAGCCAGTGTCGAAATATACTAATATCCGGTACGGAATAACTTCCGAAACGGGTTAATTGTACTAACTGGATAGATGTAACTTATTGTTATCGAGCACTAACAAAGGATTTGTTTAATCTCGGAAATGAGATGCCGAATATGCAAACGAGATGAGTGATATGAGTACTTTGATTAGAGGTATATTGAGTCGTTAATGTAAATACATCTGTAGCCTTTTCCTCCCTAATTGTCCAAACGCGTTAACAATCTTATGTACGTCAAATTCTTAAAAAAAATTTAGTAAAGTCAAACTTGAGGTAGCCTGACACATTGCTTTGATTACCGAAGAAAATATTTTTTGGAGTAAATAGCATATATACTTTTTAGCTGTTTACCTATTTAAAAAAATGAGTTTGTTTAAGCTTGCAAGTATGTATTGGACATATTAACCTTTATCATGTATGTAGTACTGTGTAATGCAGGAGTAAAGTGTGATGGAAGCATTTAAATATTAATAAGAACCAGGCATCGAGCGGTTTATTTTGTACTTAATCACCACAAATCTGATTTTTTCTCATTTTTAATTATATAGGATTCATGGACCTGGGATTCGTATTCCGAGTAGTACGCAATAAGTCTTTTTAAGGTACTCCTATGCTGTTCTCGACAATTATGCAAAACCCACAATCGGCGTAAGGCCGGCACCGATTTGTTAACAAACAATTGCATCGGAAACACTCATTGTTACCCTACTGCTTAGGGTTGCCTAATTACACGAAAATACCTAAACTAAATTATGGGGCAGTCATTAAACTTACGTCATGAAAATTGTTTGGTCTACATTGGACCATTATGCATTGTTATGGTGCTTATAACGAGGAATATTACTCGTCAGTTTTTACAGTAAAATAGGACTACTATCTAATTTTTATTCTTACGTATAGCTCTATCATTTTGTGCAATAACGTGTTATCTAACTATCAATCTTACGAATACATGTTTAGTTAATAAGATCGAAATCTCTTTCACGTATTTGTAAAATTATGCAATGTTTTATAAAGATAAGTGTCACCCGTGCAAAGCCGGCTCCTCACTTACCTCGGCTTTGCACCGGTGACATCTGTTATATTGTTATACACTAGCCATGACATTTTACCAATGACATCGTTTACCTAGAATCCGCTAAGAAGGGGTAACCGACCGACATGCTCTCTTTATAATATTAGCAATTAGTATTTATATAATTTTCCTCATATTCTGTCTACCGCTTTAAATTTAGTTGCAGTGTAAATATAAGAGAGAGAAAATATCGTACGAATGATAAGCAACTTAATTGTACATATTATTTTATTTTCTTGTGCCAGTAAGTTGACAACCCTAAGGCTAGTTCGTCAGACGCGTTAGTGGAGCGATCGCGAGACAAGTTGGGCGATTGTTCGCGGCCCCACTGCGTCCAGCTGCAACACACATTTGCATATACTAGCTCAAATTGAAATGAGTTATTACTATGTTTAACCGTGACGAAATTCATACAGTACTTAAACACAATAAAGCAAAATTAACACTGCTAGCTATTGTCATTGAGACAATTTCAATCTAAAGAAGTTTTTGCATAAAAATGATTCGGCATTCCGAGATAGCGTTTTTAAGTCACCTCTCTCCATACCTATCAATATTAAGATACGCTTATGAGGAGTTTACCGGAATGAGATAAAGCCTATGAATAGTTTTTAAATTTACTTAAATATTAACATTGTATGTACTTGTTAATCTAAGATTAAAATGCCCTCAAAGTACTATTTGCATGGGTCAAACCGTTTTCAAGGGTGCGAGCTCATTGTTTCATCCCAAATTACACCTACTTTGCAAACCGTTACCTTCAGCTATTCATTATAACCTCATATTGTATGGGAATAGTCGATTTGCATGCATAATGACTTAAGTCTAAAACTGAACAAACTAATAGCAATCTTAATACAAGGCCTTTAGTTCGATAATGAAAGTTGTCAACTACATTTGCTCTTTTGTTTTAAGTATCTGAATATAATGATAGCGAATTGCTGACCAGTAGTCATCTCTGCAAGGTAGCATCCGAGGAAAACCAATTTAGCTATATAAATATATATATATATGTATATAAGCTATATATGTATATATATATATATATATATATATATATATATATATATATATATATATATATATATATATATATATATACATATATAGCTAAATTAGTTTGCCTATAAGATATATATATATCGCAATCTTTTAAAATGTTTCATTATTTACAACTGTTTTATAGTATTTTGTATAGTTCTGTAGTCCCCGAATAAGTATAAAACCCAACTTAATTCACGACATTTGTTAAGAGGCCGTTGTTGTTTTGAATATTTTGACTAGTTCTGGAGTAAGCCATCCTGTAAAAAAAATGTACCACTCGTCATCGCCGTCTTCATCGTCAGAATAAAAAGGCCCACAGCTGGACAAATGCCTACCAAATACATTTTTTTTTGTATTTGTATTTATTGCTACGTCGTCTTCATGAATGATTGCCGTAATAGGTACAGCCGATATTTTTGGTTATGTATAAAAGTATTTTTTAATAAGAAAGATTTTTTATAGATGTATTTTAAACTTTACATAAAATACATTGCCATCGGCCAATAACATTCACTGCTGGTCATAGGCCTCCCCCATAGACGGCCACAGATAGCTATCTCTGAACATGGGGGTTAAATTCTGTAATCGCCACGCTTGGTAGGCTGGTCGGGGATCCGCAGTATGATCAACCGTTCTTAAGATCTCTTCGTTTTGGAAAAACAGTACTGTATACATTTTCTAATCGACTACAGGGTCTTAACTGAACAACACCCCGAAGCAGCAACTTCGCGCCCATTTGCCCGGAGTCGGCAAATGAAGAGAAAGCAAACCCTTCGACCTTACGACATCTCCCAGCGAAAAATCGTGAACAATCCCAACTGATACATATTTCATAGCACGAACTTTCGTCACAGCTCGAGTAAACAAGCTGACAAATGACGCGATAATTATTCGACATAATCATAGGTTAGTTGGTGATGGGATGACGTCTGGTTGTTAGGTAAGACATAATTGTTTATTAGAGAGGTGCTATTATTAAATCATAAGGAGACGTGTTGAAGGCCAATGTTATTCCCGGTCAGCTTAACGGCGTGGAACCCAGTTCATGCTAAGCCTGTAGTGCTGTATTGAACAGCGATGAGATTTATATGAAGGTATTTACTACAATTCCTACACTACTAACATGCTGATATATATATATATAGGATACGGACATACCAACTGTCTGCTATGAAAACATATACCTATGTTACTAAAATAAAACATACAAGACAAATAAAATAAAATTAAAAATACTTGTATATATCAGTTATCTTCAACAATTAGCAAACGAAAGATTTTTAAATACTTATTAGTCCATACTTGCATACCAAAATCATTATTGCGGCTTTTAATTTAAAATTACTTAGGTTTATACAGAGTAGAGACAATTAAAAAAAATATAGTTTACAATAAAAACACTGTACTTATACTTAAATAATATCAAATATAACTATTATATGACAATTGAAAGAGCCAGGGCGAGGTGCCTAAGTCGAGATGTGACGCTGTGTTCTTTCTTAATACTAAATAGGTAAGTACAATCTTAGAATTCGTCATTTTAGCCATAAAACGTCTACTGCTGAATATAGGCTTCCCCTAAATATCTTGTATTCTTAGAAGGCGGGTTGGCGATCGCAGAAGCTGTTGACAGGCGTCAGACGCTGCAGCCCATCCGTCGGTGTTTTGTAGCCGCGGTAGAAAATGGGAATAATAATAGAATTAAAAATTATCATAAAATGTTTGATCTGTAGGTACACCAACATTGCATTCCACTTGGTTGTGCCGATTTGTATAATTTATATTTCATTCGTTTTTAAAAACATTGATTTCCGATCTCGCGTCAAGCATCGTTACCTGTTCAAAAAGCATTTCATCCTTGAGCTATTGCCGAGAAGGCTTGTGTTACTTTGACTGCACGGTTCGGGAGTTAAAATCGTATTTTATCTTTATTTTATATCAAAAAGGGCGGAGATTACAGCTATAGTAAAATGTTAAAGTGGCGCCAATGATTCAGACCTTTAATTCTTTAGCTGTTTTTATTAGGGCAAAAGTGATATTGTACTACAGTCAAGGTAAGATAACAAGGAGAGCCAATAAACAATAAGTCTCATGTACCTACCTATACATATTTTGGCCCCTTCATCTTCTTTATACATTTGCCTAGACTGTACCATTAATAAATATATATTACAGAATCTCCTTACACAAATTGACTGAGCTCTATGGTAAGCTTAAGAAGGCTTGTGTTGTGGGTGCTCAGCCAACGATATACAAATAAATTATATACAAATACTTAAATACGTAGAAAACACCCATGACTCAATAACAAATATATACCTACCTGTGCTGTGTTAAGACACGACACATGTACCTAAGCAATTTCGGTCTTGAAAATAAGTACGTAGTTGGCAAATAACACAGCATTTTCTTTTCAATTAGTGAATGAGTTAGTCTAAAGATTATAGCTTAACTAGACCGCGCCGTAGTCAGAGACGGTATTTAGCATTATTGTTCTGACTTAGTAAAGGAATCTTAAGCGGTTTAGTGATGACTTGATCCTTGACCTGATCTCATATTTGGGTCAGTGTTTGCCTTTATAGTTAGCTTTTTATATACTTATATATATTTCGTTATTATTCTTGCATCTTGTACTTACCGAAATTAGTGACTAGCAAATTATGAGATTTTCAAATTGTAAAAACCCTCATTGTCACGAAACTAGTTATAAAGATATTGTCTGCAATTACAGCCACTAACTAATTTTATAAGTCACAAACCGGAATTCTCATGCTACATTATAATGGTCTGTAAAATAACAGATAAAGTAGACAATCCTCGAACCTCGACTTCATCTTGAAATTATCGTCTGTTGACCGATCGTGTATCCTCTTAGTCACGGTGCTAACATTAAATCCAGTATTCTTACTTAGAATAGAATAGAATTTCTTTTCTCATGACAAAACACAAAATCATAGACAACATAGTTATTATGACACACAAACAAGGATACATTTTGTCACTAAATGGATGCAACTCAGCATGTTGCCGGCGGAGTCATAGTCAGCGCTGGTCTTCCGTTGCACTTACTTAAGTTATGTATGAACGAGTAAAAGATGGTACTGAATAAAGTAAAAAGGCCGGCAACGCGCTTGTGACTCCTCTGGTGTTACGGGTGCCCATGGGCGGCGGTAATTGCTTACCACCAGGTAATCCGTCTGCTCGTTTGCCGCCTATGTCATAAAAAAAAAAAAGTGTTGAATATTAAGCTTAAAACAATATAAAAAAACTAACTTATTGACTTAATAAGTATACGTGTTGATGAACCTCGATCGATTAGATAATAATCAATATGCGCTACAAGCTTCGCCAAAAAAAGTTAATACATATAATTGAACACATTAGGATTTTGGCAACAATTATTTTTAAATTTATGTCGTACTTGGATATTGGATAGGACTACATGTAAGAAAAGTGCAAGTTACGGTATTATGTCGTTAAATGTATCGTTAAATTAATTTAATTCTGTTAATGAGTCATTCAATTTGTCCTTGATAAAATAGATAAGGTAGTAGGGACTTTGAGAAGATGAAAAATAGATAGAAACCGTTGATTGTTCTGTGTACAAGTTTCTTATGGTTAGTTTGCGACTTGAATAATATGCTTTTATTATTCATTATTATTTTTATGACATCTAAGTATAAATAAGAAATACTAGTTTTATTTCAAAAGTAAGCTACACTCAGTAAACAAAAGTGAGGTCAGTAAGACCACGTAGATTCCCCAGCAACCGACATAGTTGAAGCCATCCACAGGTAATATACTAGTACATGTAAATGTATATGCAAAAAGCAAGCCATCCTCCGAAAAGATTACAATATCACGGTCAAAGTGAACAATGCCATAAGTGAGCTATTCAGAGCCAGTGTCGAAATATACTAATATCCGGTACGGAATAACTTCCGAAACGGGTTAATTGTACTAACTGGATAGATGCAACTTATTGTTATCGAGCACTAACAAAGGATTTGTTTAATCTCGGAAATGAGATGCCGAATATGCAAACGAGATGAGTGATACGAGTACTTTGATTAGAGATATATTGAGTCGTTAATGTAAATACATATGTAGCCTTTTCCTCCTTAGTTGTCCCAACGCGTGAATAATCTTATGTACATCAAATTCTTTAAAAAAAAATGAGTAATGTCAAACTTGAGGTAGCCTGACACATTACCGAAGAAAACATTTTTTGGAGTAAATAGCATATACACTGTTTAGCTGTTTACCTATTTAAAAAAATTGAGTTTGTTTAAGCTTGCAAGTATGTATTGGACATATTAACCTTTATCATGTATGTAGTACTGTGTAATGCAGGAGTAAAGTGTGATGGAAGCATTTAAATATTAATAAGAACCAGGCATCGAGCGGTTTATTTTGTACTTAATCACCACAAATCCGATTTTTTCTCATTTTTTAATTATATAGGATTCATGGACCTGGGATTCGTATTCCGAGTAGTACGCAATAAGTCATTTTAAGGTTCTCCTATGCTGTTCTCGACAATTATGCAAAACCCACAATCGGCGTAAGGCCGGCACCGATTTGTTAACAAACAATTGCATCGGAAACACTCATTGTTACCCTACTGCTTAGGGTTGCCTAATTACACGAAAATAGCTAAACTAAATTATGGGGCAGTCATTAAACTTACGTCATGAAAATTGTTTGGTCTACATTGGACCATTATGCATTGTTATGGTGCTTATAACGAGGAATATTACTCGTCAGTTTTTACAGTAAAATAGGACTTCTATCTAATTTTTATTCTTACGTGTAGCTCTATCATTTTGTGCAATAAAGTGTTATCTAACTATCAATCTTACGAATACATGTTTAGTTAATAAGATCGAAATCTCTTTCACGTATTTGTAAAATTATGCAATGTTTTATAAAGATAAGTGTCACCCGTGCAAAGCCGGCTCCTCACTTACCTCGGCTTTGCACCGGTGACATCTGTTATATTGTTATACACTAGCCATGACATTTTACCCATGACATCGTTTACCTAAAATCCGCTAAGAAGGGGTAACCGACCGACATGCTCTCTTTATAATATTAGCAATTAGTATTTATATAATTTTCCTCATATACTGTCTACCGCTTTAAATTTAGTTGCAGTGTAAATATAAAGAGAGAAATATCGTACGAACGATAAGCGACTTTATTGTACATATTATTGTATTTTCTTGTGCCAGTAAGTTGACAACCCTAAGGCTAGTTCGTCAGACGCGTTAGTGGAGCGATCGCGAGACAAGTTGGGCGATTGTTCGCGGCCCCACTGCGTCCAGCTGCAACACACATTTGCATATACTAGCTCAAATTGAAATGAGTTATTACTATGTTTAACCGTGACGAAATTCATACAGTACTTAAACACAATAAAGCACAATTATCACTGGTAGCTATTGTCATTGAGACAATTTAAATCTAAAGAAGTTTTTGAATAAAAAACGATTAGGCATTCCGAGATACCGTTTTTAAGTCACTTCTGTATGCCATACCTATATTAAGATACGCTTATGAGGAGTTTACCGGAATGAGATAAAGCCTATGAATAGTTTTTAAATTTACTTAAATATTAACATTGTATGTACTTGTTAATCTAAGATTAAAATGCCCTCAAAGCACTATTTGCATGGGTCAAACCGTTTTCAAGGGTGCGAGCTCATTGTTTCATCCCAAATTACACCTACTTTGCAAACCGTTACCTTCAGCTATTCATTATAACCTCATATTGTATGGGAACAGTCGATTTGCATACATAATGACTTAAGTCTAAAAACTGAACAAACTAATATCAATCTTACTACAAGTTCTTTAGTTCGCTAATGAAAGTGGTCAACTACATTTTCTCTTTTGTTTTTAGTATGTATCTGAATATAATGATAGCGAATTGCTGACCAATAGTAATCTCTGCAAGGTAGCATCAGAAGAAAATCAATTTAGCTATATATATATATATATATATATATATAAGCTATATGTATATATATATATAGATATGTATATATATATATATATATTTATATACCTATATATTTATATATATATATGTATATATATATACATATATAGCTAAATTAGTTTGCCTATAAGATATATATATATCGCAATCTTATAAAATATTTCATTATTTACAACAGTTTTATTGTTTTTTGTATAGTTTTGAACCTCTCTCCGAATAAGTATGAATCCCAACTTAATTCACGACATTTGTTAAGAGGTCGTTATTGTTTTGAATATTTTGACTTTGTAAAACATTTGATGCTATTCCGGCGTAACTAGTTCTGGAGTAAGACATCCTGTAAAATAAATGTAACACTCGTCATCACCGTCTTCATCGTCAGAATAAAAAGGCCCACAGCTGGACAAAGGCCTACCAAATACATTTTTTTTAGTATTTGTATTTATTGCTACGTCGTCTTCATGAATGATTGCCGTAATAGGTACCTACAGCCGATATTTTTGGTTATGTATAAAAGTATTTCTTAATAAGAAAGATTTTTTATAGATGTATTTTAAACTTTACATAAAGTACATTGCCGTCGGCCAATAATATTCACTGCTGGTCATAGGCCTCTCCCATAGACGGCCACAGATAGCTATCAGATCTCTGAACATGGGGGTTAAATGCTGTAATCGCCACGCTTGGTAGGCTGGTCGGAGATCCGCAGTATGATCAACCTTTCTTAAGATCTCTTCGTTTTGGAAAAACAGTACTGTATACATTTTCTAATCGACTACAGGGTCTTAACTGAACAACGCCCCGAAGCAGCAACTTCGCGCCCATTTGCCCGTAGTCTAGTAGTACCTTACGACATCTCCCAGCGAAAAAATCGTGAACAATCCCAACTGATACATATTTCATAGCACGAACTTTCGTCACAGCTCGAGTAAACAAGCTGACAAATGACGCGATAATTATTCGATATAATCATAGGTTAGTTGGTGATGGGTTGAAGTCTGGTTGTTAGGTAAGACATAATTGTTTATTAGAGAGGTGCTATTATTAAATCATAAGGAGACGTGTTGAAGGCCAATGTTATTCCCGGTCAGCTTAACGGCGTGGAGCCCAGTCATGCTAAGCCTGTATTGCTGTATTGAACAGCGATGAGATTTATCTGAAGGTATTTACTACAATTCCAACACTACTAACATGCATATATGTATATATAGGATACGGACATACCAACTGTCTGCTATGAAAACATATACCTATGTTACTAAAATAAAACATACAAGACAAATAAAATAAAATTAAAAATACTTGTATATATCAGTTATCTTCAACAATTAGCAAACGAAAGATTTTTAAATACTTATTAGTCCATACTTGCATACCAAAATCATTATTGCGGCTTTTAATTTAAAATTACTTAGGTTTATACAGAGTAGAGACAGTTAAAAAAATGGTTTCCAATAAAAAAATCTGTTGGTACTTATACTTAAATAATATCAAATATAACTATATACATAGGTATGTCAATAGAAAAGAGCCAAGGCGAGTTGCCTAAGTCGAGATGTGACGCTCTGCATTCTTTCTTAATACTAAGTAGGTAAGTACAATCTTAGAATTCGTAATTTTAGCCATAAAACGTCTACTGCTGAATATAGGCTTCCCCTAAATATCTTGTATTCTTGGGGGGTTTAGAAGGCGGGTTGGCGATCGCAGCTGTTGATTCAATTTCGACAGACGCTGCAGCACATCCGTCGGTGTTTTCCCTTTGTAGCCGCGGTAGGAAATGGGAATAATAATACAATTAAAATTTTTCATATAATGTTTGATCTGTAGGTACCTACACCAACATTGCATTCCACTTGGTTGTGCCGATTTGTATAATTTATATTTAATTCGTTTTTAAAAACATTGATTTCCGATCTCGCGTCAAGCATCGTTACCTGTTCAAAAAGCATTTCATCCTTGAGCTATTGCCGAGAAGGCTTGTGTTACTTTGACTGCACGGTTCGGGAGTTAAAATCGTATTTTATCTTTATTTTATATCAAAAAGGGCGGAGATTACAGCTATAGTAAAATGTTAAAGTGGCGCCAATGATTCAGACCTTTAATTCTTTAGCTGTTTTTATTAGGGCAAAAGTGATATTGTACTACAGTCAAGGTAAGATAACAAGGAGAGCCAATAAACAATAAGTCTCATGTACCTACCTATACATATTTTGGCCCCTTCATCTTCTTTATACATTTGCCTAGACTGTACCATTAATAAATATATATTACAGAATCTCCTTACACAAATTGACTGAGCTCTATGGTAAGCTTAAGAAGGCTTGTGTTGTGGGTGCTCAGCCAACGATATACAAATAAATTATATACAAATACTTAAATACGTAGAAAACACCCATGACTCAATAACAAATATATACCTACCTGTGCTGTGTTAAGACACGACACATGTACCTAAGCAATTTCGGTCTTGAAAATAAGTACGTAGTTGGCAAATAACACAGCATTTTCTTTTCAATTAGTGAATGAGTTAGTCTAAAGATTATAGCTTAACTAGACCGCGCCGTAGTCAGAGACGGTATTTAGCATTATTGTTCTGACTTAGTAAAGGAATCTTAAGCGGTTTAGTGATGACTTGATCCTTGACCTGATCTCATATTTGGGTCAGTGTTTGCCTTTATAGTTAGCTTTTTATATACTTATATATATTTCGTTATTATTCTTGCATCTTGTACTTACCGAAATTAGTGACTAGCAAATTATGAGATTTTCAAATTGTAAAACCCTCATTGTCACGAAACTAGTTATAAAGATATTGTCTGCAATTACAGCCACTAACTAATTTTATAAGTCACAAACCGGAATTCTCATGCTACATTATAATGGTCTGTAAAATAACAGATAAAGTAGACAATCCTCGAACCTCGACTTCATCTTGAAATTATCGTCTGTTGACCGATCGTGTATCCTCTTAGTCACGGTGCTAACATTAAATCCAGTATTCTTACTTAGAATAGAATAGAATTTCTTTTCTCATGACAAAACACAAAATCATAGACAACATAGTTATTATGACACACAAACAAGGATACATTTTGTCACTAAATGGATGCAACTCAGCATGTTGCCGGCGGAGTCATAGTCAGCGCTGGTCTTCCGTTGCACTTACTTAAGTTATGTATGAACGAGTAAAAGATGGTACTGAATAAAGTAAAAAGGCCGGCAACGCGCTTGTGACTCCTCTGGTGTTACGGGTGCCCATGGGCGGCGGTAATTGCTTACCACCAGGTAATCCGTCTGCTCGTTTGCCGCCTATGTCATAAAAAAAAAAAGTGTTGAATATTAAGCTTAAAACAATATAAAAAAACTAACTTATTGACTTAATAAGTATACGTGTTGATGAACCTCGATCGATTAGATAATAATCAATATGCGCTACAAGCTTCGCCAAAAAAAGTTAATACATATAATTGAACACATTAGGATTTTGGCAACAATTATTTTTAAATTTATGTCGTACTTGGATATTGGATAGGACTACATGTAAGAAAAGTGCAAGTTACGGTATTATGTCGTTAAATGTATCGTTAAATTAATTTAATTCTGTTAATGAGTCATTCAATTTGTCCTTGATAAAATAGATAAGGTAGTAGGGACTTCAAGACAAAATTTACCTCGGTGGTAAAGACTTTTTGACCTAATATACGCGACAAGTACATACTCGTAGTACAATTTTAGTATTTTATTTGCGATGGTCGCCCAACAAGTTGACCGACGGGTCGAGTCATAATACGCGCCCGCGCACCCACTAATTGCGCAGATCTCGTAATTTTCGTATCGTGCACAGAACGTCTTAACTAGCAAAGAATTCATATTTAGATACAACCAATTTCGTAACTATGAATATTTGATCTTAGATCGAGCTCTGTCTGAGATAATTCCTTAGATCCAATTTATAGGTTTCTAATATTTCGATATCCTCTTTGATGTCACGTATTTCTTTAGACTTGACAGGTCTTTCTCGACTTTATTATCTCTCAAATCTTGAGAAGGCATCGCAATGGCTTCGGCATCCATTGCAATGAATGAAAATCAAAATTTAGCTTTGCAGTTCGACAATTGAAAGGTGACGATATTATCTACACTTATCTGTGTACATATTATGAATAATAAATGTCATCAATATTTTACTTTCCAATTCTTACACGTGAGATAATAACAGGTGCTATTTCTTTTTACCTAGCTTTCATTTGACTTGCAATGTAAGTAAGTATGTAAGCATGTTCGGGTAAAAAAATTCAACTCAATTCTGAAGCAAATATTATTTACCGATTGAGCTGAAATTTAGCATACTGTAATGCATGTAAGTTCGCTGACAATGCATTATTATGGTTCTGATCTGATGCTGGAGTAAGAAGGTAGCCATAGCAACTCCTAATAAAGTACAGAAGATAATCCTCGGCTCGTTATAATCCTCTCAATGAGTAGTTGGATGATTGTGCAATAAAAGTACAGTCGGCCTTAAAATTTGTAATAAAAATATCATTTTGACAGAAACTTATTTCCCAGTGAAGTAAACTTCTCTTTTCATGACACTGTCCGTGTATTTTGTCGTCTTCATACTTATTTATTAGAAATAAAGTTACTGGACAAACATTATTAAGTATCATCATGTCAAACAACTAGTACGTTTACTAATTTAAAACTTTAACTCGGTTGGAAATTATTTTAGGGCCTACTTTCATGCCGTACCCAGTCCTACATATTACTCAACCGGAATACATTACACTGTAACCTACTAAAGTTCGCGGGACGTGTCTAACGTAATTAAAACGTAGCTTTCGTTCCCGCCCGTATATACTTAGTACTTAAGCTAGCCAGCGCAAGTCGGATTCTGAAACGAACCAATGTAACGAGAACTCACTTAAAAGAACTACGTATCTCGAAGACCGGACTTCCACAATGCACTAGCATGTACCGAGATAAAGTTTCCAAAGTTGCGAAATTTTCTGCCTGAAAAGTTCCCTAGAAACACATAGTAAGCCAATTCAATTATAAACAAAAGATAAACCGTACGAAAATTACCGTACCTACTTATAAGTTTTCACAGGAAACTTTCTGTATATGGAAACTTACTTTAAATTCCCGTAAATACCCGGAACCTTCTGAGAACTTTCTTTCTTTTCTTAAATAAATAAATAAATATTTCGGGACATTCTTACACAAATCGACCTAGTCCCACGGTAAGCTCAATGAGGCTTGTGTTGCAGGTACTAGGCGACGATATATTCTATAACTTGTATAATGTATATTGCATTTTATTTTTATGAACCTTCGAGTCACATGCTCGCGATGATGCTAAAACTACACCCCTCACTCGCTGCTCCGGCGCCGGCGTCGCACGATCCTATCGCGGCCGATAACAGCTCTCACTCACGCGCAGACTTATCGCCGATCTAGCGCAGCTTCCACTAGATATATGTGTGTATGTTACAGTTTACACGCAGCCCCATAGCCTCAACCTATTGCATATTGCATAAGTTAAAAGCTACTTGTCGACTAACTACACTTAAGAGCAATGTAAGCGGGTTACTTTATGTCTAAAATAACGCCATTACTTACTTGTGATTGGGCGACCTAACCTATAAAATCATGGGTTATACTCTTATACTATATGTACCTCTATAACGCGTTATGGGCGTTCTAAGGAGATCTCCGAGACTATAGACTCCTAGACTTTATATTTTTTCTAAGACAAACTCAGTGTGATTTTATCAAAATTGTAAACAACAGGAAAATCAAAATTCAAATACAATAGTATAACGATCTTCAATTCATATTGTGAAGGTACATGTTTATCACAATATATTAAGTTAGTAGCTACTTTCAATACGTTAGTTATAACTATCAGTCTAAATATAAAGTTCATCACCACTTCTCTTATATCTTAAACCAAAATTATTGAAAAACTATTAGCAACCAGAACATCCTTACATAAAGATTGTTATAATACAATAAACATTAAAATGGTAACAGTTAAAAGATCTTACACAACCAGAAAACGGGACTAATCGTTGAACTTTCACTGTTTATACACAATAAAATCATACAAATACCTATATAATTTAAATATTTGCGTATGAAATGCTAACAGAAATTAAACGAATTCGAGAATACGTAATCGAATTTGCATAATAACTAGTTACAGTATTTTATGGGCGATTAGAGTTAGTTGGAATAAATATCAAATAACATCATACATTTTGGATTACAAGTTTACTTTACATTATAAAATTAGTTACCTATTTTTTGCTGGTTATATAGCTCATATTGGTAACACCCATATTTCTAATTATTATATTGTACTATCAGTTTTTGAGGACCTTCATTTAAAGTCAGCCGGGTTTATACTTTTATACGAGGAAGTAGGTAAAAATTAACCCGTATTATATCACGGAAATAGTATGGAGTAAGAAAGCTTCGGCCCAATCACCCCCGATCTCCCGATCTCGACCGGCTCGTGACAGTCGAAAGCGGCTGGCATGGGAAAAGCCGGATTTTGCAAGCGATGAGCCGCGGAACTCGAGGAAGTCTTGACTGCAAACTCACTAGATGGAGCATAAGTGGATTTTCGATAAAAACAATATATTTTGCATACAAGCAATTTTTTAACATTACAAGTTTAACCTAAATGAAACGGCTAATGGGTGGTCGACGTCACCTGTCACAAAAGAACTGGCAGCTTCCTCGCTCAACGCATAGCATTGCAGTTCTGCGAGGAAACGCTCCCAGCATCCTCGGCACCATGCCACAAGGGGCAATTTTAGAATTAGATTTGTAGGTTTTGATGTTTTGTAGGAATGTGAACCCGGGACTGTCGGCTTCATAGGTAGGGCCACTAACCCACTAGACCAGATCCATTAGATACTTTAATATATTTTGATAATTTGGTTGCTACTAATTATTTGACGCCAATGGTACAGACGCCATCAGATATATAGGAGCTGTAGAGGTGATCACAAATATCTAAACATGCACTTTATCGCCTTAACGATAAAGGCTGTGTTCAGATATTTATGACCACTGAGACTGAACATATAAATCTATAAAAGCTCACGATGGACTTCTGCTTCCGATCAGCACGTAACCAGTAGCCATGTAGATCATGAGATCACAGACCACACGCCGTTTAGGGTCATGCTTGGATAACCGCTCGTTTGACGAGCCAGCGATGGCCTGCCAACTGGCAATTGATTTGCGATCTCAGCCATCACGATTGTTATACAACTGCCATAAAAGTAGGAAGATGGGTTAGTAATTCGTCGTTGTTGGTAATTCGAAGCACGCTGTATCCCATGGTAAGGCGCTCTTTATCCCTTGAATGGAAAAATTGCATTTTATCCATTCGAATAGAAAGTGATGTGATATAGTTCAGACAGTTTTTATACAAGACTGGCCAGCGTTTGACCTCAGTCGCACGTGATGGTAAGTGACGATTAATAATTTGACTTAGGTGTTGTATTACATGTTAAATTAAATCATGTATTATGCCATAATATACCATAATAATGATGGTATCTTTCGAAACTTACGCCTTGTTTCAATTCTCACGCTACGTCCATGGTTCAGTTTTATTTTATGGGTCGGTCAAGTCACAATATCAGTACGAGACATATGCTACATTTTACTTCCTATAATATTACAAATAAGGTAAACGTCCGGGTGTCCGACAACGCGCAGCGTTTCTATGGAAACCATGATTATTAATAGAGATGTTAGAGGGTGTCATTCATTGGGCATACGCGTGTCGAGCATTGGTATGTTTACCTTAAGTATAAACTAGAATTATTTTTCTGAATGACTTCAGAATCTAATCATGACATCAGTCTCTAATATAGCTAAATCTGTAAGGGTTACTCTGTCAGCTTATACTTACTAAGCAATACTTATTAATAGAAAGCTGAAGTGGCTAAATCTTAGTTGGCTGATTAAAATATACAATACAGCTTCATATTTATTCAACAAGTATGAGGAATATTTACGATGTAAGATATTCTAAGCAGGAACGGTCCGAGTTCGAATGTCAGAGGGAAAGCTCCGATATACGCGATATTAATTGGACAGAGACGGGAAGTCGTCGCACGACTTCCGTGCGGCGCACGCGCAGATATTTGTATATGGGGTGTAGTTTACAGTGGTGAAGTGTCAATAAGTGTCGAATTTTACTACATTGCATGTTTCCAATCATATTATAGAATAGAATAGAATAGAATAGAATATAATTTATTCGTAGAACACAGACTATTTACAAAAAACATGCAACAAACGATAAGACATTACAGAAAGTGCCACGAAATGGCCCCATCTCAGCATATTCCTAGCATGTTGCCAGCGCTGGTCTTCCGATGAGGCCATCAGGTGAGAGACATCACGACAGACAACAACATACAGAATAACAAAAAATAAAAATAAAACACAATCGAAATAATAAGAAAAAAAATAAAAAAAAAGGACAAGAAGAGAAACGAAACATAAACCGTCCGACCGTTCCTGTGTTGGCCCGTCATTACGCGAATGATGCCAGCGCCAAGCCAACAGCGGCGGCTATGCGTACTATGTTGAGTATGTTGACAGGAACGGTCGAAGGGCACGCATCATGCGCCTAAAGTTAGGTAAAAAATATTAAAATAAAACTATATTATATATAATTATAGCTGTTAAGACAATAATATGGGATTATGCGGCTCAACGAGTAATATTGTCAAATCAATATCTTGATGATGAATCTGTCATTTTACTACTCTAGCCTTATCTACGATACGAGCCTTATTGAGCAAAACACAGTATTATTGTTAGTAAACGCAATTCCACGCAATAATGTTTTTTTTTCCTTATAATTTACCTAGTAATTTGTGTTTATGAATTATGATACGTAAAAGTTTAATCGATGTAAGCTCTGTAAAAGTGGAATACAAATTTATCAGAATATTGAGTATTTATTGTTTACATTAGTTACATCCTATTGTAATCTTCGATAAAATCAAATCGACAATTTGATCAGCCTGTTCATATGGGTTAACATACCCACCTACTCACCTCTCTGAACCGTGCTCGCAAACAAAATGTCACGAAACTGATTTATTTACGACAAGAGTCAACCAATGTGCATGACTATAATAGCCGAAGGTTAAACCTAAGTCATATTAACGTAAAATCGTATTACGTAGCACACAAAGCCCCTGCCCTCTCTATCAAGATAATAAACTCCAGTGCGCTCTAAAACTTTTAGTTGTCAGAAGTGGTACTAATATGAAGATGGTTGTAACATATACTTAACAAAAAATGCATCTTTAACTTATTAAGATACCCCTTTTAGAATAGAAGACCTTTTTTGGTGCACGCGTTAACTAATGGGAGTTACACAAAATACGTAGATTAGTAATCATACATAGATGTCTACAAAATTACTATTATAACATTCTGAAAATGGTTGCTTATTTTATCAAATCGACAGTACATACATATATATACTAAAGTCTTGTATTTTTTTGTTTCAGAGTACTATGCGGCGGAGGTGGAACGGTTGCGAGATGACGCGAGTTGTGCTGATATTTATCTTGCTGGCAATCTGTAAGTTACCAACATGTACTCTCTACTCTATACCGATATTTTTCCATTCTTCCGGACGAAATAACCCACGAAGGTCATGTGTGCCATTCTTAGGCAGCGTTTCCATTAGAAGTCCGAAGATGCGTTGCGCGGGATATGTTTTATAAGACTAATAGAAGTAGCCCATCCAGTCAGCACTGGAACTCACTCAGCAGTGAGAATAAGTTTATGAAGTGCATGTTCTTGTACGCGCACATCTCTGTTAAGAATAAAGTGCAATAAAAAAAAAAACATGCCAACCGAATTAATAATCTACTCCTTTTTTTGAAGTCGGTTAAAAAGCGAATGAAATGAGGAAATCCCGGATGACAATTCAATAAAACAAAGCATTTCCATTAATTTTGTTCGCATTTTACGATCACATTACGATCTTACGGGTATTAAGTTCTCAAAAATACTCAAATCCAAACCATCAAAGAGATCATGCTCCCACATTTCTGAATATAACAAAATTATAATATCGATAAGAAAGTTAGCCAACGCCAGTGAAGTTGCAAAACTCGATCATTAGAGCCCGAGGATCAATGATCTTAGATCACAATAATTATGGATGCCGTCTCCGGACCGTCTTGCGCCAGAGGACCAATTCTGCTCTTGCGCATTATTGAGATGATCTCGTTTTGACGGAAATGTTTTACAAAAGAATGACAATCGCAGTTAGAATCTTGAAAAAACATATCTCCTCCATAAATCAGTAACATGTAACTACATGATATAAAAATATAGGTAGATATTGCTTACCCCACAAATACATGGTAGAAGTACAAGAACAAACAACTTCGAATATACTAGTACTAAGTATACTTTTGTCATACCTACAAATACCTATTTTTTATTTTAACTTACAGCCTAACGGTTAAATCTAAAGCCTCGTCTCAATCCAAAGTAAAAGCTAAAAAAGCTGCCAATTTATCAACCGAAGGGACACAGACACACCTGAGATAGTCTGTGTCTCTTCGTTTGATAAATCTAATTGCCAGTGATTATATGTATCCAGTTAATTTAACAAAATCATTAACGGTAGTTAAAGAGATGGCGAAGTCGATAAAATTTAATCTCGATTATACTCGAAATTTTATTAAAGTGGGATTCAACTCTTGATCACTAATTTTTCATCGAATAAAATAAACCCCAAAAACTCATGACACATAAAACTAAAACACAATAGGAAATTTAAAGGACAAGGATAGGCTCCATCATAGGTACAGTCGCCATCAGATATATCGGAGCTGTGGAGGTGGTCACAAATATCGGAACAACGCGCCTCTATTATCAACACGATAAAGTGCATGCTCCGCTATTTTTGAATACCTTGGCTGCTTCGATATATTTAATGGCAACTGTAGGTACTAAATTATAACGTTAAGTAGTTCCCTTTTCTGCTACACTGGTTTTCTATCCGCGTAGGTTTTAGGTGACAAGGCGTTCGTAAAACACGATTCCTTGTTGGCGCTGATACTTTTTTACTCATTAAGTAAAAGTAAACCAAAGCTCCGTTAGCTTCAGAGCCCTGAGTGTAAGTTTTTAACGTAACTTTACGTCACGAACGCGTTTGCGTTTCCCATATAAATAACATTATCACTTACGTTTTTTTATGTCAAAAGAAACTTACACTAGAGCCTCAGATCTTTATGTAACGACCTCCTCCCTGCGTCTGTCTATAGTTATAAATGTTATAATACACAGACATCATTTAAATAAATAGTGTACAATTTCACGGACGTGGTTATAGTAACGCACTATTATGTAACTGAAGGTAACTACATCCGAAATGCCAATCTTGTTAAATCAAAGTTACTTTATGGATCTAAACTTGTATAATCACAATTATCTGTGCAGACTATAAAAATTATTAGACACTAGGTTAGGTATATAATTAAATTGTTGCTAATTATCTATCTCGGAAATTTACTGGTTGATAATCCAACAACGAATACATTATTTGGGACATAATTATTTATTGTTAATGGTTTTGTAGTGTCTCTGTATTAAACTTATATCTCATCATAACACTCAAAATGCGATTTAGGCGTTATTATTTGTATCGGTTACATATGTTTTGATTAAAACAGCAGTTTTCCTGTAGGTGCCACACCGTACCGTACTGTACTGTAAAATTGTAACAGCATTCTTGCAGCGTGTAGGTAAAAATTGGTCGTATATCTTAGTAATGATTACTTCAAAAGCGTAACCCAACCACAAACTGCAGGCCTTATTCTCGAATGATGTTCGAAATTATATTAACATCGAATTGGTAGCATGTACTCACTCGCTTTAAAGTTTAGTTACATGAAGGTGAACGTGCGGATGGGACACTGAGATTGAATTGGTATTAAATGTATGCAATAAAATACCACACACATCGCATTGAATGTACGGTACGTTACAATACGTCTTCCATCGTGTGACGTCATAATGTCACGGAACTGAATCAGTTATGGGGTGAGATCGTTTGTGGTTTCCTCATTGTTACATTACAGTATATTTCGCCGTCATTGAATATCGGTATACTTTTATGCAGAAAATACTTCAACATTATTTTCCTCTCACACTGAATTACATTATCACTCCTGTATCCATACCATCGTTTAATTACGTAAAAAATTGCCTTGCCCAACTAATTTATAACAAACTCCCACCAAACTCCTAAACCTTTTCTCAAACCGTCATCAATCTTGACATGTTGACAAATTTGACAGCTCGTTATACATATAGACACATGCGGTCGGGGGTCAAGTAACAATAAGCTAGTATGAATAGTTAGACTACTACAAAAGTTGTTATTTCGTTTTTCCAACCGTTATATAGTTGTAGTGATTGATTAACCACAAAAAATACGAGTGTGTTGGTTTTGGAACGATAATCAAATTCGCACGTTAGATTCGAGTATTAAGTAAAAGCGAGTACACGCTAGTTAGAACTTTGTACACATTATTTTTACTCTTTTCTACCTTAACTCCAACAAAACAAGGTTGATATTCAGAAAACTTCGCCAAATGCTGTGATACTTGTAGTGTTGACATTTCAACTATAAGTGTAGTTATGTCGACATCCAAGAAAATTAAAAATGTGTAATAATAAGCTGTCAATCGCAAACTAAAGGTAGTCGCATTGTACAATACTTAAATATACCTACTTGTATAATGTTGAATGTAACACAATTTAATAATAAATAACTCTTTTGTAAATCCGTGTCAACTGTCTATCAAACCATATCGAAACAACAACATAATTTTTACTTGCAAAGTAATATCACTATTTAGAATGTCATATATAACTATGTTTAAATAAATTCTTATTCGTCCTACGAGTGGTTCACTGCAGGAGTAAGACCATTTTAAAACAATAGAAAATCATGTTAGAGAGAGATAAGACGGTTCTGCATACTTAACTGTATACTGCAATTAATCTAATTTTTAGCGACTTTTCAGAAGGAGCTATTATTTCAAAATTTCGCAGATCACTTTTGCGATGTGGGAGGGGAAACGACACAGCCCACATATTATGTGAGCCTGCAGAGCCGCGGGCATAGTTAGTTATCTGATAAACGTCAAAGTAATCATTAAAACAAAGTTGCTTTCACATTTATAATAGGTACCAAATAAACAATACTTAATAGAAACAACAATGTCCAATCAATAAGTTACCTCGCAGCATAATCGATGATAGGCCTGTTACACATCATCAAGATGATCTACATAAATAAAAGAGGAATGAGTAATAGAATGCCAATAAGGCATCAATAAGACAATGGAGTTTCACAGTAACACGTCAAAAGTAATGAACAACTTATAACTTTCGCCATCGCCATGCCCAAGGGACAATTAAATCATTTTATCGTCGGTCAAAGGTTGGTCTTATGATTGTATTTTGCTTCACGTTGTCTTGAGTTTATCCTACTTGAGATCAGTGCTTGTATTCACTCACGATACGTTCGTTTTGATATAAACCGATTGATTTAGGTATTAGTGGGCTGGTCAAATACATTTGGGCTTTCGGTGGAGCAAGCTGTGATAATATCTATTTAGGTACCTTATTAATATGAATTTGATACTGATAAGGTACCTAAATAGATATTATCACTGAGTGATTATATTTAGTACAATATGTGCTATTATGCAATAATTAATATTTTACATAACGATTACGTAAGTAAGACACATATAATAATAGTAATCAATATTCTAATCGTCCTAGTCCTACAGTAGGTAACCGGCTTGTGCTGCAAGTACTAGACACCGACATATATTAATACTTAATTAATAGATAACGTCTATAACCCTGGTATAAATATTCGATATATAGACACAAATAAATGCCGTCGCCAGGATTAGAACCCGGGACCTCCTGCTTCGTGGGCAGGGTCATTTAGTCTTTAGCGACTATTAGGCTAGGCGTGTGGCACAGTATGCATCATATCGTTTCTGCAGTAAATGAAAAGCCGGTTGGAAGTTGACTGACGTTTATTCAATTGTTTTCATATTCTTCACATTATAACGTGCCAGTATTTACATAAACTATAAAGCACCCTTTGTACAGTTGTAGCAGTTTCTACCAAAAGTTATACAGGTTGGGTTCTGGGTTGTGACCCAGGACCAGCTATTCTAACTCAGTAACTGAAACTATATTTAACACATAATTAGCTTCTAGCCTACGAATATCTTGCCTTGTTTTCATGCTCCACGACCCCAATATCATCCTGTTTACCTATTTATTGTACATTTTTAATAAAGCGAGGGATATTGTTACTGCGGCCCATAGGTTCATTATGCTTTAATGTTAGTTTAATTGGATATACAAACTCGCTGTACCAACGCTGCCGTGTTATCAGTTAATACCTATTATTTAACCGCCTCAGGTGCTGTACAATAGCTTACATTGTTTATTTATCTTACTTTTGAAGAATGCGCTAATAAGCGCTTACAGCTGTAGTGGATATAGATATTAAAGTTTCACACGTAATTATGGGCTCGATTTATAATATTATATAATATACAGTTAGGCATTTAAGGCAGGAAGGATATGTAATAGACATCTATTTATTGCCGAGATATACAAGAATATTACAAGCTTTTTATTTTTACTATCGTTTATTTAATTATTGCACAATATGTATCTTGCTTTTTGACAAAGATACAATAGTCTACTACCCTTAAAACTAGCAAAAAGGAGGCAATATAAAATAAATAAAATAATTAAATAAATATTACAGGATATCCTTACACATGCTGCATAAGCCCCTCGGTAATTTGTGTTGTTGGTTACTGAGCCAACGATATACAAAATACTTAAATACATAGAAAACAGCCATGACTCAGAAACAAATATCTGTGCTAATTACACAAATATGGCAATCGGCTTCGTGAAAAGGGTAACTGCCTACTAGGCCAGCTAGACCGGTCGTCAAGTATTAAAAGCTGGATTTTATCCGATCGCTTTAGAAAAATACAACCCTATATATCTAAACATAATTTGAGTATTGTACCTTTTTCTAATGCAATCTAGGTAAATCTATCTAGCCTAAATTTTGGGTAAGCTAAAATGGGTTTGGGCTAGACGTATGCCGGGAGACACAAGACCACAAGACAAGACCGAGCCCAGGCAGACTCAGAAAGCATTAAAGTCTGCTCAAGGCGTTGAAGAAAAAGTGGTGAGGTTTTGCCCTGATCTGGAGCTCTTATAAATAAATAAATAACGGGCTAAATGTACTGACTAATGCTTAAAGGATGTGTAGGTATCTTCGTTTGACATACGTTCAATATAGACAGCTATTCCATTGCCCTATAATCACCTTAACCGCTCTCATTCAGTGCGATCCTAACTTTCTCCCGACAAATACTAATAATGTTCACGGCTCAGAATGATGTATGCTATGCGGCGGTGATTTTAATCGCCAAATATAAACGCACACAATAACCTGTCGCTTTCAAAGAATTTGTATTGACACTTGTTAAGAAAGTCGAGGTCCTGACCTCCTCAATGTACTCGTAATACGTTATACAAGTGCGTTTAGCCTACTCTTTCGTCAGCAGGTTGATATTGATCTTATATTGGCGTTACGTCTATAAAACGTTTTAACAAATGGTACTTACCTGTAAACGATTCGACAAAATTTGCACTCACCATCATAAATGATTGAAAAGGAATCTACTTCCAAATGTCAATGCCACGTCCGAGAATACGCTTGCACTACGCTTGTACGAGTAGCTGCTGTGATCTTCAGCGACAAATGGCCTGCAATTAATGAACGGATTAAGCTTCATGCACGACCGTATGCGCACGCGACGACGTTACGTCCTGACACACTTCCTATTGTCACTGGGTGCAACGTGGAATTCTTGCTACCAAGACCTAGATGGTGGTTCAACGTCTTAATGATAATGTCAAATCGAATACAACACCATGAACACGTGTCTTGTGAACACCATGAACACGTGTCATCGAATTCACATTAGAATTAACTGTAAGTAATACAAGTCGGAGCAGCCCGGGGCGGCAAGGAGAAAGGTACGATTAAAAAAATATATATATGCAAATGACATTTCTTTCATATTGAAAAAACTCGTTAGAATCCTGTCTCTTATAACAGTTTTTGGATAATAAGGTACTGTAAGGAGTTTCATTAGATGTTTTGCACTAGTTGCATTATTGTTAGTTTGTGAAACACGACCCAACAGTCTTGCGGTCTCTGCATACCAGAAAGAGACTAAATGCTCAATAGCTGCCATCGTATACCAGGCCTTACGAAAAACTCGGTTTCACATCACGAGATTTACATTTAGAGATAAATACATTTGTGATATTTATGTTTCCTTGCAATATTGCTTGATGTCGGTAAGTAAGGTATAGATCAAAGACCCCTAAGTTTTTCACCGAATAAAGAGCTATAAATTAGCAAGAATGAGAGAGATATTAAACCAATACAAATATGTTTCAACAAAACACAACCGTAAGGACACTAGTTATGTAAAGTGAAATATAACTAGTCGTGATTTGAAAGTGTAAAAAACTACCTGTTTGTCTCATCCAGGACACTGCATATATCGTGACTGCGCTTTCGCTGAGTCCGTCACGCCTGCCCCTTTGTTCTTCTTGTCTGCCTGTTAATGTTGTCAATGGATAGAGTAATTTATTAAGGTATTGTCTACATACCTAGACTTGCGTTTTGGTTTTGTATGCGCTGAGTCATAGCCGATGTTCGAGGCGTGGGAGGATGTCTTGTGTTGTGGTGTGGTGTGAAAATTCACAACCTTAATAGTATTATAAAAAATGGCAAAATTTCCTAGCTGAAATTGATCTCTAGACAAAAAGCATATTTTCAACTTGGAACAATGTACTATATTTTGATAGCCATTTATTGGGAAATAAGTTGGCCATCAAATGGCGTCCTAAGGTACCTCATTCCCACTGCCAGGTGAATATTATACCTACCTAATATTACTGCGATAAAATTAAACAGATGTTTTGATTGTAAATTTCCATATCTTGCTGTTGACAATAAGCGATTTTTATTTGGGTATTACTACCTGAAAGCACATACTCGTATTTTCCTGTAGGTATGCTTCTGAAAATTTGGCTTGGTTAACATCATCTTGAGTAAATATTTGTATGGCTCTAGCTGGATTAAAGAGTACTTACTTCAAATAAATAGTAATTTCAATATGTAACTTATTACGATTTATTTTTTTCTTTTTTAGCAGCCAGCAGTTGCGATGGGGCGCGACGAGCGCAAAGGAGAAAGGTACGATTCAAAAAATATCTATATGCAAATATTGCAAATGACATTTCTTTCATATTGAAAAAACTCGTTAGAATCCTGTCTCTTATAACAGTTTTTGGGTAATAAGGTACTGTAAGGAATTTGATTAGATGTTTTGCACTAGTTGCATTTTTGTAAGTTTGTGAAACAGGACCCAAGTCTTGCGGTCTCTGCATACCAGAAAGAGACTAAATGTTCAATAGCTGCCATCATATTACCAGGCCTTACGAAAAACTCGGTCTCACATCTCGAGATTTACATTTAGAGAGAAATACATTTGTGATATATATTTTTTTCACCATACTGTGGCAGCTAAATGTAACGGAAGTGCCTGGGATTCTAATGGTAGTGTCTATATTTTCCAGGACACAGCCCGAGCTGAACTGCCATCAGCTGTTCCTAGCGCAGAAACCCTGACCGCTCTCGCTCAAGCGATGGGCGCTGCTGGATTCGAGCACCGCGAGGGCCGCACTTTAGTTAAACGACTCATCCCTGCCGATTCGCAGCCTGATTTGGATTTGGTGGAACACCAAGGTATGTTACCACTAGGTACACCTTTTTACCGCTGACTTCTTTTCTTCTGAATAGGTGCTTTCTGTGACGTTTAAGTAGACAGGTCTGACCACTGTATTATTCGCATTGGATTTGGATTACAATTATAAATTTTGCAGAACACAATGAAAGGATGGACAAATGTTTAGATGCTCTCCATATTTTACTCGTAGCTTATTCTCCTTAATATATTTTTTACAGGAGTAATCGGCAAAGCTGGCGTAGACTTCCCGGCGTACCCGAGCATCCCAAACACCGGCTTCAACTGCAAGAACGTGCTGACTGGCTACTACGCCGACCTGGAGACCGACTGCCAGGTAAACTCACAGAAAATATGTGCTCATTAATTCTCTAGAAATAATTGGCGACTCTGTAGTCCGCAGAACTATTCATACCAGCGTGCCTAAATATGTCCGGCTTGCCCACAAAAAGCTATGCTACGCCATAGCTCACAAAAAGCTCTAAAGGTAGCGTAAAATTATATTCAAACAAAAATCATCTTATCTATCTCAAAGCTAGGATGATCCGGAGTTATCTCGACGCACAATTACATGTGTTACCTACGCCATGTGGGTCCATGAGAAAAGACGACGATCACATTATTAGCTTCAACATAAGTAACTTAATAAAATACTTTACCTGTTAATAATCTATTACATCATTCGTGCGTTCAAATTAGATATTCCTTGTTACAGGTATTCCACATCTGCGACACGTCCCGAAAGATATCCTTCCTCTGCCCGAACGGCACCATCTTCAGCCAGTCGCACCTCATCTGTGACTGGTGGTTCAAGGTGGACTGCGCCTCCGCGCCCGCGCTCTATGAGTCCAGTGCTGAATACTACTCCAATGAGCAAAAGAAATCTCAGAAGATCACTCAAAGCCTTAGCAAAAATATTGACTACCAGCAAATCGCCGACAACAACGCCAGGGAATCCAGAAGGTCGTCAGTGAATGTCCCGAGTACGACAGAAAGACTGCTGAGACACAGGCAAAGATTACAAACTGAGGCACCTAAAGCCACGGCTAGAAGTTTTCATGCTTACTTTGCTGAAGTTAGCCCAACACTTAAGACCGAAACTACAACTAACATTGACAAAAAGAGGAGGAACCTCGTGCAATTAATAGCCAATAACTTTGGTAATGTGCCTGCGAGAACTACGCTGCCTACTTACACGGAGTCATCGACATATAGATCTGATAAAGCCGCAGGTGACTACAATAGTCTCAAGGAGATGCAGGTCGCAGCTGAGACAGCCTCTTTTACTAACAATAAAAACAGGCAATACTTACAAGATGCTTACAACAAGAACTATCGCCCTTATCCAGTTTACACGCCTAACCTCCCCAACCACCAACCACTCAAAGTTACTAAACCCAAAACCAATCCAACTTTGACAACATTGTACGACTTTAGAGATAGATCTTTGAACCAGGTAACTAAAGAAGTCACAATCACTACCAAGAGGCCCACTCTCTTGCCGTACACGAAGAGTTACGCTACTACTTTCAACGATAGACGCGAACCTTACACCAGACCTGGAATATCGTCTCTAAAGGAATTCCTAGAAAAGGAAAGAAACAAGACTCTAACGGCCAGTACTACGGAAAAGATTGCTCAAGTTACAGATAGAAGTGATCACTTTACTCCCAGTGTAGACAAGAAGGTCATAGAATCTAAAAATAATTTCGAATCCGTAACCAAAATCCCTCAAACAACAAGAAATCAGTATTATGGCGAGACTGCCAGCGATAGAATCTCGACTCCTAATTTCAACCAGATAACTACAGAACCGTCATACCAAGAACGCAGGGAAAGGTTAATGAGGAAACTGAATTTAGAAACATTCAAGCCAACTGAAGCAACAGTCCCAACTACGCTTACTGAGAAATACTACGGTGACCTTCCAAATAGACCAGGTCTGCTTGTCCCACCTTCTCTAACGCCTAAGACTTTGCACACTCTGGCTATCTACTACGCAACGGCTTTAGATAATCTGTCGACGACAACGCCTCCTGAAGAAGCTAGCGAAGCCAGCACACCGACATTTGATGATTACGGAGCCATGGAGGATGCTTTACCAGCTCTATTTAGCCAACACACTATTAATAAGTACAGCAAACTCTTTGGACACGGTACAGAAACATCCGAGCTTCTAGAGGAAATTAAACTAGACCCCAATGGTACGTATAACGAACTCGCCGACGACCTGGCTGTGCAGCAAAGTCAAAACCCTCTTGCTACGTCACCTCAAATACGGGAATTAGCTCAAGTTTTCACACATGCATTATCAGCTTATTTGCAAGACCCTATTCAATTTAGAAAGGTGCTTTCGGATATTCGTCCAACCCATCCGTCTTTCGGTGACATGCTGTCAACGACTGAAGAATCTTACAACACAGAACCAACCACTACAGTAAACGAAGACGATGACGAAATATTAGGGTTTTCCGACGACAATAAAATTAGATCACCGTTTGTTTCGCTACGAGACGGTAAAGCTTTGAACATTGCCACTGATTATCCAACAGTATCTGATGACGTGGTGACAACACCCAGCACCATCAGCACGGACTTTATTTCGACGACTGCTCAACCAACGACGCCTAGAAGTCCCTTCAGGTGTTGCGGAAGAATATCAGCATCTTACACTACTGCCTCCACTCCAATTGCTCGTAATACGACTCCCTTCTCATTCACTAATACGGTTGCAGCTAACGTAAACACTTTGGCAAATAACAATACTGATTTTATAGTAACCACGACGGAAGATAACTATTTAGGACAACGATATGGTGGATTCCAAAACAACTCTAACAGTTCTCCATACGGTAAAGAAGTATTACAAAATAATGCTAAACCCTTGACTGAGTACGTTGAAGTGACAAATTTACCTTCTGCTTGGGGAGTCGATGTTTCCGATGCTACCTCTCCACCGATAACCGATTCAGATAATATATTTGAAAGCAAAAAGATAAGGTCAACTACCGGTATTCCAGACACAACACCGGTGTACTTTACTGAAGCTGACAGTAGTATTGAGTTAGAAAATGAAGAAGAATTACAAAGAGCTCATAGCCAATCATTCGTAACACCACAAAACAATTTGCGTCAAGGTAAACAAATCAATTTAGAAGAATCTAAAACTACGGTGAAAAAACCTTCTGAAGAATTGGAAGCACCCACGATATCAGAAATATCCACGGCGACAGTACAAAGTACAACTCAACCCAGTACTACAGTAGAAGAAGAAGAGTCTGTTTATACAGTAACGCCTACTTCTGACGCATTCACTTCTCCAGAAAGCGACAAAACATCTGATTTCAGCTGGCCTACTACATTCGAATATTGGCAGAGCACTGTCATAGACCCGATAACATTAAACGATGGTCTAAGTCCCTCGGCTCCAAAACAAGGAGTATCTCAACTAGCAAAACAAACAAACGCATGGGCTCAAAAAACTTTTACGACGCCAGTACCCGAATCGAAAACAAACGAGCAATCAGTATCTTCGTCAGTATTTTACGAATCTACTACACCTAGAATTATTAAAGAAGAACGAGCAGGAAAATTAATAAAAGACCCAACATCCACAGAATCTGCACAAGACATAACCACTATCGCCGATACTGTTGTAGAGAAAGCTAAGGAAATCATGGGTGGAATGAACGCTACGACTACGGAAAAACTCATGAACGTCATGAAAAAGACTAAATCAAAAACAGTGAGAAGATTAATCCTTTTGTTAGTGCAAACGTGCGATGATGACCATAATACAACGGCCGAAGCATCTAAAAAAGCGCTACTTGAAGCTCTTATGGCAGTGTCACAGAAGGATATGGATGAAATCACGAAAGAAGAAGAAGGCGTAGAGGACCTTCCGACAACGGTCACCGATATCGAAGTAAAAAATTATAAACGAAGCGATAAAATTGCTGCATTAGAAGAAATAAGGCCAAAACAATTCGAAAGAAGAGGAAAAAGCATTAATTATGATCCATCTGCTATTAACTCTTTGTCGAGCCCTTCTACAACTACTACAGAAAACATAAAGACGACGACTGAAATTTACACAGAAACCACACAAGCTCCTAGAACAACTACCGCCAGTCGAAGAGGTATCAAGAAGTTCTTAGTACGAACGACACCAGTAGAACAGAAGACTACGAAGACTCCAGACAATCCTATTGCCGAAGCTAGGGTTGCGCCGCCCAATGAACCCAAAACGCCCGCTGACACAAGAGCGTTAGAACTATTACGATCGCTTTACACGATCGCCGCTAGATGGGGTTGATTCAAACCAAGCATTAAGTTAATGAGTGACTTCAAAATATTTAGGGATGGGTATGAATTTTTGTTACAAAACAATTGGTGTACAGTCTGAGTTTTGTATATTATCTATGGTGTCATCCCTAAATATAGTTGTAATATATTGTGATTTTGTAGATAGAAAGTCCAGGCTCAAATTTTGTAATATCATCGATTTCAATGATAATTTTCAATTCATATTATTGTTGAAAATGGTGATTGGTATGTTGCCTTAGCATATAACTAGTTAACTTATTACGTTGTGTTATTAAACAATGGTTTATAGACTTTATTTTTATTCAGAAATACTAGGGTTTTCCCCATATTTGGGAGAAAAACCCGGCGACCTACTGAGTTACCTATTTTAACCTAATTAAGCTATTGTTACACTGCCAACTTGATTTTACTGTAAAATACTCTAAGTAGGATATTTTTAGTTGTAAAATGTGTTAAGGAGTTTTATAGTAAATTTTATATAAAAATAATAAAACCTTTGTTATTTTGTTTTATTACAACCTTCGCGCTTCCTAACATTATGTAATTATGTTTCGTCAATTAATGCATTTACAAATTTAAGCATGGCGACTATGGCAACTCCCCCAAGATGATACAAGTCATATTTGGGGGAGGCCTATGTCCAGCAGAGGACGACACACGGCTGAAATGACGATGATATATCGTCTATTCGTTTACAAAATGTATTTATTTGTCCGCTCGTCTTGATTGCATCGTAGCTAGAGCATTCCCTCTATAGAATCCAGATTCAAGCACTCAAAGAACTGGTATTGAGCAGGGTCCATGAAAATATCGCATAATATTTACACCCAAGAATTTTAGACCAGAGGTTATGGTCCTAAAAAATTAATAAGCAGAACAAGAATTAAAAAGTTGAGGTAATACTTACATACTTTTCTTGTTGTTTTATCGTAAAACAAAGGACCCTATTACTCAATTTATATTTTTTAATTTCGCTAACTAAAATATTGTTGTGCTGGCCACGCACTAGGATAAGGAAACGAATCAATGGAATATGAATTGAAAAGTAGATATTTTAGGTACCATTTATTCACCCCCATTTTACAAAAGCCTACTTAACATTCTTCTTGATATACCTCTGGACCTCCTGATCGGCGACCTTGTGCCCGGCTTTAAAGTAGCTCTTGACCTTGCGTTTCTTTTTCATCATCACCTTGGTGGCTGCCAGCGCGCCGCGATGCTGGAGGGACTCGAAGCGATCGCGAAGGAGGTTCGCTGAAAAGGCGGTGTTACTGTTGTAATAAGGCGGTAATTCGCTTAACCTTAGACCGCCCAGTCTATCGATGCTTATGCATCTCAAATGTCATGAAATGGCTGATGATACTATAAAGCGGCATATGGTGTCACAGCGTATATCTACTCCAATGGCGTGTTCAGTTAGAAAAAAAAACATGAATACAACTTTGTTTTTAAACAAATCTATACAATTCAGCTTTAGACAAAAACGTATTATGTATACGTACAAAATAATTATAGTGGAATTTCAATTATTTTCGATTAGAACAGTTTGGTTTGATTCAGATGATTTAAAAAAAAAACAACATTTATTTTCCTTTCTACATAATAGATTTTTTTTATAGTATCATCAGAGTCTAGACATAGGATATAAGACAAAGCTTTTTATTTATGAAGAAACATTTCTTACTGTTAGTAGTCAATCTGGTGAGGTTTCCGCTCAGCTCAGTAGGGTCAACGAAGTCGGGTTCCTTTTGTGGTGGCTTGTTTTTATTCAGAGCCGGCGGAGCAATCTCCGCCTTTTCTGCTCGTTTGCTCGAGCGCAGTGCTCGCACTGTTTCTTGCTTCTGTTCCTTTGTGGATATGGAGGACTGTAGTTTGCGTAGTCTGTCAGTAAACAAAACAAAGATAAGCCTACCTACCTGAGAATATAATACATATATCGAAATGTTCACACATATTTGTAGCATACTGCCATTGTGTACCTTTGTGTATGGTCAACCAATTTGATTTCTAGGCCACTTCGAACTTTGTCACAGTGACGTTAATAAGAGATCTTTTGCGTCTTTCATATATATTTTCACTGTGACAAGGTACGATACAAAGTGGCCGATAAATCAAATTGGTTGACTGTACAATAAGTACTATGCCTATGTACTTACGTGTGCCCTAATGTACAATTCATACTATGAAATAGCTTCTGCTAGTGACATTAAAATACAATAGGCGTGACAAACAACAAAATAAACAATTTTTAATAATTTAGTACAAGTATGTAGCAAATAATTGCATATTATTGGATTTTCCTGATGTTAATTAGAATTAAGATGCCGTTAAATAATCCATTTACGGTAAATTTCATTACGGGTCTCCCTCGCGTGTATGAATAAATAAAGAAGTGATTGAAAGATTCCCCGAGCGTCAAGTAAACATTGATAGCACAATACGCTGGCGGTAATGTGTTTACACGTCACCCATGATGACGTATATGACGAGGGATAAATAGAAAAAAATGTACAAGTGCTAAGCGGTACTCGTATAGCACAATTGGTAGTGCACTGAGTTAGTGATCCAGTGGTTGTGGGTTCGAGTCCCACTGCGAGTCAATTTTTTTCTAATTTTCTTTCAATTAGATATTCGAAGATATTCGCAGACGTTTCTGCATTATAAAAAAAATTGATAGCGTGATAGCACAGCCAAAAGTTTTAATATAGAGTGATAATTCCATTGTCAGGCGTACAATAAGGTAATTCAGGCTTAAATAAGTCACTGCACTTACTTGTACAAGTCCGTAATCTTCTTCTTATCAATCTTTTCCCTTTTCAGCCGCTCCTTTTCAAGCAGTCTCTCCTTCTGTTTCCTCCTGGCCTTGTGGTCTTTCTTCTTATTCTGCACCGGCGGGTTGATGGCGCGGTACTCTGACTCCGAGCCGCTGTCGTCGGCCGGGTTGTGAGGCTGCTCGTTTAGGTTCATCTCTTCGCGCCATTGGTTCTGGAACAGTTGATTTCCCGGTATTTGAATAAAAATATATTGGGACAATCTTACATAAATCGACTATAGTAGTATATCCTCTAGCTTCCCAGAAATCAAAGCTTGCCAGGTCATTGCAACTATGGTGTGTCATAATTAAAATTGAAAATGGCATTAAATACTATCTGATACAAATGTAATTTAATTTAATTTAATTTGTTTCTCTCTTGGCACGTTTTATATCATACAATCTACTTTAGTTAAATTAATTGAATCCGCTTTTTGTCGAAAAGTGTAGATTTCAATTGCAAAATTATTGAATTTTGTGTTTACTGATTTTAAATAACAAAATGTAGGTTAGTCTTAATATTGCATGTCCTTAGATACTATAATAAGTTGTGGTTACCTATAATTGGATAAGCATCTACCCATTATATAACCTAGGCTACGACTAAATTAAGCATGATGTATTATCCGTTGGTGATCCTAAACAAAAAAAAAAAAAAAAAAAAATGGGTGACCTTTTTATAGGTCTCCGGGTGGCTAGAGGATATATATAAATAGTAACTATAGTGAGTTCAATAAGTGTTTTATTGTGGGTACTAGACAACGATGGTATATAAATTAAATACACAGACAACATCCATATCCGAGGAACGAATAATTGTGATTAACACAAGAATAAATATCCTTGTCAGGATTTGAAACTGGTAGCTCCTGCTTGGTACTACATATTGAAAGAACCACGGTAGGCGGAGTGTGACCACCATGGTCAACATTTATTGAAGGCTATAATGTAAACAATATAATATTAATCTTCATATTCAAGTATCGAAATCGGCAGCTGCAAAGAACCTGATTAGTTATTAGAGGTGGATCCACACAGACCAAGTAGCGTCATGAGGAGATTGCCGTGCTATGCAGCTCGGGCAAGGCTGACTTAACATGTGCTGGCACTTCAAATTTACTCGTGAGACTACTCGGCCTGTATGAATACGCCTTTATTATCTAAGATTGAGATCAAACTATATAATAGGTACACACCTCTTTTTCCTGCACTGCAACCTTGCTGAACATACCAGTGGTGACACGGTTCAGGTGCTCACCGCGTTTGATGATCTTCTCCTCATGCTGTACCACCTGCTGCAGCAACTCTTGGTGGTCCTGAAAATGTGTGAAGCTATATTATGTTCTTTTCTGCATTTAAAACAATGACAGAATGTAAGAACTCATTGTGTGCAAGCGTGTAAGCTTGTATCACTAATTGGGCCAAAATACTTGTAATAAGTAAATAAAGGCCATAGTCGGGTTTTCAAAGTAAGTCGGCCCTTACATCAAACGGGCTCGGGTTTTTTTTTGTGAGTACCTCTTATGGTGAAAAACACCGATTGAATACAGAACTCAGCCACAAATTATGCTGAATTTTGGTAAGAAGTACCGCCTGGAAAATTTTGATATTTAGGCAACTAGTAGGCCAATGTATGGTCTATTTCGAGAAAAAAAATCTAAAGGTGTCCCTACTTCACAACTACATAAAAAAAAACTTTTATTTTATTTTCACTTGTTTTCTTTTTTTTATATGACAACTAGTAATCGTTTTTTGCGTGGTAATGCAAATCTATCTGAGTAACAACATTTCAAAATTTGAAGCCAATCACTTGAATACATCCTGAAAAACAATACATTTAAAATAAAACTTTAAAAAATCATAAGTCAAAAACTATGCCACGTAGAATGTTCATACCTACTCGGCAAAAATATTCTTCACCATAAGAGGTACTCACAAAAAAAAACCCGAGCCCGTTTGATGTAAGGGCCGACTTTCTATGAAAACCCGACTATGGCCTTTAATTTAATTTAATTTTTAAACATAACAAATATAAGAGCCTAGGCTGAGAGTACCGTTGTCCATGGGGTCCCAGCGCGTACCAACTTTTTGCAGAAATCGCGAAGCGTCTGCTTGATATAACTGGTGACTAAAGAGCTGGCGGCTTCCTCGCACAACGTATCAGCATTGCGATACAACGAGGAAATGCCGCCAGCATGCTTGGTAATTGTACCAAGGAATTAGTCTAAAAAAGGCCCTTTAGGAATTGTCCTAAAGGGCCTTTTTTAGATTTAATAACTAATTAAGTACTCGTATTTTAAAAGAATTGTACAATAAATAAGATGGCCAGTTATTGAACTTGTCAGTTACTGGTGAGTTACCCTATGTCTGTCTTGTTGAAATTAACATTTTACTTGGGAATAACTTCAAAACTTGTCTTACAAAGAGCTCTATTGCATTACTTTGAACAGAAAGTATTTGGGTCCAATCACTCATATTCAAAACTGTAGTAAAACGTATATTACAATATTCTACACAAAATGGGTCAAAGTGTATCCGAAAGGGTCCCCATATCATAAGATAAGATATTACAATATTAAAGAACGAGATATAAGTGTCATTTACCTTAAATGAAGGATTATAACTGACTCCAGGATGCGGCAACTCAATAGCTTTTCTAGTGACCACAGTTTTAGCCAGCGGAGGCTTAGGTCGCAGCCTGCGGTCTGGCAGTACATTGTGAAGCTGGGCCTCTGTTGATATGAAGTCGTCCACCAGAGTTGTTGGAATGCCCTTTGCTTCTGGTACTATAAAAAACAATCCTAAATTTTATATATAAAAAAAAAATAAGTTCTATAATAATGCCCAAAGAGGGAATCAATTTTAAATTATTTTGGTGCAGTTCACTTATATTTAATTTTTGTCTACATAAAGTTGATAACAAACAAGATTTACTTTACAGGACTTAGGAAAAATAAGATTTGATAGATGGATAGCATATTATGATAAAAAATCATAAGAGTAATAATAAATTCTACTATTTACCTACATAAATATTTGTATTACTAAAAGTTGATAAATTATAAACATAAAATTTTTAACTGATTTCACAGACTTAAAAACCTTCTAACTCAAAGAGCTCAGTAATATATAAATTACTTATTTAATATAATACTTACATTCCTGACCCCATAGATCTAAACCAAAGTTCTGACGAGTTCTTTTCATTTTTCTTTTTTGATCTAATGCCATTTTTCTATTCTTTTTGGCAAGTTCTGCCTTCTTTACATAAATTCCTTTCTCAATGTTACGTTTTTCTTTAAGTTTGCTAAGAGCTGTTGGCTTTGTACCAGTAGGATTAACATGATTGCGCTTTGCATTGGGATCTTGAACCTGAAAAATATTATTATATTAAAATTATAAATTACTAATTAGTACTTTGACATTAAAAGTCATAAAATGGAAAGGCCCACTAGGCATAAGAGGCAGAGGTCAACCTCTGATGCATTAGGAGGAGGAAATAAAAAAAGATAGCCAGCTCATACTGGATCACAACAGGACAAGACGGAGAAGTGGACTGCAATGGAGGAGGCCTTTACCCACCATAGGGATGCATGATTAATTTTTGAAGATAATATAAACTTTTGTTAACATGTAAACAATGAATAAAGAGTTTGTTTTTTATTACTTTGACCATTAAAACTATTCAAAGGAATTCAAATATAACTAAATATTTGGGGACAATCTTTTTTAAAATATAAAATGGAAAACATCAATGGCCACAATTCCTTCCTCCTGCATCATCATCTTCAAATTTGAGGGTTGTGACCACCTCTCACAAGCCTTCTCCCAATGTAATGATCCATGTAACTCAGATATGGGCCATCTGTATCGCATCATACAATGTGGTAGCAAGAATAGTGCGGACTTGATCAGACCACCGTATGAGGTCACAATTTTTTGACTATGTAATATTATTGATTTGAAGAAGATTTTCACATGATATTTATGTTTAATTTTAATATCAGTATTATTTAAGTGATGCCAGATATTGATAGCATTTCTTTTTAATGGAGCTTATTACAATAATGGTTCTGACCCAGACAACTTAAGGGTGCTGAAATTTAAGAAATGAAGTTATATGTTTATATATTGAGTCATTCTTATATAGATATTATGTATATACCTTTGAAGAAGGTAAAAGTATTTCATAACACTTCGGAGTCTCTGCTAGCTTAGCCCTTTTCTTTTGTTTAGAGGTGAGAGGCCTATCTTCTTTAACATCTACTTCATCTCCAGCAGTGTCCACTACAAACAATTCGGCATCAGGCTTTACCTCAAATTTACTGAAAGGAAAAACATTTAGTTTAATCACACCCGTAAGAAAATAAATTAATAATATAAAGTACCTGTAAAGTCTCCAACTTTACAATAAGTACAAGGCTACAGATAAACTGAACTTTGTACCACATAGAAAACTTTTAATTGATGAACTTGGACTATCTTACAAAACAAACTATCAATAGATGCTGTAAAAGTATTTATAACAGGAACAACACATGCAATTCTATCTAATCTGTATAATAAATTACAGAACTTAACATGGTGTTTTAATTTCCTTGAAGCGGTTTTTAGTTTGTATTATCAGTAACTATATTGAAATATTTTTTTTATAGTACAAGCATGCTGCAACACGTAAACATAACCTCACCCTAATCTCTCTTCTAGCCGTTGGTCCTCCAGAAAGGCCTCGACGTCAGTAATATCACAGTGTTTGCGCCACGCTTTCTTGTTCTTTTTGGACACATGCTTCTTTTTCTTAACGACAGACATTATTGTTAACTTAGAGTAATACTAGAATCATGTGCTACACGAATAAGTTCGTGTAGTGACAGAGTGACAGTGACAGCAAACTATTTCTACTTTTTGACAGTTTAGACACTGACAGCGACAGTTTTCAAATTTTACGTTCCGTTTTACATTTATTGATGGCTTTATTGATTTATTTTAAAAGAAGAAGAAGAAGAACTAGTGACGGTACTAAAAGTTTAGTTATTAATTATTATACAGAGTGATTCAGGACACGGGAGTGGGAAAGAACCCTACACATCCAGTTCATGGTATTGTATCGTATACCATCGTGTTTAACCCATACATCGAGTGACTTAAACGAGTTAGGAAAAGCTAAGTAGATATTTAATCTTACTGTACCATGACTACTATGTGTATATCTATTATTTAAAATTCACAGCCATAAATAGTATTGATTGTATTAACAATCAGTCCTTAGTCAATTTTGTATCCGTAGACAATTTAAGAGAATTTTCAAACTCGCTTAGTGGTAATAGAGATTTAAACTTAGTCCATGTTAATATCCGATCGATTAAAAAACACTTCAACGAATTATTAGTAGCATTAGATAGTCACCTGAGTTCTATAGATATATTGGTTATTACCGAAGCAAACATAAATTATTCAGAGTTGCCATTTTATAATATTAAAGACTTCAATCTAAATGTAATGACCCGCGAAGGGAGGCGGGGGGGCGGCGTGCTGGTGTACTCGCGCGCGGCGCTCGCGGCCGCGCCCGCGCCCGCGCCTGCGCGCTGCTTCACCGCGGCGGAGTGCGTTTCCATAACCATACAGTACAACCACGAGATTATTTACATTATATCCATTTACAGGCCACCGAGAATACAGAATCAAGATATGAAACTACAATTTATTAATGAGTTACATTCTTTATTACTCTCTCTACCTACAAATTCTAAAGTAGTCTTATGTGGTGATATTAATTTAAATATACTCGACATAAATAATAGTCATGTAATTGCATATGAAAGTTTGTTAGCAGAATTTGGATTTATTAATTGTATTAACAGCGTTACAAGACGAGAAGTATTAAATGGGATTATTGTAGAATCGTGTTTGGATCATATATACATTAGAGGATTTACTAACAGCATTAATTCTGCTGTAATCAAACACAAAATTTCCGATCATTACTTAACATCAGTAGCAGTAGAATGGAAACGAACACCGTCGCGAGCGCCTACTTCCGCGCCACCTGTCGGGCGCCCGCGCAGCGACGCGCCTGGCAACACGCGCCGCGTCCTTGACAACCGTTTAGTTAGAGAAAAATTACTAACTTTGAAGAACTATTATCCATTGAATCTCCCAACGAAATGTATAAAGCTTTTTGTAGTTTATTTATTAATATTTATAGTGATAGCTATAAGATTGTCAACGTGAGCAAAAAAAGAGATAATAAGGGATGGATTAATTCTAAGATTAAATTTATGCTAAAAGAAAGAGATAGACTGTTTAATATATGGAGCTACGAACCAAATAATATGTTAAAGCGATATATAGTGATTATACGAAATATAGAAATAAATGTTTTAAAACAATATCTAAGGCAAAAAGTGATTATGATAAGAAGAGTATATTAAACTGTAATAATAATATTAAAAAAATATGGGACAAAGTCAATACCCTATTAGGAAACGATAAAAAGTCATTAGATACAGTGATACTTAAGAATATGAAACAACAAAGTAGTATTAAGGATATATGTAATGGGTTTGCGGAAACTTTTTCTAATGAAATAGATCTCATTAAACATAAGTGCAATGACAAATGGTTGGATAGGGAGGCTTACGCAAGAGAGTCGGCTGTGTGTATGCGATGGCAGCCGGTGAGCAGCGACACCATAAAGCGAGTCATTACCAGCATGAGCTCTAACAAGTCTCCCGGTTGCGATCTAATACGCATGCGCGACTTAAAGATGGTGTCTGATAGAATAAGTCCTGTTTTAGCTAAGTTAGTTAATATATCAGTAAGCAAGTCTTGTTTCCCAGAAGGCCTTAAGCAAGCAATAATCCGTCCAATTCATAAAAAAGGCGACTATAAATCATACTCCAACTATAGGCCCATAGCGATACTCTCTAGCGTGGATAAAATCATTGAAAAGTGCATTGTTAACCAATTAGGATTATACTTGCAGAAAAATAATATATTAAACAAGTGTCAACATGGTTTCCAAAAGGGTAAAAGCACAGGAACGCTACATTCAAATTTTACAAATGAAATTAATGGTTATTTAGCAGATAAAAAAATAGTTTTGGCTGTATTTTTCGACTTCCGAAAAGCCTTTGACACCCTGGAGACAAGTACACTTATCGAAGCCATGAGAGAGTGCGGGGTGGGCGAGCCACTGAGCTAGTGGTTCAGTGACTACCTCACCGCGCGCTCCTACCGAGTGAAGGTGGGGTCGGCGCTGGGCGAAGCGCAGGGAGTGCGCTGCGGGGTGCCGCAGGGCTCGGGCTGCGGCCCCGTGTGCTACCTGCTGCACGTGAACAGCCTGTGTGGTGTGCTGCGGCACTGCTCCGCGCACATGTTCGCCGACGACCTGTGCGTGCTGCGCGCCGCGGCCCCGCCGACCTCGCCGCCGCTTGCCGCTCGGTGCAGCAGGATATCGACGCCGTAGTCAAATGGTCGCACGATAATGGCATTGTGTTAAATGCAGATAAAGCCAAGCTGCTCGTTATACGCTCACCGTATTTAGACCTATCCCGTTCGCCAGAGCTGACAATAATTGCGCATGATTTCTCCTGTTTCCATCACAATCTGGTTTCATGCCAATGTAAGCCGATCGAGCGTGTTAAGTGCATAACTTACCTTGGCATGAAAATAGATGAAAACTTTTCATGGTCATCCCATGTAGAATATATATGTAGTAAATTAACAGTTTTACTAGGTAGATTTTACCATCTAAGGTATAGAGTCCCATTGAGCACTTTAAAATGTATTTACTTGTCACTGGTGGAATCAGTTATAGGTTACTCACTGGATTGCTATGGCCTCACTTTTAAAACGAATTTGGATAAAGTAGAAAAATTACAAATTAGATTTCTTAAACTGCTAGTAAACCATAAAACTAAAAATAAATGTAAAATTAACTATTATAAGCTATTCAATATATGTAAAATTCTTCCGGTAACCCTAAGACACAAATATTTATTATTGATCAACCAGCACGGCAATCCAGAGAGTAACCTGTCTCAAATGAGCCAAACACACGGCACCAGGTCTGTGGCTGCAGGTAAATTTGCTGTCCCCAGAGTAAGGAACTACTATGGGGACAGGCTCATAGAAAAGCGTTTACCATACCTACTTAACGCCTTGCCTGCGGCTATTAGAACCGAAAAAGACAAAAATAAGTACAAAAGAGCCTTGTTCCGTCACTACCTTGACAGTATCTGAATGTTTTGTTTTTGAATATTGCCCCTGTTACCTCCTACCTCTGTTTATAATTTGTTTGTCATTTAAAGTAACTGTCATATCCATAATCACAATATTACCATAGATTACCTACCACTTGTAATTGTTATACCTAGTCTCACTCATGGATCCCACAGTCAAACTGTGAAAACCGTTTTGCGGGACAATTTTTTAATTTTAAGTCATTATTCATTGTTTTTACTATATAATAAATAATAATAATAAAAATCTTGGGTTTCACCTTTTTAGAGATCCGTAAACGGCAAAACCAGAACACTTATAATTTCGTCACGTCCGTATATGGCAAGTATTTTAATTGTTTAAAGGAAGCAAGCCATAAATACCTACATACATGTAACTAAATGTCAAAAGAGTTATGTGTTTTGAAAACTTAACTTCAAACTCAGAAAACTCCATTTTGCTTAAGGAAGAAAGCAGGCCATAAATACCTACATGTACTTAACTAAACCTCAAAAAAGTATGTAGGTAAGTTAACTTAACATAACATATATTATATTTATAAAAATAAATGGTCTAACTAAAATCTACAGGTATTCATCCCTTTATTGTGGTTATAGTCATAGTCCAAGCCCAATACACCTCTACCTATGGTTTTCTCTGTCTTGGGTCTAAGTTAGAAACATCCTGTAAGCTCTAAATAAAAACCAGTATTTAAATTAATGTTTAATATGCTATAAACTAGCAATACAAAAACTTAAAAATACTTAACATTGGTACTAACTAAAATAACAAAACATGAATGGCATTTAAATTAATTGGCGGCTCTTAGTATCATTTATTCCTCGCAGTCTTCCTCTTCTTCTTCTTCCTCATCTCCAGCTGGTTCTTCTGCTATTTCTGAAAAATATATTTAAAATTTTATTTTAAACTATATTCATAAATCTAAACCGGTCATCAGGATCAGTAGCAAACTTTCGCTGATGATGATGATGAATATTCTTAAATAGTTCATACGCGTCTCTACCTGACTAGTCAATTTGGTATCAAACACAAGAGTTGAACGATTAGGGCCAATCAACGCAAGAGCCTTTACCGGTATGTACAAAAAAGTTAAGGGACGTTGTTTATTTTACGAAAGAAAAGGGTAATGATGTAGGTTTATTTCAACATTAAATTCTAACCTGAAACAAATCGGGCTCTTGTTACCTAATACATCCTATTCCTGTTTGGATCACATAATGGCTACGCTACACGCGTACAAGCATGGTACTACTCGCGTTAGCTGTATTATGAATATACTTCCTACGTTTCTCTAGTATATAATGCTAATAAACAATTAAATGAGCTCGATATCCTATTGTAGGCTTATGAAATGCCTACTAGTCAAATCCAAATATAATCAGTATAGATAGGTACCCCTGCATAAATGTAAAGAAAATAAAAAATGTTAGTGTTATTATTACTTGAATTACATTTTAAATAGTAATAGGACCATTTTTAACACCACATTAATATTAGAGGGAGTCTGATTACAACAAAATTAAAATTAAATTAAAACACTTACCATTTTCCTTAGATGTAGGTTAGTCACAAGGTTTATTTTTTTAGGTTTAAGGAGTTTCGAAATCAGCCGTTATTCCATATACCTTCCTGGACCATTTGTAAACTTTTATGCAATGGGTTACTGCCTACTTGATAAGGATGGAGCTGTTGGTAGGTACACCACTGTCAGATATGATAGAAATGAAATAACGGCCATCGGAATGTATGTTAATCACAAGTTGTTTAGTTCAGTTTTCCGCGTATCCTTAATAACGGTTATTCCTTAAATAACGGTGCGTTAGGAATAACGTTATTATAGAAAATGGAAAACGAAGAGTTAACGAGGGTTAGTCAGTCAATAATCGGTAAGTTAGAAGTAAGAATCAAGTGAGATGTCGTGTAGTCAGAGTAAGAGTCAACATAGTCAGAGTACAGTCAAGTAACAGTCAGAATCAGTCAAGTATTAAAATAACACATTATCACAAAATATTTTATTTATTAAATACACATTTGTTTGTTACCACCATTCAGCAGTTGGACATCGCACTTAATTTTGGTTACTTTGGTCGAAACAGTATAAGTATTACGTACAATTAACAATTTTCGTACTTATTCAAGGTTCGATATTCTATTATGGTCTTCTCGTATTCGTGATCTTTATGTTACTTATACTATTTTCCTCAAAGTTTACTGGAATCAGATTAGTGTTGTTATTTTATTTATCGTTAGATTAGATTGTACAATTATATTGTCATTTACATGATAATATAACTCAAAAACTCACTTCGGTCTACTGTAAATAAATAAGTTATAAATTTTATAAAAAAAAAGCTATAAAAATCAAGTAAAAAATATCACAAAAAAGGTTCGTAAAAAATTCAAACTTGAACAACTAGGTAGAAAAATATTATTTACATTTTATTAATGTAGTTAAAATAAGAATAGGAGTCCTTGATAACAAACGACTGAAGTTAAGAACAGATATTAGTGCCTAACTAAAACACTTACTCATAGTAGTTAATGTCTATACCTACATATAAATTATGGCTCCTATTCTCATGTTAACCTTGTTAAATTTAATCTGGGTTTTGGCTTACTTTATTCGATAATTTGTATCATTGGATGTAGATACTTCTTTAACTTGTTTCCATCGTTAATTTTGAATAGTTTTGATTTATAATTCGCTGCCTGTACAGTATCGACTTTATAAATGTTACCAACTGTCTCTAGCGTTGACAATATTTCATTATCAGTTGCCATGATTGAGGCAACCCTCAATTCAAAAATACAGAAAATATCGGCAAGCTTTGTAAAACTTTGTTATAAGGGTTTACTTACAATCCAATGATCCAAATAAAAAAGTAACTATTCCAAGCCCAGACTGGACTAAAACTTAGCTACTAGTGTTTGTAGTTCGACGGGACGTTGATGTAGTACTCCTGTGGAGCCTCCTGCGCCGGCAGCGTGTACTCCTCGTAGCTCGTACCTTCGTGAGAGGCGTCCTTCTGTCCGGCGCTGAGCCCTGCCGCGGCCGCCTTCGCCGCCGCCTCTGCTGCGTTCGCCTGTGCTTGTTGAGCAGCAGCCTGGAAAAAATCGATTACTTTTACATTATGATGTCCAAAACGGATGAAAACCGCATTTGTTTCGGGAACCGTACCTACTTTTAGTCAATAATGCATAGCAATAACTCTACGTGTGCAAAACGTAGATTTAACTAAGTCTAAAATCTTATAATAAGACATGGTGATTTAATAACCATTCGAACTATAGAACTAGAGAAGTTGACGAGGATATGTAAGAAAAGAAGAGGTGGTTTTTGACTAGTTTTTTTATTTCAATATAAGGTTTTTATTGTCGCTCTCCATTGAACTTGTAAGTAGTTGATGGTTCAAAAGGTGATATCAATCGTTATGTCTTCGAACACAAGCAGTGGTGGTTTTTTCGATACCTGCGTACCAAAGTTCGTCGGTTATTTGATTTGTACATTGTATATAAAACAAGAAGAAAAAGTATCGGAAGTTCCCTCCGCTCTTGAAGTGCATGTTTAAAATAACGTTAAACTACCATACCTGCTGCAGACCTGCTGCGTCCTTACAACCAAAACAAGATAGTCATGGTCATGGAAGTCGGTTCTGTCTGCTTCCTCCCAGAACCGTTCGCTATGGTATTCCATCTATATATATAAACATGATAAGTTTTACCATACCTGCGCCCCTCGCGTCACTGTGTGGTCTTGAGCCCAAACCTATCTTATATCAGTGTAACCATACCTGCGCCTTTCTGGCAGCAGCCTGAGTGGCCTCGAAGTCGATTCTGACTCCATGCAACTGCTCCTGAAGAGAGCCCAGCCGCTGCCGCGCTGCGCCAACCATGGCGGTCTGCGCACCAAGCTCGCCCGCCGCCTGCGATGCGGCTTCGTTGGCGTTCTCAGACGTCGCCTGCGCAGCGTTCAACGCCGCTTGGATCACGTTTACCTGGGAAATGGAAATTAATTCATAAATTGGTGTATAAAAGACTGCAAGAAATACGACAAAAAATTTTGAACGCGACCTGCGAGATCATGAGATGCAATATGGTAGATAGATATTTAGTGCGTTGTTTCACATTTTACTGATAGATGCTGACGGAACAATCTATGTTTAATTGTTCATAGTTTATTTAGTTACTTTTTCCTTTGTATCCGATAAGTGTATCTGGACTTTCTTATATCTAATAAGATGTTTAGTATTGCCGTGGTTCTTTCAGTCCTAGGCGTGCAAGCACATAAAAGATACTTAGAGAGAGGGGTTGCGATCCTCGCTCCGGATCATATCTGGCTCAACAGATCTCCTTGGTGATACAGCAGCGTGGCAACGCCGCCAGTGTCATGAGGGCTTGAGCCGGCTACGATTCGGGGTGGCACATTTACTTAACCGTTATGTTTAGTTACTTAAGTTTGGCAAACCCTGTAGCTGATATTATCGCATGGTGACGAAGCCTGTGGTCGAAGTTCTTTTGCATCCTTTGGATGAGGCCTGTGTTGCTGATTTATCTTTGGTTCTTAAATAAATTATATTTAAACATTTGTTCTCACACTTTAACTTTACTTTGACTTATATGTCTAACAGTACAATCAGTTGCATTAAATTATTCTAGCATGAGCGTGCAAGCGATTGGAGCGTGCGTAATTGATTACCTGTTTATTCATTGGTTCTACAACCAATTACTCTCTCGAGCTACGAGAGAGAAAATAAGGAAGTGGTTAATGTAACACCAAGTAGATCATGTGTGGCAATGAACTTCTCAATTATCAAGTATAAGGTTTCATGTGGTATTGTAACATGCATGAGATAACGTTACTTATGGTCAATGTTTTCAATTTTTATAAATAAACCTAACCCTTTAATAATATCACTTTATGTATACACTTCACAATTTATTTTTGTAGTGTTTAAATTATTTTTACACTAATAAGTACATACCTAATAATAAAACTAGCGCAATAATAATACTAAGTAGGTATTAGGTAAATAAAAAGCAACGCTAAGGGGACTTACCTAGCAATGCACACAAGAGAAGTTTCCAAAGTTGCGAAACTTTCCACATGAGAATTTCTCGGTAACTTCTGAGAATGTTCTCGAGAACGAGAATTTATGGAATTACTTAATAACTTCGTGGTTTTTACCATGAACATTCACCATGGTTTAGATGTTATCATTATAATGTAAATATTTTACGGGTTTGCACTCCAGTTTACTCCAGTTATCAATTATTATCTTATCAACGGAAAGTAAAATGCATGTGCACCTATCGAAGTAATTATAGTCAGTGGCATTGTTATATAGATAAGGTACCACAACAAAGACCTGGTTCGGTCGTTTATAATATTTTAGTGTATATATAAATGAATTTAAAAAACAAATTTGTTTTTGTACACAACATGGTCAGAAATTACTTATTGCAATGATCTTCAGATTAATTCAGAACATTCACAAAGAGACAGAGGTCTGTGTACTAGCCGTCCCACTCAGCTTGTTTTTTTTCTTCATTTTCGGCTAGCGAAAGTTAACCTTAAGGTGATGTTTATAAAGAACATTTTACTTATTGTCATTATGCAAAAAACTTCTTTCAGCATATATTAAAACTCCTTGCTCTCTCCTCTTGACACAAGTCCACGCGTCAATTTGACACGACCAAAGACAAGCATTAAGAAATAGTTCGGTAACTTAGTTAAAATCTGCGGCGCTACCGCGAAAAACGATATTCGTAAATTTCGGACGATTGTCTCTCTCACTCTCATGACGCCTTAATTGGAGTAAAAGAAAAAGATGTTCGCCTTATACGAACTTCGATGTTCGCGGTACCGGCCCAAGGCTATAATTGTGAAGTCCGAACGTCGAAATGTTCTCTAAAATACAATGAGAATTTAAGGAACTTATTGGTAACTTATCACTTATCAAGCAAATAGTTGACTGTAATAGACAATAATATATGCATAATAACATGTAGTTTTAAGTTATGCCTATTTAAACTTTATTCCGGGTATATCCTCTCGTATAAACAATAAGTTTCATGTTGCAGGAATGTTCTGCGAACATTCCCGAGAACGTTTCCGCTTTTTGAGAATGTTCTGCAATTTGTACATTGCTAGACTTACCTAATAGGCAACAATGCATGTCCCAAATAAGCCAATAATCAAACCAATTCGACTGCGTTGAGGCGTAAAGGCATCGGAATGACTTTCAAAAAAAAAAACTTTAACACAATAAGAAACAGTCAAATAACAGTTTGATAATAAGCTATTGAACTTGAACTACTTTTACAAAATGACCTACACAGATTATATAATATTTATAATTCTATATAACGAAATAATGTCTATCTATCTGTCTAAAAATGCATGGGAAATTGGGTAAAGTTACCTACTTTTCATGTAGAATGTAATATCTACAGGTTGATGAAGGATCGTGGAGCAAGAGAATAACGCATGACACAGAATTCATAGGTGAAGCTAGTTATGTGAATAATTAATTATTTATCACCGAAAATCATAATCATTTTTCAGATGGTAAGTAGAAAAAAATAATATTTGCGTACATTTTGGTCACCCTACTCAATGTGACACTGGGTGATACTGCGTATGGCAGAAGGCATAGGGTGCCCATGATTTCGTTAGTTTAAGATGAAATTAATTGAAAAAAATAAGAAAAGATATTTAACGGTGTTTTAATCAAATGGTAGTATTTGATATATATAAGACAATACTGACCAATTACCTACGTAGATAAACTGGTTCTGGGTCACGATCCAGAAATCACCCAGTACGTATGTTATGTGTCCAAACAAAACCTTATTTTATCGAAGCTTGCTGTAAGTGACGATTAATCAACAGAAAAAGTTACTGTGTAAAGAGTTAATTAGCCATTTAATTTAGTTTAGCAATCGATTGAGTGTTGTGTCAAGACGCACGTGACAAAAGCGGAGCTGCGCAAGAGTTGATTTTACAATTATTTGCAAATGCAGTACGCTATCGCTGTGGCGTAAAATTTAATCGTATTGATTTAATGGGAGCATTTTATATTACGTCGTCTGATAGGTAGGATATAACCGTTTTTATGAATATATCTTGTGCTGATCTCATACATCTAAGGCAGATCAATCAATAAATTGGTAAATCGAATATTATTCAATATATAAATAATTTGTGAAAAAATTAGTTTATATAAATTGGTAAATTGTTGCACGAAAATTAAATATAATATTAAAAACTACACAGAATAAATGTGCCATTTGGTACCGGCTGACTAGAATAGCACCACCTGACTTCTGCAGGTGTCGTACAAGCTGTGAAGGGAAAAAGCCGACGGATGGGTAGCAGCGTCCATTGAAACCCAGTCTACAGCAACCGGGGTCGCCTACCCTCCTGCCAAGCGTGGCGACTATGTCAACTACCGATGATACCCCTAAGAAGTCGTATATAGGGAAGGCATATATCCAGCAGTGGCCGGCTTACGGCTGTATACATGAGTAACTGACAACTGACGAGTAACTAACAAACTGATCTGAAAGTAAGGGTATTGTTATACTAAAACCATTACCTATCATTTTGTTAGGTATGTTATTTTTCTTAGATATTTTGTAGCTGAGCAAATAGTGCTCCATATTTCCGCTAACTATAGCTACTTGGCACAATTCGGCAATGTTTTACTTTCAACGATAATGCTATTTAATTTTCGATATAAAATGACCGTTGTAGCAATTTGAACAATATTACGTAAAGCGGTTTCGCTGTTGGCTTGTCTTTACCTTTACGCAACTAACTTTTTGTCAAGTGTTTCAGCCAGCACCTTTTATTAGTTTTTTCCATTATTTCTTAGTAGTCTGTTGCATTTGCATAAGTAGCAAAAAGTATATTGTCACATCGTTCCAAAACATTTTCTATTTAATTATGTAAAATTTCAGTACGTTAAGGTCAATCAAATATTTTAATTTACTCGAAAACAATACGCAAATAGTTTACCTGAATACTTCGCGTGTTTAATCTACCTATAAGTATTATATAGGTGAAAAATACCAGCAATGCATTCGTAGAACCAACATATTATATACTTATAGATACATAATTCGGTTAATTGAATTACACTTATCCGCAATCCGTGTTCATTAGTAAAAATTGTAGTTACATATATGTGCAACATTTTTCTGGAATTAAGTTTTTAAGTTTAGGCAGATACATAAAGTGCTAACAGCCAAAAAATCGAAGACTAACATTTTGGTAGTCCGACATCACATTATCAGTAAGTACCTACTTTGTAGATAATATAATTTTTGATAATTTTTTACCGACAGGTATTTTCTCCTGTCAATAAGTCAACGGGTCGACGGGGACAACGAACGCTACAAAGAGTTCCAAATTTCGGGACGTAATTCTCAGAAATAAAGGAAATATGGAAAAATATTTGCCTCGAGCGAGACTCAAACTTGTGATTCCGGGATACATACAAAATTAAGTTAGTAATGGGTTGCGCATCAATTTCGGTGAATTCTAAATATGACTCGAGACTCCGATGCCGGTAAAAGTATTAACACATTTATACGATTGTCGCTAGGCGCCTGCGTCGCGTTGGTACAGCGACGGGCATCATCCCGAGTCTCGCCCGTGGCAGTGGATTTTTTCCATTTATCCATTATTTCTAAGAATTATGGTTGCATTAACAGATTTTTCTGCTTAATACAAAAATGAATTCGGGATGTAATTTATTTAACTTCAGTTTACGCGACGTTCCGTTTTTAATTATTTTATTTTCTGAATAATTTATAGGTAAGTTTATACTAACTTGGTGCATAGCCTGTTGAGCCGCCTGAGCTGCCGACTGCGCCGCACGCTTAGCCTGTTGCAGCTGCATTTCTTCCCCTTGAAGGGCAACCTTGGCATCACGGACTTGCTGCTCCAGACCCGACAGGATCACCTGAATAATAGGCATGATTTGAGCGCTACGAGCTGTTTCGAGTGACGAATTCTCACCGGGAGCGGTGACTGGCTTAACTTGAAAATGGGTGCGAACTTACCCGAAACATGTCGCTTAGTGCGTTGTAAATTTGAGTGAGTTTAGCAGATTTAACTTAATATTAGAGTTGTATTTTCAATGAAAAATTATATCGTTAATACTACTGATATTGTCAGTACCTACTTGACATACATGCAACTAAAGTAGACATGCTTGTATAAAAATATTGGAAGCTAGGACACATGTCAAGAAAATAACGTTTTATACACAATGAGCTCGGGTTTCAATCATGTGCCGGTATTTTCTGTGTGGTGGTAATTCCGGTGTTCGGTATCCTCCATAAAGACACATTTACTTTGTTTCTCGTATAAACAGTTTGATGGATGTCCTGCAGTGGTCTGGTTGCCCAGAGTACTCCTACATTGAAAAGTGTTGTGGATTTATCTATACTACGTGCCACCATCACATAGGACACCGCTAGGCTGCCCTAATCATCTTTATCAGCTGTCACTCTCACTGACCTGTTTGCCAGCAAGCGCAGCCTGGGCGGTCGCACTAGCTTGCGCAGCGGACTGAGCCAGGGTATTTTTGGCGACGTAGGCAGCCTGGTGACCAGCGGCGTTCTGGTTACCCAGAGCGGTCTTGGCTTGGTTGGCTGATCCGACGGCTATCGTTCGGAGACCGCTGCCTTGACTGAAACCTAAACGAATTTTTCATTGTTTAAAAAAACTTATGATGAAACTGAGCTTGGCACTCTTATAACCCACCTAATAAAAAAATCCTATAGACATTGAAATATCTATATCCAAACTACTACAATGGTTGAATTTGCGTTACTTCGAGGTAATGAACATTATTTATTAGTTATCGACGGATTTATTGTTACAATTGCATAACTCAAGCATGTTGAGTCCGTCGTGAATGATCGACCCACAGTTTTCCTGCTTACATAAAACACACATTGAGTTTTTATGAAGAGTGCAGGTCTTCATAAAAACTCTCTTCACTTCACTGGTTAAAAAACTAGTACTTATTTAACAGATATTATTGTGTTTTTGTAAATGGTAGCATGATCATTTAAGTAGTAGATACGTAAATCTTTTACTTAGCTGCTAATCGTAATAGAAAAACTCATCAGATGTAGAGCATATCGGCTTCCTCGTACACGTACTTGGATTCCACAGATCAGAGTCCTGTGTACGCTCTATCTGTAGTCACAATAGCTATATAAAATATCGCCTACGTGGTGTACCCTCATACATGTTCTACTCTCAGGGCTGTGATGAGGTTTTACTGAAGCCTTGACGTCCTATCCGCAGGCGTCGTAGTAGCCAGCGGACTCTTGTGCCGTCAACTTGATGTACGACTGCGCTGGCACTGGAGCTGAGAGTAGGCCAAGAAGCTATTCTTGGCCTACTCTCAGTGCTATTACAAGATTTAGCGACTTGTACCTTTCTTAGTACTGCTTCCGCCGCCGCTAGCTGGAACCGTGACGTCCTGTAGGTACGCGTTGTAGCAACAAGCCGACCCCTGCGTCGCCTACGCGGTGTACGCCTGCGCTAACGCAGTAGTCTGTTTCTTGTCTCATTTTCAGTACTATGACGATTATGGCTTGTTATACCTTTTTTAGCACACCTACGCGTCGTAGTAGCTAGCGGATTGCTGCAACGCCTACGACTTCGGGGTGTACACAGTATGATGACGCATCTTTTTTATGCTCTCTGAGAAGATTTAGTGTCTTAATTGTTGTACCTTTCTTGGCACCGCCGCCGCCGCCGCCACTGGCTGCAGCCTTGACGTCCTGTATGTAAGCGTCGTAGTGACTAGCGGACTCCTGCGGGTCCTGCGCCGCCTGCGCTGGCGCCGGCGCGGCGGCCTCGTACTCGTAGTCGTACTCCACGTGCTGTGGCTGCGCCGCCGGCTCGGGGACAGGCGCGGATGATGCTAGCGCCGCAGCTGAGAAGAATCAGGATTTATATATCGAGTCTCATCGTCGGATATTTCGAGTTTATAGTATAAAAAATATTTAAAGAAATGGATTTATGCAGCATGGAACAATGTTTTTGATTGATGCCTAATAATTACAATTCTTAAAATACCTAAGTATGTGTTTCATGTAGATATATAGGTGCAAACTGCAAAACTTAACATAATATTCATATTTAAGTACAACATATTGCTGACAGAGACTTTAGGTAGGATTCTAAGTAGTAACTATTTAGGTACTTAAATCAGTTTTCCTACTAGATTATAAATAGAAGATAAACGTAAAATACTCTCTATGCTCAACTCTGACAACATTTAAAAGCAAACTTCAACGTCACGTACTAAAACACAGCAACATTTGACTAACCCTTTCACTCGTCCTAGGGGCACATAGTTAAAGACTTTTCGGTCAATAGGTACCCGGTACAATAATAGCCCTAAAAAGTTATCTATTTATAAAATGTCCGAAAGAAATAAAATTATTTTACGAATTGCAATGAACGAAACTACGGTTAACCGACCTTAACCCTAACAGTCAACACTTACATACAAGCACTTATTATACGTAAGTAGGTATTTTACATATTAATTATTAATTCTCCGCACTCAGCCACAACACGCACTCGCTCTACATAGTAATTACCATATAGATATTATCTTATAGGGATTTGTTTTGATTCCTTGGTTAAGGTACAAAAATTAGAATATATCTACCAACTGCCCGCGAATTCTTTATTCTTCAAATAGGAGCGAAAACAAAAATCGGGAAAGCCGTTCGATCGTACTCGACAATCGTTTTGGGGTTATAAATAGGGGTAACTTAATAGATATTCATTTTTACAAGATTTTTATCACATTTCTAGGGTAAATAGGTATTCTGCTATGGCTAGTAAATCACGTACTCGCAAAATCAAAACAAATCAAAGAAAGCATTATCTAAATGATCGTAACACGATTGCGTGTAATTGCGAGTAATTGTATTGTAATTTGTTTATGTAATTTGTCGAGGAAATGCGTGCAAACGGTAGTTCCGATTTAGATACATTGTTTACTTCTGTAAAGAAAGTAAGTTGGGTTTTTCTAGTTATCAGAAGAACCGAACAGAAGAACGAGTTGATTTTAATATTAGTAAAATTGGAAACGTATTTAATTGCACACGCAATTACAAATAAAAAAATATATATCTAAATTCAAGAAAGGTATTTAGTCTACTGAATAGAATTTATCATGTCGAAACAAAATTGAGTTTCTTCAAGTTTAGGTAACTTTATAAAAGCCAAAAATATAATATTTATATATGCATTATTTATCCTGCAACTACTTATTTTACAGCGCTGATAGTTAAATTGGCTAAATAATTCTATTTAAAAAACTGTATTTTTTTATTAAAATACGCTCCATCTGTCCTTTCAAAAGGATATTATTAGGTACTCGTGAACAAAAATTGACTGAGCCACGCGGTAGCTCAAAATGGCTTCCGTTGTGTGGTACTCAATATTTTTACTCCAAAAAGGACAATTTTATGTTCAGTCTTATACGGGTTTAGAGCTCTATTTCATTAAAGGTTATTTTGGCATATGGCACATATATGTGACACGCGCACCTAACGCGACGTTCTACGGCGTAGCACTTGTTACGTAACATCTACTCTTGCGCATTCGTAGCGCGTCCGCTTAGTCGTAGATGTCATGCATCGGAACTGAAATTCATCTTCTTAGTATCAATAGATGATAAATATTAATTTAAACAAACAATCTTCTTAACTCGATATGGACTTATTTTTTATAGAGTATTTTTTACTTACTTATTATTTATTTATTTACTTACGTAAAATATTGTATTTAAATAGTTGAAGCTTGATATTTGTAATTATTGTTATCATTATTTATTTTGATTTAATATTTAGATTTTGACTGAGAATTTATAGAAGTACTATATTATATATTTTTCTAACAAATAAAAGATTATTTAAAAAACTCACCAATACATAATAACAACGTCCTGGTCTTCATTTTCAGTCGAACTGAAAGCACAACGACACTTTTATATAAAATTAAACAAAAATTGACAAAACCAAAAAAGCACAAGTTCACTGAAATCTAACCTTCCAATACTTTCACAAATGTAAGTGGTGGGGGGTGTGACCCCTTGGCTCGGCTGACGGTGAGGCAATGGCAGGAATGGCCGAGACACTAATATTTATAGTGAACCGCTCGGACCTCAGAGAGAGGCAGAGGCAGGAAATATAGAGAGTTGATGTTACTACAAAACATGATCTGACTAAATGTCTATATCGATACCCTAATTCAAAGTCGTACTAATTACGGCGATGATTCGAGTATCTACTATTAAAATCTAATTTAAAATCATGAAATCTAATACAAACACAACAAAGGAGTCCCCGCTTATTGTTATGCTACGAAAAACATCGTACTATTCGTACTTGGGTATAAAATATCTAAGAAATAACAATCATTAGATATATAGCGATCAATGAGCTAACCACATGAAAGTGGCGACAATATCTCGAGCCGAGATAGACTACCTGTACCTCTTTAATTAATATAGTTCGAAAGGGACGGGTAGTCGATTTCGTCGTGTATTGTATTGTTTCTTTGTTCATCTCAAGGGTCTATATAATACATATTATATATTTTGCTTTACCAAGATGAAGGCGATGTATTATTGTCTGGTACTATACATATTTGTAGACTTGTAATTTCTTCCTGATCATTACGTTATTATCATTACATTTACCCGACTTAACGATTCTAAATTAATTTGAACGTTGCTAACTCACAGTCCATTAGGCACTTATAATCAACGTAATGTAAATATTAATTATATTCAATATCAGATTTAGCTGCAAGTTATTTTAGAATTTATACGCAGCTTTTTACACAATGTATATTTATCAGTCAAATAAAAAACTCGTATTAAACATGAAACAACAATGACGTTGCTGATACGCATAAACAGTTTTTGAAATATTCCACACAACAATCCAACAACACGGACAAATCCGTAAAATAACCGACAGTGGATGGTAATTGGTAATATCATCTCTATACCTGTCTGTTACAGATTCTGAAACGCGTGCGACGTCTGCGTTAGATACTTATGCACATATTTTACTTGATATGATCGATGAAGCCGCATCCCCTATCACTGTCTAATCTGTAAATATAATAACTAATAACTAACAAAAAATAAATAATTGTCTTTATAGAAAGACTATAAGTTTGCGCCGCCTCCACTGGAGACAATGGGTCCCTGGTCAGATGACATAATATCCCTCAAAGGGGTCGAACCGACTAGTCAGAATTTCTCTCCCAGCGCATTCCCTCGCTGTACAGAGAGGTAACTACACCAGCGTTATGGGATCCATGCCTCAGGTGGAACTTTTAAAGGGCTTTTCTCTTTATAACTGGGTTTGTAATGGAATGAGAACTACAAAATGTTAATTAGTTTTTATTATGCAGAATCGTCTGCTAGCGTATATCTTCGATATTTAAATCGAAAAAAAAATAAAAAAAGATTGACTCGCAGCGGGACTCGAACCCACAACCACTGCATCCACACTGATCCAAATTTTCAGTCAATTTTTTTCTATTTTTCTTTCGATTTAAATATCGTACAAAATGTTAACTTAAGTCAGTTTTTATCAGAAAGTATATAGCCTTATTAGCTCCGGATTCCCTAGAAATTATGATAATTTACCCTTCATTTGCAGAAATAGTTAAATACGGGTATTTTTATCATACATTTACCGGTAAATATTTCATTGTAACGATTCCTAATTTTTAGTCCTGATAAGGTAAGTTGTAATAGATACGAACATGGGATAAATTAGGACGTTTTAGGACTAAGTAGACGTTACCCACATCCACCATGGACTTTACACAAGAAAAATATATACAATCGAACTCACCCAACTTACTTTATGGTATTTTCTTGATTTAGTAGACAGTTGTGTCCCGCTCTTGCATAGCACTAAGCAGTCAATACACAGGAGATACAAGACAGAATCAAAATCTCTATAATATATGTGTCACTGTTTTACACAGACACAGGAAAACGGGACATCTCTCGAAATTCATACAGGGCTTTGAGTGTAAGTTTTTAACGTAACTTTACGTCATGAACGCGTTTGTGTTTCCCATATAAATAAAATTATTACGTTCGTAAACGTTTTTTTACGTCAAAAGTAACTTACACTAGAGCCTCAGGATGATCCTTTATTTAACTTACATTAAATTGTTGTTACTATTTTATTTCACCATGTAATTATACAATGTGTATATGATGTATACTTAGATTATAGATACCCATTTAGATTTAAGTAGAAAAGTATAAGAAACTTTACAGTTTTTTACTTGTTATAGGTAATTGTTTTTTGTTCGCAAATGACTGCATCATTGGATAAGTAAGACTTCGTTGTCACAGAATGGTCGCAATGGGGAGCACATTAATAGCTTAATTAATTTAGGTTACATTAAGTCTGGTTATATAATAGGTTGCCTAGATTTTGGTTTTGGTCTAATAATTACTTTGTAATCCAGATTTGTAATGACAATGACACCGGTAGCTGTGGCACAATGTGTACTAGTACGAGAGCCCACGACCAAAATTTTTGTCTCATAGCAATACGGCCAAAACCGCATCAAATCGATAGATACGATTATCCTGAACTCGAAAATACCAATATCAGTGACCGAATTTTCAAAATTGTCAAAGAATTTTACCGAACTGCATCATAGCAATATGTCTGATTTGCAGACTGTAGTTGAATGATAGTTCTGAGATACCAGAAACATATTTTTCAGACGTTAGTGGTGTAGCGCAAACCCGTAAAATCACTTAAAAGAATTAAAAATGAGACAAAAAAATAGTCGTACGTGGGCTCTCGTACTATACATCATACAGATTAATTAGATTCGCCTTTCCGGTTGACATTGTGAATATTATTGATTATCATAAACGGCTCGGCTTCTCTTTTTTCATAAAACTATGCGACAAAAAGACAACCTGAGCTCACATTTAAGTCTTTAAATATTGACTACAGGATAGGTAGACTATTTTTGTTAGTAATTAATCTGTATGATTAGTGTATTAAAAGAAGATTGCTTGTTAGGTAATCTGGAACGTTATCTAATTTTTTAAATCTTCGCTTAACTAAGTATTCTTAAGGTGTTTTTGTTTTCGTGCTAGGTCAATATAGCTAGTGAAATTACTTAGCTACTTCAAAAAGCTTGAATTGGTTGTAGAATACCTAAACAAATCAATTGTTCTAAACGGTTACAATAATTTACAAATTAGGCTTCAATTGCTTACTGGACTTTAGGATATTTGAGCTGGTCTGAGTGATATAGTAACTTGTACTTGAAGTAATTTTATTTCTTCCCAATGTGTTGCTTTGGCTCCTTTTCCACCGATTTTGACGGACCTTATGAGTAGGTCCCAATGGCCGTACGTCAAAGATTTTCCTAGGCAAGCCAGACTAAATGGGAGTTCATTTTCTCCATAAATCGCTTAACTGTCTAAAAATAGGCAAGCTGGTGGTAATTGTGTTTTGCGAACGTCCCGGCATTGGTAGGCCTGTGCTCTTTTTCAAAACACTACATTTTCATCGGAGTAGATATAATAGTATAGTAGATGTAGGTATGTAAGTTTTGAATAGGTACTTATCTTTTGTTTTTCTTTTATTAATAAAAAAATAAGATACCTAGTAAAATAAATGAGTTTAGGTCTAATTAATTTTATCTCATTCATTGCCAGAATTTAGATCCAATGCCAGATAGAGATAGGCCTAGTGGAGCGACGCGAGGCTCGACCTCTGTCGATATTACAATATTATAATTATTATCACAGATATCAGCACGATTTGTTATGAAATACTTGAACTATTGTTACCGGTGCCAGTGCTGTCGTTGGTTGCTAAGGGTAACTGCTGGTAAAAACATAGTAATACCTGGTAATACATATACTTACCTACCTATCTTTTTACCATGTATATAGGTATGTCTTAATATTAATATAAGTACCGGCAACGGGCACTAACAATATAGATACTAACCGTTCGTTACAAATTAACAATGTAATAAACTTAGTATAAGATAAAAATATTTAAAATTGAGCAACGATTTAATTGTGAATCTATAATCGGATTCGCATATTGTTCAACAAATAGTACCGTCCTTACACAAAAAACAAAAAAAAACTTAGGTATGTATGTATACCGGTGCGCGGTGCGTACGTAAATTAAAATAGATGTCATACATATGTACTTATACTAAAGAAATAGCGACTACCCGATCACAGGTTGTACCTACTATATATCTAACACATTTTGGCTATTATTTTATGAAATAAATATGCCTTATATCGTGTCGCTGAGACAAAATTAGTAGAAGTAGGTAGGTATCATTAACAAACTAAAAGTATGCATACATCTTGATTAGACATTCCTAAGTTTAATACGAGTATGCTACGGAACACGGCAAGAAATGTCTGGTTATAACCTTTTTTCATTTTTTAAGCTATTACATGATTTCAGGAAACTGAAAGTGATCTAGATTCCCGATGATACAATACAATCAAGTCGTCCTTTCATGTCTGATCACGATTGATTTGGAAAGTGTCACGATAATGTGGCAAGACGATTTTAACAATGGATTAATGGTTAACTGACGTTTACCGGGTTTATTGAGACGTGGATGGGTCAGTAGCCTCTTTATCGTTGGCGAGAAGAGACGGGCGGATGGAACGCGGCGGTTTTAAAACGCTGTAAAGACTGTTGTATGTGTAACAAAATCACTGTTGAGAAACCTACCTACTTATTTGGAGTTTTGCTAAATGAGGCTAAAAATACTGATTTTCACGGGAAAAGAAAAACGACAATATGAAGATGTGCATTAAATTTATATTCTTAAAATCTCAAATATTCAACAATACATAGGTACTTATAGTAAATATAATACTTACTTCAATTTCGAAAACAAAACATTTTTTTTTTTAAGTACCTAACCTAAGAAATATCTTCCTGATTACTGTTAATTGAGCCCTTCTATAAAGGTGACGTTAATAAAGATACATACTTAACTCTCGGACTCTTACATGGAAAGGTGAATGTTGAACAACATTTCGGCCTTAATAAATAGATCTCATAAAATAAAATTATAAATTATAAATACTTAACATCCCGTTAAGTTTAAAAGAAAATTATTTTAGTCTACTGGAAGTAATTTCTCTATAATAGCTAGAAGGTACCTAGGTACTTATTATAACCTTTACTACAGACAGGTACCTAGTTTATTGATTCCTAATAATATTATGCGTCCCTTCAATATCATAAATGCCATAACATTGATATAATTAAGTGATTCTTAAGAATGATAAAGAACTAGGTAAATAGCCATTGATAAAAATATTTTCAACTTTACCAAAAAAACAGTATAGTATAAAAACAGTATATCAAGCAACACGACACGTTGCTTGATATATTCAAATGAATTTAATATATTAATTTAAGGGAATTAAAAAAAAACTCTGTAAGGAGGCAAAACAAAACGCACGTCTGCCGCACACAGAACGCGTGCGGGACAGCAGAGCAAATAAGTGCAGTTTTTTCGGAAAGCGAAAGTGAACCAACAAGGGCCTTGACCCAGCGCCCGATATTGCCCGCCACATTATTTGCGAGCATTACTTTAAATTTCTGACTAAATCACAATTAATATTCTCTAACCAGTATTTTATGGGTTATACTCGTATATACTCAACGGTTTTCCGGAGAACTTGGCATAGACCACGCTATAGCTGTTTGTAAATATGTAATTATTTCAGTAGAACACGCACATATTATGTGCATATATGCATACACACCACTTTTACATTGACATGGTTGACCGGTAGCATAATAATATACATATTCTTTATTGGTTCGTAGCAGTGAAGTTCCGATAGTCCGGAAGTCAATGTAGATCATTAGCACATTAAAGTACCATCAGCAATTGTCATTTTGATATTTTATGCATTGAACTTACGAACTGTACAGTCGCCATCAGATACCTACATCGAAGAGGGCAAGGTAGTCAGAAACTTCTGAACAAAGTCTCTATTGTCAATGAAGCGTTAAAGTGCAGTTTCAGATATTTTTGAGCAACTTGGCTGTTCTTATATATTTGAAGGCGATTGTTAGTAATATTAACGATAAAATGCTTGTAGCTTTGAATATGAACTGATTAAATTCGTACGTAGTACTGCACATAGGTATTTGCGAGGTATCACATTTGACTAAACTGTAAAGCCCGTTTCACATCAAGCGCGGGCGCGTGTCAACGCGGGCCCGCGGCGGACCCGCAGCGGGCCCGCGGCGGGCCGCGCCGCGATTGTTCAGCTAGTTTTAAATGAACGCCTTCACACAGCGGCGGGCGCGGGCGTGCGCGGGTCCGCGCCACACGCACCCGCCCGCGCCCGCCGCTGTGTGAAGGCGTTCATTTAAAACTAGCTGAACAATCGCGGCGCGGGCCCGCCGCGGGTCCGCCGCGGGCCTGCGTTGACACGCGCCCGCGCTTGATGTGAAACGGGCTTTAATAGCGTTCACTAGTACCTACCTCTCTATTTTAAGAAGTTATATGTCATACATTACGTAAAACTGTTGCCGTGTCAATTCTTGAGATATTTTTTCCAGAGATACCTACAAATTTTGAATTGAATTTGAAAGTAAACATCCGGCTTCTAGCTGCTTGAAGATGACAGCTGAGGAACATAAATAATTACATCGTTCAATTACACTTGCGGTTGTTGTCCTTCCTGCGTAGGTACGTACTTGATTTATATCCCTAGGATATTGTCACCGGAAGTAAATAAAAAAACTAAAAAAACAGAAAATAAAAATAAGGGAGGTACCTAAGTACCTATTGTACATCGATAGTGTTCATACGATTACATAATGATAAAATTAGTCTTAAATAATTCAGCTGTTTAAATTGGCGCCTACTAATACAATTTTGCACTGCCTTACCCGACATTGTTTTGTTTTTATTTGACTTTAGTAAAATGAGCCTGCTTATCTGTAAGTGGTATGCCCACGGAAAATGGCTAATTTCGAAATAAATCCAGATCATAAAACGCACTCATAATTAAGTAAACATGTTTTGGTGCACACATTAAAGTAGTTTGTATTTTGCAACGTATACCACACATATACGAGTGCCTTAAAATTATTAAGACATTGCATTATGCTAATTAAGATGCCTGTGATCCTTCAGTAAGCTACTAAACCTTATTCGCAAATAATAAGAAATATGAAACTAACTTTCTAACTAATCTCTATATCTAACTATATATTCGCAGCATATATTTTTAAACATTTTTCAGTACTCGCCTTGCTAATTGAACCGAGGTGAAGCAAACACGGCCAAGTTTCATTTTTAGTATAAAAACAGATGCAAATCAAGCTACGTACGCGTAACCGGACTCAAACTACACGAAAATAGCTATTCATCCCTCTCTGATTCATTGATTCAGTTAAGGACAGATAGCGTAAACGACGTGCGTGAATTACGTTGACTGAAACTAAGTATTGAAATGACGTTATTGGATAGTGGGTTAGATTTTGTAGGTACGCAGTCTATTATATTTATAAGGTCAGGGATATGTTTCAAATCTGATATTATATCTCAACTGTAGATTTTCTATTTATAAGATCTTATTTATTAGTTAGGTTTACAATTTCGGATTGCTTTTTGTTTTTCTGTCCTCTTTCTTAAATAAGTACGAAATACGAATAGGTAGTGTTTTGATGGTAAAGAAAAACTGTAGAAAACTGTTGACGTAAAGGTCGGAAAAAATTATAAATTCTACTGTACGAATGAAAGTTTTTAGTAAAAAGTGTACCATGCTAATGATCAAATTTTTTAGATATTATAATATTTTACACGAGCAATAAAACACTTTATTATAAATATTTTAATAATTAACACTTGTTAAGTATGAACTTAACAATTTTATGGAATAAGTTTAGCTAGGAAGAGAGAGAGTTTATTCTCATTTAATACCAATAATACTCGCATCGCACATAGAATCTTTGCTTATCCTACATTAATCACTCTAATATTTTTGATCTTAATATTTTAAAGTACGTCATCAGTGTCATCACTAACTTTTACTAAAAGATTATAAGATCATAACTGATCGCAGACAGGATTAACTGTCCGTAGGTACTCGCCTGTAAAGTTACTAACAAGGAATATAGGTACCTACACGCGTTCCCCGAATTCTGGCAAACACATTAGCGACATCTATTATTTTTAACTTCGCTTCATAATACCGAAGACAGAAATATCCACCATGTGCGAGGAACGCGACTTTATAGACATTGTAATTTCATGTCTTGTATGTTCCTTAGTTACTAAAATGTGTTATAGTGTAAAAAAATTTTTTATTTTATTTTATTTTTAAACAATCCATTATTTATACCCCGCGACCCCTACAGGTCCCGCCGCCATGTTTCGCGTCACTTCTGGATGCCTGTAATCTCTCAATTCGACAGAGTCACGGCCCATAATCGGGTCACGTGCACATTGCCAATCTTTGTGCAACTGATGTTCCGCAAGCCCCCCGATCCCGGCTACATTTATGAAATTTTGCATTACTATTAAAAGTATGAAATTACTAGTGCCTAGGTGCAATAAATATTTATGCAGCCAATTTATTTTATGTAGCTCCCGTGGCCAACTATGTAAATAAGTGTATACAATCATTTAAGAGCATGATGTTCTTCACGTCACTGAATAACATATATTCGTCATAACCAAAAAATAACGACTTTAATTTGAAACTATTTTGAATATGATTGATGTTTATATAATGACCGACATTGTGTGGGAGAGCATTATCAAATCGAACGACAAGGGTTTATAAATTATAAATAGGCGCCATTATATTTATCAAATAAAACGAATTAAACTGAATTATATGATATTATATCGCATCTATATAAAATGAAATTCTGCCGTTTCCAACTCTTTCCGATGTTCGTGATCACCGGGTCGGGTTATTGCATGAATAATTTTCGCAGCAACCGAAGACAATATAAACGGCATTAGTTAAAAAATCGAAATTAGGTAGGTGTATACCTAGGTGAAAAATTTTTCAGTTTTTGTAGTTGTGCAGAGAAGGAATTAATATGGAACTTATACGTCAAAGTTTGAATATAGAACGACGACACGCGTGTACACACACATAGGTCAGGTGCTTTAGCTAAGTTTTTCACTTATAGCAATGTAGTTTTTAGTAGCTTTTTTACAGGTGTTATGTAAAAGGTGTGTGTAAAACCGTTTTGCCATATCAACCGACAATGCCACACTTTTACATTCACCAACAAGGGTTGACATTGACCAGTCATCAGATTGGTTCGGTAATAGCCAAAGTCAAGTTATCTGTAAATCGGATATTGATTGCTACTTAATCGGGTGTTTAATTTTTTTTCTATATCTATTATCCACATTCTTTTGTTACTGTTTATTATTAGCTTATTTTTTGCTGTTTGATTGATAGTAGATTATAGTAATGTATGAGTTCTGATCGTATTAGGTAGTTATATAGATAATATAGTATAATACCTGTCTATAGCTTGATATGGGTAAGGTGAGTACTGAAAATAGTACTTACAGCCCTCACTATGGATACGGGCGACCGCTGAACGTAAATCTGTTTATTCGATTAAGTTATTCATTTGTTTATTTAAATGAAAAATAAAAATGACGTTTATTATTTGTTATTGTTATTTTTTTGTTAATCTTAAATAAATTTTATTTTATATTCAAAGTATTTTATTAAGTGTTTTATATTTATAGTTTCCTTCTTTATTATTTCAGTTAGATTATATGGCCTTAAATTGTATATTTCGCTTAATATTTCATGGTTTATTCTTGTTCTGCTGTACCGGGGGCAGCATAGCATTAGATAAATGTTCTGTAGAAATATCAAATCGAACGACAACTCACGTTATCTTTTCCATAAATTATATTTCGTTTCCATTACGTTTCTACAATTGATTGGCATATTGACTACGACGCCTGACTGTCATTACCTATTCAAGTTCCCGTTCTATAAATAATAACTATGCCTATAGCATAGCATTTGCATTGTAGCACTTAATTACTTAGGTCAACTACTTATTACAATTATAGATAATAAAGGTATTGCTGCGTCTATGTAGTCTGACAGTCGATTTACGCCTTAATTGGAGTAAAAGAGAAAGAAACCTGAAATTTTCGAACTTCAATTTTCGCGGTAGGTCAGGTTGCATTCATTTTAACGTTTTTCTGTTAGGTGCGTCTGTCATTACCTAACCACTTGCCTATCGATTGGAACAGCGGAAGTCTGCTAAAAAAAGTTAATAAAGATTATTTTTAGACGGCGAAATAAAATAAACGGCTTTATTAGATCTTGTTACTTGATTTAGTCATCTTAGATCGGATCCATTGTTAGGCTATAAATGAGATGTCGACATAATTGACCAGAGACGAAACATAATAGACAAGGTATCTATTGCTCAAATAACTTTTCTCAAATATGCAACGAAAAATCGTCGTTGTGGTACCTACTTATAGACTAGCGTATATAGCAGCACCTGAGTTTAGATATGTCGTGGTAATTAGATGTGACGCTATAATATGACACATCGAGAGCTACAAAAAGATAAGTTGAGTTTTAATATGCGTATTAAGGTATGTAGATAAAACGTAGTGTCTATCACATTTTGGTTTCCGAGCAATGCCGGTTGAATATGCGACAGTTACACTCATATGAACAAACTTTTTATCCCCTAACGAAAGTTTCGTTTTATATTAAAACATCAAAACGATTTTTTTACCTAATTTTAATAAGTTGAACTTAAATAGTTCTTTGTTATACAAGGGAGCAAAGTTAGTGATTACCTTCTCGTGCTAATATTGAGACCCGAGCTAGCGAAAGATTCCAAAATTGAATCAGGAGCGAGTGGTTCAAGAGTGGAATCTTGAGCATTGAGAGGCACGAGATAGGAACACACTTTGCTACCGAGTTCAACACACAATTTTTCACTTCACTACCGCGAGGAAACTGACTCTAAAACTTTAAAAATGTAATCGAAATTATTAATATCCATCATATGTCATTCAAAACCATTAAATAAATTAATATCCAACCAGCTAAGGTCAAGAAAGTACTTTGCACTCATGTGATTAAAATGCAACTTTTTTAAAGAATAAAACAGTTCTTTCCGAGCTAGTGAGGTGAAAAAATATATTTAGGTATGTATCATATGACATATCCAACATGAACCTCTGTTCCTCGTTAGATGAACACTACAGAACGTGGGAAGCAAGAAAACACAAAACATAATGATTACAAAATCTAACTTTATTACAAAAACTCAGAAATCGTCGAGGCAGACAACAGCCCATAATCAACAGACGGACTGATTTGGTGCAATTGACAAGCATTACCTACAAATATATTATACACTTTGCCATAATAAGATGTACAAAACACAGACAAACAATAAACGTGCAAAGACAAAAAGTCTTAAAGTGCTATTTCACTAAAGGGCGTTGACAAAAATGGCGGGCACGGGCAAAAATTCTCACCAAGTAGCACAACCTTGTGCTTCATTACCTACTATGAATGAGTAATTTACTCAATGAATGTCTAAATGTTAAAAACATTTAAATACACGTTTGCGTTATGTAAAACTGTATATGTCGCCATCGAGCCATTTAAATTTGCCCGTGAGCTTTGAAATTTGTATGCTTATAATTTTAAGAGGGTTTTAAGAACCAACATCATCATCAGTCAACAACATGTAACAGAGGCGTTAGCGGTAAGGTAATATAAAACACAGTATGTAGTTAAAAAACAATATTCTCATATTACTTTCAATAAAATTAGGCCCGGTGGTTCGTAATAGCTCAAATTATAGTGTATCCACGTGCATATATAACACACTAAATTAATATTTGGCACCAAGATGCTTGTTTTTTAGGCACATTGTGCGAGATTTAAATACAATAAAATTAAAAAACACGCTGCGATCCGAATGTGTGCCTTATTTCGTTAGATTAGCCACACCGGTGTCAACCTAGCGCCTATGTGCCCAAGCCTTAAAAATCCTACCAAGCTTCTGTGTATAATTTGGAACATCAATGGCTTTATTTAACAAACATAATAAAATGGAAGCATATGTAACTTTAAAGCTATTGTCAACTACCACGAAAAGTCAACTTTTGTGAAAGAAATATAGGTATAAACCTTATGTTTTTTTATTCGAAAAATGTTGGTTCCTAATTGTTATTGTGCCCAATATCAAAAGCATCGTAAATGTTTTTCTTACTATTCTAATTATTTGGTAATAACATATTTATGTCAAATGTTCAATGGTTATTTGTTCAGAGTATTCCAGACATATTAATGGATTTGTGGTAGCACACAAAAACCCTAAAACAGTCCACAGAAGGAAGACTTCCAAAAAAATATTTTTATCCATCGACGTTTCAAAATCCTCAAATAATTGACCATTCATAAGATTTAAAGGGTAATAAAGTCTCCACAAGGGCAATCCTAGTTTTAGTCAAAGTGTATAATGTATTCCGTACAAAATGGTAGAATACCGATATCCTGACTAGAGACGTTATAGGCACTTTTGAATCAAATACTTGAGTTGTAAATAACTAATATCCTAACTAATCACACAAAAATCGAATAAGTGCGCTGCATTGCACACGTTTAGACACATGGTTTAGCTAAAACTGATAAAAAAAACTTAGATTAAATTGACACGGAGTCATAAACTAGCCGTAATATTTGTTTTCAACTTCCATTATTCGATTTAACTAAACGCATGTTTCCTATTAAGTACTTAACATGTTAAATGCCTTTATCTGTCCACTTTATATGTAAAAACAGTAAGGTTAATTCTTGCAACACTAATTGGTTTATGTTGGTCTGTTAGCCGCGTGATTACGACTTATTTTACTAGGAGCTAAGATATTTTTAAACTTTGCAAAGTTATTAATAGAAAATATTCATCATAGTAAAATAAAACCATGTTTCAGATCAGAGGCCTTTTGCGTAGGGGATATCCATAATCAGCGATCAATGCTTATGTTGCCTTAAGTGTTATTTTATATAATTGTTTTCAATTTTAATTATTTCAGAAAGACAGTGGTACAAATTTTGTAATTGAATGTAGTTGTGCAATTAAATCACAATGATACTTAAAATAGGCACCATGGAAACGACTATTTATGAATCAGCACCATTAACAAATCAAAATTACACCACACTGATTACTGCTCCCAATTGTGTTCGTGAACTAAACGCATTTCAGATTATGCACTCGATATAGGCTTCACTTCCGTTATGTGCGCTACCTCATCATTCGATGTGTCGGCAATTTCATTGTGTGAACCATCTATTACCTTTTCAATATCGACTTGCTCATTATTCTCGTCCACTGATAAATCGTGTAGATTAATATTAGCATTGCTTATTGCTTGGATTAGAGTTTCCATAGCTTTCTCGTCAATATTTTCCTCTAAGCTATCTATGTTGTTTTGGATTGAATCTTCAGTAGTTGTGGGCTCTTCTGAAGCTTCTTTATTATTGTCTCTGACTGGTTCTTCAGTGACCTCTATTGAATTTGATGGTTCTTGTGACTGTTTCTCTGCTTTCTTCTTAGATTTCTGTTTCTTGGGTTTGTCTGCTTTGGGCGGTTCCTCTTTGACACCGTTCTTGTTGGTGAGGGTGTTCAGTTGGCTCTGGAGGTGCACGAGGCTCTGTCGAAGTTGTGCGCAGTTTGCCGCCATTTTGTCCACCTTAAAAACACATCATATTATTATATAAGAATAGGTTAATCTACTTACAATCATCTTAAGCCTTTATAAGGCGTAGGGAATATATTTCCCACCATTGTTTGAACTTTATTTCATAGTAATAGGGTACAGCTTTGCGTAAATTTTGACACCCTTTTGCCCGTTATAGGGTTTGCAAATTTGAGTTATACAAGTGATGTCTGCAGAATACAATTTCATACATAAATCATATCTGTGAATATCTATATTTATGTTATTTTAATATGATACTTGCCTAAGAATTAATATATTTTGTAAAGCAGTATTTCGTATTCCTTGTATCATACAAATATCACACTCGAAATCTTTTAAATATGCGTTTTATTACTGCAGTTTTACAAACATTACTATTATATCATTATGTCAGGAATAATCAAACGTTAGGCCGGCAAGGTCTTAAAAAAGATTTTAATTGCCATTCCACATATTAATTTGTGACAGCATCATGGCTATAAAAAAATATCGGTTGTTCTGTGATATTCTGCCACTACGCCTAATAAAAACAATAATCAATTAATGGTAAATTTTGATGTTTTATTTGTTATATGTCATGTTTACGTCTTTTTTTCTAAAAATGAAACTTGTTTCTTGGATATTTTTTAACACTATTGTACCTATTGCGTGTTTGAGATAAGGACTATCGGCGTGAAAAGGGGTTGTCGGCCTCGTAACAATCGTCTACATATACTCGGCCGGCAACCCTTTACTACGTAGTAATGTATTATTGTATACCTTATCGTTGGACTTGCTGGGCTGCGGAGCGGGAGCGGGAGCGGGAGCGGGCGCGGGCGGCGCGGGCGGCAGCGGCGGCCGCTCGATGTTGTGCTCCTTCAGCGTGGCCAGCAGCGTCGTGCGCTCGGCCTGCACGAGGCAACCGTTTATAAGATTTATTAATTTATTATGCATTGAAGCAGTTTATTTCTAAGAATTATGGTTTCGTTAGCAGACGTTTCCGCTTAATGCAACATTAATTCATTCGTTTTATATTGATCAGGGCAGAGGCAGAACTAAAAGGTGACTAAAGGTAAAGGTATACGATGGTACATCAAAACCATCATAAACTAAGGCCATGATTTCCTATACGCAATCGGCCGGTGACAAAGTCTGCATCACAATGCTAACTATAATGATGTACTGTTGTGGTCTTTCATACGACGACGTCGGCGTCTTTTTTGCTCAGTGCTCTTGACGTCAGTAGCATAAAATAGGAGACCAAATACTTAGTGGAGGTAGCTGCCTATATATGGGCGCAGCTGCCTGACGATAGTGAGTAGCGACCCAGCCTATGAAGTCGATGGTAATCTAGTAACGTCGCCAATTACACCAGGGGAGTCACAAGCGCGTTGCCGGCATTTAAGGGGGGGTTGGAGCTCTGGGAACCTTACGCACCATCAGGAAGACAACATTACACACCTGAAAGGTAGCAGTGCTATTATGGCTGTGGTCTTCTGTAAGGAGGGTACTTCCCTAGTTGGGCTTCTCCAGACTCAAGCGTGATGGTACTTCACTGTGCCCTACCTCTCATTGTTGGCCGTAGTTTAAGGACATGCCCGGGTCCAATAAAAAAAATGAATGAGTGACCTGCAGCGTGCGGCACAGACTCTGCATGTGCAGCAGCTGGCGCGCGGCGGCGGCGGCGCGCTCCTCGCCGGCCTGCCGCTCGCCGCACATGTCCAGCAGCGCCGTCTGCGACGTCTCCCACCGCTTCTTCCACGAGAGCGACTCCTTCTCCAGCTTCTTGATTTTCTTTGACATCTGGAATACAGAGCCGGGTAAATGAAAGCTTTAAAACTACATCCATCTGTTTTTTTTACTTTACAATGCATGTGCTCGAAAAGTGCGTGTGCTAGGAACCATATCATGCGGAAAGTAGTACATTTCCGCGCTAGAGCTTTTTGTTTTCAATTTTTTTTTTAATTCCGCTTCGCTATATTCTCACAAAGAGATTTACTAAGTGCTGATAATAATTCAAAATAATCGTTACTTACAGAGTTTTTCACTATATAAGAAATAAATATCTATTTATAACTAATTTATAATTTTAATAATTAAACTTATTAGCCATGATATGTTTTATGATATACTCGTACAATGCATAGTAAAACATCATGTACACGTGCGTAAAGATGATTTCCGCACTTGTTGCATAAATAGTTATTTTGACCTAACCTAACCTATCACCTGTTGTTAGGAAGAGACTTCCGCTTCTATTACAAGTTACAAGTGTTCGAGAAATAGGCCCCAGGTTGATGACAGTGTTCTTAATCATGACTCGTGCCATAAGTATGACACTGTAAATAAAGCAAGACATTTCCATAGTTTTCTCAGTTGAGTTGAATTATATAGCTGTCTTTTTTTGAATGTAGGTAACTTTGTTAAAATCATTAAACCTAATAATAAAATTAAGTTGAGCCATCTTTGATGTCGCTTTTTCTGGGGGCCCATCTCGCACAGGGCGAGTCACCGTCTACCGGAAATAAAATAGGATACCATTTTATTAGACAGACATCCGGTTTTTTAGTAGCTAGTCCATCCTTTCCACCCAAAACCAAACATTCTAGATTCCATTAAAACTCAATAGTCCTTACACCATGGAGGGTGCTGTCTCTGTGTGCGTCCCATGATACGGACAGGGTCAACATCCGCTTAGTGTACCCCTTACATTTCATTAAATTGTCGAAAGGGTCCCTGCGCGTTGGCTTGATCTGGCTCCGCGTACACCTCCCAAATGTCCGGAACACCGTTATTCCGTTTACGGAAGAGACATACAAATAAATTTCAGAATTCTTACCTTCTCCATCTGTTCCTTAAATCCTCCAAACACCTGATTGCTCTTCACCAGCGCGTTCTGGAACTCGTCGTACTTGTCTGTGTACACCCCAAGTTGACCTCTGTAATACACAGAAACAAAGTTCATACTTGTTTAAAAACTGCTAAAAAGTACTAGTTTAGGTTATGGAAACAAACTAGATAACAATATGTAACGTAACGTTATCGAAACCGTAACCAACTTTTATTCTCGTTCAAGGTCCAGCCAGGTATAATAATTATCGACGATAATTTTGACGACCAAATCAGGGCATTTATTTGTGTGATGAGCACAGATAACTATTTGATGTACCTCAAGGCGGTTTCAGTTCCTTGCAGCTCCATGATCTTGGCCGTGCACTGAGCCACCGTGACCTTCAGGTGTTCCATCTCTGCTAGAAGCCTTTCCTTCTCCGCCTGGTGTTCCAATGATGCTTTCTGGAGTTTAGCGTCAGATAGCTGGGATTCTAGAGCCATTTGTTTCCCCATTTTTTCAACCTAAAAATAATAAAAATGACGATTATAATGATTTGGATTGATAATAAACGTTTCGAATAAAAACAGCTAGACTAGTAGACTACACGTTCACCACGAGGTATTTAATTTTATTTCACGTATAATTTTTGCTGATAAACACATAATAACATTTAAATAACGAACAGACTATTTTTTTATCTTAGTCAAACAGATAATACTGAATAGAAAAATATGGAAATAATTTCTTATTTTCCGTATGTACGTCTCAATAAACAGAACGCAAAGGGCGTGTGTACAGTCAGCGTCTTATAGTTCGTAGCATTCAAAGTACTCAAATAGTTCGGTACACCATACAAATTCTATGGTGTACCGAACTTTTTGAGTACTTTGGATGCTATAAACTATATGACGCTGACTGTACACTAACGGCGGCCAGCCGACGGTTTCCTGGCGATTACATAGCAGGGGTTCCGCAGCGTGAAATTTTTTATGGAAATGCCTAGAAAACACGGGACAGATACGCTAGTATGCCCATGCTCATAGTGTAAGGCCTGAGTGGATGCAACGTGGATGTGCTTGCACGGTCGAGCTTCGAAACAATGTGAGAAGCGTGCACTGCGGCCACTCCCGTACGCTTGCGTTTGTTTAAAATGCACGCCACACGACCCCCTTCGCCAGCTTGAGCGTTCATTAACACCATATACTTATTGAATTAATAACTCTTCTAGTCCCATTTCCTTAGGTGACCATAACAACGACTGTCAAGAATGAATAAAATTGATAAACTATTGAATGTGGATTCCACCAGTGACCACTAGGATTTACTGAAACCCCAAAATGACTGGGGCATTCATTTTTTTTATGTCTTAGTTAAGTTTGTTATAAATTGAAATAGATGACATAGGTATATTAAGAAAAAGTGAACGGGTCCTCAGGCACCCGAGGCAGAACTCGAACCTGCATCTCCAACTTTCGCGGCTGATTTAGTTTATTGGTTAGATTACTCACTTGCTGTTCCCTCAGCTGGTACTGCTGCATCACGCTCTTGAACTTCTCGCTCATGCTGATGTTGTCGTCTCTCAGCTTAGCATTCTTCTCATTGTTCTGCTGCAGCAGCGTGGTGATCTCTGTCAGAGTGTTCTGGAACTTGGCTTGAGTTTCCTTGCGGCGTTCCTCCTCCTCGCGGATCTTGAGCAGGGATTCTTCCTGTTTAAATTATTTATATGAATCATTCAACTTCTTATTCAAATACCGTTATATAAATCATTCAACTTCTTATTCAAATACCCGTATATTAACGAACTGCATTTAGGTAATTGAATGTTAGTAAAGTCAGCTTGTAGCTATATGAGTTTAAAGCTAAACCAAATTTGTACGTTCAGAACGTCTACCATGGTTGACATTTTACCGTCTATCCCGCAATCCGTCACTTACGCACTCACATACATTGTGACAGGTGATAAATGCACGACCATGTTAGGCTAGCAGACGTTAGAACGGATAGCATGGTTACCATTTTATCGTCTATCGCGCTATCCGTCACTGTCGCACTCACATACTTATTGGAGCCTGACAGATATTGTGACATCAACCAGGACTGAGAAACTTATCAACATAACTCACTCACGAGTAAACCATGATACTTCTAGAAACAAAATAAGCGCTCAAGTCTTCGCAAGTACCACATCCCCATAATATTATTTGTATAGAATATTGGATACTTTGCTGAGAAACTGGGACTGTTAAGTTATATATTTCTTTAATGTGACTTAAACAGTATTTATGTTCGAGGTGAAAAGCTCAAATTTTGTAACTAAGGAGAAAAACTCATAGATTATAAAGTTTACAGACTTTTCTACAGTGATGTGATGATATTATTTTTTCTATAGTGATATTCTTTTGACACATATTAAGGTATGACTTATTTTTCAAAGGCTTTAGCATCATTTGCACATTGCTTTGTCATAGCCTCTTAATGTATTCATATACCTACAACATACGGAGTGATCTCTAAAATCTGCAACATAAATAAAACTAAACATACTTGAACTCCGTATCATGAACCATGACTCATTACATTAACTTACTCTTAAGTCATAATAAGTGTCCACCAGTTAAATGATCAGATCAACTACTTGCATATGTATTCCCTTTTGCCAAACAATCAAAACATTTTTTATTTTATTTTATATCTTAAGGTCTACCAACAGTTATTACATCAAATACAATCATATGATCATCAGAAGTTAACATTTAGTGATGCATAACTAATTAAAGGTAAACACAGCATTAATAGTAAAATACAGTGCAAATTAACAAAGCATGTCAAAACATGTCATAGATAGTGCTCCAAAAGTTCAGAAGTGAAGATTCACACTCATGCCATCACTTCTAATGCTGAAAATTGTACAAAGATGGCACACCATCTGCTACTCAATGAGAATGAACTCAATTTACTAGATTCTCTAATATCTAAACGTGTAGCAGATATTGAGACATTTATAAAGTGGTGCACAAGTGTCCCGACCAGGGACCAGCCCGCTATGCCTTATAAAGGGTTTTGTATGAGTTTTACATAAGACTTTACTCACCATACCCTTATTTGACAATACCCTTTCATTTTACATTTAAAGCCCTTATAAAAGCGCTACCCCTTTTAAGTTAGCGCTATCCCAATACCCTAACAAAACCCTAATCATGCGCTCACCAAAACCTTACATATTGCATATACGGGTTAGCCTTATAAGAGGGCTTCCCTTTTACATACAAGCGTGCGTCTGCCTTGTTCATAAAGCACACATTGCTCTTATGAACTTTTTCGAACAACACTTTTCCGAACACTAGCATAGATATATACTAAACCTGTCTTTTTCACGCAAGGATTAACTACGACATTACTAAAGGGAAAGCTTTATAAAAAGCGCTAAGTAATAAGGGTAACCCTTTTTAAGGGATAGCAAGACATAAAGGATAGCGCTTAGTGATAGTAAAGGGCTAGTTTTATGTTTGGCTTAGTCGTACGGTAAGGGATAGTCAAATATATGCGCTAGCAGTACAAACTGGTAAGTCTTTCAATGTGTTAGCCGTGTTTAAGGGGTTGCCCTTTTAATGGCTTTTGCCGCGGAAAGGGTTGTCCGGTCCCTGGTCCTGACTGCCCAATGCACCCCTACCTCCCATACTATGTATATATTATGTAAGAGCTGCATGTATTAGTTATTAGCTGAATTTATAAATTACCTTGATGGCCTTGTTCTGTTTCTGCAGTTCACGGCAGAGGCTCTCCAACTTGGACTTGACAAGGATTGTCTTGTTAAACTCATGTTGCAATTGCTCTTTTTCTTTCAACAAAATAGCATACCTATAAGCAAATCTTAGTTTATTATTCTTGAAATATAGAAATAATTGAAAATGTCAAATTACCAATGCCATATTCGTATAAAAATGGTATTACTGGTTTTATATCTAATGTGGTGGAACAGTAATTTTCAAAATACCTAATAAGATGCAACCATTATATAAGCAAAGTTTTAATGCAAACAGATTTCACGTGAAGTCTGCTTAACAGTTTGACTGAAAGCTGTCCACCATGACATGACTCATATCATAACATAAGTATGATAAAATAGCATGTGATATTGTGGCATTTGAGGCCCATTTTTCTGTCCATGTCATTTGCAGTCTTTAGCAGTCAAAAACTTAAGAGTTATGTGTCAATGGGAGATCTAACACATTAATTTTATTTTATTTCAAAAGGACTTTTCAACTGTACAGTCAACGTCAAAGATATGTTTACACTTTTGCACTTTATTACAAAGGATTAAGGTGAAAAGAGTAAACATATCTTTGATGTTGACTGTACAATAGATTGTCAATATGTGATTTTTCTTGTCATCACTATTTATTGAACTAGACTAGATCTTGCTGGATGTTGAGAAGAGTGAAACATAATACATATATTTGTTATTGCACCTCTATAAGTTAATGTTCAGGAGCAGAATAAAAATAGAAGGAGTCAACAGGTAGCATTATCGCTAGAGTGATTTATACCTTACTACCTTGATGATAGGTTATTAACATTTTATCAGGCTTATACCTTTTATCAGACTGCTTGATATAGAACTGCAGTTTTTTATTATCATCAGCAGTCTGCACATACTTCTTGCAGACCAGAGACAATTTTTCCTCCAAAGTGGGCACAGAATTTAGTGATTTCATGAACTGCTCTACATTTTTATCATCCTTTTTATTACGGTCTTCTTTTTTAGACTTTTTTGGAGGGTCCTGAACCATAGATGGCAGAGCTTTAACCTGAAATTTAAAATAAAAAGCAATGTATAAAGTTGTTTAAGTAAAAAATTAAGGTAATGTTACCAAGTTTCAAACTGATTATGACTAATTTATTTTTTTATTTTAGGATGCCAATATGTATATATATATCTATGTGAGAAAGTTTGATATCTATTCTGAACTTATAATAATAGCTCAGGTGATATATATTATTGCATACAAATTAAAGCAATTTTTTAGTATAAAATAAGCTTCCTTGATACATGTACCATTTTGTCCTAAAAAATTACTCTACTCAGTAATTAGCTGTATACTTATAACTTTTTGGGAATAAAACATTTACCTATCACTTCTTTGCTAAAATAATAAGATGTAACAATCAGCATCCAAAAATCCCAAACCCTTTACAAATTTTCCTAAGCTAGAAGGAATGTTAGTAGGTATCCCAAACCAAGAGGTAAAAATAGAGTTAATAATGCCCATAATGCTAAAGGCAAAAGGTATATTTAATTCAATAGTGTCTATAAGATTCAAAATACCTGTGACCTAAATAACTAAAGAAGAAAAAAACAACTAATTCCTGTAAGTATTTGCCACTATCTAAATGTAATAAAAATTAAAGTTAGATCTAGGTATAATATAGGCTTTAAATAGCATCCATAGCAACAATCTGGTTACACAATGCAATTTCCAGGACAACTTGGCATCAAGTTGTCGTCAACCATAAAAGAAGAAAGCGCGGAACGTGCTTCCGAACAGAAATATCATAAACATTCCCTATTCTGGCATCACGCCAGGCGAGTTTTAGGTTAACTGTTTTACCTGTTTTAAGATCTAATTCCGATCCGAATATGTTACGATAAATAGCAGTAATATCTCGAGGTAGATATATTCAATAAAGCGCTATAAAACTTTGCCAATAAGAACAAATTTGTCGTGAATAGCGGAAAGCAATTTACCGACATTCGATCGCATTCTATTTATAAATTAGAGAGAAAATAAAAAAAAATACGTACCTCGCCATTCTTTTCAAGTTGTTCATTTTCACCCGTATCTTTGGGAGTTTCTTCCATGGCAGCTTCCATATTTATAATTATTAATTTTTAAATGTCTGGTTTTTAGTCTAACAACAATACCAAACGAATGAATTTAATAGCACTGATGCAGAGTGCGTTTACTTCATTGTAAACTGCTTATATTTTTCAGCCTAATGTGCACTGTAGCTCAATCCGATGAAGTTTAATCTTGTATGTATTACGTCTTATGAATAACACCAAAATAGTGGTAATAGTATTTGAACAGTCGGATGACAATCTGCAATTTGACAAGGGGTAATACTAGTAACAGACGTTCCGATTTGGCTGGAGCCGACCGTCCGACCACGACCAAGACGGAAAGTTCCAACATTGCTACAGACGTTCCGACGGTTGGCTATCCAGCCGTCAGTACCCTTACCATGAGTTGTGACTTTGACGTTTTCGATAACGAGTATCGAGTTTACTATCTGTGCATCTCGTTCGCACTAAAATGGTACAAGCGAGATGCACAGATAGTAAACTCGATACTCGTTATCGAAAACTTCAATGTCACAACTCATGGTCCCTCACCATCCGTCCCCACAACTGGCCCGGTACCGCGAACATCGAAGTTCGTATATTTCGAGCATCTTTCCCTTTTACTCCAATTAAGGCGTCACAAGAGTGACAGAGACAATCGTCCGAAATTTACGAATATCGTGTATCGCGGTAGCGCCCCTGTACCCTACAGTTGTCTTTGCTCTGAATAGTGAACGGCCATCATGCCGGCCACCCTTTCAAAACAGGCGATAGCCGCTATAGTTGTGGCAGCTACATTAGTGCCTCTAAAAAATGGGACAAGTCCCACAAACAAGGAAACCTTTTGTATAATTCTAAGATGTTGATTATTATCTCGCGTTCTGTATGCGCATTCATTCCTTCTCCGTCATCCTCCATGTTGACGTCCTGCGTCGGCGGCGTTGCAAATGCGACTGAGCTGCTTTTGGTCGGAACAAAGCTTCCAGACGTTCCGTTTTGGTTGGACGGTCGGCTTGTCGGATGCGCCGGCGAGCCGACCACGTCCAACCAGTAATAATAATAATTATGTTGGACCGACCGCCCTACACACTTTCCGTTTTGGTCGTGGTCGGACGGTCGGCTCCAGCCAAATCGGAACGTCTGTTACTAGTATAAGGCGTTATCGTTATGATTCTGACAGTAACTTTGGACACGGCACAGATAAAGTAAAAAAGAAAAGCTAAATAATACAATTTAACAAGTTAAGCATGATTTTCCTGCAAAGTAAATAACAGTTTTAGTTAAATTGTCTTCATTTATTTATGTATGCATTTCTTAATTTTCCTAAACTAAAATCCAGTGCAAACCAGTTTTTTTCGGATTTATCTTTTGTGTTACCATTATCGGTAGTTTCTTCTAATATAGTAGAAAATAAATTAATTACTATAATTATTTTTTATTTATTCTATTTAAAAACAATGATACCATTCAATTTCTTATGTTTTACTGCAAAAGAAATTAAACGGCACATAATTATATGTACCAAATATATCAAAATAGCAATAGATTTTTCTACACTACAAAAAGAACTGATAGATATTTAAAAAAGGAGACTAGCCTATTGTAATCTGTAATGAATCGGTCCAAAACAGTGAAAACTGCATTAAATATGTAACTTTTCCCAACCATTGTTATGACCATGATGACTCATACCGACTACTAATAATAACTGATCTTCGGATATTACGACTTACGAGACACTCGTGGCTGACTGTCACTCAAAAACTCGAATTAAAATATGAAACAATAACGATTGTGTAATACCGAGTATTGTTATCAACATCTAGTTCAAATATAAATGCATATATAATATTGTATTCCTACATTCACAATTACTATTAATGAAAACTACATACCTTTATGACTAGGTACCTTACATAAAAAGTTACAATGACTTCTGTACTTTAATTCAAAAAAACCTAAAACTATCAACGGATGCGAAGTTGTAACTTGTAAAACCGTGTTATACTTCTGTCAGTTTTATGCACCAATAAATATAATATATTCCCCGCATAGATGGGCATTAACTCGTTAATCCGTTAATCGTTAATTAACGAAGTTAATATTTTGATTAACGGATTAACTTTTAAAAATGTTAATGGACACGGTAACTTCCGTTAATATGCAGAAGTCCGTCAATCGTTAATCCAATGCCTACTGAGGCGCTACCACCAAAAACGATATTCGTAAATTTCGGGCATCTTTCTCTTCTACCCCAATTAAGACGTCATAAGAGTGACAGAGACAATCGTCTGAAATTTAAGAATAGGTATCGTTTTTGGCGGTAGCTCCTCTGTTTACCGTACGGCACCGCGGCAGCGAGTGAAACAAAAACAAAACTTAATATATTTTGCCGACTCGTGCGAGCGAGAAAACTGCGAAGAGATTTATTTCGTTTGATCATTTCATTGCTTAGCGCCGGTGCTTAGTGTGACGAGTGTTGTGTTTGTTGTTATTATAAATTACTGTCAGTAATTAGTGATGAGTATATGAAATTTGTATCTAGGTCGGGGCAGCAAATATTTTTTGCGTGTAAGCGATGCTTGCCGAAAGACACTAAAATAAAAGTTCATGTATTCATTTTTCAACATGTTAATGTTCATTTGACTTACCTATACAAGTACATATTTTGTTTTGTTACTAATTCCTATGCTGTTAACTTCCAGAACCAGGTTTTATAAGTTCACTAATGCTAAGATATAAAAATTCAATTTTATACATATTAACGGATTAACGACTAACGTTAACTTGCGTTAATTCTTTCGAAATGTAACGCTTTAACGTTTAACGAAGCTAACTTTTTTTGTAGCGGAATAATGATTAACGGAGTTAACTATTTGATTAATGGTGCCCGATTCCCCGTCACTTGCTATCGCCCCAGTGCCGTCCACTCTTGAACCCGTGGATATGGTGAGAGACGATTGTATGCGTCCGGATGGCTTTACTTTGGTGCCTTGGAAGCACGGCAGGGGCTTGGTTTGGGACACTACGTGTGTTGACACATTCGCCCCAGCAACGTATTTATCCGCCGCTGCCGATCAGGCCCAGATCCTCAAGCGCCGTAAATACTCCTCTCTCTTAAAGGACTACGAATTTGCGGTGCTTGCAGTCGACTGCAGGCACTGCAATAACCCACTATGGGTCCTGGTCGGCCTGGTCGAGATTAATTCTCGCCACAGAAGACCCCCGAGCACGCTCTTATTTGTGGCAGCGTCTGGATCTCGCCATATAAAGAGAAAATGCCGCTAGCATAATGGGCACTAGGCCACAAGCGGAGCTGCTAGACGGGTTCTTCTTTTTATGAGATATTAAGAGAAATTACTTACACACAGTATTACAGCAATGTATTTACTAAAGTTTATTTTGTTATAATGTCTTTCTGTTTCTTGAATTGAATATATTCCTATTTTTCTATTCTAGGATTCTATATTGAACCATGAACTTGACTAGTACATTTTATATTAAGTACGCCATTCGTACATAATATATATTGTATTTTGTCAAATAAAGTAATCGCTGAAAAAAAACTAAGTATATATTCCATTTTATTTATTTTATCCATTTCACGCTGTTGTGCCGATATGTCATTTTTGTTTATAACGGTCTCAATATGGCTTATTGTGGTAGTATATCGATTTCAAGAGTGGCAACATATTCGCAGCAAGTTATCTGTCTCTTTCTCTCAAACGCATTCCTGCTAAAAGAACAAAACCGGGCGGTGGTGGTGAGTAATTTTTGCTTTTATGAAAATCGTTAAAACGCCTTTTATCCTTAAAATATTGTTTTTTCCTATTGAATCCGCATTTGTATTGATCATTTTGAAGACCTTTTTACCAATCCATCTACTTCAGGTAAGTCGTTAATTTTTTTTCTTATTTGCAAGCCATCTGCAGAAAACGTTCGATATCAGTCCGTTATTTTTCAAGATTTCGTATAGGTCAATGCGCCCTGATGTCGTGTAGGAGATGCTTTCAAGTTGTCTGATATGGAATAATTGGGTTATTTGCTAAATATATCCTGTTAATATGGGTGTCTTGGTGCCTGATAGTCGAAAGTTGTAACTGACTGAGGCATGGCGCGGTCGAACAAAGAGGACACCGTTAGTAGTCCCGCATGACCGGCCATCTCCGTGATAGATTGATGAACTACAGTTATGTGTATAAAATTACATTATAATTGCCAACTTTCATGTTCACGATTGGCTCACTAGGTATTTAAACACTCATGTGTGGTGTAGACATAACTTTTTACTTTTATAACGTTTTTCCTGTTTCACTAGTACAAATTAAAAACTACATTTATTAAAAATGTTATTTATACGTTACATTATAACTTTCTTCTCGTAGTTCAGTATGAGCGAAGCTAGTATCACGTTTTATTTAACTTGACAGTTACATTACATTCCAGAACCGATTTCATGCTAATAAACCTGCATTATATATTGTTGTTTGTATTGGTTCTTATTAAAAGTAATAAATGGATGACACCTAGTGGTTAACTTATGCCAGTGGTGGATTTAAAGAGATAATTATTAAGTATAGAAAGTTTTGATGGGTTAAATGACAATTCTCTTCAAATTATTTTCTGTTTCTGATTCATACTAATAAATTCACTATTGCTTATCACATTACTATTTATGTTTCATGATACCATTGAGTAATATATCATATTTTTCACAGTAAAAGTAAAAAGTAATCTTCCTGTACTTGTTCAGTAGTGTTTTAGTTGTTTATATATTTAGTTATGTGAATGTAACTGTTATTTGACATATTTGATTATTATATGGGTCAATAAACTTACTGTTATTATTCACTTCTGTGATATAGGAGTAACAGTAATACAGATAACATACTATAACTAAAGTCTTCATTACTTTACTAGGCATCGGAGTTTTTGTCGCATGGTAAGACTAATAGCAGGCTATGGAGTCGACATTTGCCATAAATGTAAACTTTTATTCATACTCATACTCATTAATTGAATTTATCTTAAAAAAGGCTTTATAGTGTGTAATAGTCTTAATTATATTTAAAAAAATCTATTACATTATGAATTCATAACTTCAACTGTTCAAACTACATTGCTGCGACCTGATGTCATGTAGGTTAAGTATTTGTCAATGACTGGTTATATTTATATCAGTAAGTAGTGATAAAATTTATTCATGACTTTTTTAATTACTGAAGGTTATTTTCTTAGGTGACAGTCCCATTCACATCAGCTCCATTGCAACAAATGAGGTTGAATACATGAAACTTATATACATAGTAACTATTTAGTAATCTGTTCTCATATTAAATAAAATTAATCATGTCATGAGTATGAGTATGAATAAGCGTACATTTATGGCAAATGTTGACTCCATAGTTTGCTATTAGTCTTACCATGCAACAAAAACTCCAATTACTATTCATTACTATTATAGAGAGGGAAGATTTTTGTTTTATTAGCATTGAATACTGAAACTGTTGAACCAATTTAAAACTTTCACCATTAGTATCCTATATTACTGGACATCCTTATTGCAGGACATCCAAAATCGTATATTATCCCTGAAATAACAGGCAATTTTATTTATTTATTTTTACCTATGTATTTATCTACTGGGGCAGGCCACTAGTGTCTATATTATAATATAAATTCAATCTATAACAATGTTTTAATTAATTTGGCAATTAGCTATATATTCTGTCATTCTTATAGCCAAAGTGTCAGTTTAAAAGAATAATGGAAATATATTTATGTCTATATTACACATACGTTTCCCAAGAAAATAATTTTTAACTGAATGACTGAAGTAGTGGAGTGTTCATAGAACTTGACACTGTCTTGCCTTTCAATTAATCTTCTTTCTTCTGCTTGCAATTGAATTACCATTTAGATTTATTTAGGATGTAGGTACCTATAATAATTATAATATGTTAAATATGTAAGTGTTGAAACAGAGTGGATTATGCAGTGGACAAATACTTTAGTAAAAGTGTGTTTCATGCAGTAGAATTCCAATTAATTATTTAAACTGCTGAAACAAGGGGTGGAATGGGTTTTACCAGATTTTTAAATGGGGTTTTTCCCAAAACAGTGTTTAACTATACATGTACCTATACCTACCCCTATATTTAACATTTTTATTATTTTTTATTGACTTATCTTTTACAGTAATTTGTGGTCCAACACTAAATAGCTGTTGATTAAATATTTCAAGGGTTAGGTTTTGTGACATAGGTATAATTGTGTAAGATTTATGGCACTATCCTACCAATTAATATAAACAGTTTTCGGTGTGCGTGGGTGTTATCAAGATCTCGTATGTTTTAAGCCCACGTTTGGCGTTTTCCAGTTTGATAATCTACAGTAATTGTGCCTAATTGAGCTATAAAATCTGCGTTCAACAAACATTACTCGTATTGTGGACAATCAGTTAGGTATAGCTATGTTGTTAGGTTGCCCATATTAGCAAACAGATAGACCATTATTATTCCAATGTATTTCCTTACGGTATGCATTACCTTGCGGACCTTGTGGTTGAACTTATGTGGACTGTCGCTATTAATACATTCCATTCCATAATTGAGTCACATTTACGCACTACCTGCTTTAACCTTACTTTTGAGCATAATGTACCGTACGTTTTAAAAGTAAAATGTTTACACTCTACAGTGTGATAACTTAATGGGTGATCAGGAGTAGAAAAATATTAATTAGTAATTACCATTCGGAATAGAATTAAATTCCAATATTAATTCACAAACTTATGTGCTTGTGCACAAATACATTTAAATATGAGCTAAGAATACCTATTAGTGTTGGAGCATATAACCCCTACCAGTTTTTGGTGGTTCCAAAAAAAAGTCTGGCAAAAATGTTTATAGAAAGCCGCAGCTTAATTCGAGCGTTTTCGCCGATGTGAATCAAGTTCTATAGACGGTCGGCCATTGCTTCATTCCAAGCAATTATGTAATTCGACAATCGTTGTTGAATTAACCTGGACAGGATCACAGGATACCGAATTCGGCTGATTAGAGTGATTAGAACGGCAAGGATTGAATATCTTTTCTTTTGTAATCCTAGCCAACTGTAACAAACATTATCGCCTTAGTCACAAGCGCAGTAAAAACAAGATTAGTTTTAAGTCGCTTTGAATTAGTCATAGAGTGTAATGAGAAAAGTGACTGTCCTGAATCAGTGAATCAATGTTATTTATTTGCGAAAATTGATCTCACAGAGACGGTTGAGCAAGTCATACATTACTGTGTTGTGTACCTGCCTGTTTAAGATCGTCACTGTTGATAACTTTACCGTGAGACTTCCAGCTCATAGGTACCTACTATGGTTCCCAGCGGTATTATTATTTTATTATTTTGTGAGTTGCTAGTTAATTGAGTACTTACTTTTACATAAATAGGTATATAGTAACATCAGATAGTAAATGGAGCGCTCCTTTTGCCAATTACAAAATTAAAATTAGAAAAGTACGTTATCCGGTGTGGTTATCACGCCCTAATTTAATAATCCACCTCATTTGAACAGTCCAGTACCTTACCTTTCCTATTACACATAACAAATATCTTCAATAGGTAGATACCCATAAATATTCTTTGTAATGTGAGCTATGCAAATAAAAAGAATAGTTATTCAAATATATTCCATTATATGAAGTAATACAATGTACCATTATTTCTTGAGATATGGCGACACAATTATCATGATAATGAATGAGCTTTCTGTTCCGATCTTAATTCATGTTAACGATGACGACTCATAGTTTCACTATTCTCTGCACATGTTCACATATGTTCCTAAAAGCTGCCTGGGCAAGTAGACATCCTAATGCTGAAGGAATTTATATTAGGGTGATACAAGATACAATTAGGCATAATAATCATAAAAGGGCATCATTGAAGAGGCCAGATGGCTTAATCTTGTTCTCCAAGCGCTTAATTAAATAGGATTGTACACCGATTTAGGTAGGTACATATTTAGTTATTAGTGCTATTAGATACTTAATGGTTATAGGAATGGTTGGACTGAAGGATTATTATAGGTCCGACTTCCGAGGTGCTGATTTGTCATAAGATCGTGGTTTTATGCGTTGCCAATACGTAGGTACTTTTATAATTCGTAACGCCACTCATGACTCGCACCAAGTTATATGCGGTCGATTGTTTCTCTTCTCTTTCTCTAAGTTTCAGGCGTTGGCACAATGTTTAGGACAAATTATTTTTATTTTAGGTAGGTACCTACCTATTTCTTAGGTAGGTATTTTGGGCCAATAGAGTTACACTACAAATCTTATGAAATTACTGTTCCAATTTCGCAGGTTTCCATTTTACGAGACCATAGGTGACGGACCAAGAGAATGAAATAAAGAATCTGTTATGTTTACCTATCACGAATATTTAATAATTGCTATATACCTAAGTTTGCTCACGCACGCTACTCATTGTTCTACTTAGACATATTTAATAGACTACAATCGTACAATCTCGTTTATTTTATAATACATAACCTAGGTGCCTACTAGACTAGTATAATCCAGAAAATTAAGAATTTTTTTTTAGTTGAACTTTATTAATGTGCCATTAAGGAGAAGGCATTCTCCATAGAGCATGGCTACATCACTAATTCTATCAAATGTATAAATTCACAATTAGGAGGATGACGTATTTTAACTGGTTTCATGGCGACGGCGAATCTGGCTTTATTCTTTTTTCGAGCTCGTTGTTGCCTGACGACTGTGGCATCAAGTAGGTAGGTAAGGGTCATTAGGCCCCAACATTATTAGATCGATGGGCGCCAAACTACACAACAAACACAAATATACGACGATCGATATGAGAGCCATTACACCATAACCTGGTCACTATTATGACCTGAGTAGGTAATAAGCGTACAAATAGTTTTAATCCATAATAAAGTTAAGAATGTGGAAATTCTGATATTGTAAATTACAATACACAGTTTGTAATATCTTTTCTTAATTGCCCTAACTTTTCGTTGCACTAGCTTGTTGGTGTAAACAGGATGTACTACTATGATACACAACTGGATTACAAGATACAAGATTAGTGAGTTTTACGGCTTCTCGTCGTATTGTCATAAACTAGATCTAAACCGTAACGGGTCGTCGTTAAACCTTTATAACGCGCTTAAATTTAACTTGGATATCCTGTACATTCCGTTTGAACAAATGTTTGATTTGATGATTATTATTACACCAATTAACATGTTTGGAGGAAGAAGTAGCCTTGTTTGTTTTTCTCAAGAAAATAGCATATCAGGCGTTCCTGCACGATATAAATAGGAAATTATTATGTTTTCGTTTTATTATCGTTTTGTTAGGTAGGGTACATCACTATGATAGTGACCTATAGTTGTAGGTACCTGTCGCTTTTCAGTAGGTCTGATAGCGATATGATTCTCATTTATATTTACCATTCATGTAAACATTTAATTATACAGACTCGTTCCTGAACGTTAAAATATAAGAATAAAAAAACATGCGTGGTTACGATTCGTGTTCTGGCGTAATAAAACTTTTTTAATATTAGTAATTAGGTTGTGCAGCATTTTTATGTCGTAAAGTACCTACCTGAAGTAGCTTGGGACGTGTGTTGATGAATCTACTATGAATATATTGTATTAAATAATATCTTTTTATCCTTTCAGATATATCTTATTAACACAATGACTTCAGTACCGTTTAACGTTGGCCTCGGAGAAGAGTCTCGCCTATCCAGCAGGGTGCTCCGCCCCCCTGGCGGTGGACACACTGACATTTTCGGAGGGGACCCGGAGCCACCACGTGGCCGTCGCCTGAACCCTGCCGCTGCATCTGCCACTTGTAAGTGTAAACGTAGATTCTTCAGAATCCAAAAAATGCTCTGAATTCCTTTTGTATAAGGTTACAGGAAATATATACTCTGGCTTATTACTTAGTACCTTCAGTCCTCTTGTATAATCAAAGATAATACTTCTTTCTAGTTGCAATACAGTCAGTGTCAAATTGTTAGTGGCAACCAAAGTGGCCAAATATATAGATGCAGATCTTTATTAATATAGCAGTAAGGATATCTCGATATATTTGGCCATACTGACTGCAACACTAACTATATGATGCTGACTATACCTACCTCAAGCAAGAACTAAATGTGATGTTCAACTGCCTTATTTGATTTTGAACAAACTTCCAGCTCTTGGCGAACACCGACAGCCCTACAATGGCAACGCTCCAGCGCAGAATGGCCAGGAAGCGCCAGCCCCAGCTCCAGCTCCCGAGGCTCCACAAGCACAGACTGAAGCTCCAGCCGCCGAGCCAGCTAAGCCGGAGCCCGTGAAGCCGGCTCAGACTGCTCAGCCGGCTCCTGAACCACCGAAGCGCGTGCGCGTTCCCCCAGGCGGCTTCTCGTCCGGGCTCTGGTAATTGGATACCCCCCAAGCTTTGTTTCGTGGCGTTAACGTATTCTCGCTGGGACCAGTGGTACTAATTTTTCTAATTAGCCTATTTGTAAAACGTGCCTTTGTTACGAAAAGCTAGAAGTTTGGTTGTTTTGTTTGGAGTGGAGTTATTCTGGTCCCATGTTAGTTATCTTAGCGTTTTTGCTTAAAGTAAGCCAGTGTTGCATTGGCCCTTGTTTAATCCTCGCAGAAAGCAAATTCTATTTACTGAACATGTAACTTTCGGTACTAGTATTATTTTAGGAGATTATTTTATATTTAACCACTGCATTTCGAGCTTTTGTGAAAGCAAATCTTTGCTAGCCAACTCTCTATTAGATAATTACTTGTCACAAAATTTTTGATCATTTTAACATTTATTGGCCAAAATCGTGTTTGTAAATGTTTACACCTGGGTTCTGTACCAAATGTACCAAACAAGTTATAAACTTTTGAAAAAATGCTCATTGAGAGCAATAAATGAAACATTCCCCAATGTCTTACAGAGATGACAAGGCTGATCTTTTTATGCTTGGTATAGAGCCCCTAGTTGTTTCTCTATTTTAGTGTTTTATGGAATCTATAAGATTTAGAGCTTGTTGTGTTGGCTCTGACTGACTTGTGCCTCCACGTTGACATAATGTTGTACTTAAAGGTTACGATCTTTTGCATTTAGTTTTATTAATGATGGCCTACGGCAAAGAATGCGATTATGTATATTGATAATTATAATTGTATTTTTATATGAATTAAAACACCATTAAAACATGTTTTCGTTTTAGTACAATATAACCAAACACCTTAAATACCTTTGTCTAACCGCCTGTCTAGTAAATAAGTTTCATCACACTTGCTCGTCAATGGCGTTGTTACTTGCGAGAGTACAGATAAGTTATAGCCGATTTAGCTCACACGGGCTGTTAAGTTTAGTTTTAAAAATATACAGAACCTATACTTCACTTGGACTGAGGATGTTTCTAAACAGCCAAGGTGTATTTCATATCTTCAAAAGTTTGCTACAACCAACTTTTAATATGTATAAAACATATCTTTATATTAAATTTGACTGCAATTTAATGTTTAGTATTTATTAAAAATTGTTGTTTTCTATTTGATTTTGATAATTGATACTATTTGACAGGATGATCTATCAACTTCGAAAACAAAACGCAGTTGTTAACATTATCTGTGGAAGACATTGAACAAAGTTGACAACGAACAACGTCATGCTCTAAGGAAAACTTATATGTTATTATACTTATTTGTTATTCTACTTGACACTGGCGAAATCATCGATTGATTTATTGATGGAAGCCATATTTTTTTAAAAGAAGAAGAAGAAGAAAGTTGACATTGTTGACAATCTTTTATAGTGGATGCGGTCTGATAGGTAAAACTACACTACACTAGTAACTAATATTTTACCAACGAATTTATTTTATTTCCTCGCAAATGTGATGAAAAACATTGTATGTACCACGGGTGGTAAGTGTATAACAAACTTGAGTCATTAAAAGCCCTCCGACTTCGTCGTCGGGCTTCTAATAGACTCGCGTTTACTATACCTTACTTACCATCCTCGTTGCACAATGTACTAAAGTAGTCTCGGAAATAATGCTTAGTTTAGAGATGACTTCACGGCATCAACATCCTGAATACGCTCGCTCGCGTAGGTATAGTCCACAAATAATATAGTGACGATTTATATGACAAAAAAAAACTAGCGTATAAGTACTACGTTCAATAGGTTTTTGATACCGCAAATAATTTTCACCCAGATTCGCTACCGTGTGAATCGTGACATGATGTACTAAAGGCAACATGTAACCGCTCACTCTGTGCGTGAGGGACGTGAAGGTGGCCATTAATTATCTGCCACTTGGTAACGAACTGAAACTTCGTTAATATTTCGGGCCGACTAGACAATATTACTATATAGAAAATTAATTCCTTCCCTCTCCTTTAAATTCTGTATATTTTATTATTCCATAATGAGTGTTCTTTTTTTTGAGTAATGGGTACTCTTAAGAAAACATCATAATCAGAAAGGTCCAAAGAGTAATATTTTTGTACGTAACCAAAATAAAAAAAGGAAACGTTACTGAAAACCTTTTTGATTTTTTTTATAACATTAATGAATACTAGCCATATTTTGGTAAAACTGTCAAAGCTTTAAGCATGTCTGTGCGATCAAAATGGCATGAGTGCCGTTTTATTAAATAACAATGATATTTTTTGTAAAAAATGCATTTCTATCAAATAAAAAAATCAATGCCGTCTTCACCTCATCCAAAGTCCTTTTAAAATGTAAATAATTACTAGTTTATATATTATAGCGGTGTCAATTCATATACTTAGTGACAGTGTGAATCTTCCGTGCTAAATGTTCTAAATTGATAAATAGCGTTAACCGTAGAGGTATCAGGAAAGCGAGTCGACTTAGATATCGGGAGTGGGTAAATGATGACTACACGTGATTGTCGTCGCTATCGTTTGTCAATTACCAGTGGCTGTGCCATCATAATATTTAGTTACCTTTGACGGTAAACGAACTAAGAGTCTGCAAACAGTTGTAAGGAGTTCCTTTTACTACATACGTGACGATATCAATTATCAACCGAAGAATACGGGAAAGCATAAAATCCTTGGTATTCGTGCGCGAATTGTTTACAATGCGAATTAGCAATAGGTATCGAATCTATGTAGAATCATATGCGATTGCGACGACCGGTCTGGCCTAGTGGGTAGTGACCCTGCCTATGAAGCCGATGGTCCTGGGTTCGATTCCCAGTCGGGGTATTTATTTGTGTGATGAGCACAGATATTTGTTCCTGAGTCATGGGTGTTTTCTATGTATTTAAGTATTTACATGTATCTATCTATTATATATGTATATCGTCGTCTAGTACCTACAACACAAGCCTTACTGAGCTTACCGTAGGACTAGGTCGATTTGTGTAAGATTGTCCTGAAATATTTATTTATTTATTATTTATTTATATAGAGCAAGACACTCTTCCTTTATTGTAGGAGTACACACTTACCCTTTTATTTCGACAAGGACACCACTGTGCCATTACAGGCCACCCTCCTAAGACACAAAAACAGTTTTTGTTTTAAAAATTTGAATCCTATGTTAGGTTAGGTACTCTTATAGAGATAAAATTGATCTTAGGATTGATACAAAAGTTATAAAGGCGTTTAGCTGGAAATAGGAATTCTTATAGCAGTCTCTTACAGTATCACCACGACGCCGTTTGGTAACGAATCTTCCACAGTCGAATGGAGGGTGGGAGGAGGCAAATGCGTCTGCTGGGTCGACTACTGGGAAAACTGCGCGGCGGCAACACATTAGAAAAACGGCTTCCCACCTCTAGCGGGTAAGTCTTAGGCTGCGTTTCCACCAGAGACGAATTACTTCATTCTCCTATCCTAGATAATTAATGTGATGTGTGTGAATATAATTAATTGTGCAGAATATAATTAATTGGCTCTTAAAAACACATTCCTCGCTACACATCTTCGCTCATATCTAGTGGAAACGCATCCTAAATCATTCCAAATATTTGTACAATGTAGGTACAAACCACCAAGGTTGATGGTAGGCGTCCAAGAGGACCCAGTCCCACACGATGGTTAGACCAGGTCTCAAAAGAACTGCAGATGCCGATGTCACAGGCTCTCCATCAAGCTGAAGACCGCAATAAATGGAGAAGCCAAATTGCAATAGCAACGTTTCCGTCGAAGCCACGATCCTCAGCAGTGAGGGAACGAATTGAGGAGAAGGGAGTAGGTACAAATTACTAACTGGGCGTTTTTATGTTCTTATTACCTAGGTACCAAGATTTGATTTGGTAACTTTTATCCAAGGATAATAAGTAGGTATATAGTATGGATTATTAGTATTATTGTCGTTTGTATAAGATCGCATATCATATTTAAGCTAAATTCACATAGAACGCGGGCGCGTGTCAAAGCGGGCGCGATTGTTCAGCTAGTTTTAAATGAACACCTTCACACAGCGACCGCGCCACACGCACCCGCCCGCCCACGCCCGCGCCCACCAGCTGTGTGAAGGTGTTCATTTCAAACTAGCTGAACATTCGCGCCGCCGGCCCGCGTTGACACGCGCCCGCACCCTGTGTGAATGGAGCTTTAGATCTAGCTAGGGACCTATACATAAAAAGTCCACCATGGCATCCCTACGCGTAGGTGTACCTACTCGCATCTCTATTTTTTAAGGATGGATTCCTTAAAAGTTCCTACATACAAAACCAGTACCCGGAGCAGGCCCTAACTAATGTCCTTGGAAACAGGGTTTTATTTCCGAGTGTAACCAGCAACAGCGAGAGCAGAAGCATGATGACCGACGACGAAGACGCAGCGCCCTCTATATCTTCCTCACGGACTCCCCTAGGCGCTAACATCGATTTGAGGTAACTAAATATATTATGTTACTCAACATAGAATTACTTTGTAAGTACATAAGTATACTCGCAGATACACCCGATAAAGAACACTTAACAGTAATAATGAACCTACCACTACTTAAGCGTTCTTACCTGTGGCAGTAGCCCGTATCTATAGCTTTGTATAAATGGCAATCGAAACGAAAATAATACATGAAAACGATCGGGATTTTTAGATCCGTCATTCTGATACATTTATGTTCCTTCGATTGTGTTCTCTATATGCGATTGTCATTTTGGCTATGGAGACGTTCTTACGCTCGCCTTAGGTAGGTAGTATTGCAAACTTTTCGTTTTTTTCATTATAAATAATATTGGTCTTTCAAGCAAGAAACCTTGCGATTAGATATATTTCCTTATTTTTTGCCTTTAAAGGTACAGCGGGCAATGTCTGACGCCGGAGCAACTACCAGAATTCTGCAACCAACTGCATCACCTGGTCGAGGTGATACGAAACATCCAGTCTTATGGGAAAATCACTGGCGAATATCCAAGGTGAGATAGGTTCATAGAATAAATCAGTCTCTAACAAAATAATAGTTGTCTAATAGATATATTTAGGTGTTACCGAACAGCAACAAGAAAAATCAAGGTCGGTTTATAGTACTTTATGCAATAGTTGTATAAGAGGGTTCAAAAAAGGTGAGTGGCGTGTGTAACAATTTGAGGCGAAGCCGAAAATTGTTAATGTAGACGCCATGAGCCTTTTTTGACCTCTTTATATAACGTTGCATACAATACTTTTTCTACGACTAGGGATTAAATAAAACGCAATATATAACTATTCCAATGCTAACCAAACACAGCACAGCAATACAGCATAAAAAAGAGCGGGAAGTTGCATACTGGAGCGGTACCGCGAACATCAAAGTTCGCATATTTCGGGCATCTTTCTCTTTTACTCCAATTAAGGTAGCATGAGATTGACAGAGACAATCGTCCGAAATTTACAAATATTGTTGTTCGCGGTAGCGCTTCTGACAAATGACAGCCGACAGAACGTAATCATAGACACAGTAAAATATATAATTTTTTCAACTGTCATTTACGTACTTGTGTTTTTCCTTATGTTGGCAGCAATTATTTTAGTTCTGTTACTGCTTCAATCAAACCATATAAATTCAGTTGTTGGTTAGGTTGGCAGTTTTGATTTTCGTTCTAAATTTAGTGTTTGCTTATTATTTTTATCTGTTGGATTCACCGCGGCCCTACCGCGAAAAACTATATTCGTAAATTTTGGACGATTGTTTCTGTCACTCTCATGATGCCTTAATTGGAGTAAAAGAGATAGACGCTCGAAACATACGAACTTAGATGTTCGCGATACCGGGCCTAGACACCTCTAGTAGTTGCATTTTACACATAATAACTCTAGGGTCTTTATGAAGTATAGACTAGATAGAATTTTGAGAAATTGCATAAGACATGTTTTTATATTCGTTCGCGGGAGCATATAATTTACAGATAAAAGTACCGGAGTAGAAAAAATTTTTAAACGTTCCAAGCTCTGATGATACAAAATCGAATTCTCGTACTAGCTCAACTTCCGCTTAATAGAAGCTTTAGATGGCACCTTCTGAAGTATTGTTAGTTCCAAAAGTAATTGCCTTGCACCTAATACATAAATTATTTAAGTGTTGTTGTAAATGGTGAAACCAGTGAACTTGAGCGGCGTCTAGAAGAGGAGTCGCGCGAACTAGTCGCACTGGCGGCAGAGGCGCGTAACGCGTGCGACGTGGTAGCACGGACGCGGGTACAACGCCGCGCCGTGCGAGCGCAGAAGAAACAGCTCGTCGCACACCTCGCTAACCTTAAGGAGACTGGTAGGTTCATTGTTTCTGTTTAGAGGAGGTGGTAAGATATGACACCGTACTCATGGCCGAGGCGCGTAACGCGTGCGACGTGGTAGCACGGACGCGGGTACAGCGCCGCGCCGTGCGAGCGCAGAAGAAACAGCTCGTCGCACACCTCGCTAACCTTAAGGAGACTGGTAGGTCCATTGTTTCTGTTTAGAGGAGGTGGTAAGATCACACCGTACTGATGGCCGAGGCGCGTAACGCGTGCGACGTGGTAGCACGGACGCGGGTACAGCGCCGCGCCGTGCGAGCGCAGAAGAAACAGCTCGTCGCACACCTCGCTAACCTTAAGGAGACTGGTAGGTCCATTGTTTCTGTTTAGAGGAGGTGGTAAGGTCACACCATACTGATGGCCGAGGCGCGTAACGCGTGCGACGTGGTAACACGGACGCGGGTACAGCGCCGCGCCGTGCGAGCGCAGAAGAAACAGCTCGTCGCACACTTCGCTAACCTTAAGGAGACTGCTAGGTTCATTGTTTCTGTTTAGAGGAGGTGGTAAGGTTACACCGTACTTATGGCCGAGGCGCGTAACGCGTGCCACGTAGTAGCACGGACGCGGGTACAGCGCCGCGCCGTGCGAGCGCAGAAGAAACAGCTCGTCGCACACCTCGCTAACCTTAAGGAGACTGGTGGGTTCATTGTTTCTGTTTTAAGGAGGTGTGAATGCAAGCTCACTGTTGCGCATCGCAAGCAATGCTCGCGACGCGGTAAGAGCCAGGTCGCGCTACGCCTTTCTATTCCTGGCAGCTAAGGCGCCCAAAACTCGCGATGCGGTAAGAAAGAAGCGCGAAAGCCTGCATAGCGCCGTTCGTGTGAAAAAAAACACGTTCCGTGCTTCTAGACTTTGTGACCAGGCTTTAATGATTAATTTCACGTAGCTTAAAAATAAAAGAGCCCGGAATTTTCACGGCAAAACATAAGACTCGCAATCTTACTATCGGTTTTGCCTTGAAAAATCTGGGCTTTGCTTATACCTAACTAAATAAATTTAATATGAATCTACCTATTTTTATAGAAACACGCGAACTAGAGAATTCTATTCGACTAGCGGACCGAAAACTGTATTTGAGTTGGGAAGCCCTCAAAGAGTCTACCGACCCAACTGCCTTCGACACTTTGATGGACGAAGTTAAAGTAAGTTTCAATTAACTTGCCTTTTGCCATATATTAAACAAATACCTTTTTTTTTTGTTTACGGAGTGGGGAATGCATTTACGCATCGTCCCATAATAGGGGTATGGGGTACTAGTATAGCTAATTAATATTCATAATCATTATTCAAAAGTACCTACTCATATCGGCAAAAACAAACTAGATTATTATTGGTAGCTGTTGCTGTCTAATACTAAGTTATTTTCTTACAGAACAAGCAAACAGCATTAGATAATCTGGTGCGCCTGATTGAGTGCCGGCGTTCATACTTAGCGCGGAACGCGTCACCGCCAACGCTGCTTGTAGGAGCCGAAAAGTCGGATGGTTCGTACAGAGCAACTTCTGCCATAGGCATAGTACTGGCACCTGACAATCATTCCAGGCCAGCTCCCCCGACGGAGGCGCCTGGCGATTCGTACCGAAGGCTTACTAGAAGTCTAAACAAGTTTGCGCGACTAATTAGGCGATTGGTGCGAACCACCGAATAAAACTGGAACTGAAATGTCATTCTTATCAAAAAAACAGCTTAATATCCCCACTAGCGGCTTAAATATGAAGAGAAGTGTCACGCCAATAGGTATGACTTTTTTAACGCAATAGGATAATGTATATTTAAGTAAGCACGTACTTGTAATACTAAATCAACATATGATTTTCAGCGAGGATATCATAAGCTGTCTGAACTACTTTCGACCTGTTTGCTTTTTTTACGAAAATGTGGCTAGTTATTTTTATTTTTTTAATAGACCAGTCAAGTGGCGCAGGCAAAAAACGTTTAGATAGTTCTAAACGGAACTTCAAAAGAAAGCGTGCGCGTGAGCCGCGGTCGGTGCCTCTCTCTGGAGAACCGAGCAGACACGGGCCACAACCGCAGGTAAGGTAGCAGCATTCGGGAAACTGCGTCATACTTTATCGTTCAATATTTCTCAGTGCCTGAAAAGCAAAGTTTTCGAACAGTGTGTGTTGCTAGTGATGTCCTATGCATCTGAAATTTGGTCGCTAACAATGGGATCGAAAGAGCTATGCTCGGTGTATCTCTACGTGATTGAATCAGAAATGAGGATATCCGTAGAAGGACCAAGGTAACCCACATAGCTCGCAGAATTGTTCTGTTGTACCTAATGGACGAGCCACGTAGTCCGGAGACTCGATAGCCGTTGCGGCAGAGAAATCTGCTTTCTAATAATAATATTATTATGAATGGACATGTTTTTTCTAAAGTTATAGAACAAAAGATGCTCAGTTAGGGGGTTAAACTTTACATTTAAATCCCCATAACCAGATACCGTGTATGTATATAGCCTATAAGATTTTCCAGTATACGTTTATTTTGTTGTTCAGGATTCCGAGAGCACCCGCTACAGCGTCGGCAGTGCCGCGGTGGCCCTGCCGCCCGTGGAGCTCACTTCCAGCGGTAGCTACCGGGACATTATATTCTTTACGGTCAACTGAAAATAACTGAATTTAAATAAAACATTAGCAAAACTTATGTCTATGACTAATTATTTCAAACATCCTAATCACATCCTACTAATATCGACATACCTAAGTAGGTACTGTCGCCATCAGGTATATCGGAGCTGTGGAGGTGGTCACAAATATCTGAACGCCTCTATTGTCAAAGCGATAAAGTGCATGTGAATCATATTATATTTATGACTACGGTGATGCTCTGATATATCTGATGGGGACTGTACAGTCAAGGTAAATACGACGATACGATCAAAGTGCTAAAATATGTTTTCACCTCAGCAGCTCGAACATGTCTACTTTCGTCACTCCAGGGAGTGAGACAAAGTAGCTTTTTAATTGACGACCGGTCTGGCCTGGTAGGTAATGACCCTGCCTAAGAAGCCGGTGGTCCCGGGTTCGAATCCCAGTCAGGTCATTTATTTGTGCGATGAGCACAGATATTTGTTCCTAAGTCATGGGTGTTTTCTATGTATTTATATGTATCTATTTATTACAATAGGACATAATGGACTCCCTTAACACCACTACCACGTTCGGACCCTCACAAATTAATCAAATATTATAATTTTGAAATGTACATATATCTTAAAATGAAAATTATTTAAACAAAATATTAAGTAATGAAGCCAGTGCAGTTGTAGATAAAACACTTAACTTAAATAAAAAACTTAAATGTGGTTAACTTGATGTTAATTTTTTTACAAGATTTTATTTAACTTCATGTATGTATTTCTATATTTATCCGGGTGGAATCTTGCAACTCAATTTTGAAGCAGACATCTTTAACCGATTGAGCTGAAATTTAGCACACAAAATGTAATTTCGGTTACAATGCAATATTATGGTACCACTGATCTGATCTGATGCTGGAGTCAGAAGGTAGCAAAAGCAACACCTAAAATTTATCATTCAATCAAATATATTCATTAGAATCCTTTCGAAGAGTAGATGACGATTGTGAAAAAAGTACAGTCGGCAATAAAAGCTTGTACTAAAAATGATCTCTAATATAAACTTTAATATGTTCTCACTACTGAGGTGAAAAGTTGTATGTGTCACACTAGAGTAAAGTTATTTTACATCTCGTGTTTTTGAGTGCCTCGCTACGCTCAAGATTCTAACACTAGAATCTTTCGCTTACTCGGGACTCAAAATAAACACTCGCAAGAAAAAACAACTTTCCTCTCTTGTTGCACAAATAACTATTTCGTCACCTTATTGCCTCGTATTATGTTAAGGTGTATTACGGTCAACCAATTTGATTTCTAGGCCACTTCGAACCTTGTCACAGTGACGTTAATAAGAGATCTTTTGCGTCTTTCATATAAATTTTCACTGTGACAAGGAACGAAGTGGCCCAAAAATCAAATTGGTTGTCTGTAGGTACTTTGGTCGTATCGTATCGTATCGTATCGATATCTACCCAGGAATTTATTTTTAAAGCTGCTGTTACTTACGATTGTAATAAGGATTGATAGAAGAAACGTTCTGATAGCCATAACTCCATTAATCCTTAAGTATATTTCCATCAAATATGCATGTTATCGTCAAAACGTAGCTTACGATTATAAAGTACGTAGGGGTCGTAGCGTAATTCGCTAGTTATTGACCACTCTCCAATAAATGGGCATGTTATACTAACAAGTTATAGATAGGTAACCTAGAATTCATTTCAGTATGATGTGGTCAGTTATTGGAGAGTGGCAAGGTATTGACTCGTTCTTTTAACCTTTTCGCCGCCACGCCAAATAGTTCTGACGTGCGTCACACGCCAAAGGTTTTTGCGAGCAAGCGAAAATAAACATTACCTCTCAGTACGTAGGTGCAATCCCTCGACTTGATATCAAGTCGTGGCGGGTGGAAATGGAAATGTTCGAACTTCATATTAAGTCAACGGCGGCGAAAGGGTCAAAAATAAACTATGTTTATAGGTCACCAGAATTACATTTTTAATTTATGCGGTGGCCACAGTCATTGAAGGGTGGCTAATTAATAATGAAATTACATACCTATACCTATAGGTAGTTTCACGAGTAGTACGAGAGCCCACGACCAAAACCATGTTTCATAGCAATACGGCAAAAACCCTATAAAATCGTTAGATTGTATGATTCTGAACCCGACTAGGTGTGTAGTAACGGTCGAAAGTGTAGCAACTGCGTGGGAGGCCATTTCTGCTGTGTCAAAAAAAAAGACAGTCGGTATTATAGCAATATGTCTGATAGTGAAAATGTACATAAGTAGATTTTATAATTGTATTACGAAAAAGTTTGTTTTCAGACATTTTGCGCGTAGCATATAGCCTGAGCGCATTTTTGAAAATGTCAACAAATTTAGCCGACCTGTATCATAGCAATACGGATAATTATTTTTTTCAACTTTTCGTATTGCTGCCATGATTACCAATAACCTGTTTTCAGACACTTTAAGTGTAGCATAAAGTTGTCTGATAGAGAAGGTGCTACACTTAATTTGTCTGATATATTTTTTTTGCACATGTGGACAACTTATTTTATCATGTCCAACAATTTTCTGACATATTGCTATGATACCGATCGGTAAAATTTGTTAACATTTTCAAAACGGTTTTTAATTTTAATTTTTTTAAGTGATTTTACGGGTTTGCGCTACACCACTAACGTCTGAAAAATATGTTTCCGGTATCTTAGAACTATCATTCAACTACAGTCTGCAAATCAGACATATTGCTATGATGCACTTCGGTAAAATTCTTTGACAATTTTGAAAATTCGGTCAGATCAAACGCTACGCGGAAAATGTCTGATATTGGTATTTTCGAGTTCAGGATAATCGTATCTATCGATTTGATGCGGTTTTGGCCGTATTGAGACAAAAATTTTGGTCGTGGGCTCTCGTACTAGAGAGTTGAAGTCACGCATCTCATTTAATGATAGGAAGATTTTGAAATTACTCATTCATTCCATTCATTCAATCAGTAGGTACTTCATGTAGTTGTGTGCGTAATCCATTCGCCTCAACTCTAGTGGAACTACCTATACAATAGGTACATAGTAAATTTTCTTTCTATAAGTCAATTAGTGGCACGATCGTTAGGGTTTCTAGAAAAAAAAAATATTTATATCTTTATTTATTTCGATGTTAACACACACATTTGTCTTGGTGGTTGGGCCTCGTGTTGTTTTCACCCATAATAAACGACTTTGACTGTATCTGTGGAAGTCGCTTGTGTGGTGTATTTGTCAGCTACCCGCGGGCTTCTTCTACTTCGGAGAATTCGTGGCTGGCGCTGCTGAACTGGCGTCGGGTTTCTTTAGGGTGAAAAAAGAGATAAGAGATCTTTATTTGCAACCCAAAATACATAAATATGTACATGGACCCTGATAGGGTGTAGCAACATAGGTGTAGCAACATAAAATCAATAGGCAAGGGTTAGATAGACAAGATTATTTAATAGAATCATGTGGTAATCTCAATACTAACAGAGATTAATATCCTTTTTGAACTTTTTACTTTCAGAAGTTTTAGAACCTTATCCTAAAGTTAGTTTAAACAAGGGGATTAAACAGGGCGCCACAATTGCCTAACCTAGTTGTGCTACTCGTAAAAGGGTGTGTTCATTTAAAGTGCACACATATTTAAGCCACAATGTCCATTTTAATATAATTTTCAATTAACTTAGATAAATATTGTAGCCCTATCCTTGTTCAGCTATAGATTTTATAATCTGCTTTTGGAGGCATACGTTAAGCCAGCCATAATTACGAGATTATTATATAGGTACCTCCACTTGTTCTAAATTTTAGCTATCTAAATAGATGACGTTTCGAATTCACAATACATCATATTCTTATGTAGATTATATAAATGCCGGAAAATGTGAACATGAACATCAAGATATCGAAATTCTATACAGATTGGTTAAAAAACGATCCACTACCAGTATTGACGTGCGTTCAACGCCAATCACGGCTAAATTAATATCTACCAATATACACGTAAATCATACAAAAAGCCTATATAGACCGTTACCCATTGGGATCCGCTCTTACCGCGGGAGCCGCCGTTGTCTCCTGTGCGGCGCGCCCGTGGGGTGCGGCGGACTCGGCAGGCGCCGGGGCTGCGGCCGGCGGGGCTACGGGTGCCGCGTCTGGGGCCTTGGCATCATCAGGTACTGGCGCCGACTGCGCAAGTTTCAATAAGTATCGGGAATGAGAAATGGTTCACTATTGTCTCGCAGAAAATTTATTGGCATAGAATATCCTTTGGCATAATTCATTATTTCGCATAACGAGTTTATTACTTCAAATAAAACAGGCCTATATTTCAGCCGTATGCAACTATGCAGTCCACTGCTGGACATAAGCCTCCCACAAATATGACTTGTATCATCTTGGGGGGTAGTTGCCATAGTCGCCACGCTTGGGCGGTTGCCAGCCCAACTGGGCTAGCGACCGCAGTAGCTGTAGATTGGATTTGGCGCGTCTTATGACACCCGCGGGAGGATATGGGGAGGTGCTATTCTAGTCAGCCGGCATCACACGGCAAAACAGACCTAAACTAACCTAATATAGGTATTTAACAGGATAATGCCTTAAAAAGTCCTCAAAGTATACAGTTTAAGAAAATAACACATGTTTCGAAATGATGAATTCTGACAATAAATTTTCTGCCATATCAGGGTAACCCTAGAGAAATGTTTTTAATGCAAGATACTGTGGTACATTCATAGTGGCGAAGATTATGCAATATTCAAAGTAACGAGTAATACATTTTTTTTACCGGCCTTGCTTCGTGATGCCCTGGCTGATGTGACAAAACAACAAGAAATAGTTGATTAAATAAATATAAATATAATACAATCTCGAGCCCGGAACATATACCTAAATTAAGAAAATAATTAACTACTGCAACTAATTCTCTATCTTCGGCAAAAGTCCCAAACCTCTTAACTGCGAAGGAGTTACCATGTCGGTTTCACATTTTCTAATGGTTTATAAAATTAGTAGAGATATTTAAATACACCCCGACATGACTCATCGTGATTAAATCTAGATATATTTTAACACATACGGACGAATAGCGCTTTTAGACCAGTTAACTAGACTCTTCAAATAGTTATCAGAAATATGATTATACATACTTACAAATTACTTAGAAGTAGATATGTGTAAATGAACAATACCTGCACAGCAGCAAAGGCGAATATAGCAACGGCGAGAACAATCAGGAACTTCATTATGCCCAGGTGAATGAATAGCTAGAAAACAATAGCGTTATCTATGTTTAGGCCAAATTTATAAGCGTTCGGCCACGGTCGAGGCAATACAACGATTAGGAAGGCAACGAGCGGTGTTTATAAAACATGGGGAAACAATTAATTTCTTATCGTTTTAATGGGTTTGAGCGCAATACACAGTTTTGTCGTCTGGTCAGTGTGAAGTTGTCGAAAATGGTATAACTACTATACTCGCTATAGCAGTCTTGCCGGTTTCTTGATTCCTTTTCGAACCTGTTTATTAACTTCTTTGCGACCCTTTAATTATTGCAAAATGTTCGCTTCCTTTTCCCATATAGTATGTAGGTAAGTATGTTCTTAATCGGAGTGGGATCTTCAGATCCCAAATGTTGGCGTACTTGCTTGGAGTCCTACTTAATTAAGTATAGGTAGGTAGGTACCTAATGTAATAGTCGTTTTCAAAGTCGAAGCGGAAAGTGGAGTGTGAAGCTCGGGTGAAATACCGAGGAATAAACAATTTTTCATTTCTCATGGTCGGAAAGTGGGTCATTGTTTACCTACTATGCGGGTGGAAAATGATACGTTTCCGCCCTAGGGTCGCAATTTGGCATGTTCCTATTAGTTGAGCACTTAGTAGAACAAAGTAGCGAAAATAACCTTATTCACCGACGCCAGAGACAAATACATGAGAATAGTTCTTTCTCTTAAATGATAGGAATTCATTGTAGCGGTTATCATGCATAAAATATGTCAATTAATTCAAATATTTATATTATTCGGTTCAAAATTTTAAGTGTATTGGTTCTATATTACAATAACAAAAAGGAATAAACCTACGAAGTTTTTTTTAAACTTGAATATGCGCAGCTAAGAAACGGCAGTAACTTATACAGCGAAACATGAATGTATGGTTACTTATTGGAAATATTACCTTCTTATTAGTCATTATTACATTGAATAGGCCCATTTTATTACTAATTCTATTACTTTATACATAAAACAAACCTTACATTTTAAAAATAAAGGGTCGTGTTTTTCGATAAAACTAAAATGCTGTTTAAGACACCCATTAATTTTTTCGCGCGCATTATTGGCGAATAATCGCTACTATAAATTCTTATAATTTAATAGAAAGAACTATTCTCATGTATTTGTCTCTGGCGTCGGTGAATAAAGTTATTTTCGCCACTTTGTTCTAGTGAGTGCTCACAAGGAGAGAACTAATAGGAACATGCCAAATTGCGACCCTAGGGCGGAAACGTATCACTTTCCACCCGCATAGTAGATAAACAATGACCCACTTTCCGAGCATGAGAAATGAAAAATAATTTCCAAGAATTAGTTTTTATTTGATACATCCATTCCATTATTACCGCCTATTGAAAATTGAATGGAAGAACCAACTTTGGGTTACATTTTCTTGTATCAGAAAGAGTATTGTATCAGATTCTCAGTAGAAAGTAATACAAATTTAAATAAAGTGATACTATCTATTTGATATAAATTTTCAAAAAGGTAAAGTCGGCGGCAACAAGTATTTTTTTTTTGCAGAATCATACTACTTGTACGTATCTAAGCTGGAACAGTAGTAGATAAATTATCTATGCACGAAATCAATTAGCGACCATAATTCGTCAATTTCACATGTACGGACGCTTACACGAGCTACACTGAACATTAATTAAATTCGATGATTAGGTTTATAGGGAATGAGATTCACTCCTATAAATAGACTAGATAAACTTTTCTGCTAGTATGTACTCTCGTAAAGTGAAACTTACCCAACATTCAGTCTCATTGGCTGATATGCTTTGTTCGTTCAGTCTTGTTTAGAAAACATTATGATTCTTAGGCTAAGTACTTAAATTTATTGGGATGGCGTTCCTTAGCCATACATATAAAGATAAATGAGGTTATGTAGAAATAAAATCATAATAATTTAGTACATTTATAAATTTATTTTTGTCGTTGTAACTATGGCGTTGCCTTACAATGTCATACAAATTGTTCATATCAAAATTATACTAGCGAACATACAAAATACTAGCTCAATAACTACACAACGTACAAATTCAGCCCTTTGAGAGCGTTTGTTCCTTAAATCACAAATTATAAAGGTTTATAGCGTTCAGTTAATCTTATACATTATTGAAATCGTTTTTTTTTAATTTTAAGAAATCTTTTATAACAAACATAAATATAACGTCATAGAACATTTAAGAAAAACAAATTAGCATCACGTTTAAAATAATCACAAAATAAAATTAGTCTTAATCTAGATTCATAACATAATACTTGTCAATTCAATATTTTTGGTCAGTTTTAGTTGATTTGTAGTCTAACTTAAACCTAACGACATTGTATTCATTCAGTGTTTTGGGAACATAACATTACCAACATTATCGTTCACGATGGTCCGGATTAAATATTGATGAAATTGGCTATTGTAATTTTAAAACAATGGCATGTTTGCCTAGCTGACCGCCCATGTCACGGAACCATCATGTGAAACACAACACACCTTACAAAAGATATTAATATCACATACAATTACGGAAGATTTAATAAAGAAGATATCATCATTCGAACGTTTCCAAAACATAGTCGCGCTTGTATTTGGTAGCACCTCATTCATCCCATAACATACTCGTTCGAGCTTAAAGCAACATACCTAATTACCAAACATACAATCAAACACTCATCACATGTTCACGCAGCGTAATTTCTTCTCGGGGATTCTCGATGCGAACTGGTAGCTGGGTACAACCGCCTTGGCCTCTTTTTCTTCCGATACCTCCACATTATCCACGACCTGGTCTCCTCCCATCAAGGTCCTTAAGCAAATCTTCATATCGGCGGCAAACTTTCTGACGAGCCTCTCTAGTGAAAAAAGATGATCATCTAAAGCTTCAGGTATCTCTTCTCTCATGAAGTCGGCCAGCCTCAAGAGGTATTCGACATTGGAGCCGGAAGATCCGGAACATTCGAGTATTTGTTTAGCGATATCTGGTAATGGAGCAGCGCCAAGCCAGTGACGGTTTTCCGGGATTGCGATATATAGAACTGCATCTTTTTTGTCGCTCATCGAGGTCGAAGGAAGGAAAGACGGGCGAGGGTGGAAGTTGACGGTGTAGGTCCGGTAGCCTCCGAGTTGGCACTCTCTGGTGCTGAGGTAGGGTAGGGCAGCTTTGTTATCGGCGGCGACTAGGAATGCTTTTCCCCAAGTGACACCCTGAAAACAAAGAATAGGTTCTGTGAGTTAGATTATATTACTAAGTCTAATCAAGACAAGCCATTTATAGCCATTTGGGTACAGTTTTTACAACATAAAATTTCAATATATCCTGCAAGGGGTCAATTACTGGTACTCAGAAATTGCGATGAACGGTTGGTCGAGGCAATTGAATAGAAGCCGATAGACCGTGACAAATGTTTGTTTGTGTAATTTGAACAAGTCAATCATTTGCACTTACAGTGTATAACAGTTTGAACTGAATTTGTTTGTAAACAATTGCTCTATTATTTGGTTTACAATTCTTAGCTTCCTCAGTTTAATGTATACCGACGGAGGCATGCATAACCTACTTCTGCTTAGTAACTAACAGCTAAAATTAAGTAGAATAAAAGGTTCATGTCTATCAGATATAACATTTTAGATGAAATATGTTTAAATTAATATAACTTGATGCCGATAAGGCAGGTCGCTGGAATCAGTGCTGTGGATAAAGGTAGAAGCAGGTAAGGTAGCAGAAGATGAAATGTTACCCAAAATCGGAGTACCTATATACTCAATATCATGAGCCTCAACCTCTTAATAAACATGCGGCTATTTCGTTTTTCATTGTTATCTATTAACTAAAATGTTTACGGTAGACATTTGTCTTTGATGTAAGCAATATCTACAGTATCTAAATTACACGTTATGTTGCGTAGTAGTAATAACTTTAGCAAACCATGGAATTACAGAAAAAATATAGATTTAATTCTAATTCGAAACTTTATTTGGAAACACGGCGCGCAAGTAGTTAGCATATTTAACCTAATTCCCCGCTAACAGATATGCAAAATACTACGGAAATAAAATACAACTATTTATGTCGTGAAAAATGTGAGTGACCTTAATTCAGGCCTCGCATTAAACGCGTGCGCACGATAATAATATTTATTCGCGACATAGTACGAACTGTAAATGAGTTGAAGTATTCATGCAAATGTAAATTTATTTAGTATGATTTTATGTATACATGCCAAAATTATTAGGTTAAAAAATTGGCTCTTAACGCAACTAACTATAACTTATGTAAAAAAATAGATGCCTATGTCTTAGCAAGGTCTACATGTATACGAGTATATGCTAAAGAAAAATAAGATAAATAAATTGTATGGTACCTACACTGTACAGGTTCAAGAAAACAATATACTTTAGACTCAATCTGTTATGAATATTGTGTAGAGACTTAGCTTTGTTGCTGATAACGAGAAATTTAAATAATACATTAATTTCGGTATTTGATAATAACGCAAAGACCTTGAGTAATGACAACAATGGACTAATAGAAGCGATAAGTCTAGTAATTATTTCATTGTCAAAAGTTGACTTTATACATATCTTAAAAGTCATGAGAACGTTTAAATTAAACACGAGACGTGTTTTGTCTTTTGATTGTACACATCATCATCATCATATCAGCCGGAGGATGTCCACTGCTGTACATAGGCCTCCCCCAAAGCGACCCCACGACCGTTTTTGTGTCTCCCGCATTCAGTTGCTTCCCACGATTGTACACATGTTATTATATTATTATCCTTGGTAAAACTTAGAGACTGAGTGATCACTGAATTAACTGCACTTACTTCTAACTAAAAATAAGAAGAATGTCAGAAAAACGAAGTCTTTCGCCAATGAGCAAATTTAGGTTATCATTATTAAATTATCAGACAGGCATATACAATGAAAACACAAATATGAAAAAAGAGAACACGTATACTTGATTTTTTTTTGTGTCTGGTGTACAGTTAGCGTCATATAGTTGGTAGCATCCAAAGTACTCAAAAAGTTCGGTACACCATAGATTTAGTATGGTGTACCGAACTATTTGAGTACTTGGAATGCTACGAACTATATGACGCTGACTGTACCGATCTACACAGGAAGCCATTTTTAGAATGATATTGCACTAATAGTTTTATTATTCGTCTTGGCGACCCATGAAATTGAGTACATGGACTACTAATTATAATGAATGTAATACAGTTACATAAATTAACCCATGGTACATGGTACTATAATTAACTACCAAAAACTGCGATGTAAAACATATTAAGTACAGATATATTTTCTACCATCAGAAATATAATTAGGTCATGTGTTTTTCTGAGCATCAGAACTGTTTCTTTTCGTACCGTTAATACGAATAATTTGGTTTGATTATAATATGATATACGAGTACCTACGTATGTTGTAGCGTTCCTTGTTTATCAATACTTGACTTTAATATATCCATATTTGAAATTGCACTTACAGATATCAAGAATTTGCAACTTAGTTGCAAATATTAGATTAATCTGCCACGTGGTTTATGGTAGAGGCTAAATAAGTTAGTCACGTTTCATGTTACAAACAAATAGATATCACGTGTGGGACTACTAATGCGGAATAGTGAAAAATGCATGCGAAGGAGAAATCATAGGTCAGCGATCGTGTCACTCACCTCTCGACAATGACCGTGAATGATTGGCATAATTCCATTCTTATAGGCATTAATTATTGAATACGATTAGAAGCGTATTATAATTAACTATTTCTAGCATTTCAAACATGTGAAAGAATTGAGTATTTGTCGTATTAAATATATCCACGCAAAAGAGTTAGCAAAAACAAATGCGCATCAAGCAAGTATGTGGCTAAAAAACATGATATCATTTCTCTTAGAAACAAGATAAAGACATGCGTTGGAGTCCGACTTGAGTTGGTTTGGTCTGTCGTGTTCAAAGATCAAGACCTGGAACCCTTTGTACTGATAACTGTGATGCGGCGGAGGTCATATCAGTCTTACTAGAAATCCCGCTCGCAATAATACTACAGGAAAGAAAGTCGCAACCATATACTTAAATAAGAAACCAAGAGGCAGTGATGTAGGCACCATGGCAAAGTGTTTAAGTGATTGCGAAGTAAAGACAAAGGAGTGCACAGATAAACATAATCTATCGTGGAATAATCCCCTAGTGATCACATGTTAACGGAATGATCTGTTGACATGTTTAGCTTTTAAGATAAGATTATGTGAAAATAATATTTACATTGGGTATACCACGTGAATGTTACGAGTGGCGAATTAGAGATATATCGAAAAAGTACTCGGAAAATTTCATAAATTGTTCCTTAGATTAGAACAGATAAATGATAATTGTGTAAGTTACCTAAACATGAAACAGTTACTAAGAACAATATACTTCTATTATAGAAAGTATGTGATGAGGTCTCAGTATGTATTGAAAGACAGTATCATCTGCGATATGACCGATAACCGATAAAATGTCTAAAATAAGACTTATTACAAAATGTTGACAGACATATTGATAGACAGTTTAGGAACGGCGCGACAGTATGTCTGATAGTGAAGCCGACAACAATCAATAGGCAACAAAGTTACATTCAATTACAAGATTGTTCATGTACAGTTGCTAACTTTGCCTTTGACTTTTAAATTTTAAGTTACTAATCCAGTACAGATATAGTGAGCAATTATTTTCCTTCGGGAAAACTCGGATCTTTATCAGAATACGATGACCACCGAACAAACACCAAGCGCTTTGCTTCTACTTTTTTGATTCGCACAGCTAGGGAGTGGAATTCTCTTCCAGCTGATCTTTTCCCGGAGCAATACAACCTGGGTATCTTCAAGTCGAGAGTGAATAAGCACTTGCTAGGTAAGCATGCTCCATCATCGGCCTCATCGTCACTTACCATCAGGTGACATTGGGGCCAAATGCTAACCTATCATTTATAAAAAAAAAAAAACTGTCAATGAATGATCTTATTCAAATGAATGACATTTTCATATCTATTAATATGGAACTTAATTGTTTAACGTCTAATGTCATTTTTCGCTTTGACACTTGACACTAAACAATAAAGTTCCATATTAATAGGTATGAAAAAAGTCACTCCTTTAATACAATCAATGATTGACAGTTCGAGTGTCATCGTATTTGGATCGAGACCCGAGTTTTCCCTTAGGAAAACAGTTTTGCACTACATCTGTACATCTACGCTCGTATTAAAATATCTAGAGAATGACACAATTGATGAATATTTTAAATACGCAAAGGAAGTTATTATCTCTGAACAATCAATAAGTAATATATTGTTAACATCGGTTCACAATATCTACTGTGCGACATGTACGTCCCATTGTTTAATAACAATAACATTATTAACCCGGGATCACATAATAATTAGGTAAGCTTTGTTTAAATAATCATGCCATATTACTCATATCATTCCCGCGTGACGATAGACATAGTATTAAACTATTGATATAGAAATAAAAACGTAGGCAAGTACATTAACTCTTCAGTAACGCATGCAGAATCCCTTACAAACAATTGGATTTTCAAATATGTCATCTTGTTTTATTTAAGTGCAGAGAAGGGAATTCTTTTTAATAAAGGTTTTTTTATTATGATTAGATAAAAAGTAATTTACAAATTAACTCACAGAAAATAACTGATTACAAAAGTCGAAAGAATAAGGAAATCACAACAAAAATATCGATTGACGTAAGACTTCATACTACTCGTGTGTCACTCAGGGTATCAGTTGGCAGCAGCCAGATGATACCGCTTCAATACAAAGTCGGTAACCTCATACGAAGATAATAATGTTTCTGCAAAAACACGGTGTTCCGTGTGGTGCCAGATGAGAATAGCACCATCCCGTCTCCTCCCACGGGTATCGTAAGAGGCGACAATGGGAAAAAACTGACGGATGAGCAGCAGCGTCCAATGTCACGGAATTAACCGCTACTGCGGTCGCTAATCCGCCTGCCAAGCGTGGCGACTATAGAAACTCCCCCCAAGATGATACAAGACAACTTGGGGGAGGCCTATGGCCAGCAGTGGACATCTTACTGACTGAATTTATAATGATGAAAAATATGGGCACGTGACAGTTAAAAAAAATAAGAATTAAAATGAAAGCCAAGAGCAATGTCTCAAATTTAATCGAATTCAATAAACAGTGTACCTAATGCCTGCACATATGGCTTTATAAAAACTTTATGACACAGATAATAAGAGTATATAGCCTAGATTAACACAAAGGATGGCTAATTTACAGTGCTGATATCTGTCTGATGTGACTAAAACATCCTAAATATTGTTTTTTTTATTTTTATCACCTATTTCGATTGATACACAAATGTGCACTTTTTTACTTGTCTGTGATCAGCACTCATTAAAGGAAAGTTTATTAAGAACTTTGCTTTTTAACATACCCATTCCCACAATATTTAAAATAAGTAGGCCGTGTAGAAAGTTATATTTTTATAAAATGCAAAATTATCTTTTGTAAATAAGTAGTATTTACCTGTCTGTTCATTAAATATTTCTCGATTCGGGTTTAACATTTCCCACTTTTTTCAATACGACATTAAGAGGATAGCAACCGATATTGGATATATAAATATATGGGGTCATAATGCTTGTCACCTAACCTATGGCAGCACGTGAAGTCACGTGGCGGGCAGTGACAAATGACGGCGTGTTTAACAAATTGAAAATTGCCGGATGCAATCTCAGCGCCAATAACTAAATTCGTTTATGCGAAATACGATTCATATTTCGATGCAACTTGTCATCTGACTAGTCTGGTACAGCCACCAGTAATAGTATCTTAATACGATATCAAGACCGCAAAAATATCTGATCGCATCCTATGTCAAGATCATAAGGTGCTGTCAGAATATTTTGCTGCCTTGTCATCGTAAGATATTATTGCCGGTGACTGTACATTGAAAGTTAAATGAAATTATCAATACCTGGTTAACACCTATTTAGTTAAATTTTTGTTACTTATTTCTTCACAAGTAAGAAAAAACATAACACGGGGGGTATGAAACCTGTAACCTCGAGTTATTACTTTGGCCATACCGAACTTATTATTATTACACAATGTTTTATATCTCTCTGTAGACATATTACTTTATTGAGCTTGACATTTAATCAACACGGGATAAATGCGGGACATAAACTTCCTCAATGGTTTTTGTATTTTTTTTTTAATGATTTGATAGAAATAATGGACGTTCCTTATCTACAACATCAAAATTGGCCTGCCGTTGTCACATTTCCACTTCCGTACCTCTCACCAATCCTATCAATCATTCCCTTCTTTTCCATCTCATCGGATCATTATTTCTTTGTTTGTCTCTCCGCTTGTATCCTTCCACATTCATTATTAATGCCATTCTCGTCACTTCCATCTCTACATTATACAAGGAGACGATTCGCCATTTACAATGAGTGCAAGTGTCAAACTTCTTATATATTCCCTATCAAATTCATTCAACGTCAATTCCCACAAATCCATTTAAACATTCCCATTCCAGGCACACAATATTTTCTTTCGTCACCTAAGGGTCCTAAGGGATTAGCATTCGGATCCATTGTCTACAACGCATAGGTATATGCTTGCAGTGTTTGCGGGTGTACAATAGCCATACATTATATTGACAAGGAGTATTTGTTTAAAGTAAACACGAGTATAAATACAATATACACGTGTATCCGATGCGTCATATTCGCCATCCAATCAACGCAGGTCTATGACAATTTGATTACTATTGGCACATGCATTGATTACACGCCCTTCATTCGCATAATAAATTAAATTTATAGTGTTATCCTAGTAATAACCACTATAATAAACAATCTAAAATAAACCGAATAAATATCGATATTCATAAAATTCCATAATAATAGAACACATTGTTTTACATTTCTTGCTACACCAATAAATATTTTTTAAGTTGCATACTTTCTTCCAGATGAGCCTAACTAATAGCTACAAAATTTAGTTGTTGTTAAGTAACTATAACGCAACCAATTAAGGTAACTTGTCTAAAACGGAATGAAATATAATCATTAATTATTTTGTTCAATAACTTGATTTGGAAATGACTAAACAGACGTCGAACTATTTCGATGGGGGTTAAAATAGACCCCAAAGGGAAAGAAACGGAGATACTCGTATATTTATGACTGTTGTAGTGTTGCGCAAATAGGTTTGTGTGACAAGAACAATAAACCGCAAGAGGATTACTCATAATATCGTCGGTGTCAGAATAATCAATCCCGATATTCGAGATCGGACAGTCAAGAGAAATCAGAAACAATCTTCTACATATATGTATATCAATGGCGTTATCTATACATATATTGCAAATCCTATCCTAACCCGCACAGCCCATAACTTTTGAAGGTATAGAACCTTAAAATTTGGAACATATAATCTGCAAATCTCATAGAGCACTACTAAGAATGTATTTCTGCAAATTCAACCTCTAAAAGGAATGAGAGGAACGAAGTCTATGTCTCGTCAATTTTTTCGGTGCAGAGCAGCAACACAAATGTTCATACAATTTAATCTTGTTTATACTGTTTGTTATTTGAATTCTTTCATGTCCCATTTGGATTACTAGATATGAAAACCATCAGAATTATATTTGCAATAATTCCGCGATATCCTCGAACCGAATGAGGTCAATATAGATAAAATCAATAACACCATGAAATATCATTTTTACGACACGGAAACACCTAAATCTGTTATCGTCTAGACTGGTTTATCTTTTAGAATTGTGCCAATAGTTCCACCATTAAACCAAAATAGAGCGATAATCAACATAGACATAAACAATTAACAGTTACAACCTAATGTTTATCATGTCAGTAATTTATCATAAATATAAGATTTTATAAACAATTAAGCACTAACTGACATTCGTATCACTATTATATCTAATCCTCAGCTTATCTTGTCTCTTTATTCGAAGTTAACAATCACATCAACACTTATACATGATTAATTAAATTTTAAAAATGATACATACATTTTGTTATTTTCTATTAAAAATTATTTTAAAAAGACGGAAAGGGACAAACGATAATCAACGACATGATGTTAGAGTTAACAAGCGTTTATGTAAATATCAGTCCAATAATCTTGTAAATATCAGTCGTTATCGTTATCATTCGTTAATCGTGTTATTAATGGCCTCCTAGCCTAGTAGGTACCTACTAGGTAGTGACCCTGTCTATTTTACTAAAGGATCCGGGTAGGACACTCGGTATGAGCATCTATTTGTGTGTTTATCTGTATATTAAAATTAATTAGGTTAGATCTCGAGTAACTAGTCACCTTTCAATAACTAGCCACATTATACAGATTTTTTCTATTTATAGGTAAACAGAATTCATTTTCAGTGTAAGGTAACGGTAAAGTTACTGGCTATTTACCTTAGGTTATGGATATGAATTGCGTTTAAATCATCGTTTAGAATAGAACCTACAGCACAAGACTTAGTGAACCTACTGGTGGAACTCAGTCGATTTTTGTAAGATGTCCCATAATGGGAAGTCTCTTAATTTTTTTTGTTGTTATGTATGTAGGTATAAATCTTATAGTCTATATTGACTATATAGAAATATAAAAACAGACCAAAAGCATTTCGGGCCGTGCTCAGTGACGATCAAGTTCAAAATTATTTTCCTTGAAAGTCTGTTTTATTCTAAGCTGTAAATACTCGCTTTTGAGCTGATAAGATTTTTTCATATTACTTCATTCATATGTAGGGGAGGTGTACTCGACCACCACTTGCTCTGTATGGACTGACTTACAAAAATCTATTTGTATGATATGTTTTCTAAATTAGTGTCAATTAAGTTACAAAATTGACAAAATTAGATCTCAATATTCCTAATCGAGGCGGCGAGCATAAAAGACAAGTCGGCGACTAGAAAAGTGTCCCAATGATTAAGAAATTATACCTTAATGACTAATGGCCTTTAAAACATTGGAGGCAATGGGTAGGCGAATTAAGAACAGCAATTGGTGTAGAAAATTGTAAATTGTGAAAGTTAGCGATGAAAGTAACAACCCAGTTCAAAATTAAACTTATAAGTATGTAGTTAGTTCATGAAACCAGTAACGAAACGTGTAGTGAAAGTAACTACCTAGATAATTTTTTTAGGGGCTGATTACACATTGATTAGTATTTAACACAAGTGCCAAATGTGTGAACTCGCACTAGTAACTAATCAATGTGTAATCAGGCCATTACAGGAAGTTGTTAGTTTTTTTATAATACGCTTTTTTAAGTCTAACTCTCGCTTAACTTTCGTCTTCTTACAGTTCTTAAGGGCTTATCACAGGTAGAATTTTAATAAGGTATAGGTAGGTCAATTTATGCAATAATGCCAAACTTACGTATATGTTAATGTTACAAAACGAATTGAATTAAGAACAGATAACGAATATAACTTTCAGAAATAGAGTTTCCAGGAAAATGACATATGCCATTTACTTTTTTTTTCGAAAATTAACATATTTCGGGTTATTTCAACTGAGAATCAGTAAACAACATTTTTTTTTCAGTCATTAAACTAAATCATAAACAAAAAATCTAGCATTCAATTAGCGCGTGCTAGTAATTTTAGATATTATATCAGATTATTTTAAAGTGTTTTAGCATATCTACAGATAAAATTTATGTAAGCAGACTGTCGCGCACCCCGATTTAAAGATTACATGTTGTTATGGACAAAATGACATAATAACTACTCATGTATGTTCCCTTCTACGTTGTAAACCATTTTTCGACATCTAGTTGGTATCCGATTGAGCTAAAGTTTGGCATACGTATGATAGACCGATGGCAAGTCTATATTATGACGACAGCAACTTCAATAAACAAAGCTGACCAAGAAATTTATGTTTAATTGATTGCGTATGTAATTCTTATGTACATTGAAAGTTCAGAATCTGTGTCAGATGTAAGATGTTTGCGGCTTCGCTATAAATTCATTAAAGACACGTCTAGCTCCCTTAAACTCCGGAGAACGACACGTGGAAAATGGCTGACCAGAATGCTAAAAATATCGACACGCTCAGTGCAAAAATAGATCCGAGTATAAACATTAATTAGAATATAAATATACTTACTTCCTGGTCTTCTATTAGCGTGGCAACACGACCGGGCTGCAACAAAATAAAACAATTATTAACTTAGGAAAAGTAATATTTCATTAGGGATAAATATGGGTCAGATGTTTTTTTATCGGAATCCGAATAGGAAGCGTGCCATTAGGAACTGTTGCTGGAAAGAAAATAATAATTTATGTTAATTTTTAATGTCACGTTTAAGTTTCCGAAATTGTACACTAGATGACAGACTCTATAACGAGACTGTAGCTAGCAGCACCTATTGATGTAATATAGCTTAAGATTTCGATTTATCTAGTTCTCGATATGGATGACGCTCGAAAGATTATTTCATGTGTGTTAATTTCAAATCGCTCTTTTGCAGCCGATTCAGGAACAGCTCTAGCCTTTTGAATGTCAACGACGACAAATCACAGCGGTGTTTAGTCTAAAATAAACCTTGGTGCATTCCAGTGTGGTTCAATTCGGCGTGTTAAACGGTAAAGCCGAGGTGGTCAAAAGGCTTAAGATAATGCGCGCCTAGATCACTAGACTACACATCAGGTATTTTTATTTTATTTAATAGAGTATGATCGTAATTGAGGATATTTCTTGACAAATAAGTCACTAAGGTTGTTGACATTGCTTTTGTTTCAACAGATGTAAGGTACTATGTAAATAATATAGCGTACCACACGCTTTTCAACTATTAACAATTTAATAAACCACAATCAATGCAGTTTTAACTTTTATAGTATTAATATATGTTTAGTTTAGGTACCATAATATTGTTTCCTTCAAGTTATTTATTAATTCATTCATTCATCACACATTAAATTATTCAACTGTCAATTTTAAACAAGTTTGAAGAATGTTGAACTATAATGAATCTAAATACAAATCACTAAAATGACATTTGCCATTATAATAATATTATAATGGCAAATCATTATTTATCAAACGGCTTCTAATTTTAATACATTCCTTACCCTATTTGACACATACATACGAATGGACTGTTTATAGACAACAGACACTACAGTCAAATGTGAAAAATACAACAATAAAATACGACTTAACGAGGGCGCCACCGTCTTTACATAGTTAAAATTATCTGCGGATTTTTTTAGTTCAGGCATTTTCCGTTTTCAATGAATATCACGGTTTGGCAGTATCATGAGGTAGAAGCGTGTCCTACGTCAAATATTCGCAATTCCATAAATACATTGTTGCGTTCGTGCCACGGCGAGTATTCATAGATTCGAAAATTTAAAGCTTTTGTCTGTTTTACAAACGAATTGATCATTTGTTTACCACGTGATTACGGCTCAATGAACCCAAATAATTTAAGCGAATCAGCAAAGTCAATCGTGCAGCTCAGTTGGAAAAAAAGTTTAGGTAAGTGTGCTTTGCCCTTCAACATTTAAAACATAACAATTGTCAAGCCCCATTTTGCAAATTAGCATCGGCACTAGACGCAATAATATACACAGAAAATTTTATATCGTAATTTAGTTCAGTAAGTAGTTTTGGTAAAAAAGGATACAGTCAGCAGCAGAAGTTGCTACGCGGTCCAGGTGTCCAAATTGATACCGACACGCTCTTGTTATATTAACAATAAAGCTCTATCTAAGTATTTATCCATACAATATCTCGTGTTTGCAATACACAATATGTGACGACGCATTATACATATTACATACATGTATGTATGATGCTTTAACACCTGCTATAGTGTGTAGGTATATGGCAATGAGAATATAGATATCGCGTACAATGAAACCAGTTATCAACGCCAAATAGGTATCTAACGAAAAGTATTTAAAGTAGTTTATTGTTTAAATTGGGTCAACCTGTGCGTACATAATGATTCATTGTCGACACCGGTTTTTTGTTTTTATTGGGTTACACTAGCTGCCGCCTGTGGCTTTGTTCGCGAAAAGCCGTAAACCATAAACCCGAGCTGAGGGTCGAACGCTTCAAAGATGTCTTCCTTTCATGATTTAAAAAAACTTAGTAGAATTATAAATGTGATACCCATTGTTTAATATAATATATAAACATAACAATATAGATGGTATATAGATGGTATATATATATATATAGATTACCATCTATAGATATAGAGCATTATATATCTTGTACATAAAATGGACACAGTGGTGTATAAAGTAGTTTTTAGAAAAATAGTCCCCAATTAGCGTGACTGAAAGTTAAGAATGTATTAAGTATTTTTCTATAAACAGGTACTAAAGATTTGGTGTTCGTTTCATAAACTTTAAGCAGTATCTAATACAATGCAAAAAAAGAAAAAAAAAATTCTTACAGATTTCATGCTTAATTATTGTCACGAAACTGACAAAATTTAACGTTTTTCTCGTCACGCTAGTTCGAGACACTTTTTTGTGACAATTCCCATAAATACGAATTTAACATAATTATACTTAATTTGTGGAAATTTTATACATGAGTCATTCGGTAGAATTGACGTTTTTTGACAATATTGTGAGACTCGAGGACATACTCCTCGTTAAAAAAAAACGGTCACATGTGTAAATTCCGGTTTCAATTTTTATGACTACTTCTTGGTTTCGACATCCGTTCCGGTCGGACAAGTATGTGATTGAAAAGCTTTTCACAATGGTAATCACTGGCGATCGCCGGAGTTTAAACCTTCAGTCAGTCAATTCGACGGTTAAGTCCAATACAAGGTATATGAATAAAATAAAACAAACAACGCGTTTGATGTATGTACCTAAATACCTATAAGGAAAATCGGATAGGGTGTGCCAAAAGACGCAATAAGAACCTATATTTATACAGTATCCTTTAAATTACTTTTATGAAGATAATTATTTTTTGGACATTGTTATGTTATGTCTTAAATAACTTCAGATTCAAAATTAGCTGATATATTGATGTTCCCGACTCTTATGATTGCTTGATTTAACAACTTAAGACTGGCTGACCTAATTTTTATGATAATTATAAGTTAAGGTCAGCAGTCTTTTTTTGACGCACCCTCCTTTATGCTCACATGTGTAGAAATATAATGCATCGCATTAGTCTTGAGGAAAGTGCAAGTCTTGAACTGGTGCCAACAATAGCATGCCTATATCGTTATGAATGAAAAACCCAACAAGATTTTAAAGAATCAACTAGATATATAATACAGATTCCTCAAAGCTATCCTATAGCTACCATATTAGGGACAAACAAGCGTAAGGCTCGCCTGAAAGCGTTTTAATGGCGCTTGCAATCTCAGGCCCGGTAACGCGAACAACGAAGTTCGTATATTTCCAGCATCTTTCTCTTTTACTTCAATTTAATGCGTCATGAAGTCGACAGAGACAATCGTCCGAAATGACGAATATCGTTTTTCGCGGTAGCGCCGCAGAACTCTGACATGGTCGTGGGTGCGCTTTAGGAACCAGTTTATTAATGTTTAACTCAGTTTACACAGGAGCATTTATTCGATGAATCTCATACTGTCGTCTCTCTTGGGCGAAATTTAGATTAAGTAATCCCAATATATCTTAGGTTGGGTTTAGTTGGAAGGTCAGTTGCTGTCCGCAAAAAAAAAACAAAACCTGCCCAATCCCGAACAAATATTGGTTAGTTTTGAGTCTGCGAACTTTTAAATGGGAACATCTCTCAGCTTTTGCACGTGCGACGAAAAAAGCTTACGATGTAATAAAAAATGTAGGACGAGCGAAATTTGAAGGCCAAACGTCAGAACAAGGATACTTTATGCCGATACTGTAAATAGGACATAGCACGATAAAATGTGGCGAATGTGCCTCTTACTTTTTTTGTAATAACGTGGATAGGCCACAGGCATTGCGAATCGGTTGTGCTAGTAATTTTTTACGGATTAGACGCAGTTTAGTTTGATGCTTGGTTTTAAGCAATGTTCTTTAGTAACGAGTATGGTTACCCAATGTGGCAAAAGTATTGGAAACAATACCTACAAACAAAAATTCATTACACAATTAGTCAATTGCCGATTGACAAACTAGTTCTAATGTTTGTACCGTGATTTTTCGCGAACCAAGGTATGTAATTAACTACAATGTATTGTATATTGGTCTTGAATGGTCACGACGCTATCTGTATCTGATTTCATCATAATGTCAGCCGAAAGACGTCCAGTGCCGGACATAGGGCTCCCCCAAAACGACCCAAAAAGACCGCTCCTGCGCCTTCCACATCCAGCGGCATCCCGCGACCTTCACTAGGTCGTCGTACCCTCTTGTGGGAGGCCTACCTACGCTGCGTCTTCTAGTTCGATTTCAGATTTGCGTCTTCCAGTTTGAGTTCAGTATCTGATTCACCTACCTATAGATTTTGAAATACCAGTGTAGTATTGTATCAGTGTCAGGGAGTATCCAGAAAAAAGTGCCCCCAATTAACTTGACGTGAAAAACATTAAATTATCTCAGTTGGGTGATGTTAATTAAGCATGAACTCTGTATGGAAATTATTTTTATAAGTACCTATTTTTGCATTGCCTAAAGTTTATGAAACGAGCATCAAATTTCAGTATTTACAGAAATATCGTCACAAGACTTTTATAGAAGTCACGCTAATTGCGGACATTTTTTTCTGAAATCTCCCGTCATTAAAAAAAAAAACCCAACTATCTATTTCTTCCACATAAATTTTTTTCTGGGATGGGTTGAAAATTGTTCATGTTAATAGTACTAAAAATAAAGTTAACCTTTCAGTTTTAAATTTATTTCATAGCAAGTAATTATGGCCTTCCCTTCTCGATGAGGATAATCGCTGATAAGACTTTCCATAATCCGGGCTGTTGGTACAATTCCAGTAAGTGCTGTTATAATGGATTAGGTACTTGTTTTATCTTAGTTGCTTCAACAGACTGGTTTGTTAGTTTTTTTTTTACAGATTAGGGACAGCCAAAGCTAAAATGTCTCTGGAGTGAATCCTGGTAAGAACATTTATTTGCATAGCATAGGAAAGGTATTAAATAGTATGATTAACCTTATTTTTGTTTTGATTATCTTTGTTATGTTGCGACCAGTCTGGCCTAGTGGGTAGTGACCCTGCCTATGAAGCCGATGGTCCTGGGTTCGAATCCCAGTCAGGGCATTTATTTGTGTGATGAGCACAGATAGATATTTGTTCCTGAGTCATGGCTGTTTTCTATGTATTTAAGTATTTATATGTGTCTATTTATTATATATATCGTCTTCTAGTACCTACAACACAAGCCCTACTGAGCTTACCGTAGGACTAGGTTGATTTATGTAAGATTGACCCGAAATATTTATTTATTTATTATTTGTTATCTCAAAATTATTTGATATCTGCATTTATATATTCACAAATAGGGCCTACTAGCTAGGAGTTATCTACAAAGATGACACAGAGAGATCAAACAGTGAATGTGAATGAAAACTCAAAAGATGTTAAATATTAACCAATCTATTCCACACAACCTTATTTTATTGAATCTGGGAATATTCTTTATTAATGTTATTATGGGAAAAGTATTTTAAATCTTCCTATTTCCTAATAAAAAGTTACAGTGTACAACTTTATGTATAACTTATATTAAAAACAATATATTTTAACCCTTTATAAGGCCCCATTAACTGAGACATGGTATCGCAGAATTTGTTGCAGCTATCGGAAGCCTACATTTCAAAGCTTATTTTAAGAGCAAGTTAAATTACCAACAAGTACAAGCAACATTGTGCCATAATAATATAAAGACAGTATGGTTGAATTTCCACGTGAGCATATGTGGTCGATATATCGCTTCTGCCTTATAAAGGGTTAAGTAATATTTCCTTCCTAGTTTCCTGGGAAACTTAAATAAAAGCCTATGTCTTTGTTTGAATATTTTTTTAGATAGTGTCTTGTATGAGATTGGGTGGACAGAAATCACTGTATAAAATTTATTGGAGTTACAAACTAAATAGCCCATTAGAATTAAGCCAATCCATCAGATCTCTGCAAAATTTAGAATCTTAGATAAATTTATTTCCCGCCTAACTAGGTGAGCCGTAGCCAAGACTTAAATAAATTTATATTTTTGATTGAAACTTGAACCTAAACAATTGTTTATAGATATCTGTAACCCCGTGATCCTGCATATGTAATATATTAATTAATTTGATAAGCAATACACATGTATGGGTAATAATGTAATAAAACACATATGACTTTGAATTTAACAAATTGTTTTGTTGCGACAATTAAGATTTATATTACATATTTTATATTATTAACTTTAGGGTTCTAGTGCAGCAGCTGAGGAAGAGGAGTAATAACCTGGGTTTGCAGGTGTAATGGGGAGTTTCAGACCAGACATGACTTGGTACAGGTTGTAGTTTAGTAATAAGTTAGTTTTAGAAATGTTTTAGTTATAATGTGTAACTATTTATATTATGTTTGACATAAGTAATATAACAATTCATCAAATTTAGTTCCTAAAAAATATTAACACTGAGAAAGTATTTCTTTGAATAATTATGGTGCTTGATTAATGATTATTTATCAAATAATAAGAGACTTAATTTGATATTTTTAAATATATTCTCCATAGTAAAATGTTTCTTTAATTTTATTATAAAAGGGAAAAACAGAAATTTAACTGAATTTAACAAATTGAGCAAAAATATATTGTGGAACTCAGGAGGTAAATAGGAAGCTATAACTTTCATTTTAATAAATATCAAATATTTGAATACTTTGATGTTTATTTTTGTCAGTATCACGCAAATAAATTGTAATGACAAACATGAAACGTTTATACTAATTATAGGCTAATGTCAACGATCGCTTTTCCGGATTGATAATAGAAATGAACAATATTTTAACTTACTTTAAAATCAGTCCCGCGATGAGTGGTGTTCCCTTGCCAAAATCTTCTGGAAAATCCCCTCACGTAACCAGTAACACTCTGCTTATATTCAAATCCTGGATTCCAGCACAGCGATCCGTAACCGAAAACCCAAAAAGGTTCTTTTCGCGGCTTTGTGACCTCCAAATACTGTGGATGATCGAGTAGGTTCCTGGAAGTAGTTTCGCATTCGCTCGTGCTGGCACCTTGGTTGTTCTCCATTATTAAACTATTCTCATATGCCGAAAACTACTTGCGAATACTAGTGTAAAAACAACTTGCGAAATTCGCGACTACGTGTGACTTCAAATGAAGGTGGAGAAAGTATTATATTGTTAGCTGTGTTTGAAGGGATTTATCACAGCCATAAATGTCACGTTGTTATTCTACTTGTGTCTCATCGTTGGTAATTTGGATACGTTGTTACAATAATAATAAACTAATACTACGATAATAAAATTGATCTAAACCTTCCCATAGCGACGTTCGATTGTAAACTGACATTTTATAGAATAGAACATGAACATGAAGGGGAGATTGAAATTGAAGATTTTCATTAGTGGCAGCCCTCGCATACGTTTCTATTTACGGTATTTCAATACGCTAATAAAGTAAAAATACTACCGAACAGATCTCTTGATTTATTAAACAAGTGAAAAATGTAAAATAAACCTATTTAAAATAATCGGTACTATTTTTATCACAAAACTTTAAAGACTTCAAGGGCGTGCATACGTTCCATTACTTGTTAAGACTCAGAAGATTCACAAGTTTTTTCATCATGCAATACTAGAGATTCAGTTGGACCAATAAACGATAGCTTCCAAACGAAAAAGGTTTTATTGGTCGGGGTCTTGTCTGATGCAATTTTTGAAATATTTTCATTCATAGATTAATCGATAAAATTATTTAACTACATTTTGTAACAAAGAATGCAGGTGTATTATAAGTATATTGCGTAATAAGAAATACTGATACGCTGACACGTATTCAAATTTAATATTTTAAATAATGCAATTAAGCTTCTAAGCTTTGCCTGCGTGTAATTTTTGTATGCTTCACAAAAAAAAAAAAATAAGTCGGGGAGGATGAAAATGTAAGTGCAGTTTCATTGAAGCTTAATAAGCACAGTATGTCTTGCAGTCAGCACTACTAGCTCTAGGCTAGGTAAGCATTCGGATTTTTATGATTGAATGAATTCAATTCATGTTTTTTTATTTTATTTATCATAATTTTCTCAAATCACGTTAAGGTACTTGGAGACTTTCTAGGATTTATATGATACTAGCTTTCCTCGTGACTTCGTCGGCCAGCCATGCCATGCCCATCTTTAAAGTATGGTTGCGGTATACAAATTATCCTATTTCACTTCTCGTCCTCCTAGCTTCCCGTAGCTCAAACTCTCCATGCCAAATTCCATCCCAATTGGTTCAGCGGTTTAAGCGTGAAGATGTAACAAACCGAGAGTTACTCTTGCATTAAATAATATTAATTAACCGTATAGTATGGAAGTATGGATGTGACAAGTAAACATAGTAAACATACGAGCTTTTCCTGCGTGCATGCGAGCTTAAATTGGCAGAGCTGAAACTTGCTAATATTAATGCAAGTCGTAATTCAAATTATACCCCGTTTAATTTAATAAGATATCAACCAAAACTGGTCATTATTCAGAGAATTATAATAAAATTAAAAGCATACATACCTACCTACTAATCTATTTTCCGATAATATTTATGTTGCTTATTAATTCGGCTAGAGGTTTGCTCCATTGGTGAACTCAATAGCAACGTAACATTCATACTCCGACAAAATATACCTAGGCCAACTTACTGTATTTGATTTATCGCCTATCGTGAGGATTTGATGAAGGATTTGAAACTCATTTGATGTTCTGAATTATTTTTTGAGGTTCGTGGGAGCGTGTTATTATTTCAAATAAAGAACTCGAGATCTAAATGAAACTTCGCAAATTCACAGTAATGGTCCATATATTTCATATAGAATAAAATCACAATGCAATAAGGTATTATTATTTTACACATTAATATAACAGACATTTTGGAGTATTAAGGGTGAATATTTCAATAACTTATTAGCTATTGATGTAATACCATAGTTATGTATTTATGCAGCTTCTCTAAGAAAGAGTAACTATTGACACCAAATTTAACTCATTTTGATCTTTAACTATTAGTAAACCTTATTAACCCTTAAATGCATGGTTTTCATTTCAAAATAATATTTGCTTTGAATGGGATGTTTATCATATATTATAGGCTTCATCTTACGGTAAGTATGCATTCAACGGTTAAACATATTATGGTCTGCTAATATCAGTTTCTGGTAGTAGGTTCGTATAGAAGAAATCAATGTACCTACCTAATAGTATTTTTACTTTTTAAATTAATGAAGGACTTGGAATGATCTAAAATGCCACTTGAGTAAAACTGTGTAAATTGTGTATATAGTACTCTCTTGAGCAAACAACACATATTTAATTGATCAAAATAAACTGTATTCTACGTACAGTTTTTACCTAATTACATTAACTTCTTGGTATAATCTGATGGTAATTGATAATTTACATTGTATAAGAATACATTTTATAGGTTATTCAATTTAACTAATATTTGAATACTACTGGTCATTTTTTGCAATATTGTCAAATATTTTCAAAAATGTTACATACAACAGTGATTTTGTGAAAATTTTAATGTCTAGGTACTGTGTTTTTGGCAGGTAACTAATTTATAGTAGCATATGAAAAGTTCACTTCACAATCCTACTAACTCCACTTCAATATTTCCATATAAAAATATGTATTAATGAAGTAAATATAGTAATATTGTGAGCTAACATTATTTAGATTTGAGATTACAACGTTAACTAGGTACTTAAGAATTCCTTATTCTAAGTAAATGTGTATTTACAAAAATTAATTCTAAATTAGTATCTTCATAATGTGATTTTTGGTCTAAATTTTTTCCGAAGGAAAAGTAAGATAAATATATTATGTGTTTCATAAATTTCATAATAATAGTTCAAATCATTTTGTAAATATTACTACTATTAGGTATAATATTGTAGTAAAGTGAAAGCATTTGATAATAACAATAGTAAACAACTAAACAAAATATGCAATACTGGCCACTTTACGGTAATCTTAGGTAGAAACAAGAATTGTCGAAAAAAAAAACATATGGATGTTATTCATAATATAATTTATGAATTTCATGTATGAGTACGACGATCATATGAGAATCCATTTTATAAAACACATAATAAGTTTTTTAAATACTAATTTTAAAATATACTGTTTAAGATGAAACACATATAAATGGTTTCTTTTTGTCGCTTTAATAAAACTTGTGCTGAAAATATGTTTCTCTATTATATTCTCCTACAATAATTGTGATGAAATGTAACTCTATACACTAACAAATTATTTACAATTATAATCAGACTTTTTACATATAAAAATGTCAACGGACATAAGTTTTTTTTATAATATTCACAATTACGATTATTTACTTTATATTGTACCCATAAATATAATAAAGGATTCATATAGAAGTTGTTTATATATTAGTAATATTAATGAATATATCATAAATACAATTTAATACTATTCCTGAACACAGGACAGGTACAGGTTATTATGTGTTTAAAGTTCATATATTTATTTTATGTTCTTTATTTATATATATGACTAGTGATATGTAACAACAACATTAACACGAAGGTATGGTAAAGTGAACCGCAAATATATGTAATTGTTGATTTCTATACTTTAAAACATTTAATCTTAACATTGTATGCACCATGGGGAAACTAACGTCACAATGGTAATTTTAAATATGACTAACTAATTACAGATAAACTAATTTAATTTTAAATATATTTCAGGCTTTTTGGTAGGTCCCTTTACTAGGGAATTTAACTAGGGCAAAACAATCTTGAATATGGAGGTAGGTTTTGAACATTAATCTTACAGCTAGTTTTATTATGCATTACAACCAGACACATTAAGAAGACTATAATTTTGGTTACACGCACACATTTACAATGAAACACACATAAATATCATAGTGTTTAAAACCAGTATCGCGTTTGAGTGCATAGACTTTCATCGAATTTCTTAAGATCAACATTAAATATGAAAGTCTTAGAACGTGAAGACGCCCCAGTTTACCAATAACTAACTTCTGGGTCTACTAGTTTTACATTTAGACTTAAGATTATAAAATATCTCCAGATCTCGTGTTTGTATTTTTGAACAATCTGTAAACCATATAAATTTAGAGCTTTGATAACTACTAATAACAATATTAAACATGTATATTAAAACACTGTCTCCAACGATCTTATTTAATATTTTATCAGCCTGTATTGCAGCCAAAAGTTATATATTATTAATATATATATGTAGGTATATATTGTATTTGTGTATTATAGTTATGTTAGTCAAATATTCATGTAAAAGTGTCATGGAATTGGTCAACATGGAAAGGTCTGACGAAACAAAGATCAATCTAATAATAATTGTGTTGTGTAAAATCTAGATTGGGTGTTGTGTAAAATTTGAAATGCAATTCTAAATCAGAATAAAATAATTCTTATTGGGAGAACTAGACAAAAACGATAGTGGTTGGTTGATTATAAAATCATACTTAATTGCATATTATTGATTACTTAGGCTTAATAAAGTAGATATGACAAAAACATGTTCGATTTCACGTGTTCAAAGGGTATCAATGGGCACGTAAACGTTATTCATTTATTATCAATCAATAATAACACCCGGATTTTACAGTTATATTGTACTTATTACGCTCAAGTATTTTCCCGCAACATTTACCTACAAGAAAGCCCCCTTTAGAACAATGAGTAACAACAGTTTTTCATCCTTAATACGTATTCTTATTTCGTAATTCCCTTGTTTTTAAGAACTATGACATAGTTCACAACATTTGACTCAAACGCCTCATGATGTCACAATTCTGCATAATATCCAGGAATTCCCCATTTCTTAAAATTATGCCACTAATATAAGGATATGTACACACTGACGTCCCTTCACGTCAAACTTAAGCTGGCGCTACAATGTCAGCTTAAGTGGAATGCTTGGATCATACATTCGACTCTGGTCCTTCAGTGTTGTGCTTGAACGAGGCCCGGATTCGAGCTAAATACAGCGCACATATGTGGCCGTAACATTTGTTGTACCATTCTGGAGTTCGCCCCCTGCAAAAAATGATTAAAAAATGTTTAGAAAACCAAACTTACAGCTAATCAAGTTAAGCACTCCTGAGCGAAAACTTTTTAATTTAAAAATGTGTGAGTTTTTGGAACTAAACAACATAGCTGTAGGTATGACAATCATACATAAACTTGATAACGCTCGTCTTTAACCTCCTAACATCCAGTGTGAGATTAAAGATAAACTGAGAATGTAAATAAATTATTCGTACCTAACTAAAGTAGATAATTTTGGAGAAGAGCGGTTAAAGGGTTTATTACTGGTCAGGAATAGGTATATTTTTCTCAAAAATGTCAAGCGAACACAAGTTTTTTCGGACACACGTTAGGGCGTTAAGTTCCTAGTTTATGATGCCTAAAGAGAATAATTAAAGGCAAATTGCATGCAAGGTGCATTAAGGTGACGGCACCAGTAATGGACACGGAACCAATCATGAACATTAGTGCTTATTTCAAAGGAGTTAAGTGTTGTGCATTTGTTGGGATATATTCAATTTATAACTTTATGATTTTTGAAATAAGAACTAAGTGTCCATCATTGGTGCCTGTCAGCTAAAAGTGTCCAACATTGGTGCCATTACCTTAAAAGTATCTAGTTATTTAACGAGTTCCAATCTTAGAAAACGATATATTTGTAAAATAATTAAAAGAGTACAGGGACTCAATTGAAGCATAGTCTAAGACTTTACGCCATGGTTTGTTATATTAAATATATTCATATTTTGAGATGTGACTGAACCTATTAGTCCTATAACTTACATAGTGTCAACCCTAGCCAGATGCACGAGTCGACTGCGGCCCTTGCCGGCCGGCTGCGCGAGGTAGCGCGAGGCGAGCACCACGCCGCGGGAACCGTCGGTGGGCTGGTTGCCGTGCGCCACCGACGTCTCGGCCACCGCGCACCAGCCGCCGCCGCCACCGCCTTGCTGCCAGGATCTGAAATAAAAACATAGAAAGCATTTAACAGCGTCAATGTTACCGTCTGACAAAATACTGTAAATCTTTACTGGCGACCCGCCTTAAGTTATGATCCTACTTTTATTGCTCTCCGTAGTTTTTTTAAACGACCGCTACCGCTTTTTCTTTCGTGTCAAAATGCGTTTCAACATCTCTACTAATTAAGAATGCAACACAACATTTTAGGTGTTGGTGGCAAGGCACAGCACATAACATTAAGGTGTTTCATTAGGCGCGTTCATAAAATTAATAACTGCCTAGCTCTTACTTATGATGTTAGGCAACTCACGTTTGATAAGATATAGTGAATTCTTCGTTTGCGGTCGGTCCAAAGTTATGAAAACAAAGCATTGTTTCATTTTCCTTTCTAAGCAGATTTTACTTCGTTGAAGTTCCTGTTACGTGTTATTTTTCCGACTTCGTCATTAGTTACTTAAAGTAGGTATTTTCCTGTGAGCTTGTTTCATCCATTACGTCTTCATGATATCAAAATGAGTTAATTAAGTCTTGCGGCATTCGCAATGGTTTTTCTACGGTCTAGTGGTTTTGAGTGGTCACAGGGATTGGGAGGTCATCATGCCGTAGCAAACGACGCATATAAATATAATGACTAAACAATAATAACTATTAAAATAAAACACTCAAATATGGACAGTATTTTCAGGCGTGAAATACCTCAAAACACAGTAATCTCTTTGTGGCAGGTTGATGCTTGAAGCGGTTATAAACTGGAAAACTTCTGCGTTCGTGCCTAGCTTCTCAGCTACCCGCCATTTCACTAACGAATCGTCCCAGATGTGACGCTCGCGAAGTATCCTGAAATCAAATAAAGATTATGTTTATTTAGAATATTATCTTAGAAATCGTAGAAGAATCGTAAGAATCGTAGATGATTCTAATTATTTAACAAAAAGCGAGAGACTATAATAATAAGTATATCCGATATTTCCATAGTTTTTCAAATAACATTTCAGAAGTAGCCTCACACTAACGCTAAATCTCGCGTTACGAAAGAGAAAATTATGTGATACCTAAACTCTGTCTTAATTTCCTGCCCTCCTGCGGCTGTGCACCGCAGAGGATGTGACGACTTACAGCACAGTTCCACAATAGCACCAATCCTAGACTTTTGGAAATCACATGACACAAACCTCTGCATAACTTCCTGCGGTGGTGCCTCCACGTCTGTAGTAGCCCTCCACAGCCGCAGTGGATGTCCGTCACCGACCTTCTTACAGCATAGCTCCACGTGTGGCGCTGCTCCAGATACTGACATCCACCCTCGCGTTCTGGAAATTATGTAGTTTATTAATACCATGTCGATTGAAAATTTCATCTATATTGTCTAATTTTAAGGCTCTCTAACCCTCATACACTGAATTATCTTTATAGTTGCATAAATTATTTTATTGTAACATATCTATGCCCAACGAATTTATTATAAGGAATAAAATAATATCAGAGGGCAATGCTTTGAACGTCTCAATGTATAAGGAATCAGCGTTTAGCGTTTAGTATTTTTGACTACTAGAACCTTACGTATTATAAGAAAAAGTATTAAGTAATAGCTACATTTTATAAAATTAGTAACTCCCTAAGGAGCAAACACTAAGTAGTTCACAAAAGAAACACTAAACAAAAACACCTAAGTGGCCACTACAAATGAAAGTGATGTGCCGAAGTTAGTAACAATGTCTACTCTGTACTGAAAAGTGCTCAGAAATTACTGATTGGAGATAATATCGGTACAAAAGTGAAACAAAAATATATTTAACCCTTTATAAGGCAGAGACGATTTGGAAACCACTTAGTTAATAAACATTTACAAAGAAAGAACATCCTCTTTTTTATTTAACTATAATGGTATTATATAGCAAATATATCAGGCTTTCTTTTCTTATTTATACTTTTTCGGTCATAATTTAATTTTAGTGTAATTAATTAATCTAAAGTTTGTGGTCAATGAATGCACTGTGCCCGTTAAGGGAAGCAAGCATTTGTCACTGTTTCCATTATACTATTAAAAATACACAAGTCGCTGTATCTAATAATTTCAATTATAGCTCTTGTAATTCACGATGGCGAGTGGCGAGACTGTTATTGGTATGATAATAAGGTCTAATTTTGATAAATCCATCGTGAATTGCAATATTTGCAATAACTGAACTACGTTGTTTGTAGTATCAGGAAAGTGTATCATTTGCCACTTAAGATTAATAAAATTATAAAAGGTTACGTGCTATATCGATAAATATTGTAATATGTAACTATTTGCATAGTATTACGTACAAGGCAGTTATGACAAATGAAGAAGAATTGAGAATTGCCTGTCACATATCTGTCAATGAATAGGTGTATTGGAAACAGATCATCTGAAAACTCGAGTGCACTAACGGGCTGAGTGCATATAATGACCACATGTTTTTATTAATGGTTTCGGTTTTTTTTTGCCGTAGATGTGTTCCACAGTGCATTACAAACATGGGAGTGTATTTAACTTTCACGTATCATATCTGTATAACTGCGGCCTTATAAAGGGTTAAATATACCGTAATTGTCTTAACAAGTTAACAGGAACATAATATGAAGGTAAGTAGAGGTTACTTACCTTCATATTTTATTTATACCAAATGTTCGTCGAACAATTTACATTGCATTAAATGGTATTCTTTCAGTACAAAGTAGAAATTCGATAAAAGGCTACATCAATGGAAATGAAGATGGCAGACGTTCTAGAACACCGATCTCTCACCTCTTTCCTGAACGGCCACAGATTCTAAAAAAGCACGAGAAAAGTTAAAAGTATGAGAAATACCTGAGTATCTGACAAAAGATTTCTAAGAGAACAGATCTACGTTAGTTAAACACGTAAATCGACGTCAAATAAACAAGAAATATGATTGTAAAATTTACTTACTTTTCTTTGGCTTCTTTTAGTAAAGCTTTAATACAGGCTTGTTGAAAACCTTTCCAGTCTTGGTTGAAATCTGCTCCTAATTCTTCTAGCGCAACCTGCAATGGTAAAACATTTGTGGTCAGTATAATCGTTCCGAAGGTATTTTACTTAAAGTTGGTAAAAAGTATGTCTGGCATTTTTTCATTTCTCGAGCCCGTAACCTCAAGGAATTATAGGGAAGTTTTTGATAACTAGGATTTGGATAATGGTAGTTACCTCATGAAATATCTCACTTCACCTCTTTAAAACCAACAATTCAATCCATTCATCCATTGAAATAAGGTGTAAAATTGAATACATATGTATAAAATCCGCTATATGACTACTCACAGGCACACTCTCCTCGAAGTAGTTGAACTTGCACCGCGCCAGCATGTCTGCTGGCGCCAGGAACAGCTGCTGATGCTTCTGGATTAATAGTAGGAGACATGCATGGGCCGCCCGACTTTCACTTATTTGTCGCTGATCGGCCACGCTTTCTATCACCATTCTGGAATAAAAATTAATGATTTTCAGTTATAAACACCACGTGAATCATGGTTTCATTTCAATTATAGGCAAAGCTGCCAAATGTAGGTATAAATTCATCTGATCTCACTCTGGCTCTACCTCAATGAAAACGCCTGGCAATATTATATTGCAATTATTAATTTATTATTCAACAGAAGCTACAAGAGCGCTGGCGGCCTAGCGGTAAAAGCGTGTGAGTTGGAATCTTTCGTAAAATTAGGGCCTACGCCAAATGCTGGGATTAGTTGCCAAGCGGACCCCGGCTCCCATGAGCTGTGGCAAAATTCCGGGACAACGCGAAGAAGAAGATTATTAAACAGACGCAATAAACTCACAACTAGCCAAAAGTCACAAAAAAAGCGTCTTGCGCAGTCGCGGATCTAGTTCTCAAAAGAGGTCGTGGTCACTAAGCTATAGTAGGGACACTAGACTGAGTAGATAGGTATTTTTACGCTGTCTCAGGAATCATAAGTATAACGTCATAAGTCTATTAGGGTTGTGGGTATGCCCATCGTGCCCACAACGTGGTGGTGGATCCGCGCTTGGTCTTGCGCCGGTGAAAAGCCAGATTCCCGGATCAAGTAATAAAAAAAGTATACGAATTTAATTGAGTGTTTCGGTGCTCTTAATATCGTATGACCATCCGCCGTGGGAAGCTCGGTCTGTATTATTTTTAGGTTTTATTTCTTCAAACACCTGTTCAGCTAAAATACAATTCTTTAGTCTCTTAAGGCTGTCAACGTCATTTTATATTAAATTTACAGTTTTGTTTCATTACAATCTTTCTGTATCCATTATAAATAGTTAACCTATTTATTATTTTAATAAACATGTTACCGGTTTGAATTTCCTTCCTTCGTACTGCCAGTTTGTGGCGGCGCGTGATGAAGCCTCAGCAGCGTAGGGGCCAAACAGACTGCCAAGTTGGAAGCCGTCATCTGGTTCACCACTGAATGTTCCGCAACCTGTCAGTGTAAAAATAATCATTACAAATTATTCCGATTATCAATAAAATTTCATGAGATCGGAATCACCGGACAGACCGTTAATCGTTACCGGAACAACGGAGAGACAAGACCGTTGTGCCTTTTTACTTGAACTAACACACCGTGCGTTTTAATTGAAATTAAGATGGATGAAAACATTTCATCTCGAACAGTCAAATTAAATTACATATTTGATCTAGATTCATTATTTTTTCAAGTATCAAAGCTAACATAACGCTGCTGTCGACTTGTATTTAAAAATCTAACCACCCATGGGGTCGTAGCCTAAATGCGCATAACAGTGAAAAAACGCATCCGAAACGACACTGACTAAAATTTTTTATCTAACTTAGTAACGTTAATAAACGGCAAATCTTGTTATATTTATGGAGTAACCTACATCGCAACATCTATCAGTTTATTCCGATCACCTCATCTCATGGAAATATTCTAGAATTGCGAAGATGGCTTACATCAGCAAGGAATATAAGTAGGGACTGCAATGCTTCTAAGTGCTCTTCGGGCAGCAGGAGCAATGCGCACTGCACTGCGTCAGGTCTTAGAGGCTCTGGTACATCTGGAGATAATGTATATAATATTATGAGTCTTGTTAACAAAATTTGTCAGCAGCAGAAGAAATAAGTCTAATACTTTTATTAATAAATTTAATGTTGGATTACGATAATAATATAATGATACAGTCAGATATCCTCTTAAGGCCCACCATACAAGTAGAATGCTACTCGAATTCGTTTTTTATAGTGTAGGAAATAAAGTAAGTATAATTTCATTTGCGTCGAAAATCGAAAAAAAATAAATAAAATTCAACTCTGTTCCAATTTTATCAAATTCAAATTTCTATAAAGTATAGGTAATTAGTACTACCACGAAGGCCCGTGGGCCTTACGAGGATATGTTAGTAAAGACTGGGTAAAGTTTAATAATGGTACTTACGTTGGAATATCGCAATAAACGTCTCACTAAGTTTATTCGTCAGCAACGCATCGGGCAACTCTCTGAAGTACTGTTTCACCATATCGGCAACATCGTGCGCTTGGGCGCCGTCGAAGTTGAGGCTCGACTGGTGAGGGTCCACAGTATTCATGTTCTCAATGGCGAAGGCGGCATTTACTGCCCCTGCGCTCTCTACCAACGTACGCAACTTCGCTATCCTTGATTTGACACCGGCCTTCCGGAATATACCCATCTGGAATTGAAAGGTAATGCGTTAAACAAGTATTTTTATAGCTTTCGTCACTTGATTTACAACAAATTTTATGTCTATTCGCTGGCCTCCAGCACGGCATGGATAAAGTAAATGACACGAAACAATGGGTGGTTTCAATGGGCGAGTCTAAAGTCGGATTCCAAAATACCAGCTACAAAAAGAAAGGACTAATGGTAACAACAACAATGGTAAATTAGGGCTGATCTATTTAGTCTATTGAATTCAATTTTGGTAACTTATAAATACTTTCGACTTATGATTATAACAGATTAAAATTTTGCTCGAGTACGAAAATAAAAGCTTCTCATGTTCGTCATTCAGGAAGTCATTTTAGAACAGGAAATTTAGGTGATCATAGTGCCTGTGAAAGGCAAAATTAATTCCCTATATGTAAAACGTGCGGTAATAGGGACCTATGACTAAACAGACTCAAGCGTATCCAATCAAAACTTTCAACTATTTCTCGATTAAGGAAAAGGTACGTACGGCACTGAAGCTTCTTCAAATTAATTGTGCTTAAGCACTTGAAACAAAGGACTTTTTTGGAGACCTTTTGATCCCATTTAACGGTCAGTTTGCTTGTTATTGCTATCGATTTTTGTAACTTTTGGCGACATTCACGTGAATCGAGAATATATTTTAATTTAATAATTGTAATACATTCTGTATTACAATTATTAAATTTTTAAATTTGGTAATTCCCTTTTGTTGACACCTCGCCACTGGCATATATTACTAATTTACAACAACGGTATTATAAACCTACGTACTTACATAACTACTGCGAGCCTATTGAACTGGAGTTTATATCAAAAATATAACTAGTATTTATTTTAAACCGAAACCACTACGTGAATTAACAAAAGTGTAATAAATAAACCAAACATAAAAGGACGAAAATAAAGGCAACAATAGCATGACGAACCTGATCGAGGGCGTTGTTTTTCAGCCAATTGAGCGCGCACTGGATGGGCTTGGGCAAAGAATGGCCTGTCCTCTGCAGCGACACGGTGAGCGGTACGCCGAAAACGGTTTTGTCTAAAAAATAATTTGTAAAAGTTCTGAAAAGGTTAAAGGTTAGCTGATCGAGGGCGCAGACTGAATCTAGATCTAGATGTCAGAATGTGAAGGCCCAGGATAAACATGCATAAAAATAGCGCCACCGAGAAGCCAATTCTATAAACGCACCGCCACTGCAAGACGATTAATCCGATGAAGGTTCCGGGATTGGATAGTGGCATCCAAGTTTTGTGCTAGTCATATATCTAGAAGTCTTACCCCGAGGAATGATGATAATCATATAATGTGAATTATTTTTAAATAGTTGTAGGTACCTTTATAGTCAGGAGTCTTAATTTTTCTGATTAACTTTGGCAGTTCCCAGTTCCAACCGGACTTGTGGGAAGGGCAGTACCGCTCCATACACGCTGTAAGTCGAAGGAGTGCCAGCTTTCGTAAGATGTGCAGCTGCCCGCAGGAGAGAGACGACATTGGTCGAGACACTGTGAGGGAAGAAAACAACAACTGTAAGTCAGTCATACAAATATACTGACGTATCTACAAATAGGCGCCAAACAACGAAAGAAGTAGGTACCAGCGTACAAGCATACAAGTATTGTCCTACAGTTCTTTGTGCTTATGAAAATTATAAGGTCTTATTGGCAAAGCCAAGTTGATCCTCCACCACTAGTATGTACGTAAGTAGGTACGTAACGTAATGTTGAATAATGAAACATTACTGTCATTATTAATGACAGTAAGTTATGTTGCAAGCCTATTTTCAGGAAAGCTCGTAATCAATTAACATAATGAATTTCCCTTTTTAGTAAAAACAATTATTTCTATTATTAAGCGAAGAGAAAACAGATTTGTAATCACAAGATCAGGCTAACAGTATTGAACAGAATTAGTATTTTACTCACAATAGGCCTCCGGATCCTTTTGATTCGTTACCGGCTGCAGGGTATTGTTGGCTTTGGGTCCACCGTTAAGCGTAGTTGTTCGGAATGAGTACCATCTCTGAATGTTATTTCTAGAAACATAAATTAATAATTATTTATTTAATCTTGTCGTATCCATTAAGAGGGCAGGACACTCAAAATAGTAACGTGCAAAGATTATGATGAAAGAAAAATACATGGTAGCGATGATGGTTCTTTTTTTATCCTGATTACGCTCCATAACCCGTTTAGTTTATCAGACTGTGTGGGGAGAAGGTAGCCTGGGGAAATCCAGGACTTCCGCCCCAGACTCTGTACTACGGGTCTCTGAGTTTACGCTTCCAGCGAGAATTGTTGAGGCTGTCTCAACCGAATCAGAGTGGTGTGTTATGGTGTTGAACTAATAGTCGCCTGTTCCGTTGTGCATATACATGTTTTGTTGGTTTATTTGTCGTTGACTGTTCAAAACGATGGCAAGAGTAACCATTAAAAAACGAATTTCAATTAAATTCCGGAAATAGGACAATAAAGACATTAAAAACAAATAAACATACTTTTTAGATTTGATGTCAACGCTGTCATCATCATCGTCTTGATCGCCATCATGGGACCGTGACCCTGCAGAGTTGGGACTATCCTCCAGTTCAGAACTCCTCGACGCAGACTTGTCCCTCTTCAAACTCCTGTCTCTAAACCTGAAACAATCATGGCTGGTCTAAGCTGTGTTCAATTTGGTTCAATTAAATATACAATTATCAAATTCGTTTGTACATAAACTTTGTCTAATTTTAAATACCATCCGGTTCAATTATAGAGCTTTCATTCGATTCCATTTTCTCAATTTATATTATCTTCCAACATTCTTGAAGTTCGTTATAAATAAGATCAAAATGATGTCTCATATTTCATATTATAACGTTCTTTATATACTCGTAGGCGATCTTGATTAATATTCAATATCTAAATATTTATTGACTACGCAGAGAACTCATAGTAGGAAAATTACTATAAAGCGTAAAATCTTAGTTTACGTACGAGTATTTGGAAACATATTTAATGTAACCGTTACATCTTCACTTATGATATACCTACTCCTTACATAGAAGAGTAACTACGATATAAAATGGTTTAAGTGATATAGGAAAACTAAAGAAATGATCCGTTTTGTTAGTGTCGCTCATTCGTCACGACTTAATTACCATGCGAATTTCTTTAAAGCGTTAACGAGAACGTTTGTACAATAATGGGGTTTAAGTAAAGGCGTAATTAGTCTTTAGTACGTTTAAAATGGTCGAAGGCGGCTCAGTCTTAATTTACGTAAGCTGAAGTAACTCACGAACAAAGCAAAAACATGAAGAGTATTGACGCTTTGAACCGCCTCCGATTATCTAGTTAATTTAAGTTTCTAACAAGTTCGCAGGAAACAGATTGTGCAACTGGAAAAGTAATTTATTTATACATTTATTCACTATAGTTTAATTACTATTTAAATGCAAGCTATTCCGTTCTGATAGGTTTCATTATTATCTTTATCGTTGTAATATAATAACCGTTTTAATAAAAGGCTGCTCAAAAAGCTTTACAAAAAATAGCTATATCAGTCTACATATAAATATCTTATTAATTTCCGTCCGTTGGTATAGTTTTATGAAGTTTTACTAAACCTTAGTTTCATTAAATGTTTCTTCGAGTTATAGCAATATTTAATATAATGTTACGCTTAGCATAGAATCACAAAAGGCAGCATATAAAGTAAGTGCTTCAATAACTTTATTACTATTAAAACGAGGCTTAAGAGCAAAATATAATTATAAATTACAAAACGGTCTATAACTTCTGATATTTATTTCTGTGTTATTCTCGAACAAACATGATAAACACTGAAGCAAATGCCCTTGCTGGAAGAACCCAGTACGAGTAAGTAGGTACCTCTTACGTGTGAGATATATGACATTATAAAATAATTATTTTTAGTTATAGACAATAAAATATTGCGGATGAAACACGCGTGGTTAAAATATATTGATGTCAAGAATCGAATGAAAATGACGCCAAAAAATATTTAGTTGGTGGTCAAACTGTTCATCTTTGTATGAATGTAGGCTACTTTGATTTCGACAAAATAGCTACCTCAATTATTATTAATTTTCAACATATAAATACATATTTAAATACGAGGGTTTTAAAGAAAAAAACGTCATAATCATTACGAAAGAGAATTTTTAAAATACACAAAACTACTTAATACTAACTTACTTTTAATGCTTCTATAATACGACTGAAAATCTCATACTGACAGTGACCTTCACTTTTTCCCATAAAATTAACATATCCCTCCATACTACAACAAGATTAAAAAAATAAAAATGCCTCACTTTTGTCCGTCTTTCCCCAGGTTCAGGGAGCTGGTGCGAATAGCCTGCCGCCTGTGCATCGTGTGCCCAGGGGACTTCTGCACCTCCTTCAGCACCGCTGGATCTGGCTTAAGTTCTATTGGTGATGGGGGTTCCACATATACCTGGTAAAAAAAAAATGTAATGGAAATTTCTCAAGATTAGATAACTCTATAGTTTCGTAAAGGACCTTTTATCATCACTATCATCAGCATTGGCTTGCCATTATTTAACCGTTATGAGGTCGATTGGAGCACATTTTTGTTATACAATAGCGGACGTAGTCTTAACCATGAATTAACCGTAATGTGCACTAAGATAAGATATGAAGATTTTTTTATTCTTTCCTCTTTGTGAGAAACAATAAATTAATAATTCTTTATATTTTGTCAACTTCGACCCGACCTAAGCATCTGTTACATTAACAAAGTTTAAGTGAATATACTTTAATTTCAAATAATATTCATGGATTACAAATATTGCATTAGAAATTTACTAATTCGCACCATTTTCTTTCTTTCTTCAATAAGAACCTTCTCCTGACAATAACAAACACAACAAAAAAATATTTAACGAAATCGTTGGCCGTTCACGCATGATGCCGTGACCAACGGCAATAAGGATTCATTTATATATATATAATATAAATATGCATCTCTATCACCCGTCATCTCATTACTCATTCTCTCTCCCTTTTATGTAGTCTTCTCACAGCCCAACCATCATTTCGGTGCGGTGGTCCGACTTTCCTCTTACATCCTATACTATATCAATTTCTAAATAATTTTACTTCACATGTCTCCCGCACTATGCTAGGCAAGTTGTCCTTATCATCTAGATAAGTATGTTGTTCTTACCTCAGTATTATGGTGAGTATTATGTTCTCTATAATAATTATGTCTCCAGCTTGCCGGTTGGCATTCCGAATCGCTCAGTGCACTGGAGTCATCATTCTTGATCCCTCTGTGGAATATGCGTTTCGCCTTCCCTAACTTTGATTTAGAACTCTTATTACTCGATCCCATACTCCCGTCCGAGGCATAACTAGAGCTATCGTCACCAAAAGGAGGGTTTAAAACAAATGATTGCTCCAGTGGAGCGATGGGTGATGGTGGCAAAACGGTCATAGGCGAAGGAGGTTGAGTTCGAATAGCTGGAGCATGTAAAGGGGAACTAGCAAAGTCTGGAAAAGGAAACGATGTAGGAGTTGTAGGTGTCATATCAATATAATTTAAATCTGGATATCGATCTGTTTGCGTATCTAAAAAGTGGGGAGAGGAGACGATAACTTCGGTTCTGTTTTGCCGTTTTCTTCTTCTTGTTTTGAGAGATTCTACTCGTCTAAGCAAGGCCTTGGCACCGTCCCGGAGTCTTTCGGAGCCTGTTCTTCTAAATCTAGTCCCATTTTCTTCTTCGTCCTCCTTGTCACTTGGTAACTGTATCATTGGTTGGCCTGGTACTGTCAGTCTGAAACAATACAATGTGTCTCTTTATTTATATTATTTATTTGTATATTGTTGTACAATGTTTTCAATATTTCTTTCTAAGCATGGTCATGATAATCATTATGAACCTATATAATCTAACCCTAGTTAAAAATCGCCATCTCAAGGTAAACTAATTCAACTAATAAATTTTAATTTTAAACTAAAAGTTCTTCTTTCCCGTGATAGTTTCTTAAAAGATCGCCATTATTATCATTACTTTATTCATTAGCATTATTGTATTGTTTTTATACGGTCGTGTATGGAGTCAGCGAAGCATATTCTCCCTTTCCATGGCTCTCTGTAGCTCGTTTAAAATACACGTAAATTGTCGTTATGACATAAATACATTATATATTGTTTTTTACCTTGTGCGGTAATTAAAGAGAGTAATCAGAAGGTGTGCATAAAAGGCAACAGAAAATTGCAAGCACAAGGTACCAGTCTACCGACCTAATAATTAGCCTTACGAAATTTACTCCGTTAGGTGAGTAGCAACACTTAGCCAAGCCAAATATTCGTACGTAGGTACTCAAGTTTTATGCTTCATGAAGTCTCAAGTGCGCAAACCAAACTCTTAAATTTAAATCTTGACATTAAATTAAAACGTGTATTGTGTAGCGATCCTTAATACAATTAAGGAATTCGCAAAGTGTTGCCCTGGCTTCGTAGCTATGCAAATTCTTGCGAACTCCCGAATTTAGATAAAGTACCTTAACTTTACAATATCGTTTGATGAGATATTCCATAGGGTTAAATACACAAGGAAAGGTAAATTGAAAAACTTTATCGATCAACCGAAAGTGGCTTTAATAAGAAAATACTAAATAACGATATATTAACTCGAACTGTAATTATAAATAATAATTTAATTCCCTAAATAAGTAAGAAAATATTTGTTAAAATAAAAAAGCACCTACTTATTACTTACGTGTAATCTATCTGTGTGTGTTTACTCAATCCGAAGTTCAGTAAGATGAGTATCCATTTTTTGGCGTTTATGACGTGTTACTATTAAGTCAATTCTTAACTAAGTTAAAAACAACTTGCCAAGTGGCGTCGGCCAACTTAACCAACATTAAGCGTCTAAGTTCAGTAAGAAGGTGAGAAGGCAAATGATCTTTAACATTTTATCCAACTTTGTTCTCTCAAATATCAAGCGAGAAATTTTCAACCAAAGTAATTTAACTTGTTGCAACACTCAACCATGCGGCATGAATATACTTACTTCTAAGAAAGTGTAGCCGTGGCTAAAAGTTTTGGCATTTCCTCTGGGAAAGTTGCATTTGCTCCGGATAAAAAGTTTTCATTTGCGTAACTTATTTTCTTGGTTTCATTCAAACCCAAGTAAAGGATGAGATATTTGTATTTAAACTTACGTGAGACATAATCAGTAATTAACTATTAATACGGTACTACTCACGTTTATTTAGTAACTCGCGCGATATGTTTCGGAGAAACACTCACGTGCGCGCGCGACGGGCCGGTGACGCGAGTGGCGAACAAAACGGACACTCAGCACTCTTAGTGCTTGAAAATGGAGGCCTATGTTCTCCGAAACATGTCGCGCGAGTGACTAAATAAACGTGAGTAGTACCGTATTAATCGTTAATTAAAAGATGAGATGATCGCAAAACGAGCTCAAAAACACGAAAAACTGACACCTTAGATGAAAACTGAACTAATCATAATATTGTGTATTAGTGGCACAATGACTAAAGAAGATTATGTATTGAATATATAATATAAGAACATTAATATGTTTGTTTAAAATTTACGAGTAGGTTACCGTTTGTTACTATTTATACTTCGATGTTTCGCCGTGTCAAACCGTGGTAAATATAACGCTGTTTTCGAATAATCAAGACAAAATGAATACCCCCCAGATTAAACCGAGTACGGATTACAGAATGAGAAATCATTAAATCCCTACGAAGTATAAAATCTAATGAGATTCGCGTAAGTTTGTTGGTATGGCGACGAAGTTCGTTAAGGGAAAACAATACCCGGCTTAAATGGTTGAACATTCGCCATGAACCTGATGTCAAAAGTTAAATTAACTCGTTTAAACTGCTGCTGAATAAAATAGAAAGCAAACATCGGTTTGTTAAATATATAAATATTTTCATACTTATTTTCAAAGCGTTCTTGATTTTTGAAAGCAGAAAATGACTATATTTTATTTACTGTAATGAAAAATTCACATGACTCGCACGAGTTTTACTCTATATTATATTTGATTGAATGGCTGGTGTTACTATAAATAGCGTCTAGTTACGACCGCCTATAAAACTTTTCTCATTCCAGTAACTAGCGTGAAGTCACAAGTTTATCCATAAGTTCTTCTGAGTTTCCTGTTAGCTATTAAAATTCTGCTACTTTGCTTAAGTGTAAAATTGTAATAGAGTGAGAAGTTTATGGATTCTTATATTTAATTTGATAAACATTAAATTTTTTACATTTACTAAATTATTTATATTGTCAACAGCTGTGTTTAAAGAAACAAGAAAGCTTCATATTGTTTATTTTTAAGAATATTGTTTCATATTAATTGTATAAAAGCGGGTACCTAACTCACGTTTTATAAGTCCAATATTGCTCGACATGTTTCACTCCTTAACGAGGAACATCAGTCTGCATCGGTTAGCCAACGCGAATGGCTCATGATTATGCTCCTCGTTACGGAGCGAAACATGTCGAGCAATATTCGACTTATAAAACATGAATTACCCGCTTTCATACAATTAATATGTTTCAATCTCACGATAGTTTTGTGTTTAAAATATTGTTTCAATTGTAAGCATAGCAAAAACAATCGTGTACAAATTCACGGAGTTGATAATTCCTCTCAATCCAATTTAGTTAAGGTAGTAGATGCTTGTTAAAAGTTTTCCGACTGGGACTTGACTTTGAGGCCTTTATTCACATCGTCAACTGGACCACGAACTAATGATAATTTGACTTCATTTGGAAAATTCTGCTATAGTTACAAAATAAATATAGTTAGAGAGGTTTGTTGAGACAATTCAGGAATCATATACGAGTTGGTCGGATGCCGTAGGGTTTAATTAGTGAACAGCAAAGTTGGACTGTTGTAGAGCATAAATTTGGTTGTTTTGGGAATTCTGATATTTGAATGCAATATGTTTGTGCCAAGTCTGTGAACAAAACACCAAAATCTCTAGATTAAGCTATGGAAGTTACACATTAGAAAAATTATTAAAGCAAGCGCTTATCTGTTTCGTAGAACGTTTCGGTACATATAATAATATTTTGTATTATAATGCTTGTCCGGACCGTGGTAACCATAAGCCAATTTATTTGGATAACTTAATTTGGACACAATTTTGCAAATTGGAGAATTTTGGATTTTTTTTTTTTATATGTTTTTCATGACTAATATATCAATATTACATAAAATTGAATTTTAGAGTTAGTTGAATGTCAATGTTAACTATTATGAAATTTAGTTTTTAGTTTTCCTATTAGACAGTACGAAGTTCACCTAAATTGCCTGAATAATTAGGGACGTCTTTAACAAACAAGTTGTGTAGACGGAGCGCCAATGATGGTGTGTTTTAAGAAGCTGGAAGCGTTTAGGTATTCATTACAAAACTGATAATTTTGATATTTAGACCTAATTGAAATCACAAATCAGTCATACCAAACCGCAGAAAATTACCCCGGGGCCTTTGAAGCTGCGGTTAATATTAATTTAAAACCAACAAGCCTGTTCAAACGCAGCCAAATCAAAGCCACCACAAATATACGCTGTATATATACATAAGGGAAATACAGAGAGAATTTTAATTACCAATTACAATGTCAAATTGAACTTTCGTCATTTTAATAACGTTCAATAACCTATTTTTAGAATAAAGAAACAAGCATGGGGTGTTATTAAAACAATTCGTTTGGAAAAAAATACTTCTTTTTCTGCACGATATAATATTTTTAATGCAACAATTATACCCAGTTACCCTGTTACTCCCTGTTACCCAATTATACCCTGTTACTATATAACCGAGGCAAAATTATACATAACTACATCCCTTGTTATGCGAAATGAGTGTATGTACTTTCAGAATTGACTTGTATCGGATTTTCCCAAACAAAAGTAAAAAACTCAAGTCTCTTTGAATCGAATTCTATTGCACGCTCCGCCACAGCCTTACCAGTAAATTAAAAAAAAAAAATATATAATATTGTCAGACAATTACAGTCCATAGCTTGTTAGTTACAATACTAACTTAAATACTATATTAGTCACTTATCCTAAATTTATGAGTTATATGACATACTCATTTTAATGTGGCCGACCTTAGCGACTTGCCGGTTTCAAATACTTAGGAATTCAACTGTACCCTTTTCAAAGGGCCAACACAATGACTATAATTAAGTCCAACGATTGTTCTACTTACAATTCGGGTACTTAGCCCTTCACCTATCACGTTTCTATTTTAGATTGCCAAAGCATAAGTAATAATGATACGCTGTTACTCAAGTGTATGGCGCCACTGATAGCGGTGGGTTTTAGCGAAAGTACACATACATTTTTTGTTGTTTTATTTTAATTAATACGAAATATATTTCGTTTAGTTTCAATTATAGTTATCTGCTAGAGACATGTTTGGCTTATTTACAGATATTTTAGATTACAATCAAGTGATTATTGGATGACATGAATTTTATAACATAATTCTTTGTTTAGGTAAAAATCTTGTATGTGTTCTGGATGGCTATTTTAATTGTAGTATAAACATTGGTTATTAATTATGATTAAAAAAAATGAAGATTTTGATACTACAGGTGCGTCCGTAGGGATGATCTAGTTACTATCGCGGTAAAATGATACAAGGCTTTATTTTTTTTCATATGCGGGGCATATTGTATTCCTAATACCTACCAGCGGCGACGCGTCAACAGTTTATAAATCTAATATAGGCGAATATATTAACGGTGGGTAGCATAAGAAATATATTTATACTTTTGCTTAGAAGTCAAATTAAAATTTTGTGCATACAAAATAATTCGCCCCGCAACGTAATGCAACACACTTGAGTTAAACCATCGGTGACAACAGTTAGTTTCAAAAGCAAGTATTGCGTAATGTTCGCAGTACATTACTGCTCAGAAATTTTACAAAAATTAATTAAACTTTGTATAATAAAGATTATAGTAGTAGGTTCTATGTCTGGTTTGTTTTTTGCCCGTATTAGATTTACACACTGTATACAAGCCGATTCTCGCCGGCTTAACTAACTTTTACGTAGTCCAACTGTTTCGAAAACGCAAAGCCATACTTGCCTAAGAAGAAAGTTGACCTGCTGCCACTGATATTTATATAATTATATATTTGCACTAAAGTGAAGACATATGCAAATTTTAGATCTTAATAACCTGCATGTAGAGCGAAAACTTCTTACCACAAGATTAATAACATAGTATCTTGAAAGCGATGTTTAATTAAAAAAACTAAACAATGCGGGTCGTTTCAGACGTTATTCAAATTTCGAATTAATTTTCGTGTCGCGGGAATGGCATAGAGAACAACGTGACTTGACAACATCTTGACAAAAACACATAATTTTATGGTTTGTGTTACCCCACACCAATGCTGCTGTGGTGCGAACGTCACTGGTAAGGGCCTGCACGGCCTGTCTTGCAGCAGGAGCGCTGGCCGCATCTCGCGGCACGCCAGCCTCAATGATATCCTGCGGCGGGCCTTTACTAGTGTCGGAGCACCAGCAGTCCTAGAACCTGCGGGCCTGGCCAGAAACGATGGCAAGCGGCCGGACGGCATGCATGACCCTCGTTCCTTGGAAGTTGGGAAGACCTCTTGTCTGGGACGCCACATGTGTGGACACTTTTGCGCCTTCCCACCTTCCAAGGACCTCGGTCAATGCTGCTGCAGCAGCTGAGGCAGCAGAACAACTCAAGCGGCTCAAATATGCAGTTATCGATTCTGGCTGCATATTTGAGCCTTTTGGAGTTAAAACCCTTGGCTCATGGGGACCCGGAGCTCACATTATTTTTAAGGAGCTAGCTAAGCGCCTTGTGGATACCACGGGTGACCAGAGGGCTGGCTCATTCCTTGCGCAAAAAATTAGCATCGCTATTCAGCGCGGGAATGCTGCTAGCCTTCTGGGTACCCTTCCATGCGGCGCTGAGTTAGCTCCTATTTTTTATTTGTAAATATCTGTATATACCTTGTTTTAGTCTTCTTTAGTCCTTAGTTTTATTTTAATTCTAGTTTTTTTTTTTTTTTAAGTTTATTTATATTGTATTACCAAATAAATCATTTTATTGCTAGTTAATATATTTTTATTTATTGCTACAACTCATTCATGTTATATTTTTTATGTTTTAAGCTGTAACTTTTTGCTACAACTTCTGCGCTAGATCCGCTACAAACTCTTTTTATTCTGAATTTACAAGAAAGCCAAAGGTTTTATATAAAGCTTTCAAAAAAGAAAACAAAAAATATCACAAAACAAACACATTTACTTTGATTCTATACGTAACGATTTATAATATTAAAAAAGAAGCTTCATTCAAGATCTCTCTTACCAAAATGCAGTCGTCGCCGGAGGCAACCATTTAAGTTATAAAATAGTGACCAAGCTCATTGATTACTCCTATCTAAAATGCATCAACGAAAATAATGTCGTGATGAACGATGCAAACAAACAAATAGAGTCGGACACTTAACAGACCAGTCCATTAGAATTGACATGGCAAGTCATTTAGCCGCGTCAAGAATGCGTGTTACAAAACGTGCGTGGTAGCCTTAAAATGTCAGGCGCCATTATACTTCGTGGACCCACCTGTTACAAACACATACCCCTATGGAGATTCACTTGAAAATGAAATGATATATACATTCTCGTCTAGTATTTACAACCAGCCTTATATACTTATTGTGGGATTAGGTCGATTTAAGGTAGATTGTCTCAAAACATACATTTATAGTCATAACTTTTAAATAAGCGTATTTGGCAGTAGCTTTTATATTTATATTTAATAGTACTATAATATCTATAAATAAACAGAATGCTTCTTTTTCGTGACGAACTGTAAATCGGAACTCGAAAGACCATTAGGGCTTAATTTTGGTTGAAGATTAAGAGCGACTGAGCCATAGGTTGTAGAGAGACAGAGAGGTTGCTGAAGTAGAAAATATACATATAGAATGAAGTAGCGAATGAGTAGTACGTAAGTTTAGGAATATCTACAATCTATACATGTATATCTATATATTCCTGAATTCCTAGTCGGGTTATTGACACCATTTAATAACTCAAGCACCGGGAGTACGAATATGGTTATATCTGATTCGTCTAAGCAGAAGCAGGGTAAGAATAAAATATAGAAAATAAATGTTGTTGTGTTTAGGTACGAAGTCTGCGGGGTCAGCTAACGATTTAAATATCTTCAGAAAATGTGTATATTGTCTTACACTATATGTCTTATACCATATATTATAAATTGTAACTTCCGGCGTTGATACAGTGAATTTCTTTTAAATAGAAATTTCATTAATACTCGTACCTATTGATGGTTTTAGCCAAGAGTGTACCATCTATACACACTCGGCTATTACGTTGCCTTTGTATCTTACATTTCAATCGTTGCGCAATCAAGGGCCAATTATTGGTGTGAGCCTTCGTGTACTGTTACTTGCTCATTAACATATCAAATCATATGAAAAATTTCATCTCATTCTTCTGTTCCTATCGAAAATGTACCAAACTCCACGTAACATAAAGTTTATATTTGAACTCACTTTTCATTACTTATATGAGCTTGTAAAAGAAACTTTGTGTTCAGATGTTGAGATACGACCTCGTTAATTTCTTTGTTCGAGTATTGATTGTTATATGATCGTAGATTGAATTTTGTTAACTAGAAAGTGGCCTAAGGGCTATTTGTTTTTGACAGGCTTCTGAACAAATCAGATCTAGAGAATATTCTGAATTTCACAGCAACTATTAGTTTATTACTTTGCAATATAACAATTCTACGTACTAAATTAAAATAGTCCAAAAAATAATTATGAAATATCCTACCTGAAATTCTATACACGTAATACCTAATATTTAGGCAAGAGTCGATGTGGCTTTGCTTTGCCTTTATGAGTCCAAGAAAACTATTGAACTGCGAAAAGTCAGTTAAGCCGGCGGGAATCGGCTTATACTGAGACCCTTAATGAGTAAAGTGTCATCAGTTTCGTTCGGCTTCATTTCTTCTAAGTTGGTCAGATCATAAAGCCGGCGGTGCAGCGCGGTAATACGTTCAGCATTTTTGGAAAGTTTTTGGTACGTGTGCTGTCTCAGGGAATTTGTGAGGGCGTAGGTTAAAGGTTAGGTTTCTTGATAAAGCTAGTTGCGGATTGTGTCCTGTACACATTTGACGAAATGGGTTTGTTTACATTATTTTCGTTTTCCATTGAACACAAATATATAAAACAATATTAAAGCTGCGCCGAAGAAATGACAGCAGAATTCCGTTTGTTAGATACCTTTTTGTATAATTAATCCTTAATCTTAGTCTTTGTGCATCATAAGTTACATATTTAAGGTTTAACTAAATCACACGTTTCAGAAACACGATTACTTAAATTTTGCGTTATAAAAATTATATCCAAAGTAACCTCTAAAAAAGATAGGTTTCACTTAATTCGTTGCAAATACTCAACAAACGATCAAAAGTTTTTTAATAATAACAAAATTGCTTATTTTCTGTAACGTATACTTCTTACATTTGTAAAAAATATCATTTTTATAATAATAGGAACGAAAATACCTAAGTTCGTGAGCGGTTCGCCCATCCTTACCTGCGGCGCTACCGCGAACAACGATATTCGTGAATTTCGGACGATTGTCTCTGTCACTCTCATGACACCCTTAATTGGAGTAAAAGAGACAGATGCCCGCAATATACGAACTTCGACGTTCGCGGTACCGGGCCTGGGCCGCCATGATTAGTTGGAATCGAGTAGCGCGAAAAGCTCGGCGCCCCCTTAATTCTAATGATAAAAAAATTGCTGCTTACAAGTCAGGCTCAACGTCGGTGTAGTGTCCATCGGCATCGACCAGCCCCACTCTGATGGTGGGCAGGGTGTCATCCTCGTCATCTTCCTCTTCCCCTCTCGCTTCCCTCGCTTCTCTCTCTGCTATCGCTCTTGCTGCTATGACCTGTAGATAATAATAGTATTTTTAGATTTATCTAGAAAGTGGTTTCTTTTTATACCTTTTTCAGCCAGTATATGATTTATTCACCATATTCGTGTCAATTGACTTCCAGCTTAAGCATTTTAGCCTCAAAATAAGTTTAACTCACGAGTATGTAGGAGTATCTCAAAAATTTACGATTTAATATAAGTAATCAAAACGTAAGTATAAGGAATATATTTGGAATTTATGGGTTGACCATTAAGATTCTACTATTTTAGTCTTTTGTTCATACCTTTAACTAAATTTGTGCTTGATATATCTGTACATTGCCTCCTGTAATACTATTCAATATGTTATAAAATACATTTTGGCTGTGAAAACTTTGCGTGTGTCCGAAAATAAACCAGTAGTAACATAAAAAATAATGTGAAATATGCAAAACATTTGGTATGGAAATTGAACGTCGCCGGTGAGGATCCCCTTATGCTATTATGAATGTAATTAACCCTTCAACATATCGCGTAACTTAATAATTATACCTACATTTGACCTTTACCCGTCCAGCAAATCTCATACTTCGGACTATTTTCCGTTTCGTTGTAACTATAAACACAATCTGTACTCTGCAGGTGACATTAGTTACTTTAAGCAATGTGCTTGCGATTTCTCGCTGACAAATTAAGTAGTGTGGTTAATATTGTATAATATAATAAATATTTCGGAACAATCTTACACAAATCGACCTAGTTCTGCAGTAAGGCTTGTGTTGTAGGTACTAGACCACGATATATATAATAGATAGATACATAAAAATACCTCAATACATAGAAAACACCCATGACTCAGGGACAAATATCTGTGCTCATCAGCTCATCATACAAATGCCCTGACTGGGATTTGAACCCAAAACCATCGGCTTCAAAGGCAGGGTCACTAACCACTAGGCGAGACCTGTCGTCAAACGTATATATATATATACACATTATACACACACAACAGAAAATTGCGCTTGTATTCGTACCCAACACAACCAGTTCGAAAGGTATCTGTTACATCAATAGGGATGACGAATAGTATTTTTTATTAATACGGTTTACTAAAATGGATACAAAATGAGTAATTTGTCTCACTAAAGAAAACATTGAAAAAACATGATTCCCTATTTTTTGAAATATTAGACATACGTGAAAATATCAGCCTTTGGTTATTACTTTTGACTTTTTTATTACGCAACTTTTCCAAAGGTATGTTTGACCGAACAACGAAATAGATTGGGCAATATATAAAAAAAATGTAGTAGTAATGATAGTCAGATTCAACCAACACAGACCTGTAGCCGCCTCTGTGCTTGTGGTGTGATCTCCACGACGCGCGACCAACGCCGCGACTTCCTCTCGTACTGCCATTTGTCGCTGAGCGCGCATTGGTCGTCGTCCGAGTCGTTCTGAAAAAATAAACCAATTATAATAACAATTTTAAAGGGTGTACATTTAACCGATTAACCGCTGCGTCTCCTTGATTTCATATTTTTTCAATGTACCTAGTTGTGCAGAGAATTAATTTGGAACTTCCGTCAAAAATTGAATATAAAACGCCGACATGCGTGTACACACACGCATACTACAACATAGAGCCAGTGCTTTAGCTAAGTTTTTCATCTATACTTGGTATTCATCACCGACGAATATCGTCTTACTCCTGTACCCTTACCATGAGTTGTGACATTAAGGTTTTCGATAACGTTTACTATCTGTGCAACTCGCTTGTACTATTTTCGTGCGAACGAGACGCATAGATAGTAAACTCGATACTCGTTATCGAAAACCTTAAAATCACAACTCATGGTAACTTTTGTAATACAATATTCATTTATTAAATATATTGTTCTTCGTCATTCCTCCATTTAACACGATCAAGGACTATGTGGGCTGCCCTCTGCATGGAACCACATGTTTGTCTAACGACCAGCTTAAGTCTAACGACCAGGAATCTGAACATCTTGTAGGAGCTCTTCCTCTCATCATATTGGAGCAAGTTGAGGGCAAGCGCAACACGCTTGAGGCTGTGGCGAACGCATTATGTGCTGAAAAAATCTGAGAACCCTTTCCTAGAAAACTGTTGAGTCGTTTGACCGGTCGTTTGGTGATGTTTAGATTGCTCAGAATAGACTCATTCGTTCTCAATGCGGTCCACGGGGTTCTTAACATCTTTCCCCAACACTACATGTATCATCCTAATCATCATCATCATGTCAGCCTAAAGACGTCCACTGCTGGACATAGGCCTCTACTAGAACGACCCAACACCGATCCTGCGCCTTCCATATCCAGCGGTTTCCCGCGACTCTAACTAGATCGTCGGTTCACCTTGTGGGAGGCCTACCTACGCTGCTTCTCCCAGTTCGTGGTCGCCACTCCTGAACCTTTCCGTACGACATGTAATATTACCTAAGATAAAAAAATAAGCAATCTAAATTTATAGCTCTTCTATATAACAAAAATTGACATTCGCAAGTTATTTATTTCATTAATCATTATCATTATGAACTGCACTAAAATACTGCTCGGCACGGGTCTTGTAGAATGCTTCTTACTAAAAAGCTTTCAGTATGTAAATAATCCAATTTTTCCCAAACACAGACGTAGATATTCTTTTAAGATTTCTTTATACTGAACATTGTCAAAGAAATGTATATTTTTACAAGTCAGAATATTTCAAAAGAAACACGTAGCTCGGCATAACGAGTAAATTGGGTATAAAATGAGAATGTTCGTAGTATTCCGGAGTTGGTTGTATTTGTTATTAAAAAGTATTTTTTATCTTTAGGACATGTAATTTAAGTAATTTACAGCTAGGCCTTATTTTGTATGAAAGTAACATGTCGCCCGTGCAAATCCGGGTCAACCGCTAGTAGCTTAATAAAATGTTATATCCACTAGTTTCGAGGTACAAATGATTCCCGTTTGTAAAAGATATTTCTAGATTCAAATAGTCGAAAATACTAAACATGTAATATAATTAAGTAATACAACTAATTCTAATCCAAAACACAGATTCTTTTTACCTTGCACAACGAGGACAGGCAAAACATGAGGTAGTGTCAGATATTTATGTGCGTAAAGGTGTGCGTGATATTTTTCGCAAGTGACTGCACAGCTAGTCAATGGCTCCTCGGAGTTTGCTGATAATTCAATCAATCAATCATTAATAACAACCAGTATACCATGATTTGGCGTTTTTTCTGTTCGTCATGCGAACAAATTGGTGAAGCGATGAGGCGATACAAATACCGAGTTATTGACATTGTGTGTAAAACGGCCAGTTAATCTTATAGACCGGGAGACGGCTGGATTAAGTAAGCACATCTTTTAAAACTAAAATAGAATCTATTGTGTCACGATGACCGCTCAGATCTCTTAAAGTTGTAAGGAAAAGAAAGTTATGTATATTAACTGAGAATTAGTAAAAAAAAACGTAAGTGGCGAACATTGTTAATATTGGATATAGTCTTATAAATGTTTTTCTTTTTAACTTTAAAAACGATATTGAATATTAACTTCACCCAACCAGTTTAATTACTCGTTAATGAATACGTTAATGTGTAGGTCGTCATTACGCGACTTAATGGGCTCCTGCGGCGAAACAATTGATTCTATCACTCTCATGACGCCTTAATTGGAGTAAAAGAGAAAGATGCTCGAAATATACGAAATTCCACGTCTGCGGTACCAGGCCTGCAGGTACATTATTTCCATTAGTGAACACGCTAAAGTCAAGTACCTACTTCCTTTAATGCGATTGTCCTAGTGGTAAACGGCACACGTTTCTTACTAGTCTCAATGGGAACTTTACTGTTTCCAATGAAATCCATAGAGTTATGTTTTGATTTTCTTTTGGGATTCCGTTGTAGGTATGGCCTAAATAGCCGAAAGGGCAATTTCTGTTTCCGATACCATGTGGCGCAGCGGCATACATATTATGTGGACTTAAGACGAATTACTTTAATAGCGTTTTATTACCCGTAATTTTATTTGTAACCGTCAGTTTTATTGTCTGTTACATGCATAATTCCTAAAGATTTCATTCAAATGTGTTATATTCAGAATTATCAATATGTTTTCACTTCAGTGCACTAACAAGGCTTGATAAATCACTCTAGTATGTTATTGAAATCGGTTATATTCCACATCATTTGGTTTATTCAATTTGCCGAGGGCAACAATCATTTTCCATTTAGTTACTAAGAATGGAGGTGAGTTGCAAGTTTTGGACAATAAATCGATATAATTATTGAAGGCTGATGAATAATTACCACATATGTAATATGCATACAGCTGATGTGCTATAGCTTATAAGAATAGACTTTTGAAAGTCACATTAGTTATCAAAATTGACATATTTTATCGCCACGTGAATAGATCTTATAAGGATTCGATGGTCAATAGCCAATTCTTGCGGTAACCAATTTTAATCATAATTATTAGTAATACTTCACTTCAAGTTTTGCGTAATAATTAGATATCTCCTTGTTGAATTAAACACACAAGACATAGAATGACAATATATATACTAAACCGCAATTCCCGCATCCTGGCAAACACATTAGCGACATCTATCATGTTTAATAGCAGTACGTCTCAGTGCTACACTAGTTCTATGGAGACATCTTCATAGAACTCTCGCTGTCAAAATAACTCAACATGTATGTAGATGGCGCTGCACCACATAGTACCAAAAGAGAGAAAGAGCCAGTATGTTGGATGAAGGCGACCTTGTATAGAAATTGTCATTCCATGTCTTGTATTTATGTTCCTTGCGCAAATGTATAACGAAATTTGACGACCGGTCTGACCTAGTGGATAGTGACCCTGCCTATGAAGCCTATGGTCCTGGGTTCGATTCGCAGTCAGGGCATTTATTTGTGTGATGAGCACAGATATTTGTTCCTCAGTCATGGGTGTTTTCTATGTATTTAAGTATTTATATCTATTATATATATATATATATCGTCATATTATATGTATTACTGAGCTTACCGTAGGACTAGGTCGATTTGTGTCAGATTGTCCTGAAATATTTATTTATTTATTTAAATAATAGTACATATAAAAGGCAAAAACTAGATGTTGGCGGCATATTGGTACAACAATGAGATTTACAAATAAATAATTTTTCATTTTCGATATGATAGATAGCTTAAAGAATTTAACCACAACGAAATAGACCCAAACGCATAACTCAATGACGAAATACTCGTATTTCTAGCGTTTTATTTATATATCTTTTATCAATGTACGAGTAAATCGTTCCTAGCATAAATGCAATGCTGATAATCTTTATATTATAGATACTTACATTTATGTTAAATAATTTTGAAGGCATTTTATAAAGGTAAGCTTTCGTCAAAACCTCAGGGAAATGAAAATTCCTCTAATGATGAGGAAAATGTTGGGGAGGCTAATTGGGATAGACGTTTATATATACCTACTGTGGTTAGCGATGTTAAGGACTGTTTTACCTATTTACCTCCAGTTGCCGGGAAACAGTTAACAAAACGTACCTAATCGTATTTGTGTCATTATCTAGGAAAAGGGACCTTCTTGTCGATGGCACTTACGTCGAATCGCGTTGCGTTAGTATGGTATCGTCTTGAACAACGACATAAGCGCGTCGACGATAAGGTCCTTTTTCATAGATAATCACATTTATCAGACATAATCACTTGTCATCAAATTGACTAGGTATCTATCTATTGGTATATAGCGTGTATTTTCTATACGGGGTATATTGCAGTGGCGATTAGTATTGGACCTCGGGAACCTAGTTACATTCATTTTGTTAAAAAATATTTTTGTGTTCATACATAATAATTAAGCACGCAATGTATTGCATCCATTATAATTAACGTACCGTCATGTCATGTCAGTATTACTTATTACGTCAAAGTACGAAAAGATTGTTAGAACTACTTCATAATCATAACACTATTTAACAAAATTATTAACATCATACGAGTCGTATTACTGGAAACTATATGTGGACAACTTATAGGCCCGTATGAAAAATAAAATAAAATACACACTGTATACTTGACATCAACTTAATAACTAATTGATGACATGGAAATTATACGCAAAACATGATGAAATATGAACGCAGAGAGATTGTTAAGTAAAGGATTGAGATTATGGATAGTGCATTTTAAATGCTATATTGTTATATAGTTTTTTTTCTACGAGTAGGTATACAAATAATATCTTAATATCATATGAATTAGCAAATAACAATCAACTTATACATATTGGAAATGGGATGCGATGTTATACAAGATTAGATATTAACCCAGACTGACCGTAAAGTGCGAAGTTGAAGAACATTTGGTCCAGGTCTCCATAGTCCCTGCAGGGACAATGAGGATCATATTTTTGTGGATATAAATGTTCTGGGGAACAAATATGACCCACGCGTATTCTACGCAGAATAGAAGTACTGGATTTTAAAAGCAAAATAATATTGTTGGCTGAATACTGGGTGTTATACAAAACATGATACAAGATTATCAAACCGGTATCTGTTCATGATTTTAAACATCATTTACTATGGTTTCAAGTTTGTAAAATTAAATAAAAATTGAGCTATTCCGTAGAAAAAGTGAAGTATAAGTTGACGAAAATGTATGAGAGAGTTGTGTTTTTTTTGCAAATCATGACTAGATGCCGGCTTGATAGTCTTGTATCACGTTTTTTATAACACCCTGTGTATAATAAAGATGTGAATCTAAATCTTCAAATACATTGCACGTAACGGAAACTCCAATCCTTTTAACCTTTTCAAGCGAGCAACGTCTTATAATTTTTAATTAATTGCAGCTTAATTGATAGTGCTCACCAGAAGTTTTCAGTAAAATTAATATTCAAACTTCAGTTTTACAAAAAGTTACGTCTGCAGCTTACAAAGTTTCCCGCCCTTTTTCAAAACGATTTTTTAATCCTCCGCTACAAGTCAACAAGGACGGTAAATCCTTTTTGGTTCAACCTTTACATTCGTGATAACCGTTTTAATTGAATTTTAGTTCACACTACCAAACGGGCGTATACGTGTATCAATAGGTACAAATTAAAAGGTGTTCCGATCCTTCTTGATGTAAAGGCCACGGTGTAACAAGTTGTATTGTTAAATTTGATGAAGTTTACTGCTCAGAAAAGATTACAGTGTGGGTCATTTTAATTGTAGTACAATTTGATTTCAAGTTTCACTTCTAAGATACGTAACGTAAAAGAATAATGAAATGAAAACAAGAAAAGAAAAAAATAACTATTATCTGTTTTCTCACGACTTTTAAAACTTGTCACTTAACATTTTAATTTGAACCCACCCGCATTAATTAGCAGTTATTATACCCGGTAATTGCTAACGGATCGCGTGACCTGTCAAATTCTCAGTTTAAATACAGAATTGATAGTCTGTTAAAAAATTCTCACGTAGTATTTTTCTATCCATCCAATTTATGGTGTTTCAAGTGATTTGTCAGAAGCCCTTTTAAAGTATTGAGAAGCTTTTACGTAATTGTATAATTTATATATTTTATTGATGTTTTAAAGTAAAGACGTTTGCCATGTTATTTAGGATTTATAACAATTTCTACAGTTCTACAAGTTAACAAGGAGATGGGGTTTGGGAGGGAGAAATGAAGTAAGTTGTATCCAGGCTTCGGAGTGTTTTTTAGCACGGTAAGACTAAAGTGAGCTATACATAGATATTGCTGACATTAAAGATGAAGTCATACCCATCCTCATCCTCAATAATTAAACTCGTAAGTTATGCCCAATAGATGGGCTTCAATCTTTCTATCTGTTGTAAAAAGGTTAGACAAATATTACAGTCGCGTCACATTAAGTTGTTAATATACTTACTTATATATTTAATGTCGTAGATTAGGCAAATTTATATAAGGGGTGTTTCTATCGTTATCACACTCGTGCCACACAAGCCATATCTCCTGGTAGCCGTAACAAAGGCAATTTCAGGCATGACCGGCCTTCTGTTCTAGGGAGGTAATAGCCTTACTCTTTGTACCTAACTAACAGCCTCTTAACTCGGCTTATGTTGCATGAAATTTACTGTCAAGTTTAACAATAGCACGTACGCACGTACTCAGTGGATGTCTCTTTCCTGGTGTTGTTTTAATTTCCATTGGTTAAAATACTCCATAAGGAATGAAGTATTACTTTAAGTCTGGTAAACCTAAAGCAATACGGAAGGAATAGTAGGACAGTCAAAATCGACAATAAATTAACAAAGCATGATGTATCTCTGATTTTTTAGTATGTTGTTTGGACCCATTAGGACTATATATACACAAGTTTGCAATTCGCAAAAAGTTGTGGAATTTTTTTTATACACAAAAAACCGCAAAAATTTGGTGATTTTTTTAGATTCTGCTGTGTGTCTCCTAATTCATGCATTTCTTGTCAAAAGCGCCTATAAGGGTTTTGAAGAACATTAAATTTGTGATAAGGTAAGCCTGATTGGACCTCTATACGTCAATTAGTTACGGAAATATGACCCTTTGAAAATGGGTAACTTTTTGCCCAAGTCGATAATTTAAGTATTATACCATTTTTGAACCCAAATTTTGTAGAAATTCTTACACCTACGAAAAAAAAAATTATTATAATTTATAGGCGATTTATTGAACTTTAAAATAAATGTAGAAGGGGGTCTGTAACCCTAGTAGTTCTCTCAATATTTCAGAAAAACCCAAGACGGAATCGCCTTTGTCTAGGTATGTTCCATGAACTTTCCTATTTTTAGTGTTTTGCATTAGTATTTTTTTTATACAACGACGGTGGCAATCAACCATACGGTCCGCCTGATGGTATGCAGTTACTGTAGCCTATGGACGCCTGCAGCTCCAGAGGATTCACATGCGCGTTGCCTACCCTACAATGAAACAGAAGGCTTGAAATCATTAAATAGACAATTAAATGTATTATTATATAGACATAAGTGATCATATATACTTACTTTCTCAATCAATCAGTCAATCAAAATAGACACATATGTAGAGTCGAATACCTACTCTGTCAGATACGAAGATATGGTATTTTAAAAACACTAGTGCTGGAAATCAACCATCGTGGACGAGTACGTGAGTTTAAAAAATAGACCTCCCTCGTCAGCCAAGTTTAGTTACTTGCTGGACTTTTCTGCCTACACGAGGGTCTCCTCACACGGGACGGTGATATCAATGAGCATTGCTCGGCGTAGCGATCGATCATCAGCACCGATATATTTATATGCTTATTGGCTCAAATATTAGTCCTGTCCGCGATAACAACAGAGCAAAGACTGGAACTGGTGGCGCAGGCGAGGGTGGTACATGAAGTATGCCACCTCGCCGTCGCCTCGCCTCGCCGGTCTAACCTTAAGGACAACCTGCTAGTGTATAATCCTGACTGGGACTTTATCTGTTCAAAGTACTCGCTGTTAGCAAGAACTATGAGAACGACCGGAAATAATATACCTGACTCTTATTGCAACAATGGTGTTCCGAACACATGATAGAAGTCTGCGAAGCCGATGCTAATGACACGAAAATATACGGGGTACACTAAGCGCATGCTGTCCGTGTCGTACAGAAAGATACAACACTCGCACACGGTGAAAATCACTATTGAGATTTAATGGAATCTAAAATGTACTATGGCTAATTGTTGAAAAAGACCTTTCTTATTCTTGTTCTGTAATGTTTTAGTACTTTATTATTATATACTTTATAATTATTTATTTATAGTACTATTAGGTATCTGAGGTAGGTAGGTATATTATATTCAATGTATAGAAGCAGGTAACTCACGTTTTATATAGTTCATAAAAACTAATAGAATGTTGCTTGTAAACTTATAATATAAAACGTGAGATCTCACGATAGTTTTGATGTAGGTATATTATTTTACATTAGTTTTCACATATGTCTTTATCCAGACACCTAAAGAAATGTGTCGTTTTTATTTTATTTTACATTTTATTCTTTTCATAAATAAGTTTTATGTATCCTAAAATTGGGTATCTACGTTTTAAACATACTTAACATTTGCTAACTAGGAAACCCCTTTAGTATGATATTACGTATTACTTTGTACTATAGTTATTATATCTTCCTCAGTTACACAATATTCATAACTCCCGAGGGAATAACGAAGGCTATTTTTCTTTAATATACATGCATAGTATAACAAGTAAGTAAGTACTTTAACAAGTAATCTTTATGAAGAAATGTTCCATAGGTACATATTTGTTAAATGCGGATTTTACCTCGCTTGGGTTTTTTTGAAATTATGACAGAACTACAAAGCCTACAGAGCCCGGTCTACATTTATTTTAAAGCTTATTAAATTGCCTATAAATCGTATCCCATAAGTTGTACTAGTTGGATCAGTAGTGTCGATGCAATTTTAGCCGACAAAAAGGATATAACTAAAATTTACATATTTTTTAAAAAGTGGCCTATTTTCAAAATGTAGCCATTCTGTGACCAATAGCCCTATTGATCTCTAATTAGCTTTAATTTATCACAAATTTAATGTTCTTTAAAACGTATATAGGACTTTGAACAAAAAATGCATGGATTCGGAGACATAGAGATTAATCTAAAAAAAATCTGAAAATTTCGTGGTTTTTTGTGAATATTTTTTTTTCCACAACTTTTCGTGAATTGCAAACTCGTGTGTACATAGCCCTAATGGGTCCTAATAACATACTAAAAATTCAGAGATACATCATGCTTTGCGAATTTAGCTATTTTTTGTGTCGATTTTGACTGGCCTATAGGTATTTATTTTATTAACCCGCGGATAGCGTTTCTTAAGGTGTTTATGTATTCTCTGGTTGAATCTCGAAAGATTTACATTAACAAGACCTGTAATTTAACTATCACTATTCCAACAAGATAGTTCGTCATGTTATTTATCATAAAGCTAGAATTGAAATTAATAAAGTATACAAAAGTATTAATTACTATGAAAAAACAACTCCTTAGTCGATTTGTTGATTTTGAAGCCAAAATAACAGCAAAATTTCTCCAAAACCTGCTTTCATAGCCTAGTGAAAAAAACAGCATGCTGAGTCGTGGGTCAAAATTTATAAAATGGGCTAGCAAAAACTACAGGTGTTCATTTACTATTGTCGCTAGTATTGTGACTGATCATAAAAAATGTTTGCGAAAACTAATAATTTAAAACACTTTTTGTAATACTCATATCTATTGTTCTCGTTATTCTGCGTAGAATAAAACAAAAACTTTAGTTTTCAGAAAAAGTAAATGATACACTTTTTCCACTAATGTCCGTTATTTATGTCGCAAAGCATCATAATATAATGAATGAATGCGATAGCCTCTTATTCGGCAGTCATACTGGTATTGCTTAAGACGGTTATAAAGAACGGTCACAAATAAATCTAATAACATATGACGTAAATACTGAACACGAGAACAATGTCTATCAATTTTTCTTATCTATTTTTCCCAAGCACTACCCGTCTTGCTCCATCAGTAGCCGGCAACGTGCCGAAACGTTTCTATCATTAACCCGATCATCAAAGGTCGATAACGTTCGCGTGAGGTGAAATTGTTATGATCTTTGTATGACTCAAGATGGTTGCAATTTGACGTGACCTTACCCTGGGGTTACGACTTCGGGGTAACCGTTTATATGCACACGAATGTGGTTTCTACGTAATTACCTTGGTGATACCAGAATTACCTGAGGGTGTAATTTCTGCTTTTATTGTATAATATAAATATTTATACATTATTTTTATATTAAGCAGAAACGTCTGCTAGCATATCAAAGATATTTAAATCGAAAAATTTGACTCGCAGCGGGACTCGAACCCACAACCACTGGATCACTAGCCCAGTGCACTACCAGTTGTGCTATACGAGCGCCGCTTAGACGTGTCAAATTTTTCTATCTTATCCTTCTTGGTATACGTCATTACGGGTGTAGCGACATCTACCGAAGAGTATTGAACCCTTTTTACGGCATCGATGTCTCAAATTTAGATTGAGAATTCATCGATAACAATTTGCTACCCCTTTGTGGTTGTGGGTTCGAGTCCCGCTGCGAGTAAAATTTTTCTATTTTTCTTTCGATTTAAATAATATTTATACATATTTAGTGAAACGTGCATAACTATAGAATCTACATCCATCAGGTACGTACATTCAACCGAATTATTTTAAACCGAGTAAAAGTAATAAATCGGCGATTCAACAAAGAAAAAGTTTACATCAACTATTTTATATGACTATAAAATGACAATGGAAATTTGATATATATCGTCAATTCAGCTACATGACATAATCAGTGACCTAACAAAATAATTTTCCATTATTGCATCATAGTATCATATGGTCTTACTTATTTTTTGTATTACTATAGCAATAAAATAAATCCTTTGTAAGTTCTAGGATAAGCTTTATTTTGTTCCAGTCGACGTGGTTTAGTAAATTAGAAAATTACATACATATTGTTCATTTGTAACCTAAAGGTTTTGAATCATTTTTGGAATCCCATCTTATGTGTTTCTGGTTGAGTGATCGGAGCTCCTTTCTTGTGTTACTTGTGTTTTTATCCAAAGTTGCGGTAATTAATACAGAATAATCTAATATGTTAGCTATAAAGAGTGTCCTGTAAAGCAAAACTATAGTGAATTGTTACATTTTGTGTTGCAAAAGCCAAAATATTATTGTCCCTTACTGTCGCTCGCGGATGCGTGCTCCAGTCATTATTCCTCCTAGGAGATTGCATATTTGAGAAAAGACGGGTTACGCTGTGACCGGGTGGACTAATCAGTGAGGGCGTCAGCCGTGAAAGCCAGAGACGTGGTTTCAAATCCTGCCTCGGACGCCGGTATGCATGTCACTTTTTCTTAAGTATATGTCATTTATTTCCCTTTCTAATAAAAAACCTTATCAGATAAATATGAATATAATAATATATATTCAGTTATTGCTAAAACAATCAATAAACTATATCTAAAACATCTCAAGCATTTCACGCGGCTGTCCCAAACCACCTACTCAAAAACCGCAGTATCTTCCATCTATAGAACAAACAAGTATTTATATGATATAGCGATATGCAAATAGTGGGAGTGGTAATCGATACAGCGTGTCGGTATCGAATAGGCTTAGTCGATTATTCGATAGTATTGTAACAACAGCTGATACGTTTGAATGGGCTTTATCTCTATATCTACTATCTTGTTACAGGCGCTATTCGTCAAGAAAGAAAGTGCTTCGTTAAGGCTTCATATTATTCAATGATAGACTATAAAAAAAAAGTAGCGTACATTATATTATTTAGACAGGCACTGCGGAGAGTTTTTAATGGACTATACAAAACCTGAAAAAAAAATACATTTTCAGTTTGATTTGCATGCATTTTGATGAGAGTTTCGTGAAAGTAACTTACAGTCTGGAGAAGGTTTTCGTATATAATAAATAGATACCCCATATCCTAGTCGTCCGCAGGGATCCGTTAATATCAGTAAGAAATCTGTCGTAACTACATACAAATTTCTCATTTGATTCAAACAAGTCAATATCTCTGATAATTCATCGAATAAACAATTGTACATAGTGGCATTAGTGGCTAAGTTGAATTGGGGTCAAAATGCAATAATGTGTAACATCTGATACATATAATATATTCGAACACTTAATAAATACACCCAATAACATAACCATCAAATGAATAACATAACCATATTCATCGATTTTACACAAAGGAACAAAACCTACTGTAAGCTTGGATTGTACTTCGTACTTCAGGACAGTAACTATTCATATACATACATAATAAATAGATCTATTTTGAACGTTCTATTTATACTAATGATGAAATGATATAAAACGTTCTTATTTATTGTACGAACGTATATTTTATTTATTTTCTGTTATTACTCCGAAATCTTTATTTCTGATAAAGACAACTAAATTCCCTAACCAGGATTCGTAGGCATACGAGTAGTCACTACCCATGACGACGAAGTTCTATTTATAAAACGTAACTTCATGCCCTTAATTATGTTTCTAACATTTATTGAAAACCAAAGCTGATACCTACATGCAGAATAATATTTTGAATTTTGATATCTTGTTAGCATAGGGATTTTTTTATCGATTCAAAATGATATTTGATACTTACAAATCGTTCGACAGCTAATTGAGCATCGCATCTCATTCGATACGTATTTTATGCGACCGTAAAATTAGAAACAAGTACAGCTAGGTCGTAATGTTGCAGATGGAATAAGCATTTAGCTGGAAAGCAAACATCACGGTTTATATGTTTATGTTAGAACAAGGAGGAAAGTCACAGTTATAATAATGAGTATTTAAGCAACAACTATTGCTGGACTGACCAAAATGTATGTTATTCTAAACTTACCAGTTTAAAGCCTTCCTAGAATAGCCGGTAGCGATTAGCGATGCTGCATATTTACGACTGGCGGCGTGTCTATACGTACAACCCGATCGCCGACGTTTGACTAATTTTCATTTTGGTACTTCATTTGTGTACGATTGTCCTAAAATATTTATTTACTTATGTATATTTTAAAGTGCATGTTTATAATCACTGCATTGGGGTTATCTAAGTTAACCTTTAAAACAAATATTCCTTATGCACCTCGTTCAATTTTGTTTATTGGACGTTCAGCCATATTGTTTGCATGAATTGTGTAACTATCAAAACACTGATCAAATTCATTCCATTCACTCTGCTTTTTTTAAGTTATGAGAACTAGTAAACCAGATATTTACTATAAAATATACTCAATATGAAAACTGTAATCACTTTTTTCACATTTTAAGGAATTAAAATTAAGAGTTAAGATTTGCAGCGCTAATATATTTTCTGTTTGTTTCTATGTATTAATATACTGGTTAATGTACTAGCCTTGTAGTTGCAGTATTAATATGCCTGTGCACTCCATGTTCTTTTAAATGCCCATAAAATTAAAAGCAAACGAGTTGGTCCTTAACGTCTTTCCATGTACATGTTATATAAGTACCTATACATATCTTCATAAATTCAGATACTTATCTAGATCTTTAAAATGAAGTCGTCCTGTTAGCGCTTTAGATGACCATTTATTATTAACAATATATTCACGTATTTAAATGGACTACTTTTCAAATTAAACATGTATTAGGTAGGTATGTGTAGTTCTGACCCATTAAGATAATTAACCCCCATCCCAAATCTTAATGACCAGAAACCATCTGAGGACGGACAGCAGAGTCCTATTTGATCGATGGAGCTTATTATGATCGCCAACTCGCCTGCCAAGTGTGGCGTTTACGGCATTAAACCCCATCCTCAAGTATAGGTTGGTCAGGTTTGATCGTAGCGAAGAGTCTTCTGAATATCATATTTTATAATATAATACCAGCAGTGCAATTAACTTTCTCACAGTATCAAGAAACCCTTGAGAACTCGAAGGTCAAAATAAATGAAATGATCGAATATTCAAATATTAATCACCCAATATTACTTCCTTAAAATTCAATATCGGAATTATTTAAATAATTCACTTTCATTAGGACCGCTTAATATTATGACTAAGTAATTCGTGAGTACCTAATGGAGATGTAATCGAGTCAAATTCTTTTCAATATTACTTTTCGGGTATAACAAAAGGTATTTATCCAGATAATTAGTACATACTACATAACCGAAAGAAAGTTTGAAACCTACCCTCCTTGATAAAGTTACATATATATTTATATGAAATTGTCTAATTTATACATTGTACTTGAATTTATTATTTACAATATTTCCACTGCCTAGCGTTTAACCCGCAAAATATATTTATGTAAAATTGGCGGCCAAGTCCACAAGCACATAACGCTTTCGAAGTAAGAAAAGATCATATCGCAGGAAGCCCCTAAGCCCTGATTTTACTAACCCTATACTTTAGTGAAAAAAAGGATGGCTCGGCCGTTTCATAAATTTATTTCATGTCATATGGAACACACTTTCTGTACTGTGTTGGGAGGTTTACGTATAAGTAATAAAGTATAGTTCAGTATTGCATCTGTGGTCCAAAAGTTCAAATAGATACCAACTTTATTTTTTTGTTCAATTTGTTGTCTAGTTGTACAGGGAATCAGCCGCGAGTGCTGATAACATGGGTTCAAATCCTGAGGACACCCGTGGACTTGGTCACTTTTTCTATAGTAACGTCATCTATTTTACTTCAATTTAACTTATTCATTAAACATTATTGCCGAAAAAGAAAACTGTACAACCGGCGAACTTAGTGCCCAATGTCATTATCTACACGTCAACCACAGGGCTAAACAGAGGCATGACAAAGAGGAGAAAAAAGTATAGTTAGAAAACATTTATTACGATTCATTGCATAATTAACTAAAAATGTCTAATAAACTATATAGTAGTACATAAAAAAATGCTATACTATAATTAAAGGGCACTCATTCAATAAGACTTGTTTCAGCGATACAAGCATTTCTCGGCGTTGTTATCATTTCTAAGGATAAAGATTACTTTAACAACGTAGATAAAAAGTTTCAATTATTCTATTTTTATCCGAAATATAACGAGACAAGTTGTCTAACTACATAGTAGTTTACAAAGACAACGCTAACTGTGCAACAAATAACAATGTAAGTTTTTCAATCAGAGAAAAAGATTTTCAAAAGTATTTTCTTGACAACGGTACATCTGCTGTTTAAATTACTTATTAATTATGCTTACTGTAAACGATTATCTCGGCAGTAGGGGTCTAAGTAGCATAACGACTTTACAATTTGGCTCAAAAAGAAAGAAACACATATCACCATCTAACGAACATGTAACCCTACGTTTTAATCACCAGGCTGTCCAGAAATAGAATTTAAAATTTTGCCGTAGACATTCTTTTTTTACGAGAGTGAATGCCATCAGATCTGATCTTAAAACCTAGAGGCACAGCTAGGTGTTGTTCAGGTTATCTCTGGTCTCATCAGAATCTTTTACTTCAACGTAAATATTATATGTCAATTTTACATTAATTTCGTTTCGAGAAACTCAGTTCGAAGGCACGATTTTTGGATTGACAGTCCCAAGTTTTATCTCCAGGTTATCAACGCTATTAATACAAATTAATGTATTAGTTTCGTTTAATAAGCCTTTGCTGTGGACTGCATGAATTGCCAATCTATTTATTTTGACACTATTTTGTACATCGGATCATTTTGTTATCGGAAACGAAAGCAGGTCCTATTGCTGTATGCAATATATACATACGTGTTTTGAATTTGGTTTCATGTAGGTTTCTAACTCAGGAAGAACATTGTTATTATATCTTTGTGTACTTCTTAAGACTTGATAGGCTAAAATAATGATATAACAACTTACCGATCTCTTCTGATGGTGGTGGTGCTCTAACTTCATGGTGGCACAGCGGTTGAGGGCAGTCAGTCGTCTGAAGAGGGACTGCAAAGAGTCGGCATCCAAAAATGGATGGTCGTTCTGTACGCCTGACACATCGATGGGAAATTGAAGGTCTGTAACAAAGAGTACAATTTTATTGTATTGTTCGAATTTACGCTGCTTTTTCTCACAATCAAAATGACACGGACACACAAATATCTATAATATTGGGATGAGTGGACGTATGTCAGCAAATAGAATACGTCCTTTCCACTCCACGTAACTAAATATAAATCTTTACTTGAAAATAATAATTATACTTGGGTAAACCTTAACACTTACAATCATTTTGATAAGCGCTATACGAGTATATATGACTGTAGTCTTGTACCTAATTTTATTAGAGTAGAGCTAAATTAGTCTGTTAAATTATGAACGTGTATCTATGTACGTATATATGTACCTATGCGTCTATATATAACTATCGTAGGAAACGTCAGTCAAGCAGAATGAATGAAACTTGCCCGTCACGTCAATGTACGTAATGAATGGGCATATACGTCACACAAGTGATACCAAGTTGAAGGTTCGTATCTTATTCCATTCTTATCGTTCAGATAGGCCTGAACAAGAACTGTCTTTGTATTTCGATAGGTGTCTCAGTATCAAGAGAACAACTTATCATTTATTGTGTTTATTATTCGTAGTTAGTTAGCAGTCTGTTGAATTTACGGATTCAAACTTATGGACTTCTTATTTGCATATAGTTGGTTCCAGTAGTCGCTTGTTTTAGAACCTTACAAAAGATTACATATTTTTTGTTTATCTTAGACTTTTTTATGCTTTGAACTGTTGAATTAACCGCACAAAATGCTTTATTTCTATCATTCACAGAGCTCGACTGCGGTTGCCAATCTTTTCAGGGTTAAAGTGAAGGCTGTGTGTACATATAGCAAAATGTGACAAAATCCGCAAATATTTTGCAATATTGGCTGAATAAGCCATCACGCCTATGAAATGGATTCAGCTCAAACAAGGGTTTGTTGGCCCAACAAAATTTAATATGCGTTATCATGAAGGCTCATACATAACTATGGATATATTGTATATAATGTGTGATATATAGCGTGACTAGTGTCTGGTATAAACTACCACGTAAGTACCAAACTATGTCACATAAAAATATATTGCTGTTACGAGTATAAATAGCACCGTGATCTCAGAGCGGGGCTTTGGTGACTGTCGGATAAGACAGAAAAAATAACTGTCCCTTTTAGATCCCTCCATCTTTGTGTTTTTAGTATTTCTAAATGGAATCCATAATGAAACAAAAACAAAGACTGACGTAGAATAACCCCGATTTCAAATATGATATCATTGCTACGAAGCATAAATAAGGGGTTGAAGTGTAATGGTTCGTATAATGTGGTATTATATTTAGAAGTTATATGTATCTGCTTCTTTGCATATAATGAAAATGTTTCTTCATTTCTAAGACAAAATAACAATGGCTATATAAAATATTGCTGAAATGTTGTATTTATTAGCTATTCTTGGAACGTACACTTTTGTATGTACAAAAATTATATTTTATTCTTAGTATGTAGGGGATAGGGGTATTTTCTACACGCAATACGTGTTACCTTTAGAGCATGTATGTACAGTCAGCATCAAAAGTCGCTATACGCTCCAGGTGCTCAAAGAGAGGTCAACATTTAAACCATCAAAAAATGGTTAACTGTCATGGCTGTATTTATACGTGAGCACTTAACGAGTCAGAAATATCTTAACAGTCGCTATTCAATTATTTCTATACTTTCAAATAGTCATTATTACCGAAGCTGTCAAAAAACCAGTAGTATCTAAGCAGTCAATGCGTCAAATATATCTGAACAACATGGGAAAACGGACGTTTATAGCATATAAATATGGTTGAATATTTAATGAAAAGTTGCCATACTAATTTTAGGTAAGCGTTTTGACAATCATCGAAAGCAGTACAGCCTTGTCATCGCATACATCCATCTCACGTTTTTCCCTTTAATCGTTTGACAGATGCCTTTCAATAAACTTACTAATAAGGTAATAAGTGATAACTAGGTACTGATAACTTATGTTGAATGTTTTACAGTTCTAATTACTTAATTTTTCCCTGCGAGATGTCGCTGTCCTCACGGCTACTTCGCGGTGTTAAGATTTTTCTCCCATCATATGTAGAGCTCCCATTGAATTGAAAATAAACGAGTGTCATGTTGTCAAGTTAAGTATATTACTAACACAGTATTCCGTCAATTGTCGTTTAGCACGATTGGCTCTGTGGTACAGCCGACATGATATAGTGCACGAGAATGCGGGTTCGAGACCCAGTACTTATGAAATCTTTTTGTGTATTTTTACGTCTTATTTATTTTATAAAATGTGTCCTTGCAACTTCTCTTCTCTTTGCTTGAAATAATCGTTCTGAAAATCTGTAAAATTATTGTCATTAATTTTTGAACTCCCGTTCAAAAATTAGAGGGATGAAATAATATAATTCATATTACATTAGGTCCAAAATCTTTTGAAAACCATGAAAATTATGTTTATCCTAACTATTAGATTTGAGTTTTAGTAAAAAACTTAAAAAAGCCTCTTCGCCGCCAAGTCAAACAAGGAAAAGCGTGCCACCCACGACAAGCAACAAATTACACAAACAACTGTCAACTTTGTCTTGTCAAATGACGGGGCACGAAGTGTTCTGACTTCATATCCAGTCAATGGCACCAAAAATGTTAAAATATTTTAACAACAAATTAAACAATATTTTTTATAAGCTAGTTTTATTTAACAAATAACATTATTTAAAAATAAACTTTGCTCCTTGACCTATATATGAAAAACAAAAAATATAATTACTATCTCAATATCGCGTATATCCACCTTCAGCATTGAGAACGTCCTGTAAACGTTGTCGCATAGAACTCACTAAATGTTCACAGAGGTTTTTGCCCCTGAAAGATTCCCATAATATATTGTATACGTGTCTCTTTAAGTTCTCCCGTGTTCTCGCTTGCGACGTATCCCATTGTTGTACCATTTTTCCCCACAAATTCTCGATAGGGTTTAGATCCGGACTCTTGGGTGGTAATTTTATCAACGTACATACTCCTCTCCGTTGTAGACCATCAATCCAGTTTTGGACTAAATTGGAATTGTGAATCGAACTATTGTCCTGAATGAATGTGATATGTTCACCGGGATACACCACCTCACAGTAGATCGAAATGAATAAAAAATGGACATTCGCATTTTGTTCCAAAAATCCTATTTAAAAAAATGTTTTTCGGTTGGAAATGATGTAAGGAATAAAAAATGTTACATAAAATTTTTCTAAATAAGGCTTATTTTAAACAGAAAAAAATTAAATGTGTTTTTTTTATATGAAACTGAAAAATAGATGTCTTATTGTAAGAAAACCGAAACCGATCCAGCTTTCAAACTTTTAGAATATCATTGTCCTACTTTAGGATAGTGGAAAATAGTAAACAGCTTATCTCAGTAGGTGCCCGTTTTTTTTATAGACCAGTCGAAAGTCAGTAAATATAACGTTTTCCTTAGTTCTTTATTTTTTTAATTTCTCTAAAAAATCGGTATATTCATGACAATTTAGTATAAAAACAACATAAGTTTGACATTTTGATAAAGATATAAACACTATTTACAAGGAAATAGTTAAAAAAGTGTAAAAGAAGGTGGTGAATGAAATAATTTCTTACAAAGCATTTTTTTCATTAACTTACGTTGTTATTGTTGATTTCAAGTATATTTTAACTTTTTGTTACTATCATAGTTACTAAAACATCGCAATAAATGTTTCAATTTCAATGCAATTTTTAACTATTTCCTTGTAAAAAAATGTTTTTACCTTTATCAAAATGTCAAACTTATGTGGTTTTTATACTAAATTGTCATGAATATACCGATTTTTTAGAGAAATTAAAAAAATAAAGAACTAAGGAAAATGTTATATTTACTGACTTTCGACTGGACTATAAAAAAAAACGGGCACCTACTGAGATAAGCTGTTTACTATTTTCCACTATCCTAAAGTAGGACAACGATATTCTAAAGGTTTGAAAGCTGGATCGGTTTCGGTTTTCTTACAAAAAGATATTTATTTTTCAGTTTCATATAAAAAAAAACACATTTAATTTTTTTCTGGTTATAATAAGCCTTATTTTGAAAAATTTTATATAACATCTTTTATTTCTTACATGATTTCGAACCGAAAAACATTTTTTTAAATAGGATTTTTGGAAAAAAATGCGAATGTCCATTTTTTATTCATTTCGATCCACTGTGCACCTGAGCTGTCGGCAAAAACGATTCCTCTAGGATGCTTTTATATTGCATTGAGTTCATTCTACCTGAAATTTCAACTAGCTCCCCGAGACTATTTTTGGACATCCACCCCCAATATGCATTAGTAATACGACCGCTTCGCTCGTTTAGTAATATGTTCCGCTCGTGGTATCTTGAGTTGTCCACTCTCCATAAACTGACTCTTCCGTTATCAGAGGAGCAAAATACTTTCTCATCCATGAAACATACCTTGCTGAAGTCGTAGTTGAGGTATCGTGCCGCGAATGCTAACCGGAGTTCTTTGTGCCTTTGTGTTAAAACTGGCTTCTTGGCTGGTATCCTATGCTTCAGACCGCTCTCATTCAGTCTTCGCCTTACTGTGCTGTTGGATGTTTGTATTTGAGCAGCGATCTGCGTCGTATTCACGAATCTATCTGCTCGTGCCCTTTCCACAATGAGCCTGTCTTGGTTGACGTTAGTACTTCGGGGGCGGCCTGTAGTAACATGGCAATTCAAATTTCCTTCGTATTGCCACATTTCCAGCCAGAGGTAAACAGTATTCCTCTGAAAGAGAATAATAAAATGTACACCATTCATTGTATCAAGTTAAAGATATTTAGCAATGTGAGCTGAATTAGTTAAAACTTTACTTACAGACACACCTATTTCATCCGAAATATCGGTAACACCCAGACCAGCGTTCTTCAAATCAATAATCTTCTTTTTGGTTTCTTCGTCTATTCGGAGCATGGTTATAATATAACGGTATACGACAGAAGACGGGGACATTGACAAGTAAAAAATAAACCTATCGATTTCAAATAGGTACATTCTCTAGCTAGCCACTTACTGATAAAATATATTTTTAACAAAAGAGGTGTTACATACTCAAATTCAAGTGCCATATTAGAAATACATAATATACTGACTCATGGCTGCATTTGCCGTTCAACAGCAATTATAATATTTATCTTTATAAATAATAGTCTATTTATTCTGTATAAGCTATAATTTTGTAAAGTTTCGTCGCTATCCATTCAGTAGTTTTTGCGTGAAAGAGTAACATGTACCTACATCGATACATTTTTTCAAATTTTCGTGTTTATAATATTAGTAGGAAAATCTGATATGAACAAACGCGTCCTTGTTCATATCAGATTTTTGTTTTAACATTAATAGTTTTTTCTACGTTGTGGATTATGTTGTTAAGTGGACTCCGAGCCCGTTCAGGCAAAAATGCTAGGACGATGATTATGACGCAGAACTTAGGGACATATTTGGAGTCTCAAAATTGACCCTTGACGACAAAATACTTCTTTGGAGGAGAAGGTGTTACATACTCAAATTGAAATGCCTTCTTAAATAGACCTAAATAAGTATTACTTATGACATACGCTTGCAGCAATATTAAAAGTCATCATATAAGATGTTTATGCTTAGTTACCTTTGAAATAACAACTGCTTAGCAACTTGTGGCACCCTGGCTGCTGACGTACGTATTTGACTGCTTAGTTACCACTGACGTTCTAAACGTTAATATAATTGTGATTTAATAAAGGTGTATGTATTAAAGAGCAACTCAAAAGTTAAGATGTATGTGACGCACTAAAAGCTTACGTGAAAATGACAACTTGGATGTTCATATTTTTCTGACGATTGAAGTGTGAATGTTTTTTTGGGAACCCTGACCGCTCAGGTATATCTGATGCTGACTGTACTCCCAAATGTAACGTTTGCGTATAAGTAATTCGATACATATTTTCATATATGATATTAACCTCACATTATTATTTAAAAGCCGTACAAACTTCCAAGAAACCTTTGTTTAGTGAAGTTGAATGGGTTCATTCAATCATGTAGGCATTTAAGGCCATTACTAAAGAAAATGTGAATTTTCTTTAATAATAACTTTATACGTAGAAGGAAATTTGATTGGTTTGTTGCTATACCGATATTATATTATTTGTAACTTGAAAATAATTTCAATGGAAATATAATTCGTTTTGTTACAGGTCACATATTTGGAGAACAAGAAAATACAAAAAATTAATTGTAGCTCAGATATAATGTGATTTATAGTTTAAGTTACATAAAAATATTAATTTATTTTAGGAACGTTAAAAATATTATTTACAATGAATATATTAATCATGTGCATATTTATTTATGTACGTTTTACCTTTTTTTTAGTTGTAAGCCTTAAATGCTGGTTGTATCACGCAACATTAACGAACTACTCAACTGCGGCGCAGCTATGATCCCATACTTCCCAGAACCTTAATTATCAAACTTTACTTTCAAAAAGACAAAAAACACCAACAAACACCGTAAACAGACTATTTGGTGTATGCATATAACTTTATTTAGAAAACTTAACTAATCATAGTTTCGTATTATTATAATCTGAGAATCAATTATTATATCATCCTTATACTATACCTGTACGTGCAGTTTACTGTTATAATTATGTAGAACTTTTATTTTCAAATATTTCAGTGCAGAAATAAAGCATCCTTTGTAAATTCGGCCTGAGCATAACTCGATTACTTTGACAGGCCGGGATCTACGTAAAGCTAAGTCTTCACTCTCCATGTTAATAAACATGTCCCCAAGGTAGTCTGATTAAAGTAATAATATTTAAATTACACTAATATTGCGCGGGCAATAAAACGGTAAATTAAAAAATACCTAGTACATACAAAAGTTTGCCGTGTGATGCCGTGGGCTGACTAGAATAGCACCGCCCGATTTCCTTCCACGGGTGTTGTAAGAGGCGACAAAGGAAAAAATCCTACGGACGGGCAGCAACGTCCGTCGAAACCTAATCTACAGCTACTGCGGTCGCCAACCCGCCTGCCAAGCATCTCTGCAAACGACTATGGCAACTACCCCCAAGATGATACAACTCATATTCGTGGGAGCCCTATGTCTAGCAGTGGACTGCATAAGGCTGAAATGTATGTAACATATTAAAACAAAAACAAAGCCGCATCGCTACCTGTATGCTTCTCTTTAACTATGCGACGGATATGAACTAATGTATATATGTATTCATATGTTTTATTAATAGACCAGGCTGATTCTAAGGCGTATATAAATAATAATACAAGATATATGCAATACCGGGGCAGGTCTCTAGTATTAGAAAATAGTTAATTGTAAGGATTTAAAGACTAATAAATGTACAACAAAATTTAGAAAACCTAATACAGACGCTCGAACTAATGGCAGTTGACTGATTCATGCCGCAGATGAAATTCGCTCATTGTGTTCTTCCCTTTAGTGAACTAAGTTAAATCTCGTCCGGATTCTCGCACGCCAGCAAAGCGTACATTTCCCACTGAAATTGGATTATTTCGGAAATTCTCCTACGAGTAGTCGAGTACGCCTTATTTGTAAAGGTTAGTTAGCGTCGCTGAGGGTGAAGTGGAATTATTACCTAATACGCTCGTGTATGTTACGCTTTGTTTTTAATTCAAGGTACTTGGAAAGTCGACAGTGGGTGCAGTAGAACATGTTAAATATAAAATTAATATTAACAAGTTTTCGATATGCACTAATTGGATATGCGCAATACCACTGCGATTTCTTGTTCATTATGGCAAGCTAATTATAATAAGCATAAAGTATGACTTAAGTTGAATTTATTATTATTAAACTTGCTTAGTAAACAGTTTTATAAGGTTCAGAATATAATAATAATAAATGATACCGGAGATTAAGTTTTGCTTAATTCATAATAAAATATATTGGGTGTTATAAAAAACGTGATACAAGATTATCAAATCGGCATATGTTCATGATTTTGATCATCTTTTACTTTGGAGTCAAGCTTGTAAAATTAAATAAAAATTGAGTTGTTACATAGAAAAGGTCAAGTATAAGTTGACGAAAATGTATGAGAGAGTAGTTTTTTTTTTTACAATTTAAAAAGTTGACGCCATGGTAAAAATAGTTCCAAATCATGTCCAGATGCCGGCTAGATAATCTTGGATCACTTTTTTTATACCACCCGGTATTGTCGTATACTTGATATAAAATGTTCTATAACCTATTTCAAAATTAATTCAATGAATGTTAAAAACTATGTCAAGGCTTCCAATTTCTGTATTGACCAGACGCTGACTGTACTGGCTGTTTGACATATTTTGGAACAACCGACACAATCTCAGACAAGACGGTCATACGTAGAACCACACGAAGAAAACGGTTCACTTCCATTCGCAGCGTACTATCAAATTTATCGCAAAATATAACGATCCCTACCACGCAAACAAATCCTGAGGCTATCTTCAAGTCACTAGGCATTCATAACTAGGTCGTTCACAAAGCCTTCAGTATCGCGTGACGGCATTTCCGGTCCGACCGGAACTGTGGGGGGGAGCTTCCGCCGCAGCCTGTCGCGTATGAAGCCCGTCAAGGAAATAGCGCTGAAAAACTGATTTCCCCAGGATGTTAGTGGGGTTGGATGTTATCTGATTTTGAAACTACGCTGATTTTTATGATTTAGAAATTGTAGATAATTGAGCGTGTTCATTAACTATACTGTTGACTACAATTTCAATATTTTAATGACTCTAGACGAGTGTATTACTGTTTAGTATAAGGATTGCCACTTCATAACGATTTCCCTAATTAAGTCAAAAACAGAACAAAATTCTAGACAGTAGTTTTGGCGTACCTAAACAGTTAAAAACAGTGGATCGATAAAACAAATAAAGACTTCACAGCGTAGTACAAGGAAAACTATAATTGTATAATTCTTGGAATTAAAGGAAATCTGGCGCCCGAGGCAGTTGATTTTTACATTTAATTATTTCTAAGAATTATGGTTTCATTAGCAGACGTTTCCGTTTAATATAAAAATACTTATAATTGACTTATCAGTTGAGCTGTAATAGAGTCCTTACAAAGGTCCTAATAGCTACGTAGATAATATCAAACATATAGCTGTCTACATACCAAACAAACATATGTCCGTCTAATGAGAAGGACGGACAACTACAGAATCCTAAACTGAACATGGCGCTATTATCATATTCATAACTTTTGTTACTGCCATATGTATATTATACCTATAATTACAGATATTTGCACTAAAGAGGTTACAACTAAATAAAGCTTATTGGTTGATTTAAAGAGAAGGCACTTTGATATATAATACATACAGATTGCATTTGTATTTGTTCCATACTCTCCATAACACCCGCAAACAAAAACCTGCATTAGACAGATGAATTGTTTGCTAACATGTTACTCTCAACTTGAACATTAAAAGTTTTTGATAAAGTTCCAGGCGAAAGGGGTAAAAATATTATTAAAATTTATACATGGAAAGTTGCTATTTTACGAAACCATCTATATGTATATAGGCACGTATTTAATTCTCGGTTTAAGGAATGGGTGTTATTTTTCAAGATATATTCTTTTATTTACAGGGAATGCGGGGATGTATAGTAAAATGATTACCTTTAGAGGTTTTCTGCTGATATAAGTATACAGGGCGGAGCTATTCTTTCGATTGGCATCATAAAAGTAGGGTGATATTTTTTTTGACATTTATGTCGGTTCGATTCCCAGACGAAACAAGTAATCTTTAGAAAATCTATGAATGCAGAATACTATCTTTTAAAAATAACGTAAAGTCTTCTTTAAGTAAAATACACTATGTACGATATTTAAGGTACTTCCCCTTCATGTCCCATAAGTTTGGGACGCCCTGTATAACAGAAGGAAAATGTTTGAATTGTGCACTCGTATTAATATACTTATTACACAAACATAATTCGCGTGTTCAACAACAAAAATATAATGAGTATTACCTTTTAATACTAATGCTCTTAGGCCGTAACGAAGAAATAATCGTTTATAAAATGGCCATCGAATAAAAAATAATAAAGGTATTAAAAAAATTGGTGTTGCCTTCGATCGGTCTTACAGATGTAGACAAAAATTATTTTCCTCCGTGAATACTCCGGAATACGTTGTTAGCCGGACTGTCAATCAATGATTGTATTAAAAGAATGACCTTTTGAGATTATTAGGGAAATTTATTGTTTAGTATCAAACGTCAAAGTCAAAAATGATCTATAAACATTACACAATAAAGTTCCATATTATTGGATATGAAAAAGTCACTCATTTAATACTATCATTGATAGACAGTTCGAGTGCCGTCGTTTTACCAAATTTTCCCGATGGAAAAAATTGTTGACTACATCTGTACCTATATATTTATTTTCTTTTCGATTACGTTTTCTATTGATGATTATGTTCTTGGCTACGGCTCCTTTTCAGAATGTAATTAAAATTGTTAGTCATCAGTACAATAGGTAATTTTATAACCTTTTGATTTATATTATACTTGATAGTCTAACTACCTCGTGTAGTCAAAAGTAAAGTTTCTAAGCGGGTCAGCTATTCAGATTTACTTGACACTCTTATTCTCTTAACAATAACTTTAGTGTCAAGCTGATTTTGAATACCTCGTTCGATCAGCAACTTTTGATGCTGACTGTGCCACAGTCAAGATTTGTAGGAAAATTCAACTTGCTGTGTAATTGGAAAGTAGTAGTAGTATTTTTCAATATACGCCCCTTATGTTTTAAATACCCATCAGGGGTTAATATTAGCCCGTGCGCAGCCAGGCGCGCTCGCTCGGCCCAATGCGCCCGCCTTTCATCCCAAACCTATACATGTCGGGTTATACCTTCATGAATGGCTGACGATGCTGTTTGAAGAGTCTCGAGTGAGTGCCATTCATTAGAGTGTTTGAAAAGATTTTTGTTAATGCGATATTTTATGCACAAATAGGTAAAAGTGAAAGGTAAAATTTTTGTTGTATGAACAGGTCGGGATGATTCAATTTCGTATATACACAAATGTACGTTTCACTAATTATCGAAATAAAATGTATAAGTAAGTAGTAGTAAGTCCCGTTGTTAACTACCTTAACGATTGGCTAACAGACTACTGTTTGACAATTGTCACATCGTATTATCAATTTTTGTTTTGTTGTTATTGTCTCCCGTTGTCTAAAGTCCAAGTCATTAATACCAAATTTTGTTTAAGAATTGTTTTATCGTGTATTACTAATATACCTAGTAGATGGGCAAGATGGCCTTTAACAGCAACGGGCTTAAAAATTACATGAAAGTTATTTTTTTGGGAATTTTATAGCATTTGAACTTATAAAACCAGTCGACCTAGCACAAGAGAGGAGCGACATTATCTCGAGCCGAAATAGACTACCCATCCGTCTTTAAATAATATAGTTAGAAAAAGGCGGGTAGTCGTCGCACCCCTCTTGTCCTAGTCCTCCTGGTCTAAAAAAATTGTATCGGGGATTGTTACTATGACGCGTTAACGCGTGACACGGACAAGTTTTTTATTGACCCATTAAGTATAATGTGCATATTATAAGAATATATTTCTTTTATGTAATACTATAGATACGTTGTTAAAGTATGACATCATCAACGCCAACGGCTTTTTTACAAAAAACGGTATCCCAATAAGGGATTAAGGACAAAGTGTAGGAACCAAGTATTATCATTTGACGGTCAAAAATGCAACTGTAATCTTATACCTACTTAAGGCCCAACATTTAACAAAGTAGTATCTTTAGCGATAAGGGCCGGACAAACAATGGTTCTAAGTGTAAGTATGCAACATGAATCACGTCTCCACTGACTTATCATTTGCTACTAATCTGTAAGACTGTAAAATGGGCTACTTTTCGGAAGATTTTTTTTCGTATACAAATTTTGTAGTCGTTATAATTCAAAGCAACTGCCATGAGCGGTAGAGCTGGTTTTGCGGTTATCGTAGAAATAAAAATAAGTTTTGGGAAAATATCAAGATATATAACCGCCAAACAGGCGGGTTACGTGAACCGATGTATTCTTTTTTCATTTTTAAAGAAGTCGGTATATGTTTTAGGACTGTTATTTTTTTTTTAACATTATTCATAAAGAAACTGTAACAAAATCTTATGAAAATTATTATGTACAATTTTAGAGTTTATACAAGGTTCAAATCACCGGTAATTAAGTAAAGGTGAGAGATGGCTGCTCTCTGCCTCATGTCACCAACAGTCCGGGAGTCTGCAAACAGATATTAGTGATGCCTGCTACTGGTAGAGTTTGTAATATTAGATCAATCAAAATTAATTAAATTTCAATTTACGATTTTCGTATTTGCCGATATTCTTATGACGTAATCAAAATTGCCAAGATAATTTGTCATTGTTTCCTCCTCTGTTTGTAATTGTGTAAAACTTTAAAACTTATTTTTAATTGTCTGTATGCCATCTTGCGAATTAGTAGTAGCATAAGTATTTAAGTACAAGTATGTCTACCGTCTCCTTTATACGAGTACATATCAGGTAAACGTAATTCCGATCACCTACATACCTACACAACTCAAACAACCAAGTTAAACAAATCCTGAACCCAAAGAAAGCATGGCTTTCCAATCAAAAGGAAACCCATCAACGAATCAATTCACGTTGTTGATGCAAGGACAGCGGCCATTGGCAAAGTTAATCGAATGCACGGCTCAGTGGACACTTTGACGACCTTTCAGCGCACAATGCTCGACTTATATAATGAGTAGCTATGTGTAAATGTGATAACATTACATGAATGAAAGCCTTACAATTTATTGAATGAACGCTGAAAACACGGTATTTAGTGGTAAAGGGTCTACATCACTTTTTTTATGACAAAAGTGGCAAACGAACCGACTGAGGCAATCCTTAATTTGAACAACACTAAAGCACCAAGCAACACCAAGGGAGTCACAAGCGCGTTGCCAGCCTTTAAGGGGGTTGGAGCTCTGGGAACCTTACTCACCATCAGAAACACAACACTACATACCTGAAAGGTAGCAGTGTTATTATGGCTGTGGTTTTCTGTAAGGAGAAGGTACTTCCCCAGTTGGGCTTCTCCAGATTCAAGCGTGATGGTAGTTCGCTGTGCCCTACCTTTTATTGTTGGACGTAGTTTAAGGACATACTCGGGTCCCATTCGCTAAAGGGGCGTGCCTGTACTAAACTAATGCACCAGACGTTTGTTGTAAAAAAGGTTAGTTAATTTTTTAAAGATAATAATAGATTTACATCATTACATTATGTATGCATGTGTCGCAATTACATGGACAAGATATATTTGATCAGATAATAAAATATAACTATTAAATGTTATGAATAATTATACGTCGGTTGAATGTGTCCATATATGGAAACTATACATACATAGGTATAAAATTATTATTACCCAAGAATGGCTTCTTAGACAATGAAGTACATATTAGTTGTTATCAAATATTGTGATAGATAATTTATTTATCGTAGGGCAATGAACTGTAAATTAAATATTACTGCTTTAGTAACAATTGCGATATACAATAATAATATAGTTATATGTATTCAAATCGGAAAAAAAACAAGTTCATGTACTTCTGATACTTGATATTAATGTCAACGAATTGTAATAAGTACATAACTTATTACAATTCGTCTATGCTTCCATAAAAAGGAAAAATATTGAATTTTACATTTGGTTTTCGTAAGAATAGTATAATACTCATATTAATCATCATCAATGGTATGCCATTTAACTAGACGGAGCGTGCTAATAATATTACCACGATCGAAAGGGATGGTCTTCTGTAACTTTCCATAGGTATGGCAGAGACGGCGCTATTTTCGTCCGTCCCTGTTTCACATATTTTTGTTCCCCTCCAAACTGGACCCTTCAGAACTGTCAAAGTTGGAGGGGAACAATCAAATACAATTGGAGTTTTCTTGGGTTTTCAACCAAAGTTGCGGTAATTAATACAGAATAAGCTAATATTTTTGTTATAAAGAATGTCCTGTAAAGCAAAACTGTAGTGAATTGATATATTTTGGGCTACAAAAACCCAGAATATCTTTGTCCCTTACTGGCGCACGCGGGTGCGTTCTCCAGTCATTATTCATCCTAGAAAATAATATATATAATGTTGTTATTTGTTTATTTAGCTTTAAATACCTACACGTTTTTACGATGTTCAGTCACTTAGGGGAAGTTCTCGAGGGTACGTTTTATGGCCTACAGCTTTTTGTTAACAGTATTTCATGTAGCTACCTACTCCTTTTTACGCATAACGGCAGTGAATGTTAAATGGTGTTCTTCGGAGTTTTAAAATGGATTGAAAAACAAAAACCAAACTTATATACGACACTTACCGCGTGTATTATATGTATTTTTATGAATTACGTTCTTAAATAAAAAAATTAAAAGATGAAAATGTATAAGTAGTACATAAAAATCAAACTTATTACAATATATTGACAGAATGTGCCAACAAAATTCTCGCTAAACTTATTGAGTAACTTAGTGTTTGTTTATGTTGATTTTTACCACGGGTATTTTGATGTTCCCCACCTATGGAAAAATCCTTTTAACATGAATAATTGAATTACAATGAAGTATTGGTAGCATCTGGTAGCCCGACCTTGACGGCTCCGCTCCGCATCAGTCAAGACGCAAGTGTGATGCGGTAGCGGATTCCGGTAAGATATACGGGAATGATTCTCTTAAAGGAAAGGAGGTGTGTAATTTATTTACTAATTTATATCATACGAAAACTTATGAGTGCAAAAATTGGGCCAGATAAACAATTTAACATATAGCTAGCAAAAACTATATCAGTTATTATGAAGATAATAAATAGGATTTTTAACACACTGATAAAAAGAGACTTACTTAAAAAAGGTATACTATAGGAACCGATAACTTTTTAATAAAAATTTGTTATTGTTAGCATGCTTAGACAAAATAGACAATGAAAAAGAAAACTACTTACTATTGACAAGCTTTTGATATTAACACAACAGGTGATAATTCGCCAACTAAACACAACAGTTCAATTGAAAACATATTTGAGCAATTCTCAAAAACTTTGTAAGTCTATAGAAATTTGGTAACAAATAAGAAAAGTTCGATACAAACTTTATTGGACATTTTGGGAAATATGGTAGATCTTGCTAAGCATCATTTGCTCTATCAGTCTACCGCTTTTAATCAGAATCGAAGACGTGATCCAAATGTACAAACTATTTGAGAAATGCTAGTTTATAGGAGAATAATAATCTTAGGAGTCATTTTTCTACTTAACTCCGCCATTCGTTTATACTCTGAGTTCACCTAATGACCTCGACATCTGGCTGCGATTATTATCAAATTGACGGTCGCGAATAAAGACCCACTGACGAGTAATGCGATCATGAGGTCACTAATTAATGTTAGGTACCTTAAGTACCTCGAAGCAGAAATCAACTATACGTAATGTATAAAATTCCTCTAAAAAATTTGCCTGCCCAAAATGGCTCGTTTTGGGTTTTAGGCATTATGATTGACGTGTCACGAATGCGCTAAGAAAAATAATAATTAGGTATTTTAGATGGTGCATTTACTAATTGAACATTTAAGTAACAAGTATAAAATTGCACTATATAAAAAAGTACATAAAATAACTAGTTCTAAGTCTTCTTTTTCATCTTCATCTTCCTGGCAGGCATTTATTTCTCCGGCTCATGGGAGCCCGGGATTCGCTTGGCAACTATATCCAAATTAAGAAGTGAATAGCAAATACCGTGTTGTCTTTAAATACTTACTTCTTCATATATTGCAATTTATTTACATACGATAACAAACATACATAAAACAGAGGTAGATGACCTTATTAATGGAAGGTGTGTTCACAATAAAGAACTATTAATAATGTGTTTATTACGTTAATATCATATTAGTTACATGTGTTTTGAAATAAATGGTTAACTTTTTATTATTGTTAGTACTATGAAATTACTTGTGTGTAAAACTGACCTGTATTTTCCAATATGCACTCCATTAAATCACAGTTATAACTAAATTCACAAAACGCCTAATAATATAAGTAATACATATATTATTTGTTTATTGTCCCACATTACGAAATTATGACTGACCTCTACCACACACAAAAATGGACTGGTACCTGAACTAATCAGGACAAACGAAAAAATATTTTGACAGATACGCTCTGTTCGGCTGTCAAAAAGACCGACCCCCTACCGCCTCTAAATTTAACAAAATACTACCTACCTTATAACCTTTTCAATCAAATTTAATGTCAACTCTGACACCTTGCAGTAGAGCTCAAATTCACTGCTTATTATCTAAGTTCAAAAATGGACTTCGAAAACTTAAAACGAAAAATAAACTTTAAATTATGCAAAAAGTCTCATTGGATTTCGAACCTTATTCTTGAAACGGAAGGTCGGTTGTTTGTTTGTATTATCAATTGTTTAAAAAAGGAATTTAGACATTTACAAGAAATGCATACCTGGATCCGAGATAAGGCTAATCGGTTATGTTTTACTTGGTCACAGAATGACGTGACGTTAACGATCGTTTTGTGGTCTTTTGTGGTTAATGGCGGACACTTTCACTTAACTTTTGACGTCATTTTTGTTAAAGTACGTGACGGTAGACGGGCTTTTGTTGTCATTATAATAAACTGTAAAGTCCCTTTTTTGTACGCGGACAGTTACATAACCAGTTAGTTTTGTAACTGCCTATTTAAATTGTCAACTTAAAAATAAATGTGATTAGTTTTTTTGGCGTAATGTATGTTAAAGCAAGGCATGCGTATTTGTGAATATATTTATAAATACGCCGTAAAGCCAAAAACTTATCAGAATTCGGGAAGTAAACAATACCCAAGCAGTTTACATTTTTGTTATCTTATCATTGAGATTAGGCGCTATATCTGAAACTAGTCGTCACCAGGGTCTTGATTGTTTGCATGATTTTACGTTATAATAATATAGTAAATTAAACACTAAGACTTCTACGAGTATGACGTAAGTTTAGACATGTTTAGGAAAAAATGATAACCTTGTAAATTGACGTATAGGTTGGGCGTGTTAAAACGAGTATTAATTCATTTAATCATAACCATACAAAATCTATTTAAAGAAAATGCAATGTGCAATGTAGGTACCCATCTCAATGAAGGCAAGAGTAGTTTTGTGGATAGCGTGACTAGAGCTAGGTGATTATGGATTATTGACCGTCACTGTCGTTATTATGGGTTAAGAGAAGATTATTATCTCTTTGAAACTAGTATTTTAACTCTTACTGTTTCTGAGATATAAAATTTCAAAAATAAATTCAGTCGTGGGAGTTGCGGGACCAATGACAAAGGTTCTCCGATTATTGTGTGTCACTGCAATGTCATAATAGTGAACATAGACATAGGAATAACTCTAAAGGACCTGTTCCGGTTACAATGAAATATTTATTAATTATCCATGAAAAACGTACAAATAAATATTATAAAATGAAAAAAAAAAATGATATACTAGGTAGAGTCCGTTAATACTTGGTATAATGTATCGAATTTAACAGATCTCACCTTGTAACCTTATCCAAGGATTGTTATGCCTTTCGCTATAGCGACGAGTCCATCTTGGTTATGGTAAGAATTATTACATACTTTAAAATTTTCCTGAACTAAATTACCGACAGTCATAGGTTTGTCTTCGGTTGCTGATATAATTATCCACGAAATAAAACAACTAAAGACGGATTACAGAGTGTATACACAATTTTCAGTATTCATAATCTGGGTAGACTGAGCAAAATAACTATGATTAGATAATTAGAAACTATTATTATAAGCGTTATAGGCGTTATATATATATGTATATGCATAGGAATGTGTTTAAATAAATGGTCCCCAAGGAATAATAGAATATTTACGTCGGAAAAAAGAAAAAGTGATAACCTCGGCTGTTGGAGGCATTAAAGGATAATTTACTTCATATTGTCATGATGGAAGAAAGGAATAGTATGGATTAGGTGCAATGAAATCTTTACACACACATTTACTATTACTTGTGAGCTTTAACTAGTTTTTTGGCCAGGTTGACGAGTTTATATGAGATAAAATTAATGAACAAAAGCAAGAGGCAATGTTACAGAAAAAAAAATCGAGATATCTGTTTTCTTGAATAAGACAAAAAACATATATTTATTAATTCAACTAACCTCTTTGATGTAATTATCTACAATGCAGCCTCAAGTAGATATTGAATGGTTAAAGATCTCGTGAACTCGGTACTCGAAGTTGTTGACTCGTATATCTACCTAGGACAAGTAGTCCAATTAGGTAGGTCTAACTTCGAGAAAGAGGTAAACCGCCGAATCCAACTCGGTTGGGCAGCGTTCGGGAAACTACGTAATGTCTTTTCGTCCGACATACCTCAGTGCCTCAAGACGAAAGTCTTTAACCAATGTGTGTTACCAGTGATGACTTACGGCTCCGAAACGTGGTCTTTCACTATCGGCCTCATCTCAAGGCTCAAAGTCGCTCAACGAGCTATGGAGAGAGCTATGCTCGGAGTTTCACTACGAGATCGACTCAGAAATGAGGAGATCCGTAGGCGAACTAAAGTCACCGACATAGCCCACCGGGTTAGCAAGCTGAAGTGGCAATGGGCAGGCCACATTGCACGCAGAGAAGATGGCAGATGGGGTCGAAAAGTGCTCGAGTGGAGACCACGGACTAGCAAGCGCAGCGTAGGACGTCCACCCACAAGATGGGCAGACGACCTCATTAAAGTCGCCGGAAGACGCTGGATGCAGGTTGCTTCCAACCGGTACTTGTGGAGATCCAAGGGGGAGGCCTATGTTCAGCAGTGGACGTCTTATAGCTGAGATGATGATGATGATGATGATGAAAGATCTCGTGTATTATAAAAAGTACGCTTGTTAGATTTAGAAACTGAAGTTGATTTGTTCTCTATGTATGTAAGTAAACCATACGTATTAGGCCGGCGTACTTGACGAAGCCTAGGTAATCCCAATTTGTTTAAATACTGGCTAGTAAGCTAGGTCGCACTTACATGCTTGATTCTATTTGCTCTAATGTCTGCAGAATATTTGCACAAATTACGGTCAAGTGAGTTGTCGTAATAGATAGACTAGACATATCGTTAAATTAATGACCCTATTAAGAAGAAACGGAATGGATGTAAGCCATATCTACAATATACTTTCGTCAATAGACGTAAGAATAGCGGTCAATAGAATGGGATTTGGCCTCACACCCGCAGCTGAGCTTCGTTACTCTGGGTAGGGTGTTTACACATTCACACGATTTAATAAAGGACACGCGTTTGAATAGCACTTGAACAGTTAACACTAAATCTTTGGTTAGTGTTCGCAGACAGCAAAATTCTTTTTTTTAATATAAGGTAAAGGTACGAGAGCCCGATAGTATTCCTCCATTGTCATCTTGAAACTTGTGTCATGGCAAAAAAGTGAGAACGGGATGTCATCGGGATTTGGAATAAATACAAGTCCATATGTAGGAAATAAATACATATGTATAAAAAAATTAAATATGTACTTAAATTCTTAAAAATGTTAAAGTGTTAGCAGACGGTTCTGCTTAATATAAAAATAATAATTCAAATTTAAGAATACATATACTTAAGAAAAACTGTCCAAGCCTATGGGTCTCCGGGGCACAACCACTAGAATATATACAACATGCTGTATAGAGCCTTTGTAGACCAGCCACTCACTGTAAAGGGGTAAGTATGATTAATAGATTTTGGAGAGAAGGGTCTCAGCTGCGAAGGTTCTGGTCCCGCATTCGCATTCAACGGCAGATGAGTGTTGTTCCTACATGTGTTAGGGTTCTGGTTAGGTGTTGTAACAAATGTATAGCAATTATGACTATTCTCTATAAACAAACATAAAATGTCTAAAAAGTTATTGCTTCCATACAGTTTTCCGGAGAAATTGTGACATCTCGTCCTGAGCATCTATTATAAGGACCTTTTTAAGTCGCGATGCAGACGCGTGCCCTAATTAATATTTTTTATAATTGCCCCAGTTTCAACCCTCGCCTAAGACTTGCCGCGCTACCATATTGACTTAGGAATATACTTGTTAGTATCTAATGTTGCTATATTTATAAGTTGTATTGTTTTCTATCAAACAATATTTGATATCACATATAGTTGCTAGTTAGCAACGAACAAACGAACGCTTGTCGGACTTTGATAAGCGATGAGAACACATTTTTTTATCATTAGGTACATTTCTGGCTTGTCTAAGCATTATAAAAACACTGCGTTATTTGAGTAAATATGATTGAGTGATTGACAGATTCGTAAAAAAGTACCTAGGCATCTTTAACTAAGCAAATCTGTTTAAATGAAAATGTATGATGTAAACCTTTTGCACTAATAATGCTGACATTATTCAATTAATAATTTGCTTCCAGAGAGTAGTAAAGCAGATCAGTTAACTGAAATAAAAGGTTAGCTGATATCAATATATTCAATATTAAATAATGGTATATATATATATATATTCTACGTCGTAATTTTAGTGGCGTGTCTTACCTTCGTACATTTGCGCGTACTGAGGAAAGCCGGCGGCTCGCAGCCATTTGCACGCCTCCGCCGCTTCAATCTCTGAAACAATAACAATTATGTTTATAAATAGTACCCAAAAAACGTTCTTTGCTCTTCAAATATCAACTCAAAATACCTAAAATAACGTCAATGCACGCAAACGCATTTCGGATAAGAATGGTACAACACTAAATACCGCCACTAAAAGTCGAGAGAAACCAAAATGCCTTAAGCTTAAGTTAATCTAATAAATAATTTATAGCATTAGAAATTCAAAACAAATAAATCCAAATGATGTCCATTACTCCAAAAATGGGGTAAAGCGCTTACGCAAGCAAAAAACCTTCAAGGGCCGAACACAAACAATAGATAGAAACAAAATGCCTTTCTCCTATAAATATTAATAGTCGCACAACCAGTGTTATAGATCCGTGCGTGTTTGACTAAGTTAATGAAAAGTCAAAGGCGGCGGATTCCTCTAGGGTTCTAGCGATTTCGGTTACGTTAACTGCTTTATCCACGGTGTAGGCCATAGGGCTAATCAGTGCCATTGTAGGGCTGACGGCTACAAATGTCTAAATAATGGAGAGAAACTACTCTTGAAATAAAACACAAATCTGTGAGCATGCGTGAAAGTGGAATGGATACGGCTGTCGACCTAACGAAGCGTGTGACGACATCATTAAATGGGCTTTGATTTAATTAAGAGTGTAGTTCAAGAATCGATTCTAACAAGAAATAATTAATAATGCAGAACATATAATAAAAAAAATAGTAGTATAAAGATATCAAGGTCCCGTTTTAGAATTTAAATGAAATAATAGTATTAAATATAACCCGAAATAATCTCGAAAATTATCACACAAGTTACAACATAACTTGCCAAAAGAATTAAAGCCATTTTTCTTATATTTTCAATCTTAAATTATAATTGCATATAAATAAAATTCGACACTTATTAAACCCAACCACCTACCTGTATTCTGACCGTATAACATAAAGTTGCATTATAACAAATTTACTAAATATGAAAGTGAGATCTGATTTGAATTGCAGATTAATAGCTTATTTAGTCTTAATTCTACACGCGATTAATTATTACTATTAATGGTCGGCCACGGTAACCTTTGACTGGAAAATTTGTTGCTTGTCGAATCATTAAATCATCGGATACATGTAAAACATGCATATGTATTTATTTATTGATCAGTTCGGTCCTGAGTCACGTTTCGTAGAACAGAACAATAACCAGATTGTAGCAAAATATATTTCGCAAAATTATGGATCTTGTTTATTCTACCGAGTTCTATTTTCATGTTGTTATTGTATGAATCTTTAGAAAAAATATAATTGAATCAGAATCGTAAATAATTAAAACCACATTGTTTGATTGATATTGGAGCTATTAACAGTTCCTTAAAATTCTTTCTTGAAGCATTAAAATTCCAGAATTGTCAGATTATTAAGGGAATATGCATAAATAACATTCGTTATTAAGTACAGGTTTTTAAATATTGAAAAAAAGCCTTTGTTACTGAAGCGTGCAAAACATATAAGACTAATAATTAGTGATGTCGCTTAAAAAAAAAAAGTATACATATTAAATTTCATTTCAAAAGCATTTTACTCGAGCAGACGTTCCTTATATTTCATGTATTAAAGGAAGGTTTCGTAATAAAGGAAGGGTTGATAAGGGTAATACGAAGATTTGATCCCTTATCCACTTTGATTTCATTCTAGTTGTAACGTCGTCAGTACGCCTTAACGATAAGACCTCCTTTTGGTGGTGGTCGCCCGCTTCTGCTTTTATTACGAGTACATCCTGTCTTCCTGCTTTTTTGCTGCCTTGCAAACGAGCAGACGGATTGCCTGATGGTAAGCAACTACCGCCGCCCATGGACACTCGCAACACCAGAGGAGTCACAAGTACGTTGCCGACCTTTAAGATCTCTATACGCTGCTGTTGCTGTATGAAGTGTGCAATATAAAGTTATTGTATTGTTTTCTAAAAAAATAATATGTTAATTCTGTCATTTCATAGTCATAGTTCTTATGATTTAACATGCTAGAAAAAATACTAGAAAGTATTGTATTTACAAGAAAAAGGTACCTTGTCCAGTTTAAGAGAACGAGTAACTCCTCTTTTCGGAAGGTATCTAGGTCGAGAGTTCAGCTCTAAGTGGCGAAGTGTGCGGCAATTTTTCACTGCCGTGTATTAAGTTACTTTGAAAGATTCAATAGGGTTCCTCACAACAATTTGTTGTTTAAATAATACTATTATGTAATTGAATGAATATAGTCCTTTAAAGTTACATGTATTAACGTAACATATTTACATTCGAATCTCCACAGCATGGAGCTAATCAGACTGTGCTATATATATTTTATCAAATTTGAGATTTACAACTGAAAATGTCATAACACGTTAAGCAAATAAATCGTACGATAGAAAGGATACAAATATACATATGTAGTACATTTGTTTAAACTTTAACAGAACCGTGTTATTTTTGTTTTAAACATTTTGTCTTAAATGTTGCTCTCGTAAGGACCGTTCCTGGGAGTAATTGTTTTCTATGCAAACAGACGGAAACAAACACATGTATCCAAATTACATATTTATTATTTTTAATGAAATAATCATGATCTACAGAACCCAATTATTACTTTTCTAACTAGTTAGCTGCCACTACATTCCGAAGACGTATTGCCCGTTTAAAGGGCCCCGTGTTTTGATACTGGCAAGTGATTTAGATAGTGCATCTCAGCTTTTATGTTATTTCGGTTATTTATTACCTGTAAAGAGCCCTTAATTGGTTTCATCACCTGTGTGTTATTGGCCGTGGAATTGATTTGGGCCATTATTTAATAGATAACTAGTTTTGTAAATGTTTTGTTTATCGTTTTCTTTCTATAATGAGATTTCAAAGTTTGATCAATGATGATTTTGGTCTTAGCTTGCTTGGTAGTTTTCATGAATAAGAAAATAAGTTTTTACGAACATCGCTTTTAATAAGTAATTACGAACATCGCCCTGTCCACGTAGTATAAGATATCGTGGCGTATTTTATTCTAAAGCATGTAGTTGTCATTGATCAGGGTATGACCCAGTTATGTGTTAATGAGGTGGTATGCCGCTGCACGCTATTTGTTCTGGACTTAATTAAGCCCTGTAGTTGACAGACGAGCAATATGTTCTCGTCCGAATAAAGGCCTTCACAGAGGCAGCTAAGCCATTTGTTTATTATGACTAGTTATAAATTATATAACATCATAATCATTGTTGTCTTAGTGTGTTATGTTATGTGAATATATATCTGGTACGCACTGTGTAATTGTGTGGACATATCAAACATTCTGATAGTTTTTAGCTTAAATTGTGACTTTGTTGTGATTAATTGGTCATTATTGTGTATATAATATAGTTTAAAAGAAAAAGTCTTGTCACTCTGAAAATTAATAAGACGTCACAGAACGATTTGTACGTAAAATACTTTTTACATAGGTACTGTATAAATTGATACGTATTTTTATATAACAATACAATAAATACATATATTTATGTTTAAATATATGTGTTTAAAAGTCCCACTTCATAGCACAGCCTTCTTTTTTTATTTGTAAGTAAGTACCTACATAGGTAATACAGGTTGTAGTGCCCACGCAAAAACTTTTAATCAATATAATATGATTATATGACATTTATAACTTTTATAAGCAGCAGTCAAATACAGGCTGACGATGATGATTAATTTATTGATTTGGTTTTTTTTCTAAGGTATTTAAAAACGACAGTAAGAGATATTTCTACTAATGCATATTTCCGGTTTTTACTCGATGCTTACGGGTTAGGTGTAGGTTGTGAATTATCACTGACTGTATAATACTTTATGTGTTTTTTAACATTTGCGGTTAACGCAAATAAAAAAGGTGTCAAGCACACGCCCGTATAAGACTTTTCGCACGTTTGTGTTAATATTACGTGTGTTTATGTAACTCGATTTTACATAGAATACCGTGCATGCCACATCACTAGCGTATTAAATTACGACAAAGGATCTCTATTTATTTAGTGTACAGTCATTTTAATGCGAAAGTTTAAACTGTAGTTAATGAGCACCTATGGGAATTATAGTAATTTACGTTACTGGTACATAATATAAGGCATAAAGTTTGGTCAAATGAACATTAGTAATGGCGGCGAATGAAAACTTTTCCAAGCAAGCGTAGTTTTTTTAATACAGTGACATTAAATAGTCAAGCCCTATTCTCACACAGTTTCTATAGTTATAAGCCAATTGATTTGTTTTTCAGAGACGTTCGAAATTTGAAAGTCATAATAAAATCGAATTGTTGCTTATTATGGAGCTATAACAACATTTTCACAGATAAGAAAATTATTGTAATGAAGGAGTTTGACATTTTGCTAGTCGTAATATGCGGTTTTCGAACGCATTAAAGAGGGTTTATAATATGTGTGTAGATAAAGTACTTTATTCAGTTTAATTGTGTACTTTTAATTTGCTTCTTCATCATATAAATAAATAAATAATAACAATAAATAAATAAATATTTCGGGACATTCTTACACAAATCGACCTAGTCATACGGTAAGCTCAGGAGGCTTGTGTTGTAGGTACTAGACGACGATACATATAATAAATAGATACATATAAATACTTTAATACATAGAAAATACCCACGACTCAGGAACAAATATCTGTTCACTGCTGACGTAGGCCTCCCCCAAAGCGACCCACAACGAACGGATTCACCAGCAGTGGATTCCCGCGGTTTCTACCAGGTCGTTGGTACACCTTATTGAGAGCGTGGGCAGACCCACGCCACACCTTCCGGGTATACCCAAGATATATCATAGAAATAAATTAAGTGAGTTTGTAGTTTTGCTCTAAATAAGAATACAACAAAAGACAAAATACATCGGCTAGCAATCAGTGGAATTTTACAACATTTAAGTAAATGTTCTAGTTTAAAGCAGATAATGAAGTGAAGTGGACATCGTTATGATAGTGGCCCGGAAGGCGTTAACGTTTATGTGAAGCAGCCATCTGCTGATGTCTGAGCTGATAACAACTAATCTGTTTAAAGCAGAATTTTATTTTTAAAACTATACATTTTTAGACATGGTTAGAGAAGTGCCATTCACTCTAAATTCCCAATATTACTATGAGAAAATTTACCATTTGGAAATAGTAATATTAGAAATTCAACGAGAACGGCACATTTCTAGACATGGTACGATAAATATAAAACCGTAGCAATAAAGTACCTAAATAAAAAAAATGGAAAATATAGTCAATTTGTAGTTTGATTAAACTCTTCGTTCTTATGGTATATAAAAAAAATAAGTTGAATTCACTACTAGAAAATTAAATACTATAACTGAAGCAGCTACCAACGTTAACAAATAAATATAATATGTTTCTTTTGTTCAAAATGTCTGTGTGTTTCTACACTTATAAATGACATTTAAAATATATAAAAAAAAAACAAATAAATATATGTTTAGCTAAATACAAATAAGTAAAGAAGTACCTGTGATTTGCACCATGTTCAAATTAGGAACACTCATTTTGAACTGCCCACCAACTCACTGGCACTTCGGAAATCGGTTAAAATCGATCATGCGCTTATTAACACCTTTTTCCACACAAATTAACACATTTCTAACGAGCTAGTTTCCATCACGTTACACCATCAACCGGTTCCGATATAAAAGAGTTATGGTTTTTATGGTCACGTTATACGTTTACTTTCACTGGTTTTTATGGTTATTGATGGTTTTCAATTGGCTTTTCGCGGCGGTTGCGTAAAGATTAATAGAAAATTTACCATGAAAAACCCATTTAAATAGAATAAAAAACCGGACCAGGAACGAAACACTTTTAATGCTTCTCAGCCGAAATCATTAACACTGCAATAAACTTTTAACTAAATCCATATAAACAAGCTATTTTAATTTTACATCCGAATTGGAATTGCATAGTTAACTACTAAGATTAAAGCGGAAACGAAAAATGTAGTTTTCTTTTTTTAAATTGAATTAACATTGTTTTTTTATTTCCACTATTAAAATTATCACATGTAACACGCAAAATTACATACATGTTTTTTTTTTCACTAAAACCACACTTAAATTACATTTTTCCGTTTGTTTTTCGTTCAGAAACATGCGTTCGCGCACCAGAGCTGTGCTGGAATGATTATCAGTTTTTTATCAGAAACTAGTCACTTACGTATTGTGTATTAGCGTCTGCGATAGCGGGTCTATGATTCAGTATGGGAAACTGCTTTTTGATACGGTAATTTTGTTTTAGTTTATGGGATTGTAATCTAGCATGCGTAAACCTTGTTACGAGTAGGCACTGACACTTTTATGTGGTTTAGACATTATGAATTAAGTTTGAGTCGATTAAATTACCTAACCCTTTATAAGGCAGAGGCGGTATATCGACCACATATGCTCACTTGGAAATTCAACCATACTGTCTTACTATTATGGCACAATGTCGCTTGTACTTGTTGGAAATTTAACTTGCTCTTAAAATAGGCTTTGAAACGTAGGCTTCAGATAGCTGCAACGAATTCTGCGATACCATGTCTCAGTCAATGGGGCCTTATAAAGGGCTTAGCTTTAATTATTGCCTATGCTGTGCTTAAACCTAGACTTAATCTTCTTTGAATATAATATAAGACCTACTCAAAAAAAAATCAGGTCTGAGGTTGGCCTCAACGCTCTGATCCAGTTCGATCAAATCTGGTCTTTTGATACAAAACAGATTGGTTTTTCCAATAAACCGAAATATACTATGTAATAATATACCATTCGTAATATCGACAACTTAAAATGTATCTCTACTATCGCTAGGTGCCAAAAAATATAGGTAGGTAAGTATTATAGGTTAAAAAAGTTTTTCTATAATAACTTGAAAGTAACCAAGGTATCATACCTTATCCATCTTTTTTACATCATGCTCTTTAACGTCCGAATGACTTTAAAAATTAAGTAAAATATTTAGAGCCTTCCTTATCAGTGACTGTCAGTCAATATGTTATTATTTGTACACATATTTTAACGGCATAGATCATGGGCTAACCTCTTTAAACCTTATACGTTTGTCGGAGAGTTTATTTCGTATTGTTGCCATCTAAATAATTACACAGTACAGTTGACTTAGAATAGTAGCTAACTTAGTACAGTCAAGGTAAGAGATATCGATGCGAACAATGTGCCAAAATATTGGTAGAATACACGCACCTTATTGTCTCAATATTAAAGCACGTGTATACATATTATGGAATATTTTCCGTATCGATATCTTGACTGTACGATTCGAAGATGAAATTTATTTGTATTAGCAACTGCGTGTTATACACGTACATTTTGAAAGAGGCTCATAAAAATCTACATGTTTCTGAAGATTTATTACAGACGTCGGAAAGTCTAGAATTATAACAAACACTGCAGCCACGTAAACTAGGTAATCGAACCATTTCTAGAACTGGTTACTCATAGCATACATTTCATACACCGTGCGAAATTAACCAGTGCTAAACAACACAGCACGATAGCCATCAATCATTATCGGTTTATTGTATACAAGAGTCAGATTTTAGTAAAGATATCGTGGCACTTAGAACATTTTATTTTAAGAACAGAAGCATGAGTCATATCTTGTTATCGTTTTCTAGATTTGTAAGATCTGTGAATGAATGTGTCATCGCAGCACAGCAGACATTGATTCACATTATCGTTTTCACTGATTATACAATACAACTGGATAAAATGATATGCTCGCTCACTAATGCATCGCAGATCGTAGATCTTTATAAAATAAATAAATAAAAAATATTTCGGGACAATATCTTACACAAATCGACCTAGTCCTACGGTAAGCTCAGTGAGGCTTGTGTTATAGGTACTAGACGACAATATATATAATAGATTGATACATATAAATACTTAAATACATAGAAAACAATTAACGATTAACACGGTACTACTCACGTTTATTTAGTCACTCGCGCGACATGTTTCGGAGAACGTAGGCCTCCATTTTCAAGCACTAAGAGTGCTGAGTGTCCGATCGGTTCGCCGCTCGCGTCACCGGCCCGTCGCTCACTCAACATGTCGCGCGTGTTATGTTATTTTTACGAATTACGTTTATATTGACGTTTTTTATTACGACACTAAAATGGTACTGGCACTCGGAACTGATTTAAAATTACTAGCATCATGTAGAAAACACCCACGATTCAGGAACATATACCTGTGCTCATCACACAAATAAATGCCCTGACTGGGATTCGAACCCAGCACCATCGGCTTCATAGGCAGTGTCACTACCCACTAGGCCAGACCGGTCGACGATCACCCAATGATTTCTTAGTTACTGTATCTTTTCACCAAATACTCTAGTACAATTTCGCTCCTAACCTCTTGAACGACAAAGACTTCATATCGGCGGCAAGCTATTGCCCCAGATGCGACCACGATGTCATATAACATTTTCCGTCGTCAAGTCCAGGCGTTCAATGTCCTTGTATGGCGAGTACTGTCTCTGCGTGCACCATATAACACAAATAGTGGTAGCATCTGATATGTGCTACTTACGAGTATATTTCATTGAATTGTCTAAAAGGTTGGTTTTGGCTTCCCGTGCACCTCAAAAATATCCGGAACACCATTAGTACGTACACAGGTAATACATAAAAACCCAATAACAATCTTATGAAGTGTAGGTCTCACGAAGAACTTTTTAAACTGATAATTGGTTTTACTTTCGACATTTATAGGAAAATCCTTGTTATCAAACGCTGAATAGGCACCCTACGCGCAAATCTTTATGCCGATACTCGCGGTCGCAGCATTAATGCAACCAAGAGCCCATATTTCTGGTTGAAGTGTGGTTATACGACGTAGTGTTCCCCTTGGCTCTAAAAGATTTTATGATGTGTGGTGTTAAGTGCGACAAAGAGTGCGTAAATGAGAAAGACGTGCGGAAGATATATGTGTTTCAGAAAATTAAGTCCTAGATACTGCCCTTTACATGAAGTTTATCTTTATTAAGCCTATTTATTCAGTAGCTTTAGGTGTCAATTAGTGTATTAGGCACTTAACAAGTTACCGGAGGGTATAATCACTGTTGAGTTTCCAAAAAGCTTGTTTAAGTCTTTATTTTTTATATTCGTCGTCTTCTCGGTGCATTATTATTTATTATTAAAGACCGCGTGGTCTTTAAAATATAAAGTACCTATTTTGCTCGCAAAAAAGCGGAAGATGTATGAAATCATGCGGCGTTTCCGCCTTTCTCGAGCGAAAGCAGAGACCATTTTGGCAAAAACGCGTAAGATGTATGAAATCCTGCGGCGCTTACTGTTTTTTCGAGTTGATATAGTTTGTATGTGGGAACAATATTTTAATTTTTTACGATATTCCTCGATTTTTTTTTCATACTCTTTCATCGTTTAAACCTTCCCTGGACTTCCATGAATATTTCAAGACCAAAATTAGCCAAATCGGTTCAGCCGTTCTCGAGTTAAGTTAAGAGTCTGAGTGGGTAGCGTGAGGTTTTTTCGTTACGGAATTTCTGGATTCGGTCCCCGCGCTCAAGGCCCGCGATAGAAGCTATGCAATAGCTTAATAATAACGTATGTACTGGGATTAGAAGCATACGCAGGTATGCTTCTAATCCCAGTGCAAAGTGGTACAAACCCGACGCAGAAGTTTATTTGGGCTTTTACGAATTGCCAGATGTTCTTGCGTGTATGTTTGAAATAGGACGCGAATATGTATATTCTGTATTTTGCGACTTGTGGAGGGTGAATTAGAGTGAATACGCCTCGTGATTCGGGCTTACTCGGGTGTTATTTCTCACACTGTTAGCGAAGTCAAATTATTACAGTAAATATATTTAGAAAGTTCACCAAAGGAGTATTTGATATTGCTAGACCAATTTTATGTAATAAACTAGAATAAGAATATTGACAAAGAGTATGGCCTAGTGGGTGGAGCGGTGTTAGCGAAGTTGATAGTCATGGTTTTGAATCCCAGTAAGGGCGTCAATTGTGCCTTCTATGTATTTAATTAAGTAAGTACTCGTATATTATTGTCTGAGTACTCTAAGTAACCGCAACACTAGCCTTCTTGTATTTACTAAGGGGCTTAGTTAATTTTGGTAAGGATGTCCTGTAGTATGTATTTATTAAAAAACAAATATTTATTTTGATTGTTGCGAATTCTATGCAGATCTTTCATGTTTAATTATTATAAAAGATGACGTCTAAGAAGCTTAAAAAGCCGATTGCTAATGCAAATTAATTTAATTAATTATTTTTTTATAATCTGAGCAAAGTTTTTTATTATTTTGCTAACAAGGTACTTAATCAGGTACTAACAATAGATACTTATTTACTTGTAGATATATATTTATTCAAAGTCATGTAACGATGCCTTAGCAATAATTTTATTGTCATATTATCCAATAGTTTTTTGCTTTTTATTGCTTTAATGCTAATCGATGAGTTTATATAGTATTGTAAAATATTGAATTTAAAAAAATAGATGCGAATACACATTTTTACATATTCCACATCAAGTACCCAGTCATATATAAAATCTGTGTACTTAATCCATCTCTTAATAAAAACGTGGTTATTTTTTAACTATGAAAAACAAGTAAGTAACCCTTTTAAAATTGACTTCCAATTTTATTTTTAATACCTAATAGGTAGAGATATTAAATGAAAGATAAATAAATTCTTTTTAAATTGTATTAACATTAAAGTACTTTTTCACAGTATTTTGAAATGATACTTTAATTTTGCTTTAGCAGTTAACGTAACGAACACTAAAAGGTGCAAAGTGGCACTCGGAATTCAATTTCGCATAGAGAGTGCGTAAAGCACGTCATAAAAACATATTCACGTGAAACAAGGCATTTGTTGCAGTGGACCGCGTATGGACTTCGGCACGCCTTAGAATAAGCGGAGCGGGTAGCGTGCATTCACAGAAAGAGATCATTTGACTTATTTTAATACCTAAATACTTGGAAATCATCTTTTCATTGGCTTAATAACCACACATGTTAGACCGTTAAATACTGTTTTTTAAGTGTGCAGAACTTAATTATAATTTTCATGTCATAAAATCAGTCATTAAATCTAATATGTTATAAGAATGTCTTGTAAAAGAAACTGTAGTAGTACGAAATTTATGGATATTGTTAGTTTAAGCTGAAACATTAATATAAACTATTTACACACACGATCAACTATTTTTCTGCGAGAACCAGTAAATAAGAAGGTGTGTTCACAACCGACAAATTCTAAGAACCACTGAAAATCGGGAGTTTTTCAAATACTCAGAGACAACAATAATCTTCGTCACATTAAGAAGTCAATTAAGTCATGTTATAAAATCTGATGTTCCTGAAAAGTTTCAGTGATCATGATCACATATGAAGAACCGATACCTGGCGCAAAAACGGTGGGATGAAATATTAAATAACAACGATTCCAATAAAAAATTGACTGCCCGTATTTTTATTATAGACCGAATTGGATTAACAAAATGTAAAGGAATATTTTATTTTATTTTATTCGGAGATCCAAAAGCTGCTAATATTTTTATATATTTGACAAATATCATACAAATATGATTAACAGGTTCTCACCAGTAATAACATTTAGCAAGAATATAGTGGTTAGCACTTATAAATGAATATTAAAGATACATTTTAGGGCCAAAGCCAGCTAATAACCTATTTTCAATACTTACTACGTTTCATTAATGAAACGCTAAAAATATACTTTAAATCAAATGAAGTTGGGAATTTAAGGTTAAAGATTCGTAAATAATTGTGTCCTAGCCTAGTCTCGCTATTCAGCTAAGCCACTAAGTCACAGCCTTACTCGGACCTCATACAAATTCATGGTCTCAACATAGGAGGTTCAGCCCATAAAACATGGCGCAGGGACATTTTTACGAGACCCTGTGACTAGTTCTATCCGAGATCTTGATTTTATGTTCTGTTTAAAATTCTACTACTTAGGAGATGAAATGTTTAGTGGTGGCATTAGATTAGGAGATACGGCTATTTTATTCACTAATCGTTAATCCACTTAAATGTTAGATCACACGTGTCTTTTTATGTACCTGGCTGAATAAATTATTTTAAGTCACTCATTGCCATGCTTACGGTCCCCTGGGTCACTTTTAAAAACACCGTCGCATCGTGTGTGTAGTAGCCCCGGGAATCTTTATCTCAGGAAAGTAATAGTTGTACATAAATAATTTTCATTTAAACACTACGAAATATATATTATGCATGTAATTTTAACTAAAATACGTAATGTGGCAACATTGGAATTCTATACCTAATTAACATAGTTATGTCTATACAAACAAGTCAAGGTAAAGAACTAAACATAGAAATTCCGTATCTCTGTATATAATTTATCTTTTTATAAAGAAAGTTCAGCATTATGAACAATCAACCTACTCAACTCTTATCTAACTCGTAAACTAACAACTTCCCACTGTCATCAATGTTTTAAAAACTTTCGTTTATATTAATAAAGTTTCAGCTTTCTGCACTAAGACATAATTTAAAAGCCATAAAGATGCCTTGAAACAGAGGAAAGTGACGGCCTCGCGAGTTTATGGCTAACTTATGCCATGCTAAGGCGCCATTTTATTGGTACTAGAACCTTTGCGCATGACACCTTTGCATATTTTGTCATACCTAAAGAACGGCCAGGAGTGATATTTTAGCAACCAAGTACCAGAGTAGTTTACGATTTATAACAATTGGGATAAAATTACAATCCTAATACTGGTTATTAATTTATACCAAAAAAGACTATTGGTACAAGGTGACGATTTACAACATTGAGATAGAGAACATCCCTCAAGTCAGAACGAAAGTATTCGTGATCAAACTGGATTTCTTACTTCGTAGATTGGCACACTCCGGTTTAGGCTGCAAAGGTTGTTTTATGCAAAATATGATTATAAAAATTATACTCTGACTTTGCTTTCCGCTGTTTCTCTTTGAGATTCTTTTCTTTGATAGCTTTGTGTATTTTTTTTATAGAAAGTGACTCCGATATAAGTTGCAGTATCAAAATAACTCGTACATGAAGTTAATAGCACCTGGGGCCGGGCCGTATCAATACTTACGACAAACGTTTATAGAAAACGTAATCGCAACGAAAATAAATGCAGAATCACACCTTGAGCGCAAAGTCACGTGATCTTTTCCATATCTGATTTTACTTGGAATTAAGTTTTTATTTTTCATTGCGTGTTTCGTTTTCTTGGCTATGACCCCTGATCGGTTTCACGCATTCTTCGCGCGAGTCTATCTTACCTCTAATGTATTTTCCGGAGATCTCACACAAGTCACACGACACCTCCTGTCATCGGTAAATCAAGCTAACGATTGCTAATGGATGCTGACGCGGCGATAATTCATTGTGTTACAAATGTCGTAATGCCGAATTAACATCTGCCCACGTGCTCATCCCACTTGATCACCGCAAGTTTGCTGTTGCAAAATAAGTATTACATGTGTCATTACTCATATCAGGAGTTCTTATTAATTTTGTTGAAATCAATGTGCTGGGTATCGATACCAGGTTTCAGAAATTTTAGAGATAGGCTTTTTTGCACAATTTTTGGTAAAATTTACAGCTTACCTACTTCACTACTTACTCGAGACTTGATTCTATCCATAATACCTAATTAATTTTACCAGGAACCAACCAATCATCGTACATTCCTCCAGAAAATACAACGTCGTGCCACCACCTGTTTTCCTTCCATCAAAATTCTTATACAAAACACCTCCATTTACTGATTTTGTTATTCTGTATTACCCCTTTTTAATGTCTTTTCACTCACTATGTACTTTAATGTCTGTTTCTGGACGAGCGACCGTTTAGTCAAAGCCTTGCTTGGGTAACGCCGTCGGCTTCAGAACTAAATACCAATCAATATTCCCATCCAGTTATCAAAAGCTGTAACCCTTTTTAAGGTTGAGTGAAAAACCAAATTTCGTACACGCCTTTCCTGGCTGGACTAAAAAAAAAAATAGTTTAATTATTTAGTATGATACCTAGACACCTTTTCCGGTTTTATATTAATGGGTGACAGAAACAAGTTTGTGTGCAGAAGCACAACAGCTGTTACTTTTGATCACAGGTGGGACAAAACCAAAGGAATGAGATATGTTAAACCAATTAAGCGTCATCTTGAAATGGGAATGAAACCAAAAAATGTTGGTAGCTGGCGGCAAATACTTACTAAATTGTTAAGGCAGTCTGTCATGTAGTCTGTCAAAAGTAACATGTTTAAAAAGCCAAATTAATCTGTAAACCAAAATATGATAATTGTAAACGAACACCCTTCCCTGGCCTGGACCAGTAAGCAAAAAAAACATGTAGGTACACTTATAAACGGTTCGATTTAGAATTTTATTAAAAAGGGTCTTCGTAACTGCGAGCCTCAATCCGAAAATGTAAATTGACCGTGAAAGGCAAATTACCTAACTTTGTTTTTTTTTGTCTCGAAAGTTTTCTTTATCCAACTTCTATTTAACAAAATGAGAATTGAGCAATTTTGATCAATTTAATTACTTTGGCTATGAGTTTTTACAAGTTTGAAACAAGAAAACGCACTTAGGACTTTTATTGAAAATGTTATAAAATATAAATTATGATCTTCTCTTGGCGATGCGATAACATAAAGATTACGTTATCGCTGTGATAAAATTAGGTTAATATTTTCTTCCTTAACTGTCTTTCTCATTCGCATTGCACCCTAAAATAAGATAGGTATCTACTACAGTTTACATTTTAAAACAAATTAATATTCCTATTATTCATAAGTCGTCTTCATAATTCATAAGATTTTTAACCAAGATTTGAGGGTCAACATAATAATCTTAAGAGGTGCGAGATCACTTTAAATAATAATAATATAGTAAAATTGCATGGTACCTGACACAGGATAATTGCTGGTGGATCTTAAGGTGCCACATAATGGCTATAAATATCTTAGAAGCATAGAAACAAATGTCAACAAGTTTTTGTACTAGGTATGTCGTTTACAAAAGTTTGATATTTTGATGAAAGCATTAAAATTAATGAATGTTTCAATTTGTTTGTTCATTTATTATGGATGTCCATCAATAATAAATAGACACAAAAAAAACTAATATTAACTATACTATATTGCTGACTAAAAAAGCTCCGAATTTAGCTACAATAAATGAATGTCATGCATGTTAAATATTATTGTTCGACGCAATAATGTATTTATATGTCGATAGTAACTGGAGCAAACATTATTAAATATTATAAGTAGGTAAGTTCATGGTTCGGAACGGTGGCGCTGAGTGCTGGGCACTACGCAATTTTTGGCCCATTCTTGTAATGTTTTTCTTAACCTTTATTGTTTTATTGTGTAAGTGTATAAACATTTTGAATTTATTTAATTACACAATAAATATTACGAGATGCTCTCACTCAAATCTGATTAGTTCTACAGTGTGTGTTAATAACGCTTGTGATAAAATGTTAACACACATAAAATGTCCGTGATAAGTGATAATAGCTCAAATAAATTCCATTGACAGCATTCAAAATAAGAGCTTCCACATTTATAGATAGGGTCACTACCGGCTAGGCTAGGCGACCGTTAACAATCATTAAATTAAAGTAAGTACATGTTTAGGTCTTTTCCCGCTCTCTCTCATGACTTTTAAGCGTTATCAAGCTCCAACGCAAATATGTTACGTTTGGTTTTGTTTGTTTATTAACGCAATCACACTTACGAAACTCACTTAGAGCGAAACGTGAGGTTGTATGCTCAACGGATTCTTCAGTTGATAACAACGGGGGATTGTTATTTTTTAGAAGTGCTGTGTTCTTTATATTTTTTTCGGTTAATATTCACGCATCTAAAGTGCGTACTATCAAAAAGTTAATTAAGTTGTCGGCTTATTTTGCTAAAATGATTATATACAATTTAAAATAACCAAAATACTACTTAGTTACAAACTGATAAACTCACGTGTAATTATATCGCACTAGGCGACATGTTTCAGACTCCTGACTCGGCTTGAAGATGGGTACCAGAGCTTACCCGAAACATGTCGCCTAGTGCGATATAATTACACGTGAGTTTATCCGTTTGTAACTAAGTAGTAGTAACATGGCTTACAACAGTTTTAATTGTATTAATAACCAAAATGTTTTTTTTTTTTAAAGAGGCACAGAGGAAATAGTTTATAAATATGCGGAATTTGATCATAAGTATATAAGTATAACTAATGTATTATTTAGGTCTCATTTTATATTTAAGCGTCAGTTATTAGATAATTAGAGAATATACTACGGGCTTATCCTTCGGATTACAGAGTCCTACTCTTTGTGGGCTCACGCTACTTAACTCATCCCAGTCAATGACGTGAGGGCCATTTATACTGAACGACAGAACATATGAAAAAGTGCGAAAAGTAGTGTATGATTCTAAAGCCTCTACTACTAAAAAAAACATCATTACTGATTAATCGCAAGTCTATTCGTCTCTAATAAAGACGTTATCGAAAAACCTTTTAAAATATTTTTGCATATTTTTTTGCTAAACGTTAATATTCTTTCTTGCCTCTTTATAAATAATAAAAAATCGCGATATGAATGCTGCTAGCATCCTCGGCACTATGCCAAAGGGGCCCAATTTTAACGAAGATTTTAAATATCTATTTATTATATTTTCTTTACTTTTATTGTTTAGGTTGTTTGTATCTGTAAATTGTGTTCAGTTTAAGTTTGATCATCAATATAATTATATTAAAAATATATATATATATCCGTGATCGATATCGTAATTATTATATGAATAGGATAAAGGATGAAACTCAAAATTACATTAACCACCATGTGTATATAGTTTGTAAATAACTATGCAAGAGAGTAAAAAATAAGCAATACGAACGCAAATACTGAAACATATGTAAGTAAAAATGATGTTATCGGATAATGTAAAAGCCTTCAAGCCCGAGGGTAGCAGCCTCTCTCCGCAAACAAAATGTTTGCCGAAGCGGACGCCTTTGTCTTATTCCCTTATTTGTTCAAAAGTGGACAAGAGGTGCGCTTGTTCCTGGCTTTGTCCTGTGGCGAACAAAGTAACATTCGCCACGGGATTATTAGCAAAGGTATTGCTACTCAAATATGAAATATATCCATAAAAACTTAATGCAGTGCAGTAACCAGGTTTTTGAACATCGGCAATGATGGTTAGCTCTACCAATTCAATCAAGGAGACGAGTAGATAAACTAGAACAAAGTAGGAAAACATATTTTTCTTTGGATTTCAGTCGCATTTGCAACGCCGCCGACGCAGGACGTCAACATGGAGGATGACGGAGAAGTAACGAATGCGCATACAGAACGCGAGATAATAATCAAAATTTTAGAATTATACAAAGACTTTCCTTGTTTGTGGGACTTTTTTTTTAGAGGCACTAATGTAGCTGCCACAATTATAGCGGCTATCGCCTGTTTTGAAAGGGTAGCCGGCATGACGTCCGTTCACTATTCAGAGCAAAGACAACTGACGGCTGGATAGCCAACCGTCGGAACGTCTGTAGAAATGTTGGAACTTTCCGTTTTGGTCGTGGTCGGACGGTCGGCTCCAGCCAAATCGGAACGTGTGTTACTAACGTATGCGGAGTGAAATTTGGACAAAGTGCAATGTTGTTTTAAATAAAAAAAACACCATTATTTTTTTAAATAGTTATGTTTTTATAATAAAGTACCTAATAATGATTAATGTAAAAAAAAGTTTACTCCCATGCGAGATGCTTTACGGTAGTTCTGAGGAACTTTGTCCATCCCTGTCGAAAACATAGATGTGGGCATTTTATACAACTCCCATTTTATTTTACAAATCAAGCTTTGCACATTTTGGACCGAAAATTATCGCAATATACTCGCCTCTTCAGATTTGCCCAAAAATCTTCAATAGGGCGAAGTTGCGGAACATTAGGTGGATTTGATGTCTTCGGTACGTATGGGGTGTTTAGCTCCGCCATTTTGCTAAGTGTTTTTTTGGAATAATAGCTTGAGGCTAAGTCTGGCCAAAACACAGCATTTTCTCCTCTATGACTCGTATTTATGAAAACTCGCACTAATGGCAAACAACGCTCTATGTAGCGATCGGCGTTCACAGCTAAACCTGATTCAAAGAACACCGCCTTGGACATTCCGCGTTCCTGATGGCAAGCCATAGCAAAACTTTTTTGGGAAACTTGGTATGCTCAATATATTTCACGTTCTCATCAGTTGGACCATTGGTCTTCTCAAAATAGTAATTGCCTTGCCACTAGTTTCCATCTAACGTGAAATATGACTCATCATCCATGACGCAACTCACATTGCTTTTGGCGTAAAATATTTCTTTGACCAATTTACGCAGCCGTATTTTCTGAGTGGATGTTTGATTTTCGGAGACGGTGGATTTAAATTTTCTACACCGTTTATCGATGCCCATGTCTTCAAGATATTTTTTGACAGTTTTTCCGTCACATTTAAATTTTCTTCCGAGCTCTCTGTAAGATTTAGCAACACGGCCGGCGGTAATTTTCTTTAGTCGAGCTCTCTCAGAAAACTTGCTCAAGCTGGGATAATTTCCAGAACCAGGCTTTCTAGCAGTGGTTGTTTTTTAAGGTAAAAGACGCTCAAATATTATAAATGGTGCTTCGACTCTCACCCATTTGTACAAAATGTTCCACCACCTTCGATTTCGGCCATAGGGGATGTATACTGTAGAAATTACATACAGTTTTACGACGGCGTTCTTGGTTATTTACCATAATTACAAAATCAAACATCCAATCCTTATGAAACTTACCAGATTGATTGACAGATATATAGACTTGATATTGACATACACACATATTTTTTTTAGATTTTTGTTTTTTACATTTTATATATTCAAACTTTGTCCAAATTTCACTCCGCATACGTTAGTACTAGGATAAACTGATTTTGTTAGGTTATAATGTTTAGCGATAGCAGAGAGTCACAAAATGTAACGAAATGAAAACTACTAACTAAATTAGAAACGGACAGCTTGGGTATACGTGACTTCACCCTGTGGCATAATTAGATAAATCATCAAATATCTAAAGAGCATAGAATTTTAAGTATATCGTTAAAACAACAAAATTGTTTTACACGCCTAAGGTTTGGCCCGGTATATAAAAACCATCATTGTAAAAGTGTTATTTTCTACAATCAGCTTCACTAGCAGGCTATACATTTTTATTATTTAGTTTATTTTGTTGTTACAGTATGGGGTTTGTTCTTAAATACAAAATAAAAAATGGGTACATACTTTCTTCTATATCTCGATGTACCTAATAAAAATTGCTACATGATATTTATTAGAACTTTCAAAATAATGCTTATATTAAATCGATGCTTATACCTAAACTTCCCTAAGGAAATTGCTTATCGCTGAGTTTTAAACAACATGGCGCGTGCCATCTGGCAAAATATGTTTATGATTTTAATTTATCTACCAAAATATAATTTAGCGACGTAGCTCCAGCGATACCGCTAAACTCCCTATTTGTAAATTTCAAACGATTGTCTCTGTCAATCTCATGATACCTTAATTGGAGTAAATGATAACGATGCTCTAATTTTATGAACTTCATACCAATATTCTATTTCTTCTATTCTTTTCTTTATTGAATTTTTAAAAATCCCGTTCTGGGCAAAAATAATGATTTGATTTGTTATTTTTAGTTAGTTCACAAAACAGTAAGGACTAAGGACTTGTACGTTTATATATCTAACATATTATATATGTATAATTACCCGCTTCTATACAATTCATATAACGATTCGTGTAACGATTAATGATATTAAACAAAATGAAGACTAATATTATCTAAAATTATTTCACCCGAAATTGCGAGGAATGTGAGCGCCCTCCTATAATAAACTTGGAACGGTAGGTATTTGCGGTTTGGTGACTTTTATTTTCTATACCTCATATATGTGGATTTACTTTGATATTTCTAACAGTCATTTCTTCGCACGTCAAGGCATGTTCTGAAGTGTTTACCAATTTGCATATACTTTATCTCAATTTGGTTCCCGGTAAATATGACACATCTCAACAGGATTTGATATTTATTGATGTTTCTATTGAGGTTAAAGCTAAGATGGACTTATTACACTGTCAAAAGGCTATAATTAAATTCATCTTGCTTGTTTTATAACTAATAACGTATATACTTACGAAATAATTAGATATCTAGTGACTGTATACAAAGGAGTTTGTAAAATGTACAAATATTTTGGTTTAAGAATTAATTATTTATTTTAATTCCAATTTATTTTATTTCAAAATTTAATTGATGTACGATGAATTCCCAAAGCCATCACTTTAATCTCCGTTGAAAGAACAATAATGATATGAGGCGCAATTATGATTCTCACCATTGTGTCTCTTCTCACGGAAGTGCATTAGTGGACGGGCGCCTTAGTTTGATACGTTAGAGATAAGCGGTACTACCGTAACTCGAATAAACTAGTATAACTTGTCTTACTTTAAACAATTTCTGCTAGAGTGTAGATTTTCCATACAACCTAACTATTGTGACAACGTTCTATTTTGAACATAGTTTTACCATTACCATTCCATAGTTAATTGCAGGAGATTTCATAGTTCATAGCGGGAATATTGCCATTGCAAATGTTATCGTACCTAAAACAAACAGAAACAACAATTAATTGTATTCAAATATTCAAACAAAACAATCGTATTACCTAGAAACTTACATTACTACGTATACTACTACTACTTACACATACTCGTAAAATACAATTATTGACTAACTTCGAATATAATGGAGCACCACTAACAAAATATATGCTACTCTTAAAGGGGTGAAAAAGGGGTAAAAAATGTTTAAAACAACATAAATGAATGGGGACGGACGTGTGGCGGAGCTACATATTAGTATATAACCACGTCTTCACACAACATGTTATTACGAAATTAAAATTACGATTACGTAATTAAAATCGACATCTTTTCGAAAACATATCGTAACCAAAGAGTAGTTCGTGCATCGTCCCCAAAACAATGGAGCAATGACAAATGCACAGTGGGTTCAATTCATCTTGGTAAGAGATTTGTCAAATTTTGTCTGTAATCCCATCAGTCCGTTGACAAGCCCACCGGGCGCGACGGACTTATCACATGTATGAATACTTATTGGCATGGCGTTTATTGATCGATTCGAAACTATTTATTAATAACCAAATTTCCATATGCATATATATATATATAAATTGCATGGTTATTTTTGACAACAATGACTACTAATACTATTTAAATATATTACTTGACGGGTTTATAGGAACAGGGTTTTAATGTCAGCGCTATAAAATCCAGTCACTTGGCAATCAAAAATTTTCACAAACAATTCTAGAAAAGACTACAGTCATCACTTTTTGTCGGTACCTTCTAGAATAAGATAGAGACAATGTGATCCTTTTCGTCTGACCTCTAGTGAGTAACTCTTATGCTACATCACATATATCTATATTATATATACGAATATAACAATCTTGACATCTAATATACGAACTCAATATAAAAGGAATTAACATAAAATTTTCTTATATTACTCGTATATCTTACAATGGTCAGCCAATACAATATTCGTCGTAGAGAAATAAAAAGAAAACTACGAGTATATACTATATACCTAGTAATAAGAAAAGCTAACAAAAGATGCTCGTGAGTGGTTGTTCTATTTGTTTGCGAATCTGTGTTTGTATGGAGACCGCAAATAAAGCTGAAAGAATTGAGTCAGGTTTGACAAGCAGACATGGCGTAAAGAAAAAAAGGCATCTTTAGGGTCTTATGACTCATACCACTCGTAACATATCCAAGTGATTTCTGCCCGCTAGGCTTTTTAATTTTAACTAAAATTTACAAATTATAAATGAGACTGTTAATTTCCCCAACGAATAACATGTATTAAGAATAATATTATAAGAAGTGGGTACTGGTTTGCTAATATTATATATAATCAGGCAAATGAGATCTTAATAGGTAAAACATTATGCTACTGAAAATATCTATTTAAAGCTTATCAATCTTATAATATTTAGGCCTGGACCTTTTCAGTTGTGTACAATCGAGTATCGTTGAAAATATCTGTATTTAAACTTTCGTGAGACATAATAATTAACTACTCACGTTTATTTAGTCACCCTCACCTCCCGGCGCGACGAGCCGGCGACGCGATCGGCGAACCGAACGGACACTCAGCACTCTTAGTGCTTGAAAATGGAGACCTATGTTCTCCGAAATATGTCGCGCGGGTGACTAGAACCGTGAGTAGAACCGTGTTAATCGTTCGTTGAAAATATATTGCATTCATGGTTTCATATCAAATGTAAAAAAAAATGCTGAAAAGGTTTGGTACAGGGCATTTCTGATTACTCGCTCTGTAGCAGTCGTGATTTGAAATAATGTAATACATATATTCACGTATTAATGCAATTCCTCGATAGTCATACATTATTTAAATATAACGTAAGATTACATGTAGGTAGAGTGCAATCCATCACCCACGCATAATACTAAACTATATCATTACAAACCTTGTATAACAACATTGCATAAAAACAGTGAAACCAATAGGTTAGGCTATGTTTTATTCATAGCGCATACATTCCCTATCAAATAAGAAGGTCATATGTTTGTATCATTTTATAAGAACGTAGGACATTACGGGTATAATAAAGCGCATATATGCGTGTCTCATTGTATTCAAATGTAGCAAACTTTCCCCAATTACAATGATGCAGTTAGTGCTTTCGCGAGCAAAACCTGGGTCGACCGCTGGTGGATGAGCTTTCGAAATATCATTAGATATTTAATAGCTAATGTAGAAACTGAACTCCGTGAATACTGACCATTTCACAATATTACCAGTAACTAACAATTTATGACGAGTATAACACATACATCGACAGGCATAGATTTTTAGGACTAATAAATAAATTAAAAGATGAAATAGATAACATATACTTAAGAAAAAACGACGAGGACCTCCGGTGTTCGAGACGGGATTCGAACAAGCATCTCCAGCTATCGCGGCTGACGCCTTAACCAATTTGGCCACCCGTACACAGCGGAACCCGTCCAAATTAATCAAGTATATGTGATCTTGTTTATTTTAACGGTTTTAGGTAATTTATATAGTAGTATTACTACTTAAAAATCAAAGCAAATCAAAATATTTCATAAAAAATAATTTGATGAGTTTCTAATAAATAAATATTATAGGATATTCTTACACAAATTGACCGAGTCCTACGGTAAGCTCAAGAAGGCTTGTGTACTTAGCCAACGATATATCTGTGCTTATCACACAAATAAATGCTCTTACTGGGTTTCAACCCAGGATCATCGGCTTCATAGGCACTACATACTAGGCCAAACCTACCATCGTCAGCTAATAATAGAATGTCCATAAATTACCTAACTGTACAACACCGACAAGAAGTCCCTGTCAGTCATTCAGTGGCCCTTAAAACAAAAAGTTGATTCAAAGTATAATTCCCTTATTATCTTTAATTGTATAGAAAAAAAGCCAATGGTACGAACAGGTTTTGATCAAAATGCTGCATTATTAAGTTTTTGTCGCCAATTGCGAAGCGAATACCCACTGTGCTGTTTAAATTTCTTCGAACAATGGGAGAATTAAAAGCGCTCAAAGGAAAGAATTAATTACCGTTTTTACGGAGTTTGCTGTTGGGTTCATCACGAAAATGTTAAAGTAAAGTTGTTTCAGGACTGGGTTTAAAATTATCGAAGTTAGGAAGAACTTTTATATTAAAATAAAAAAATACAGCATTAAAATATTTACGTTTTACGTAACAATAACTTGACAAGGTACCTACTATAGTTACTACAAAATTCTGAATGTAGAGGTTATTAACATAGGGTTCGGTTAGGGGGTACTTGTAGTTGAAAGCAATTTATTATAACTATATTAGAAATCATGGAACACAAAAAATTAATATCTTCATAATTTCACCAACCCTAACACACGGTTCTCGTGGCACTCGGAACATCAAAATGCAATGTCAGATTAGAAACACTGCGACCAGTGAGCGCAGTATATGACGTCGACCTCAATTCCCATGTAAGGAGGGTACTAAAAGAAAATAGCATTTGTCGTAGTTTTCAATAGCACACATATTGCATTTGATTTGCTGTGCCGATTGCCTACTTGCGTATCGTAAAGGTTATCGTTGACTATTTAGTTTCTTGTGGCATTTTCATTGATATAGGTGTTTTTTTTAAGGAAAATAAGGGTTTCACTTACGCTTACTTATTAGTAACAACTGACTATTGTCACGCAAGACATGTGTCAGGGGATGTAAATAAGTAATTGATTGCCTTACCAACCATCTCTTAATGACGAGATACAAGTTGGTCCGACGATTCAATTAAAAAACATAAATTATACTAATAACTTATCATTACAATTAACGATAGATCCAGCTAAAACCTCGATGGATTGCCGGCCTTATACGGAACTGGGGAACTCAAAGTGTATCTAATTGCCATAAGTCCAGCTTACCGGTTAATACGTTGACCGGGTTAGGGATCATTAGGCAATCCAGATGAATAAGTGGTTACTGAGATATGTGCGGCGAAAGCTTGTGTGCGCACAAAATTAGAGTTCTTGAGGCCCTTGATCAATGCTGCAAGGCGTAAGAACATGCGGGCATTAGCGGACTTTTGATCAAATGATCACACGCAGTAGGTGACATACCTGATTCATATTGTTGCGCTCACATTACGCTTTTTTTTATGGAGTGGGGAATGCCTTTACGAATCGTCTCACCTGAGACGTTGAAACGCCTGCCACAGATTAAAAATTATCGAATGACGGGTACTAAGGGTGTAGGTTTATTCTGAAGTATACGTTCCTAATATAGTTACCCGCTTATTCATAAACGTGTCGCAGGCTTAAATCAGTTATTTTATGTTTTGTCTGTGTCTAACACAACTGTCAAAGTGTGGGATAAGTAGAAAAGGATATTAGTTAATTTACATATCAGACGTTTATGGATAACGGGGTTATATTCCAAATTTAAGGCGGCTAAATCAAAAGTTAGTTTAGTGTCGGAGAAAATGTCATAGAAAAGTCAATGTCATTTTTCTCATTGTCTAGTTTAAAATATGAACTTATTGGCAGGGTTCATATAAACTGATTCAGAACAAAATAATTATATACATACGAGAAAATGTGACCCACAAACCGATATTTCATCACGCACCAAGCTTCAGCAGATTGAGCACTTATAGATATTACGGCCGTGTCATCAGCCCATATGTGATCGAAGCATAGTTCGAATATCCGCGTAAAGATATAATGTCGTCGGCCTGATGAAAGAGATTTATAATTGATCCGCTAATTTATGTGATTGCGCGTGCGCTACTTTCGCAACGTGTGATGAGTTCACCACACTCGTGCGCTTGCAGTATTATGCAAAAAGTGTAAAAAGTGGCTGCTCAGTGTTTGTATTGATTTTGAGGTTAATTTTCCGCGAATAAAAAAAAAACTCTTCTCATCCGTGTCTCCAAACAGATTAACAGTAGCGCGCAGTAACATTACAAGGGTTAAGTACATAATCTGTAGATTAATCTTACCCACCTAAATTTACCTAAACATGATTCCGCATATGAGTGTTCAGCGAGATACTACCCTAGGTTAGGGGTCTTTACGTTATTGTACGTTAGTTAAATTCCATCACTATCTTCATAGGATTCGCATGTTAAACCACAATAAAAACATACACAATATGTTTCGCGCCAGTATAAAATAAACTTGAGGCCAGCAGCTGTCCTGTAATCCTAGAATTGTCATCGATCGATTATATAATTATAAAAAGGATAAATAACACGTAAAACTTACGCCACAAGAATTGACGTTTGATCTCTCGCGATTAAAATTAGACAACCTGAGCCCTGAGTGTAAGTTTTTAACGTAACTTTACGGTACGAACGCGTTTGCGTTTCCCATATAAATAACATTATCACTTACGCGTTCGTAAACGTTTTTTCGCGTCAAAAGTAACTTACACTAGAGCCTCAGACCTTCAAATCGTCTGCAATAGAAAATATAAAACATTATTACGTCACCAAACAATTAAATATTTCAGTATCATAAACTTCGTAAATATTTGCTAAAACGATGATTAAATCTATGAAGGTTAAATCTGTTAGCTCATTATAACAAGAGCCATTGTAATAAACTTTTAAAACAATGAACAGTTCTCAACGTAAACAATGAATGAACTTCGTGAATGTTTCATTCAGGTAGGGTCCCGTTGCAATAATATCCCTTATTATCGTCCGCAAAAACATCTTTTAAAAGGCCAATAAACTACAATAAAAACATCTTCTCGGGTTCCGTGATGTATGAATGAACAACTTTTCGTCGCATTTATTTTTTAGTACTGTTCAGTAAAGAAAGGAAACATTAAGCAAAGTAACAGTCATAATCATAAACAATTGTTGAGGTTTTATAATTTTGAACAATTTTATATAGACAATAGCTAAGTTACTCCGTAAAGTTCTGATATTATATGAAATTCTGGGAAGAAATTATTTTCTATTAATAAAAGTTTAGCTTAATTAGAGGTTACAAAGTATGAGAGTTTTTTTAATTAATTAGGTACATTCTTCGCAGAATCGTAACTTTTAGTCCACATTTTGTTTTAAAAGCTACATTGTGACTGACATGAGGTACCTACTGAACATGGGCGCGAAATAATAATTCATTCAAACGGGTAGAAGTTGACATTTTGAAAGTTGGTTATTTTAGGGATAGGATCATCATCTAGGTATGATCGACGTCGAAAATATGTCAACACTTTTGTGCCTTACACCTTTTTAATAAGAAGCAAAAGTGTGTTATATTTGAGTTGAGTGTACATTGTTGTAAGAATTTACTGGTGAAAATATTGATTAACAAGAATTTTCTTTTTGTTGTAACGGTGTCATTTCCACAAGCGGCGGGACGCTTTACTCATCAATATTCCCGGCGTGCCGAATTTCGGCGCAAACGCATTCGATTCATTGCGAACGCGATTTCTTAACCGGCCTGCATCGTTCTAGGGTTGTCACATTTTGGACATTTAAAGCAAAATAATAGTGCTTTTAAGCCTTTATCAGAAAATGTTTTCGAATAAATTCGGATTCCAATATGACAATGCCCATACATTTGTGTATAGTTTTGACGATTTCGTGAAGATTTCGTTTTATACATAAAAAAATTGCATCTTCAATTTTGAATGTAAAACTTTTGACTGGTTTTTACGGACCAATACGACCGAAAGAACACTGGGAAAACACTACTTAATAGTGGCGTGAAAAGGGTTGCCTCGGAGACATTTTGTCTGCTGAATGCCGTATACTCAGGTTTGATAGCTGCCGTTAGCACATCTATTTTATGATTTCTCATCATCATTTAAACATTTTTATTTCATCCAAAATCGCATTAACATATACTGGTAGAGACAACCCTAGATAGAATGTACAAATGATTGTCACGAAAAAAGAAAATAACATCGAGACTTCTGAATGGCGGACAAAAAAGTCAAGTCTTTTCAGACATTAACTGAATGAAAATATATAAATATGTTTGTTTGGTCATTGCCCTGAGACAATGCTGCATTATTGCGACATAAAGATTTGTATCGTGAAGACTGCTAAATGGTCTTTATGGTAACTGTGGTTTAACTTGCTTAAACTTTTTCAAGGAACTATAAGAGAGAATACATGTTAAGCCAGTTTGATAAATCAATGCAATTTTAAATTATATAGGTTTTTTCAAACGTAATGACACACTATCTAACTACATTCACAATATCTATAAATAAAATATATTCATAAGTAGGTACAGTCACCATCAGATATATAGGAGCAGTGGACATGGTCATAAATATGAATATGCACTTTATAGTCTTAACTTTATAGTATAGTTGAGATATTTTGACCACGTCCACAACTCCGATATATTCAGATATTGCGACTGTACCAAGTGTAATATATGGTACACTAAGGCATAACAAGAGGATATATAGTATTTAGGCTAAAAAGATAACAACTATCCTATCAAATACTATTTGCTTTGAATAGGCATGGTCTGTACTATTAATAAATAAAATAAATAAATATTTCGGGATAATCTTACACAAACCGACCTACGGTAAGCTCAGTAAGGCTTGTGTTGTAGTTACTAGACGACGATATATATAATCGATAGATACATATAAATACTTAAATACATAGAAAACATCCATGACTCTGGAACAAATAGCTACCTATGCTCATCACACAAACAAATACCCTGATTGGGAATTGAACCCAGGACCATCGGCTTGATAGTGGCTCACTACCCACTAGGCCAGACCGGTCGTCAAACACATAAAATATAATGTTAAACATTATTTTAATTAGCTCCTGCAAGTTTGATTAAGCGGACAAAAACTCTCGACATGTCAATAGTCAATATAAACGCTGCCATTAATATTGCCATCTCATGTATCTCCGGTATCAATATTTTTTGCTCAATCGATTAATATTAATTGTTCCTTTAAGGAAAATCGATTACGAGTGAATCTTGCGCATCGATCTGAGCAGCCGCTTCAATGGAGCTCATACATGATAATGTTAACGATTTCATTTAATTTTATTGCTTTTTTAGTTGACGATAACGAATATCATTAGACATATGTTAATCTTAAGCTTTTGCAATGCTGGCATTGACAATAAAACAAATTTGTTTTTTTTTGTTTATAAAGTAGGTTAATAAATGATGCAACAGGCGTGACAGTAGCGTCGTATGCTTTACAATACAATATTGTAATGTATGTCATATAAAATTCCTACGATCCTCCACACATATTTTTCTCCGTCTTTTTTCCATAAACTGCTTGATGAGACACATTATATAAAAATAACAAGGTTCTATATTCGTTGATAGTTTGTGCGTTGTATGTCAGTAGAGACAGCTTAAGACAATTGTTTTATTTGTGTTCAGTCGCCATCAGATAAACGGAGCTGTGAAGGTAGTCACAAATATGGGAATAGACAAAAAATGAACTTTAGCGCCTTGAAAATTGAGGCGTTGTTCAGATACTTGTGACCACCTTTGCAGCTCCGATATATCTGATGGCGACTGTACGTTAGATTAAATTTATATAAGTTGATAAAACAAGATTTAAAATCGTAAAAGCCCATCAGAAGAGAGCAAATTAAAAAAAAGTAGCAACTGATAACCCAATACATATTGCTACTTAAAAGTGTTAGTTTTTCACTTTTTGTCATTCTCACGGAGCATACATCACGTAATTTATGTTAAACAGATTTATTTCAACTGAATAGCTATTAAAATATTTGTGGATCAGCGGTCGAGTTGTTCTAGGAAATAGAGACGTAGAACCATACCTAATATATTATCGATAGTTAATGCAGTTAGTATTAAATATCGATATGTGTAACTGCTGTTTTGTTAAAAAATTTAGGATAGCTTACAGTTCAACTTATAGCACTGAAGTTGCATATGCCATGAAATTTTAATATAGTAATTGGAACGGATGCAGTTCTTTCTTGTCCTTACGAGTATTTGTAGATCGCCGGGCCTCTTAAGGCTAAAATAATCATATTCAGAAATTAACTGCTAGTGTTCGCTAGAACTTGTTTTTCATGTAGTTACAATTATAAATGAAAAAGCAAAAGCTTAGATTTCATATCTTTCTAACATTCTAGCTAATTTAATTAAAGCTACTCATTTGTGTTAATTTCTGGGGAAAATATGTGAAGTGAAAGAGAGTATCGATATCGATAGACCATTGGAAAGGATATACAGACAACACCGAAAGGGTTTGGCAGCTCCAGTATTTATTGATTTAATCCTCTTAGGTGCACCAGGACATCGTCTGAGTCGATCTTTATGATTTGTGGCGGCTTATCCAGGGTGTTCACTATTCATTTGTATTTTAATATTCCAAGTTTATTAAGGTTTTTAAAAGATTACGACGACTTTAAGTTAAGTACCTATTTCCTGTAAGAGTTGTGTTCTTTATATGTATCTGTTCTTAGCTAAAATATTATTATTAGAAACGAATCGTAATCTCGTATTTTTATGACAGCAGCAGTTATCGTGTGGATAGCGAGATATATAATATTAATTATGAGATAAAAAAACCGAAAAGGTGCTATGAAATGGCCACGTTTCCCCATAGTACTCGCGGTTGGTAGCGCTGATCTTATACTACAATAAGAACGGATTAGAAAAATTCACGGCAGGTAATATGTAATAAAACAGAATTTAAACTTAAATAATTAGAGACAGACACTGTATACCCTTGCCATGAGTTGTGACAATGAGGTTTTCGATAACGAGTATAGAGTTTACTGTCTGTGCATCTCGCTTGTACTATTTTAGCGCGAACGAGATGCACAGATAGTAAACTCGATGCTCGTTATCGAAATCCTCAAAGTCACAACTCATGGTAAGGGTAGGGAATATAAAAAAGTAATGTTACGCCAAAGCAAATCTATCCGAATTTGCTTTGCCGTAATAGTGAGCCTGCAGCACCACTAACAACAACGGCAGTTACGCAAATTAATTATGACAAGAATGCCTCCAGCTATGATCAATGAGAGAAAGGATTTCAAATATATTTCCCGAGAAATGCAAATCAATACAACATTTCAACCTCAGTATTAATAAACAGTGAACAGTAATAATTAAATAACAAGCAAACAGCGTAGTCAATAACAAAGCTATAATAGGTGATTTAATGACAAAATAAATGTGTTTTTCGCTGTTTAACTAATAAAAGATTTTTATTCGAAATAAACAAATGGACCTGGTTTGCGTCGCAGTAATTACATTTCCATTAAAACATCGTTAGAAAGCTTTCAAGATTTAGCATAATTAAATTTGTTTTGTCTAGCGCAAAGTCCTTGAAGGAAGAGGATTCCGTTTTGATTATGTTGAGGTATATCTATTTAATTATATTGTTATGATTATTACGACATGCATTTTTCTTGTTCTTGTACTCGTCTTTATTGATTTATTAACTTTTTAATGCTTTAATTGAAGATAGATGACAGAAAAAGTGACGAGGACCTCCGGAAAAATATTTAAAACATAATTTGATTTGTCCTTAGTTGCTTTTAATAGTCGTACTTATTTGGATTATCTACAGATAACGACTATAGCAGAATAATCAACTAAATTACAAGAGAACATTAATCATTATTAAACATGAACGGGACTTAACCGCGTATATTAACTTTAAAATTTACCTCCGACGTTTCGAAGACGACGTTGTCCTCGTGGTCTCGGATTAAGACTGGCTGAAGTTCACATCAACATCTTCTAGCCGCGCGAGTTTTTCGAACTACCCGCACTTGATTTTGTTTATCAACTTGAACGTTTTGCGCACTAGGGATGTCACTCGGTCGACACACTACACTCACGATATCGGAATTTTTAACTTGTGGTATTTGACGCCTGCATTTACTAATGACTGGATTCCATGAAGATGAGATCCTAAAACCATCGTCGATTGAAATTATAATGTTTTTTTATTTCAATGGCTTCACGAACTTTTCTACTATAAAAACGACGATCCGTAGAAAGGATTTTAGGATTATGAAGCTCAATCCAGTGGTTTGGTCCTGAGTCTAGTAAATGCTCCGCAACAGCAGACTTGTTCACCTGGCGACTTCTGACTGCTGCGATATGTTCCTTGACTCTTTCTGCTATGGTGCGCTTGGTTTGCCCAATGTAAGAACTACCACAACTGCAGTCGATCTTATAAACGCCAGGTGACTGAAACGGAATGACGTCCTTCGGTGACCTAAGATATCCTGCGATCTTGGACAATGGAGTATAAACAGTTTTTATAGAGTACTTCTGGAGAACAGTACCCACTTTATCCGTTACTCCTTTCACGTACGGCAGAAATTCCGGCTGCCTGGACACGTCAGGACGCTCTCCTCTTATATTCCGTCTCAGTACCCACCTCCTTACATTGTACCCATTCCACCTAAGTACCTCCTGTATATGTGACATCTCGTCCTCAACATATTCAGGGTCACACAGATCGTGTGCTCTGTTCACTAGAGAGCTCACCACGGATTGTAGGTGACGGGGATGGTGGTGCGACTGTGCGTTCAAATACCTGTCTGTGTGTGTTGGCTTCCTGTACACAGTATGCGCCAGGGTTCCATCTGTCCGACCGATCACTTTCAGGTCAAGGAAAGGCAAACTGCGCTGTGATTCCAATTCATAGGTGAAATTAATCTTGCTATGAATTGAATTCAGATGTTGAAGTAGTCGCTCAACTTCCCGGTTAAGTCCCGTTCATGTTTAATAATGTGTACAAACCGTGAAAGTTTAAAACATTAATCATGTTGATAATTTAAAAAAAATAAACAAACAACGATTGAATTGGCTTCAGTAATTCTGTGGAAGATACAATAAAACCAACCCGTAGTAAATGTTAAGAATTCTGCTTACCTACCAATGAGCGAAGGTTTGTTAATTTGTTGATGGAACCCGAATCTCACATGGGCGTGCACTAAATAGTACTCCCTCTAATCGATCCAATCAAGCTAAATGAGTCACAATGGACGATTTGTGTAAGATTGCCCCAACATATTCATTTATTTACATGACTCATATGGTCTCTCCTTATTGGTTTTCTATACAATAACATATTTCCACATTTACCGACAGTATTCCCTATTTACTATAAACCATATTACTCCGTAAACATTTTGAGCGAGACCGAAAATTAAGTCGGGCCTAGTAGCTGCCTGCTGCCTATGAAATCCACGATCACGGCATCAAATCCCAGTAAGGGCATTTATTTGTGTGATGATCACAGGTCATGAGACACGAGTGTTTTTATATTACTAGTAACTATGTACATCGTGGACTGAGTACCTACAACACAAGTCTTCTTGAGCTTACCGTAGGGCTCAGTCAATTTAATTAATAAATACATATTACACATACACATGTAAGGATGTAATATTTAATATTATTTTTTATTTAAAGACGACAATTTACGCCGACGGAAAGCCGTGTGCCAGAGACATAAACAATGATATGACTATTGACGGGTGGACGGTCAAATGATTTATCAAATACTAACGTTATACCTACTACCCACTCTTTAATTAAAAAGGGTCTACGGATATTGATCTTGATTTTAAGCATATAGCTACGAGGATAAAGACTAAATATAAACAAATGCAATAACTGTTTAACAAATAAATTGACGAAGCATAATTAAAAATTAAAAGTGACGAGTAACAAATAACATTTATTTTAGAACAGCCTGTATTCAAATAAATGAATGATTCTCCCCGAGACTTAAGAAAAAATTTGATGAAATAAAAATATATCAGTAGCTCTATGAAAAGTATTTGTCGTCAAGTAAGCCGCTTTTGTATACCCTAATCCAAGTCAGACGAATAAAAACTTTGTTTATATGGCAATAAAGTGGGAGTTTCAAAATCGAGTTGTTATTGTCTTCTGAATCAGTAACTTTTTTATGGGGTATTATGTTTTTAATCTTATACGCAACGATTGTAAGGATGGGATTTACCTACGTTATTTATTTGAGTCAAGGTTACCAAGACAGTTTTTATTGAGAATCGACTGAACGTTTAATGATTAAGTCTTCTGTTCATTGATCAATGACAATTTATAAATATAAAACTAGTACATGTGATATCCTTTAAAAATCTATATTTTAAGTTATTAATAAAAATATATTCCTTAAATTATATATTAACAGATGCATAATTTCCAATTATTCGTTTTTTAACAGACGCAATTTGATATGGGGAATGTTTTGTTACGCCCTAAAATAATGTACATAATATCAGCAAGAGTATGCTTAGTACGTACATGGTCATTTTCTGGTGTAAAAAAACCGTTATTCTGCTTCAAGCTTATTCCAAGTTCCAACCTCAAAAAATTAAATACCCATTTCAAATTACGTTATCTGTAACTTTTATACATTGCCTCAATTATTTAATTATAAATTTCATAGAATGTTCACAGCGTTACTTCATTCTTGTTGTAAAAAAACCTATTCATCAAATTTAAAAGGCATAATTTAATATTTTTTATCGCGTGCCCCTTTATTTTTTTATTCCATTACTACGCCTCTCCTATTACGGCGATATTATATTTTTAAAGGAAATAGAGCCATTCGCTTCTTTAAAACAAAAGTGACACTATACAAATAATTTAATATTGTATATGTGTCACTTTTGATCTAAAGGTGCGCATTGTATGCCTTAACTGGTAACTGAACTCAAAAAAGGTAATGAAGGATGACACATTGACAATAAAAAACTATAACATTGGTAAGTAAAATTTACAGGCTAACATGACGAAAAGCTTGTAACTATGAGAAAACGAGGATATTCTTATATTTACATTTATGTAACTGCAAGATATAATTTATTGGTAGTCGAACTACCGGAATCAATAAGAATCACGAAGCGTCTGGTTTACGTAACTGGTGACTGAAGAGCTGGCAGTATCCTCGCACAGCGTATCATCATTGCGATATACATAGGTACCGAGGAAATGTCGCCATCATCCTTTTTGAGGTTTGCATTTATACATTTCAGCCGTATGCAGTCCACTGCTGGACATAGGACACGCTTGGCAGGCGGGTTAGCGACCGCAGTAGCTGTAGATTGGGTTTCGACAGACGCAGCTGCCCGTCTGTAGGATTTTTCCCTTTGTCGCCTCTTACGACACCCGCGGGAGGAGATGGCGTGATGATATTCTAGTCAGCCGGCATCACACGGCAAACCGATGTTTATAATAAATAAATAAAAATTAAAATATTTTATTTAAGGTCGTGGCATTTAAAATTAGCCTTTTTTTAATTCATAATTCATAATTCATAATTTTTAATTCATAATTCATTTATTGCCAGAACATATTTTTACATATTAGTGGTCTTATTATAAATAGTTTTCCTTATGTTCTACCATATATTAGGCATGCAATAAGAAGTATTAGAGTACAAGCAGCAAGCATATTATGTACAATACGTCAGAAAAATATTATTATATATCATATGTCATATCACCATTTATTTACAATGTCTACTTCAGAATTATTAGTTTAAAAATAAGTTTAAATAATTATTAAATAACACAATTATCGTTGCTATTGTGGTCAGCATTAGGTATATATAATCAATTGTTATCCTGGTTACTTGCCTTAATATATTAAAAGAAAGAATATCCTATAATCATTGACTCTCGTCAGACATAAATTCTTGAACCGAGTAATAACATTTTAGTAATAGCCACTTATAAAGAACGTTTTTAAAATATCTTGGCTGCGTATCCAGTATACATTTTGGTAATTTGTTATAGATTACAATTACCATCGAATACACATTACTTTTAAATACATCCTTTCTTGCTCTAGGTAAGAATATTTGGTTTTTCCGTCTGGTGGATCTAGGATAAAAGGTACTATTTGTATCAAAATACTCAGGGTGTTCCCTTACAAACAGGGATGCTTGTAATATATACATGCAAGGTAAAGGAAGGACCTTCGTTGTTTTAAATAAAGGTCTGCATGGTTCTAAATAGTGGACATTGCAGACAGCGCGTATACATTTTCTTTGAACCAAGAATGCTTTATGAAAATCCACGGAGTTGCCCCAGATCAATTATTATTGTCAAGCCAGTTAATTACATTAATTAAAGAGTCATTTATATTTTTATTCAAATTACTGGAATTATCAGATTTTACTATTAAGGTAGTGTCGTCGGCAAACATTATGCAGTTATGTTGCACATGGTTAGGTAAATCGTTTATATATAAGAGAAAAAGTAATGGACCCAGCACACTCCCCTGCGGCACTCCACAGCGGTTATATTTAAATTCAGACCGCACAGATACTAGCTCATTGTTAACAATGCGTTGGATTTCTGTACATTGCTCTCTTTCAAAGAGGTAGCTTCGTATCCAGTTTAGTGCGTTCCCTCTTAGGCCACACTTTTCTATTTTTCGCAGCAGTACCGGGTGTGATACAAAATCAAACGCTTTGCTTAAGTCTAGAAACACAGCTGCTACAGGAGTTTTATTATTTATTGATTCCGTTACTGATTTCACAAGATTAAAGCATGCCAGTATAGTCGAGCTCCCTTTCCGAAAACCAAACTGCTGGTCATTTAGTATCGAGCAAGATGTCAGGAAATCTAATAGACGTTTGTGCATAGCTTTCTCTAGGATTTTAGAGATAACCGGTATGATAGTTATAGGCCTGTAGTTGTCCATGAGGGTTTTGTCCAATTTTTTGTATATTGGCTTAACAATGGAGCGCTTAAGATTAGTTGGAAACTTACCTTGCTCAAATGACAGGTTTACAATGTGTGCAAGTGGTAAAGCAATCTCGTTCGCACAGCATTTTAATACATTAGTTGCTACATTGTCCACACCTACTGCATTACTATCCTTTAGGGACATTATCATTTTGTATATGGCATGGTGATCGTATGGTTTTAGAAATATGGTTTTTTCATTCTCAGGAATTTCTAAGCATGGTTGATTTTGATGTTTACTATTTCTGGCCGGCGTGTTAGTGAGATTAATAAAAAAATCATTAAAAAGATGAACTATTTGTTTAGGATCTGTGTACTTGATCTTATTTATTTCTACACAATCAATAAAATGACATTCGGTAAAAGTACGGCCGTTAATAATTTGCCACGTCGCCTTTGATTTACTTTTTGCTAGATTTATCACTCTATAATTGTGTAATTGTTGTGCTTTATGTATACACTTTCGGAGCACTTTTGTATAGTTAGCGTATTTATGTTTATTATATGCTTTGTTAGCCGGCTCTTGGATATATTTCAAGTACAGTTTTCTCTTTATAATGCATGATCGCCGTAAACCACGCGTTAGGTATTTGTTATTGTTACTTGGCGTGTTTTTAACTTTTATTCGAACTAGCGGGAAACATAAATCGTTAAATAAAACTAACAGATCGTGGAGGTTTCGAAAAGCTGCATCAGTATCCGTTTCGCTAAAAACTTGTACAAATGACAAGGATGACATACAGTTTTTAAATTTGGCCATGTTTTCCGAACTGTAATCTCTTTTAACGACGTAATACGGCTTTCGTTGAGCGGTAGTGGTCAATTTGATGGTAATAAATTGAGCTGTTTCGTGGTCAGAAAGGGCTAACGGAAGTACGTCTGGTGTAACTTTTTTCATGTTACTCACTATTTGGTCAATGCACGAGTTGCCTTTTGTTGGGATTGTTATGTGTGTTGTCATATCATAATTATTTAACAAAGTTATTAACTCAGAAGTATGTTTGTCCATTTTTAGAGTATTCAAATTCCAATCTCCACACAAAATTATCTTATATTTCTTCTTTTTTGTAGTTATATAGTGCAAGATTTTGTAGTTGTTCTAGGAATGGTATTTCGTATTTATATTTAGGGACGCGATGTATATTTATTACAACAAGTTTCAGATCTGTGATTTCAATGCATTCAAATATATTTGTTATTGCGAGATCCTTACATATTTGCAACGGTTTAAATTTAAGATTATATTGTATTAAGATACATGAACCGCCTCTCTTCTGCATTGTTCCAGAGTAATGGCATGCCAATCGATACCCCGTGAGATTAAGGTTACTTTCGGTTCCTTTTTTTATAAAGGTTTCGGTGAGGCAAAGTACTTGAACTGCAGTTCATTCAAAGTAAATTCTAAATAATCCAACTTGTTTAGGACACCCTGTATATTCTGATGCATGACGGTGGAACAATATGAGCTCGTTGTCTCGAAAAAACTGCTGACGATCCTCCCTTTATTCATCTTCGAGAGGGACTACATTAAATGAATTAAGAAGTTCAATTAAATCGTAAAAAATAGTAAGAAATCCCCGTCGATTTAGGTTACCTAGATGAGAGAACATATAACTATCGTATGTCAAATTTAGATTGGAGTCCAAGATATGGCTATAGTTATGTTCCAAATTATCCCCGAAGAGCAGGTTATTGAATATCTCAACGCGTTTAATGAACAGGTTTGACGAAGTTTTAAATGTAGGCAAACATATTATAATATTTGTGTGTTGCACAGCGCTCAGCTGTTCTTGTATATACCTTACTAGACTATGATAATTAACACTATTCTTAAAGTCCTTATCGCCAATGTTTATAATACAAAAGTCCTTTAAGGTAAAATCATGAAGTTTGGTTTGAAGGTTATAAAAAAGTTCACGCGTTCCCGCTCCGGGAGTCAGGTAGACACACAAGTTTTCACTGGAAAATGACTGCTTTATCAGTTGTAACATGTAATTAGAGTGGTTGCTAATCACACACAGCTTCGAATGTTGTAGTGATGAAGATGGTTCTCCTTGTGTGACCGTAGAGCCACGTCTAACGTCTAGCATAGAGTTAGAGGTTGGAAGTATGCCTTCGTGGTTTATACAATTAGAATTGTGTTTAATCTGGGGCTGACCAGGTTCTGCCAAGTTTAAGAGCTTATATTTACATAATGTTCAAGAGTGTCAGAAGCTTACAACTTTTTATTATTCCTTTTTTACCTAATTATATAATCTTCATAAAAAATAAGTATTGAGTATCTTTGAAAAGTTATAAAGACGGGTAAGTGATGAATACCGAACTGCTTTTGACCTTGTTATCGAATCCTATAGAACCATTGCTGAATAGAATATGAATGCAACTAAATTCCGTACCTTCACGACTAGTTAATAGGTAAAAAATAGACAACTTAGCACCATATTATTGTTATGAAACCATTGTTGCCGCAGCTATTGTCATGTTTGTCTATGGCGGGGTTTATTTAATTTCCAACCCTTATTTAATTTCCTGCTTTTTATTAACTTTTTGTTAGAAAAGAGTTTCATGTTTCTGTTTGTTGTTAGACTTAATGTGTGTTATCACAGCTTTGTGGTCATTAAAATTAAACAGGTATTTTAAATAAATGAAATTAGAGTTAAAACGGGGTCGCAGGGGATACGTTTAGTAGACTTAATTATATAGTTTACTAGGTGATCCAGCAAACTTCGCACCGACATAATGAATTACAAAATTTTAATTAGGGGGTACCATAGGAGTTCATCTTCCAATAATGCCTCCTTAGGGGTCGCTTAGCTTTATGTTAATAGTCACTTGCGTTTAAGTTATTTATGTTGTAATGGTTGCCCTGGTTGATTTAGGGTAGTTAGCCTGGACTATATATAAATATATAAATAACATTAAAACGATTTCTAGGAAATCTTAAGTTAGTCAGTTAGTAGTCATTGTGGAAGCTATCTTTTTTTAGGTTTATTTTTTATTTTTTTATAAGTCTATAAGAGTGTCCCATTGCCGGGCAAAGGCCTCCTCCCCTTCTCGCCATTTGGTCTTATCCAATGCAATGTCTCGCTACTCTCTGAAAAAATGTATCAAGGTCGTCCCGCTATCTTCGTTTTGGTCTTCCTCTACCCTAAGATCCGTCTTGTAGGACCCATTCTGTTGCTAGTTTCGTCCACCACTTTGGGTGCATTTGGCAGACGTGCACTGCTTTTTTTAGGAAAGTAACAAATATAAGTTTTTAATAGGTACTAAGCACTTTTGTGGTGAAAGTATTATTAATATCAGTAACGTAAAACAATAATTCAACATGAAAATAAACTTTTTTCCGTTACAATAAAGCTTAAATTAAACAAAGTAACAGCATCTGGTGATTCTGCTTCACAACTAACGATCGGATGTCATCAGTCAAGTGTCTTGCCGAGAATGCGAGTGTTTGGGCTGATCGCGATATGAGTACAGCGGCGCTACCGCGAACAACGATATTCGTAATTTCGGACGATTGTCTCAGTCACTCTCATGACACCTTAATTGGAGTAAAAGAGAAAGATGCCCGAAATATACGAACTTCGATGTTCGCGGTACCGCTCCAGTATGCCGACAAATATTTTAATTCTGGGATGTGTTGGGTACGTAATTGGTCTGATACGGTTACACTGCATATGAGTAGTATACTTCAGCTAGGCTCTCGTAGGCTTCGGTGACCTAGGGGTGTCGCGGAAGGATTCTAAGCGACCCCGTACCCCTGACTGAACGGTCAGGCGAGTGCGCCCGGAGTGTTTTAGCGGGTATTCCTTTTGCCCTATCTTATTAGAAGATAGGTCGTAAGGGCGAATCCCACGATCCCCGTAAGATCCTACCCCGGGGCTAGGAGGATGCGTAAACCCATTTCACTCCATAAAAAAAAAGGCTCTCGATAGGCTTGTGTACCTAATTATTATAGAAAATCAAGTGTATTGTTAAACTTCATATGAAATGTGTAATAAAATTAACCGATCGTTATATTGGTAAATGTATTAGGTATAGGTACTAGCATATTATAAATATTAATTAAAACGGGACACAACCTCCAGTCCGTACTGGTGTACATAATATTGTCTTCGGTTGCCGCAATATTTACTCATGAAATAAAACAACTAAAACGGGTCCACCCGATGACCACAAACGCTGCTAAAGGGTTCGAAACGTCGGGATGAACTTTAAATTAGTATACGCGATTTAATCCGTTTTAGTTGTTTTATTTCATGAGTAATTATCGCGGATACCGAAGACATTATTAAAACGGGATAGTTACCATACGCGTTAATTTAAATACTTTGAGTATATTGTTTGTCTAGTGATAACTGTTTTAGTACCTACTTTTTCGCAATAATAAACGGTAATCTCAATAATATTCGTAATGCCAAACCCGCAACCTCAGTTCTACGTTTTCAATACCACGCCAGCACTGTGCACTGTACGCATACCGTTAAATTGCATTATCTAGCATCTTTCGTTTAATGTTTTCTTCAGAGATACTGTTTATTGATGGACATTACGGCTATTCGGGCCACGAGCTTATCAAAGTAAATAAATTAAAGATTAATCTTCATTGGCGCAACGAAACGTTTAAACGAGAGATTGTGTTATGGTGAAAGATGTGATATAAATACTTGCACATTAAGATAAACTCATTTTTTTGGGCTTACGTTTGTCAGGACATAAGGTTTCATGTTTGTAATAAAAGATACAATAAACAAAAAAAAAAACAAGTTTGTACTATCTCTGCGACGATATCCCTTTTATTCATAAAATATAGCAATAAGTAGGAACTTTTTGTGTCTCTAACAAACATAATGTCGATTTTACTCACTAGAATGAATAACGACTTAGAACTTTTTCGCAAAGCATTATGTGTGTTTTTCACAATGCTTTTGATACCATTCCTGAACCCGCCCTTGGATTCCGTTTCTGCGCGGGTGCATATTAGTAATCAGTTATTTAGTGCTACTATTAAGTACACATATTATCATTACTCACGATAACAGAGTCAATTCGACGACCGGTCTGGCCTAGTGGGTAGTGACTCTGCCTATGAAGCCGATGGTCCTGGGTTCGATTCCCAGTCAGGGCATTTATTTGTGTGATGAGCACAGATTTTTGTTTCTGAGTCATGGGTGTTTCTATGTATTTAAGTATTTATATGTATCTATCTATTATATATATCGTCGTCTAGTACCTACAACACAAGCCTTACTGAGCTTACCGTAGGATTAGGTCGATTTGTGTAAGATTGTCCCGAAATATTTATTTATTTTATTTTTATTTTAATTCAGTTGCTTTAATACAAAAAATCTATGCGTACCTACATTTTTTTTACCTTGCGAAATCTGTACGAAGTCCTCGTCGCAATCATAGCGGGCAAACAGTTTTTGCGCGACTCGTCGGTGAAAATAAGCTTGCCCGTTTTTTGTTTTTCTTTTAACAGTTGCAAGCTTTTTCACGGAGCGAAAACCGGATAGCTTTTTCAAGGGGCGAAAGCCAGATAGCTTTTATCCAACCAGTGCCATCCTGCCGAGGTGATTAATAAAATATTGGTACGCAGAATACGAACTCTTTTGCCGGTAGAAACCACTTTAGATTTCTATGTCCTGTATTTTTATCTATGATATTTCTGCATTATATTGAACAATATGCCCGCTCTTCAGTTTTCAGAAGGACCTGTTGAACTTCGCTTAAGGATTCGACGAAGGCCTTTCATTCAAATGCCTTAGATAAATAGTATTATAGGCACTTTTATGTATATAATACTATTCTTATTAGATTTAGAACTAACGGATCATTCAGCACTTTCTTACGATTTATTCGGTTCTTAATAACCTGCTACTCGAAGGATGTATAATTGTCAAGTAGCACTGACAAAACGAGATTTGAAGCATTCCTAATTAATTGAAAATTAACGCTTCGTAAGTAACGGAAACCAGCTTATAAGCTTATCTTTACAGAGTTTCGTTGCACTATTTATATCTTTTCTATATGAGAATCAGTTACCTTCTCACGTTTTTACTGGGCTTAAGTTATAAGAAGGAGCGGACATTAGAATATTAGAATAGTTAACGGTATATAATATAATGGAGAGATTTGTTTAAGTGTATCTTGTTAGCCACAATACACGATTGTAGCCGAATTGCACTAATAATTGTAGTAAATAATAATATAAAATCAAGATTACAGTAACTAAACTTCTAGTTATGTCAAGTAAATGGGTTTGGTTTGGAAGTCAATATTAGCTCCCAAACTAAACCACCATGACTTGAATTGTACGCGTTTTTTTAATAGATGATACTATGAAGGCAAGAGTACGTTTGTCGTGACTACATGTATTTGATGACGCCAATACAGCCCCATTTAGACCATGCAAGAACTTGTATACGATTTGTATTACATTGCAGGGTTATATAAAGCGACCGAATTCGCCGTACGACTATAGCCCGCAATGTAATGAAAATTGTATACAATTTCTTGCCTGGTCTAGTTGCCTGAAGCAATACTCTCTGAATCGCTAGCCTCTCGTCGCACGCGTCTCATCGCAAGGTGTCAATTATAAAACTTATTCGACACTTAATAATTATTGTCCAGCGCTCATTGGGACCCAGTTCTCACGATACAGGTTTTTATTAAATACATTTCGTATATTGTACACTGGATTATTACGCCTCATTGAATCAGAATTAAATTATCAGGCGATATTTTAAAGCAAGTGCTTAATTGGTTTTGAATGAGAGCCAAATGAGGATGCCGTGGAAACGTTCATTAAAATATAACGGTAATATTAACCTTTTCCAGGAAAGCGTTGTTATTTCACTATGTGCTACGAAGAAATGTTTTTATATTACATATAATATTATCTCTATTAGAGACCTTCCTAGAAGTATGGGATTGGAAACTTATTTTTGATTCGGGTAATTTCCGATTTTTACAACTTACCGTTACCTACACTTTTCAGTAAAATGTGGGAAAGCAAATGATAAATAATTACGGTGTAGACACCGTATTTATCCGTGCCCGGGTTTATTTATTCATTACATTGACATTAATTTAAAAGTGACGAAAACTTGTTTCTTTCACATATAGGTTTTCTGGGTTAGTTAGGGCACAAAAAATCATCCGCATTTTCTATTCTAACTACCAATAAAAAACGTACCAAAAATATCCCTTTCATCAGGTTTTAGTGTGAACGTTTTCTTTATTCCATTAACCGTGACTGTCCACTATGGACACATTTATAAACTCAGTATTAAAATGTAGGGAGTGATAGGCGATTATTATGATTTTTTTTCTAAGAAGAATGAGTTCAAAAAAGTCTAGATCTGGCAACAGGTATACGTATTCTTGTAAGTACACACACAACCTGCGTCACTCGTCATATTTAGCACCCTTCTCACACCAAGGGCAAAAAGCACTCATACATTACGAGTTCATTCATGATATATGTATAACATTCATTATAAATATGCTGTCCCGCGATAAGAGCGTAAGCCTATTCACACACTAATATACGACCTTTACTCGTACGTTTTACAGCATGTAATGTCACTTTGCCGGTAAATTTGAGATAAATTGGTGAATACGAGTTGATTTAGTCGTGGTGACATTTTACGCTCGCGTGACGTCACAGGTTTAAATTGAGTTTGTGACAACACGCCGTACGTAGTTACGATGTAATATCAAATTTTGGGACGTATGTTTCATACTTCATAAAGGTCAAAGTTTAATCATTTAGCTTAGCTACTATATATTTAAATAGGAACTATTATTAATAAATATATAATAACATCATGTAAATTAACGAGGTTTATCTTAAGTACCATAAGTATAATTCTAACACTTTTGAATTAACAGGCGTTAACGCACTAACTGTTATCACAACATGATTAGGTCACGATAACACGAAACTTGACGGTTTGACCTCACCTTATCATCCCTGACACTAAAAAACAACTCCTGAACTAGCACGAATACCAACATTAGATTTGTAATTGGAATAGAACTGAAGTTTCAAAGTGATATCTTATTACGTTCAAATAAGGTTCATTGTTTTTTTGTAATAAGAAAACATAATCTTGGGTGATTCAAAATCGATTCTATTTTTAAATTTCGGAATCATTCGAATCTCGGCTTTATTTTTAAAAAGTTACGATCGTTGGTAGAATCTTTTTAGGCTGCCAGTGTTCTGATTCGGCCTTCTCTTTGATGTTTGAAGAGTAAGGGCACTACCGCTCTTCCGATAGTGGGATATTCACTTTATGACTTGCTTCCGTTATGTCAAAAGGTAACTTTCTTGAATTCGTATTTAGACTTTTCATATAGCGGAATATAAAAACGCCGGTTATTACCTCAATTATAATGACTCGTAAGTACCTTTTTTCTAAATGTAGGTATATATTTGCTTTTTATTCCTTTTGATACTGGCCGGTTTCGTTTCATCATAATGCAGTGAAAAGGTTTACAATACTTTACCTATTAGCTTCCCATGCATAATTAACCCATCTACTGTCTTCGTAAGTTACACGTGTATTGTGAATATACGGGTTAACCCTAGGAATGATCGATCAAAACAGAGAACTTGCGCTGGCGCACAGCCCACACCTGTGCGCGGGCTTACTTTGATGCCGACTGTTACGACACCGTAGGGAAATGAGCCGTCAACGTCATGCGCGACATGGGATATGAAATATTATAGACTTTGGTAAGCTTAAGAGGCTGACAACAGCCAAATGCAGTCCTTGTTTCTTTGAACGAGAGTAAAGGAGAAACACTGCGTGGCAATTATTAGGGCCGCACTGGACCGCACAGTAAATTATCGGTATTAAAAGTGTATAAAATAAAGACAAACTGACCTAATGAATTGTTTTCTGTCGGATTCCGACCAATGGTGTATCGTATGTAGCAAAGTTTTAGAAAATATATTTAATAAAAATACCATATATTTTACCGTTAAGAGAAATATTAATTTGCAGGTCATAGACGGTTAACGCGACCTTTAGGACTCCCCTTTCCCGCCGTATGTCGTGTTCATCTCACTATAAGTATACTAGCAGTTATCGATTATCAATAACAGTGTACTATGTTGGCGACTGCTACAAGTCTTGCGATTACGGAGTCCCAAGCAATTCCAGCAATTTTATCAACCTATATTTGAAATATAAATGCAAACCTACTAAACTAAAAGCCTACTACTAAACTTTTAATTGAGTTGTCTTCTATGTTACTTAGGTAATCCCGGAATAACTGTTTGCCTTCTTTTTGCTTCTTCGTCTTGTTTACCTAGGTAAGCTTCTAGCTTTGTCGACCTTGTCAAATTTTACAGCTGTGTCTAGATACCCTAGGCGAGACACACTAGCCCTTACGGATGCACTTACTGTCTGATATCACCTTAGACATTTTATATAACGGAAACGTTATCGACGTCAATCTCAAAATGAATTAATTCTTGTTAATATTGTGGCTGTGGATTAGACACCATATTGTTTTTCTGACAAACCATTACAAATTATCATTTCCGTAATGGGAAACATGATATACACGAATACAACCCCAAGTCCGTTTTTAATAAAGAAACCCTCATATTGCCAGGAAATAATGCATTATTGATCCATTCGAAGTGGCAATAAGGCAGGCCACTTATATGCTCCTTGGTAACAATATACTAATTATGATATAATTCATTATAACTTAAATAACTTTGTTATATACTATACAAGTAGGTACCTCTATGAAAAATAAAACGTCGATTCGATGTGTTGAGGTTGTAAATGTATATATAGTTTTTAAATATTTATTATTTCTTTTGTATTTCGATTTTTAAGATATTTGTCTTTTTGTTTTTCTATGTAAATTCCTTTATTTTTGAATCAGTACATTCCCATTGTTCAAAGTTGTTCGTTTTATTTGTAATTTTAAACCCAAGTGTCTTTATTACGATATTTATGTGACGAATGACCATTCAAAAGAATGACATACACTTCCAACACAAATACAACCCCTAAGTCTCGTTTTTGAAAAAAGCCCTCATATATCAGGAAACAATAAATTAGCATTAACCACTCTGCCGTCGCTTTTAATTCCTACCAAAACTTCCCCACATATACATTGTCTAACACGTCAGATGTCCAGTACCCTTACCATGAGTTATGACTGTGAGGGTTTCGCTAACGAGTATCGAGTTTACTATCTGTGCATCTCGTTCGCACTGAAATAGTACAAGCGAGATGCACAGATAGTAAACTCGATACGCGTTATCGAAAACCTCAATATCACAACTCATGGTAAGGGTACTGTAAATATAACTAAGCTCGATTCAGATTTAATGTAACTCATTGAATTACTATAAAATAAATATTACGAAGTAGGTACACACGAAAATAAAACACACATTTTTCTATAGATTTTGTAGCAACAGATTCTCAATTGTTTCGAATATTTGCAATGTTATTTATATATGTTTACCGATGAAATCTGAGGCCGTGGACCGATAAAAAAATGCTTATATTTAATACGACCATAGGATCCTGGAGGAATATCTTTAGGTAAAGGGTGAACACTATTAAATTGTCGCCTACATTTTTACTTTGCTAGCGTGTTGCATCGAACCTTTTTTGAATATTCTTTTAAAATTTTAAATTTAGAAGGCTCGTAATATATTAGACAACCATAAAATGTTCATTTGTTTTTTATTTATGAAAATGGCGTTACACGAAAAAATGTTCGCGAATTAATTTTGCAAGAATTCAGTAAAAATCCTCATTTATCAACTTTAGATCTGGCAAAATCTTGTCAAACAACTCGGAGGACGGTTCAACGAACCCTAAAAAAAATTAAACAAGGTGAAACTATAGATAGGAAGCGGCGTGAAGGTCAACCCACCAGAAAATCTAATGTTAAGTTACAATCAAAGGTGTGCAAGCTATTTGATAAGAATCCAGATCTCTTCCCGGGATGTGGCGAAAAAAGTAGGCACTAGTCAAGCAAATGTCCAAAAATTAAAAAGAATGCGGCATTACAACATATAAGAAGCAAAAAGGCTCCCAAGAGAACTGTGGATCAATATAATCGTGCGGTTAGACGTTCTAGGTTATTGTATACCTTGTTGATTGAGAAAAATGTTGCCTAATTATTGACGATGAAACCTACGTCAAGGCAGATTTCAAGTCTTTACCAGGTAACCAGTACTATTCCTCTCGTGACATCTCGAATCTTGACGAATCGGAAAAGGTGATCCCGGTAGAAAAATTTGCAAAAAATACCTTGTTTGGCAAGCTATATGCCAGTGCGGCATGAGGAGCTCACCATTTATCACTACCGGGACAATTAACACCGATATTTATATATCAGAATGCTTGAAAAAGAAACTGTTACCATTCATAAAGAAACACACTTCCTCAACATTGTTTTGGCCAGATTTAGCAAGTTGCCATTATTCGTCTCGAACTTTGGAATGGTATAAGGCGAATTCAGTCGAGGTAGTGCCTAAGGAGAGTAACCCACCTAACTGTCCCGAACTTCGCCCCATCGAAAAATATTGGGCTAATATAAAAACTAAACTGCGAAAAACTTGCCAACCTGCCACTTCATTACCAGATTTTCAACGAAAATGGATTAAATGCACAAAATTGTTAAGCGATGATTCCGTGCGAAATTCAATGAATCACGTCAAAAGTAATGTCCGGAAATTTTCTCGTCGTTCGATGAAATAGCCCTAATATTTTTAAAATGATTTTACGCTGTATAAAATTAGTCATATAAAGAATTTTGAGCACTTTGGATTTTTATTTTGTCGTCTGTAGCATGTTCGACCTGCGACAATTTAATAGTGTTCACCCTTTATTAAGCGAGTTAGGTATTTTTTATATTAACCTACATATTTATTTTCGTGTTGCTATTATAACCAGGGATCGGAAATTCGGGAGCTATTATACCTACAACTAGCAAAATTCCAGAAAAAGATAATCAAGTATGGAGTCGGCTTCTTAAAAATAATATTTTTTATTATTTAAATCCCGGGATCCCGGGATTGTATACAACATCAGAAAATGGTTAATACGTATCAATCGTCGTTGGGTTATGCCTTTTTTAGTGAATTTCGTCAACATACCTACCCGCCGTTTTAACGACATATAGAATGCATCAAAAAGACACGTGTAAGTCCGTTTAAGGGCTTAATTAATTATAGGTATTGTGAATTGTGTTAAGATGATAATATTGATAACATAATATCAAGATAATTTTTTTAACGTGTATTTTTGTTATACACGGTATTTTTGGGTGGTTTCCAGTATATGGAAATTCTAAAGTATAGGAGATACAGGGAAACCGTCTTAGGAAACATTAGGTATTTTTTTGTGAAAAGAATTATGGTATAGTTTCGCAAAAGTCTAGTTTTTCACGGATCTCTCAAACGGATCACCAGGACCTTTGTCACACTTTGTTTGTGCTTAATGCATAAAGTATATAGGCACAACTAAAATAGTCTATTTAAATACATTAATACATTTGTATGGCTGTTATTCAAATTTTCGGTATTTCGGGTAATCCCGGGAAATTGATTAGTAAAATTAAATTGAATCTGCCTCCATACTAGTCAACATCGACGCGGCGTAGGTACTGAGCCCGAAGTTTAGGTATAATAGCTCCCGAGTTTCCGATCCCTGATTATAATATCTATTGGGAGAAATTTATTTTTACGTTAGGAAAATTTGGTTGATAGTTATTGTTCCGGCTTTGTAAAATGTTGATGATAATATAATCTTTCTAAAAGTAGACACGCAGTTGTTACAATTTAGTAATTGTTGAATATAATAAATATTCAAGATTTTTTTATAAATAGGTTTAAAAATATCGTTTATTCAACACTTCAACCGCAATATCCATAGCTAATTAAATACGGGACATGACTCGGCACTTCCGCCATTTGGTGAATAAGCCGCCATGATGGATAGCCGCTTCCGCTGCAGTGTAATTACTCATCTTGATCCTCTTCCGGTTACAATAGGCAGGTGATACTTAAAAGGGTTGTCATATTACGTACACGCAAAAGGGTTGAAAAGTGTACCGTGAGTTTTGTTATTAAATATTCTTATTTATTTTAAGGCAACCTCTATATTATATATAATGTTTGTAAGAGCTTGTACCTAATAATGGTTTAATGATTATTTCATGGTGTTTCAGATATTCAAGTACGATTTCCCACGTATTACTTTCTGGTCCCTGCAACATGGTTAAACTTTTACTAGACTTTCCGTTTAAGATGCTTTACTACTTCAGAATCGATTTAACTGGGTTTTACTGCACCAAAATGACTACACCAATAAAAGGCTTAAGGCTTAGCTACAGCATTTTTGTATAGATCAATACAACCAGCGACTAGAGAAACATTGGTAGTTATAGTAATAGGGGCAGTAAAAACTATGTAATAAAAACAGAAGGTGCACCATTGCGCAAGCGGCGCTCTAGTCTCGAATCTCGATGCGCGGGGGCAACCGTTAAGTTCTATTGCCTTTTTTGTTTGCATTCCTTTTGTTTCGCGTCGGCATTGCTTTGGTCCGTAGTAGTCTTTCTCACGAGCTATTTTGGGTAACGGGAAGTAATTGTTATAATAGTATAAAACAAATAATAATATAACAAGGGATTTTAAATGTTGTTTGTTTTCGTTTTCCTAGAGGTAAGCCCGGCGTTTTACGACGGCTCAAATAGCATGGGGTCCGGTAAGCAAACGATTGCCAAAATTTGGCGTAGATAGCATTTTTTACGAGAGCGCTTGCTAATATAACCTTCCAACCCAGAGGGAAAACTAGTCTCTATTGTAATTAGGTCCAGTTACCTCATGATGTGTTTCTTCATCGAAAAGCGACAAGTGAAAATCGGATGATATTTCGTAATAATAAATTTAAATAGATTACATAGATGAAACAATATCAAATAATATATTTTACTCCGTGACCCTTGTGTTGAAAGTTGCAATAAATCATGCAATAGTTCTCACGTCGGCCTTACTCTCGTTTATTTAGTCACTCACGCGACATTTTTCGGAGAAGATAAGCCTCCATTTTCAAGCATTAAGAGTGCTGAGTGTCCGTTCGGTTCGCTGCTCGCGTCGCCGGACCGTCACTCACCAACTCACCACGCGTGTGCGCGACGCGCACCACGAAAGTTTAATACAACTATTTTATTTCTACTGCAGGGAAGGTGTTAGTAATCTTCAAATACGTTGGTCGAAAATGTGTTGTTGATGTATTATACTAATGTATTCTACATTTCAAATGAAATCGCTGCTCGTACTCAACATTAAGATGGTGAACGATGAATAAGCAACGAATATAAGAATGATCGCCTATGGTCCGTAGGTAAAGGGTAAGATCCCTTGTTATTATTAACAAGTAGACAGCGGTTTCCATAGCCGCGAAGGTACAGACTCAGTCCAGAGAAAGTCACAACACCATAATCCACACTATTTTAGGGTCAAAAGTCATTTACTTATTAGGCAATACAGAATCTTAACGAAAACCATAAAAGCTGCTTCAGTACGCCAAACTGAAACATAACTTACACAAACTAAGAAACAATACTGTGATTGCTCGAATTTGAATTTTATTATCGTCTATTAGAGTTCAAAACTGGAAAATGGTTGGTAAGATAAGAGCTAGACGGATTATCTGTGTAATAAGTTTCGCAATACATATTTAGACAATGAACCGTGGGTGCTCTTGGGTCACGATCCGTTGCAAAACCTTTTAGAGGGCTTACTAACTAATTTATTGTTTAATTTATATCGGGATTGGCTTAGTATAGTAATGGTTATAAATTACGCGCAATCATATCTAGTTAGATATTACATAATGACGTGAATAATTTGCGCTTTATAATGTTTTAATGATTAACTCCGATACAGACTTAAATCGCATTAGTACATTCATTGCCAGGGGTATCAAGCATACTGTATATGCATAGTATTATTGAAATGTACATAACGATTAAAAGAGCTGTCATTTATTACTTTATTAGGTAATTCTTCTTAAAAATACTGCTAAAGGAATAATATTTTAGGAGCTTCAATGATTTATTGAATAATTTGTCATCCTTTATAATTAAAACGAAAAGGTAAAGTTGTTATTAAAATAACTCTCGAAATTCGAATACCTTAAAATTACAATTCGAGAGTGCTATTTTACTGTGGCGTCCTTTAAACGCGTGAAATTTCATTACGTGCCTTAATCCCGCCTTTTTGGACGTGATGCCGAGTGCCTCAAATAATATCTGCTACTATAAAATCTCGTAACAGGAAACACTGTCAGTTTAATATTACAATTTCTACACAGACTATTTAAAGACCTAATCCTAACTTTTATTTACATTTATTTTTACCCCCAAAATATTATGTTCAACAATTCCATTCTAACCAGAAATTATCATATCAACTTTTAAAAGCACAGTTTGTTGCATTAGGAAGATTTGTCAACTTAGCACTTAATAGTTTTACTGAGCACTTAATAGTCTTACTAAGCAGTATAAACAATATTTTAAATGCTTTATATTTTACAATTACTATTTTAAAAATATGTGAACACGACATTTACTTTTCAATTGAAAAAAGTAATATTTATTTCGAAAAGAGATCTCGGTTCAGGTTTTCCTTTTTTTACGTTAGGAAAATGCTTTTAGGCATCCCATCTCTATGTTGTCTACTTTTTTATTAAGCACCTCAAGACCTCGAAAAAAATACCAGGTTTGGTTTTGACTTTTCCGAACGGATACATTCAACGCATTGCCAAAAGATCAAAGTGTTGGTAAAACCTCTATGAAAATCTGCTGTTCTCTCTTAATCATTAGATCAATACAACTAAAACATTATCGTTAGTGCTTGCTTAATGCGCTTATTGTAAATATTTCTAGATAAGTTCATAACTTATTTATCAATTGTCTTGGAAGGGAAATTCCTGTTATTTATTTAGTCAAAGTTTCTTAAACCGAATAAGGTAGGAGGTAAGATGTAAAGTACAATAAACAACTTAGTTGTAACTAACTTTGCACCCAAGTCAAAATCAGTTTGATAATCATTTAACTCGAGCGAGCCCCAAAAGGGATTTGTGTTCTAGAAACTATAGTTACGTCCCGCAGATGTGTCCAAATTGGATAAAATGAAGTTCAGTGTAAAATACATTCCACCAGCCGTCGGAGGCAATTTCGGGACTCTGTTGAAACCACACATTCACTGTCCTACACAGATTTCAACTTTAAATTATCTTTGTGGGAGTTACATATATATTCCTATTAAGTGGACCTAGATTAGATTCCTTTGAATTAAAATCATTTTGATTCAACTTGGAAACATGAAAAAAATCTAAAAGTTTGTAGTAGTTAGTTTATGTAACTCTTTATGAACAGTGTAATTGAGCCGTTCGAGTAGGGTAAGGGGTAACCGACACACTTGGATTAAGCCTAGTCAGCTCATGAGAAAGCTCTTCTTTATAGGGCGAAACATGTCGAGCTATTTTCAACTTTAAAAACGTGAGTTACGCGTTTTTTTACATTATTTAGTGACTCTCAAGATAATTTTGTGTTTAAAATGTGCATACTCAGAACGAAAAGTAGCCTATCTACTCATGATTTGAAGGGAATTGGAACAGAACATTTCAAATACTACGTTAACACATGTTCGAAGTTCGTATTTTCAATTCTTTCACATTCCTTGATGGTACATCAATCTCAAACTATCGGATGAGTGGGCCCAAAACGCGGCTATTTGTAAAATTAACCCGCCTTGTAGAGGCATTTTAATGTGAAATAGTTTACATGTTCAAGTGTGTAGGTAGGGGCTGTCAGATGGTGATGTTCGAGACAACAGATCGAGGAGAAACTAGACCTTTTTATATAAAGAAATGTTTGAATTATTTAGTTGAAAAACAATCACAATGATTTAGCATCCATACACAGGCTTACGTACTGGCAGCTTAGTATTACGTACAGTCACCGACTTTAATTGTTGAGCCACTTACGGTTCAAGCTGTTTCTTTTGTTTAATGCTTACTCTATGAAATGCCCACTATAAGGTGAACCCTAAATGGCTCAACAATTAAAGTCCGTGACCGTACATAGGCATATGTGCAGGAAGGGATGTCATTTAGTCGACACGATTTAAGTGTTAGGTGTATGAAGTAATATCCTCCAATACTTTCATTAATTTATACTAATAAACTATGGATTTTTATACAATACATTACAAATAAAATTAATGATGTATCAATTTTGAAATCGTAAAACTATCGGAATGATGAATGTAATCCTCATAAACAATAAAATAGGTAGAAGAAAACATTAGCGTTTATCTGTTTATTTTTTTCTTAAATGGCAACATAGCTTGTAAGAAACAGCTTATTATTCCAACATTGTCAGTCAATCCTTCCTCAGATCGACACCCGATATCACACATATCCGTGCGTCTGTTTCCTTGTGCACTCATGTGTTATGCATTGGGTGAATGCACTTAGTGAACTGCGCTGAGACACGACACGATAAAGATTGAGAGAATCTTCCTAATACGGTACCTAGGATTTTACAAATTATCACCATTTCCTCTTTATGTTAGCTCTTTTCTGCTGTTCTGGTATAAGTTCAAATTGTTGAGATTAAAGAAGTCCAATTACTGTTGGCATTTAGGAACCTAATCATAGTTTTGCCAACCGTATTGCAATCATTTAAACATTTAAGGCATATAACCTACTAAGGTTTATCAAGATTCCACATATTTTATTTCGTGTCGTGTTGATGTTTTCGTTATGAAATCCTAGCGGACCCCGCGAACTTCGTACCGCCTAAAAGTATCATTATTTAATATTTTATATATTTCAATAGCTAATCTGCTATTCGGAACGAAAACAAATCCAACACATCAAAGATCATGAAAGCCGCTCCAGTCTTTCAGTAAATAACTCAACTTTGTTTTACATTATAAAACTTATATATATTTATGTTTTGAGTTAAATATAGTTATGTTTTGCTCAAATAGTAATTATATTCTACCGGAAACAATAGACCACATAACTCCAAATATAACACCCACGGATTAACAAAGAAGCACACATAACATGAGAATTATGTTGTCACGAAAGGTAATATGTAATAATTTATTAATATCAGTGGTATTAAGAAAAGGGACGAATCAACATCATAGTAATAAAGCTGGAACACCAACTTAGTGGTGCAGATGGCTAAATCATGAAGTAGTATAACCTGAATTACTTTCCTCACAGGCTATTGACAGTGATGCCAACCCCAACAGCACTGATAACGTTGTATTCCGTTAAGATTTTAATCTACCTCTGGGCGTCCCACAGTCTCGTCGGTAATCTTTCGAATATTTCGTAAGAGAAAACGTAATAAGAATGTAATACCTGAGAGAATTCATCAAATGAAAAATAAAACGTGTAATATGTGAACAGACACAAGTTTTACTCTGTCGTGAGTTCTGTTGAACATCACGAAATCTCAGACATCCTGTCTTTAGATTTCTATTAAGATTCAAAATTCCAAAAATATTATCGTCTTATTTATAGCGATCTAAATAGATGTAAGGTCAAATCATAAAAAAAGAAAGCGGAAGCAAGAACTTACATATAGTTTATCTAATCGTAAATCGACTCCTCGTAGCTTATGTTTCATTAAGTCCACTAATACAATGATATCAATGGATGCTGATGTGTGGAAGGAAGAGCATGCTCTTCCGAAGGCCAAACGTAACATTATCCATTATTACGGAACCCTAATAAGCGCGGTGTGAGGTTACCCACCCACGTTTTATCGAGATGGGGCAACAAGTCAATACATACAAATGAAAAGGGTCCTAATTCAAGAAGGGCTTTGTGCGAAGGTTCGATTCGATTCAATTTGATACAGTGGATTTTGATTTGCATATGTGTAGATTGTGGAGTTTCGTAGGCTACGAAGGAGCCGGTACTAAAGTAGGTATTAAGGAAGCTTAAGACCGAATGTAAAACATTTTTTTAATTTATGTGCGAAGTTCAAACATTGGTACATTGACATTAATTAGTTTTCATTACGAAAGCTCATGTTGCTGGTAGACATCATGTTTCAGTTTGTTTTATTAAAACACATCTTCATTTGAAATTGCTCTCAGGACACATTTTTGTACTAATATTCAATTGTTTTTTGTATACTATGTCTAGTACTGTATTAGGTATCAGTGTCGTTCCTGTCAATTTTGTGATTGCAGTGTTCAGAGTCATAATTTTTCGTATCATACCTTTATTTAAACAAAATCTTATAGTTATTACTCTATAAAAAAATAAGAAAACCTTAAAGCGTCCGTGTATTACGGCAATAACAGTATCCGGAACAATACTGTTCTAATAAAATTACCTCTATCAGTCATTTCTGGTCATTAACATTAATCAAAACGCACTCCATTACCTTATGATAGCAATCTCACTTTAATAAAAACTCTTTACTCCATTCTTATAATTGTATTTTGTTAACCTCGTGGTCAAACTCTTTCTAGAACAAGTGGAATAATGACCCATGTCCACATCATATTTTGAATTTTCAGCTTCGGATAAGGTCTCATTTTGTTAAAGAAAACTCATGTAGTGGGCTGTAATGTTACGACTACATTTTTAAGTCCTAAAAATAAGACCTCGGGCATTACGCTTTATTTTCAAAAGTCTGACGTTTGTTTATCTTTGTCTAAGAACTCGATTTTACAAAGTCAAGGTTATGAAATATTTATTTTCCGTAACTAAATTTCTCTTTTCAAAAGAGTAAAGTGCCTCTACGTACTCTGACAAACATTTTAAACTTTCATTGTAACAACAAAGCTTTTATTGTTTCCCCTATCTCTTATTTCCATAATATCTTAAAATTTATCAGTTTTCCAATAACGACATCAGCTGACAATGACAAATAAACAATCACCGTCTACTCTAACAATAGTCGATACGGTCTCTTCTATTAGCGTGGAACTGCAACTCGTAAAATTTTCACTTGGGTGAAGTTTTAAATAATAGAAAACGGAAAGTTAACACCGGTGCACACGGATGCGAGTACCTTTCATGCGTGTAGCCCGATTTCACTAGGCAGAATATTATAAATAAATTATATAAATAATAAATAATTTTAAGATAATAACGGCTTTACTCAAGTTTATGTAGTCGTCATATAAACGTGAGTAAAGCCGTTATGTGATTTTATAACATATTCCAATTACTTACGTAAGTTTAAACACAATTACATATTAGCCAATCGTCTATCATAAAACTGTATAAGTGTGAGTTGTACTGTGGTATGTTTTCTTTCGTTTGTTGTTTATATTCCTTTAGCACTCGTAGAATTTATTGACCTGGCTTTATTAGTCAATAGTTGTTTTCATAATATGTATTACAATTAATAACATAAATGAGCATTTCTCAAAAAGTTTGTACATTTGGATCATCGTCGTCGATTTTTATTAAAAGCTGTAGACTGATAGAGCAAATGATGCTTAGCAAGATCTACCATATTTCCCAAAATGTCCCATAAAGTATGCATGAAACTTTTCTTTTTGTTACAGAAAGTCTATAGAAAAATCGAAGACGTGATCAACGTGAACACTGAAATAATCTTTATTGCACACCTCACGTTAGTAGAAAAAAGTATACACAAGTAAAAAATAGAAAAACATAGATCTTTTCCAGACAACGTTCGGGGAACGGAAAAGTTTATAATCACAACAAGTAAAAAATTTATAAGAAGAAAGTTCGTAGGGAAACTACTTAAGGCTGTTTGGTCTCTTTTTCTCAAGCCGTAGTAAAAATACTCAACTGACCAAAATGAGGTAAGCCGGTAGGAATTGAGTATAAACCTAACTACAACAATAAAATTAAGGGGGCACAGGTACCTAATCCTTTCCAATTTCATTACAACTTTCCTTTTTATTACTAATTTAAATAAATAGTACACGTGCGTTTTCTCTCTGCCACTAACTGCAAGACCACCAATGATCAGAAGCTTTGGTCATCATAAAATCAATTTGACTTGGTTGCAAGGAAATGAAAATCGTTACTTATTTATTGTAGATTAGAACAGCCCGGTCAATAGTCAAACGCAAAGCTGAGAACTTATCTTAGTGCTGTTTATGTTTACGAGCTTTGTTCATGCATTGTCACAACAATAATGGCTGGTGTATATCAGTTCATTTTATAACACTCAATAAACTACCGCCATCTAGAGAAATAGAAAACGGAAAATGTAAACCCTGGTGATATACATAGACTAGTATGTAGTATTGTTTACCTAAGATTGCAGTCGCAAAAAATATTTAATATGTTAAGATGTAATTTGTTATAGCCTGGTCTGTTATCGATTCTAAATATCCCCAACTAACTTTTTTTTGGAATACATGTCTTCCTTGTACAGACTTTCTACCCCTCCATTCTAGCGGTTGTATTATATAGATCCAGTTTTAAATAAATAAATAAAATTTTGGGACAAACTTACACAAAATGACCTTGTTGCAACTTATGAAAGAAAATAAATATATTACCATAAATTCATAGATAACTCAAAGAATCTTCAGCTTTGGGAATACGTCACCTATTAGGTCACTAGACTATATATAAGTATAATAAAATAATATTATACTTAATTTGCCAATGTATTACACGAGTTAATCAATTACGAGAGTACGTTTTTACGCTAAGGTTTACGCATATACAAATATTGAAAGGTATAAAATTCATCCAGCGTTTTTTTATATTAGGACACGCTGTTAAAACTATTTATACCTTCCGACACGGGAAGCTAGTAAACGCCATAAAGACTGATTGCCTTTCGCTTTTTACGGCACAACTAATAAATCCCACTAAACATAGCTAATCAGTTACGGCAATTACTGAATCGATTACAACATGGTCAATTATACATATGGCTCTATTTTGCTCATTAATAACCATATGTCTATATTTGTAAAATATTGCCATTACTAATTTCGCTTCTAACATTGGGACAGAAAACGCTAGCGAACTAATACTCATCCATTAAACTAATGTATCTGTATGGAATTAATCTCGAATCAATAATATATTTATAATTGATCATTCATCAAGTTTTGGGCTTTCTTTTTATACATATTATGTGTAGGCATATGCCTACACTATATACTTATATACAGAACTATGGCGTAACGCGACAAAATTAGTTCAAACAAGATGAGGGGATCTTTTATATGCTCGCGCGGTACTTGCAAAGGATCGGGATAGACACTATATACAGGCCGATAACCTAGAGCTACAGAAATTCTAGGGCACCTAAATAGATATTGAAAATACTTTCAGTCTTAAGTAAAGACAATTTTATATCGCCTATTTCACGTTTATGCGAAAGTTAATTAAATAATATAACTCAATTGCATTAAGGGAAAGATACTAAAAGGAATTAAAAAAGAGTACTGATCGAACTTTTCCAAAAAATCCAACCATAAAGACAGGTGCTTAATCCCAAAGTCATGACAATAAATAACTTATTCCTATAGGTTTCGTTGCGAAAAGCTTAGGTAATGATACTATATATCTGCATTTGACCCACGTAGGCTTATGTTACCTATATATTTGCCATCCTTCTTTTGCTCCTTGGGTACAATACGATTGAAAATCCAGCACTCTGTAGCGGCTTACCTGAAATCAAATATACATTATGTTAAAATACAAAACGTGATCCCTTGAGATATTTGATACATTTATATAGTACACACTTCTATACGTAATCCATTGCGAATATGACATTAAGCAGAATTACGCATTGAAATGAAATTGATTTATGCGAGCATTTATTTGTGATTGCGGTTAAATAGAAATACTAATAGTTACCTAATTGTCTAACCATTAATGACTACTGTCATTAATTAACGTGGACATTAAATAATACACTAACTAATGCCTATAAGCCAGCAGCGAGACCTTTATAGGATACTTCCTATAAAGGTCTCGCTGCTGGCTTATAGGCATTAGTTAGTGTATTATTTAATGTCCACGTTAGCTCTGTGCTAGTTTAGGAGTTTTATAACAGCTTATACACAAAGCGAACTATGTAGTCTGACTAGTCACACAGCCAAATAAATGCCACTGACAGGATTCGAATCCGGGAAAAACTGCTATAGATAGGCTTAATTCCGAGGAAACCGTTCATACTGTTAAGCTAATGAACTTGTGTGTGTCAAACCAATATAAGTATGTATTGAAAAGTCAAAGTATTATATAAAAATATTTAGTCTTTATAGTTGACAATGCAATGAGTAAGAGATTTATTTTTCCACCACCATGTCACGCAAGTTAAATGACTTATTGAAACGACTAAATTATATGGCTTAAGCTCAATAGTAACCTTATCCCAGGAAATTATAGAAGAGAATATTAAGCACGTTGGCAGGTTGATGACGGTAAAAAGGTCAAGCGTGAACTTTTTTATAGTTTCCGTTTGTTTCACACTCGCTCCAAACATTGCATTATGAATAGTTGACGACTGCCGGGACACGACGACAACGCGTCCGGAATTGCAATGAACACGTGTCGTGACGCACTTGGCGATTCCACATCGTAAACTGCCTTTCATAGAATCCGCAGTGAAGTGAACGCTTTTCCCTTTGAATCCAATTTATTCGCTATAAGATCCGGATGCTTCAACCTATCGTTAGTACAATGCAATGTCCTCTTTAAACTCAATTCATTAGCCACAAGGGCATCAGGGTGTCAACTATTGGGTATTAACATTGTCAAACAGTAGTTAGGAGGAATACATTATTACTGGTATACAAGTTTCTATATGATACGACATTATATAGCGAGTGTTTTACGATGCAATTTATACATCCCAGAACTATATTTAAAACGTTTAGTAATGTTTGGATAATAACTATTAACAGTTATCCTAACACAATATTGTCTTCGGTTGCCGTGATAATTATTTTTGAAACAAAACAACTAGGTTAAACTGGATTATATCGCTTACCTATACTGAATATAAAATTCATCCCGACGCGCGACGTTTCGTACACTTTGCAAAATGTTATTTGCTTTGCGGTCGTGTGCTTGCGTGTGTGTAAGTATTTTATAAATTACAAATAGGTTTATTGATTTATAGAATAAGAAAAGCAAATAAATAACTAAGCTACTAAAACTATAGACATGTCATTGCTCAAATTATTGATCATATGTAAAGTTAGAATTACGAATCGCTAACGGGAAGCTACAATAATGGACCTTTGCTATACACATTCGGTATACCGTCCTTCTTTTTTACTACAGTTAGAGAGGGACGAAATTATGTTAAGTATAATTTGAATCACAGCTGATGCATTATTGATGCTTTGACACCTGTTTTTTGAACTGGTTCTGTGAATAGTAAAAGGTCCAACGGTTTTTGGCCGTCGTTGTTGGTTATTCTTTATCGGAGAATCAGATGGCATTAAATTAATAATATGGCTATAGCTAATAGATTTTAGCCGGTTTCATATTTTAGGCCTTTTAAGACTCCTATACTAGCTATAACGGGCGTAGTCAGTTTTGACGAGTAATGTAGGTACATACGGGGTTAACGCAAACATTGTATTTAAATGGAAACTTCTTTATCTTCTTCTCTGTCGCACGAATAAGCCAGAAGTAAAGAGAGACAAATGGCCTATTTTCGAAATTTTGTCCCTGCACAAAAAAAATATGGCACTTTATTTCGCCATATACTAATATGGCGAAATAAAGTGCCATATTTTTTTAACTAACTATAGTTGGAACTTCCACAATTTCCTTACACAGAATGTCTCAGTACAGTGGCATAATACAATAGAAATCGTACAATTTGTCAAATTGAGCATAATAATCGTCCACTACTGCTTGGAGTAATTACGAGGCGGACAATGCGGCGTACGCGCACGACATTTGGACCCCGCTGCAGAGTAGAACAGCGGAGACTTTTTGTATTACCGCGATATTTTGGTCAACGTAAAATATCGCGTAAAATCTAAGACAACGTAAAATATCGCATCTAAGTAATTATTTCTTCAAAGTAAAGATGCAGTTTAGGTAAAGCTGTTGGCCAGGCATGGGTGGATCGAGAGTGATACTCGTAGTAATAGAAATAAGCGGACGACGACTTATGCGAATAGGGACATATGTTTGTACTTATATTTTGTATAATTAATCTCGTTCTCATATACCATGTATCATATTGACAAATTATTATATTTTAAACAAAAAAATGTATGTAAACCGTGTAAAATCACGTAGTTCTTTAAAGTTATAAGTAATTATAGTGCCAGGTTAAATGTATAAAAAAATAAACAGCTTGAAAATATTTAGTCGTTGCTGTAAGAATATATTTAGAATTCAAACGATCCTAGTACAAATACATGTATTAACTGGAAAACCGCTTTGGGAGTTTTCAAAAAATAGTCTACCCAATTAGTGAAAGTTGGTAAGAATGGACCCGGGTATATCCTACGTCCAACAATGAGAGGTAGGGCACAGCGATGACCATCACGCTTGAATCTGGAGCAGCCCAACTGGGGAAGTACCTCCTCCTTACAGAAGACCACAGCCATAATAGCACTGCTACCTCAGGTCTGTAGTGTTGTATTCCTGATGGTGAGTAAGGTTCCCAGAGCTCCAACCCCCCTCAAAGGCCGGCAACGCGCTTGTGACTCCCCTGGTGTTGCGGGTGCCCATGGGCGACGGTAATTGCTTACCACCAGGCAATCCGTCTGCTCGTTTGCCGCCTATGTCATAAAAAATAAAAAGGTTCCCAGAGCTCCAACCCCCCTTAAAAGTCGGCAACGCGCTTGTGACTCCCCTGGTGTTGCGGCTAATTGCTTACCATCAGGCAATCCGCTTGCTCGTTGGGAACGAATGAATGTCATAAAAAAAAGAAAAGTTAAATCACGGTCAGTTTCATGACGACAATTAAGCGTTTTTTGATAAAAGCTTGGTTTTCATGTTCGTTTTACAAACTTCAATCGATATGATATAATTAAAGGGAAAAACTTGATCTTCAGAAAGATATTTTATGCTTAATTGTCGTCACGAAACTGACAGTGATTTAACTGTTCTTTTGAACTTTCGCTAATTGAGTGTACCAAATTTTGAAAACTCCCCTAAATAACAAATATTGAACGAAGTTAAAGCGGTTTTTCTAACAAACAGCCCTAGCTGACTTTGTCTTAGATATGCGGCTATTGTTCGTGATCATCATTCGGCGTGGCCGAGCGTACGTGATTATACGCTTTACTGCTTCCAGGGCTACCGAGGAAACTAAATATACAGTAACAATGCTTTGTTTGGGGACCGTAAACCGATTTGTACTAAGTAGTACCTACCTACCGCCTATAGGTATGTGGTACATTTATACACTACATGTATAGCCCGTATGTGTACAGTATATGTAGAACACTTGTATCCTTTGAATAAAATAGAAGTCTTGGATATATTATTTATTATTTTCTCACATTAAATGTATCCATATTTTCCGACGCGACCGTACTTTTATATATCAAACCCTCAGGCTGTGGAAATAATAAATATGGTTTCAAGGGACTTCAACATTGGTTTCTATAGGTATTTGAAATGCGGTACACTCTGTATAGGGTTTCACACTAACCTAAAGTAACCGATTTGTGCCATCGTCTGTAAAAAATCTGTCAATCTGTCATGACGATAGTCATGATTTTAATATAGAAAATTTATGAATTTACGGAAATTATGGATTTTTTTTTCAGTTTAGCAATACTTACTTGTAATGTTAGGCTTTTATATATGTTATTTAAGAAAATCAATTTATGTATGACAATTATTATTAGAATATAACAAAATTGCTAAGGTAAATATAAGTCATTATATGGCAACAATATTAGAAATCTGGTTTGAAATGGAGGGGTAAAACCTGAACCTCGACGGGAGGAACTCCGAGGAACACACTTTAGATCGAGACGAGCTGGTGAACAGACATCTGGGCTTCTGCTACTATACCAATCCCAATTATAATATATGAATATGATTATTACCTAGATTTTTTTAAATGTGTTATGTTGACGAGCCTTTATATCTAAGACCATGTCGAATGGTATGGTTAAAATCATATTTGTACTAACGTTCTGCTGTACTACCTTCTAAAAATATTTACTTAATTTAATCCTCTTAACGACGCGCCGTAAACAATGTTTTTAACGTTCTTTATTGGAATATGGGTATCACCTAAAAAGTATTCTGTATAAACAAGATTTTATTTTACGCGTAAATTTATGATTCCGCTGTCCATTCTAGGGTTTAAGGGATTAACATTCTCTGATATTGTACAAAACGGGGTGTCACGAGAGTCATTTAGCGTCCTTTGCTAACCCTAACTTCTAAGTAACAAGCTCAGACGCAAACAGCTGCTCCACTCGTGCATTAGCGTCTGTCCGCACTTAATGGGCCGTGCGGGCTTCGCATTGCACTAATTTGTGGACGTAATTGTCGGCATACGAAATAATGCCCATTGTGAGGACACGAAGAACGTAGTAAATATGTCAAGTTGTATTGTAACTGTCGCATCATAATAAAATTTGTTAAGCAGTTCACAGGTAATTTAACTAAACGGCCCTTGACGGTTTCTCTATTCTTCTTGATGACGGTCATGAACAGTCGACTACAAAGATATGTATACATTTTTGCACCTTAATCCTATGTAATAAGAAGCAGAAGTGTATACATATCTTTGTAGTCGACTGAACTCATGATCGTGAACTACATAGACTTATTTACCTGTAAGACTAAAATGGATCTTATGAAAAACAAGGACAATTCCATGTCATATGTTTACGCAGTGTCTCCTATGTACAGCAGCCCTGATTAAATCCCTCAAATTATGCGCCAGATAAGCAAGACTTTTCTACTAAGAATATGAAATAGAATCTTGTTAAGTGGTTTATATCTAGTCGATGCAGTCCCTTATCCTAGATAGGTGATGCCATATACCATGCTTTTAATATCAATATGTAAGATCATCATCGTCAATCTCCGATTGATTCAATTTGCGGCATCGTATATTAAGTTGCAGAAATGATTCACTGTATAAGTAATAGCGGGACTATCCGCATGCGTACAAACCTACGATGGGGATATTATATGTAGGCGAGAAGCGATTTGTTGAAGCCACATATGGAACGAAGAAACGATGAGTTTAAGCAATTGCTACGAGTATTAAAACAGGACATATACATATAAGTCACCGAACAGTAGATATTGTCTCTTATGAACTTAAAGAACAAGAAGTGGCATTCTGTTACATTCAAAATTGGAAAGAATTATGTCATGCAGTTGAGAAAAAAAATAAAAATAAAATATTATTATCGCATACTATAAAGGTAAAATGGGAGTAACTGAAAGGGACCAACGAGGCAGACGCTCTACTAGATGGCCAGATCAAATAAGGACAATTCTTCCTCATCACTATACGGTGTTTATTGTAAATAACGCCATAGACAGAAGACGATGGAAAAATTTCATACACGCCTAGTGCAGATTATCCGGTTATGACCACGAACCTCAGTCACGAAGGAGCGTTCGAAGAGAGACTGCCGAGCAGAGTGCAGTATGAGCCGTGGCTTAAAAACCTGGATAAACGTTTTGAAGATAATAAATCTAAAGATACCTTTTGTAAAATAGTATCAATAAATCTCCCATTTCCTGATACTTGTCCCACACGTATTGTAATGATATTTTGATCGATCCCATTAGAAGCACGGATCTCGGATACGAGATACTCGTGTAAGCAAATTGTATTTATGGTAATTTAATTAACGGCTGATAAAGGCTTAATACTTCACTTTTTTTTAATAAATTGGTGGTAAATCAATGTGTTATTTGGATCTATGAAAATTAGAAATTTTATAGTCTTATTTGAAATCTTAAGGAAGCCGACCGATTTTCTAATACGAAGTCAGGAAGAAATCTTCCATTATGTAAACATAATTGTGAAATGAAAATACATTTTTGTTACATTGGATTTGAGATATTGCTGGTGGTGATCCTGGTAAGAAACGGTGTACAATAAGATATAACTTATAGGTTATACTTACGGGACTTGTTGCGTTTTTGACTAGGCATTAGAATTAAAAATGAAAGATACTCTCAAACACCACCAATACACCTTTTGAACAATGCGCCAAAGGTGCGGTAGTTATACAAAACAAACATGTATGATTTTAAATCAGTTTGATGCTATAACAAAATGGATGGTACCGTACATGACAGCTTACTTAAACGAAGTTTCCATCTGGCTAATCTGGTTAGGATATTTTGCATTACTTGTCTTATTTTTATAATTATAACAGTTAAATGCTCCGAAAAGGTGAGGCTATCGCCCAGTAGTGGGACACTTATCCAAAACCAAAAAATAAATTTGCAAACGACAAAACCACGTCCGCGGTGAAAGAAATGATTGTCGTGTGTTTACGCCCAAAAAGTCACTGCCAGGTTTTTACGCCGCTTTCTATTAATTTCTATTGACAGTACAGTTAGAATCAATTTCCTAACAGCGGTTAAGTGGTCACAATGGGTTTGGCAAAAAATTGACTACTCGCCCACCTCCACAGTGTTAGTAATCTACACTTATGTAGGTAGGTATATTTTATTAACATTTTGTAAATACATGCATGACCCGGGTATGTCCTTAAACTACGTCCAACAATGAGAGGTAGGGCACAGCGATGACCATCACGCTTGAATCTGGGGCATCCCAACTGGGGAAGTACCTCCTCCTTACAGAAGACCACAGCCATAATAGCACTGCTACCTTTCAGGTATGTAGTGTTGTCTTCCTGATGGTGAGTAAGGTTCCCAGAGCTCCAACCCCCCTTAAAGGTCGGCAACGCGCTTGTGACTTCCTTGGTGTTACGGATGCCTATGGGCGACGGTAATTGCTTACCATCAGGCAATCCGTCTGCTCGTTTGCCACCTTTGTCATAAAAAAAAAAAATGATGTGAATGATTTTAGTTACGACGCAATAATTGATAAACCTACCAATGAAAAGTTGCTTCCTCACTTTTTTCTTTCGATCGGTACTATTTTTGCCACGTGCCATATGTTATATTTTTCTTGGATAGATTTATTTCGTTTGTGTTTTAGCGAAACTAAGGTGAACAACTTATCATAAAGACCAATGTCTACCCGTATGTAGTTGTGAAAATAATTAATAATTATTGAACTTACGTCAAAATTTGAATATAGAACGTCGACATGCATGTGTGGCGTCGACTTTAGGTACAACTACTGCTACACCCTCACGCCATAGTGGATACATGATATAAATAATTTACGTACATACCTACACATACATTCCTAAGACATAAGTATAGGCACCTACACGATATAAGTATACTGAATGTAAATACGTGCCTACGTAACTGATATCTTTGACCTTACAGAGGATACTATAGTGACCCCGCCACCGAAGCAGGAGGTTTGAATCCCGGCAAAAGCACTCATCGGTATGTGGGTGATTATTCGGGCGTTTGAACCGCTCTTATTACTCTGTCCAGATTTCTGTAGAAATGATCACACAGTTTGGTGTCATTTTTACTGCTAGACAGCTGGGCTGGCTAAAGGACAACCAAAACCTACTTAATACAATGCAGGCATACAGAAATCTGGACACAGTAATAAGAGCGGTTCAAACGCCCAAAGAATCACCCATGTAAGTATTTATACGTGCATATATGTATGTATCGAAGTACCTAGGACGCCTTATGCAGCTTATAGTGGGACTAGGTCTGTTTCTGAAAGATTGTCTTAATGTTGCTTTATTTATTTTTTATTAACTCGACACTCTCATCTTCCCCTACACTACATTATATACAACATGCACCTCGTGCTCCGCTAAAAGAAAAAAAAACCTTTCGCTTTTACCTATAGGATAGGCAAACAAAATCAGAGTTCAAGAAAGCATTTAATTTTAAACAAACATGTCGAGCAATAAATTATTTACAAAAAGGGTTGTAAACCACTTTTACTATCTTACAAGCAAAGGGGCGCCGGTGCATTCAATTAAACTATACATATATCGCACTACACAGAGTGTAATCAATATGATAATTACAAATCAAGGCTATGCAAGTAAGGTTTATTTGATTAACGTAGTTAGGCTTTTGACAAGTTGGGATATCCTGATACAATTTCATTTTTGGAATTCAATACATGACGTTAACCGTACGTAAAAAGTTTATGTTGAAAAAAAAAAATTTCAACATATACTAATACTAGTTTCTTGATATTTACATAAAATTAGGGCGTGTATGTAAATAAATATTAAATGGCAAATGGTTATTATGTTCATCTGTGTTTATGAGTTCTAGTTATTTTGGCACAGTTCATAGGCTATAAATAAACAGTACAGCTAATCTATTCAATAAGAGAAGACTACTGTTTTTAAACTGTTAACCATGTTGGTTCTTGATTGGAATGGAGAGGTTATAAATTTTATTATTAGTTATCGCCCGTAATTCGCCCGTCTGCTTGTCCATAACGCGGAGCTATGAAGACACTATCGAATAAGTAATATGGGTATTGTTCAAAAACCATAAATTTTAAACCAAACATGGGTAGTAAATTAAAGTTTCCTTGGTGACATCGTGACAAGTTCTTTTGGAATTTGTTAATTTTAGACATACTCGTATCCTACTAATTATTATAAATGTGGAAGTTTGTGAAGATGTTTGGATGTTTGTTACTCAACTGGGTTCAAATCCCAGTAAAAGTAATTTGTGTGACTTTTTTTTTTATGACATAGGCGGCAAACGAGCAGACGGATTGCCTGGTGGTAAGCAATTACCGTCGCCCATGGGCACCCGTAACACCAGAGGAGTCACAAGCGTGTTGCCGGTCTTTAAGGGGGGTTGGAGCTCTGGGAACCTTACTCACCATCAGGAACACAACACTGCATACCTGAAAGGTAGCAGTGCTATTATGGCTGTGGTCTTCTGTAAGGAGGAGGTACTTCCCCAGTTGGGCTGCCCCAGATTCAAGCGTGATGGTCATCGCTGTGCCCTACCTCTCATAACTGATGAGCACTTATATTAGTTAGCGATTCATCTGTGTTTTCTATGTATAAGTATACATTATACGTATCGTTGGCTGAGTACCGACCACACAAGCCTTGTTGAGCTTACCGTACCAGTCAATTGGTGTATGGTTGTCCTATAGAAATGTACAATAATAGCTGAAGAGATTCACATGAAACTTGGTATAAATTTGTAATCCAGGTAGTGCGTTCCCATGGGACGCAGACGAAGTTGCGATGAAAAGTTAGTATATAAATATAATAATTTTAAAACACTTTTTGTAGATGATTTCCTGTTTGGATATTAAAACGTTATTTACTTTATATGAGTAACAAAATGATTAGCTAACAATAAAATAATTGTTTGTTTCAAAATTGCTCTTGTAATTTTAACAGCTTTTTTACCCTTAAAAATAGCAACTGATAGCCAACTGCTATGCGCTAGTATCTTTAGTTTAAGTCAAATTATTTCTGCCATCCTTTACGCGTACAAGTTCAATTTGCTACTAGTCGAGCTTGAAATGAATGCCTCAGGAGCAAATAGTGCTATCATTATTCGTCGTAAAATTTAATCAATAGATGCATTACGTTCTTCAATTTCTAGAACGTGCGATTAAACAATCAGGATTTGGACCATCTGAATCATTGAGCAATTAAATGGGTGTTGCCAACATGCCATTATTGGTAATAAAAATAGCAACACTTCTACATGTCTTTTTGTTCTTCTACATGAGTTTTACTCGTGGGTATTTTAACCTTTAACCTTCGATCAACAAATATGTCGCTTAACTTCAAACTCGGGTAAATCCATTCTGCTATAAGGTTGATTATCTAAATAAAAATGTATTATAATCTGAATGCTGATCAACCTTAGAGCAGAATGGATTTATCTGGGTTTGAAGTTAAGCGACACGAATAACATTATTCATTATTTTGCGGTATATATTTCAAAATATTACGTAATTATTCTGGACATTCGTTAATTAGGGACAATTAGTAAAAATAAAGTTACTCGATAGAATTAAATAGGTATAAATTTATTCGTTATGTTATCTTGTTAGTGCAACCAATAACTCATGTTACCCTCTCTTTAACAATAAAATATATGTGTTACACAAGACCAAACTCCCGCGATGTTCTAAGCGAGCTCTTTCGTAATTCCATGGCCAACTATAGGGCAAAGCGCAATAATTATTTCACAATTTTATCTGCCCGATTATTTTACTTATAGCCACTAGTTTGTTCCCACTGTGCGAGTGAGGGCTGCCTTGGTTATTATCGATATCGACTAATAGAGCTCAATTTTTAGGGGTCGGTAGCACAATGCACAATTAACGAACTATTAACACTAGAAAACTATAATTAATTTTAAGCAAAGTTAAATGATGAGGATGAATTTCAGGTTGAGGTGCTTTTTGTTCCAATCGCCACTTAATGTGAATGTAATAGTGCGACATGTTTATGTGTTATTAAGGAAATATTAATTTACTCTTATGATTAAGTTTATTAGGGTTTGTTGCAGCCATTGCAGCAAAGCATGTGCAGATTATTTGTTTATGATTTGGTTCAAATTATTTTTTAACAAAAAATATATCGCAAATGCTTTGAAACAATTTCTGCCTAAACGCATTTCGTATTATTAAAAATAAATAAATTAGCCCATGGCCAATTCTTCCTTAATACCATTGTAGAGGCAATATTTTGCAAACTGAATCTATCATTAGCATAGCGCATTTATAGCCAAATACCGTTTCTTGATATATAATATACGTTGTATCTTAATCAGATACTCAAAACGGGCCTTTAAAACTCACCAAGTAGGTAAAACAATTATCGACTTAGGTCAGCCTCAGGGCCACGTCCCTAGAGCTATCAAAGCAGTATGCGGGCTGCGTGTTCTGATATCTATTTATATCTGCAGCCACTGCGCATCGCGTACCTTTGTTATTAACTCGCAGTTACCCGTACGGTCCATAAAACACGTTCATAATCATATGGAACCGGCTTATTTCCATATCGCGCATAGATTTCGTAGACTGGTAGTTTTGGTTTGGTAAATTTCAAAATTCAACGCGAGTAGGCCAAAGAGCTGTAATAAATATTGCAGACGGATAATGGAATGACATAATAAATGTATTAAGCAGTAGGTCTTGGGTTACTTTTCTTGGGAAAGGAAATGCCCTTTCAATGTGAGTTTATCACGAATATGGTACATAAGAATATAATATACGAGTATACGAATATTCCTGAGGTATGGACGTATATTCGTATAAGGAATAGAATTAGATATATCGCCGCCTAGAAATTGCAACACAAGTATTATTAAATGTACTTTAGAAATTGGTCGATTTTCGAAATATTTTTTCTATTGATTTATTTCGATATTTTCACGTTTATTTATTTTGTTTAACGTTAGGTTTATTTACAATATTTGTATAAAAATAGAATATATGAAACTATACATCCAGAACAGATGAAAACATTAAACATATTGTAAAAAACCTAACCTAGGGTGCCGTCGGCAACGAGGCAGGGCCCAAGCTGCCGGTGGTTAGGGCTGCAGAGAGAGGAACCGCCGGACTATGCGCGCCGTGTCCAGGATTCCCGCTTTCTGAATCTGACCCTTGATCCAACCACAACCACGTAGCGAGAGACTCTTAAGATGTAGATCGAGACTCTTCGCTATAAGATCGTTCGCGGAAACAACTATCCATACAATAGTTAGTTATTTTATTATTATAGGGGGGCCTACAAACAGTGTAGTGATCCAGTGGTTTCGGATTCGAGTCCCGCTGCGAGTCAATTTTTTTTCTATTTTTCTTTCGATTTAAATATCGGATACAAAAGACACTTATAACGTCATGCAAATAATTTGACGACCTGTAATTACATGAATGTGAAATATATCAATGTCACGAAATATTGTAGCCCGATAAATCATACCCATCTTATCAAGCTTTTTCGTGTATTTAAAAGTATCAGTACAGGTCGCATGTGACCACAATTACAAGCTAATTAAAACGTCTCCATTCTGGGTGGTACAACGAAAGTGGACAATCAAAATGGGGTGACGAACAAAAAAGGAAATGGCCGCATTTCAAAAAATAATTTCTCGCATAAAACTCGATTCTACGAAACGAATTTAACCTACTCCAATTTAAGTTGTATCCTGACTTCCGCTTCCAGCACTTTGTGTTTAAATAGGGCTTTATTGTTTTAAGTGAAATGCATTTTGCATGGCACTGTCCGCTTGATTTTATCACAAAAATTGAGAACTGAAATAGTACATTAGAGATCAGACAGGATTATTCCTAGAAGTTTTTACGCCGAAGTTTAGTACTAATGCTCCTAAAGGTATTACGTAATCTGTAAAGTAAATATGGTTTAATCGCAGCTCAGTAGTAGGAAAGTTATGCTAGTAGTTTAATAATACGAGTACATATTTGTCTTGCATCTGTTTCAATACTAGGAGTAAACGTTACGAGATCTAATCAATAACTTTTCTCTCTAATTATGTGAATGGTGCAAGTTTTATATTGAAATCAAATTTATACCATAAGTATTTCTGAAAGCGCAACTAGGTTCCATCTAGATTGGATCCTGTAAAGTAACAGTTAACTTACCGATGCTGTTATTTTGCATACTGATGTTTACACAGTAAGTTATTCCGAAGAGAGACGGGCGTTGGGTCCAGGTGATTATGCGTCAATCAGCCGGGAATCAGCAGGTGTCTATTACCATATTAGAAAGCGTGGCCATTAAATTAACATATCACTGGGTTCGATTCAGTGACAATTTAACAGCTGTCACTACCAATGCCAGGGTTGGCTACTTGGAGACTGAATTGATGGGCAATTGATTTTTTTATTTTATTTAATTTTATTAATTTCCGTCACTTTATATAAAATCAGTTTTTTTTTTAGTATTTTGAATACAAATGATTTTTATCCTTAAGCGGTAAGTTATCGATTAATTTACATTGCTATTTAAACTAATGATTTGCTTAAATAAAACATTTACTTGTTAATATACTCATAACACTGAAACTGATAGTCGAGATGCGTTCCCACAACTTAGAATTCTCTTAGATCCACTCGTCGGAAACCTATAGCTATTACTTGTGAAACACAGAGAATGTCGTCCGGATCACTTTCTTACCATCGATGGTATAATCGACAAAGCCTTTCTCGTCGAATTTCACCGCAAACACTCGATAATCGATCGATCGCATCACTAGCAGGAAACAGAACGTGTAATGTGATAAATTGTTTTACGTCGAAAGTTGATTTGACCGTCTGCGTATCAACGTCGCAACCCGTTAACTATATTATAAAATAAGTATAAAAATGGTTATTTTATTGTGAAACTAAAAATTACATTTGTAGAAATTGTACTAAGTCACATAAATTGCCTTGGCGAAATTGTACGTAAGTTTGAGACACAATTCAATTGCTTTTCCATCATTGTATTTTTTTTAACCCTTTTTATGCAACTTTCCACAAACAAAAAAAAAGTGCTCGTGTAATTATAACATCGTTCTCACATTCAATAATCGCTTTTTTACCAGCGCAATACAGCACAAAGTTCTACAAAATTGTTATGAAAGTGCATAAGTGACTTTAAACCTTAAGTAGTACAATTATGGTCCAAAAAGGCTCGTATGTCGTGTAACGGCAATATGATTGATAGCGATAAAGATCGGCGGCGCGATGTCTATGATTCCTCTCGCACGCCGCTATTGACAGCAAAATTGCTACTTTATTTCGATATGCGCTTGCGTAATTTCTATCATCGAGATGAGGCTATTACTGCCGGTGTACTTGCAGTTTATTTATAAAAAAAGCATTGTGTCGTAATGTTATCACCATACAGTAGATATATATCTAATCAGAACAGGGTGCAGTCCCTTGAAGTGTAACAGGTGGTTAGCCCGCGTATTCATAAACGTCGAATAGTTACTCACAATTGTCATAGTGACAGATAAGGAGAAAACATAATTAAACTAAAGTAGGATAGATATTTATTAATAAAGGCGAGATTATGCGTGACAGAAATTCCTGAGACATGATGAGATTAAAATTAAATAACCTTTAATGTACAAAAATATTGTCTTACTCGTTTAAGGTACACAAAGGTAGGTATAGCAAGTTCTTGTTAAATATGCCTATATGTAGATGTACACTTTATCAAGTCTGATATAGTACGAGTTAGTTAGAAAAAAAAAACATTGAAACGTTCGACTAAGCCGTCCCTTCCAACTGTGTACTGTTATAATAATATGATGACAGTGACATCGACCCAAATGATTTTGTGGCACAAAAATTAATAGGCATATGCTATTTCAATTTGACAGGTAGTGATGGAACAGTAATGCAATGTAGACAGGCGGCCATGACAGTTGCAATAGCCGAAATCCGGTTTGCTTAATTACTCAGAAAAATTATACTTGTTCGTTCCGTTACTTTTCTAATTCGAATAACTAAATGCGTACTAAATACTTATAAAACATACCTACTTATTTCGTAATATAACGTGAGGTCAGCAAAACAGATCAATGTAAACAATTCATTACTTTACACAACCGTCCGATACTCGATAGCAATACCGATCGCAGCCGATGCTATCGTCTCACGGGTGTCGACCGATTGTATCGATAACTCGTTTTTTTTTGTTGCGATACCATCGATACTATTTACGATCTGTGGCGCACTTGATTTGTTCAAAAGTAAATTGGTGTTGCTAGTGCGATGACAGTCGATAAGTAATTTAGGTAACGAAGTAGATAAAAACTTTCATTTATTTGTTGATATGATTACGAACTTATTTTGTTTCGTTAATAATTCTTAATTAATGAGATATTGCTAATGATGATGGAAATTTGCAGTAAAATATTGTTAATTATCAAAGTAATAAATCCAGGTTATACCTTTTCGTCTACCCAATTATGCGTTTAGTTTGACCGTTTACATTTTATTATTATAGCAAAATATTCCGAACAAATATAATGCCTTTATTTCAAGTAACGAAGTAAAAAGGACAATACAATAGTTTTCAATTGACACCATGCAAGTAACAAAAGTGTCACCGTGTCACGCAATGTTGCCACAAATCATCGGCACAGATAACGATCAACTTTTACCTCCTAACGATGTGCGGATACCACAGATAACAACTGCAAGATCGAAGCTGCGATTGGTCACGAGATCTGCCGGAACAGAGCTTTATTGTCTGTGGTTTAAATTTATATGGACAGCGTTTGTCTTTGAGGCAATTGAAATAAGGGTTCCGTGCACTGTTCGGTTCGGGAAGACTGTACTGTTTAATCATAGTTCTTCTAAAGTACGTACAAAATGCTTTTACGCGATTAACTTTTTCCGTAAAAACGAGTAGATATTAATAATAGGTATATTGCGATAGTGTGAATTGCCGTAAATTAAATACTCAAAAGAAGAGCATGTGTTATGGGTAAATAAGCTAATACTATCGTGACGAAGTGTATTTTGAGACCGGTGGTCATATGTATATTTTAAAAAGAAGTAATTGTTTATTTGTGAATATGCACATAGTTTATTATGTAAGAGCATATAAAATTTATTTATTTTGACTTTCTCATTACTTGTAGTTTGCGTCTGCAAAGACACTAGCGAGGTGTGAAATTATGAGGTTGCATAGACACCAATTAGCGACTTCTACATTTGCGACCTTAGAAAGTGTCCCTCTCACACGCATCACACGCAACCTTTAGTTCTCATTTCTTGGCGGATCTTGACGACAGGGAAACGGTATTTTACTTGTACATATTTATGAATAAATTTTTCAGAACCGGCATGCAAGTTGAACGCGAAAAACGCTACGCCGGTCAGAATGAATTGATAACACTTATTGATCAAATTCACGATACAAACGCGTCATAAGATAACGACCGACCATTGTAAGCAAAGTATAAATGCCTGCGATGAAAGGCTTTAAGAAGACTTGCTTATTTTTGATATGATACTATATTAGAACAATTTATTTTAAAAAAACAAACAGATATCACATGTTTTGATAAAAAGTAGATTTAATAAATTACATTTCTGGATCATACCTATTTCCAATATATACTTATGTTGTTGTAAAAACAAAATTTAGCCGAGTACAGTAGCAGCGGTAGTACTCTTTATTATACTGTGGCAGCATCAGATATAGCTAAGCGAATCAGGCGTTAAAATTATTTTAAGGCGCCCTTATTCTCTTAAAAACAAAAGCGAAATTATCTACTAGCTACCACGGGAAACCTGAAGGGAACAGTCTCATTACCAAACAGTAGTTAGTCATAAACGAAAGTGCATTAGCATCATTGTATCTTATCTCCACGCTAATGACAATTAAAAGTGTTAACTTGCTTTCCACAGCAGTAAAAGTTGCAAGAGTACTTAGTACGCTCACGGGTTTTGTCAGTGTGCCTACTTATACGATATTTAACATACAACAGAAGTTAGGTTAGATGTATGATTTTGTATTGTATTGTAGATACAGTAAGTACAAATACAAGGAAAAACAAAATTTGTTACAATCGACCATTAATATTTAGACGATTATGGGTTTATGGGTTAAACATTCATCGATATGTCCAACATTTGTATTTAAACTTACATGAGACATGTTTAATAATTAACGATTAACACGGTACTACTCACGTTTATTTAGTCACTCGCGCGACATGTTTCGGAGAACATAGGCCTCCATTTTCAAGCACTAAGAGTGCTGAGTGTCCGATCGGTTCAGTGCGCGACGGGCCGGTGACGCGAGCGGCGAACCGATCGGACACTCAGCACTCTTAGTGCTTGAAAATGGAGGCCTATGTTCTCCGAAACATGTCGCGCGAGTGACTAAATAAACGTGAGTAGTACCGTGTTAATCGTTAATGATATGTCCAACAATTATAAGTTCTATAATGGCCCGTAAAGACTACCTGTAACAGCTGTAACATAGATTATCGTAAAGAGGGGGGAAAAGGGATGGTGAGGACAGTAGGGTCATGAATGGTGAAAGTAGAGACGACAGAGGGGTGAGTAGGTTTTTATAGGCTACCTACTGCCTAACATATTCGTATTATAAATCAAGCTACTATACTGTACTACTACTATACTAACAAGCTATAAAGCAAGCAAATCATAATCCAAAAGTGACGATCCAGCAATTTACCCAACTCACTAACTCACCCACGGGATATAGTGGAATATGTTGCTATTTTGAGTTTATTGTTAAAGCTGTGAAAAGGAAATACACAAACTCATAAAAAACTAAACATTAATAGTTAATGTGTAAAAGTGCAGTTTTAAATATGTAAAAATAATATTAAATGTAAGTTTAGATGTCAGTGTTGTGCCTACTAACCCCGTTTTACGGTACATGAGAGGGCTAGAAATAAATTATATGTTAAGGAAGACTTTGTTAATTCAGGAACTCTATTAAGTATTCGATACTTATACTTATCTTATACAAATCAATTTGATGTTCTTTCAAAGAGGGATCTGAAACGTGAGCTCTTCACGGCTTGATGATGTAGGTTCTAGGTTGGAAAACCTTGGATTCCTAGCCACAGAGTTATTCCATTGCCGAATAATATTTAGGCTACGAAATCGAAGACAACATTAAAAATAATATGCTTAATTTATGTGATGTAACAAATTCAAGGTTAAAGAAAACTGTATTGGTGATACAATTAAGTAACTGTTCTATGGGATACGACCCATCCTAAGCTACAATTATTCTGCTTGAAGATATCATTTATAGGTTGCGGATGTATTCGAGAACGTATAGTGCTATAATGCATTTCCAAACACGCGTGGTGTGGTGATGTAATATTTCACTAACAGATCGATATCGATAGTATCCCAGTGTCATTGAATGAATGACATTGTTAAAAGATTTCTATGGACGACCTTGCAACTGATTGCGTTGCGAAACGCTTGCTACGGGGCTTAATGCGCTATTAGGTAAGTTTGTGTGGAATTTAAATATGATCACGATTTTAATCAGGCGGGGTCGATCGGATCAAGTAATCGATTATCTGATTATATTGCTCTCTGTTTCATTGTATTGTAATATTAAGAAATGCTTCAATAATTGACGCACTTATGAGAATTGAACCCTCGTTTGTCACCTTTATTGCAATGAATGTGTAAGTAAGAAGGAGACAGAGTTCTAGGAAGTACATTCTGTATTGTCTGATAGAATTTACATTCTTTTCAAGAGTCAGAGTTTAGCTATGTACCTATTGTAGTATCATAATTATTTTTTTACGTGGCCTTTTGGCTTGATATCAGGTTACAGGCATGCAAGTATTAGTTAGATATCTCGACCCATGTCAGACTTTTTAACGAGATATTACAAACCGTCCACGGGTGTATAATTAAAACTTAAAGCAAATTAATATTTAACAATGTAGTGAAAAAGTTGAAAATTACAAACAAGCTTTGAGTTGATTCGTTCACTTATTACTTATGGAGTTATGGAATTGTTCCAAGAAGTTTTAATGTGAATTTTAAATGGGCAAGCAATAATACGGAGAACAGAAATAGCTGAAATAACAACAAACTAATTTGGTTTCTGTACCAAATTCCATTGATCTTGTAACATCGAAGTGATGGCATCGCATGACGAAAAAAATATCGAGGAGCAACTTTATCGACATTATCTCTCGATATCGGCACAGCACAGTTTGTGTTGACGACTAATTTAGTTTTTGGCTGTGGAAACAAGGATTTGAAGGACGTGTCTAGGAACGGAGTAACATAGATTAAACTTATACTTCCTTCCGCTCTTAAATTAGCTCAAGTCTGCATTTAATAACTCAAAGAAACCTGCTGTTATATGTAATATGATAATATAAAACTTAGGAGCAAATCAAATTATTGAACAATGATAATATAAAGCAACGTATAAATAATTGTGTATAATATACAAGTAATAATATACAATATTGAAGAAAATATTTGTTTTTCACGAATGATAGATAAAAAAATTGTTTTACGGTTAGTTTTTAACTACTCTAAGACTGAAATGAACTTACTTATAGTACATTGTGCAACGAGAGTGGTAAGTAAGGTATAGTAAACGCGAGTCTATTAGAAGACTCATGTTTGTTATACACTTACCACCTGTGATACACACAATGTTTTTCATCACATTTGCGAGGAATAAAATAAATTCGTTAGGAAAAAATAGTTACTTATGTAGGCTTATAATCAAAATACACTTTGAAAACTACAATCAAACCGCATCCACTAAAAAAGATTGTCAACAATGTCAACTTTTTTCAATGTCTTCCACAGATAATGCTAACAACTGCGTTTTGTTTTCGAAGTTGACAGATCATCCTGCCAAATAGGATCAATTATCAAAATGAAATATAAAATAATTATTTTTAATAAATACTTAATATTAAATTGCAGTCAAATTTAATATAAAGGTATGTTTTATACACACTAAAAGTTGGTTGTAGCAAACTTTTGAAGATATGAAATACACCTTGGCTGTTTGGACACATCCTCAGTCCGAAGTGAAGTATAAGTTCTATATATTTTTTCATCACACTTGCTCGTCAATGGCGTTATTACTTGCGAGAGTACAGAGCAGTTATAGCCGATTTAGCTCACACGGGCTGTTAAGTTTAGTTTTAAAAATATACAAATTCTATACTTCACTTGGACTGAGGATGTTTCCAAAGAGCCAAGGTGTATTACATATCTTCAAAAGTTTGCTACAACCAACTTTTAATATGTAAAAAATATGTATTTAATAAATAAAACATATCTTTATATTAAATTTTACTGCAATTTAATGTTTAGTATTTATTAAAAATAATTGTTTTCTATTTGATTTTGATAATTGATACTATTTGGCAGGATGATCTGTCAACTTCGAAAGCAAAACGCAGTTGTTAACATTATCTGTGGAAGACATTGAAAAAAGTTGACATTGTTGACAATCTTGTATAGTGGATGCGGTCTGATTTTAGTTTTCAAAGTGTATTTTGATTTTAAGCCTACATAAGTAACTAATATTTTACCAACGAAATTTATTTTATATCCTCGCAAATGTGATGAAAAACATTGTATGTACCACGGGTGGTAAGTGTTCGCGCCACCTTTCATTCATGACCATTCATAGTCACCTGTCCCGCTCCCTCTTTATTTTCAAAATTGATTCGACCTCATTTTTATGTCACATCATCCGCCTCTTTTCGCCGGCCTGTCTAGCCAGAAAAACAAAAAGAAAAAACTCACTTCAAATACGTCTATCGTGAATATTTGTTTGTCGAAAGGAATATCTATATAAATTATTTTTAACATACGTGTCTTCTCAATAATTACATTATAAAATACAAGTAATGTGAAAGCGGCGGCCGCCAAAGGATCCTGGACCCGTCAGGTGAGCAGGCTCGGCCCATTAAATATCATTACTTTTTATTTTAATTCTTTATTATTTTTTCATTGCCATTGTCTTTGGATTAATCAGACTAAGGCTGGTCCTTCAACCAAATTAAAGTTCCCCCATTTCTGGTCCTTCGAACCGGATCTTACCTTCTCTTCCCTTCTCTTCCCATCCATTTACGTTCATTTCTCTCCCGCACCGCCCTTATAAATAGTACTTACTTATAAGAGTATTTATAAGAGTATTCCTTTGCTCGCTAATTTTCTCTCCTCCCTTATAAATTACGCAAGTGCCTAAATTATTTCCATATACTTAACCGCTCCCGCTATTTAGGTACTTGTGTATTTATAAGAGTATTCGACCGCTCGCGCCGCCCTTATAGATTATTCACCTATATCATATCTGTAACCGCTCCCGCGATTTAGGTGAACATTTATAAGAGTATGTTCTTATCGCTCCGCCCTTATTAATATATTTTTATCTGTTTAGATAAACATTTAATAAGAGAATTCCTATTCTTAGGTGCATATATTGTTTTATCGCATAATATAAAATTGTTAACCCGTCCTCTGCAATATGGCATTAAATACAAAGAAATTTGAAAGTGTCAGCAGCGAGTATGAAGACGAGCTGTTGATGCTTGAGGCTAAACGCAACATCCTCTTTGAACTCTTACAAGGAATTTATAAAAAATCGCTAGTTGTTGATACAGATGAAGCAAGTAGAGAGAGTTTCCTTGACGCAGTTGACACTATTGATGAACTTCGTTTGGAGTTCAAAGAGGTTGTAAACGAACATAATCGCACGTCGCTAAAAGCTAAAGTGGTGGCTGTTCCAAATTATCAGCCGATTATAGCCTTTGAAGATTTGTACTGCCGCATCAGGAGGGTGATCAAGCGGCTGCAGCCAGCAGCCCCCCCGCCGGCCCCTCTGCCGACTTCTACGGCGGAGAGAGCCAGACCTTCTTTGCCAACGATAGAGCTCGTAGCGTTCGACGGAGACGTACGTAACTGGCCGCTCTTTTATGCCAGTTTTAAGTCTAGAGTGCACGATAATCCTTCACTTACAGATGAAGAGAGGCTGTATTATCTTATAGGAAAACTGTCTACAAAGGCTCAAGCTGTCTTTTCAGGTATTACTCTGAACGCAGACAATTACCAGCTTATTCTCGATAGTCTAGTTGACAGATTTCAAGACAAGCGCACTCTTGCTTCGACCTACATGGATCAAATGCTCAATTTGAAGATTAATGGGCCCGCATCCTCGTCTAACTTTCAGATATTCATTGACAAGTTTGTGACAGCCGCGAATGCTCTTAAATCGCTTAAGCTTGATGATTTAAGTGATTTTATGCTTTTACATGTGGCGTTAAAGAAGTTAGACCTGGAAACCATTCGAGCGTTTGAAATGCTGCATCGAAATAAGAAAGTTCCAACCTTTTGTGATCTTTCAGATTTCATGAAGAGTCAGTATAGGATTTATCAAAATACCCAACCGTGTACCGCGTCCGTCGCCGCAAGCTCATCCCGCGAAAAATACGCTAAATCGCAACCGCGCAGTGTCGCAGTCGCACCGAAACTGCAAAGCTATGTTACTAGTGCGAGCACTGCTAAATGTATTTGTGACAATATTGTTCACGAACATTTATTTAAATGTCCTTCGTTCAATGATTTATCGCCCGTAGAACGTTTTAAACGTGCTAAAGAGCTTAAGGCATGCGTTAATTGTCTTAGCATTAGGCACCGAACCCGCGAATGTCATTCTGAGGTAAAATGTCGTCTTTGCAATCAAAAGCATCATACTTTGTTACATTTTGACAAAGATGAAAAAGCAGTGACATTTGATATGTCAAGTGTATCTGCGAGTGCCGTAGCCAAGTCTGAACCCCCGGGTAGTACGCTTCCATCGTGTAACACGTCTGTTACGACCCAAGCACTCGCGGCCTCTAATAATAAGATGTCAAATCGAAATGCAAAATGTACGGCAAATGATACAGTATTATTATCTACCGCAAAGGTTCATCTTTACGACAATACGGGTGCGACGCAAGTCGTCAAATGTCTCCTCGACACTGCGTCGCAAAGTAACTTCATTACCGAGGACTGTTGCAAGCGCTTAGGTTTAAGTTATAATGTTAAACCAAGCGCGGTATTTGGCATTGGAAGAACTAAGAAGATTATAAAAGGTACCGCAGATTTCAAAATATATTCACGATTCGACAAGAACGTTCACTTTGACGTATCGAGTCTTGTGGTCGATCGCATTACCGATGACTTGCCGTCAGTGCCTGTGGACATGTCAGCCCTCACACATATTCATGGGCTTCCTTTGGCTGACGACACATTGGATAAGCCCGTCACGATTGATGTCCTGGTCGGCGCAACGATATTTCCACATTTGTTGTTGCCGCACATAGTTAAAAGTGACGTGGAACATTTACCGCCAGCTATACAAACGGTATTAGGATATATTTTAATGGGTTCCGTCCCTGCTTTACATATACCGCGTAATTATGCTTCGGCTTGTTGTGCTTCTATCCAAGACCCAATGGATCATCTTCTAAAAAGATTCTGGGAACTCGAGGAAGTATCCGCTCCACCCGCTCATAGTCAAGAGGACCTTGAGTGCGAAGAATATTTTCACGCCACCACTACACGAGACGCTAGTGGTAGATATACAGTCGCGTTGCCATTCCGAGACGATGTCTTTAAACTCGGAGACTCACAGTCAGCAGCTAAGAGGCGCTTTGCCTTGAAAGAAAACTAGAATCATCGAAAGTCTTACGGGATGCCTACGACGATATCATTAATGAATATGTTAATAAAGGTTACATATCGGAGGTAACTGACCCTATGAGAAACTTACCTGCCGTCGTATACGTGATCCCTCACCACGCCGTCGTGCGCGAAGATAAAACGACTACCAAAGTGCGCATGGTACTGGACTCGAGTAGCAAGACAAGTACAGGCTTGTCGCTGAATGATGTTTTGCACTCAGGGCCAAATCTACAGGGTGATCTGTTTTCGATAATTTTGAACTTTCGCTTATTCAAGATAGCGCTTTCGGCTGATTGTCGCCAGATGTTTTTACAGATCGGCATTCGCGAAGTGGATCGTAAATTTCAGCGAATCTTATTTAGATTCAGCCCAAAGGATCCCTAAAACATACGAATTCAATCGCGTCTGTTTCGGCATGAAGTCCAGTCCATACCACGCGCTCCGCGTCGTGCGTCAACTGATTGCTGATGAAGGGCATAAGTTTCCTATGGCAGCGGCGATAGCGTCTTCATGCACCTATATGGACGACGTATGCTTTAGTATTATGTCGTGCGACTCGCAACAACAGGACGAATCTGTTGCTGTAGCCGCCGCTAAAGAGTTGATCGATCTATTCAAGTGCGGTCAATTCGATCTTGTGAAGTGGACTTGTAATTCGGACGTCGTCTTACGCGAGATACCCGCTTCACACCGAGCGTCAGTTGATATAGAGATTGACCCAGGCCTGTCTCAAAAGGTCTTAGGCTTATGTTGGAATAAGTCTGGCGATTATTTCCATTTCAAGGTCACAAAGCCAGATTCAACGTGCACTAAAAGGTCGATCTTATCCGCTGTTGCACGCTTGTGGGACAATGTGGGCTTAGTAGCTCCAGTTGTCCTGTATGCTAAACTTCTCATACAAGAACTTTGGTTGATCAAATGCGAATGGGATGAAGTTCCTCCACCCAATATTGTGGAATTATGGGAACGATTTTGCAACGAGTTGCCAAAACTCAATGAAATTCGTATACCACGCCATCTGGGCGTAGTCCAAGATTGTACTATCAATCTTTTAGGCTTCGGTGATGCATCCGAACGCGCATATGGGGGTGTGGTATACCTTCAAGTTATAAAGGAAAACGTAGTGACTATTCGTTTGGTGTGTTCCAAATCGAAGGTCGCGCCACTTAAAACAGTCTCTGTTGCGAGATTAGAATTGTGCGCAGCGGTTCTCCTAGCTAAGCTCATGCGAAAGGTTATAGATAATTTTGAACCGCGTTACAAGATTAATGAGATTTATGCTTTCACTGACTCAAAGGTTGCGCTTTGCTGGATCCAGTCATCCCCGCACCGATGGCAAACATTTGTTGCAAATCGAGTCGTCAAAATTATTGAAGCTGTTCCAGCTAATTGCTTTCATCACGTCTCAGGTCTGGAAAATCCCGCAGATTGCTTGTCACGTGGATTGACACCCGCTAAGCTAGTAGACCATCCTTTGTGGTTTACGGGACCGAAGTGGACTTCTAAGCATCCTTCGGAATGGCCTTTAAGAGAGCTCGATCGTGAATTCATTGGAGAAGTGCCGGAGCTGAAGCCGCTGACGCACGCCACAACTGCGGATGTCTCAGAGTCTCCGATTTATTCACTCGCTCAACGGGTATCATCGTGGTCTCGACTATTGCGTGTCGTGGTATACGTGTATCGCATTCTTAAGCCGAAACCACGTTCCCTGGCACTTACTCGATCTGACTTAGAATTCGCCGAAGAAAAAAATATTTCTTCGTTACAAAAGAACATTTTAGCGATGATATTAATAATATCAAGAATAAAAGAATTGTTCGCCTGCCTTACAAAAACTTAAACCATTTTAGATAAAGATGGTTTAGTACGTGTCGGAGGTAGGCTATCCAACGCTGACTTAGAATATTCGCAGAAATACCCAATTGTACTTCCGCGACGCGATCATATAGTCAATGTGATCGTTGATTACTTTCACAAAAGACATTTACACGCCGGTCCTGAAACATTGATGTCTATACTTAGGCATAAGTATTGGATACTCTCGGCCCGTCGTGTCATTCGAGAACGTTTAGCCAAGTGCAACACGTGTTTTAGGGCTAAACCACAATCGTCTTTCCCGCTCATGGCAGACTTGCCAAGCTGTCGAGTAAATCGAGTGGATAAACCATTCACGCATACAGGATGCGATTATGCAGGCCCACTGCAGTACACGCCAACCCGCGGCAGAGGAGTCAAAAGTCGCAAGGCTTGGTTATGTATTTTACTTGTCTCACGACGCGCTGTCTACATATTGAGATCGCTACAGAACTAAGTACCGCTAGTTTTATAGCTGCTTTAAAACGTTTCTTAGCACGGCGCGGCCCGGTCCAATGTATGTATTCGGATAATGGGACCAATTTCACCGGAGCTAAGACTTATATGCGAGATCACTACAAGATCATGGACGAACATCGCCCACTACTGGAGGTAGAGCTCACGGAGAATCGTATTGATTGGAAGTTTATCCCTCCAGCTGCTCCACATTTCGGAGGTGCATGGGAGAGTATGGTGAAGATAGTAAAGACTCACCTTTTCAAGGCAATCGGTATGCAAATACTGTCATACGAAGAGCTTTTGACAGCTGTCACACAGGTGGAAGCATTGGCGAACTCGCGTCCTTTGACAGCATTAAGCAGTGATCCCGCTGAGCCATCAGCACTCACCCCGGCTCATTTTCTCAACACTGCTCCACTGATGTCTTTACCAGCTGCAGTGGACGACTCGAGAAATTTGCTTGATCGGCATACCCTACTGCAAACGATAATACAGTCTTTCTGGAAGAGATGGTCTGCTGAGTACTTGCATCAATTGCAATCTCGGGCTAAATGGACCATGCCATCAGTTCCTATCGTTATCGGCACTGTGGTCATTATAAAAGTAGATAATGTACCGCCATTTTCGTGGCCTTTGGGTGTTGTAGAGGCAGTTCATCCTTCGAAAGACGGTTCCACTCGTGTTGTCACGGTCAGGACAAACAAAGGAAGTTTTGTTCGCCCTGTAGTGCGATTATGTCCGCTACCAAGCCAATAATTAGTTAGTGGCGACTATAATTTATACTTATATTATTTATTTTTATTTTATTTTCCTGTATTCTTGTGAATATTAGCTGTAAATCGCTGAAAGGAGAGAATTCCCTTTTATTTTGTTTGTTTCCTTTAAAGGAACCCTTTAAAGTCGGGGGGAAATGTTCGCGCCACCTTTCATTCATGACCATTCATAGTCACCTGTCCCGCTCCCTCTTTATTTTCAAAATTGATTCGACCTCATTTTTATGTCACATCATCCGCCTCTTTTCGCCGGCCTGTCTAGCCAGAAGAACAAAAAAGAAAAACTCACTTCAAATACGTCTATCGTGAATATTTGTTTGTCGAAAGGAATATCTATATAAATTATTTTTAACATACGTGTCTTCTCAATAATTACATTATAAAATACAAGTAATGTGAAAGCGGCGGCCGCCAAAGGATCCTGGACCCGTCAGGTGAGCAGGCTCGGCCCATTAAATATCATTACTTTTTATTTTAATTCTTTATTATTTTTTCATTGCCATTGTCTTTGGATTAATCAGACTAAGGCTGGTCCTTCAACCAAATTAAATCGTCGTCGGGCTTCTAATAGACTCGCGTTTACTATACCTTACATACCATCCTCGTTGCACAATGTACTAATAAAACTAAACTTAACAGCCCGTGTGAGCTAAATCGGCTATAACTGCTCTGTACTCTCGCAAGTAATAACGCCATTGACGAGCAAGTGTAATGAAAAATTAGTTAATTAATAGCTTACTTAAAGTTATGCGTGGTAATACATTAAAAAAAATACCTACGCGATGACTTGAGAACCTCCTTCGTTTTTTGTTTTCGTCGGTTAATCAAATTCAATGTGCCGTCAATTTTCATGGAAATTGGATATTAAACTATTTTCATAAATATATTAGGTATCATGTTTCTGTAGAGTAATATAAATGATTTGGTTGCAGTAGCGGCGGTTAAGGAGATTAAGCCGGCTGGAATCGGCTAGTATGCACGCGCAGCACACTATCTCAAAATACGCTTCGTTTCGAAAAATCTTATACTCGTATTGTAACCATGACCGTTTAACATCGAAATATCATGCAGATATTTATTTACTACGTAACTCACATATCTGTAAGTTGGCTAACTTATTTGTAATGAGATTTGACATCATCTTCAGTTATAATATAATCATGCGTTAATGGAACTTTAAGCAATATTCATGAGTTCTAGCGGCTTCAAAAAATAAACGAACAAAGGCCTATGTCTCGAAAACTTGTAACTTGTAATACAAGCGGAAGTCTCTTTCTAACAACAGGTGTCAAAAAGTGTCCGAGAAATAGACGTCAGGTCGAATTGGGTTAGTTCCAAAATTAAAGTATTCATGAAAAGAAAAAAAAAACACTTATACTTATATCGCATTTTGTTCCTGTATCCAAGTTACCAATGGGACGCAGTTTATGTTTACTTCTGATTCTTACCCTTATTTATTTCGACGATATTTACTAGCAACCCCAATAAGAAGTAATCCTAAATCCGTTCCTTATTTTACGAAAAAGAGGTTTATGTGCGTTGAGATTACTAAATAAAATATAGGGTCTTTAAAGAAATAAACAACTTTGTTACATGGAGATATAACTATAAGTTAACAAAAAATCTTATGATTGGAAGCCTTAAAGACTACGTTGCAAAAATAAGGCTAGTTATGTAGGTTTAAACGGACAGACTTATAAGTACGTTTCTCTTATAAAGTATTAAAACAATTATACAGCTAAATGGTCAACAGTTTAATTGACGTACCGCAAAATTTATGCAGCCTCTGTTTACTACTGAACTCAAAAGTGCCTACAGGAAGACGATAAAGTGTACGAATGTATTTATTACTTGACAATTTCCCGTACAAACTGAAGATGAGAACGTAGGCATCAACATCAATTTTAACATGTAATGAACATTCACGCAGGCCTGACCGACGTTCGAGAGTAGGCTCTGAGCATTTTATGCCTCCTAAAATTTATGACTTGCTGAATAATATACTTCTCTGGTATAGAAATAAAATGGTAGTTACATAAAACGACTGACATTTGATCAATAATTCAAACTCATCAATTCGACAACATGTGTGCGGGCCTCAAATTAAAATGTCAATGACTACGTGTGTTAATGTCTGTAAAATAATAATTTATAAAATAAAACAACTAAAAACGTTGGTCAGTCTTGTTTAAAAAAAATATATCGGGTATACTAATTTAAACTTCATCTCGACTTTTCGAACCCTTTAGCAGCGTTCGTGGTTATCGGGTGGACTGAGGAAAAATATTAATTGAACTTGGCTTGAACATGATAATTGCACACGCCAGAGGGGCTTATTAGAAATTAAAGTCCAAAAATGTTCATGTGCAAGCACCAAAATTGTTTAATAATTTATCTACGTACATATCGTTAGTGCTCTAAAATGCGTCCAGAAACCGTAGGCAATGACCAGCATTACCATCCATCAGAAATTAATGGAGATGTAAAGTTAACATTACCTCCTTAAAACAGTAGGTTATGAGTTTAAATTTGGAACAGCTGTCAAATTCAAGTGAGACACCCCACTTTCATTCTAGTATCTATAGATATTAAAACAGTCATTGATACGAAACGCCGATTCGTTATGTTTTTTTAATATAAATCGAACGACATTTGAACTCGAGTGACAATAGAGGAGTTCGTTTGCTTGTCTACGGTTTAAAAAATATGTGACTGAAATACGAAACGCCGCCATTCCAAGTTGTCATTTGTTTCGTTGACTTTTTAAGTAGCACTAGTAATAATGCAGGTCATTTCCTTACGGTTCCTGAACCCATCTTAGAACACTTACAATATGTGTGTAGGTAAAGTAGTGTACGCAACTATACATAATTAGGCATTACAACACTCGTGTGATATTATTATGAAATGAGCCGAAAATCTAGACACGCGGTAGCGTGTCAAGCCAAGTTCAATTATAGTACATTGTGCAACGAGGATGGTAAGTAAGGTATAGTTCTTTTAATGACTCAAGTTTGGTATACACTTACCACCCGTGTTACATACAATGTTTTTCATCACATTTGCGAGGAAATAAAATAAATTCGTTGAAAACACTTTGAAAACTACAATCAGACCGCATCTACTATAAAAGATTGTCAACAATGTCAACTTTTTTCAATGTCTTCCACAGATAATGTTAACAACTGCGTTTTGTTTTCGAAGTTGACAGATCATCCTGCCAAATAGTATCAATTATCAAAATCAAATAGAAAACAATTATTTTTAATAAATACTAAACATTAAATTGCAGTCAATTTTAATATAAAGATATGTTTTATACATATTAAAAGTTGGTTGTAGCAAACTTTTGAAGATATGAATTACACCTTGGCTGTTTGGAAACATCCTCAGTCCATGTGAAGTATAGGTTCTGTATATTTTTAAAACTAAACTTAACAGCCCGTGTGAGCTAAATCGGCTATAACTGCTATGTACTCTCGCAAGTAATAACGCCATTGACGAGCACGTGTGATGAAAATATCTTTTTGCAGTCCACCCAATGATTTTAATATTTTTATAGCTTTGTATAGATTAATAAAATAAATAAGATGCTCATGCGAAGTATACAACAATAGTTTTATAACAAACAAGTGTAGGACTTAATTTATAGGTTTGTGATTCATCACTAGGTACAGTCAAGGGCAAAAATATATAAACACTTTTGCACCTTATGCCATTGGTATTGGCCTAAAAATGTATTACATATGTATTCTCTTTACTGTATTTATGTATGTCTATGTATCTAAAAACCATTACTAAGGCCCAGATGGTACAGTATGTAAAGAGACGGTGCCTGTCCTCCGGTGGTTTCTGATCGCTGATTTAGGCAATCAATAATTGCACTAAATTTATTTGATTTTCTTACATTTATTTAAAGCTGAGAGAGATAGATTAAGTAAAATTCCTACTTAACGTAAGGACTCTTGTACATCCAAAAAAAAAGGATTTGACATGTATGGGAAAAGTAAGGGTGATATTCGTATCTATTTTTTCTCAAATATGCATTGTAATATTGATTTTTTTTATATTGGTATTATATGCTTTACATTAGGCTGGTAAAATTATCACGTTTCGGCCGGGCAGGCCTAGGCCGCGACGTGATTATTTTATAATTTCTATTTCACATTATTATTTTTGGTTTTCATAGCATGTTTTAGAAAAAAACTACACATCGGCGTGAAAAGAGGTTGTCGACCTCATGACTATCCGTAAGTATAATCTTTTCGGCCGGTAACCGCTTATTTCCCGGCTTCTGCAGTAATGTACTATTCAAACATCTTATGAAAGTTCTCACTTTCTGCATTCTTTTCTCTCAAATATAAATTTTAGCAGAAATTTTCCGGTACGGCATAAAATGAAGGTTTATTTGCACCGGGCAACCGGTGGCCTCGGAAAGACATTGCACAGGCCAGAGATGTCCAAAAGGACCAATATCGATATCGACGAACAATTAAAAAAAAACTCTAACATTATTTTCAAATCTGATATAACTACTAATATCGAAATAAAAGTATATTTTATTCAGATGTTACTTGAAAGACTATTAGAGCACCCATAAATATTGTTCAGTGCCTATACAGACAGAACTAAACTTTTATTTTCTATCCTGCCTTTCTTTACAAAGTGATTTATTTGCAGCTAACAAACACTGATTTTATTAACAAACTTTACTATCTCAGTTCACGTAACGCTCAATTAAATTTATTATACCGGTATAAATTAATCACGTTCATTAGAAAGCTTTCGAATTAATGATCACTTAAAATAATTAAAAGCCAATGACTCTGCACAATGACGTATTCGCAAAATCATCGCGATAAAAAAATGCTACCATAAACACTAAATCAATCTAAATGTTATAGTTATAATAGCCCATTCTATTGTAAGTGACATGTGAAAAATTAAACTGCTTCGCGCCCAACTCCAGAATGCAGTCGATAAGTGGACTTGGTCTTAAACGTTGTAAGAACATTACATTTTCAGGTCCGCAAATAAATCGTTGTTCTAAGCTCATGAGAATCACGCCATGACCTCATCAGTCAGTTCGAGTGCTTTTGTAGGTTTATAAACTATATATGTACATATATAATAACGTCCATAGATACAGGCTTCTATATGCACAATATTAAAAGCCTAATCTGAACTGACATATTAAACGCGTAAGGTTAACGCATTAATTTTTCTAAATAAAAAGAAAAACTAGAGAATATTTTGCCTTTCTGGTTTTAATATTATTTTGTGTTTTAACTTCACAGAGGTTAATAAGGAATTTTAGCTGAGTATTAAGCTGCGATCTTTAATAAAGTTACTTCGTGAATCATAATGAAATATGCATTCAACTTTTTATTAAAAAAACATGTACTTAAGAATAACACAACTAAGTTATCGTGCAATTGTTGTTCTTTTATAGATAGTATGGTTTTGATAGTCATATTTATTTATAACAATGGATAAAGCGTATATATTTATATTATAACGTAAATCTCGCAGTGGCCAAGTATTTGGATTCAGGATATCAAAACTGAGTTAACTATGCTATCGAGTGTAATATACAAAGAAGTACTAGTCAAAAATACCATCCAATTTATCGTTTTATCAACATCTTTCCATTCTAGATAACGTCAAAATTTGCGTCAAATTACTTTCCCCACAACTGGATTTATGGGGTCGTGTCGTGGTAAAAATATGATTATGGCACACAGAAAACTAGTAGCCCAAATGGATATGATTAACACGTATAATCCTTTTTCCCATTAAGTACCATAGACATGAAATTTACGGATCCCTAAACATAAATGAACGTTGATTGGTGGTAAACCGGAGCATCAATGACTCGTGTTTACTATATCCATTGACAGGGTCGATAACCCCCAGCTATCTGTTGACCCCTGTATTATTTTAGTTACTCTCTGCATTAATATTTGCTTATCATGTTACCTTGGTGTTAATGGGGAATAATGAAACTGGATGCAAATAATTTGAATAATCGCTTGATATATCCGATGTTTTGCAATGAAAGAATTAATGGTAACAGTATCTACCTATTCAGCTGATATAGAATATTTAGCATACCAATTTTATACTTGGTTTATATCCAATTAATTAATACTTCACTTTAAATTTCTATTTACAAAGCTTTTGTTTCCAAACTCTAGTATAGGTAGTTTCACGAGAGTTGAACAAATCACACAACAACATTTCATGTAATGATAGGGAGATTACTCATTCTTTCAATTCGTTCACTCTTTTGCAATCAGTACTTTGTATGGTTGTGTGCGTAATCTATTCGCCTCAACTCTCGTGAAACTACCTATATACAATATGGATTTAACTGAGAAAAGCACTGTGGACCTTCAGGAATGTGTAAAATAATGATGTGTTTGTCTTGACATTGAAGAATTCGAATTGAATTGAATTATCGATATCTTTTATCGATACAGCAGTGAAACTAGTAAGCGACCGCAGCGCGTCATGCAGTCTGCCGATCCTGCCCACCGAGGGAAAAAAACCAGCTCGGTTTACATCGGCTACTAATATTAAACAGACCCATTTTTAGCTCCGCGGTTTCTACTAGCTGGACTAGTGCTAAATTCATTGCCTTAAAGGTAAGCTTAGTAGAAATCTAATAACTATGGGACTATTTTGTTCATCATATGTATAAGTAGCATCTAAATTATAAAAGGATAGTGGAAATAAGTTCAGTTGGAGAGTTTTAAGAGTATACATAATCCTATTGGATTTATTATGTTGCATATGAGTATTTGAAAAAAGCTGTTATAAAGCATGCTCGTTATTTTACTAATAAAATATGTAAGTTTCGGAAGCATCATATTACGGGTGGTGTATTAATATATTCATATGAAATGGATTTGCGTTACATGGTACAGCCGCCATCAAATATGTCGGAGCGACCAAGGTTGTCAAAATATCTGAACACAAACTTTATCACGATGACAATAAAATGTTCAGATTTTTGGGACCACCTGGGCCGGTCCGATATATACGATGGCGACTGTACAGCTAAGTTTGTCTTAACATTCTACGCCTAGTCGGTGGCCAGCCGAATTATATGAGCTTTAAGGCTTTAAATAGTAGTTTCTAAAAGACTTATTTTCGTGCATTTTGTTTAAAAAGTGCATCATACAGCCTCTGCTTTAAACGGATCCTGAGTCCGTGGCCAAACTTTCTTATTACCCCGTCCTCTGTTCTTAAGAGGGCGCCGAGTTTCCCGAGCTACTCGATTCTAGATTCTCATCTGCGCTCAGTAAATGTGTGCGTGAGGCAAAACCGCGCGAAACAAAATCAGTACAACGCCATAATATTATGTAGGAATGTTCGCAAGTTTCAATGAATTATTTCCACATTTAAACGTTTAGCATTGTTTCTTCGCAAGCCTCTTCTCTTCTTTGATTTTTATTAACACAATTAAAATATGTATAAATTGACAAATAAATTATGGAGATTTCTTACAAACTGCATGTACGCGCAAGTGACATGGGCTTCCCGTCCTATCACCGAAGCTCGATTGACGCGTACAGGGAGGGATCGGAGGGATCATGGCGGCTCAGATAGGGACGGGCGAGCGAAATTACAAATTTTCTTCGTATTATTAAGAACAATGATATTCTTTGAAAATTAAAGACATGTACGTTATAGAAAATAATTTTGTTATTATGAAAAAACTTATGACCTTCTGTGGAGTAATTGCGACGTATTAAGAGAATCCATTCTTTCACTGATCATCATGAGATCACTTTGGGTGTAATTTTTATGAAGCAAAATTCAAGTTATCGTGTTTCTAAATCATATGATTTAATCTTAAAATATCTAACATATGTCAGACATAGACTCAAATTAAGGATTAACCATACAAAAAAGAAAGAAACGAAATTATGCTGTAATTTCTTCTGCACAGCCGAATTGTCACACTTTGACAACAAAAGCCGTATACATGTGTAGATCTATTACAGGTCTCCGCTTAATACAATTGCTTCGCACATGTTAATCAGAACTGCCTTTGGGTAAGTTTTAATCTCGACAACTCAAGGCACTCGAGTAATTCTCATTAAGGTGTACATAATTGGAAATTTCCTACAGTATCCCTTATCCTGTATTTATATCATTCCAAGTAAAAATTACTACATGTATGATATAACGAGATAAGCTTTACAAGTAAATTATTTAATGTGTAAGAGCGAAACAACTAGTACAAGCACGTAATCGATGTCTTCAGGTTTCGACGAAGAATTCAAAACCATACTTAAACCTTGTTGAGTAAAATATGGCTTGTTAGCTACCACCGTCTTAATGGTCATTTAATGGTGGCAAATTGCCACTTTATATTACAGAAATACTCTAATTGATACTTTACGGGCGTGGAAATAATAAGTGATTCCTTAAGCAGGAGTTCCGCTTCAGGCAGTCTTTTGAAAAATGGAGAAAAAATTGTTTTTGGAGAACGCTCTTAGGACATATTTAACACGTAAGCAAAATCTTGATGAAAAAGTTACTAGGGTTCCTTATAGCTATATGCAATTTTTGTTTTGATTATTGCTCATAATGCATTTTTTTATTTTACTTGCCACTGAAAAAATATCTTGAAATATAAACTTATTTTGTACTAGTTAATATGATCATTACTAATGATGACATAATGAGTACTAGGATATCATAGTACATAACAAACTTTACGCGCTAAAGTAATGTGAGATTTTATTTAAATGTTGGTGCGTACTTTACCGTCTATACTAGTTAACTTATATACTTCTTCATAATGTTAGCTTCAGCTTACCTGAAACAAATAAAAAATAAAAACATTTAGTTAAATCTCTCGAATCATGTTCTAATCAATAAAAAGTTATAAAATCGGGTTAGTACAGCTGTCTATTTCTTTGTAAAATAGTAACATTTACCAATGATTCAGCCATTCATTCAATGATTCCCTAAAAATGACTTGTAACATGTTGGGGGGCAGTTGCCAATGTGGCCACGTCAGACGGGTTGGCGACCGCGGTAGCTGTAGATTAGGTTACCAATCAACCAAAATTTTGTATTACAAGCATAAAATCGATTCATTTAGGAGACTCCTTTATCTTATTTCAATACATTATGGTTATAGTCCACGGATAACTTCGCTTACTGTTTTCGTTAACTGTTATCTTAACGGCCGGATAAATGGTTATCATAAACCGTGACCAAGTACAAGTAAATATTATTCGAGCTAATTACTACATAATGATGTATATTGCTAATAATACAATTAAAACACATTTATGTGATAACAAAGTTGCGAATATAACTGTGTTAAGAAGCTTCATTGATGATGTCTGAATAAAATGATTGCCCTCTTCGTAATTTAAGGGTGAAGTGAATTAAAAAACTTTTCCAATACTTTCTAATGATCTACCTGGTAGAAAAAAAACATACTTCCGTCTTTAGCACATTGCAGTTTTTCGTCGTAAAATGCTTTCCGTACCTACATTCGATTTTTATCCTGTGATATACAAGTAGGTTAAAGATTTTAGGCAATTATATGTATCTTAAGAATGAACGACACAGTGTAACTGTCAACATTACTTTGTGGCTAGATTTTGAAAAGTTATAAAATCAAATAAATTAAAATCTGTCAAACAGAACATCTATGAAATATTATTCCCTAGCCGCACGGAGACCTATATAAAAAGGTCTTCCATTAAATGCCATTATCAATTTTAATTATGAGAAATGATAGTTGCATTTGGCCTGGCAAGTTTTGATCCCTGTACCCTTACCATGAGTTGTGACATTGACGTTTTCGATAACGAGTATCGAGTTTACTATCTGTGCATCTCGCTTGTACTATTTTAGAGCGAACGAGATGCAGAGATAGTAAACTCGATACTCGTTATCGAAAACGTCAATGTCACAACTCACGGTTAGGGTCCTGGGCGGCTAGAGGCTATGTAAACTTATGAACGTATTTGTTTATATGTTAACAGTAGTACAATGTCAGCGAAGTGATGTTTCGTAATAAATGTAATGACATCGTGGCTTGATGAGTCGTCCCGGAAGGATAAATGTCTAATCTTGAGCGCTCAGCCTAGATGGGATTTTAGATCTATTGAACGAAGAAGCTGCAGGTTTCATCAGAAGCCATGTAATTTTGTTTAGCTAACGCCGTGCTTAAATGAAAATACTTAACTAAGCGAAAGTAACGAATTCTTGTCTCGCTTAGAGTACTATGTACCTGCTACATATGTAACTTTTTGGAGAAGTAGATATATCTGTTTTTAAAGATACACTGGTATAAGCTGACACAGGTTTCATTCATTTTATATTTTGATTAGACATTTCATCCTGTCGGTACCTACTCAAGTGCGCTTAGTTCAAAAAGCTCTTGCAACTATTTAGTTGTTAATAGCATCATGTTGATATGAATGTCAATTTTCGATACCTATTGCCTTAATGTTAACCTCATAACATTAATCAAAATAATAAAAGTACACATATCCGGTAATCTAATTAAGATTCAAATATAAATTTAATAATATTATATCATTCATCTATCGCTATACTGTCTGACTATATAATAAACCCACCTACAAAAATATTCACTTAATCGACTGTACTGTAACTATAGTTGTCGCAACGAACGCGATACTCAACAAAAGATTATAAGATAATAGAAATAGAATAGAATATAAACAAGAATAAGCTAAATGGTTACGAGTGGAAAGGGTCGAGCTATATGGGAGTTGAGGAGGCTCGTGTCGGAGACGGAATCTCCGTCAAACAATCAGAATAGAAATTAGAATAAAAAGTGATTTGAACTAGAATCTAGTATAGCTCTGAGCAGAATATAAATCTCAAAATCACTTCATCTCTCATATGTTTTTATGTTACGAAATATATCTTGTCGTTATATCTTGTTAGGACTTGGGTAATTTTCAATGTAGAAATAATAGAAAGTATTATTTATTCTATAATAAAATTAAGAATATAATGTAAACACGTCACGACAACAGTACCCGAAACACTCATAAGCCCTTTACTTGAAATAAGATAGCGGAAAGCTTACCTAAGCCGATTTCTGTAAGTACTTTTGTCTCTCTTGTAATTACTATTAACGGTATTACTCGAAATAATACAAAATAACACACAAGTTGAGTTTGTAGCGGGAAAATAACATAGGTACCTACTGAAAAAGAAATATATGTCAGGCAGAAGTTTGTCGAAACATTTCTAATGTATTTATTTTAAGTATTTTAACCCCGGCGGATTATTAGTTTTCTATGTGTAAGTACTAGTTTATACTTGTTATTTTGAATATTATAATCTGATAGATATAATTTGGGCAGCTAGTTAATCATTTGGATTTACATCGCATAGAGTCATATTTTTCTTACACTATATACAGAACTGCCAATCAAGGGATGGGTATAGTTTTTTCTCCTACAATGCAAATCAATTTTGTTCAGTCAACGCATTGCTTAAAGCGTTGAATGTAGAATCTTTTATTTCGAAATCTTAGTAAATACTAAGAAGGGGTTGAAAGAAGTCTTCTATGCAGATAAAAAATCAGGGGGTGCGTACCTATTATATGAGGTAAATTTCAAAACTAAAGAGATTATGTACCTACGTAAGTTAATATCTGTTTCGAAAGTTTAGCCCGTCTCATCCCACACTGTCATATGCAAACGAAGTTCACAGAATATAATTGTATCCTCGAACAGAGCCCAAAGCAAATGTTCAAATAATACTCCGGGTATGACACGGTAAAGAGCATTTCGTAGTAATGCAAACTCTGGATTGGACAATAATAATTAAATGTAACAGAGACTGCACAATGTTTGAAAACAAAGATAATTTAATTAGTTTCGTAGCAAGTAATGCTGTTTCTAATAATGTAATACAAAAAAATAACAGGAAGAAAACGAGTTATAAATTGACCTAAGAACGTAACCAAAAACACTGTTTGGGAGATAAATTAGCACGACCACGGCGTCATCCCGATAAACATATAACGTTTCCATCCGTCAAGAAAAGACGGACACAAGATAAAGTAAATTCAGAATAAAACGTATCAACAAAGTTAAATATTAAAACATCAACACAATTATCTACGACAAGAAGACATACTAAAAGAGCAGGGAGCATATGACATCATCTGTTTCGCGCTTCTGCTGCTGTTAACTATATTCCAAAGGTCATGGACGCTCGAATCTCGACCTTACATTGATCGGCAGTCAGCAGACGAGGGTCCGCTATACGGTGTAGTGGATACAAGCATCGAGCAAACACGGTAATGGGTAGTGGGAATTTCACGTATAGCTTTTTTATTCGGCTGCTGAACGAAATCCATATCAGTGCTTTCGCAAAAGCAACGCAATGATAATCGACAAGCGGCGGAGAAGGGCGTGAACTTGTTACCTCTAATGTGATATTATTTGTAAAGTAAATACTCCAAAAATAATATTCTTTGCTCAAGCCCTCGGCGTTTCTATCAGAAATAACTATATACTCGTAACAATCCTACGTGTCCAACGGTGCCCATCGCAAGCTGTCAGTGTCAGAGAGTGCACCCGTCCCCCGAGGCCCTTACTCATTCTGCAATCGTTCTTGGCTAATTCTAATTCGTGCATGAATCGTGCATAAATATATATGCAGGTACAATAGGTACATATGTATCAACTGGATCTCGAGTACAAGATACGACGATACAACGTGGTTCCCCACTTAAACAGGCTCTCCCATACTAATTCAAGTTGTATCCACATGTGTGCATGTGTGTTACCTCTTCACGCTTATTAACCTAAAATTTGGTATACATACTTTAAATTTCAGTGTAGGAAAAAGGAGTGATTTGATCCCGACAGTCATTCTTGAATAAGCTGTAAAGGATGGTAGAGTGATCAGACGAACTCACGGGCAAAAGCTTGGGGTAGGTACCTTTTAATCTATTATAGTAGCAAAATGTAGTGCACAAATTGTAGCATTGTAATACATGTAAAAATATAAGTTGCGGAGCAGGGTCTAACTCGAAATATTAATAATGATTAAAAATTGAGCAAACCTAGCCTTTATATGTATATGATGACAATGCATTATGCTAGTTCCAAATACTAATTAAGTAAGCAATGTCTCATCTCATAGTAAATTAAGAACACTTAAGCACTGAATAGTAAAACAGATATAACGTGTCAAATGCGGTTGTATTAAGATAAATGATGAAGATAAGATAATTACGATTTTGTTATACAATGCTACATCGAAAGTGAAAGGTAAGTCTAAATACGTGTACGTTGACACTGTATTGATTTATTATTAATCGTAAATCTGCATAATAAAATTGGTTTGTGAGCTGTTTAAGTGAACTCTATTAAACTTTTTAGTATCTTCTATACATTCAACTTATAATTATTATGACAACTTTTGACTAACTATATAATATGCTACCTTTGTATTGTACAGTCAGCGTCAAATAGTCACAACCAAAGTAGTAAAATAATATCGGTACGGAACTTTATTTCTAAAGCAGATCGTCTTACGTTAAATTTGGCCACATTAACTGTTACTATATATGAAGCTGACTGTCCTTACACGCCCGGTAGGTCCGTCGTTATATTTTAGTTATATACAGTGTGCATGTATTTTAAATTGTAATAAGAATTTGATAATTTAGTTAGGACAAAAAGAAATGCTGTTAAGACAAACTTTAATAAATGTCTCCAAATACAAAAATAACATCATTGCTTTTATGCAGGCCGTTTTCAATAACATCATTTATGCTGCACTATTTTGCGTACGTAACATAAGTATGACATTTCAGCATATTTATTCAACACAGTCGGTGGCACGGCTAACTAGATTGCTCTTCAAACATTATCATTTACCACTAATTTCTACTGACACATAGCTATCGGTGTCACGTCAGCTTTTTTTTTCAGGGTATGCTAGCAAGTTCGTAACAACTACGTAAGCAGCAGATAGCATACTGTAACAACAATAGTGTCCAATTTTTATTTTTGTTTATAGATATAATTAAAAAAAAGTTTTTATTGGTGTGAGTATGTGTTGTCTGTGCAATAATACAACTTCGACTGCAGCGACGAAGAAACATCAGTTTGCCTGAAATGGCCCTGTTTATATCATTTGTCACCCTGGGTGTGACGTTCTAACAAATAGATACGAAAGTGCGACAGTGACACAGGATGACAAGCCACGATAAACGACAAAATTGCAATCATTCTGTCCGTGTCTACTCAAAACTCAGTAATCTCACTAGGTATGTTGTTCCTTGTTTACAACTATTTTCCTGGAGAAGAATAGCATTTTTTAATGTTAACATTGTATGGACTTAACCGGTTAAGCTCCTGTTAGTAGGCTAACACTGGAAGGTGCAACTGGGCCTTAATGTAACTGATTGATTTTGAAAAAGGTAAAATCGCTCAAAATCAAACCTCGTAAATATTTACTAAGCGGGTTTTTAAACAAATTCTATCCACATACTGTCAATCTACACAACTAGCGTAACCTAAAAGCAACTGACTTGTAATGAATTCATTAGTAAGTTAACAACTTAGGGGCCATTAATGATGCAATGAATTAAACATTAAACATGGCGGCTAGTTTGGAGGTGATTGGGAAACGAGGTTTGCACCCTAAACCTTAAAAACACCGTAACTCACAGCTGACATGCATTCGATTTTTTATCTTATCACCGTTCGGTTTGGTCGTAAATGGTTTTGATTATTATTGTTCGATTGTATTTTATTTGCGCGTTGTGTGTTATTCGGCCAGTTTGAGTATGTTTAAGAATGTGGTGTGAATTTAAGGGACTTTTTACCTTAAATGGACGGTTTAATAAGATTTGATTTTCTAATCAGGTCAACTTTGAAATTTATTAAGATTGTCATGAGATCGACAATCTTAATAAACTTCAAAGACTTTGAATCTTGAAGTTTTAATATCATGGTTTAGCAAGATTTTTACGCTTATAAAAAGATTCGGGGTCAAACATATTTTAATTACAGAAAATTCATTTTAGATTTTAGTGTTTAGAGGAGTCGGTAAATATTAATTAGACAACATTATTTATAGTTGAAAGCGTAACGGATTATTTTAATTTTTTTTATCGGATATAATATAACTTTAATAATAGGCATGACAATACCTATATGTTATATAATAATTATTATCTTAAAAAAGTGAAATAAAATATTTCATTTCTTATAATGATTCCAATAATTTTGATTTTAAGATTTCTATATTTTAATGGAACAATGAATCATACATTCAAATATAAGATTTTTTTTTTCAGTATTAAATTGTATGGAAACTATACAATTTAATACTTTATTTATTTTTTTATACAATATAATTAATATATTTTATAGTTTCCATACAATTTAATTATGAAAAAAATCGCAATCGACGACACCTCGAGCGTGGCGTTACTTTTGTGTCATTTTATTAGGAGCTTTAAAAAACGAATGTCTGACTGACTCTCATTTCTGACTTTAGTACGACATTATTTTATCTTCACAATAACAAATAAATTGTTACCATAAAAAGTAATTTATTATCGTATTGCTTCTGGTAAAGGTGAGTATCAAAAACTTGTTATGCCGTAACTTAATGACGGGCCAATATTTTATACCTACGATACATTGTAAAGCTCGAAAACAATTTATTGGTAAATCAACTTCAGTTGGTTAAAGTGTCATACACCGTACTGTCGATGTAGACTGTAAGAATATTAGGGTTCAATAGATAAGGAAAAAAATGACAACAAAACCATTTACCTTCATAGCTTCGCTATTACGCACTTTTGTAAACATGGTTTCATTGTAATTGTATAAACACAAATTTTGTTACTTACATGATTGTTTAGTGTAAATATGTGACATTATCTATGAAAAGGGACCTTATTGTCGATGGCGCTTATGTCGTTGTTCAAGACGATACAATACAAACGCAACGCGATTCTACGTAAGTGCCATCGACAATAAGGTCCCTTTTCCTAGATAATGACACATATGCGATAATTACATAAATGCAGTGCAAACTAATTTCTATAATAATTAATAATATTTTGTCACGTTGCATTTTTGCTTAGAGATTCAGTCGTCGCTGAGCCATATTTTATTTTTATATTGAACCTGAATTTTCGTATGGAACCCGAGATTAAGTCAGTTATCCTATTATATACAACTAGTCGAAATCAAATTGCCATATCGGTGAATTTATATATTTTGTTTATGATCTGTGTGCACAGCCACAACAGAAGTTGCTAAGCAAGCAAAGTGTTCAAAATTACCTTAACACGACTTTACAGTTAAGAGAATAACAGTGTGTCAAGATCGTTTTGTAAACCTTGCCCGCTTATTAACTTCTGTTGCTGACTGTACCTTCAATAACAGTAGAATAAAAGCGCTTAATCCTTTGATATATGTGGTAGTCCACATGGAAAGGTAGCGTATGGCGCTTGGCGCTTACGCTATTATTAATGACGCTTCAATACTAATGTGACACTTTGCAAACGTAAGCGCCAAGCGCCATAAGGTACCTTTCCATGTGGACTACCACATATGTATGTGGTAGCCCAGCCTTCGTACTTGTAGTTTGTCCGTATATATTCATACTAGCTTTTCTTTGCGACTTCATCAGCCAGCCATGCCCGTGTTTAAAGTTTGGTTGCGGTAAAAAATAAAAATTATCCTAAGTTCTTTCTCGTAGCTCAAACTCTCTCCATACCAAATTTAATCGTAATTGGTTCAGCGGTTTAAGCGTGAATAAATAACAGACAGACAGACAGAGTTACTTTCGCATTTATAATATTAATGTTAGTATGGATAACCGGGAAGCTGAGCGAATGTTAATTAAGAAAATAGGGACAGATCCATTAACGAATAACACAGGATACTGAGAAATGAAGTAAATGTATACAAGAATTTTGCATTAAGTCGAATCCTTTGTTGCAACGTAACGGTTATTATGGTGCCGTGTCTGAGTGCCAATGATTAATGTACAAACAAAAAACCAAAATATTTGTTTTTATATTTTGGTTTATAAAAGATTAAACTTGTGTGTTTGATTGCCGGAAATATAAGCTTAACGTTAAAGTATTTAAAAAGTCAACATTATCATAGTTATCACCTTATCACTATTAAAGATGGATATCAATACATAAATTGGTACATGGCCTATTCCGTCTTTATCGGAAAATCAACACAAAAAGTAACATGTTTATTATTTATATCACCTATTCAATTCTGGATTTCTGTCGCAATTAATTCACTAACGGTTAGTGGATTCATTGGGTTCGTGACTAATCCAAAGGTTGTCTGGAAGAGATCGCTCTTTAGCGACAAGACCGCCGATTGTGTTACCTATACTTTAAGTTTGTGACCTGTAATTTTTATATTTTGTTTGGTTTATGCAATAAATAGTATTGTTGTTATGTTATATATTTACCTATATATGTAGGTAGTTGTACACACTATACATTTATTTCAGTAAATAATTCGTAGGTACATACTGCGGGACCCCACAAGTTGTCGTGACACGTGTATACAGAGAGCTTACAGTAAGATGTTTCATTCCATGTAAAATACTACACTCACGTTTATAATATGGCTTGTGAATGCCCGAAACTCAAAAAAATAACATGTAACTATGTATACATCTGACGGGAGATTTGCCAGATTTTCGTAAACGTATTAAAAGAAGATATATATATATATACTATGAAATATTACTCGTAGACAGCATCATATATTATACCTACTGCAGCCTCATATCTTGAATATTAATTTTGTGTACCTACAGTTGACTTTACTTAAAGATAAACTTGTGTAACTTTATTAAAAAGGAGTAAATTGAATCTGTGCTAAGGTAATCTAAAGTAAGTTTATGTATAAGTATATCTTTAACTATGGTTGACTTTCAATTAGGAAGTTTAGCTGGTTGACGTATGCATACGAGCAATTACATAAATAATTATTCGAGTTTATTTTATTTTATTAATCTTGAAACACGCAACAATATAAAAATAAATATAAAGGAAGAGTGTGGAAGTTTGTGGGTTACCCATTTCTATACAACTTATATGGTTGAGTGTCATGATAGCTTTGTTTTTAAAATAACTAAATATGGGGTCTATAGAATAAAGGCATATTCTGTAGTCTCCCATCCTACAACCCGTGTCTAAACCAGCGCAGTGATTTATTTCACGAGTGCTATATCTTCGTGTTACTCATCTGTGCCCATAGGCAGTTCATTTTGTTTGATTGATTGACGTATTGATAGACTTTTATTGTACTATTGATTCGGCTCGCATATTTTGGTAGCGAACTGACGAGTTGATATATTACTATTGTGAAATAAGGAGTTCTTTGTTTTATTCAATGTCACATAAGACAATTTTTGCGTTTGTATTTTATATTACAAGACTGAAAACTGCTATACATATATACAAACATAAGTAAATACGTGTTATAGAATTAAACTGTACTTCATTAACATCATCAGGCTATATATCCCCATATAAAATTAGATTATTCGTCACTTTACATTACGCTGTAATCAAAATCCTGTAATAAATCTAAATACACAGATGTTTACTTGTTCAGTAGTATATGTAAGTGTATGGACTTTGACTGCTAATACCTATATGATACTAAATGTACGAAATGTACAGTCGTCAGTGTCTTAGGTACCTATATCGGAAGTCTGGAGGTGGTCACAAATATCTGTACAATGCCTTTATTATCGAGGCGATAATGTGCATCCGTGCTATATCTGATGGAGACTGTGACTAGCTACATAAGTATCAACAATACCAACCTATGCATATATGACGTTTTTAGTCTAATATCCGTACAGCTTAGATATCTAAATATACATATGTCATACAGGTAAGCAGATGCTCTTATTCTGACCATGAAACTACTTCAAGTTTCCAAACAACGCGACCGCTGAATGAATCGATGTTTACCAGTAATCGACTCCGGTTCAAACGTAGCGATTAATGCTCCGCTAATAATAGATCAAAGCCTGCATCTTCAAACGAGCCCAGGTAGCAACAGTCTGCTCATATATTGTGCTATATGTAGAACTTTCAGCGCCTAACGTAGTACACTTGACCTTTGGATTACTGTTCGAAGTGCACGCTAATTCCCTTTTCATTGTACATCTAAGCAATTGGGTTCTCCATAAAAACGTTTAACCTTTGTTGCCTCCCTGACAATTCCCAAATGACAATTTCCAGGCTTAAAACTATATTATTTATGCATTTAACTAACTTAGTTTAACTATGTTCTATTGCAAATGAACTATCTGACTTTGACTTAATGCTAAATATTTTGTCGAGTCTCAAAATGTTCGTTTTAATCGAATCGAAAGCTACGAAGCTCCTAGCTTAATAGCTTAATTGTGAACAACAGACAGTCATACTTCGCATTTATAATATTGTATTATGTAATTGTGATTAATTTTTCACCCCAAACGGAAGACTTGGTTAAGAGTTTTCGCAATGCATTTTTCCGTCGTATTTTAGTTACTTACCTACACAAAAAAAATATTGATATATTATTGACTTACCAATATACACCACATTTTACTTAGGAGCATAGTGTAACTGCATACGTACCTAAAAATAAAATATAAGATAATTAGATAAATATTTCGGTGTTATCGAAACTTGAATACTGCGGGAAAATATTTTCATAATTATATTTCAACGATTATAGAACAACGATTAATGGCTACTTTTATTAATCGATTAATCGTCTGTTTATGATTTAATACTTATAGGATTTAACATGACATTTTATTAAACAGTTGAGGAGAAAACTCAAACAAATGTCAGGAGATATTTATTGGTATAATGTATTGCACTCATGTGCAAGGTTCTTCATAACGTCCTAATTATGTGTCACTTCAATATTATTTTCGGACGTTCAGCCCATCTAAAAGTTTCAATTAACAACCCTTCAGAGCGTGGGCACGAGGGCTAGAGTTTCGGTCCCGCGTAAGTCGGCGTTCCCATATAAAATCATATAAAATTACACGCTGCGTTCACGTGGCATGCCGATTACTATGGTATCGCCAGGAAAACGTCGAGTGGCTGCCGCTAGTATGCACACGCCCTGTGTGACAATATTTGAAGGACACATGTATTGAAATCCGACTTTATATTGACGCGACGTGGGATTTGGGATGACGACATTTGATATAGAATCATGAAAACTGTTGTACCACATGTGGTACATGATGTGTTGTAAAACATGAGATAAACGAGGCAGAGTAGAAACAACAACCTACAAACGATATCTAGATACAGCGTGTAATGGTTTCATAGGAGCAGTTCATAGATGTACTTCAAATTTGTGCTTAGAGCATCATTCTTGTTATATTAGAATGAGACCTGGACTTCGTCAATGGAAAAAAATGCAGGATAAGGTAGAAAGGAAAGAGAAATTAAGCAGGGAAATAAAAAAAATGACAATTTAGTAACAATATTATAACGATATAAACAGGCAAAGTTAGTGAATTTTCGGAAATACACCCAACAGTTTCATGGATATATGTACTTTACCATTATAGAAATCATTTAAAAGAGTAGGTACTAATCAGAGTTAACAACCGTGTGTCGATACGTAATAAGGTGAGTGGCCTTGTCGGCTTCGTTAAGTCTGTTAAATTACTGACAATCATCACCGTGAAAACATAATAACACGTACAAGACAAACAAATGATACTACCAAGGTCTAGTCAAAACGAAGGCCAAATTATATAATAATAGGTTTCTTTAGACAACTTGTGCGATGTTCGCTTGCGTCGTTAGCTCGGCTTACAAGAGTACTAATACTAACTAGCCGTAAACTAGCGAAGTATGAGAAATTGCCAATACTAACAATCGCGTAAAACTTTTACTCTAAAAAGTTATCTTGTACTAAGACCAAAACTATAACTCTATAAGGCCAACATTTATAAGATCTAACCCTATTAATCCCTCCGTCTTGGTCACGCGGTATAGAAGCCCAGTAGAAACGCAAACAGTTTTGAGCTTCTATAATTGGTGCGATTGTCTTTTTAGTTAGAGTATGATAACCTACTAACTAATTAACTAATAGCGTAGAATAATTTTAACAGTTCTTATCGGTGTGCTAAGTATTATCATACAGTCGACCTCAAAGATATGTTTACACTTTTGCACCTTATTACAAAGGATGAAAAAGTGTAAACATATCTTTGACGTCGACTGTACCTACGTGCTTCTCATTTCCACTAAGTTCGACACGTTGCTTCAGTATATTGAAGCTACCCGATGAATCGCTTTTTGTTTTTGGAATGCTATTTTATGCTAATAATGATTAGTATTTTGACACTTAAATAACAAAGTAAAAATATTGTAAAGAACTACTTAAAAATCCGGAACGAAAACCTTTAAACATTTATAATATTCGTGTTATTGGAAGCACTTTTGAAGGCACATAAAGCTAAAATAAGATGAATAAAAATGCTCACATTTCACGGTTTGAATGGAGCCCATTTACATTGGAGATTGCGACGATAATTCCGAACTGCAGGTATTATCGTCGATGTATCAACTTTAGACGTGTTCAAATATAAGGCGGGGACCAATTATGATTATATTATAATACTATAGCAATAGCCCGCGAGTTTGTCCGTGCGACCCTAAAGAAATATGCACCTAATCTTTCGACACTTAATTAAACTATTTTAGGCATTAAAATACAATTAATATAATTATTATTTTTTATTATGCAGAAACGTCTGCTAGCGAATATCTTCGATATTTAAATCGACTACACGTCACCCATGATGACGTATACCACGAAGGATAAGATAGAAAACTTTGACAAGTCTAAGCGGTACTCGGATAGCACAGTTGGAAGTGCACTGGGCTAGTGATCCAGTGGTTGTGGGTTCAAGTCCTGCTTCGAGTCAATTTTTTCTATTTTTCTTTCGATTTAAATATCGAAGATATTCGCTAGCAGACGTTTCTGCATAATAAAAAATAATTTAGAATGGGGTAGCACATTGTTATCGATGAATTCTCAATATAAATTGAGACTTCGATGTCGTTAAGTGTTCAATACGCTGACGGTAGATGTGACTATACGTCACCCATGATGACGTATACCACGAAGGATAAGATAGAAAAAATTGACAAGTCTAAGCGGTACTCGGATAGCACAATTGGAAGTGCACTGGGTTAGTGATCCAGTGGTTGTGGTTTGGAGTCCCACTTCGAGTCAAATTTTTCTATTTTTCTTTCGATTTAAATATCGATAATATAATTATGTTGATCCAACTTGTGTTCTGGGAACTCAATATCCGAATACAAATTTATTTGAATTTAGAAAATATTTCTCACGGTTGCAGGTACTCATGTGAGTGACGCATTTTCAGTGGGAGCAGTATGTCCAGGCCCAGTACCGCGAACGAAGTTCGTATATTTCGAGCATCTTTATCTTTTACTCCAATTAAGGCATCATAAGAGTGACAGAAACAATCGTCCGAAATTTACGAATATAGTGTTTCCCGGTAGCGCCGCTGACACGGCTTTAATATGGGTAACAAAGCTAATTTCATACGTTTTAAGTTTGTTTATGTTGTAAGTAACAAAAAGCTGTTTTTTTTTTTAAATTAGATATTCAAAATGTTTCAACTTACTTCTTTCCTGGCATGCGTAACAGCATTTCATTCATAAACGTAAACAGAATATTATATGCATATAATAATGAATTATCTTTCACAACAAAACTTGAATATCAAATACTTTTAGTCTCAAAATGTCCACACTTTTTTATTTTTAAACATATGCTGATAGATTAATGTTTTTAATTTTCCACAAGCCACAAAGAAACATCCTTTTAATTTTATTATAACCAGAACTCCTTTTAACTTTCGTCGAGTTTATTTCACTTTCATTTTTATTTTATGACTAATTCCGTAAAGGATATTTGGATAAAATCTGGCGGCTTAGTTTTATTTGCGGCTTCCGACAATAAAAAGAGACATTTATAGTGTATAATTTGAAATATGTTCTCCTACAACTTGTGACTAATTGCTTAAGTTAGTGTGTTGAAAGTTTATAGTCAGCATTCGCTAATATGAATGTACTCATCTCTCATAATTATTTCATTATAATACGTATATAGCATATTTTCATTTATTTATTTTTAAAGTAGGTGCAGTATGGTAGTATGTATTTGCGACTAATGGGGTGGGAAAATAATTAATATTAGTTCCTAAATAACTTTTCCGTATTTTTAGTTTCGCAATAACATCGTTTCGCAAATATTAACCAAGCATGGTATTAAAATCTAATCCGTGCAAAATAACTTTGGCAATATCATTTAATCACAATGAACGTTGTTATGTCAACCAAACAATATTCGATAAATTGTTTGGGAAATGTAATTAGACACATCGCCGATATAGCTGTAACATCTTCAAAACAACCTGCAATTCAATTTATCAGGCAATATTGTCAGTGTTCACTTATTTCTTCTACTTTTATTTTACCGAGCAAAATCGATAGATAGAAAAATTGTATAACAACAACCCAACGACTCAATAAATATAGCTCGCATTTTACAATCATTGGTAATGTCTGACTTAATTCCTCGTTCTTACTTCGTTTTGTAAGTGTATTATTTCTGACTGTAGTAATGACCAAAACAATTCAGTAGCGATATCTTAATATTCGTTGAACTAAATGGTAATAACTAAGAGATTTATACCGCTGATAGCGTCATAGCTAACGGTTTGACAATAAATATTACATTACTTAGAATTCACTTGGAAACATTTGAATAAATATAATATTGCAAAACAATGGATAGGTGAGAAAATTTCATTGGAACTATAACTTTCAATATTTGAGTCATGTCAGTGACTCACAAAGGGAAGTCAACATTGACAGGAAATACTATGCAATATTCACATAAAAACCGGTAGTTTCTTAAAAATAAAATATGAAGTCACTAGGATAAAGCCAAAACGGTCATAATAAAAAAGGAAAATTTACTAATATTATAGCATCAGACTATATTAAAATATATCCCACAACAGTCTTCATCAGTTACTGCGGCTTTCTTAAAATAATGATAACCAAATAGTATTTCGATACAGTAAGGTAAGGCTACTTCATACTTACCTAATTTTGTAAATGAACCGAATAAATAATCAATGTAGATGTTTGCAACACTGAAACCGTATAACCAAAAATATTTAAATAAAACTGACATATAAAAAATATATACATAGTAACCACGTGTTTTTATAAAATGGAATTCGATTAGGTACAAATTTAATTTAATAAGCAATTTAGAAGCACAACACGTAATAAAACGAACATATCACAACCATAGTGCGTTTAGGTGACGTAAACGCCCGATAAGTATCGAGTTTAGGATTGTTATAATAAACTAACAATCTACAGTGAACTCTATCAAGCTTGCACCAACAAAAAAAAATGTCAACGCATAATAAACTTAAATCAAATTACCAAAGATCGCTTTTTGAACACTTTTTCTTAATAGACATCGGTCTAAACTGGCTTAGGGCACGTTAATTGGATAAATAAAACGAAGGTGAGAATGTCGCTATAATCGGTAGTTTATTTTTTCGTTTCCATAATCAACAATAATGATTACACGAAATCGTTACGGAAACAGTCCAACAAAGTTTTATGACCATGGACATTTGTTTTACGAATATTCATAATTTCAATTAAGTATTAGCTTATTACGAACTACAAACACTACTAGTTAAGTTGTACACAGGCAAGGGCATACCCATACATAATTGTATATCTCTTATTCTAATGGGTTAAAGTAAGCACATACAAATAATATGCCCTTGACTATACTTAAACAATTAAATTAAAATAATACTTAGGCAATTAAACACGTCTCGTTGCGTTACTATTTTATTTCCAGTATTTTAATTCAGTGAGAACTGAGAACTGTGCTTTTGGGGCACATTATCTATTTTATTGTTGCATTTGAATATAAACGTAAGCGGTGGGCGTTCTTTCTAACAGTAACATTATCTGAAATAACTGAATCAAAATGTAAATTAATCTAACCACGCGGTGAACGGTTTAAACTTTATCGAATGTAGCACAGATATGAATGTAAAGAAAATAATAATAATAGCAGCACAAGCACCTTAAGAGAATAACTAATTAGTATATCATAACATAATACAGACAGACGTGAGTATAACTTATATACACACATGTATACAGTGCCTTTAGATTTGTGGTAACCACGCGCCGCTTATATATAAAGTTTTGTAGTATGACTGCTCGCCTTGACGTAGACAAATATATATATAGTAGACATATATATAGTAGATAATCAAAATTCACTAAAACATATAAAACTGCAGTGACAAACCTGACAAACAACTTCAAAACAATATTGAGTTAAGATTTTGGTTTGTTACGCCTAAATTGTAAATTGAAATCTATTTCCTATACTATGACTTGAATTACCTAATCAATTTGAAAATATCAAATCTCTGTACCGGATACCATAAAGAGCTTATTATGCTGCAATTCAACAGATAAATTCTGGGATTTGCGATTAGGAACCGCTTGAAAGGCTCCTGTCAGTCAGTGCTCACTTCCAAGATCCCATAAAATACACTTAGCGTGTCAATAAACTGATCAACAGAATTTCCTGAATTGGCTGTATAAAGGTTGCTAAAGTCTACCTAGTCCTATAAACGCTGTTAGATATCAGTATTTCTTGAGGCCCTTTAGCATAACCTTATGACCTCACTTATTCATAATTGCCTATATCTTTGCCTGCAATTACGCGTTTTGCTCATAAGTAATGTCTAGGTTTGTTTTTAAATATGAAAATCACATATCAATACTTAGCAAGATAGATACACATACAATACATAGAAATAGAATCCAGATAATGTCTCAACTGATACATCTGATTTTATAGTTAATATACGCGATTAAGCCCTGTATTCTATTGGCAGAGTGCAAAGCGGGTGGAGGGGGTAGCCTAAACGATCACAGCGCTACGGCTAAAATTGTCATTTTTGTCGCTGACTTGAGCTGTCAAATCCATATTGCAGTAAACATTTTCTAATCGTTTTTGAGATAAAAATATGGTCCTGGTAAGATGTGTTGTTGTGAATTGTAATAACACCAAGAAGAATAGCGACTGTAAATTTATATTTACTTACTTCTTGTTTGACAGCGGTGACAATATTGTCCATAATGGTCGCCTGTCACGTGGCGCTGTCGTCGCGCTCGGTCCCAATTATCTTGATACTAGGATGGTAAATTCCAAAATCAAAGTTTGAAGATTCATACATGTTCTTACTAAATTGTAATTTGATACCAAGAAACCAGTTCTTGATCAAAAATCTGCAATACGAGATACTGTATTTTTGGTCTATATCATTTCCGAGTTTCCTTGGAAGTTCGAAAAGGTTTTGAAAGAAATAACATTTCTTTGATTAAGAAATCTTTTTCCTCCGTGGGTAGTAAAAGGTCATGAACTTGAAAAAAATCTTAAACAAATCTTTCACGTGCTACTTTTCTCACCCGCCTCTTATTATCTGGTCTATATCGGTAGAATTGTATAATACCGGTTGTGCAATAACACAATGAAGACATTTGGATTATCTTCCTATTATGAAAGGAATTGGTAGATGTAGATTGTACCTTTTGGCCAGAGAGGTCTAATTACGTGTGTCGAATGTAAAACATATTTGCAGAGAATAATTATAATATAATTTATGATTATAATCATATGTTTTTTTTTCTCAAAACGTACGTTCGGTACGAGAAAAATTCCGTTTTAGTAACAGTAATACGTGTACGTTCCTTGCTAAATACTCGGAGAAACTTTTTTAATCCAGCAGTATTAAGTTCCTATAACCTGCTATGTAAACTGTAGCGTTTACAGAAAGGATCGTTTGTTATACGTACTCGCAGTTTTTCCACTATGCTAGATGAGTACTAATTGAGGCTGAAGATATCTTGTAAGAAATACTTGTATCTAGTACCTACTTTTTAGGATGGATATTAAGGATTTATCAAGCCTTTTCATCGTTATGAGATACATTTCAACAATTGAAGTAACAAACCAGAAAGTTAACTTATTTAAATTCAATTTTGGAGTCTGGTAAAAATAAATACATGTCAACATTGAAGGTAACAAAATATAAAAAAAAAAAAACTCGATTGCCGATACATTCTAACTACCTCGTAGATTGCCATCCCAATCGCCATCATAATTCACTTTACACCTATACGTAACGCGACCCAAACATTTCGCTCGGCTATCAAGCTGATCGCCTGACGTATCCGACGTCGGGTTCAAGTTTGGAGTGTCAATGTCGTGCACCAAAGGTCATGTTTGGGCACGAAGCTTTTGACTTTGGTGCATCTCAAAATTGACCGCCTAAGGTCAATAATCTAGTGAGCAGTTGATTGATTGGGCTTCTCTTAGGAACATCGTTTTAGTACAGGTGTTAAAATTTTATTATGTGAAGTCTCGTTTTGTTAAATAGATAAATCGTATTTTAAAAATGAAACTTTTCGTACCCTAATATAAAGTTTATTAGTTTAGCGACGAAAACATACTCGTCGGATTATCAAATCCTCCAATTCCAGAAGACGCGATTGACGAAGTTACGAAGTCTAAAGAGTATGGATGAGAAATAAGGTAAGATAATGCTCCTGTATTATTTATACGTAACTTACAAACGCTGGGTAAGTGGAAGCAGTTTTTATTTTTTTGTTCAAACCAGTGTTTCTTTTTTTTTCCATCACAAGCACATAGATCGTGCCTTATACTTTTGACAGTAAGTAAGTAAGAACATTTAGAGCATATCAGCACGGCTGACGAAATCATGCTGTCGTTTCTTTCCGCTATTATTATTACTCCTAAAATTGATAGGTATAGTATTTTCGCTCTCTATATGTCAGCTTTTACTAAAACCACTATAACCTGCTTTTTCTTGTAATCTAGGTCAAGGTAAGCCAAGGACTGAGCTGGGACACTTAATAAGTATAGTAGGCAATTAAAGGACGGATGTGCAGAGCGTACGATTATTTGCACAGCCCTAGACGGCTGTTAGTCCACGCAGCGCGCATTAAACATTCAGTTTTCCATTACAGCCAGCGTAGGGTTGCCGCAGTGCACTTAAGGTAATGTAGGATTTTTTGTATGTATGGTTTCATTATTATGACTACATAGTAAAAATACAATATGATATAAGTAACGCGATTGTCACACTGCTACGAATATCGGATGCGGCGACGGTGCGTAAACAAAACAGCACTATGGACACGCGAAGTTATCTCTTTCCCACGCCGTCGCTGCACCCGATATCAGTGTGGCAATAATCACTTAAGAAAAACTGGCATATAAAAATAATAAAAATCAAAAATTTGACAAGACAATTAATAAAATAACACAATAAAGTGTTAATATAATTTACACTTCAAATACACATTAAAATAATATACAGAAATTGATAAAACAAAATAGGGTCACTTAGGGTTAGCCAGTCTTCTAAAAAGACACCCCGCTTCGACCGTTGCCGCGTTGACCCGCAATGAACAGCCTTTGTACCAGGAATCAACCAGAGCGTGTCATAAAATAATATATTTTCTGACACTCAGTTTATTAGTAAATATTTATATTTGGAAATTGGTTAAACCATAATCAAGAAGTTACAATTTTAATTAATACTTAAGTTATTTAGCGGTATAATATCTGAGTAATATAAAAATGTTAATTAATGTGAATGGCAATGTTTCAACCCTATTCGATTACATAAAGCCAACTCCAAAAATAGTTTATAGTGATTCTCGGCCACTGTCGGCACTCAGGGAAACGTACGAAAGCACGCGAAGCCTTACTTTTCGGAAAACATATTTTTTCACAACAACCTCAACTTTGTTCAAATATTTGCTACTACTACCGCAGTGTTACGCCATAACCCATCAATAAATAAATAAATATTACAAGACATTCTTACACAAATTGACTGAGCCCCACGGTAAGCTCAAGAAGGCTTGTGTTATGGGTAATCAGTCAACGATATATAATATACAAATACTTATATTTATAAACCCATGATTTAGGAACAAATATCTGTGCTCATCTCACAAATAAATGCTATTACTGGGATTTGAACACAGGAGCATCGGCTTCATAGGCAGGGTAGATTTTATACCACAGGTTAATTAAAACTAAGAACAAATCAAATTATTTTTTATGAAATATTTTTTGATTTGCTTTGATTTTTAAGTAGTTATACTACTATATAAATTAAAAGTTGAAATAGATAACATATACTTAAGAAAAAAACGACGAGGACCTCCGATGTTCGAGACGGGATCCCGTCTCGAACATCGGAGGTCCTCGTCGTTTTTTTCTTAAGTATATGTTATCTATTTCACAGGTTAATTATTTATTTTATTTATACCTTTTCGTACACTGGAGATTTATTATTTAAGCCTCTCCCTTCTGTTATCCAGGTTTAGTCAGATGCTGTTATATTAGATGTGAGATTTCGTATAGGTATACTTCTGTTATCTCCGTCTGTATCTTCATTCTTCCGGAGAAAGAATGTATCTAATCATCTTATTAATATCATATTTGACTTCACGACTAAATGTTATTTTACTACTGCAAAGTTATATAAACATACATACATAGAACCTTTTAAAAGTTGTGGCCGACAGTCTTAAAAATTTACGATAACTGCCAACAGTGTTTGCTTATCTTAAACTCTTAAGCTTACATATAAAAATACCTTAAATTCCCATCAGATACGCAATAATTTGCCAAATACCCACCGGCTCTCACTTTCGCGAGCTTTCTTTTAATAAATTCGAAAATGCCACCATAAAATACCTGTGGAACCAAAAATGGAACTACCAAAGCTCCGAAACAAAAGATAATGGTTCCATTTTCAATATAGAACCTTAAAAGGTTCACAACAAAAGGCTCTTTATACTGTAGTAAATTAGGGAGGTTTTTGTTTCAACGTATACGAAAGTTAGTCAAAATTATGTGACGTGTCCTACAGATACAAAATGTTTATTAACGGCCTTATATGTCCGGCGGTCGTGTGTGGTCTTATCGCGTATTATACGACAAAAATTAAGTTATTAAGCTATGTAAATGAAGTCGGAAGGTCTGGGGTTTGAAGCTTGAATTACGGGCGAATTCGTATGACCAGCGTGCGTATAAAAATGCATAATATTGTGTCCCAATTTCGACAACAGCAAATGCTATTTCTTGTCTGTTTTGCAGAGTAATTGTAACTTATAACGACGTTTACAGTAACCAAATAAGATATGTATATAACTAAATAATAAACATAATCTTAATTGAGTTGCAAATTAATGTTACAATCAAAAATTTACTTGTATTCTCTCAGTGTCAGTATTAAATTAAACACTAAGTTATTTGCAAGAATTGGTCAGAATAAATTGTTTGTAAAGTGCCCTACGCTCATCGCTTGCTATAAAAACGCTTGGTCATTATTGTTAAGAAACACTGAAGGCATTAGTTTGTTCCCCTTTACCATATTCTTGGTGTAAACATAATTTCGTAATGTAATACGAAGTAGATTATATCTCACATCAGATAGCGTTTGTTATTAACATTCCTTCAGCTGTCGTATTTAATGCAATAAACACTATAATTCGATACGACATTCTTGTAACTAATAAGTACTATAGTCCGGAAACGGAATACGTCGATTAGTCAGGGTCGTATAGATAGTTCATATATTAAAAAAATCAATTATAAATTAATACTCAACTATCATCATTCAATTACTTCGACAGTATTATTAGATGTAGTTTTTATCATTACACATTTTTTACGAACGAAATGCGTATTTTGCGCTGGCCATCTTGTGTGCACAATGCTGGATAAAGTACGAATTGTCCACATCAGAGGCCTCAGAGGGAATTATAAAATTGCAGCAATAATGAACGATGTTAAAGAACATGGCCTACGATGGTACTAACTTGTACTCCGCCGCCCTAAGGACCATATGGTGCGAGATGCCCTGAGCATGCCGGCTACAGCGTGAGGCGCTGGTATACGGCTCCCCACGTGGCATGACGATAGTCTAGATGGATCTGAATGAGATATGATTAGACAACAGTTGTGCTCAAAATAAAGGGGAACAATAGTGGAAAAACAGACAAGGAGAGGCGACCCCAGATAACGAGATAGGGTTTGGGAAAAAAAAAATCTGTCTATTTAGTCCTAATATAATCTTAGACTTTTCATTCAAATACTCCTTCTGGTTGATTTGGAAAATACTCTTTGTTGTCTGTCTATTATATTGATTTGGTCAATTATATTGCCGTGAAAGCCTGTCGCTCTTGAAATTTATATCAGTCAGAATGGAAACGGAAAATGCGAACGAATGCTAAACTTCTCATCATCTACATTTCAGCCATAAATGGTCCACTGCTAGACAGACCTCCCCCAATGATTGCTGGTATCATCTTGGGGGTAGTTGCCATAGTCACCACACTTGGCAGGCGGTTTGCCCACCGCAGTAACTGTAGGTTGGGTTGTGGCTTTCTTATTATTATTATTATTATTCACTCAGTCTAAAAGTCAGTCAAGCGGGCAGGAAACGAGTTCTAGGGACGCAATGCCACTATATGCCAAATCTATCCGTGTAAATCTGGTAGCCTAATTGTCAAAACTATGATTTGACCCATACAATATGTTAACATTCCTATTCTGTGGGACCGTAAACTCGACTGCAGTCAATAAATAATTACTAAACCAGGCGCGGCAACATTAAAGGGCGAATGTCGCTCGTAATCGGAATCATTAGGCCGCAATGTTGGCAGCCGCTATTTTGTAGCGCGCGGAAATCTGCTAAATACTACGACGTTTAGTAGGTTATTGCACTCATTAGTATATGAACATGAAATACAGGGTGATTTCTGGGTCGTGACCCCGAACCAGTTTTTGTACTCAGTAACATTTAGTCTGGTCAATATTGTCTTATGGTAGTCTGTGATGATCAAAACAACGTCAATTATCATTTTCTATTTTTTTTTAATTAAAATAATCTCAAGCTAATCAAATCATGGTCACCTTTTGACATACGCAACAAAATATCGCTTAAGGGACAATTTGGTCAAAATTGTAAGCAAATATATATTTTTCTACTTATCTGTAAAATATTTTTGTTATTTGGTGATAAATAATTTATGATAATAATAATTCACATCATTAGCTTCTTCTAAGAATTCTGTGTCATGCCATCTTCTCTTCCTCCACAACCCCAAAATAATAATCCTGTATAGTTTAACACACGTCTGTCAAACTGTCCTCAGTCGTATATTTGTTATTTCAACTAGCGACGACATATTTTACGAATCATTATATATTTATTTGGTTCCTCTGTAGATTAAGTACTATTGTAATATAATTTTAGAATGGGCGGCCTTTAGGAGAAAATCCTACTGTCTTTCACGTAAAAGTGCATTTATAGGTAATACGAAGAAAATCTATATTTATTTAGTCTAGGTAAATCCAGTAACACTTTGTAATATAGCTTGTCAATGTATACTATTGTAAAAGCTGCCCGTCCAATCAGAATAAACTGTCCGGATATCAAATTAAATAACGGTCTGGTTCCGATACGGTAAAACAAACAGAATTTCAAGAGCGCGACAAAAAAACTATTTCAGTGCAAAAAGCTTTTATAAAGTTAACTTTTTAAAACAAAAACGACTTTTAATTTTCATATAATCGCTTGGAAACGAACAAAAAACCATTATTACGACTTATAAAAATATAACACTTATAATTATTAGTGCTCCCTTTCTGATCGCTCCCAATTGGATTATCTCTTTTTTTGAGTGCACGTTTTGATCGAACTTACTTTATACGGACGATAGGTTTGAAACATTGATTTATGAAGTCAAAAAATACTAGGCACACTAACTAGATGTCAATCACATACGAGTATTTTAGGTTTGTCAAACTCAAGGAAAAACATTAGTGTTGATTATATTATAAATAAATAGTCAAAACTTAGAGGTATTAAGGTAATGGCACCAATGTTGGACACTTTTAGCTGACAGGCACCAATGATGGACACTTAGTTCTTATTTCAAAAATCATAAAGTTATAAATTGAATATGTCCCAACAAATGCACAACACTTAACTCCTTTGAAATAAGCACTTATGTTCATGGTTGGTTCCGTGTCCATTACTGGTGCCGTCATCTTATGCATTTTCTTTCATAAGCCGTGTGAATTATCATAAAATATCATTCTGCTATAAAAAATAGTAAGGCACTGTCCATATTTTTATATAGTTTTATAATAGCTAAATCGATTGGTGCATTCATGTCAATATTTTTTTGATTTTGCCCTCCATAAACACACATGTTTTTCTTTGATATAGTTATTAAGTGACTACTCAATTATTCTTATAAATAGTTAAGCAAACGTTTACTCAAATATCAAAAGGAAGACACGAGCTGATGATTTTAGCTACCATATTTTTACAATAAATTTTAATTATAATTTATACAGCCTTAATATAAACACGATCATTTACGCTATAATTCAAGTTAGAAGAAGATATATTACTAAACATTTTGATGTACTACGGCAATCTCAAGTGTAACAATAAAATTAGGTAGTTAAACCAGATTTAGGGGACCAGGCCGTAAAATGATAATTATTTTGTTAGGCAATACTTACGTTTTGTGGCAGGAAGTCGGTAAAAGTCGACTCAAATAAATTAAATGTTATTGTACTATACGAGCCCCAATGCAAACGAGTACGTCTGGTAGGAAAAAAATGTACTAAACTAACGTTAACCTAAAAATTCTGGGGGACGAAGGTGTTTGGAAGAATTAGCAATATAAAAACAGTATAAGTTATAAATCGTATTTTATTTATTCAATGAAAAAAAAAACGAACATCCTTGGTAATAAAAAAAAACATTGTTTCACCAATTGTACTAAAATGCAAAAAAGTTCGTCTTTAGTGTTACCGACGCAGATTAGAACGTCTACCACTTGGTGGCGTCTCCTTTTGCATCTAAAACGGCTTTAATTCTGAGCGGCATTGTATCTACCAGCTGGCGACACTCTCCGGGGTTGTTTCATGTCAAACACAGGTAAGTTTCTCTTTAAGATCAGCTTTTGATCTGGACGGGTCCTTTCGCAACTTCTTCTTCATTTTCCACCACAACGTTTCTATGGGAGACAAGTCCGGGCTGCTGGATGGCCACGACATGGTAGGTATTTTTTTCTTTTTCAGCCACGCCATCGTTGCTTTAGCGGTATGGCATGAGGCACCATCTTGTTGAAAAGTATACGCATTTTTATACTTTAACTTACGTATAGACGGCAGCAAACTCTCTTGTAAGATGCTTTTGTATTTTTCGGCATTGACGGTTCCATCTATAAATTGCAGACAGCCGACACCCTGTGCCGACATGCAGCCCCAAATCATTAAGGAAGCTGGAAACTTTACCTTACGCTTAAGACAATCTTTTTGAAATGCCTCTCCTTTTTCGCGAATGACTTTACTTCGTTCATCGCCTACTGTGACTTCAAATTTAGATTCGTCACTCCATATAATTTTACGCCACTGATCGACGGTCCAATTTCTGTACTTTTTGGCGAATTTCAACCTGTTAGTTTTCTGCCGTTGTGTAAGTAACGGTTTCTCTTTAGCAGTGTAAAAACCGTAGCCCATCCTCTTCATCACTCTCTTGCAAGTATCCACTGAAATGTTTTTTTTAATTGCGTCACGCCATAGTACCGTAAGTTCTCCAGCTCTTGCACGACGATTTTTCTTGATGATCTTCCTCAGAATCCTGTTTTCTGCTTTAGTAGGAATTCGTGGGCGGCCGGATTTCTTTAAACAAGAAATTTTGTCGTGTTTTCGATGATGCTCGATGATAGTTTGGATTGTAGACCTTGGCATAGAAAGGTCCTTGGCAATTTGGTACGTAGATTTGCCTTTATTGTTACTGGAGATTATAATTTTCCGCACTTCTTCAGTCACTGGCTTACCTCGTGCCATCTCGATAGAAAAACGATTTGGAGTAATAAAAAATTTGGCTGAATTTGCCCTTTTATATAGTGGTTTGTCATTTTACATGACAGAGAATATTCCGTATTCAATTTGAAAATAATATTTTATATTACGAACCCTGGTAAACAGGTTTTATTTTAAATAGACGACCTATTTTGCCTTAAATATGAAGCAGACGTAATTATTTGCGTGTGTGATGTAATATTTATAATTAAATTATTTTAAAATAAATAACGAGATGTACACTTTGTACAACTCAAAACTAAGCTAGCTTTAGTGACATTGCGTCTAGTGTATTCCATTAATCATCAAAGTCGATTCGGGTAGAAATACTAGTTTTTGAAAAAAAATACGCATGCAGATTTGCGACTAGACGAGCTATTTTGCATTGGGGCTCGTACTGATGCAACTGCTTGTTAGTTCAATTGCCCTGTCTCACTCACTCATACATGTAACTCATGTTAGTTTTTAAACAAAATCCGACTATAATATTGTAAATGTAAAAGTTATGGTACATACAGTTGGCAAAGTCTCCATGCTTGGCAGACGGGTTGGCGACCACAATAGCTATTGATTCCATTTCGTTTCTCACACGTCGGGGTTTCAACACCCGCGGGAGATGGGGAAAAAACCTTTACACTGTTATTTTTACTGTAATACCAGTACCTAGCTGTTATTATATTCTGTTCATTTATCACTTGAAGCCCATTAAGCGCCTGCAGTGAGAGCCGATACTTGATACGTTTTACAAATGGCCGCAACCAAAATATCGTATCATCGCCATCATCGCACCGCGCGAAATATCGATCGCAATTTCTCATACGAAGTTATTACAATTTAAAGAACCATTTATTTCGTTGATGATATATTAATTGCGGCAATTAGTTATTTCAATATCGGTTGGATATGTGTTTTTATTTTTTTCTGTTAACTGCAGATTTTCTGAGCTTTCACAGCTTGAGTTGGAGTCCAATTTGAAAATATCTCTAAGAAATTAGTATTGCTTGTTGTATGTTGTTCTTCATTAACTTCTAATGTTTTTATCACATATACACATAATTTTAGACTTTGGAACCGGATGCGTTAATACATGCATGATTATGCAGTCTTTTACAATGAATTGTTTATTTATTTACAAATATTTTCAAAATCCCTTAAATAGCAGGTGTCTTACTGGGTACCTACTTAACGAATTCTCATTTACCAAGCAATATGTTGAATATATCGGAATTAAAAACTGGTCATTTATTTTGAATAATTTTGAATTACAAACAGGTATCTCAAAGAATAATAAATTTTCTAGAATTTTTTTTATAACCTATCACTTTTGCATCGTTTTAAAAAATAGGTATAAAAATAACCTGGGTAACGAAAAATGTAATACAACATATCGGAATTCAATATCGGATTCTTCGGAGTAACGGCTCTCAGCTAATGAATGGACGATTCAATAATTCGAATCGACGACTTTGTCCGATTTGGTTCGAATATCGAACATCATCCAGTTATGGTTCAGAATTTAAAATCACGAGCGAAAACCAATTAGTCAACAATGTCAACATGCGTTGATTAATATTTTTTTCTGGCAGTTAAAAGCCAGTTAGGATGAATGCAAATAGAATTTTGAAAACGCTACGCCGCTTTTATAACTGTGAAGCTACTATGTTGTTTATGTTTTTATATACAACAAGGTTTAATTTGTCGAAGCACCCAATATACAAAATTCAGGTCTGAGTTCAAAAATTCAATAGTTATCTCAATGGTTACCAACGAGTTCGATGGATTTCTAGCGACGAGATATTTATTAACAAGACTCGTAAAAAATATTAATGGCATATTACTATGATCTTGATCAGCATAATATCGCAACTATTTTGTACGCTTCTTACATTATTTTAATATTTCAAAATTAAACAACCCTTAATACATCTTTTTGTTTGACGTTTGGTTTCTGATTTCATAAATATTAAATCAGGACTTCGATTGGGTCTGATAAAGGATTCAGGCGACCCTTGAGATGAATGTTATTTGTTTTATCGGGGCTATAAATAAATATTACGAATTGCGAAACTGGTAATAACGAATCTCGAGCACATAAGGATTCTGAAAAATGTATTACTACAAAAATATTTTAAATTAAAATTTTATATTGGTAAAATCCAAACGATCAAAAAACGTAAATGATAAATAATAACAGTGCAGTTTTGGATTTTTATTTCTTATTCAATAAGGCTCTTATAATTAGGTATCTAGTACTATCTAGTACTAATATTATAGGCGAAAGTTTGTGAGTGTGTACGTTTGTTACGTCTACACTGGAGAGATTTTAATTTCCCCTGTCACTCTTCAAACCCCAGTATTATGGTATCAGAATACAAAAAAAACATTCATATTTGTGGCAGCTATTTGTCCCTTCCATGAGGGGTCACCTAGCAAGCGCGTTAGTGTAACGCGGTGCAACATTTTTTCTAACAAACTATGCTTCTGTTGTCCCCTGGCTGATAGGAAATGATACAAAATAGTTGACTCTTCACAGTCTTGACATGTATGTAAGTAGATATCTTTAATAGATTGGGATTAAAAGCAAACATATTGACCATCGCTCTGGCCTAGTGCGTAGTGACCCTGCCTATGAAACCGATGGTCCTGGGTTCGATTCCCAGTGAGGGCTTATTTGTGATGAGCATAGATATTTGTTCCTGAGTCATGGGTGTTTTCTATGAGTTTAAGTATTTATATGTACCTAACTATTATATATCGTCATCTAGTACCTACAACACAAGCCTTACTGAGCTTACCGTAGGACTGGGTCGATTTGTGTCAGATTGTCCGGAAATATTTATTTTTTTATATATGTAAGTTCGGTGAGAATGCAATTATTATTACCACTGATCTGACCTGATGCTGGAGCCAGAAGGTAGCCATAGCAACTCCTAAATACACAAGATAAACCTGTGGTGTTTAGGCTAGTTAGAATCATCTCAATTATAGTTGATGATTGTGCAAGGACATTCAGCTATATAAATTTGTATTAAAAATAACATTTTTATAAGCAGCAGCTGTTGCTAAATACTGTGTAATCTGATCCCTCGTGAATCAGTATTTTAATTTTCCAGCTCACTTAAAACCAGGCAAATAAGTCCGGAATATAAATGTACAGTATTTTTCTGGCTTAAAAAAACATCATGGCACTGAAAAATATCCGCACGCACGTGACTAGAATGATAAGTTTTTGTAAATGTTTTTCAGTGTTCGTTAAATTCAAGACACCATTTTAATACAAAACCCAGTTTTAAATGATTAACGTCACAATATTTCAACAATTATATTTTTTATCCATAGGTATTGTTTCATAAACAACTACGGAGATCGCGATCGTTTTTGTTTATCCTTCACAATAGGCGAACCTAAAACAAGGTTTTGTTTTATAATATTATTATATACATGACATAACACTATAAAAAATAACGATAAAATAACAGTTTTTTTATAACACTTAAATAACAACATTGCTCCTCTTTTATATGTTTATTTTTTTTACTAACCTATGTAGCCCTCCGGATTGCTGAACTTAAATGGCAGGGGGCGGGGTACATTGCACGCGAACCAATGGCTGTTGGGGTGTAAAGGTTCTGGAGTGGCGATCACGTACATACCTAGCGGGAGGACGGGCGTGGCGTGGGCAGATCCCCACAAGGTGGAACGACGCTCTGCTAAAGATCGCTTAAATCCACCAGATGCGGGTGCCGCAAAACCGGTAATTGTAAGCCGTTTTGGGGGAGGTCTATATCCAGCAGTGGACGTGCTTCGCTGGATGATGATGATGATGATATATATTATTGCAAGGGTAACATATCGAAGTTTCGAAAATCCTTTGTCAGATTTTCACTTGTCCTAAAACGGTTGCTCGAAATTTTATAATCTATATACATTGTTTACCATATTTTTTGAAATGTCTCTAGTTTCCTATCCCACATAAACATTTTCCCGAAATTCGATAACCAGAAGAACGGTTGCCAAAATTATTTAACAACCGATTTGTTAACCACCTTTTCATAAATCCGATGCTACGCGAAATCGATATCTCATTTTATCTTTTATCAGTAACCAGAACAACGTTTGCCAATTTTATTATTAAAGTGGGTTAGGTTAGAACTTCGACCCTCGCGGAAACAAACTGTTTCTAGAAAAGTGGGTTTTGTTAGGTTAGAACTGCGGCCCTCGCGGAAAAAGCTTTTGCTAGAAAAGTGGGTTAGGTTGGGTTAGAACTGCGGCCCTCGCGGAAAAAGCTTTTGCTAGAAAAGTGGGTTAGGTTAGGTTAGAACTGCGACCCTTGCGGAAAAAACTTTTGCTAAAAAAGTGGGTTAGGTTAGGTTAGAACTGCGACCTTCACGGAAAAAAACTTTTGCTAGAAAAGTGGGTTAGGTTAGGTTAGAACTCCGACACTTGCGGAAAAAACTTTTGCTAGAAAAGTGGGTTAGGTTAGGTTAGAACTGCGAGGGGTGCTAGACAGGAAACCTCCCCGAGTGCCAGGGCTCTTCTCATACCTTTTGATCCGGTTGATCCGAAGGTATGGGAAGAGTTCTGGACGGTGCACCCTGGGGGCAACGGTAAGCGATCTTCTTGTTGGCTCACAAGAGATCGCTTACCGGTGCTGCAAATATCCTGTGTGGGGGGGATGGGGGGTTCCGCGCCGGGTTGAGCTGGTTCTCCCTGGGCGCGGCAGGTGACGGTGGCTGCAGGATGGACCTCGGTCCTCCTGCGGTCTCTTTGGGGGGCACTACGGGCAGGGAAACCAGGGTTCTGCGCCGTTGCGTGGTGGGCCGCTCCGATCCTAGTTGGCAGGGTGCTGCTTATAACTAGGTCGGAGTGGTGAGGGGAGGGTGGGTCCTTTCGAGGACCCTGGCTTCCTCGGGGAACAGGGAAGCCGGTGCGGGAAGGCACGCTGGTTATGCTACAGCGTGCCTTATTGCGGTGAGGGTGCGCCCTAGGGCGCTGGTGCCGGTAGTGTTGTGGTAGAATCCTCGTGCATCCCGCGACACTACCACTCAGGCACGGTGACGGCAGCATCCCAGTGTTTTAGTGGGTAGGCCGGTGCGATGCACCGGAGAGTCCCACATAACCAATACGTAATAACTGACTCCACCCCGGGGGTCTCTTGTTACGTAGTGGTATGCGTAACGCATTTCACTGGGTCAACAAAAAAAAAAAAGGTTAGAACTGCGAGCCTTGCGGAAAAAAACTTTTGCTAGAAAAGTGGCTTAGGTTAGGTTAGAACTGCGAGCCTTGCGGGAAAAAAACTTTTGCTAGAAAAGTGGGTTAGGTTAGGTTAGAACTGCGACCCCTGCGGAAACAAACATTTGCTAGGAAAGTAATACTTTCTATTGAATAAAGGTTAATAAAACTATAAGTTTAACATATATATTTTTTAATCATTATATCAATATATTCGAAACAATCAATTTTGATTGTTTGATATGGGGGAAAATAATATTTCGGACAAAATACTTTACGCCACAAAAAGTAGTTGGCAAATGATACTTCGGAATTTTCACAAGTGTTGATTCAAATCATAAGCGAAATAAAATTGCAGCGAACTGAGAAGGGGGGAAATAATAAACAGGGAAACGAACATTCGGGCAAACAAAATTTAGGCCAATTAATAAAATGGGAAACGTTTTCGGGGTACTAATAATCGACATTACAATTTTCGACTATATGATAGGTAACCTATTGCAAGTACACAGTGGGTCTTAAGCCCCATTTCTTGTATTTTAGGCACAGTGTTGGTATGTAGTGTTGTGTTCCTATTGGTGAGTAAGGTTCCCAGAGCTCCAACCTCCCTTAAAGGCCGGCAACGCGCTTGTGACTCCCCTGGTGTTGCGGGTGCCCATGGGCGACGGTAATTGTTTACCATCAGGCAATCCGTCTGCTCGTTTGCCGCCTATGACATAAAAAAAAAAAAAAAAAAAAAAAAAAGTGTTACACGATGCAAATATACAATACCATATGGATTTTTTTTTCGCACATGTGGACATATACTCTTGCCTGCAGGCAAACTGTTAAATGCAGTTTTGCAGGAATCTGTTTTAGATTAAGTTTTTGTACTGTATTTTGATAAATAAATAAATAAATATTAAAACTATGAATATTATTAGTTAACTACGGAACCCTATTAAGCAGTATATAGTTACGATGGTTATCATCAGATATTGTTCTATAAGCCTGGTAACATGACGGAAAGAGACAGTGCTAATGCGTTACTATAGGTCTGACGCAATAATCTGAGTAAAACAACCATGATAAGCATTAAATAATAGTTTATTAAATGCTTATCATGTCTGATTAACTGTAGGCATGACAACCTAAAACAATGAATACTTCTTGCATAAGAGCAGTAATAGAGATAGTTCAAAAGGTGTCAATGTGTGACATTTGTCTTTATCTTAAATCTTCACATTGTGTAATAAAAATAACTTACGGCTATTTATATGCGTATTATATAATTATATTAAATATAGCTATAGCTAATTATATAAAAGCTAAAATGTCATATCCAACTCTGATGAATATACGAGTAGTTAGTGATGTTTTAGTAATTTTACTGAACGTAATATAGGAAGCTGCACTTAAAAAATAAAAATGTAAAGAAATGAAATAGCATTTTATTTCATTAATTCATCATAAACTTTGAAGGGAATTGAGGTAACCATTATTCGTTAAAATATATGTAACGTATATTATACGTTACATTTTATAGCGTCTGTTTAATGAATGACATATTTTTTTTTTATTAATATCACGGCTTCACTCACTTCTGTTTAGTCATTCGTGCGATGCTTTGGAGAGCCAAGTACTCGATTATTTTTTTTTTTTTTTTTTTTTTATGAAATAGGCGGCAAACGAGCAGACGGATTGCCTGGTGTTAAGCAATTACCGTCGCCCATGGGCACCCGCAACACCAGGGGAGTCACAAGCGCGTTGCCGGCCTTTAAGGGGGGTTGGAGCTCTGGGAACCTTACTCACCATCAGGAACACAACACTACATACCTGAAAGGTGGCAATGCTATTATTGCCGTGGTCTTCTGTAAGGAGGAGGTACTTCCCCAGTTGGGCTGCCCCAGATTCAAGCGTGATGGTCAACGCTGTGCCCTACCTCTCATTGTTGGACGTAGTTTAAGGACATACCCGGGTCCAAATTAAACGTGAGTGTAGAGATTATCAATAAATTTTTAAAGAGCAATTGCTCACGAAAGTTGAGCTTTTATGAATTTAGTTAGCTAAAGTCTAGGGTGTCAGACTTGAAAACATTTCATATAAAAATAAATAACCTACAATTACAAAGCAACGAACTCAAAGCAACTAGACATAATTAACTATTGGTGTACTCACTGTCACGTCAGTATAGAAATAGCCAAACCAAAATGAACCTTATTTCAATCGCACAAGGCACTAGATAAGGATCAAGTGTCAGCTATCAGTACAATTCGTTGCTCATTAGCGGCCGCAGTGTGTCAAGGCGAGTGGGCACGTCACGTCACTATGCAGATTTGCTCCTTTTACGACCGAGTGCTATGAACTTTTGACAGAGACAGTAACGTTGTTTTTTTTAAGTAAACCTTGAGGGAATTTCTCAAAAAACGCTTCATTTGCGTTAGATCACTTAGGCTGTTAGGTTGACACACGAATATAAAAAAAAAATATTTTTTGAATTATGTAATATTTGTGGATATTTTAGAATTCTAATGAATATGCTTTAATACCGCGATATGAAAACCTTAGTATTAAGTATAATAGTTTACCAAAACAGCAAATTGTCAAGCGTAACATACCTGAAACAAAACAAAGCACACATTAGTTTCATTACGTCGAAGTTCATTTATTTTATTTTATTACACAGAAAAACTTACAGCTAAAGTTACATAGAGTATAGTTATATAAAAGCAGAGAGCCAATTACAAGTTTCCACAGGTAGAAAATGCGTAAAAATACAAAGTGTGCCAGAATTTCAAAGATAGGACAATTTTATCCTTTATTATATTTTATTAATTTTACTCTAGGATCTCGAAATAAAGGTATTAAGAATATAAGAGCCTTTATTAAAGTACACTTTATATTGTCATTTGTAAATTGAAACTATTTTTAAATTATTATTTACTACATACTAAAACTTAAATACATTAAACTACTCAGTTGCTAATTAAGTCTTTGCCTTCTCCGAGAACACGGCGTTAATCGGAAGATTTACTCTACACATAAATACGTATATCAAAGTACAAGTTTCCGTAATAAAGTAAGTTGGGGCAATAAAGGAGTAAACCCGTTTGTTTGCCAATGCCCATGCCAGCGGCAATATTGGCAGGCGGCCGAAGTTTGTCTGCTACATATATTAGGGCAGTCGTTTGTTTGATCGCTAAACTACTTCACTTTATCGATAGATGACATTACATACATACACACATCATACAGCCGTATGCAGTCCACTGCTGGACATAGGCCTCCCACAAATATGACTTGTATCATCTTGGGGGTAGTTGCCATAGTCGCCACGCTTGGCAGGCGGGTTGGCGACCGCAGTAGCTGTAGTTTCGATGGACGCTGCTGCCCGCCCGTAGGATTTTTCCGTTTTTCGCCTCTTACGACACCCGCGGGAGCAGATGGAGTGGTGCTATTCTAGTCAGCCGGCATCACACGGCAGGATGATATAATACATTACGTATTAATCAATACGAGAGGCAAAGCATTTAACCCGTTAATGGCCATGTCGAGTTTAAAACTATTCGCACTTTAAGCTACTGTTACCGTTACTTGTACCGATCTATTGCTTCGTAATATTATTTATAATTGACAATAACTTTTCTAAATCGGTGGACACTTCCTATCCTGTGAAATGTTATGATCATAACAAAAAAAAAAACACCATAAAACTGTAAACACATAACTATTAAGGCAATTCATCAGGTGCAACTTATCATATTTAAAAATAGACATAGCCCACTGGGTTAGCAAGCTGAAGTGGAATGGGCAGGCCACAAGATGGCAGATGGGGGTCGAAAAGTGCTGGAGTGGAGACCACGGACTAGCAAGCGCAGCGTAGGACGTCCACCCACAAGATGGACAGACGACCTCATTAAAGTCGCCGGAAGACGCTGGATGCAGGTTGCTTCCAACCGGTACATGTGGAGATCCAAGGGGGAGGCCTATGTTCAGCAGTGGACGTCTTATGGCTGAGATGATGATGATGATGATGATGAATTTAGCAGAATGTTGAAATTATGGTGAAAACAGTGCCCATGAATACGTTATCAATATCTCAGATGTTACGTCAATGTCATTTTCTTTTTCTTAAGAACATTAACAAATAAGGTTAACGTATCATTTTCATAGACAAACTTTCTTGAACTGACGTTTCAATATAATTAAAGCTAGGTAACTGACGTTTCTTTTGATATTAACCTTGACATGTCAGATCTTAAGATTATAAATAATAAAATATAAATAAAATTACTAATAAAAATGAAACCCCCCAAAATGTATGTGATCGCATAACTTCCAATAGACTGAACCGATTTGGCTAATTTTGGTCTTGAAATATTTGTAGTAGCACACGGAAGGTTGTAACGGTGAGAAAGTATGAAAAAAATACCAGTAATATACTAAAAAACGAAGATATTGTTCTCCCATACAAACTTTATCAACTCCGAAAAGCAGTAAGCGCCGCAGAATTTCATACATCTTACGCGTTTTGGTAAAATGGTCTTTGCTTTCGCTCGAGAAAGGCGGAAGCGCCGCAGGGTTTCATACATCTTACGCTTTTGCGAGCAAAATAGGTACTTTATATTTATTCAGCACTATAGTCGGTAAAGCGATAGTTTCTTACAAATTGCTAATAAATTAGCCCTTATTCCCTAAGATACGGCTGTCAAAATCTCTATTGAATGACAAAAGTCACTGCTGAGTTTTCCGTTTCATGTATAATTCTGCGTTCAGTTTTCATCGTACATAAGAATTTTAAATAAAATCTTTAAATTGAAATGGTGAATGCGTAGAACAAAAAAAATGGTTTGGAACGACAGATATTCACACTGGCCACTTAGCTATCTTTTTAGCGTGTGACTTACTGTTGTCAATCTTATTGTATCAGCTCATTGGAAAAAAAAGCGCATACAGGTGATATTAAATAATAAATAATAAGAATAAGAACAAGCCAAGTCAACCAGCGTAGTGCACATAATAATTCAGTGACGAGCCAATTGTGGAACAACTCCCAAGTATTTTTCCATCAACACAACGAATTGGTTGCACTATTCAAGACAGCACTAGACCGCATGCCATCTGATAAGTTGATGACCACAAAATTGCCATCAGAGCCGATAAGACGCCTATAGGCCAACACGCAAGACGTGTTAATGCGCCGACATTTGATGAAGTCGCTATTGTTGTCGTGGGGGTCACTGTAAATAGCAGTAAAAAAATCGCGATATTGTTTTACATCGTCGGAGCGATCAACTGCAGTGTGTGTCCGAAACACATCGATCATATGATGCGTTACAATATCCAATCTTATTTTGGCAAGGTTAAGATGGGTATGATTTTTCAATGAAGATGATAAAACCAATGACAGGTAAATAAACAATCTACGTTTTCTTATACCAACGATAATAATAACACGACAACATTGTTATAGGCGCCGAAACTAATAAAAAAATTAGTTCAATGAATTATTATTCCTACCGACTGATTGTTCGGGAAAATGAAGACAATCACATCTTAAAATTTCGTCGTCTTTTTCACCAATATGTTGTGGATATATACGTAAAAATAGAGACAGAGCGTTTGAAATATATCAGGTTAAACCAGGCAAAACTCCGTTCTGAGGAATACGTTCATCTACGAGATGCCATTAATGCTGTTGGGAATGCACAAAATGTCGGCAGAACAACTATCCTCCCAGCAACATACATGGGAAGTCCTCGGCATATGCATGAATACGCTCAAGATGCTATGTCGCCTGCTGCCATGTCGGAAAACCGTCAGGATTGTTTATTTACACGCCAAGAAAGAAAACTAATAATGTTGTGTATCAACAAGCATTACAATAAAAAAAAATGTTATGGAGGTAATAAAAAAATACAATGTATTGTATTAATAAGGTTTTTTATTTAATTTTATTACTTTGTTCTCAAAAATAAAGAAGTTTTACCCAACGGCCAATGGCATACCATATATCCGTTACATGCAATTAGTCTTTATCTAGGCAGGACGACGTCTGCCATTTGCGTTAGAACAGTAACGTTGTTTTTTTAAGTAAACTTTGAGGGAATTTCTCAAAAAACGCTTCATTTGCGTTAGATCACTTAGGCTGTTAGGTTGACACACGAATATAAAAAAAAAATTTTTGAATTATGTCATATTTGTGGATATTTTAGAATTCTAATGAATATGCTTTAATACCGCGATATGAAAACCTTAGTATTAAGTATAATAGTTTACCAAAACAGCAAATTGTCAAGCGTAACATACCTGAAACAAAACAAAGCACACATTAGTTTCATTACGTCGAAGTTCATTTATTTTATTTTATTACATAGAAAAACTTACAGCTAAAGTTACATAGAGTATAGTTATATAAAAGCAGAGAGCCAATTACAAGTTTCCACAGGTAGAAAATGCGTAAAAATACAAAGTGTGCCAGAGTTTCAAAGATAGGACAATTTTATCCTTTATTATATTTTATTAATTTTACTCTAGGATCTCGAAATAAATGTATTAAGAATATAAGAGCCTTTATTAAAGTACACTTTATATTGTCATTTGTAAATTGAAACTATTTTTAAATTTTTATTTACTACATACTAAAACTTAAATACATTAAACTACTCAGTTGCTAATTAAGTCTTTGCCTTCTCCGAGAACACGGCGTTAATCGGAAGATTTACTCTACACATAAATACGTATATCAAAGTACAAGTTTCCGTAATAAAGTAAGTTGGGGCAATAAAGGAGTAAACCCGTTTGTTTGCCAATGCCCATGCCAGCGGCAATATTGGCAGGCGGCCGAAGTTTGTCTGCTACATATATTAGGGCAGTCGTTTGTTTGATCGCTAAACTACTTCACTTTATCGATAGATGACATTACATACACATCATACAGCCGTATGCAGTCCACTGCTGGACATAGGTCTCCCACAAATATGACATGTATCATCTTGGGGGTAGTTGCCATAGTCGCCACGCTTGGCAGGCGGGCTGGCGACCGCAGTAGCTGTAGTTTCGATGGATGCTGCTGCCCGACCGTAGGATTTTTCCCTTTTTCGCCTCTTACGACACCCGCGGGAGCAGATGGAGTGGTGCTATTCTAGTCAGCCGGCATCACACGGCAGGATGCTTTTATACATTATGTATTAATCAATACGAGAGGCAAAGCATTTAACCCATTAATGGCCATGTCGAGTTTAAAACTATTCGCACTTTAAGCTACTGTTACCGTTACTTGTACCGATCTTTTGCTTCGTAATATTATTTATAATTGACAATAACTTTTCTAAATCGGTGGACACTTCCCATCCTGTGAAATGTTATGTTATTAACAAAAAAACAAAACTCCATGAAACTGTAAACACATAACTATTAAGGCAATTCATCAAGTGCAAGTTATCATATTTAAAAATAGACATAGCCCACCGGGTTAGCAAGCTGAAGTGACAATGGGCAGGCCACATTGCACGCAGCGAAGATGGCAGATGGGGTCGAAAAGTGCTGGAGTGGAGACCACGGACTAGCAAGCGCAGCGTAGGACGTCCACCCACAAGATGGACAGACGACCTCATTAAAGTCGCCGGAAGACGCTGGATGCAGGTTGCTTCCAACCGGTACATGTGGAGATCCAAGGGGGAGGCCTATGTTCAGCAGTGGACGTCTTATGGCTGAGATGATGATGATGATGATGATGAATTTAGCAGAAAGTTGAAATTATGGTAAAAACAGTGCCCATTAATACTTTATCATTATCTTAGATGTTACGTCAATGTCATTTTCTTTTTCTTAAAAACATTAACAAATAAGGTTAACGTATCATTTTCATAGACAAACTTTCTTGAACTGACGTTTCAATATAATTAAAACTAGGTAACTGACGTTTCGTTTTGATCTTAACCTTGACATGTCAGATCTTAAGATTATAAATAATAAAATATAAATAAAATTACTAATAAAAATGAAACCCCCCAAAATGTATGTGATCGCATAACTTCCAATAGACTGAACCGATTTGGCTAATTTTGGTCTTGAAATATTTGTAGTAGCACACGGAAGGTTGTAACGGTGAGAAAGTATGAAAAAAATACCAGTAATATACTAAAAAACGAAGATATTGTTCTCCCATACAAACTTTATCAACTCCGAAAAGCAGTAAGCGCCGCAGAATTTCATACATCTTACGCGTTTTGGTAAAATGGTCTTTGCTTTCGCTCGAGAAAGGCGGAAGCGCCGCAGGGTTTCATACATCTTACGCTTTTTTGCGAGCAAAATAGGTACTTTATATTTATTCAGCACTATAGTCGGTAAAGCGATAGTTTCTTACAAATTGCTAATAAATTAGCCCTTATTCCCTAAGATACGGCTGTCAAAATCTCTATTGAATGACAAAAGTCACTGCTGAGTTTTCCGTTTCATGTATAATTCTGCGTTCAGTTTTCATCGTACATAAGAATTTTAAATAAAATCTTTAAATTGAAATGGTGAATGCGTAGAACAAAAAAAAATGGTTTGGAACGACAGATATTCACACTGGCCACTTAGCTATCTTTTTAGCGTGTGACTTACTGTTGTCAATCTTATTGTACAATATCAGCTCATTGGAAAAAAAGCGCATACAGGTGATATTAAATAATAAATAAAAAAAATAAGAACAAGCCAAGTCAACCAGCGTTGTGCACATAATAATTCAGTGAAGAGACCAATTGTGGAACAACTCCCAAGTATTTTTCCATCAACACAACGAATTGGTTGCACTATTCAAGACATCATTAGACCGCATGCCATCTGATAAGTTGATGACCACAAAATTGCCATCAGAGCCGATAAGACGCCTATAGGCCAACACGCAAGACGTGTTAATGCGCCGACATTTGATGAAGTCGCTATTGTTGTCGTGGGGGTCACTGTAAATAGCAGTAAAAAAATCGCGATATTGTTTTACATCGTCGGAGCGATCAACTGCAGTGTGTGTCCGAAACACATCGATCATATGATGCGTTACAATATCCAATCTTATTTTGGCAAGGTTAAGATGGGTATGATTTTTCAATGAAGATGATAAAACCAATGACAGGTAAATAAACAATCTACGTTTTCTTATACCAACGATAATAATAACACGACAACATTGTTATAGGCGCCGAAACTAATAAAAAAATTAGTTCAATGAATTATTATTCCTACCGACTGATTGTTCGGGAAAATGAAGACAATCACATCTTAAAATTTCGTCGTCTTTTTCACCAATATGTTGTGGATATATACGTAAAAATAGAGACAGAGCGTTTGAAATATATCAGGTTAAACCAGGCAAAACTCCGTTCTGAGGAATACGTTCATCTACGAGATGCCATTAATGCTGTTGGGGATGCACAAAATGTCGGCAGAACAACTATCCTCCCAGCAACATACATGGAAGTCCTCGGCATATGCATGAATACGCTCAAGATGCTATGTCGCCTGCTGCCATGTCGGAAAACCGTCAGGATTGTTTATTTACACGCCAAGAAAGAAAACTAATAATGTTGTGTATCAACAAGCATTACAATAAAAAAAATGTTATGGAGGTAATAAAAAAATACAATGTATTGTATTAATAAGGTTTTTTATTTAATTTTATTACTTTGTTCTCAAAAATAAAGAAGTTTTACCCAACGGCCAATGGCATACCATATATCCGTTACATGCAATTAGTCTTTATCTAGGCAGGACGACGTCTGCCATTTGCGTTAGAACAGTAACGTTGTTTTTAAGTAAACTTTGAGGGAATTTCTCAAAAACGCTTCATTTGCGTTAGATCACTTAGGCTGTTAGGTTGACACACGAATATAAAAAAAAAATATTTTTTGAATTATGTAATATTTGTGGATATTTTAGAATTCTAATGAATATGCTTTAATACCGCGATATGAAAACCTTAGTATTAAGTATAATAGTTTACCAAAACAGCAAATTGTCAAGCGTAACATACCTGAAACAAAACAAAGCACACATTAGTTTCATTACGTCGAAGTTCATTTATTTTATTTTATTACATAGAAAAACTTACAGCTAAAGTTACATAGAGTATAGTTATATAAAAGCAGAGAGCCAATTACAAGTTTCCACAGGTAGAAAATGCGTAAAAATACAAAGTGTGCCAGAGTTTCAAAGATAGGACAATTTTATCCTTTATTATATTTTATTAATTTTACTCTAGGATCTCGAAATAAATGTATTAAGAATATAAGAGCCTTTATTAAAGTACACTTTATATTGTCATTTGTAAATTGAAACTATTTTTAAATTTTTATTTACTACATACTAAAACTTAAATACATTAAACTACTCAGTTGCTAATTAAGTCTTTGCCTTCTCCGAGAACACGGCGTTAATCGGAAGATTTACTCTACACATAAATACGTATATCAAAGTACAAGTTTCCGTAATAAAGTAAGTTGGGGCAATAAAGGAGTAAACCCGTTTGTTTGCCAATGCCCATGCCAGCGGCAATATTGGCAGGCGGCCGAAGTTTGTCTGCTACATATATTAGGGCAGTCGTTTGTTTGATCGCTAAACTACTTCACTTTATCGATAGATGACATTACATACACATCATACAGCCGTATGCAGTCCACTGCTGGACATAGGTCTCCCACAAATATGACATGTATCATCTTGGGGGTAGTTGCCATAGTCGCCACGCTTGGCAGGCGGGCTGGCGACCGCAGTAGCTGTAGTTTCGATGGATGCTGCTGCCCGACCGTAGGATTTTTCCCTTTTTCGCCTCTTACGACACCCGCGGGAGCAGATGGAGTGGTGCTATTCTAGTCAGCCGGCATCACACGGCAGGATGCTTTTATACATTATGTATTAATCAATACGAGAGGCAAAGCATTTAACCCATTAATGGCCATGTCGAGTTTAAAACTATTCGCACTTTAAGCTACTGTTACCGTTACTTGTACCGATCTTTTGCTTCGTAATATTATTTATAATTGACAATAACTTTTCTAAATCGGTGGACACTTCCTATCCTGTGAAATGTTATGTTCATAACAAAAAAAAAAACACCATAAAACTGTAAACACATAACTATTAAGGCAATTCATCAAGTGCAAGTTATCATATTTAAAAATAGACATAGCCCACCGGGTTAGCAAGCTGAAGTGACAATGGGCAGGCCACATTGCACGCAGCGAAGATGGCAGATGGGGTCGAAAAGTGCTGGAGTGGAGACCACGGACTAGCAAGCGCAGCGTAGGACGTCCACCCACAAGATGGACAGACGACCTCATTAAAGTCGCCGGAAGACGCTGGATGCAGGTTGCTTCCAACCGGTACATGTGGAGATCCAAGGGGGAGGCCTATGTTCAGCAGTGGACGTCTTATGGCTGAGATGATGATGATGATGATGATGAATTTAGCAGAATGTTGAAATTATGGTGAAAACAGTGCCCATGAATACGTTATCAATATCTCAGATGTTACGTCAATGTCATTTTCTTTTTCTTAAGAACATTAACAAATAAGGTTAACGTATCATTTTCATAGACAAACTTTCTTGAACTGACGTTTCAATATAATTAAAGCTAGGTAACTGACGTTTCTTTTTGATATTAACCTTGACATGTCAGATCTTAAGATTATAAATAATAAAATATAAATAAAATTACTAATAAAAATGAAACCCCCCAAAATGTATGTGATCGCATAACTTCCAATAGACTGAACCGATTTGGCTAATTTTGGTCTTGAAATATTTGTAGTAGCACACGGAAGGTTGTAACGGTGAGAAAGTATGAAAAAAATACCAGTAATATACTAAAAAACGAAGATATTGTTCTCCCATACAAACTTTATCAACTCCGAAAAGCAGTAAGCGCCGCAGAATTTCATACATCTTACGCGTTTTGGTAAAATGGTCTTTGCTTTCGCTCGAGAAAGGCGGAAGCGCCGCAGGGTTTCATACATCTTACGCTTTTTTGCGAGCAAAATAGGTACTTTATATTTATTCAGCACTATAGTCGGTAAAGCGATAGTTTCTTACAAATTGCTAATAAATTAGCCCTTATTCCCTAAGATACGGCTGTCAAAATCTCTATTGAATGACAAAAGTCACTGCTGAGTTTTCCGTTTCATGTATAATTCTGCGTTCAGTTTTCATCGTACATAAGAATTTTAAATAAAATCTTTAAATTGAAATGGTGAATGCGTAGAACAAAAAATGGTTTGGAACGACAGATATTCACACTGGCCACTTAGCTATCTTTTAGCGTGTGACTTACTGTTGTCAATCTTATTGTACAATATCAGCTCATTGGAAAAAAGCGCATACAGGTGATATTAAATAATAAATAAAAAAAATAAGAACAAGCCAAGTCAACCAGCGTTGTGCACATAATAATTCAGTGAAGAGACCAATTGTGGAACAACTCCCAAGTATTTTTCCATCAACACAACGAATTGGTTGCACTATTCAAGACATCATTAGACCGCATGCCATCTGATAAGTTGATGACCACAAAATTGCCATCAGAGCCGATAAGACGCCTATAGGCCAACACGCAAGACGTGTTAATGCGCCGACATTTGATGAAGTCGCTATTGTTGTCGTGGGGGTCACTGTAAATAGCAGTAAAAAAATCGCGATATTGTTTTACATCGTCGGAGCGATCAACTGCAGTGTGTGTCCGAAACACATCGATCATATGATGCGTTACAATATCCAATCTTATTTTGGCAAGGTTAAGATGGGTATGATTTTTCAATGAAGATGATAAAACCAATGACAGGTAAATAAACAATCTACGTTTTCTTATACCAACGATAATAATAACACGACAACATTGTTATAGGCGCCGAAACTAATAAAAAAATTAGTTCAATGAATTATTATTCCTACCGACTGATTGTTCGGGAAAATGAAGACAATCACATCTTAAAATTTCGTCGTCTTTTCACCAATATGTTGTGGATATATACGTAAAAATAGAGACAGAGCGTTTGAAATATATCAGGTTAAACCAGGCAAAACTCCGTTCTGAGGAATACGTTCATCTACGAGATGCCATTAATGCTGTTGGGAATGCACAAAATGTCGGCAGAACAACTATCCTCCCAGCAACATACATGGGAAGTCCTCGGCATATGCATGAATACGCTCAAGATGCTATGTCGCCTGCTGCCGTGTCGGAAAACCGTCAGGATTGTTTATTTACACGCCAAGAAAGAAAACTAATAATGTTGTGTATCAACAAGCATTACAATAAAAAAAATGTTATGGAGGTAATAAAAAAATACAATGTATTGTATTAATAAGGTTTTTTATTTAATTTTATTACTTTGTTCTCAAAAATAAAGAAGTTTTACCCAACGGCCAATGGCATACCATATATCCGTTACATGCAATTAGTCTTTATCTAGGCAGGACGACGTCTGCCATTTGCGTTAGAACAGTAACGTTGTTTTTAAGTAAACTTTGAGGGAATTTCTCAAAAACGCTTCATTTGCGTTAGATCACTTAGGCTGTTAGGTTGACACACGAATATAAAAAAAAAATATTTTTTGAATTATGTAATATTTGTGGATATTTTAGAATTCTAATGAATATGCTTTAATACCGCGATATGAAAACCTTAGTATTAAGTATAATAGTTTACCAAAACAGCAAATTGTCAAGCGTAACATACCTGAAACAAAACAAAGCACACATTAGTTTCATTACGTCGAAGTTCATTTATTTTATTTTATTACATAGAAAAACTTACAGCTAAAGTTACATAGAGTATAGTTATATAAAAGCAGAGAGCCAATTACAAGTTTCCACAGGTAGAAAATGCGTAAAAATACAAAGTGTGCCAGAGTTTCAAAGATAGGACAATTTTATCCTTTATTATATTTTATTAATTTTACTCTAGGATCTCGAAATAAATGTATTAAGAATATAAGAGCCTTTATTAAAGTACACTTTATATTGTCATTTGTAAATTGAAACTATTTTTAAATTTTTATTTACTACATACTAAAACTTAAATACATTAAACTACTCAGTTGCTAATTAAGTCTTTGCCTTCTCCGAGAACACGGCGTTAATCGGAAGATTTACTCTACACATAAATACGTATATCAAAGTACAAGTTTCCGTAATAAAGTAAGTTGGGGCAATAAAGGAGTAAACCCGTTTGTTTGCCAATGCCCATGCCAGCGGCAATATTGGCAGGCGGCCGAAGTTTGTCTGCTACATATATTAGGGCAGTCGTTTGTTTGATCGCTAAACTACTTCACTTTATCGATAGATGACATTACATACACATCATACAGCCGTATGCAGTCCACTGCTGGACATAGGTCTCCCACAAATATGACATGTATCATCTTGGGGGTAGTTGCCATAGTCGCCACGCTTGGCAGGCGGGCTGGCGACCGCAGTAGCTGTAGTTTCGATGGATGCTGCTGCCCGACCGTAGGATTTTTCCCTTTTTCGCCTCTTACGACACCCGCGGGAGCAGATGGAGTGGTGCTATTCTAGTCAGCCGGCATCACACGGCAGGATGATATAATACATTACGTATTAATCAATACGAGAGGCAAAGCATTTAACCCGTTAATGGCCATGTCGAGTTTAAAACTATTCGCACTTTAAGCTACTGTTACCGTTACTTGTACCGATCTTTTGCTTCATAATTGACAATACCTTTTCTAAATCGGTGGACACTTCCTATCCTGTGAAATGTTATGATCATAACAAAAAAAAAAACACCATAAAACTGTAAACACATAACTATTAAGGCAATTCATCAAGTGCAAGTTATCATATTTAAAAATAGACATAGCCCACCGGGTTAGCAAGCTGAAGTGACAATGGGCAGGCCACATTGCACGCAGCGAAGATGGCAGATGGGGTCGAAAAGTGCTGGAGTGGAGACCACGGACTAGCAAGCGCAGCGTAGGACGTCCACCCACAAGATGGACAGACGACCTCATTAAAGTCGCCGGAAGACGCTGGATGCAGGTTGCTTCCAACCGGTACATGTGGAGATCCAAGGGGGAGGCCTATGTTCAGCAGTGGACGTCTTATGGCTGAGATGATGATGATGATGATGATGAATTTAGCAGAATGTTGAAATTATGGTGAAAACAGTGCCCATGAATACGTTATCAATATCTCAGATGTTACGTCAATGTCATTTTCTTTTTCTTAAGAACATTAACAAATAAGGTTAACGTATCATTTTCATAGACAAACTTTCTTGAACTGACGTTTCAATATAATTAAAGCTAGGTAACTGACGTTTCTTTTTGATATTAACCTTGACATGTCAGATCTTAAGATTATAAATAACTAGCGGACCCGGCAGACGTCGTCCTGCCTAGATAAAGACTAATTGCATGTAACGGATATATGGTATGCCATTGGCCGTTGGGTAAAACTTCTTTATTTTTGAGAACAAAGTAATAAAATTAAATAAAAAAACCTTATTAATACAATACATTGTATTTTTTTATTACCTCCATAACATTTTTTTTTATTGTAATGCTTGTTGATACACAACATTATTAGTTTTCTTTCTTGGCGTGTAAATAAACAATCCTGACGGTTTTCCGACATGGCAGCAGGCGACATAGCATCTTGAGCGTATTCATGCATATGCCGAGGACTTCCCATGTATGTTGCTGGGAGGATAGTTGTTCTGCCGACATTTTGTGCATTCCCAACAGCATTAATGGCATCTCGTAGATGAACGTATTCCTCAGAACGGAGTTTTGCCTGGTTTAACCTGATATATTTCAAACGCTCTGTCTCTATTTTTACGTATATATCCACAACATATTGGTGAAAAAGACGACGAAATTTTAAGATGTGATTGTCTTCATTTTCCCGAACAATCAGTCGGTAGGAATAATAATTCATTGAACTAATTTTTTTATTAGTTTCGGCGCCTATAACAATGTTGTCGTGTTATTATTATCGTTGGTATAAGAAAACGTAGATTGTTTATTTACCTGTCATTGGTTTTATCATCTTCATTGAAAAATCATACCCATCTTAACCTTGCCAAAATAAGATTGGATATTGTAACGCATCATATGATCGATGTGTTTCGGACACACACTGCAGTTGATCGCTCCGACGATGTAAAACAATATCGCGATTTTTTTACTGCTATTTACAGTGACCCCCACGACAACAATAGCGACTTCATCAAATGTCGGCGCATTAACACGTCTTGCGTGTTGGCCTATAGGCGTCTTATCGGCTCTGATGGCAATTTTGTGGTCATCAACTTATCAGATGGCATGCGGTCTAATGATGTCTTGAATAGTGCAACCAATTCGTTGTGTTGATGGAAAAATACTTGGGAGTTGTTCCACAATTGGTCTCTTCACTGAATTATTATGTGCACAACGCTGGTTGACTTGGCTTGTTCTTATTTTTTTTATTTATTATTTAATATCACCTGTATGCGCTTTTTTCCAATGAGCTGATATTGTACAATAAGATTGACAACAGTAAGTCACACGCTAAAAAGATAGCTAAGTGGCCAGTGTGAATATCTGTCGTTCCAAACCAGTTTTGGTTGTTCTACGCATTCACCATTTCAATTTAAAGATTTTATTTAAAATTCTTATGTACGATGAAAACTGAACGCAGAATTATACATGAAACGGAAAACTCAGCAGTGACTTTTGTCATTCAATAGAGATTTTGACAGCCGTATCTTAGGGAATAAGGGCTAATTTATTAGCAATTTGTAAGAAACTATCGCTTTACCGACTATAGTGCTGAATAAATATAAAGTACCTATTTTGCTCGCAAAAAAGCGTAAGATGTATGAAACCCTGCGGCGCTTCCGCCTTTCTCGAGCGAAAGCAAAGACCATTTTACCAAAACGCGTAAGATGTATGAAATTCTGCGGCGCTTACTGCTTTTCGGAGTTGATAAAGTTTGTATGGGAGAACAATATCTTCGTTTTTTAGTATATTACTGGTATTTTTTTCATACTTTCTCACCGTTACAACCTTCCGTGTGCTACTACAAATATTTCAAGACCAAAATTAGCCAAATCGGTTCAGTCTATTGGAAGTTATGCGATCACATACATTTTGGGGGGTTTCATTTTTATTAATATATAGATGATATTAATGAATATAGGATCCTTCACAACTAAAATTTTCGAGTACTTAAATTGAGTTTATATATTCATTATTTTTGTAATTGTGTAATTAGACTACTATACATTTTTTACAGTTCTCAAACTACAAAATACACAATAGGTACGACGAATTTTGTTTAAAAAAAGCTAACTCGTAACTGGCCGGGTATTCGCAATTTTTTTTTACCGGATATTTTTAAATTGCCATTTTCACCGGGCGCGCTAGTCAGATAGCCGGAAATGAGGTCCTTCCTGCCGGTTTCGAGAAAGGCTCTGTTGCAATGCTAATTATTTAATTACATTTAAAATAAAAACAAATATTAAGCAAATTAGGAATTTATCATTGCAACAAAAAGTGTAATTTGTTTAAAGAGGCGTGCTTGGTGTAAGTCTATTATATTTATTAAACTTTTCCAGGACAAACACTGATATATCGGGACCACAGGTCCAACGCCAAATACTGATATATAAATCACGAACCACAGAGCGAAATAAACCTACATGTACGTGCATAAAGTTCAACTTCAGCTTTTGCATTTGAAATGGCGTTGAAAAGGATAATATGTAATTCTAGATCCATCCTCAAATATTTTAAATATATGACATTATTAACAGACAGTTCAAATTCTTGACAATTTGATGTCAAATTGACAGAATTTTGTGGAATGTATGCCTTTCCCTAAACTAAATATGTCTATTATCAGCAATAATATTGATTTACTATTCCACTGTTTAAAACGTGCCAGTCGATTACCAACCCGTTAAACGTGCTAATCGATTCATATAATATTTTAAATTTGAAAGCCTAAATATAAAAGGCCCGTTATAATCGTATTATCCTAAGAACCTACTTTTGACACAATGACATGACAGCGCCTATATAACGTAAAATATGCACAGTTCAAGTATAGCTGTAAAAATAAATTATGATAGCTAAAAAAATAATTCTAGACTATCTAATCATATTTTTTTGACAGTTACGATTATATCTATTTTTGCTTAAAATTTAAATCACCATTCAAACGTTACGTGCCACGCCTTTTTCATTTTTCGATGAAACATTTTTTTTTCGATTAATTTACCTAGGTAATATTTTCAAGTTTATAAGAAATTATCAAATCCATAATTTCATGTTAAAGAAATACCATAAATCAAAATAAACTAGAGAATTAACGTTTAAAACAATAACTTGAAGTATAATCGACGACTAAAAATTCATAATCAGTAGATTTGACACAGTGAATTGCACTCGCCTCATCACTACAAACATCAAAAAATGGCTGTCAAAACTCCTAATAAGTGTGAATCGGTTTCCAGTTTCGTTTTAATAGAAATAGTTTTGCAATAGTGTACATGAAACCATTATATTACTGTGAAAGTTAATGTTTTAGACGGACCAGGAACCACATATTAAATTCCTCGGGCATCTTCAGCTGTTATAAAGTGACGAGACAGTACGTTGTGTTAATAAATGACTCGCGGCTAGCAAGAAACCCTCATTCAAGTCACGCTGCGCAGGGCGTGGCTGACTGGGAGCGGGAAGTTGAGCGGTATAGCGGTTTTCAAATCTCTTTACATTTGTTGTTAGATATATTTGTACTTTAAGTATCTTAATATAGGAATACTATATAACAACTTTATATAGAAAATTTAAAACCGTTAATATGTGAGTGGAGGGGGTGACAGGGTTGAGTGGAGAAAAAGAGGGGAGGCCTTTGCCCAGCAGTGGGACACAAACCCAGGCTAATAACAATAAAAAATACATATATGTATCATAACTATCATAAGTGCTAAATTAGAAGTAGGTATTCGTTGTATAAATAAGACAGTAAAAAACAAATTGATATGATGATAAAGATAGGTTCATAAACTGTGTTCCAGATGCCGTGACGCCGTATGCCGTTTTAAAAGTGTCAAAGAATCTACACACCGTTTTATTTAGAAGAGCTGGGCGGTCAAACAGTTAAGTTATTAATTTATAAATTACAATCTATCTAACACGAATTGGTAAGTTTTCAGAAAATAATCCACTAAGTTAGCATGAGTTGTTAAGAAAAGTTAATCAAGCATTATAATCTAACAAAAACTCGGTTTTGGTGATCATTGCATAAACTACTCGTATAAGCGACGTTACTATGTTAAAATAGCAATTGAAATGGCAGAAAGTTGACTTCCATGTAAATATCTTGCTTAATTATTGTCGTCATAAAACTATTAGCGATAACTTTTCTTAACAAATCACCCTAATTGCATATACTATTTTCAGAAAACTCCAATTATTACTAAAACATTGTTGACTAATGCAGGTGGATCAAAATCAATAGTTTTATTTAATGGGAAAACAATGTTTATTATATTATACATTTGCCTTTACCCTACAAATCATACGTGATCTTCCTACAACGGTTATATAAACACAAGTCGAATAATATTAATTTTACACGCTTGTACTGAGGACTCGTCCATTCATAACTTCTATGGCACTTTTTACAGTCCAGGATACATGTAATAGTTTCTTGCGACGAACTTTATTCTTTGAACGCACCGTCTTCCGCTGCGCGTATCTTTTTTAATTGATTAAAGATTTCAAGCTAAGAAAATACGAGAAAACCTACGAAGTTTTTTCTAGTGACATTGATTAGATGTTCATCGTTATCTTCCTTTATTTCATAGTATTACGTGCAGTTTTCAGATGACTGGATGGCTAAGTATTTTTTGTCTTACGTAAATTATAAGTGCCGTACTTATCTGAAGGGGATAAGGGTTATTTTCGGTTGGAGGGGTAGCTAAGTGGCTGAGAACGGGGTGCTGGTAATGAAAGTAACGGTGGGTGATTGAGTGTTCCGCTCAGCTTGACGGTAATAGTTCGCATGCCTATCTCCTAGTTATTTACACCAAATAACTTAGTGGTACAACATAATTATGTTACTGCGGCTACTTGTTAGCACGGTAGCGCAGAATAAATGTATGTATCGAAATATATTGGTTTCATACTCTATGTCAATGTGGGTAAGACCGTCTATCTGGAAAGACCGTCTACCAAGCAATTTCCTACATTATCTCATAGGTATTTAGTATCACATGACGGACGTTCCTAAAAAAATAAGTATGCCGGTCTTACCCACATTGACTTAGATAGATTTATTCGCTTCTGAAATACACACAAATAAACAAACAAGAGTAGCATCACAAACAAATACATTAATACTAAAGGCTCAGTGATAGGTATTTACGAAAATAACTTTTTGCTCCAGATAAACCTCTTAATTGTATAGAAGCGGGTGACTCACGTTTTATAAGTAGAATATTACTCTCTAAGTCTCTGAAGCTGTTGTATAAAATTATGAAAGATTAACATTAACATATCCGCACATTTCGGGGGAACAAATATACCGGAGCTACAGTGCACTAAGAGTTTAAGATTTTTTAAAATCCAAAATTCAATACTGTAAATGTTGTCCCATAAATTTTAGGTCCAAGATACCTATGTTACCTATTTACTTTATCAAAAGTGATCCGTTTTTCGTATTTAATTATTACCTATATGATAGAAGAAATTCATTCTTGGCAATATACAAATCATTTTTTAGATGAAATCATATTTAGTTTCCTTATATCGAAATTCGCAAAGATCTTGAAACAATAGTCATCATCATGTCAGCCGAAAGACGTCCATTGCTGGACATAAGCCTCCCCCAGAACGACCCAAGAAGACCGATCCTGCGCCTTCCACATTCAGCGGTATTCCGCGACTCTAACTAGGTCGTCGGTCCACCTTGTGGGGGGCTAACCTACGCTGCGTCATCTAGTTCGTTGTCGCCACTCAAGAACCTTACCTTATAAGAAACAAGAAATTGTCGAGAACAATTTACTTGCCGTGCAATTGCGTTACTATCACTAAAAACTTTGTTTGCGAATAATGTCACAGTATTCAATCGATTCTGATGCGAGTGCGGCCGTGCCCCGACTCGACTCGACAATGGGCAGTTCCAGCTTCCGCTCAAGTCGATCTATCAGCGATTTGTAATCCCACTGTTTACTGAACGATTGCTGGGCCACCATGAAACCTTGCCTTTGTCAAGCGTAGGTTTATGAAGCGTTATAAACTGAGCCCGGTTTTTGATAAAAGACTGTGTCGCGATCTTACAAGTGTTAGAAATAAAGTCTTAAAATTTGTGGTGAATTTGTGTTAAAAATAAAAATAATTATTACATTCGTTAGATCGTTACATAAACATATTGAACATATTGAAAAGGGCAATGGTCTCTTCGAACACTTACTAAAATAAATTAAAGAATATGGAAAAAATGCATTTTATTCACTTTAAATATCATGTTTCATTGTAAAATTGACTGCTTAGAAACTTAGGACATTCACGATTTTAAGCTAAACATGGTCATTCACATTACAACTATTACTTAAAGCGGGATAGTTACCATACCATGTATGTTATTATTATTATGAATGAGTTTCCGATATTTCCGCACTGTTGCAAGCGCCATCCTCATGAGTTATTCCGTGTGTGTTAATTTTATTTTTCAAAACGTCCGAGTTCGATTCCCAGGTAAGTGCACTTATTTTTAAAAGAATAAATACAGTTTTTTTGTTATTAAAATCAATGTCATGGTTCCTATGATATCTAGGTATGTCTTATAGTTTCAGACTTTCCCATACGGTAAATAAATTAACCTGTATAACTACGAAGTAGCTACGCCAGCTGCCCGCTCGTAGGTACTTTAAGTTCAGAGCCCCAGACAGACACAGCATGTAGTCCTGCGGTTATCCTAATGACCAGTAATAGCTTCCGCACATTATAGAAATAAATAAGTACTATCGGTAAAACTATTACTAACCCTATGTGATCACTGCTGTGATGACAAACGAATATAAGGACTACCGTTATACCGTCAGTTAAGAACTTACATTCTTTCACATCATGCTCTAAACAATGCCTCGATCTATAAATAATAATAAAAAAGTAATAAATTCGGGACAATCATACACAAATCGACCTATTCCTACGGTAATCTCAGTAAGGCTTGTGCTGTAGGGACAAGACGACGATATATATAACAGATAGATACATATAAATACTTAAATACATAGAAAACACCCCATGACTCAAGAACAAATATCTGTGCTCATGACAAAAATAAATGCTCTGACTGGGATTTGAATCCAGGACCATCGGTTTCATAGGCAGAGTCACTAGGTCATTTCCCACTAAGCCAGACCGGTTGTTAACAATAATGTTTATATTATGGAATGCATGTTTTAAACTATAGTTTTTTTAAATAATCTCTAAAATTCTAAAAGCGACGTAAAAGACATAAAACAAAACATTTATATCTGGAGTCATTAGAAATTACTCTTCACGTATAAAATAAAATACGTTACTGTCTACGGCGCCGCAGTCGTGTATGTTTTTGTATTTTAACAATGTAATAACTTGTGTAATTTCATAAATAACTGACCTACCGCTGTCAAACGCGAGTTGATTATAAAAGCCGTTGGCGGCTAACGACAGGATATCACGTCAAGGGTTGACCGATTCGAGCCGCTATACCATACAAAACAAAATTACTCTATATCAATTTTTTAGGTTGTCCGTTAAATAGGCATATTAGTGACGTAAAAATCCATAATAAATGTGAAGATTTTTATCAAAGTAAATACGATTTGTTCTTCGCGTTCACTGCGGCTTGCAAACTATAATAAACGGCAATAGGTAATGTCATTACATTTAAATTACGAGATAAGTAAATAGCAGTAAGCGATAATGATATAAAGCAAATAATGATGAAACGCACGTAGTCCAACTACAAAGTTAGGAACATAGACTACATGTCAATGTATCAAAATCGTAGTAGTGTGACCAAAGGCCAACACTGCAGTCATTCACCAAAGGGATGGACTTATAATGATACGAACACGATTCTCAGACATGATGGACCGATCCGAGACATCATTCTAAACATTATATTAATTAGACAGATAACAATTTTATCCCCACTTGTAACTAACCATCAACCTAAGATCTTGATTGATAAAAACTGTTTGTATGGCAACCGGGACATCCAATCACTGTTTTAAGTTGGCCTGACGTACTAAAACCGTATGACGTTATAGCTCGTTTATGGGCCATAAAGGGCTAGTGTGCGGACGCCCTTATGATACCTCAACGGATTTTCTATCGGTATTATGGCGTCCTTTGTTTTATATGGTAAAGAAAGTTCTTACCATTTACTTATGGAATATGTAATATAGCCCTTGTGAAAAACTTTTATGTGAAATGGGATCTGTAGGTACTGTTCATTAAGTTCTTCAAGATATTTTTTTTAAATATTGTCTAGAATAACTAATGGCTCGACCCGAAAGAACTTACTCGAAAAATCTAAGAATTTTTGTGTGTTATGCGGTGACACACATAAGTCAGATAATGACGAGAGTTTGACGATTTATGTTGAAAGGAGACATTGCCGGTCAACAACCATCCAACTATGCAGCCAGCTAGCCAGTCAGCCAGTAATAAAATAACTCCCTATAGGAAAAATAGGAAAGAGTACATATCATAATATAGATTTTTTTTAAGCGTCAAAACATAGATTGATAGGGAGTTTAATTAGGTAGCTGATAGATAAGTTCGCCTTTGTACAGTCGACGTCAAAGATAAGTATACACTTTTTCACCTTATTACAAGGGATTAAGGTGAATAAGTGTATACATATCTTTGACGTCGACCGTACCATTTTATTATTTTACCATTTCTGTACCTTTATGTGCAATAAAGATTGAAGTAATGCAATATGTATGTTAATGACTTTCAATTAAATCCATATTACTTCTAAACAAGCACAATTTTAATGAAACAAAACTACTTAAACCATAAAGTGTCCGAGCAAAACGTTTATTTTTGCCGAAACGTAACCGAAGGTTACTTCTTAGGTTTTTTTATTGAACGTTCGCAATTTCACTGTGACCTCATATTGTAACGATCGTGAAACCTGAAAAGTATATTATATCTGTATAAAAACTACATGTATCCTAATTTCCCGCGCCCCAAGCGACAACGTTGACACCGAACATCTCAAATAACTTCTTATTGTTCTGCAGACGGCACGGTAACTAATCAATCGAAAAATATAAGGTAATAACCACAAAAATTCGTTCTCTAATTTAGAATCTGTAGCGTCGTGATAGGCTTCAATTTAGAGTATGTTTGTTTTCGACTTATCTCGTTTTAATACTGAACTTGTTATGTGTGAACTGCTACAGATGGCGGAAATGAAGCCCCGTGGAAACCTCTCCATCCAAGAGCTATGAATCATCGATTATCTCAGTAGATTCCGCATTATGAAAGCCGCGTTTGCAAAGACTGGCGCTCTCCATGCATAGCAAAATAACCCAGAAAATGTTAACTTAATATACTCTGCTGAGTCCTGCCGTTTCCATTATAGGCTTACTATATTTTATACATTTATGGGATGGGCGACGAGTGCCATATGCTTCATCTACTGTGTAAGGGATTCGTGCCCTGAATGGACTACTTCATAACAAGGGAAACGTTTTTGTATCTGCTTACTTTATATTAAAAGCTGATCTGGGAATACTTGCATGGTTAACTTGTTAGCATTTCATTGAACTATGAATGATGTGCAAATGGCAGATTTAATCTGTAATGGCTAATATTAGAACGTTATTTTAAATTAAATTTTACTAAGGTAATGTAATTCTCCCATATGTTTGTGTCTACATTTGTGAGCAATGCTAACATTTTATTAAAACATTTTACTACCCCAACGGCCTTTGAAAGTCGATAATTAACTAAAATACATAAGTATGTAACTTTTGAAATTGAAACATTGTTGTATTTCTCTTGTTTCGTTCTATCAAGAAACAGAAGAGATTCTACATTGTTTCCTTCAGTATTGAAAACGTTAAGTGGTATTTCTCCTTTATCGTGCGCCTGAGAAGGATATAATATAATGTTTCTGTGTTACTCAAGAAGTTCATATTTTCAATGAAAGATGACAACGGATTACATTAAAAGTCGATCTATATGACAATAAGGAAGTACAAAAATAAATAAATAAATAAAATAAATATTTCGGGACAATCTTACACAAATCGACCTAGTCCTACGGTAAGCTCGGTAAGGCTTGTGTTGTAGGTACTAAACGACGATATATATAATAGATAGATACATATAAATACTTAAATGCATAGAAAACACCCATGACTCAAGAGTAAATAGCTGTGCTCATCACACAAATAAATGCAAAAGGAAAAATATAGCGGTTTTCCGTAAAAAATGTATTGATCAGATCAACTATTCTTTATGAAATGAAAATAACTGCGGGATTTTAAGTATGCGCAACAGTGTTCTGCGTTAAAAAAAAAACAAAAGTTTTGTGAAATCGTCCAAACCAACCTGCGTCTTAAATTGCGAAGATTGGAATCCAACCGGACAAGGGAAAGTAATGAGTTTGCAAAGTATGTCGGAATCCCAAAAACTGCTGATTGCAGTCCAAGGGTTATAATCTGGGGGCTTTAATGTAATTCCTGTAATTTTTGCCATTTTACTACCAGCCTACTTAACCTGCCGAGGTGTTAACCGGTAATGTTCAAGTAAATTGTCGAGATAGAGGCAATATCTCACTTACGTTAATGTTCGACAACTTAATCATGTGTAACCATATCATTTCAGAGATTACCAAAATTGTACACCATATAACGATATCGAAAGACAAAGGGAAAGTAGATTACAAATATATACATAACATATTTGATCATATACTTAGGTTTCCTATTTCTACAGACTTAAATTTTATGTTTTTTCTACTCAGAATCAGGAGATCTTTCTAATATGATATGTTCTCCACGTTGTCCAAGTTTTTTCCCTTTAAAGAATAATCTTTATTAACAAGTACTTAATTATTACAAGTACTTTACTATTATACACGCTACATTAAATCTAGAAAAGTTCCTTGAGGCAATGTATCAAGGATGCTGGCGGCATTTCCTCGTTGTATCCTAGTAAAAAGTTTGTGCGCGCTACGCTAGAACCCCTATTATTATGCTACTATATTATTATTTTTTAGTAAAGTTCAGCTACAGAATTAGCGTCGATGTATTTGTTTTTATATGAAGATAAAGACAATTGATGACTTAAACAAAATTCCAGGAGCAATAAACGTCTTATTAAAGAATGTAGTAACTACCTGCTTACAACGTGATCCCTTTGACGAAAAGAGTCATATAAAAGGCATTCAACTCTTGTTTCGGCATTCCTGGCCAGGCGGCCTTATTGTCAAAGCGGCAGATCCATGTTCCATGTTAAGCTTTTTTTGCACGGCTCGAATTACATTTATTGAACCCATAACATGAATGCTAGGCAGTGATGGAAATAACTCAAAGCGTTATCGATAATATTAAACTTGTTAATTATTATTAATAAACTACTCAAAAAAGATAATCATATTATATTATTTCATAACTTTGACATTTCTTATTTGTGTAACTTCAAAAAGCCACAAATGATAGACTCAAACGGCTGACGTTACAAACCCGATTAGGAACCTGACATAGGCTTTTAATGAAAAATAATTTAACTTACATAATAATATTTAAAAAAAAAAATATTGTTTAGAAACGTTTTTAATAAAATTTATCTAATAGTACATTTCAATACTAGTGAAAAAAAAAATGTTTTTCGACGAGGGTGAACGTTGGAGCCCGAGTAAACCGAGGGTGACAATCACCCGAGTCTTAAAGAAGTTTTTACACGAGTATCGAACCTAATTTTTCATAGCAAGTGCCATAAAAAGTGAAATTTACGCACGCGAAGCGTGCGAAAAGTGCACTTTTTACGCACTAGTTAGGAAAAGATATATATGTATTGATCTAATAAAACACAAGCAATCATTTTTTCGTCCCAATTTCCAGATGATTTGCTTACGTGGGAATTGGTTTACGTTTCCATTTGCATTTAAATCATTCTATTACAAATTCACTGTACCCTTATAGAATTGCGTTACTTAAATCACAATCGCTTTACTGATTGGAGGGTTGATTGGTGTGGTATTGGTAAATACGCTAACATGCCTATATATAGGTACACAAATATAACAGCCGTTCGAAGCTTCATTCATTACAGCATCCTAACGATTTAATGTTAGTTAAAATGTTACACATTGTCTACTCGTATATATACCTAGCTATTCTAACACTGGTTTATGTACATATGCAAAATGTTTTATGAAAATAGAATATGTCCTATGAAGCGGATTTAAAGATACCATATTTTTTGGCGAATCGGCATTAGTTACATAATTTCGTTTTGTTACATGCTGTCATGTGCAAGAACAATTATACCAAAAAACATTATGTCGATATCGATTTACCGCTCTGGAACATCACTAGCCGCGATCAGTTTTGCTGCGGCCCACGCGCAGGTTTGTACAATGCCTCGTCCTTACATTGATTTAATTTGCTACATCAACACGCGCCGTTGATTTGTATGTTCATTGTTGTGTCGAGGCAAAAAACATATGTTTTTATTGCCCCATAAAATAGTTTAATAGACTATTGCGTTGAAGGTTCCATTCTATGTGATTGATAATTTTGCCAAGCAACGCTTTAGCTGTATAAATTGCAAGCACAAAACAGCAAAAACTGTTTTTATTTTTCTATGCGCGTAAGTACAAAGTAGGGAAAATGCAAGCAAAGTCGATACGAGTCTAGGTACGGTATTAGCCACCTTATCAATTAATGTACCTAATCGTTGTCTTGTTCGGTAAATTAAAACAAAAATGTTATATGAAAAATTGTCTTAATTTATATTTTATCAGTAAGTTGATGGTTTTCATGTAAGCCGCCAATATCTTAAAACATCGGTAAGAAAGTCTCTTTAAGATAATTGTCTTTGCATATACTGCCTACACCTTTAAAGTTAAAATTTGTACGAGACCTAATGTTTTACTCCAAATCACTTTAATCGTTTTTTAGAAAGGATTATATTTTAATTAAACTATCAAGACGGATTACTATGAATATTAATATTTTACAACTTTAATTTGTTATGTTTCTCCGGGTCGGTAGATAGCAGTTTATTGTTTGAGTTTAACTCAAAACTTTTACATTCATAATATTGGAATATTTAAACCTGAAAACAATCCCTTTCATGTTTATTCCACTTTTGTTATTCTTATGAAGTTAGCCTGTTTTGGAGGAATATCAATCAATTATTCATTGAGGTATTGCTTTAGAGTAGTCTGTGATAGGTTGGGAACTTATTGGCTGGTCATAATCCGAAAATCTGAAGCTAGTAACAATAACATCATGTCAGTATGAATACCACCTGTTTATATAATTTCGAGGTTAACCTTGTAAATTGTTTAATGTAATTTTATTTTATTTGAATATAAATGTAAGCATAAACGGAATGTGTAACCCCCTTCTGTTAGTTGTACCTAATTTTTTAAACAAAGCCTGGTTCTTATCTTAGTTGTAACTTACATTATTCATCCTACTAATATTATAAACGTGATATAAAATAGGATATATGCGAAAGTTTGTTACTCAAACACGCAACAACAGCTGAACGGAGAACGACGAACATAAAACTTGGCGTACAGATAGGCGGTTGTCAGTTGTGACACTGGCGTGAATTTTCGGTACACAAGACAGCTGTGGAAACGCAAAGCGCTATCTCTTTCCCACGCTGTGACATATACTCCATAGACAAAGATATCAGTATTAAGACATAGAATACATAATATCCCGGTAATATGTTCACGCCTGTCTACGACGGAGGGCAGAAGCTAGTGAAGTTAAATAAGTATTACTTGCCCGAACAAAATGAGGGCCATAATTGCTTGAACGTGATAGCACGGCGCAGCGAGAGTTTTTGCGACTATTTGCTGGGACAGCTGCACATGAAACAGCTGTTACCTTCCTATACAAACATTGCGGTTTATTAAGTATCTCTTCCCCAAATCTTTTTACATACAGTTGAGAGAATAGAGACATATTTATACACACAACACATAAACACATTCTTTTATGTCAGTTAATCTTCGCTGCATACATAGTCAAGTCAATATACGATACTTTTGTATGGGGCACCTCGTTCAATTTATTAACTTCAATTGACTTGTCTATTCGTTTCTCTTTACACATAGGTAGTTAATCTAACCGTTGGACAAAGGACAATAAATAACTTTGTCAAAATTAAAAAAAAATCCGATGTGCAAATCGATGATTAAAATTAATCTAATCACACTAGCTGAAAAAAAGTAAATGTCCTAGAACAGAAAAGTTCCGTTTCCTCCTTGCAGGGAAGAAATGTGCCTATATGACGCATACATCGTTATCGCGGGAGCAATAACAAATCAGATAAAGAACACATTTAACAGAATGTCTATTTGGTAAAAACGGTATATTCTGCCTACAAATATGAAGCATCTAAGAAGTTACAGACCTGGAGAGTTTTAGCTAGGTCAATCAAAATAAAATTATTTTATTATTTATTATCTTCTATTTAAACGACGAAACGTCTGCATACTAAGACAACATTGTGTTTAACTTTTATTTACGTGTTTTACTTGTATTTTATTTGGTTTTCGTAATAGATTATAAATATTTTATCTAAATTTTCTACAGTTAATTGGTAATAAAGTGAAGTATGGAGGCCTGATATTAGAATAATGTTGATACATTTTGAACTCGTAGGCATAAAATGTTCCTAAGTTACATGTCTGTTTATCATAATCTTTGTGTACTGTCAAATCGATTTTGCTCCCATGATAACGATGTATGTAAATATGAGTTAGTGGTGTGAAAAAAGGCTTCTTAATAGTATTCTTAATAAACGAAGTACCTTTTTATAAAAACACTGACAACTTGACACCATTTGATAACCATGTCAATGTATGAGTATGATGTATTTCTTTTCTCTTTTCAGTGTATTTCTAAGTATGTATAACAAAAACAAATCTAATAGGAGCATTCCCCAACCTCCTTTGACAATGATATCCTAATTGGGAGCCAGATGCCCTCCACACACGTGCCGATGGCGCTTTCGTGCCACTCAGATCGGCAACTGATTATGCATGCAATATTCGCCCGTATTTCTGTAGTATTAAGGCCTAAACACAATGGACTACGCGCGCTACAATTATTGATTTTTATGTTAATAAAAAAAGTACTTTAAACTGTAACATTACGGTTCTAAATCCAATAGCCCTGTACCGATATAACCTTAAGGTAAGCAAAGCTGCAGAATGCGTCAAAAAAAGTGTGGTCGGATCACTTTTATGGTTTATGTAAAAAGGGCGTATTTTATTGGTATAATAATGGATTTAGGTCTGTTTGGAAGGCATTCCAGTTTTTTTTCGCAAGGTCGTGCGTTTGGTTTCCGAGAAAGGTGCAAAATGTAGCTGGTGGGTCAATCGCTGTAAATCGCTCCGGGACAGATGTAAGATGTGCGCGGGAGTGAATTACCTCGCGTTTAGTATATTTTATCGGACGTCGACTTACTTGAAATGAAAGAAGTAATAATATTAATTAGCTGTTATTAGCGAAAGAACAAGGTGCATTTTGATATTGCATTATAAATATATTATTATATAGTTTCTTAGTTACCTATTCATAACAAATTACAATTCAAACAGTAAGCGCCAGGGCGATTGGTAAGAAATGATAAATAAATATTTCGGGACAATCTTACACAAATCGACCTAGTCCTACGGTAAGCTCAGTAAGGTTTGTATTGTCGGTACTAGACGACGATATATACATATAATAAATAGATAATATATGTATAAATACCTCAAAACACCCATGACTCAGGAACAAATATCTGTGCTCATCACATAAATGAATGCCCTGACTGTTATTTGAACCAAGGACCATCGGTTTCATAGGCAGGGTCACTACCCACAAGGCCAGACCGCTGGTCGTCAACATGAAACTGAGAAGTAAAAAATGCGTGATGTAGGACTTTAACTTTAAGCTAACATATACTGATATAAATTACTATGAAAGGCGTTTTTTAAATCTTCTCGATATTTCGGTACCAAAATATATGATAGGTAAATACTCGACGATATTAATAGTTAGTGTAATATTATTAGCAAAATGTTGCCTTCATAATTCGGTCCACTGGGTACCTAATTAACCAGTAGGTATAGATTTAGTAAATGGCCTAAATTGTGATGAGGTTAAAACGTGATTTATCAAAATTCGTTACTCATTGTATACATATCCAATGATTTTCACACTAAAGTATAAAAAAAACTTAACTATTTATCCAGGTAAAAGGCAGTTTTAGATACACACATATTAACCAATATACACTCCCTTTGTCTTAGCTTACCTTTACAATTCAGTATTTCCTCGGTCGGAGACGCTTTTTCATGTGATTCCTGCATCTGGCACATGACAGAGCCATCAAGTCAACAAAGACCTACGTTCAGTATTTTACTTTAGCCGTAGTAAAACAATCAGCGGAAAGAACAGCTAAGGTCGTCAGCTATTAATTACTTTTCCTCATTTACACTATTCGACCGGGGAGAGACGTGTTAATGGAGAAAATAATTATAGCTATCCGCTTTAGGCTGAATCAATCAAACCCGTATCGCCCGAAAGATCATTTGGTCGTTCATTCGCCATCAGATTGGGCGGCTAAGGTGGTCACAAATATCTGAACGACTCTATTGCCTAGGCGATAATGTGCATATCCCGATATTTTTCAGCACCTTAGCCGCTGTTATATAGTTGTATTTGATGGCGAGTGTACACATAGCTGATATACGAGTAAGTAGATAGCTCTGCACAATTTTGCTGCCGTCTTGTTTGTCAAATGAATAAGAAAAAAACACCAAGGATTATTAACCTACTCGATTGACTCTATATATAATATATATTTTTCAAATTTTATGTATGTATTATATTTCATCTAAAGGGAACCCAATCATTTCAATCATTTCACCTTTCGTTGGGGCAATTAGTTAACTTCGCAATTATCCATACTTTTGCGTGTTCAAAGATACATGATGCTTAACACTGAAATTAATGAAACCTGAATACTAGGGACCAACGTTAGCTACTTATACTTAAACTTTGACATCGCACAGCCAAAGCATTACACAATGTACATTGGCCTATACATTCTCAAAAAAACATTAAGTTGATCGATAAACCAACGTAAAACATACCCTTATATTGGCGATTCGTGCCGGCAAACTCATTAAACTAAATTGATTGCATGTCTAGAACGATTGAATTTATTAATAACTAAATTAAATTCAACTGACCTTGGCCACATTAGTGGTATACGATCAATCACGAGAAAGTTAGGTTATGTAACATATATAATAGACCCGCAACGACGAATTCGTAAAATATTTGAGTAGGTATATTACACGTGAGATTCGATATTGTTTACTAACTAGTAAAATTAACGCAAAATCATCAATAATTTCTTTTAAAAACTGTTTTACTTCAAATACTGAAGGAATAAATAATTTATTTTCCAGGCAGTACTTCTGTTTCACTTCTCCTTTTGGTGGATTTCTAGCCATCTCATAAAATCGAAACTTGTCTATCTCGATTTTTGCTATTGCCGTAATTAGAGACAGCGCTTATGCTTTAATTGGAGTAAAAGACAAAGATGCACGAAATACCCGGACTTCAATTTTCACATTAAGGCACTGGTCCCATCGCGAGCTAGAAAGCTATGAGCTATCAGCTATTTCAAGGGACAAAAGATAATCGCTCCCGTGTAAATTATCTTTTGCCCCTTGAAATGGCTGATAGCTCATAGCTTACTAGCTCGCGGTGGGACCAGTAGCTAAAAGAAAAGAAACATTTATTCGAGACATATACCTAGGCACAACATCGTATTACATCCTTACAGACTTAACTTGGCCACCACGAAATGGTCCCAACTAAGCATATGTGACCTGGGGGCCAGCGCTGACCTTCTATCGGTATATTCTCTTTTAATATTCTCCGCTTTAGTCTTTTAACATTTCAACTCCAAGCAGCCATAATTATACTCGTATCAAATATTTCTTAATAGGGTGAAATGCAAAAATATTGCACCTAGTAATATTACTTAAGGACCTGCAATAATACTTAAGATAATCACTTCATTTGTGTTACGATACGTAAGCAGTTTCTATTTAAGTTACATGTATGAAATTATGTTGGTGTATGCTGTAAACATAATGTGTGGCTGGATTAATTTAAGCAGGCTCTTAACTAGGTACAATATTTTTGCAGTTCGGCCAAAATGAATCTTGTAATAAAAAAAAAGGAGAACTCTTAGCTGCACATATTGTCACGTGTACATAATATGTCTGTACGTCATTTGTCGGAATAAATAAAAAATAAACTGCGACAAGGGAATTTTTAACGCGTTAATTCTGTTGTCATTATCGATACAAAATAAATACAACCATTATTAAATAACTCAAACCATGTCCATATTTATTTAATGATCATAAAATAACTAACAAAATTTAAGCACTCGGCAAGCTCCTACAGTGAGGTAACGATTATTAATTATTATTACATTAATTGTCTTTGTGTTTCTTTGTTGAATTTTTATGGCTGCAGATGAAATGCAATTTAATGTTTAATTTAATTATTTATAAAGAATGGTAATTTATCGTTTTGCCGGCTGGTTATAATTGTCGCATTATAAATTTAAATTGACTTCAATTGTAATGGATATCAAACATGATGACATTTGTAATTGTTTTATTGTAGGTATAATAAGCGAGACATTTTAATACAGGGTGATTCGTGAGACTTGGGCAGGAACAAGCCCACAGACACAGCAAATTATATCTACTGTTTAGTACTTATTGCACTTAAGATAAATTCCTGCATCTCTGTCGTTCTTATGCACTTTTTGAAGAAACTACTTCGGCATCAGAGATTATGGTCACCCTACAGCAATAAATTAATGCAAATAAATGCTGATTGATCTTTGATTATAAAGAAAGTAAATTGCCAAAAGTAGGTTACCAGAATGATGTGTTAATGACATTTAATTTAGTGGGAACATTCAAATTGTGGGATGACCATGTATTTTATTAAAAAATATTTTTTTAACACTTAAAATAAAAGTATTGAATTTGTGGGATTAATCCTGCTCAAGTCTCCTTAATTATTTCATTGTCATAATTAATAATTATGACAATGAAATAATTTAAATTTTGGTAATATTTATAACAAAATCTTCGAAATATTTTAACATTGTTATTTATAGGCATCTGATTTTGTTTTTTCCAAATTCTAGTTGATTTAAAGGCTGATTTTAGTTGTAGTATTTCGAATATGGACAATGAAACCGCTAACATATTTTTTCCATGTTTGGATAAGTATTTTTTAAGTTTTAACTAATCATTATTTCATCTAATCCACCCCTCTTATTTGTGGTTGCAGGGGCCAACTATATTTTTAATTTATCATGCACATAACCTTAACGGGGGCTCATTTAATTCACCAATTACACTAACACAGTACATTATAATTAGAATAAATGAACATCATTAAAATAATCCGAAGTCGGAACGCGCCCACCGCGCGTGCATTGCCCCATAGAATGTAGACATATAGCATTTATTAATTAAAGAAAATTACGAACGTTAAAAGGACCATTAATTGTAGTGAAGTATGTATGATCATATTTCAAGCCAAACCAGTTCTAACATACCATGGCAAAGGATGTCACATAAGATAAGTAACAAATGTCCCCTTAGGCGCCAACCACCCTCAATGAATATAGAACACCAATAAAGAATTCGGAACAGCTCTGAAAAATTGTCTATCTGCTCCATACGAAAAAAAATTGTGACTATAGGCATCTTCAAAACATATCTTTTTTGTGTCTCCTGTATTCAGAACCAAAATGTAACGCGTTCTCAAAGGATTGTCTATTGTAAAGCACTGAACAGAGGCTCTAGTGTAATTTTCTTTTGACGTATAAAAACGTTTACGAACGCGTAAGTGATAATGTTATTTATATGGGAAACGCAAACGCGTTCGTGACGTAAAGTTACGTTAAAAACTTACACTCAGGGCTCTGGTTACCGGTTTGTATGTAAACTATATAATACCATAAAGTTGTGTTAAGTTCATAGTGATGTAAGTAAGCAAATATATGTTATAGAATTAATTAGAATGCTTAGTTTTGCTGTTGCGAATCACAATGTGTAGGTGTGTCTTACGCTCGGCAATGTAAAGCAAGCTCCGAGCGTGCCAGCTCGGAACGTGTGGTTGTGTCCCTCGGGTTGTACCCCCCGCTGCGCTTCAACAGCTGCAGCTGTATTGCAATGCACTCGACAAATTTACACGAACCCTGTCTGTTTTTTTATCCCTATACTCGTACATGCTCCATAGTCCACTGAAAGTAAGTACTTGCTGGTCACCATGCGTGGCGCTATCTTGGAGCTGATAATGCTTTCATACAAGATGTATTCGTATTTCGTACAGTCGCCATCAGATATATCGGAGCTGTGGAGGTGGTCACAAATATCTGAACAACGCCTCTATTGTCAAAGCGATAAAGTGCATGTTCAGATATTTGTGACCACCTCCACAGCTCCGATATATATGATGGCGACTGTACACCTTCATGTTTTAATACACGTTTAATGTTTTATTTGCTCACGAGATGAATATTATATTGGCCATAGTGATGACATTTGCTGCAAACGTCAAATACACTGACTGAGGGGTTCATTTAATGATTTAAATCCACAAAATATCTGGTAGGTATCTGATCATCACAGTAAGAATGACATTTTGTAGTAGTTTTATAGTATGTGACAATCGAATTGGGCTAGGAAACAAATGCTAGACTATACTTTTTTGATCAAATTACGAGGTTGGTTTGTTTACATTTAACGCATATATTACATATTCACTGTAACTACTTGCACCAAATAAATAAATTGGGTCACTTTTGACATCCATCGATCGCAACCGTATATTATTACCCAATGAAAACGAGTATCGAAACTAATTTACGATCAACGCACAAGTATCGTAAACATGCATCGTATCAGACATGTAGAAACACGTGTAGAATGTGCGAAAATTATACTTCAACATAATTTGTTGTTGGCAGTTAGGTATTAAAGCCGGTTTGGAACGACAATCAGAAATGATAATGTTTTTATTTTTTCGTGTTATTATGTAGAAGTTGATTAAGCAACAAGTTGCTTGCGAATTTATATTACAGTAAATTAATATTTCTGTAATATCAATCGAAGTGAAATTCTATATTTTGTATATTTATTAAGCACCAACCACAACTAAATACGTAGAAAAACAATGAATAATTAAATTAACAATAAAATTCAACTAACACTAACAGAAATCTAAACAAGGCCACTGTGGCATGGTACTGAAGACGCTGGCATCATTACCTCACTGAATAGTAACGCTGATCTGTGATCGCTCCCCGAGCGAGGTAGCTGCCAGCTCTTCGATCTCCTGTAGCATCTGTGAGTCTCTTTAAAAGATCCTTCATTGTATATTTTTAATCATAATAATAAAATTGACTTAAAAGTCCTAATATATTAAACTATTGAGCAACTTCAACAACTGTTGTTGTTGAAGTAATTTAAATTTAATCTAGGCAGCTAATTGTGTCTCGTTGGATTTTTGTTGCCTTATTCTTGATACGAATTTGTAAGTATTCAAAATAAAATCTATTTAGGTTTAGGATAGGACCGTGCTCTTTATATGAGACAAGAGAAGTAGGCATACGTATAACTTGCTCTAAGCAAACCAATAGTTACAACAAATTACAATCTCACCAAACCTAATGTGTATTCCTTCAATCTTCGTGTCTTTCAAATAAACAAACTTGGCTTAGTTTGTTTGATTAATTTAAAAGAAAATAGATTCAATGTAACTCTGCTTAATGGGATGGAAGAGTTTTTGTCCCCCTGTGTGGTCGGACCGAATTAGACTCGCGTCCGAGCTGTTATGAGGGCGATGTTGTATCCACTTCTTAATTTGTAACAATATTTACCTTTTTCGAACGATGTTGTTTTAAGTAGGCATTTAAATAATCCGAATATATACTTACCTACTCTCATTTTTAGTGTCTCACATTAAATCATAAGATAAATAGGTAATTATTATGGTAAATAAATAAATAAAAGACGATAAATTATTTATTTCTTTTTAAACAAACATACAAGAATTTAAATATTATAAAAACAAAATAGGCAAAATAAAAGAAAAATAATAATACACACCTTTAATTCATTTCTGATGCACAAATCCCCATAACGTAGACGCATTGCCGCGTTGTTTTTTTTTTATGACATAAGGTGGCAAACGAGCAGACGGATTGCCTGATGGTAAGCAATTACCGTCGCCCATGGGCACCCGCAACACCAGAAAGTCACAAGCGCGTTGCCGACCTTTAAGGGGGGTTGGAGCTCTGGGAACCTTACTCACCATCAGGAACACACCACTACATACCTGAAAGGTAGCAGTGCTATTATGGCTGTGGTCTTCTGTAAGGAGGAGGTACTTCCCCAGACTCGGGATCCTCTCCCTTTTGTCTGAGCACATTATAAATAAAATAAATATTTCCGGACAATTTTAAACAAATAGACTTAGTCCTACAGTAAGCTCAGTAAGGCTTGTGTTGTAGGTACTAGATGACGATATATAAAATAGATAGATACATATAAATACTTCAATACATAGAAAACACCCATGACTCAGGAGCAAATATCTGTGCTCATCACACAAATAAATGCCCTGACTGGGATTTCAGCTTCATAGACCAGACTGGTCGTCAAAAAATGGTGATTGTAAACTTGATGGTTACATGAGATTTATTTCATTTTGTTTAAAAAGGTACACCCGAACATCTAAAAAGACAATTAAGTAACCTCCTGCATATGCAGTCTTTATAACACCTCATTTGTAAAAGCAACTTTTAGCGAAGAGGGCTCTAAGTATAGTCACGAGGGTTATACTGACAAGTTACTTCCTAAAGGTAACTACGAGCAACTAGTGTAAACCCTTCAACGGAACAACATTAGGTATATCGAGAGGGTCGTCCTAAATTTAATACATATTAATATTGGTTTCACCACACAAGACGCACGACGACAGAGCCGTCAATGTCCCAGGGACTCGAAATTGATGCAATGAACCCCATTTTAATTAATGGAATATAATTAACCTAAAATTCATAACTAGACAGGAATTCATGCGTTCTTGTATATCGGGTCTAATTTAAATTTGAAACTTTGTTTAAATATGTATATGCTTTCCATGAAAAGGGTTAAGGTAATAGAACCATTGAAAAATATAAAATTAAATACTTATTCATTTCAACTTAACTAATAAAAATGACACTCATAATAAATGTACTAACTACTACTAGTCTTACCCACACCGAGTATAGCGTAAATATTGTTGATGTCAAATAAATAGCACCACCCCATCTCCTCCCGCGGGTGTCGTAAGAGACGACAAAGGGTAAAATCCTACAGACGCGCAGCAGTGTCCGTGTCAGCTACTGCTACTGCGGTCGCTAACCCGCCTGCCAAGCGTGGCCACTATGGCAACTACCCCCAAGATGATACAAGTCATATTTGTGGGAGGCCTATGTCCAGCAGTGCATACGGCTGAAATGTAGGAATGTATGTATGTTTGTACTGATTTTGTTGGTTTATATTATGTAGCCACAAATGAACAAGTTTCACTGACAACTTAATTGGGGTTTATAAGGTAGTTTAACACGTATGCATTAGACCCAACACTCTTGTGGACATCAAGTAAGGCTATTATAGCAGCGTAATTAACACGGGTAGTTATTATCCTTAGCTATTGTGAATTACATTATACTTTAATATAATACTTGTATTTACATAGAAGAAGCACAGTTGTTTGAAAAATTAAAGACATATTAAGCACCATAAATAAGCTCTGTTAATAACAAATTTAATAATACACCAACTTACGAGTTCATACCTTTTTAATGTTGATTTTGCAAGCACTTTAGTGTCGTCTAGATCTCAAGAAAGTTCAAGGACCTTTACATCTTCCAATGACGTCAGCAGCGCGAGAAAATTTTATAGCAGTAAAAGTGTGTGTTCGGACATATTCTACTTTATGGTTCAGGTTTCAGGATGTTCTGATGTTTGTTTGTACTCGTACTACAAACTTAATATAATAAACGCTAAGCATACAACTGCTGCGCTAGCGGTAAAGTACCACTACCAAGGTCACGTTTTTTAGTCGATATAGGTACAGTCTACGTCAAAGATATGTATACACTTTTGCACCTTATTGCAAAGGATTAAGGTGAAAAACTGTATCTTTGACGTCGACTGTACATGCTTCGAAGCATCAACATCAGAACATCATAAAACCTGAACCATAAATAAATACTCGTTAATAATAGTGTGGTACCGACTCATCATAGTACGGATTGCTATTACAGTTCCCTAAGTGACCCCTGGACACTGGGCAATTCACCCATACAAATGTACGCAGACGTCAGCCAGTACGTTTTTGCCAACTCATCACAATCTACCTAACCAAAATAAGAAAGCCATAGTAAACATTATTTCTAACACGTTTGGTTGTATAATAAATAGCTAAAATAATGACAATCCACTGTTTTGTTTTGAATCGGATTGTATCCCGCATAGAAGCTTTCAGACGGCCCCAGGGAACCGTGCACACTCAGTCAGGGACAATTCTTATGTTACAGTTTTGATATTATTTTACACCTTTACTCATTTCTGTAACAATTGACGGTCGTAACAAAGTACAAATAGCTATACTTAATTCGAGTCAATACTGCAATGGTGTTACCACTTTTACAAGTTATTTAATCCGGCTGTCGAATAATACTTCATTAACCTGAATAAGCTATTCTATGGAATAACTTACAATATTATAGGAAAATAGGTAATGCTAATCACATTTTACTTCTATTTCATATTTTGTTAGCATTCAAAAATGCATTTATGCATCCCCCCAGCCCTGGGAAAGGGTCTTACAAGGGGTATGTGGGACTCGCTCGTCCATATGGGAGGGGAATACCCACTAAAAACCTATAAACCTAGTCTATGCCGTTATGGGAGGTGCATTGGGGTGGACTTCCGTTCACCACGCTAGTTTATCTTTGAAAAACAACTGAAGGTACTGCTTCTTGTTTCTACTAGATAAAAATACTAAGCATTAAATAAACCCAAAAATCTGTGTAGATCAACATGTTGTACAAGCAAAATTAAATCAAAACAGTACATCATTCCAAACTCATGGAAGTGTCAAAGTCTCCGTGTTGCTCATAAGTTCGCCGGGCACCGCTGTTTAAGAGAGTTTCCAAGTTCTGATTGACATGTTTACCGTTCACGAGATGATGGATGTGCCACTTTTTGCCCGGGATAAGATTTGTTTAATTTAATTTACAAAATTTGTTTAAACTATAAACTTGTTTATAATGGTTATATTTGTACTGTGTAATTCTCAAAAGTAAGCGTCCACTTATGTTTTCGTGAATAATATAAAATACAACTTTTAAACCTCGTTATCTTCGGCCGTTTAAATGTGACAGAAACAAAATCGATTCTACGAAGGAACAATGCAAAAAGAAAAGAAAATAATCGTTAGGCATACGTAAATAAAGCGCACAACCAGAAGTTATGAAAGCATAATTTGATGAATATTACTATATAGTGAACGAGAGGAAACATTTAAAAATGTAATATGTTATAATGCCGTATGCAATATTAATATAAACAGTGTGACGGGTGTTACTCCATCCAAAGCTAACGCGCCTACTTGTAATTTACAGCATCACTCTACGACATGTCAACTACCTACATATAACCAGCTACACAAATTTGAACTCTCTATCGTTTACAAAACTTCCCAAAATTACTATAAAATTGTTGAAAAAACTCGTCTCTGTCCAATCAATCTATAATCAACTATGCGTGAGTCACACAAGGTCGGAATTCAAATTATATCTATGTATTACATCGGTGCATCTTTGTAAACATTATGCTTATCGACATACGACTTTAAGGCTGGGACATAAGGGTGACAAAAGAGTTGTAAGGTATAACAACAGGATAAGGTCACACGGCAAAGTTGACATCCATTTTTCTCGAGTAACTGTGAACGTCTGTCCGTCAGTACATTGTGTCTTGCCCAATAGCGAGACCGTTTGGTTACTGCTGCTCGAGATGATGCGCTTAGCGGTATCTATGGTAATACTTGTTCTACATTTGCAATCGTTTTAGAATTAGGTAGTGACTATATTTTTAGACTTACTAGTACCTATGTTAGCAATACAACTTTTCTGTAAAATGATGGCCTATATATTTTTATCATATAATTTTAAACTTTTAATTGAAATGGTGTACTTATAAAGTACGTTCTATTCGTAAGCATCTGTCATAATCGTAATGATAAAGTAATTATGGAGAGAAGAAAGATTTTTCTTTTTGACAGGAATTAAAGGACGACTTGAAAGGAGGATAATATTTTCGAGATAAAGTTTTCAACGTCATAGACGCTGGATTCGTAGATTACTAGATCTGAAAGAAAACTCGTGTTTTCACTGTGCCTGTGCATGTGCAAGTTTGAATTGCCGCATCGGTCTCTCAGTGCGACCGACTAACGGAAAACTGACGCGTAACGACACGTTTTTCCATTGAAATCGATCAGCAGACAAACAAAAACGCCAGCGTCAGGTCATCTTGTAGAGTATCGACTTGTGAGAAGTTAATACGAGAACAAGGTCAAAAGTTCAAGTCATTGAGTTACTTTACGACATACACACATACATTTCAGCCGTATACAGTCCACTGCTGGACATAGGCCTCCCACAAAATAAATATGACTTGTATCATCTTGGGGGTAATTGCCATAGTCGCCACGCTTGGCAGGCGGGTTGGCGACCGCAGTAGCTGTAGATTGGGTTTCGACGGACCCTGCTGCCCGTCCGTAGGTTTTACCCTTAGTCGCCTCTTACAACACCCGCGGGAGGAGATAGGGTGCAATGACTAGAATAGTCAGCCGGCATCACACGGCACGACAATAATAATTAAATACTACGACATAATATTAAGGATCGAGTTCTTGAATTCCAAATTCTACTAGTTAATTATTTATGTACCTATAAACAGTCGGACACCACTATTACCATCTTTCTCTCGTAGGTATATTTTGTCCTGAACCAATGTTTAAAATAATTACTAGGGATGGAAGAATATTGTGAAAAATCTCTGCAGGATATTTTTTTTTTACTTGTCGGCTCGTTGTATGAATCAATGCTAAAAAATCCTATTCTAATTTTAATCTTCACACAGCAAGTCCCAAAAAAGACAAACACAACACCATATACCAATTTAAAATTTAAACAAACGAAGTTTGAAACAGTTTCGTGTGTGTTGTTGCATAGACTTAGGACGACGGAAAGTGAGTCACCACCTCACCACCACAGTGTACTCGGGACACTAAAATAGGTACAAATGCGTGAATAGCTATAGTGGAATGTCAACGGGGCGATCGACGATTTGTTGACCTTTTGTGGAGTGGCTTACATGTGGGAATTAAAGTAATGTACGATGGAGGATCGTGTTGAGAATGTAATCAGCTTTTGTTACTAGGTACATTTACATTTAGGAATCAGGAACGCTGCGTATGGTAATTGAGTTTTATACAATCTTCTGTTTCGACAATTGTGTTACAAAAAAAGATACATTATTCAGTTTGAAAGAATTGAAAATAACGTTAGATAGGTGATCGCAAGCCCTTCGATTCGATAGCTTAATGTGTTAGAGCCTAAGCGTTAAGTCCTTTTCTTTCAAGTTACAAAAAATGGTAAGTTTTGCAATAACTCAATAAAAGCACCACCGATTTTATTTATTTTTTTCAGTTAAAAGTAGTCACTTATGGAGCTTCATGCTCATGAAAAAAGGTGTTTTTCGGATCGATGTTTAAATTAGGAAAACTAAATGGTTTTTGACGACTTGTATTTTTTTGCATTTAAGGCAAACGAGGACGATGCTAAAAGCCTCGGGCACACGAATATACCAAGGCTATAAAAGCCTCTATTTGACTACGGAAATCTAAAATTTAGGTGCCATAAAGGTCGCTCGCTAAATAAACCACACATGTGGGATCACAACGAAACCAATATTACTTAAACTTTTCGCTACCACGTCAAAAAAATTCTGGTGTGTGTCACACGCCAAAGGTTTTAGCAAGCAAGCGAAAATAAACCTTACCTCTCAGTACGTAGGACCAAGGCCTCGACTTGATATCAAGTCGTGGTGTGTGGGGCACGGAATGTTCGGACTTCATATCAAGTCAATGGAGGCGAAAGGCTTAAATTCCCCTTAAATCACAATAAAATGATTGACTCCGAAAACAAAAGCCACATAAACCATACCGCCGCATTGTCAACTTCCCAAGCAATAGATCGTCGGCAGCTAGACCGTAAAGGAATGCGCACGAGCCCCGAATGTTAAGCAGTTTGTCACCTTCCGTGTTACCAATTCAAAAGAGACATAAGCGTCGCCAACATCTTCCGCGTTAAGACCTTTCCTATCAGTGCTGGTTATGCAGTTCATCTTTTAAAACATTTACAGGCAAAGTTTTCAAGTCAAGTTACAAAACAGTTGAAGTTTTGAGACATAATACCTTTTAGAATAGGTGATAGGATAAGCGGTACATTTATTTTTGAATATTTTTTCTCAGTATCGACACATTAAGGAAGTCATAACGGTGGTATTATTAAGATATTAAGAACCCTTTTATTCTCGTCGGGTTAAGATAAAACGCTTCACACTTGCTTCACAAAAGCTTCCAAAAAGTTCATATACTTAGTTCACCTGTTGGGTTGAGATGTTCATAGGTTACTAAAATGTTCAAAAGTAACACGTTGTGATATGTCAAAATAATGAATATTAATATTTCCCGTAAATATATATTACACTAGCCTTTGCCTACGACATCAACCTCAAATGATTAAAACCAAAGCAATGGAGTTCCAACAAGTTAAAGAATTTGACTAAATCGGTTCAAATTGTAAGGTTTTACTTTCAACAGTTAGAGTCGGTGCACCGCCTGTCAGTCTTTTGGTAAGCCGGGTAAGAATTTCCCCACATCTGTCGACTCGGAATCAGTTACCGGAACCTCAATGTCCAAACAGTAAGAGCCATCGACCGAGCCGAAAAATATTTAAAAATGTAGTTCACTCTTTCATACATTGCGGAATGGACAGACATGAAAAAGTAACAAGTATACATGTCATGATCCACGACCAACCAGCGACGTTGCCCAACCTCACTGACCTCCGGTTCGCGATCTCAATCCTGAGCGGTCATCACTCACTACTGGCAAGGCCGGGTGTTAATTATCTTTTCGGGTTTTAGAAAAATGACCACGTAACCTACGTTTGTCAGTTTTTAATATACATACTTTATTGAGCGATAAAACTTTAAAACTATATAAAAGTATTGATTTGAATTGGTTTTGATTTTTTTTGTACCTAAACTACCTAACACCTTGAAATATAATAAGAAAAAACCGAGTGGTCATCCTCAGATTGTATAAGTGAGAAATTTCGACGAGGATTCCGGTATATCCAAGTCTATGACAGGAGGTTACCCCAATGATGAGAAAATAATTTAAGTAGATGACTATATTTTCTAATAATTTGACTATTTACAATCTTTGTTCGTTTTTACTGTTTTAGTGAGTAACTTAGTCGGTGTCCCCGGCCACGAGTCCCCCGAGTAGGTACGGTGGGCATGCGTAACGCATTTTCCAGGGACAAAAAAGACTATGCCTCTCAGCGTCGATACAGCCCAGGCCAACCATATTCAGTCCGCCGTTAACCTAGCATTCGCGGATCTGCCTGATTTGGATGTTCAGCCTACGAGCAAAGCAGTACATGGTATTATAATCTTAAAGCTACCTACAAGGAATCCATGACGAACATAAGTATCTGTGAGTGCAGTATTTATACCTTTGTGTGTTTTGAATTGCGCCACGGAGCACCGCGTAATGATAAAAAAAATGTAATTGCATATTTTTAATACACAAATTTAACCTGATATTAAAAATGCGACCGGTCATTTGTTCATATCGACCTGTTGTCTTTTATCAAAGTTGAGTCAGAATAAGTAAGTACTATGATGGATGAAGTTTAAATTAGTATACGCGATATAATCCGTTTTAGTTGTTTTATTTCATGAGTAATTATCGCGGCAACCGAAGACAATATTAAGTAAGTACTAATTAATATAAATTAATAAGTATCCAAGTATTATAAATTGCATTTAAACTTTAAAACCTTGAGATGAGCCCCGTCCCCATAGGCCGGTACGTGTAAGACGTGGGCTCGGCTCTCTTAGTGCCTGAAAAGCTTTGCGAAATATGTCGCAATGACTAATAATATAATATTAAGTACAGTCTAGTTAAAATTATGAACGAAAGTCGTCAACGTTTAAATCTTTGAGCAGCATTAGTACTTTTTCCAATTGCCACTTAAAACCGTAGTCAAGTATTTTCATGTTTAGATTCAGACATGTTGTATTCAATACCCATGACATGACCTAATTACGAGTTGAAACCCTACGAAGGTAATAGTAATTTGTCAATCTACCAAAAACAAACAACATTAACTAAGTAATGGCATCTATTAACAACAATAGACAAATAAACATTCAAATTAGGCGCAATCTAAACTCGCATCGGTAAAAATAAGCCACTGTCCACACAACGACAGCACTATAAATTACAAAACAACTTTATAAATTCAATCGACTAAAACCTAAACTAAGAACTCTACCAACTAACTATGCTTAAACCGTCACTGACAGCGCCACCGCAAACAGCACGACATAACTTTGTCTAGACTATAGAAGGATCATAGTAAGGTGACATCGAAAAACCTTAAGTCGTAGCAATAAAGGTTTCTGTCGTTTGATTGGGGTCATTGGCTGGTGCGGTCGTCGTGGGTGATTTGGTGGCATATGGCGCGCTGACGAAATCACTGTTTTGTTGCGTTTTGTTACGCATTCCGAGTTAGTTGATATTGTGACAGCTGTCAGATTTTTGGCGGGAAGCGACTGACCTTTCAAGATGGCGGCTAGCATGAAACATGCTATGAATGTTAAACATTATATACCAGTTGGTCCTTTTTAGTTAAGGTCAACTTCATGAGATATTTAAGTGCCTAAAATCGAATGCAGGTATTATTTACCTAAGTAAGTAAGTAAATATACTTTATTGCATTAGAACAAAATATTTTTTAAAGACAATAGGTACTGCACGGTGGTAAAGTTTTCTCATCCAAAGTGAACGCTATAATCCATCATGGTAAAAGTATTAAGTCTTCTAATACATAAGTGTGAAAAAAAAAAAACAATAAGTATCTGCTTAGCAGTCTTCTTTTAATTTAAATCTGTGTTTCAATGACGCGTCACTTATCAAAATCCTATTGTTGCAGTCTTCCACATGCTTCCACATACGAGTTATGTCTATCGGTTGGTGTTACCAGCTACAATAAAGCTGAGAATAAACGAAGCGATAAATCAAAGCACAATTCCACAAGCAGTGTTGCCACTTGGCAACCATAAAACGTAATTGAATAATACCGGCCACACGACCGACCGCGAATGGAGGCTGCAATAAAAATTAAGAAAAAATATTCCGCATACCGACAAAGGTGTTTTATTATGGCAATGTTGCGCATTGTTACGTTTACGATTTTAATTTGTATATGCCATAGCGGTGAAACCGAGTATCTTTAAGACATTCGAATGAGGATGAAACAGCATTAATCGCTGATCTCGCTCATCATTATACCTGTTTGTTAGGTACATATATATCCAACTAGCAAATAATCCGAGTAATCCGCATGCTTATTCAACATGCACGCTGATGGACGTAGGAATCTACTGGGAAATTGTTAGATGCAAATAAGAGAATACGTGTCCATATCTCTGTGTACATGCATATAATATCTTATTAGGCATCAAAGCCCATAATGGCAGCTACCTAATTTAACATTGTCGATACAGCAACTGATTTGTAGAAAGTGCAATATTCCACATACCATAAGGCTATCCTTATGGTATTATAACGGCTATCCGTTTTAATACCTACATATTCAAAAATAATTTTGTTATTCGCATATCGTTGTGTTTCGTACGTGATTACACATTTGCCAAATGTGTAAAGTAAAAGTGTATCTGAAGAGGATATTTAAAAGTCAATGATCATACATCATCACACGTCCTTGAAACATGTTCTTATGTCCGCTTCTCGAGTGTTTAAACTGTTTAATCGCCGTGTCAAATCGACGGGCAGGTGATGCAACTTCGACCATCTTTGATCATGGTCAAAATAATCTGTTGGTTATTTTGTATAAATGAAAATGCAGGAATATCTGGCTTTCTGATAAATATTTAGGCAACATCTATCAGGAAATAGACAACATTTCTGCGACTTGTGTTTTGTCAGTTTTACGGAAAGATGAGTTCAAAGAACTTTTTTGGTAGGTACATTCACCTTATAAAATGTATTGCTTCTATAATTTGACTTAGTATTTCCTGTAGCAAGCAGTCAGTATTCATTGTATAACTGTTAGCTGACTTCTAAAATATTCCGCGTATCAATATCTGTTGTTTCAAGTTAAACATATATTTATATTCCGTCGCAACAATGACTGTTGTCAAATTGACAATCAGCATAAGCTTTGTGCTGTCAATTTTGACACTTGAACCCATCGTATTTTGTAATAGCTGCGGCCATGTATCAATTATCTACTGTCAGTATATCTATTCGAGTGTATGTGTTAAGTATGACGTAAGATCACTCTAGAGTTGTGAGAAACTTTGATTTTGTTTAAATAAAATATTTAATGTGCTGCTTGTCATTCGAGAAGGTTAATCTGTTTAGTATCATCGGCCCGAGAAATTCAGTTCCCTATAAATTTATATTATAATTATAATTAGCTTAATTAATAAATGTACCTAATAGTCTATTACAAGTACATAATGCTTGATATTAAAAAAACAACTAAACATATTTATAACGTAGGATTGCTACGCTATCAACTATAAGGTCCTTGCTCATTCCCGGATAGATATAATTTGAGTCATTTCAAGGCAAGAGTGAATAGGCTGTTACTGAACCAGCATGCCACACCCTCGACCTCGTCGACACCTACCATCAGGTGCGACTGAGGTCAAACGCTGGTCAGTCTTGTATAAAATAAAATATAGTAAATGCATTAAATCGATAACTCGCATTCTTGTTGAATAACTGAAGAAGACTCCAAAATTAACGGCTCTTGAGACGTTACAGGGCAAAAACATGCTGTTCATTTAAAAACATTTAACATGATTGAGCCTCATGATAATATTTATTTTAATTTTGATATTTTTTTTAGTTACTTCTATTAAATCTACTTTACATTTATGATAAAAAAGTAATTATCACAGCTTTTCCGCATGCGCAAAAGCCGTTTAAATGTAATAAGGATGTGTTAGTAACCGTAAACATGATAGGTATCGATCACATCGTCATGTATAACTGGCAGAACCAAAGATTTACATAAATCCAAAATCTATTGTTGCCCGTGGTTACGGTGTCATCGCCCCAAATACCGCGCTCGGTACAACAGTGCTTCGTTGTGCTTTGAGGAAGCGAGTTTTTCGACTATATAGGTCAATATGAAGTTTAGTGATGAGGAAAGTCGACTAAATGCTTAAAATTAGACCGCTGTACTTACGTGTCAAATTGGAAAGTGAATGGTAATACTGGTGTGCTGTGTTTCATGTCCTCCTTACCTGTGAACAAAACAAATTGGTAATTAGTCATCATTTCAGAAATTATTATGGGATAAAATAGTCGCCATTACCTATTTTTCGATGAGTACATAAAGATAAAGATATATTTATTGTCAAACTGTAGAGTTCGGACCTAAGAAACATGAAGTTTTTCTTCTTGTTTTTCGAAATATAGAAGTTCTTTGCACAAATTTATTGTAACAAAATTTCATGAACAACATCTTTTTTAACGATTTATGCTTACAATGATTTATTCTTACTTATTCCATATATTTTTTATGACGGAATTAATATTTACGTGCTGATATTTATAAAATATCGACATTGATTCCCATCCCTAAAAGTTGCATCATAGTAGGCATCGGCTAAGATTCGTTCGGTTACGCTCAAAACTAATTTTACTTCGTTTTGTTTTTTGTTCGAACAATGAAGCTTGGGGGCCGGAAAATCATTTATTGAGGACACGAGGCCATTTCCTTTTATACTGTAGCTAGTCAATGAAAGTCTGGTTGTTGTTTTATGCAAGATTTAGTCAGTTGACCGAACTCAACGTCAATAATTTAGTAAATTTGAATTTTGCCTAGATGCGAACAGTTAATCGCTCGTTAACGAGTTGTTTTGTTTTAGTGGCCGATTTCAGTAGTTGCAGTTAAAAATGCCAAGCAGTGTGGTTGATAATTGAGCGGATAAAATGTTGATTGGTTTAGAGTGTTTTGTGTACATGTCAATAACGCTGTTGACTGTAAAGGAGATGGAAAGAGTTGGGCGAACAATGCAGTAATGCAGAAGAGCAAATAACTAGTCAACTAAATCTACGTCGGATTTTTATCATTTGTAACAAAATCTGTCACGCTCCTACAAGTATGTGAGTGCGAAAGTGACGGATAGAATGATAGACGATAAAATGGCAACCACGCTAACCGTTCCGAGTAACATTGCGAAAGTAATATAGACGCATAGAATAGACGACAATCCACAGGATTTTCAACTATTTGAAGGCTGGTTTCGTTGAAGGTACCTTCATTATTAGCTGGTGGGCTATAATCAAATTAATCGGAGTAAACTGACAGCAGTTTTCATACTAAAGTTGTCAAACGACCTGTCAAATGTATGACCATATACTCCGTTTAATTATAAATTTGATTTTAGAGTAAACTACTCCATATTGCCGACTCTGCTACTCGAAGTCAGCTAAACACGATTCGAATCACGTAGTTCTAAAACTTAAACTTCGGTAGGGCACTAGTCTAGCTTTCATACACTTGTCGTCAATTCAAACTAATGCCTGCGCTATAAACTATATAGGTTCAATTTTAACACATAATTAGCGTACCTTTTGAAAATTGTACTCACGGGATTATGTATTCAGCGGCTCTACCGCGAACAACGATATTCGTGAATTTCGGACGATTGACTCTGTCACTCTCATGACACGCTTATTTGGAGTAAAAGAGAAAGATGCCCGTAATATGCGAACTTCGACGTTCGCGGTACCGGGCCTGTTGACGGAAGCCATAAACAATACGTAAGCTATATAAATGATCAAACGCAGCATAATGACACAATTAATACGGAACCAATTTTATAAATTAATAGATACGCTTGACCGATTTGGATAAGGTTAATTCGTTTGACGGATGAGTGTTCCGTTTCAACTTAATACTACAAACTTCAGTCGTTCAGTTCCTGTGAACTTAACTACTATTGAATATGCTAACAAACCGCCTTTCCCAACTGCACGAGTAACTTTGTGATTTTTAAAAGGGACTTTCTGTTTCTGTTTTAAATTTCCTGTGGAACATGTGTACCAAATCATACTTTGAGTTGACCTATATAGCATTTGTTTATGGTAGGATAGTGGGGTTTTTGATTTCCGTGGTTTAAATTGGGTTGATATGAAGCAAGTGGTCAAAAGTTACACGATTCCATGGATAAGTATTTTTATCTTTATTTACAACTAGCTGTGTCCCGCGGTGTTACCCGCGATTTATGAGGCATCTAACTCCATACCAAATTTTATCAATATCATTCCATTTCCATAACAAACATACACACTCACAAACTTTCGCCTTTATAATATTAGTGTAGATTACGTGTTATGTACGTACATAATATAAATGACACAAGTTTTAGTGGGCAAGTGAATAACAAATGTCATATAAGCAAATAAAATACAAAACTACAAAAGGTTTTTAATAATAATACAGTATAATTCATAGTACAATGACGTAGTATCACGGCCGGCTGCTCCATGCCTTCCTGCATCCACCTGAACCAACATAGTTTGACGTCGTATTGTCAAATTATTGAGTAATGTATGTTTATGTCTCGTTTTGTATCGCAAATGATTCACCTTGCCTTTTGTTATATTTTAATTATATCCGGCCTCGCCCGCATGGATACCTTAATTTTTATTGCCCTTAATTATCGTTTCATTAACAAAGAGTGTTGTTAAAAACGCTATAAATGTCAAAGTCTGTTACTCTGCGTATCAATGTTCCCCAGTGCCAAAGTTTTCAAAGAATAGGTCTACCGCGATCTACGAAAAATTCAAGCATCTTTCTCTTTTACTCCAAGGCGTCATTAGAGTGACAGCGACAATTGTTCGTGGTGCCAGAGATGTCTCACGGATTTGAAACCTGTTGCCTCTAGTGAAACCTCCAGGTTGCGCTCTTTGGCAGTCTGTAGGGGAGGTCTATATCTAGTTGACGACGTCCGTCGCTGGATAGGTATAGGTACTTTCGCACAAAGATTATTATTCTCACAGTTTATTCGTAAATGCAAATGTCTTAGGCTCAATAAGGGTACTTTGTAATATAGAACAAACTGAAATGATTACGAAGACTGAATAAATTGGGTTCACTAATCGTATAAAAATAAAATCACTTACAAGTTTCACTTAGCCGCTTAAACAAATAAAGCTCAGGGTGACTTTCAGCGTCTCTTGTTACTATAAGGACTAGATGTAAATAAAAATTTGAGCTAACCTAACCTAACGCTCCCAAGAAAATTAGTCACAATAAAATATAAATGCCGTGATCGTACCGTAACTATGCATAACATCACCGCTTATTTGCATAGTCTGATGGCGACCTTGACAAGGCAAAAACTTCGGAATTCTTATACGAGCCTGTTTACATAATAAATGTTTGTTTCGTGTTAAAATACGAGTGAATAATTATGAATATGGTTTTATTTTTTTACAGAATAATTATGCTGGCGTTGGCTACAAGTGGTGTAAATGAAACCTGGAATTGAGTTGTGATGTCCCTAGCTGTTAGTTAGATTAACTATCCACTATCTTGACTGTAGGATAGGATTGCCATACGTCCCGGTATGTCGGGCTTTGTCTTAATTTTATACTTGGTATCACGGTATTTTTTCATCTAAATACACGACTATATGACTAGGTACGTTTGTATAGGATGGTCCTAAAATATTTATTTATTTCTTTAAAAAATAAGGTCTGTATCCTTTTGCACAGTAACTAGATAGTTGCATATCGTATTTAATGCTATTACAGTAATATTTCAGAGTTATTGTGACCCCTTTTAGCTAAGATAGCTGTATATTTAATAAAAATAGTCCTGAGGACTGGTGAGTTAAAGGAGACTAAAATATTTGAATATTTAAATTTCGGATTTCTTGCAGAGAATATTCCGGTATTGACCTTGCTTTGTTTTGATGAATATTTACGCTTATTTAGGGCTTATAAAATTAAGTTAAATGGAAATAAATATTTTGTACTTTGCAAGGGTAGGTACATTTGTACCCAAATAATAATTTCCTATTTATGAAAACCTCGTTTATTTTTTGTGTAGTTTCACAGATCTTAAGTACTTTAATGATACGATAAGAATTTACCTAAATTACGTTGTCGCTTTGAATAAATGTTTAGAAGTAATGTAATAAATTCTATAATTTTGATAAATATATACAGTATAGTGAGGTTACAAAATTACTGGCAGTAAAGTTAAATTGGCCAAATTTCAAAAGCAAGAATGAAATGAAATATAATACTGTTGTCATAAAGTCCTGGTTCTCCTTCAAGACCACCATGTTATTGATATAAAACAGATCGAAGCGGCAACTTTAAACGATTTGATAGTTGATTGAATCATAAAACGAGCTATTGGATATGTTTTCAATAACTATACTCCATGCTGTGTGTGGTCCGATAAACTATCAATAAAATGGGCTATTAACACTAGTTCAATCACAATACGATACCACATTCTCCAATGTTTAACTGCATATCTCGTATAACTGTATAGTAACGTCCGCGTTTAAGTGTTGATTATCCAAAAAAGTCTTTTTTTTTTTTATGACATAGGCGGCAAACGAGCAGACGGATTGCCTGGTGGTAAGCAATTACCGTCGCCCATGGGCACCCGTAACACCAGGGGAGTCACAAGCGCGTTGCCGGCCTTTAAGGGGGGTTGGAGCTCTGGGAACCTTAAATTCTTAATGGGAACATCAGGAACACAACACTACATACTTGAAAGGTGGCAGTGCTATTATGGCTGTGGTCTTCTGTAAGGAGGAGGTACTTCCCCAGTTGGGCTGCCCCAGATTCAAGCGTTGATGGTACTTCGCTGTGCCCTACCTCTCTGTTTTTGTGGGGCTTATGTTCTAAATTCTGAGTTTCCACCTTCAACTATGTTGTTTATTAATTACCAATTTCTGGACAGTTTATATCGTGCGATTCTGGCTTTTGCGGAATATTTACGTATGTAAAGCTGTTTGGCTAAATAAGTTTTATGGCCACTTTCAAACTAGTGCCGCATCCGATAACAGCGACGAAGTGTGATCGAGACAGCACTTATAGACATGCGAACTATAACAGTCGTCCGTCTACTGTCGCCGAATGCGTAATCCGTTGCTATGTGATAACCTAAAGCTACCTATTTATTTGACTACAAGCTTTGTCTTATTAAATTACCTATAAAATATAATTACACCAGTCGCTATGCGTTACATATAGTCAGCTGCAGAGAAAAGGTACCACCCCACCATATGAGTTTGTAGAGAACGGTGGTACCCTTTCTCTGCAGCTGACCGTACCTATTCGTTGCAAGCAAATGCAATTGGAACTTAGGTACCTCCAATTTCCCATCAACACAAATAAAAACTCCATTCGATTTCGTGCAAATTCTATTACAAACACGCAAACCTTGAACCCCACGATATCAATAAACTACGTGAACCATTTCTAGCTGAAGCCAATAACTTACAAAACGTACCCACATATATATTTCCCGAGGGAAATATCTCTTTTACGATACGTTTTATGAATGACGCTGGCATTGAGTTAGAATATAGTTAATGAGCTCAAGTGTCAATTGGGTTACGTATTTGGGTCGCCTGGCGACGTATGTACAGCAATACTAGGCCTAAAGGGTATATAACAAGACAAGTTTCATAGCGACATGTTGCCTTTTGTCTCAGAAGCGTGTTTGTGACACGTTCTTTGATTGAATTGTTTGGCATTTAATAGTTTTGAAGCACGTGACTTGGCTATAGCTTATAGGTTCTCGCTTTCAAAACAGGGTAAACCAATAATTAATAATTATTACAAATAAGCGATGTTCAGTGTGGTTAATAACCTTGGATACATTATTACATTATTTATCGTAGACATCTACTTTAAGCAACTCGTTTTCTACGCAGGTCCAAACATAGGTAATTTTCAAGATATATCCTTAACCGAAAACACAAACATGTGTGTTTAGTTATATTAAACCTACCATGTTCCGTGCAACTTTCTGCAAGCAACGGAATTATAAGAATTCTATTTTATATGTATATTGTAGAACTCTTGCACAATTGTAGTAAAAACATGTAGATACAAATTCTTTTATCGAATTTCGAGGTAAGTACCCAGCTCTTACGAATTGACCAATGTACTTGACGTTTTCTTTTATAATGACAAAAGGAACAGAAAGAATCTTGAAAACATTTCAATGCATCAGTGGTCATGGGAACTTACTGGAACTCGGAATTAATAAACAAAATGCAAATAATAAAATAAAAGATCTGCAAAATTTATGGACGATACGATGCCCTCTTGACCGCTGGCCGAAAAGGAACATAAGAATTTTATTTCCTTAAAATCCATTTACTTGGAATTCATGTTATGCTGTTGTACTCTCGCATCTCAATTTTTTATTATAAAAGCTTTTAACTAAAATAAAGTCACAAAAGTAAGTAATAATTTTACTAAATTATTAAAATTTACTGTCACATTTCAAGACCTAAAACTTTATTTTAGTAAAAAACTTTATTACGATAAATATTAATATTAAAACTTTTAACTTTATACAAATTCAGTGAAAGTAATATAAATACACAATACATCGAGTCAGTTGTTCTTTCTTAATTATTATTACATGCCATTTGTTTGTATCGGCAACACCTTTCATTTCGGAGAATCAATTTCAACTTCTTGTTTGTTGATAATTTGAAGACGATTTTCTTAACTTTCCACACTTGCTTGCATACATTGTCACTGTAACCGGAGCCGCGTGCTGCCTGCGCGTGCGCCGCTCCCACATTATTCCCCTGTCAGCGCCCAAATTAAGCATTGATGTAGCCAATTTATACCGCTGTCACCGACACTTCGGCTACATCCAGCATACATATCATTAAAGATTGTTACATAACAAATTACTCAAACCTATGGGAAAATATTCCGTAAATAAATATAAAACTCTCATGACACTGTTATGCCACGAACGTATTTTTTTATTTATGAACCGAATGAAATTCATCCTTTTATGCGCATTATAATAAGCATTTTAATCGCTTAAACTATAAGTAGCTTGCCGTTTGAAATTAAAGTGTTTTATAATTATGGTAGTAAAACGCCAGTGCAAAAAATATATTAGATAAACCCGCGGTTGGCACCGGCCGTGTTAATTTAAGTCAGGGTTAGGTTTTATTTTTATCGCTACTTAACCAGCATTTAACGTAGAGCTATTTTAAACTGACTATACAAATGAAGATTCGTGTTTAACTGGCAATAATGTTATGAATTTAGGATGCTTTAACGGGAGTAATGGGAGTATCTACCAATCACTACAGATGTGACAAAATTCCCTTGCTTATTATCTGTCAATAATTAGAAGAAAAGTTTTCAGAGGTTAATCCGTTTCTCAAGGAAAGCAGCGATGTTCTACCGCGTTCTAAATGAAGTGATAAGTTGACATCTCATATGAAGTGACAACTTAATCTTGCCTTAATCATTATACTGGGATGGGATACCAATCCCATCACAAACGATTTAGTACAAATGTCATAACCCACTAACAGTCACTAAATGTTATTGTTTAGGTGCGAGTAAAAATCGAGACGCATGAAAAAGGCGTTTAATATACTTAGTAGCACATGATAACGAGAATTTAAAAGCGCTATTAAAAAAAAAAACAGAATGAGAGACTACCGGTTATAACGACATATCCAGTAAAAATCGATTAATATCATAAATCATAATCCTTCACATGTTGGTATTGCAATGCTAGTCAAGTCTAGGAATTGCTGTTTAGTTTCTGAATAGGGGTTTACAGGGTTCCTGCTAGCAAAATACTCGATTTATATGCAGTGTTAAATAAATAAGGGTTCTTACAAGCTTTATCTAAAGTACTGTAACGGTTTACTCAATGATTTAACCTCATTATATGAGATAAAATTCCCACCTTTAGCGCTGGCATTAAAATATCCACTTTTCCATCTTGTTTTACTAGTAAAGTGTTAAGCGTACTTTATCCTGTTATTTACAATTTTATTTGATCCCGGTATTGGCTAGAGTGCATCTACATGTTTGCACACTAGTAAGTTTAATGCGCAAATGTGTAGTCAGCATGCACTTTACTTGGGACTGCGTATAAAATTAATGACGTAAGTAGTTTTTGCAATAATATCAGGTAAGGTACCAGTGCTCGACATTCCCAATGGACACAGTTGACAAATTACTTAACATTGAAGGTGACATTCATTGGGAAGCTGTCGGGCACCCAGACATTGTTCTTACCTTATAAGAATCTTTATTTAAACCTGTACCTAACCTTATCCTTTATAATGAAAATACTTTGAAATTCGTTAGAAGTAAGCAATTAAAATAAATAAATTAAATTTAACGTTAGACGAAAACTACCGATATATTGATTATGAAAATTATATCTAAACAGGTAAATTAATTTAATTACCAACATCTAATCCTGCTATGTATTTTCTAAAGTCGAGTTCATAAATACGTTTACTACTTTACTCATTATTTCAATGGATTAAGGTTGAGATAGAGTATCATACAATTAAGCTTACCCAAAACATGTCGCCTAGTGCGATATAATTAGGGAGTTTATCAGTTTGTAACTAAATATAGTATTAGAGATAGAGTATGTCTACATATTTAAGAACGCGACTGTACATGTAAAAACAGCTTAGATAACTTATTAGGATAAGATTTTTTTCTCAAACATGCAATGAAATGTCTTCGTTACGTGCGTCATAATAGGCTTCGAAGTATCACGTTTAGGGCGGATCGACTCCGGAGGACAGGTAACGAGTTTCATATAAAACTGAAGGCCTAGGCCGGGAAGTAATTTTTTTTTTAATTTTTATATATACCTGGCGTCTGTGTTCATGAAGCCTGTTCAAACAGCTGAATTATATTTTTTATCATTTTTAGTGACTAAATGATTAGCGGGCTAAAAAATAATCTCGCTTATTTCAGACGAAATGGTATGAAGAGATTTATTTTATTTATCATGTATATGAATATTCATATCATCAAGTTATTATATTTATTTAAAATTGTATTGGCAACACCAAACACTACTCCACTCATGCGCGTTTTTGAACGCATTTTTGAGTCAACCAATCACAGGACACTTTTACATGTTTTAATAATGGCGGAATGGAAAAGTTTCTCGGCGTGTAAAACTCTGTTTATTAAGACTAAATAGTGGTAAATGGTGTGATTCAATGCTTTTGTGACTTAGATATAGTGTTACGGGTGTATAAAAATTGAATAATCTAACCGGGCCCGGTTTTATTATCTATATTTTGTTATTGTGTACCGCCAAAGGCAGATGCCGTAGCGCCATCATTTGAAAGGTAAGTGGTTTTTCTAAATGTTGCATATAGTAATTATAGCCTGACTATTTATGATAGTCATTAATTATTACATCGAAGGCAAAAATACTACAAAGCGGGATTAGAGGGAAAATTAAAAAACTTATGTCGTGAAGCTGTTTTGTTCAGTGGTATTTTTTTATTTATTTCATTGCATTAGTTTGAGAAAAGCACTATACATGCCTAGCCGTGAAAGGGTCTTGAAGACTTCGTATACTATCCGGCCTCCCTACGGTCGGCCGTATATACAACTCAGCCTTCAACCCCCTTTTTCCCGGCGGCTGCAGTAATGTACTATTACGCATTATATACATTTGTAAATAATGAAAATGCCTATCTCTGACACGTCATAATGCAGAGCGTTCAACATAACAAAACGCTGAAAGATTATGTTCGGAGCGATTGAAGGTTGAGTAAGCCTTTCAAAGGATCTTATACATATACCATTATACTCGTATTGTTAGATAAATGGATAACTTGACGAAGGAGATTTCTCCCAACCCGGTAGTATGAGTATTTTACATTTTTTCGCAATAACCTCAACGCTTGCTTTGTGCGATTCCAGAGTATCTTTTCATTATTCGGTCTTTATATAATACACCTAGCGAAATATTTCAACAGGGCTTTATGTGTTAGGTTTTATACTTTTCCTGTAACCACATGACCGTAATTTAGGTATACTCCCAAGGCATAAAAAAACCTCATCGGCAAGTCATCGGCAGGCGTCATTGCACATTGTGTCCCCTACACATTTGGCTATGGAGAATAGCTACAACATATTGCAGTCATAAATGGAAATACGTGTGTCGGAAATAGATCCACAGACGCTGTTTCTTTAGTAAAGATATTATGTTGGCATGGATGAGCATAATATCCAGTGAATGGAATAACCTACGACATTTTGGTCGAGATAAATTTCTAAAAAGGTAAAGGTAAAAAGGTGGCTCCTGGTAAAGATCTCGGGAATACGCTGGTTGTGGGTCGCGCAACATCGGTCATTGTGGGTCGCTTTGGGGGAAGCTTATGTCCACCAGTGGACGTCCTTAGGCTAATATCATAAAAGGTAAAGATTAGACTGGGTTAGTCAGATATATTATGCGAAACAAAAAAAAATGCTGAAAGTTTGTTGCTTTTTAACTTTACTACTACTACTTCAATTGATATCCATAAGATACTCTATACATAGAAGAGTATTTAACAGACCGCGCCCACCCATATTGCGAACCGCTTCACTCTATTTTATCTGTTACAATATTCCCACATCAATCTGTAGATGGCGTTAGAATAATGGCAGCCATTGATTTGAGCACTCGAATGCGTGCGCGTGGGCACATCTTATAGCTAGGCGCAACGGACACTAGGGCAAGTGTGCCATGGTCGATTGCTAGCGGAGGTTACGCTAAGGTGTCACATTATTCTTACTCTACGTAAAGAAGTGACATAAAGAATATGTATCTATGTATAATCATCATATCATATTGTAGTATTTTTAAGGTAATCAATAAGGACTATGGTATACATAATATGATTATGATTAAAATATCTACTACTTGCAGGAAATTTATATTATTATTAAAAAAAAATGAAACATTTTAAAACACTAAAAATAGATGTACGATAACAGACAAGTATATCAAATACTGTGTTCAGGGAATTACATATGGATCACGCAGGAAAATTGGAATAGGTACAATTTACCCTGTGATATTCTGAAAGAAATATATTTCGTAATCCAAAGTCTTATACACTGCCACAAGAGTCTCATAAGTCATAACTTAACAAAATCTAGTTCTAAACATTACATTTTTAATTCTGTGAAATCTAGATTTTTTTTAATAAGTATCTTCCGTTCCCAGAAACTATTGTAAAATGCACATGAAATTTTACAAGTATACGCAGCGGCTATATGACTCACTCATTTCTGCGCCCGCAACCTAACATCGTAATTATGCACTTGAGCAATGTGATGCTGTGCGCTGTTTCGGCATGTTTATTTAAACAGTCCTAAGTGCAAAAGAGACTACTACTTACATACGTCGTTCTTCTAAAAACGTGTTCACGAAATCGACAAGTTTGGTTATAGGTTTATTGAGATGTGTTGCGTAGGTTTGACTAACAGAATCAATGTTTACGAGACAATGCTAATGATACGAAATGATTGATTCGTTATGCATTGCAAGATTATTATATTTATTATATAAGGGAGAGAGCTTTCCGATTGTATAATGGTAAAAGGGCTTTCCACGTGATCTATCACGGAGAAAGACAGGCGTCCAATTTTTTTTTGTTGATAGTTTTATATTCACGAACACAGAAAGAAATCAACTACAAGGTGTGTAGTTCTTCCAAAAACTTACACGAACACACACTTTTAAAAGGTAGTACAGTCAGTCCCTTCTATTTAGTTCACGTTTGCATCCATGGCCCGGTACAATATGAACTTCGTTATAATTATTTAAGCACCACTCAAATTTTAATCATTTTGTACCGTCCTTCCAGAAAGATATTACTAAAGAAAGATCTTACTAATTCCCTTTAAATAGTTTCTGCTCTAGGTACTCTAATTTATTATACCTAATGTTGCCTTCGGGATACTGAAAAGTAGTTAATTCACATGATCTTAGGTTTAGATGCTACACATATTAACCTCGCTAATGATTCATCTCTAGGGTTTCGTATATGATGTAGTATTGATATATAATCTCTCTGCCTCACATAAAAATATAGGTATAGTACTTTTGGAGGTTTATTCGCGTTACACATCTTTAGGTTAGAGCCTTACATAATATGTCAGCATATATTACGTTAAATTTTAGAAACGAAACCCTATAAACGTGTTATAGGATATCCTCATTGCTCTTTCTGATTACTTGTAACGATACGATTACTCGTATATGTTAAGCAGGAAATTAATCTTTATTTCATATCTGTATTAATACACCTATTACATTAAATAATGTTTTCACGTGATACTAATAAATAGGACAAGCTTGTAAAGGTTTACTAAGAAACAGGTACCCTTGGTGTAACTGTGACCAGCTGGCGTCGGTATGTCGGATCGACTAATATGGCTGAACACTTGTTTGTTTGTTAACTGTTAATGTTTACTTATGTTACTGCGTTTGCGGAACGCTGTGAGATTTCTCAATCGAATTGTTAAGTCAAACCACAACATGGGTCTGCTACGCAAAAGTGAGGTTTGTACGGCGGTAAAATCAGATTATTTTTACCATTACAGACGAGAATTCCAAATTTTTCGCATCCTTTTTAATGGTAGGGATAGAGAGGGACAAATTAACGTAAAATTAAACCATTCATTTTTTGTTCTGTATTTTACTATTCCTAAGTGCTACTTTCTTATTTACGAATAAAAGTTATAACACGTTCTAGAAGTTTTTTCATGAAATATAATATCCTACTATTGTAAAATGGTATCTTGCTCCGCCGAACAGAAAACGATTTTCCTGTTTTATTTATATATACTAAACCTATATAATTATATACTAAACCGGGTTTTAGGGATTTAGCTGAAAAGATAAATAGAGACAATAAGACATTGTGAATTCTGTTATTTTTTTATACACGACTGTTCAGTTACGCCTGATGGTAAGTGTCGACGAGGTCGAGGGTATGTAGCACGCTGGTTAAGTAACCTATTTACTCTTGCCTTGAAAATACCCAAATTATATCTTTCCGGGCATACAGACGAAGAAAGCGAATTCCATTCCTTAGCAGTCCGCATTAGGAAGGTAGAAGCGAATCGCTTCGTGCGAATGAATGGAATATTCACAACGTAAGGATGAAACCGCTCCCTTCGCCTGGACGTAAAAATGTGCCAAGAAAAACATTCATATATTTCCTTTTAAATTATACTAGAATTGTCTTTATTTGACTTTGCTTTTAAAAATAATTAAATTTAATATGTGTTTAAGATTATGTAAATTGCAGTTTGCAGTCATGCTACTTTCTTCTAACACAAATGTTTATATTGATTACGTTGACTTTAGAGATGAAATCTAGCTAAGGGGCGATTTTTGACTTTCGACATCCGAAATTAAATAAGCAGAGATCAAAAACAGCACACAAAGTTGTTTATCACCATTATTTTAAATTTTTTTTAATAAATTGAATACATTTTTAACATACCATTTTTTCCTTTTTGCAGTGTTTTAAGCGACAAAATGGATAGCATGATTTTCAAGAATTGCCTCGTTATTCGTATTGAATGTAAACCGCTAATCTACTGCTTCTATTGTGAAGAATGCTTATGTATTTTCATTGTGGAATGTCGTAAGAATTGAAGAAAATTGTATTGTTCAATTCATGTTGCTAAGAGGAGGCATAACATTTTGCGTTCTTGGAATAATGGTGGAATATGTGCGAAATGAAAATATGTCGAAAGATAAAAGGCGTTCTTCAGCTATGTCGAGTAATGACTAAAGTGTGTAGGGATAAATAGGTCTCGCTCTGTAGGAATTAAAACTTGGTAATTTCTATGTTTGTATCTTAGATCTGATAAGCGTGTTTTGTTTCATATTACGTTAGATTTTAGTATTAATTACATTCATTACAGTAAATATCTTACATAGTGAAGAGAGTAAAAGTGTATATTATGTCAGCCAAAAAATTCGTACAAGTAAGAAGAAGAAGGAAATAAGGGGAGCTAGCTGGAACCTAGGCTAGAAAGAGGAATATATTCGCTATATGCCTCTTGTTTCAGTGAGAGCGTTTTAGGATGTAAGTGTACACTCCAAGTTGATATTGTATTATGTAACATATTGTATTGTCGCTTAATTCTGTTGTTTTTCCAATAAAAAAAAAAAATATATTCTAATTAAGATGAGTGGGCTAACAGAGATCTGTAGGTATATACTACAAACCACTAACTCAGAACACGTTGAAGAACCTACCTTACATTGACGCGTTTCTTCCTGACTGGTCAATACCGATACGTGGATAAAACAGATATAAGCCATTAACATTATATAAGACAATTTTCGCACTTAATAATTTTAACTTTAATATTGTCTCCGGTTGCCGTGATAATTATTCATGAAATAAAACAATTAAAACGGATTATATAGCGTATATACTAATTTAAACTTCATCCCCACATTTCGAACCCTTTAGCAGCGTTCGTGGTCATCGGGTGGATCTTTTTCCTACGGGTGTGAAATAACTCCGAAAAATGATATCATCGGCAGTGATCGCTTACTTCGCCAAGCAAGCAGGATTTTTTTTTTATCTTTGTTAATATAACAGTTCAACTCAAACGCTAATCGCCCCACAGGGACCAATTGTCTCCTACGTCTCGCAACACAGCTGATAAATTAATTTTTGTACCTAAGGGCGCGTGTCGACACTAACAGCGGCCACTCAACGTTTTCCTGGCGATTTCATAGTATTCGGTACGCCACGTGAAGTATGTGAACGTGGCATCTCCGCAGCGTGCAATCTTATGGGAACGCCGAGAAAACGCGGGACAGAATCTCTAGTGTGCCCACGGTCCTAATGATGACCGTACCTAGCTTAGCTGACCGTGTCAGGGGATAAGCATATCGGCAGCTCTAGTGAAAATAAATAAATAAATAAATAAAATAAAATGTATTTATTTCAAGTAACAATGACTCATACATTATATTATGTTAAACACAGCATTCAAAATAAAAGGGAATCTTGCTTCATACATGCCTATCGCATAGGCCATGTACTCAAATGCCCACTTGCGCCATCCAGGGTTAGCCGGTTAACCCAGAGTTAAGTCTCCGGTTAGTGAGATTGTGCAGGCTTTGATAGGATTAAATAAAAGAATAGTATATAATATGGTAGTTATTAATTTAATATATTATTCTCCTCGCTATCAGTTTGGCAACCAATTAATTTTCCTTATTTTTTTTTCTTCACAAATAACATAGTATACAATAACAAATCGCCAGCGATATCTAAAAATAAATTAATCGAATGAGTCAAAGTGTAAAAACCACAAGTTTTTCTTAGAAGCTTACAAGGAAAATATTGATTTAAAAGTGGTAGGTAATCAAGTATTTATTGATATAAAGACTAACTTTAGCACATACTTCTAATAGAAACATATCATTAATTGCAGTTAATAGCCTTTAAGCCCATTTATACGAAGTTATTAACCTCTAGTATCAACGTAAATAAGTAACCTACTTAAATTTCAAAATGAAAATAATTTTTTAAATCTTTATGCTACGCAACGAAGCAAACAAATTCATTCTTTAAATTACTTGGTTGTAACTGCGTTGGATTATTTTGCGTCTCATTCTTTTTGCACAACTTCGTTAGCCAAAAAGGAACAAAGAAGTTTTTGTTAACCAAAGATTTGCAACACAAGGACCTCTTATGATCCGAGATGATAATCAGGAAGACGCCATTACAATAACATAAGCATCTTGGTCAAGTAAGGTAAGATTAAAAAAAAAACAATGTTGTTTTGTACGCTGTCTGCTAATATTTGTTGGTCAGCAATATACGCTTTTTTATCTGCGTAAACTAAATTTCGATATTATTTTATTTAGGACTCTTTATTGAGATCAGTGTTTATATTTTGCTACTGAATGCATTTTTCAATACTTCATTGTTTTTTATTGTTTCAATTGTTTTATGACTTAAGTGTGTGAGACGCTCTCATAGAAAATGCATAATGCAATATTTTTGATAACAAATTATTATATTTATATTTGATAATAAATAGTACATAACATAAGAACTAGGTTTTAACACTTTAGACATAGCATGTATAAATACTTTAAAGCCCTTTTGAAGAAGTGTATCCTCAAAATGAAATAAGCAAAGGAAATAACGTAGGCATTTAGTGGATCCTAACGAACCGTAACAAACTAGTTAAAGTTATTAAGTTCTTCATATTAATATGTGTAGTAGAACACAAATCATTGAATAAAATAATCCGTTATCGTATATTCACATCGTGTAGGGTCAAATTCGTTTGAAATCTTCTTTACCAACAGCACATTATCTTGACACTATAAATCTCTACACGGATTGGTAATAAGTTCCTGATTGACAGTAAGCGCTCCTATTCCGCTTCTGATTAACATAATCCCTGTCTGATGTATACAATGACAATGGTCGTGACGATTTTTTATTTATTTTAATGATTAATGACAATCTCTCTTTATATGGCTTTCGCGGATGTGAGCAGCATGCACGAAATATATCAGGCAGGGTCGTTTTTTGTTGCAGTCATGTGACTCATATTTAAATAAGTGCATTATGTAGTTTAGCTTTCCGCGATGGAGGTGAATATTGCTGAGCAAGCCCAGCATCGCGAACATCGAAGTTCGTATATTTTGAGCATCTTTCTCTTGTACAGGGTGATCAAGAGAACAAGGCATGACACGAAATTCATAGTGAAGCTAATTATGTCAATCATATATTATTTTTCAGATGGTAGGTAGGTGGAAAAATATTCTCAATGTATTTAAATTGAGACTTCGGTGCCGTTAAGTGTTCGATACGCTGACTACAGGTCACCCATGATGACGTATACTACGAAGGATAAGATAGAGAAATTTGACAAGTCTAAGCGGTACTCGGATAGCACAATTGGAAGTGCACTGGGCTAGTGATCCAGTGGTTGTGGGTTCGAGTCCCGCTTCGAGTCAAATTTTTCTATTTTTCTTTCGATTTAAATATCGAAGAAAAATATTTGCTTACAATTTCGTCACCCTACTCAAAGTGACGTCTTGTCGGTTTCCATACTGCGTATGTCAAAAGGCATGGAGTAACCATACTTTGAGATTATTTTAATTGAAACAATTTGAAAAGATTAACGTTGATTTGATCAAATACTACCGTAAGATGATATTGATCAATTTGAGTTAAAAAAACTGGCTCTTGGTCACCATCGAGAAATCATCCTATATATTCAGATATATAGGATGATTTCTATACGTACGTACGAGTACTATATTCTATACTTTTCGATATTTCTACATTGTTAAATATTTACATGCATAATGTACTGAAGATTTCTGATTGTTTAGCTGTACAAGTTATTTTATTACCTAGTACTTAGTAGGTAATTTAATTTACTTTTAGTCTAGTTTGTATTGCTATACCATTGCAGGGTTTATGTTGACTTTTTGTACTTACACGTGAAACGCAATAAAATATATGATTATGAGCTAGGTGATTAACAGTTTTATACGAAATAGCTATGATATATTGTATTGATAGAGTGCATTTTTCAAACGGTCAAGTATATATATAATACGTAACCTTGCACACGGGTCACGCCGTGCGGAATGAACTGACATCATCACAAATTAACGAGAATCACTGACTCATTGCGGAACAGTAGTTGATCGTTAGCAAGAACTAAGAAGGTAATAGGTATTAAAAAAGTTAATAGGTGGGTTTGCAGATTCCACTCTGCACTCTGGTAGGTTCTCGGAAATATAAAAACATAGATTCGACTTAAAGTAATATGTGTTTTTATTATTTTAACATTTATGGTAAGGGCATGGGCAAAATGAAGATAACATTTTTTCCAGAATAAAAATATCACTTACTAACCTGAAGCCAAATAAGCACAACTTATGTATAAGTTGCTTCAGAACATACTATATCGACGCTGTCAAATGTACAAAATATTTCGATTTCCCAATTATATACCAAAATCTAATGCATACTAAAAGCTACATTTTAACATATGATATATTCACAAAACTACCAATTATTTTGTTATTTATTATTATTACACTTTAGTAGATGGTAGGCATTATTTTTTATTTACATGCAAAATCATTTTTAACTGACATATAATTGTTACAATCTACTCAAATTTCTTGGAAATCGCTATAATTTCAAACGTAATTTTTCACAGACTTAATTATAATACTTGGGTGGTCCGAAGTTCGAATTAATCTCTCCTTCTTATACGGAATGAACTTATCGCATTAAATCCTCAATGGTCAGTTTATCAATGTTGGATAGATTAAATGTCACACGGAGTAGTTCGGATTGAGAAGTTTTTGTATGGATTAATCTCTTTTTTACACGTTACAGCTACATTGAGAAATCCTAAATTGAGATCTACTAATAAAATTACAATGCTATAATTTATCACAGCCAAAAATAACAATGTACCTACCTATAAGCGTAACAATGTTACCAGTTAACTGTACAATTTTGGTAAAACTCAGTCAGACTCGTCTGAGAAATAATTATTTGTAACGAGATCGTCTTACAATAGAACCAACCAATATGAATTTGACATTTTTATAAAACCGAAAACTCTACTCAGTTAATGGGCGTAACCTAGTGTGACATTAACATTTTGAACGCTTTTCCTCTCGCATCAAAATGTGACGTGTAGGCCAACGTATCGGCTAGTGAAGAACAAATATACTTAAACCTTATCTGCCAGCGGGATAATTGCTTTGACAGCGTCCGCCATAGCCACTTTAGGGGTCGGTGGTGGCGTGGCAGGCACGACGTCACGCGACAACCTTATTGGTGCTTGGCGTTCAAAGGGTTAAAAGAAAAACGGGTTTTTATCTATAAAAGGTTTTAAAAAAAAATTACGATAAAGTATATTTGTTAAGATAAAGTACGGGTCTTTTGTATATATAGGTATGCAAAAGAGTTTCACAAAAAAATACATAATGTTGTTTAAGACCACGTGGGTCTTATACCTGAATAGTGCCATACTCAACACGAGAAAAGCGTAGGCGTTTTTCCAAATTAAAACTCATTCACTTTCTAGCGTGTTCAAACTAATCAAATTACGGTTCATCCGTGACGTTTTGCAGTGCGACCACTCCAAACATTCGTAATGGACGGACTGTTTGCGTAAGTAGGGTTGTCAATAGGTGCAAGAGTTTTAGCCATTATATGGGTGTTATATTTATGTTATGAATCCATAACAGTATATTATTGTTTACGTAAAGCCAAATTAATTTTTTGATGTAAAATTTAAATGATGGTGGCGGTTTTATATTAAAAATAAAATAATGATTAAAATCTCTTTTCTCGAGGTAAATATACTGTACGTTCGTTAGAGAACTTTGCTTCAATTGCTACATCGCGCACTAGATAAATATAGCGATGATACATTTAAATAAGGTCAAGTACCAGTGGTGCAAGCTATAGATTTAAGTCGTAAAGTCAGAAGTATTATACAGCATTATTTTATTATGTAGTGCTCGTAAGGTCAGCTTTCATTTGTAATGTATTTACTGGAAAAACAGGCAGGACAAGAAGTTACAAACAGTACGACAGTTCCCAAAGTATAGCACACCAAACTGCATTTAGTATTAATTGATATGCGTGGTTTTACCTTCTCTAACACATGGCTTGGCCTCAATGACGCGATCTTTATCTCGTCCAATGTTAAGACTACTTTTAATGATTACATGGCTCAGTCAAAGCTGAGCGGGCCTAAACTGAGTAGCGTTAGCGTATTTAGTGGGAGATTCATCAAAGAGAACTGGCAACCCTAAAGTGTGGGAAAGTGGACGAAAAATAGTGAAATTCGTTGGTTTTGTCAGACGTGTGAAAACACGCTTTCCACGTGCCGCTCTTTTTAATTGAGTACCTTTTGATTACACTAATGAGGCCTTTGTGGTTTCACATAAACTTAATTATTATGAGAAATAATTTTAACAATCCGCACCGTTGCGCACAAATCGGCAAATGCTACTAAGACAATAAGTTTGATCCTAGAAATTATACTAGTATATTGACGATTTGGTAATATTTGCCGTAACATCACCGAAATTCCATTTTTTTTTTTACATAGGCGGTAAACGAGCAGACGGATTGCCTGGTGGTAAGCAATTACCGTCGCCCAAGGGCACCCGTAACGCCAGAGGAGTCACAAGCGCGTTGCCGGCCTTTAAGGGGGGTTGGAGCTCTGAGAACCTTACTCACCATCAGGAACACAACACTGCATACCTGAAAGGTAGCAGTGCTATTATGGCTGTGGTCTTATGTAAGGAGGAGGTACTTCCCCAGTTGGGCTGCCCCAGATTCAAGCGTGATGGTCATCGCTGTGCCCTACCTCTCATAATATTTGTTAAATAAACTTGACGCTCGGAGAAGCTGTGAGAATGAGTTAATAATTTAATTAGATCTCTTTTCCTTCTTCATTATAATTATAATTTTAATTACAATCTTTTCTTTGGGGAGACTATTCGATATATTACCATTCAATATTTATATAACTGAAACGCAAAAAAGCTTGTTTACTAAAATGGCCGACGGCACTAATTAACGATGGCTCGATTGGTCCGAAATGGCAAATTTACTTAGCAATATTAACATTTGTACAGCTCATTAAATAAATTCTTGAGTTCTTAAAAAACAGACTTCGCTTTAACTTGTTAATTAAGTTCAGTAAGATCAATTAAATTGTATATAAAAATGGAGGTGAAATGTTAGAAGCGCAATTTAATTTATGTGTATACTATCGTAGTCTGTAGTGACCCTACCTACGAAGCGGGAGGGTTCTAATCCTACTCTCTAAGGCATTTATTTGTGTGTTTTTCACAAATATTTAGTTTTTGGGTTATGGACGCTATATATTATATAGTATACATACATAGTTCCATAATTAAGTACATACATTTGTATCAGATTGTCCTAAATACTTATTTATCTTACAAATGCATAACGGAAAGGAGTGGTCAGACTGTCGATAGGTACAGCATAAATAGCAGTCGTGTGTGAAATAAAATATACATGTGTGATATTTTTATTCCATATGTAAAGAACAACAAACTTGACAAGCAAAAAGTCATAAATAAAATTATTTTCAACGTACTTCCTAGTAAAATGCATACACTTATATCTTATTTGCCATTATACCGCTAATAGACTGAATATTAAACGTAAATAGGTATTGGGTAGTACAGAGCTTAATAATGATACATAGCTATGTCTAATATACCTACACACATTGTAATTTCGTCGTCTAATAAAGTTTATATTAACAACCAATGAAGATTTTTTAATGTGGCAAAAACGTGAATAATTATCAAAGCTTAAGAATGGTTGCGTGAAAATAGCCGAAACGTGTGTTGGAAAACCTTAAAGTAAACGCTATTATTACCTTTACTAACATTCACTTGGTTGTTCTCTCATCTCATCATATAAAAAAATACTACCTACTATAAGTTGGACATCAGCATACACATATTTCAATTATTCCCTTTTTAGTGGTACAATATCAAGTCAGAGCGTAGAACAATGACATAATGTGGCCATTGAATATGCACATTTAACTTACCTTGTAAAACCACAGAGCCCTAAGAACCCAAATGATTACAGGACAATACCTACTTTATACCAAATACTCAAAGTCTAAAATTGTACAGTCGACAGTTGCCAACGTTTTCGCAAATGTTTTTTGCATAGAGATGTCATTGCGACGAATCGATTTGTTTGTCGATTTCAAATTCAAATGAGTACTTAGTAAAACGTTGGCAAATATATGCCAAGGTACAGTCCGTGATGTGAGAGCAGAATGTTCAAGTGTTCGTTCGTTTCAGTGTCTAAAAATAAATACACACATAAGTCGGAATCTCATCCTAATGATATAACTTTCAAAATATATACCTTATTTATAAATAACATTCCAACCTTTAGGGGTAGACTTAATTAGATTTTTTTTTATCGCCTCAGTCGTATTCGGGAGTGATTTTTTTAAATATTATTTTGAGAAAGATAAAGTGTACGCAACGAATATAATATATTATAGGTATTATCTTCTGGATATCTAAAATGACACAGGAAATCCCTTGGGATACAGACCTACCTGTATAGATTAACTTTACTTATACCAAATCATTAAGAATGCGAAGTTATTCTAAAGATTTGTAGAATAATGGCATAAGATTTCTACTCAAAGCTGTATCTATACTAAATACCTATTGAATAAGAAGAGTAGATTTAGGCAGTTTAGCATAAACTCAAATGCATACCAGTAGACGGAGTAATATTTAAATGTGCATGTAAAAGGCATTCGAGTGAAAATCATAATCTCAGCAACACAAACAAACATCCCATAAAAACGAGCATTTTCACCTAAATACAGAGCAGGATTCGTGCCGATATGCAAGTAGGTTGCAGCACAATGAATGGCCCACTTCGCGGGGAACTCTGCGCCCATGTAGGGCTCAGAAGGGCACCATAACTGTCTCTGCATTTATGGCATAGGGATTGTTTACTTCTCGCGCTGTTCGCCCAATTCTGCCGCGATAGCGTTCGTACCTAGAATCTGCATTAGAAATTCATTTGATATGATATTTTATCCTTGGGCAATATAGCAGTCAATTTTAAATGCATATAGGGTCGAGAAGCCAAGCGCGGTTTATTTAACCGAAAATATATCTATTTCTTTTCTAACAAGGTCCCACTAATTTCCATATCTAAAGAATTTTGTTTCAATTTAGTGTTGCTGGCAGCCTGAAAAAAATTCTTCAGAGATATTTAAATTCCGGTTTGTAAGGTCCCGCTAATTTTACATTGACAATTTTTTTAGGGTTGTCCAATTAAAATTACCAGAATTAGGCACATCGAATATGGAATTAGTTTAATTTGCATGAGTCAGATATGTAACTACCTGTCTGAAGCTATGATATCATAAACTAGTGTTTTAATGCATTTGCATACCGACATGCACGTCACGTATGTAGATGAACACATATATTTATCATCTGAAGTGATGTACTTAGTTATACTAATAACTTCCTAGATACGATCAACAAGCACTTAATTTATAACAGTTATATATATGATTAAACACAAAATGCAGTTACATAACTACACATTTTTTATGAACACAACCTAATTAGGAAACCCACATAAACTAGTTAGTGAAAACCGAATTAAAATTAAACCTTATCTAATGAGAGGTGAACGACCTCAGAGTGAAGTTACAGCAGATAATATGAGCAACAATGCAACGCATGCTGAGGTAGTCATTTTATCTCGCTTACTCACGTATGCATTTAGTTATAAGTACATTTCATTTGTAGATGTTTTATTAAAGGTGTTTAAGATTTATACATATTGTTGAGGTTGTATATAGTTAAGATTTTATTATTTCTTTTCTATTTCCATTTTTAGTTTCTTTTTTATGTCAATTTATTTTTTTGTTTTTGAATTAGTATATTTTCGTTGCTCAAAGCTGTTGGTTTTATTTACAACTTACAACCCAAATAGAGTTTTCAGTTGACCATAGAAAAAGTGAGAGCACGATCAAAAACGTAGTATCAAAACATAATTGTGCCATAATATACATAAAATAAGATGATGAAGAATTCTATCTGTGTATGTATCAGTAAGTTTGGGAAGTGCTTATGTCCTTATGGATATAATGAAATTAATGAAACATACTAGTCTTATTTGTTTACAGAGGTTTGGAGTTATAGAAGGGTCAAAAATGGCACCAAGTGGTTCATGTAATTACACTAGACGCTGGCGAGCCAGTAAATTTGCTTGAACTTGGCTTGACACGCTGCCGTTTCGACAAAGGGAGTGGTTGATTCAACCCCGTACAAGTATGTTTAATTGCGATTGCCGCAGTGAAGGTGATAAGAATGCAAAATATTGTTTTATTTCTAAAGTGGTTTAAAATGGCAGTCTCACTACCGACAGCTTAACAATGCATTAGCTGTACCTATCCGGATTGATGCGTTGTTATCATTACTTATGTCTCTACACAAAGGCATAATACTACCTATATAATAGATAGGTAGGTCGGAACCTGCAGCTCTCCGCGTCGCAGAATGTAAACTATATTTACCGAACCGAATTTTGCTGATTTAAGTATGTTAATTTTAAAAATTGATCTAGATCTGAGTGATAGGTTTTGAGCTTTCTTTAATAGTGACTATATATCATTATGGGGTCTGTGTTATTTGTTAAATAGCTTCTTCACATTATTTTGAAATCTACGTGGAATTTTCTGTAAACCTAGAATATATTTTTAGTTCTGTACAGTAAAAATCGATATTAAAGTGACGTTATATAATACTTAAGAGATCCTATAATAGCGTGACCCGTTGTGCGCAATTCCTGTTCTTCCTACATGAACAAAATAACATATGATAAATTATTACATAACATAAAGTTAGTTATCAATCAAGCCGGAATGCGGGCGCTGCTGATAAGCGCATCTGCTGCACACTGCACACACAAGTGCTGTGTCGACACACGCCTTCCTTGCGGGAGCTTTGGACACACTTGCGGAACGGTGAAGTAACCAATATAATCATGGCTGTGTACAAAAGCAACTACAAGTACTAGTACAGTAATCGGTACATACGATTAAGTGTTGCTGTATGTTACGATTTATTAACGCTTTTACACATTACGGACACATTTTAACGGACGACACATATAAGTTGAGTAATGATTTTAATTTGTCATCGACATCTGAGACTCGCACTGCATTTTCAAAGTATCAAATCTGACGCTTTTATATTTAGTTACTAATCTATACGTACGTACCTATAATAGTCATTTGTTATACAAGGGAGGAAAGTTAGTATTTACCTTCTATATAATATTGAGACCCGAGCTAGAAAAAGATTCCAAAATTGAATCACAAGCATAGCGAGTGGCTCAAAGAGTGGAATCATGATCATTGGGAGGGTTTCAAAGCACGAGAGGGGAACACATTTTGCTACCGAGTGATACACACAATTTTTCACCTGCAGGAAAAAAATTGGTCTAAAACTTGTAAAATGTATTCAAAATTAATTATCATTTCGCATATCGTCAGATGAAAACCAAAACTCACAAAAAAAAATATTAGACAAAAATCAACCTTATTTAGGTATTAATATGATTCACTATTGCTATTAACTTGTGGTAGTTATTAGTGAGTTTTGGTTGTCACCTGAATATATTATTAGAGTATTTTGAGTGCATGCCACAAAAAAGGTTATTTTTTTAAATAACAAACGTGTTGTTCATCTTGTTCTCGTTTGTATGAAGTATTAGGAAGCGAAATACCCTACACCCACCCTTACATGGACAAACATAATGTAACACCAGGTGATTTTACAACGAGACACAAGATGTAAAACGTTAAAGTGCCGTAATGAAGGTCGTTTAAAATCTCATTACAGCGCGAGAAACTAACGACTTGTTATTTATAATAATTAATCTCAAGTCGCATTGGCGAATACCCTGTGGCCATCCCTAATTACCTCGCGAAACAAGGCTATTAGAAAAGTACGCAATGTCGTTAATGTAAGGAGTTCATGACATCTTTTTATTTTATTGTGGGTACATTTTTTCCCTTGGGACTATGCGTCGCGTATGTCTTCCGAACTCGATATTTCCTTTATTAGTCTACCGAAAAACCCAGGGGTGCCTGCCTTATTGACTAGCGGCAGGGACGCGGTAACTTTTCAGTCAGCGACCCCGCCTGAGGCCAGTTTCTCGCCAAAGAGCCATATTATCATCAATATGATATCACGATCCTCGCATCATAAAGGGTAGGTCCAGTCACGTACAGGGATTGTTGAGCTACATGTTAATGTTCTTATTTTAGCCGCTTAATGAATAATTAACGTCTTCCTATAACGCATTACATGGATAAGTTACGAATATAGGCAAGTTGCTCGACCATCCCTGTGCATGATGTGCAAGCTAATATAGGAACGAACCGTACTCGTAACAAGATAATTAAATACCTACCTAACTAAAGGAACTAAATGAGTGTACATGATTATTTGTCCATGTATGTAAATATCAATATCTTATTATTTAAAGTCTACACACACTCATTTAACTTTATTCTATTCTGCGACTCTTGATAAGTGAAAGTACATAGAAATACGTTATTAAATCGTTTTTTTTAATTCTACTACGTATAATAAACTTACTTTTATTATTATAGCGAGTCAGTACTATTTGGAGACCATATTTACGAGTTTAGATACTAAATTTAGCCGATGTCGGGCTCTTAATTATTAATTTAGTAAAAGTATTAATTAAATAGGAGGCTGACAGCAGTTTTGCTAAATACCTTGCGCTTTCTAATACACCGATAAATTAGTCAAATTAAAAACTGCTCAATTCATTCGACTAGTGGTAATATAAATATACAAGTTAATAAGATAATGTATGTATATATATGTAAATTGATTCAGCAAATTGCACGTTGACTGTTTGGAATGTGTCACCAATTTAACCTTGCCCCCGATGGGACTGGGTAACTATTCTATTAAAGTAACAATAAGTCCTAATTTAGCTTGCCGATTCACAAAGGTATAAAAATGTATTTATTTGAATGAGAGAAGCAAGGGCCTTTGGCGCTTACGTCGTGAAGCGTTAAATTTGCATTAAAGCAGTATCGATAATGGCATAAGCGTCATATACACTAAGGTCCACCTAATACATATTTTACTAGTTTGCTACATTGTTAGATTACGTGGTTTTAAGTTAAATATGGCTATTATGGTTAAGTGATGTTTTTGTTGATATAATACAAGGAACTAAATAATACGTCAGCGTGGAAGCATTTCAATGGTAAATAAATGTTAAACCCATTTACCAAATGTGCTCAAACAACTAATGTTGATATAAGTGACGCTATTCCGCGTATGTGATTTGACTGTCAATATCAAAATATCGTTTACAATATTTACTAGTTACAAAATCTTGGATAAAATGCCAATACTACTGTAGATATAATGCTCTACAAATTCATCTCAACCCTATTTTATAATAACGTTAACTTTATTCAGTAACTTTGTCGCAGTTAATGAATTTATTGGATTATGACTACCGTATAAAATATTAATAACGTACTCAATAGCATTATAAACAGGGCACTTTACGTGGTAATTACTATACAATATTATGTAGGTTCTTATTATTTTTTTTAACCTGACTTGGGCTTTATCTACCGGTTCGGCACGATATAGATAGAGCGATCGGACTGCGTGGGGGGAAGGTAGCCTGGGGAAAATCCAGGACCCTTCCGCACCGCAGACGGTCTCAACCGAATCTGAGTGGTGTGTAATGCAATCGAGCTAATGGGAGTTTTATTGTTGGTTCGCTACCCCTAGCCTGCTGGTAAAGACTCCAGCAAGAAACCCAGCAGGCCCGACCGCTGTCGGAGTGATTATATTCTGTATGACCATACAACTATGTATCTTTAAGTTAATTATTCAAGCCGACAACAAAGTTCTAAACACATTCATTCATGAGAATGTGTCACTGGAGAGTTTTTGCCATTCGACCAGCTCTGCGTCAAGCGTGACATCATTTTGATATGTGATATGTCGCCGACAAGTTGCAGACGACAGACGCCAACAGTGCCCTTACCATGAGTTGTGACATTGACGTTTTCGATAACGAGTATCGAGCTTACTACATGTGCTTCTCGTTCGCACTAAAATAGTACAAGCGAGATGCAGAGATAGTAAACTCGATACTCGTTATCGAAAACCTCAAAGTCACAACTCGTGGTAAGGGTACAGTACCTCTGCCATGAGTTTGCGAAAACGTAATCGCTAGCGTCAGCTTGAAATATTTGTATGGACAAATTGTATGTACAGAGTATCTCAACTCGTTGTACAGGTACAGCGCCATCAGATACTCGTATTGGGACCGAGCGCGACGACAGCGCCACGTGACAGGCAGCCATTGTGGACAATATTGTCACCGCTGTCCAACAAGAAGGAAGTAAATATTGTGAAATATATTAATGAAATCTTGTATTATTTTACTATATTACACAATTTTGGACAATGGTAGTCAGAAATATTATTGCCAATAACATTAAAATTGAATAATAATATTAATTTTAGAGGTTAGGTACCTTACTTTTTTTTTCTTACGGCAAATATCCACTTATTTCTTTGGTCTCGTTTCCACCATGGTCTTGGAAATTGGTAAAATTTACAGTCGCTATTCTTCCTGGTGTTATTACAATTCACAACAACACATCTTACCAGGACCATATTTTTATCTCAAAAACGATTAGAAAATGTTTACTCCAATATGGATTTGACAGCTCAAGTCAGCGACAAAAATGTCAATTTTAGCCGTAGCGAGCGCTGTGATCGTTTCTGCTTCCCCCTCCACCCGCTTTGCACTCTGCCAATATAGGAGCATCAGATATAATGTAGCAAACTAGTTAAATATATGTGGAGGCGTCCATAAATATTCGAACAACGCCTCTATTGTCGAAGCCATACATGTTCAGATATTTGTGACCACCACCAATGCGCCGATATAGTTGATAGCGACTGTACTGCCATATTAAATTTGAAACGTTTGACCGTTTAATGACAGTTACCATAAATTAATTAACTATTAAATACCGTTATATTGTCTTCGGTTGCCGCGATAATCACTCATGAAATAAAACGACTGAAAAGTCGGGATGAAGTTTAAATTAGTATACGCGATATAATCCATTTCAGTTGTTTTATTTTATTAAATACCGTTTTTAACCGTATCGTACCGTTTTTAAATCAATTGACATATAATTAAGTCCCTCGTTTTATTATATTCCATAAGTGTTAATAATAAACAAAACCAATTGTAATATAATTTTATATTTTAATTTAAACGCTGTCCTTTGCTGAGCTATTTGGATTTATATTTTTTAATTGTTTTTCTTATCTTCGTATTTGCAGTAGATAATAAGTATCTTCCTAATAAAATACCTAGTGAACTATTAGTTTATAAACCGTACATATTCTATGAATTCAAGTCGCAGTTAACTACTTAAACAAAACAATTGCAATTATTTTTGAATCGTAATTACATGATAATAAAAATAAACCTATAATTGTGACCCATAAAATAAAATATGTCATATTTCACATCAGTAAGTTAATTTAATAACAAAATTAATGACATTTAAAGGTACCCTGATCCTTAAAGTTAGAAGATTTTTCATAAAAATGGAAACTTTGATGAAAAATCTTTGTTTGTCATTGTTGTACAGCTACAGTCAAGGATATCGATACACCCATAGTTGCAAAATATGTATACATGAACCTTATTACCTTAATGTTAAGGTATATTTTGGCAATTTGACCATATCGATATCTTTGAAATTGATTGTACCTAATCTTTGATAATCGAAGTGAATAGTTAATTAGGGAGCCGGTGTTCTCGCTTTTTGCGAGCTGAGGTCATCGGTTCTTGACGTCAACGATCTGCTTAAATTATTATGCTAACATTTTTTACCCTGAATTCTGTGTTGAAGTGTTATTAAATTCGGGTTTGGATATCGAAAGAACGCTTTATGATAGACATCTATTCAATTTTCAAGTGCCCTAAATATTTATAAGACTTAATCGCTATGTTCCTTTGTCTATTATTAGGGTTGGGACTTCTTCTAAATCATCGTTTTAATAATCGACTTTTAACTGAATTTAAAAAATCGAGTAAAGACTTTATAAGCGATTATTTATTTTGACTCTGTTACAAGTACAAAATTATGCATGGAGACAATTAAAAAGTAACGAAATATTTGAAAAAGTAACAATGACCACATCTTTAAAAGTACCCAAAGTATTTTTATTTCTAGTGCAAACTCTGAATGTGCCGTGTGATGCCGGCTGACTAGAATAGCACCACTCCATCTCCTCCCGCGGGTGTCGTAAGAGGCGACAAAGGGAAAAATCCTACGGACGGGCAGCAGCGTCCGTCGAAACCCAATCTACAGCTACTGCGGTCGCCAACCCACCTGCCAAGCGTGGCGACTATGGCAATTATCCCCAAGATGATATAAGTCATATTTGTGGGAGGCCTATGTCCAGCAGTGGACTGCATACGGCTGAAATGTGAAACTCTGAATCTTCGGCTCTCCCGTATTAAGTAAAAATACCTAACTGTGCAATAAAATACCAAGCATATCCTCAAGCAAACTTTAGTATTTAACGAGCCAGTCACATTCCTGAACAGAAGGTATCCAATGGCAATATATTTAGGTTACAAACTGCCCATTGTAAGCTTAGCCTCAAAAGTCACTGAACAGTTTAGTACCTTGTTGCTTTTACAGATTTGAAATATGTAAACTGCATATATTATTGTCACGAAACATTATAATTTCTAACGACATTCGCAGTTCGAGACAACACTAGATTAGAATACAGAACGAGCGGCTATGCTCTTGACAATCACTAGGCTTAAAGCTATCAACAAACGCATTAACATGATAGAAGACGCTTTTCAATGACACATTTTCGCTATGACGTTATTAATTGCTAGTTGCACAATGTGCTCGGCACTCGATAATTAAGCAATAGCTTCAGTCCTTGATGTACTATTATAATTGGGATTGTCTTGAAATCGCATCAATTTCAGTAAGACTTTGTAGCACGCATTAGGGCGTAAAGTTGTACAAGTATTCTAGTAATTACGGCGTAACAATATTTTTTTTAATATACACGTAATACTAAGAGCATTAAAAACGTGTCACTTTAAAGGAAGTTTCTATAGGTAAGTTTGATTGCTCCTGAGTGTGGTAGCTGGCGATATAATGTCATGTTCTGAGCAAATAGCATTTTTGCCATTTTATTGTATACTTGTTAAAGCGTGACAGATAAAAACCAGACTATATTAGACTAGCAGATTAATATTTATACCTATACAAGTGACGTGTATTCTCATTCATATTAATAACAGTGTTTTAACGAAGTCTTGACCGCTGTGTGGTCTCAACTTTACTATAAGATTGTAACCTACAACTTGTCTTGTTTAATACTATGTTGCCAATTCTAAACATACCATTACATTTATCCTATTTCTTATTTAACTTTACACAGTTAAGTTTTATTTTCACCTCTACCGTCTTCATTTCAAGGGCGGTCTTCTTTTGATTCGCTGTATGTTTAAGCTTGTAAGATAAGTGTGGTGGTTTAGTCATCATCATTACTGATAGTTATTACAGCCCAAGTCGCGTTTTACTTAAGTATATCCGTTAAGAATCACAATTTCTAACCTTCAAGTGTGTATACATTTATTGTATAACAAAACATTTTTATATCGAACATACTGGTCGATGGTCATTATTGGTTCTTGTTGACAATGACAAATCGATAAACTCGTAGTCCAAAGACTCTTATTATACACATTAAACAATATTACAGATAACAATAACACAATTGAAGTCCGAACCGGTTCTGTAAATTACATATGAACACACCAACACACTCCAATAATCATGCAATATTTGTTAAGAAAATAGTCAATGTCAAGAACAAAAATAAACATTACATAGACGTGAATCTAAATGGCAAGATGATGACATAAATATTAACGTAGGTTGATCAGTGCCTAGTTATTGAAATAACAAAATGGGGTTTGGCGTCGATAGCAAATTGTAACTATCAATTTTTTTGAGAAAATTTATATATGTCATAATCGTCCTACTCATACCAAAATAGCCGATGGTGTCCTAAACCATCGGCTAAGTCAATTATAATGTATTTTTTGCGTTTTTGTATTTTGACCATAACACGAATAGGTACTACAGACAGCAGCAGAAGTGGCCAAGCGTTTGAGGTGTTCAAAATGAGGTCAACACATCTCTATTGTCAAGAGAATAAGAGCGCGTGTAGGTCATTTTGAACATTTCAAACGCTTAGCCACTTTTGCTGCTGAGTGTACCTACAAGATGTTAGCAGACGATATATGACAGTGATTTGATGGTCGAGAGAGGGTGCCCAAAAAGTTATTTCAATGTAAACCTAGTAAAAAACTACTTCATTGGGTGCATCGTATAAGAATAACTAATTAGGAAGGTATAGTATTTAATACATGACACGAAATATTAAAATATACTATACCATAGAGGTGCGTTTATCATCGTTAATACACCTACAATATCAGCATGATAGAGCGTAATTCCTTACTAGTTAAGTAGTTACCATCTTCCAACTTTTTGTTAAGCTTTGTTTCCCAAATCAAGACCGCCTTTAGAATATAAATTTTGAAACGTATTGTTACAGTGAACGGGTCCTAACGAAGTTACGTGGGTGTTATATTATCAAAGGAATTTGACCGACGATACGTTTATTAAATGACGTATCGGTGGTATGATGTAGTTGAAGTATTTATGCGTCGCCGTCGTTTTGGAGTAATATATGTTTACTACGGTTTTATGTATCTTAGCTTTGTAAAATATCGTTGTCATTTTTGTTATTTTTACACAGCCAACTATACCTAGGGTAATATAAATAGGTAATGGCAAATCGTAGAGTTTTTTTATACTGGTAGACTGAATGTTTGAACAGAACACCAAATAAATATTAGAATGTTAGGTTAGCATTCATGTGCAATTTTTATTGTTAAGTATATAAAATTTAGCCAACAAGTCTTACTTAGGTCAGACTTAACCATTCAAGTTGGTCAACAGCAAGTTTTTAAGTATAAAACTTATCGTTAAACCCATCAACTTGTATGAGATAGCGAATACCTCCTAACACAAGAGAGCGAATACCTCCTAACACTATCTAGATTCGTGCATTCGAACAATTTGTGTGTCTGCTTATAATTTTAAATGTTAGAGTAGGTATTTTTTTTTACCTAAATAAAACCATAATTCAGTAGTAAAATTTGATTTTTTTACCCAATTGACGTAAACCAGAGGAGAACATATTTATTCGAATAATGGTTGTTTATTAGGTATATGTAATTACATGATACACATGTGTAAATTATTAGTAAAATAAAATAGTATAAACATAATGCAAAACGTAAGTATATCTAGTACCTATTAATTAAAGGTCACAGCACACTGAAGTCTTATCCATAACTGTTAAAGTGATAATTTAAGACATGTTGCCAAAGCAAAGTTTTTAATCAACTTGACAATATTGCGTCTCATAATGAAGTCCTCAGGGCTCGCACCAGGCGGCCGGCAAGAATCTAGCTCACCTTGGGCATTATTTCCTACTGGTAGGTAGGCATACCTACCGGCACTGCGCGCACGCATCCTCAACACTGCACGACAATATTTACCAAAACAAAACACTTGTCACAAAAATGTTTACACATTTTATGACATTCACATAGTTATTTAATGGGTCATATTTTTATGGTGACTAATCAAATATTACTAACTGAAAACAGTCATTAATTAAATTAGCAAAATTATGCGGGGTAAGTTAGATATTCATTGCTGTCACTTACATACAAAGTTTGTAAGTTGAACAGGTAATTAATGATATGACTAATTATTCAATTAACGAATGTAAAATACATTTGGAATAATATATATTATGTTAAAAGCAATGTTATCATTTGTTGGTCAGTGACTCGTAAGCAGAGCGCGCTCAAAATGTTGTTTGTGCGCAAGTGCTTGACATTTTGCCGCGGAGTTGAGAAGCCAAGAATTTGTTGCCCAGGCACTAACCAAGGTCTAACAGTAAAGTAATTAACTCTGCTCCCTCAGAGGTAACTTTACGATACGCCTCGGTAGACACTTTAAACGCGCGCACTTACAATTCAACGTCATTGGCAGAAAAACAAAACCGGATCGTTAACGTGAATGAAACCTACCGTTTTGCAACGAAAGAGCAAACAACTCCTCGTCCTGCAGCCATCGCAGGTCGCTAATTATAGACATATCAGCGTCGAACGACATTACATGATAACAGCATAACAACCACGAATCTTCGAAACTAGTTTCCACAAAACACAGCACTCGATACAATCAGAAATCATCACTAACACAACACAAGCGGGCACGTCAAAACATTTTTACGCGACTTGGAATTCTTGTTAGAACATTGTCAACAGTACTTAGTTTAGATGCACTTTGATTACATAGTAATCGTGGATTCTCCCGGATTACGAAACGTCAAATTTGACAGCTGACGATCGAGCTAGGGGTTAACGAACGCATGCGCAGACGTCGACACGCACTCAGCGCGAGCGCTTGGGGCCAACTGATCGCGCTACGGACTCTACTAAGCGGGGGGCACGACACGTCCTAAAAACGATGCCTTATCGATAACTTTACTAGTGTTAAAAAAAACTGCGGTCACGCGTTTGATTTACTAAAGTACCTAGGTACTTGTTTTTTTTTTATAAGCAAGAGCAATAGGTAGAGGCTAATACCTTATGGACGAATACCTATATTTACCGAATAAAAGTTGGCTGCCAATCATAAGAATGTATGCCTTAAGAAAAAAAAAAGTTAGTGCTTACATTCCTTACCGGCAGGTGTAATATAATTAGAAACCTGCCTTATGGAGTCAGTTACAAAAAATATACCAAATGAAAAACACTGGTTAAGTAATAAAAAAATATAGACAATAAAAAATTGCTTAAGTAAAGAATTACTCGTCATCTATATTTAGAAGAAAACTCATCTTAAGGACTGTTTAACTTACAGTCAAATAAAAAAAGATAAGGCTGATTAAATTACAAAACCTTATTGAGATAACGTAGTCGACTGTAACAAGGCTACTTCTTGTTAAATAGAGTGACAAAGCTAAACCAAATTATTACTATCCTTAACTCTTAATTGTCTTTTTACACTGGGACTAGGTGATCGTTACCTAACACTACCAAAATTATTTTTAAAAACGTAAGGTCTAAGTATTTACGTTCTTAAAAAGGTTCTCTTGACACGTTAGTAATAGTCTAACAATAGATTTACTTTTATAGGTAGTAAGTAATATAGAATGTATAACAACAATTAAAAACATACACGATTGAACGAAAATGGTACCTAATTAAATGTAACTTTTAGTATATTTAGACCCACATTCCCGTCATAAATGTAAATAAATTCAGAGTTCGATAACGGTTTTGCTAAAAAATACTATTTTATTTTAATATTTAAATGCTCTTTAGCAGCTTCTATCATCCATTCAATTTGTTAATTTTCTTAAATAATAATTATAAAAGTAACATCAAAAATACTCAAGACGTAAATTTCACAGATGGTCAATTGTTTTATGTCAACTTTTTCCTCATAAGTATAACTTCAAAAACTATTTTATTTTCATACAGTTACACAGTATAGTAGATAATACTTATACAGCGTGGTTCCTAAATCAAGCCCAATTCGGCACACTCCTCCAAGATCAAAACTACCGTGGCTCATGGCAAGATATATCTGGTCTTTTGAAGTAATGGCTTACAATCTACACTAAGATACTTATTACTATACTTATTACTACAAATCCAAATTACCTAAAAATAAATAAGTACTTAATGGCATTTATAAGATCATTTGTACTTCACGCACGCTATTGTACAGTCAGCAGCAGAAGTAGCTAAGTGGGCGAGGTGTTCATAATCAGCTTGACACTACTTTATTGTAAAGAGAAAAAGAGCGTGTCAGGGTCATTTTGAACATTTTGTCCGTTTAGCGACTTCTGCTATTGACTGTACAACATTTTTAAGACTGGCTAGAAAATGATAATAAAAAAAAGTTTAATTGAAAAATGTGTTCTTATAATTTTCAGTAGCTAATTATTTACATTCTATTAGGTAATATTCACACACCGTTGCAAATTTAAATAATAAAAAAAAAACAGCTATGACCATTATTTTTTTTTTATATGTCATAAGGTGGCAAACGAGCAGACGGATTACCTGATGGTAAGCAATTACCGTCACCCATGGGCACCCGCAACACCATGGGAGTCACAAGCGCGTTGCCGACCTTTGGGTCGGGGAGTTGGAGCTCTGGTAACCTTACTCACCATCAGGAATACAACACTACATACCTAAAAGATAGCAGTGCTATTATGGCTGTGGTCTTCTGTAAGGAGGAGGTACTTCCCCAGTTGGGCTTCTCCAGACTCGAGCGTGATGGTACTTCGCTGTGCCCTACATCTCATTGTCGGACGTAGTTTAAGGACATACCCGGGTCCAAATTTTACTGATAAACCTCCAAAAAACAGTTTAATATATTGTAGGCACACGTTTCCGACTTGTCGTAAAATAAAAGAAAATAAACCGTTTGTTGCGCAATTACTTTTCCTAATGTAATCAAAAATGTAAAGAAACATACAGGCCGGATGTGATGGTGGGGTGAACACTCCGGTGATTGCCATTGTCTCTGCCACATTAGCATTAAATAACGTTTAAAGTTTGACAATACAATTCAAAACTGTTGCGTTACAAATCTATTGACTTTGAACATTGTATAACTTTTTGTTTGAGTTCAATGAAATTAGAATGTTACATCTAGTATTTCATTTTAAGTGGTTTAACCGTAATATATTATTATTGTAATCATATACAGTGTGGAAGTCTTATACGGGCGAATCTCTTAACGGAGGGTGGAATAGGACATAAAAAATATATTTAGATAACTTTTACTTAGAAGTGCAATTAAAATTTTATCCATATAAAAAATTCGGCCCGCAATATAATGCTACACACTCGAGATAAACACTCGTTGACAGTTAGTTTCAAAAGCTTATATCGCGTAATGTTCGCAGTATATTACTGCTCAGAAATTTTACAAAAATTAATTACATGTGTATAATAGGTATAATTAAAGAAAAACCTTTTGGTTAATGATTATACTGGTAAATCCTATGTCTGGTTTAATTCTTCGCCCGTATTAGACTTCCACACAGTAGATTTTTTATGTGATCGGTGATCGATTATCCAGCATAAACTCAAATATTTCATCTTTTCAATGCGTCCGCTATCTATGACAGTTTTAAGCCTCTAGGTGTCGGTGACGTGGTAGGCACAACAGCAAACGACACATTTAGATGTTTTTAGAGTTCAAAAGGATTTATTCATTATTTTGTTTTTATTCTTCTTGAGCACATTATATATTATTATGACAGTGTATCAACACAGTTGTATTATTACTACTTACTCTACTTAATCTTATTAATATTATTATTTTGATATATTTAAATATTTCCTGAAAATCTTAATTTGGATAGGAGATTATTATGGGTAAGAAAGAAAACTACATTAGTTTCGAATCGCATTAGAAATTTGTGTTTCATTGCCACTAGTAGGCAGGAACCTATACTAGGTAGGCACCTATACCAAAGAAATACAGTTAAATAATTGCAGACTGTAACATAATCGTCAGTAGTTTAAGCACAATATCTATTTAAGCTTATATAATAAATCTCCAAGTCTCGAGTTTAAGCTTAAATAATAACTCTCCAAGTCTTGTGTTTTTTATTACTATGCCAAAGAGCTTGTTCTTATGCGATTGTGCTGCACCTTTCTCAGTCTTGCTGTACAAACTCGTAGTCTTATTTGCGTCAGCTGATTGCGCCCTAACTAGCGATTCTATGGTGAGTAGGCGGCCACTTAGCACGCTCTTTCACCCATTTTAATGTCCGCTTTTCACCTGCCAAGACACATAAAATGCAGTACAGACCAAGCTGGGCACGCATGATTACAATTTCTCATGGTTATTTTTTTTCATCACAAATTAATAAATGGTTGAAAATAGGGTCTAATTGATTGGTGCAATTTCCATAAATATTCAAGTAACTTCAATCGTGCTTGTCTTTGTTTACCTAGTTTAATTTATTAGTTCAATTATTATTTACTATCAAATGTTATTAAATAGTAAATATTATTTGAAAAATTTCTAAGCAGTAATGTACTGCGAATTTTGCGCAATTTAACCTTTTTGAAACTAACTTTCAAAGAGTGCACAACTCGTGTGTGCATTACATTGTGGGCCGAATCAGTTCGTGTTGATTTGTACTTGCGAAAGTTATAAAATATATTTCTTAGATTCGATTTTTTAGATTCGATTTTTTAGATTCGCCCGTATTAGATATACACACTGTATAAGTCTCATGGTTCAAAATCAATTGAAATGTTACTGTCGCTCATGCTACGGACGAGTTTTGTTTAGATACAGAAGGTTCCGGGATGCGCCCGTCATCGGCAGTTCATGACAGCTTTAGTTAAACTGCGCCACAGACAGGATGCAAGCAGATAGATCTTTCGGCTGGATGTGGCATATTTTTTACGGTCATGTCTAAAAATATGAACACACTAGCTGAGCCCCGCGGTTTTACCCGCGGTTCATTATGGAAAAAAAAAAACGCAGCCTATGTGTTAATCCAGGGTGTCAGCTAACTCCATACCAAATTTTACAATTTTTGCAGACGGATTGCCTGGTGGTAAGCAATTACCGTCGCCCATGGGCACCCGCAACACCAGGGGAGTCACGAGCGCGTTGCCGGCCTTTAAGGGGGGTTGGAGCTCTGGGAACCTTACTCACCATCAGGAACACAACACTACATACCTGAAAGGTAGCAGTGCTATTATGGCTGTGGTCTTCTGTAAGGTACTTCCCCAGTTGGGCTGCCCCAGATTCAAGCGTGATGGTCATCGCTGTGCCCTACCTCTCATAACTTTTAACGTTTTGACGTGAAGAAGTAACAAACATACACACTCACAAACCTTCGCCTTTATAATATTAGTGTAGATTTAAGACTCCATGCGATGGTAAATCAGTCGTGCGGTGACGCGTGGTCACAGCTAACAATAGGCAGTAGCCAACCGGCCTGCCAAGCGTGGCGTCTATGGCAACTCCCTCCCAATATGATACAAGTCACAATTAGGGGAGGGCCGCAACGGACGTCTTACGGCTCTACATATTTTTATCATATTTATTTTATATGTGACTGCACCTGCACCGAGAAAGTACCTATGGTCATATTATTATAAACTTGACAGTGTCGATCGCTAACTTCATATACATGTCTAAAAATAAGCGAGGAATTTACTAACTCTCTAACATTGCCAAATTACTCCAAATTATTAGTATCGATCGTTTATCATCTAAAATTACATCCAACCCTGTTACGTCAAAAAAGTAATCAAAGTTTGTGTGAAATTACTTTGCTCCCTTTGTGAATAAAATGCAGTTTTTGCTATCTGTTTTTAACGAATAAAGGGCTTTCCGAGCTAGTTAGGTGAAAATAAACTTTCTGTTCTGTTCTGCGACCTTGTTTAGAGGAAATGAGCAGTATATTTGTTTTGCTTTAATTAACGTTAGCCGAATGCCGGTTAAACAGCTGCTTCCAATACTCATGTCTCCGTAGGGCATTACTACCACGAGCGGGCAATACTGGCAGCTCATAAATAGCCAACCGATTCTAGGCCGTCTCTTAATACCAATAAGGTTTATAAAAGCTCCGTTGTGTCGACTACTGTACGACTGATGGAAATTCATTTTAGTTTATATGTATTAGTTTTCCGGCCCCTGACCTGAGAATGCAACTTGTTTGTGTGGTGTACGTAACTATAGTAATTTTAAATCGACACTCAAGAGCAATAATAAGGGGTCATTTTGTATAGACATTGTTATATAAAGTGAGCTGTTTCTATTTCTCTTGGGTGTAATTAGTTTTAGTCAGCTCAGCCAGCCTCGTCATAGTTATTGATTCGAATTGAAAAGAGTACTTTAAAAAGCCGCTTAATATACATATTTATTAATTTAATATTTATTACACGGCAAACAAACAATGTCTGTAATTTTCGTTTATTTTGGTTAGCTACCTTTCACCCTTTCGCTACTACAAGCGAACATTCAATAAAGGCATTTAATTATTGCTTTAATTTGAGTTACTCGTTTTTTGGCTTCCCTTTTTAACAATTGGTAATTGCTGACCGATCGAGTTTCGGCCGGAAGCCGGGGCGCGTGCGCGGAAACCAAAACCTGCCACTGCGCAGTTGACTCACAATTATCAGAGGGCGCAAGTCAGTAGAGCCAGGAGTGTTTCTTTGTATTTTGGGAAACTGAATGTAATGACAACGCTTTCTGTGACTAAGGTATGCTCCTGAATATTGTTTTATATAGAAATCTAATTCCAGAATCGGGAACGCCTGGTTCGGCCTCTCAGTACAAATTCAAACCGACAGCATTTTCAAGCCTTAATAAAAATAGTATGATATTTCTTATTATTACTTTTACACTATAAAAATGTAGTCAACATTACTGATAAATGGAATAAGAGCAAGTCCATCGCATTATTATGTAATATGTATAAGATATCTTTTGTAATACTGTTTTGAAAAAATAAGTCCCGCCGAGTTTCTTGCCGGTCATAAAAGTCGAAATGCTTCTCGGGTCAGAGGTGTAGGATTATAACCGGTGTAGTTTTTATGTTTTCTTCTTTTGTATACTCGACGTGTAAAAGTGCCCTTGTGGCCTACTTACTGAATAAACGTTTGAGTTTGAGTTTGACTCCCGTCTTTCAGGAATAGTTGCGGGATAAAAAATATCCTACTTAAATATGTCCTTTCTCGTAGCTCGAACTCTCTCCATACCAAACATCCCAATGGCAGCGGTTTAAGCCTGCAGAGGTAACAGACATACACACACAGAGAGAGATAGAGCTACTTTCGCATTTATAATATTAGTATGAATTAAATCTGAAATGAATTAGTACAGAAACAATGTAGTAACGATAAAACAAAACTGCTTATTGATTGAAATTTGTATGCAGATTTTGGTAAACCTTTGGTAAACGTTTTTGCCTATATTTTATGTAAAAATGACAACCAATAACATTGAATTATATGATAAAGATTTATGAATATCACCACAGAAACAACCATTTTTTAGAATAAAACGCATAGCGCTTCTTCTTTAAACGCTGTAGTACTTATAAACTTATGTTACACGTAAAACAGTGGCTAGTGTTTCTAAAATAAATATAAAAAGAAGTTTCGGAACAGGATCGATGTTTTAAAACGACTCCCCCAATGTGCAGATACCCGATAGGCAACCGGGCGGGAAGCCACGGAAACCATAGAGGCGTCTCTGCTTTTGTTTAAGTGAAATTTCACACAATGGATCAGATAAAATGTACGCAATACAAAAATAATTTCAAAATAAAAGTCATGTCGTTCAAATGACAAAAACGGTGTTTGGTGAAATGCATGAACAATATCTCGTTGTTAGTTCCATGTTTTTTTTTTTTTAATATATACTTAATGCCCTCTCTACTGTTTCCCTGTTTTGTACAAGTTGCGTCAAGCCCTAACAAGGCCTCTTTGTATTGTAATTACGGATTATTCAGACATAATTAAAACGCGGCTTTAGAGCTGGTGGTCCGGTGACTCAATTGAGCTTATTTAAATACTTGTTGAAACAAATATAAAGACAAAAAAAAATACAAGGACATCATTATTTAACATTGTAGCTACATGATTTGTGTGGTAGCATTTTATAACCTGTAATTTAAATGCTACTAATATTATAAGCGCGAAAAATTGTGAGTACGTACGTATGTACAGTCAGCAGCAGAAATGGCTAAGCGCTTGAGGTGTTCAAAATGAGGTCAACACGTCTCTAATGTCAAGAGAATAAGAGCGCGTGTACGTCATTTTGAACACTTCAAACGCTTAGCCACTTTTGCTGCTGACTGTATGTTTGTTACTCTTTCACGAAAAATAACACATAGGCTATAATTTATAACGTATATTATGTGTAAATTTACCACATTGAAAATAGGCTACTCGGAGTGATACAATTTGGCGCAGATGAAGTTGTGGACTGAAGTTAGTTAGTAAGTCTATTTTATGATTATAAAGTAGACCACCATATCAGTATAGTAAACAATAATTACTCAATATACTTACAAGTATGATATAATTCTTCTTCGTAAATTATGAATTTTATTACTGAAAGGAATTCCGTATCATTTTACCTCAATAAATTATTTCATGCATTTATCCGCTACCTATAGATAAAAATATTTTCAAATCTCTAATAGTTTCTATAGTTAAAATGTATAGAAACATGTCTAGCTTTATTCGTATAGACAGCAATTACGAGTACATTATCAATATTCTTTCTTGCATCAAAATCTTCATCATTAATCACACAGCAGCGCCATTTTTTGTTACATCTCAAATAGCACAGAGAACGAAACACAAGATGAATCCATTGTAAACAATTAAATCAACCACTTTTTATTATACGTTCATAATGTGTAGAAATCAATCGGACATGACAGCTTACGGCACTAAGATCGCTTTTTTAATTTAAAAAAATAATTTATAGTACGTACGTAGCTTATTACACATATAATAATAAAAATCTTTGAAGATTTATCACGAATATAAAAGTAAACTTTTTATTTTCAATATATATAATAGGCAAAAGTATTACAGTAACTGCACAAATACTAAACTACCTTAAATATAAAAAAAATATCCTTGAGGCATTTATACCAAGCATGCTGGCAGTATTTTCTCATTGTAGGTATCACAAACCCGGTTACATCACCAGGCGATTTCTGCAAAAAAATTGCACGCTGAGACCCCATGGATCTAGAGTTCCTACGCCAATGGCACAACACTGGTACTTTGTCTCTAGTAGTCCAGTCATGTTTTTTAATCCAATAATCACAGCTGTATATAAATTCTAAATCATTCTTAAAGGCAAATCAAGTTCAATTCAGCGAAGTTAGATCGGGTTTTAAACTGAATACATTGAGTGTGTGTTGTGTCGTAGTTAGTAGATATCTATAACGTTATCACATTCAAAGGTTCACGTTCTTAGGTATGCTATATATCTTCTATCCATTACGAGTACAACGACCCACGACTAAACACTATTACGGGTATACTTTGCAATTTTTTGTCGGCACGCAGTTTGAAGATCATTGTAAAGCGCTGATGTTACATTAGAATTTTTCATAGACTAGCTCTCTATAAAAGGTATTCTGTTTTTATTCAAAATTTATATTTCTTTTGTTAATATTGGAACTAAACTGAATTGTATTTCTCATCTTTACAAAATACTTGAGCTACCAACTTATTTTCTCTATCAAGCTATATGTTAATCTACTATGGTATGGTACATATATCTAACTATAAATTATTAACGACCTTCTAGCTTAGTCGGTAGCGGCTCTGCCTTCGAATCTGAAGGTTCCACGTTCCAATCCTGGCAAGCAATTTGTGTGGACGTAACGTTATTTGTTCCCAGGCAATGGAAATGATTTATGTTATACTACGTATCTACCTATTAAAGCATATGATTAAGGCAATTTGTATACGAGTAAGATTGTCACAAGAAAACGGTCCTAACCATTCTTATATATTACGCTGCCTAATATGGTTATAATTAGTTTTAAAAAGTGTACTAAGTCCAAGTTTATGTGGGGTTTCCTGGTTTATGTGAGTATTTTCACTATCCCTGGGAGACAGTTTTATGGAAGGTAAAGTACCAAGTACTGTTGTAACTTTTTATGCCTTTTTACCCCTTTCCTCCACGTAATTATGTTTTGTTTACCTCCCTGGTTTTAAGCAATATCTTGTTATATTGTTTCTTAGCTATAGGACCGGTTATTTGCCCTCATTTTATTGAATGCTGTCTCTCTATATCTGATGTCTTGGTTTTGCAGTAAAGATTTTTGTATTGTTTACATATTTATTCAGTGCATACAATGCATAAATATGTCCTTATTTCGATAAAATAAAATCGTATATCTAATTTGTGACATGAATTGATACTAAATTTGTCATTTCACCATAATGTAAGAGTATCACGGACTTAGTACTCGCAAGATAATTGACTCTAAGTCTATGGACATTTTATCTGAAATAAACGAATTCTATTTTATTGACGCTTTTATAAATGGATGTGTACGTTGAGAATGTCCTGTAGGTAGTCGTCCGTGGTAATAAAGAGGCTGTATACCATCTCATGGTTCTTCTGCAATATTGTATCGTATTAGGGTATTTAGCCCAACTTGTGTTTTAGGTTTTTTTCCAAAAAAAATGTAACTTTTTTTTACAGAAGCTTTTACACCGCCATGTGAAAAAGCTTCTGATGTGTGTTATACGGCAAATATGTTTGCAAGACAGCGAAAATAAACCTTACCTCTCAGTACGTAGGTCCAAGGCAGCGACTTGTTATTAAGTCATGTCATGGCGTGTGGGGCACGAAATGCGCTGCCTTCATCGTCGTCGTCGAAAAGGTTAAAATCGATATTCGTAAATCTATATTCAAATCATAATGCTAAATTTAATTACTATCACTGCATCAGATAGGCTCATACCTAAAGGCGTAAATGAGACGGTGTTGGAGTTAACTATGATTGGCACTTCTACTTTTAGATTTATATACGTCCAACATCGTCGTTATAGCAATAAAAGACGATACTAATTGATAAAGACAAATGGATGAGTTGTTTATAAGCAGAAATGAGATGGCGAATGTAATAGGAAATTAATTTCATTCATTCCCATAGCTTAAGGGGAATACATATTTGCTTTAAATTTACACATATAAAAAAAAGCAGATTATAAAACCTGGCTTCGACCTTTTTAATTACATTTATTTTCTTAAGTAGATCTCCATAAAGTTCATTTAATTGATAACAACGTGGCTCGGGTAGATTTAGCGATATTTAATTTGAACAATTAACTTAAGTCAGGACAATTCAGACAAATCCCACCAAGAGAAATATGGAATTTTAGTTTATCCTTTCTTTATAATATTATTGTAAAGATAAATATTGATTATAAAATAATTTCAATGTTTACTGAGATATGAGAGATAGCTATTAGATATGAATATTTAAAATCATAAAAATAGACATATTTCATAAAATTAGACACAAAATCGTACAAATGCATCCCCTTAATAAACTAATCTATCAATGGCAAAAAGCGGTCCTCCGCTGCGCCAGCGCAAATTATTGGTCGTCTGCCACAGACTACCAACCACAGACTTAAAAGTGTAATCGAAGATCACACATTAAATTATACTAATTTAAAAAATATCACCACAATGTACGCATTTTATACTACGTAATGCGCTAAAATTAATGTGTTGTTATTCACAAAGTAAATAATAATAATTAAACATGGACGTATGACGCTCTCATTAAAATCTGTTAAGTTAAACTCGAGTCCCGTCGAATGCTCAATCTAGATGGTGAAGTGATCTGCGTTGTCTGCTTTCCATTCACCGTGTTCTACACGAATTGATTCGAAGCTTGTTTTTTTTTTGTTTAAGTCACGTAGGTGTAGTTAGTTGTCTGTACGTGTACTTTGAGGGTTCCGTACCTACAAAAGCTAGAAACAACAGTTGACAAGTTCCTTTGTCTTTGTAGTTTATGACAAGTAAACAGGATTTGACACCCTATTTAATTTTTTTTAAATTTACTTAAATCGTGGTTTCGATAAGACTTTGAGGTCCCGGTTACTTATAATAACGTACGAAAACCGTAAAATTTTAAATTAGTGTTTTTGTAGTTTGTCTATATACATAGACTTCACCTCAGTCACTTATTCACCACAGACTTTTCTTATAATTTTGGTTATGTACCTACCTATCGATCCAGTTTAAATCAAAGACACTCGCAAATTATTTAATATTCACATCGAGCTTTCGTTCTCACGGAGTGACGTTTATTATCCAAAGAAGCGGCACACTTGACCTATGAAGATATTCGACCAGTTAAAAGGAATTCGACGAGCAAATCTTTAGGAATGTAAACACAGTTTAACATAAAAAGTGAGAGTAGGACCATAATTCCTTGCCAACAACTTTTGCGAACGACTTTAGGCGCGTGCTAGCATCCACAGAATCTATGCCAATTATAATTATACCATGTTTAATCGAGTTTGTGAACTCGATTCATTAGTGAGGAATTACTGTTGCACGAGCGATAACAAATCGGCATAAACAAATGAGATCCGACTGAAATTGATTGACTTTCGTTACAGCCCTTGAACTATGACTAATATGGACACGGAATTTATAAGATTTTATACTAAACTATTTTTCAATTAAGAATTAACAATATCGTGCTAATTTACATTTACATTTATGCTATTCTCTTGTAAATTTACCTGAGAATCTGTCTCAATTTGGTTCTCAACAAATATACACGTATCGAGTTTACTATCTGTGCATCTCGCTTGTACTATTTTAGTGCGAATGAGATGCACAGATAGTAAACTCTATAATCGTTATCGAAAACCTCAAAGTCGCAACTCATGGGTAAGGGTATATTTTAACGTTTTAGTCGGTTGCTATCAACCCCCTTAAACTTACTCGTGCATTTTTTCTATAATATTAATGATCTGTATCTTTGTATAGTATTGATTTTAAATAGCACATGAAGAAAGAACTAATATAAAGTGATTAGGGGTCAAGTGTAAGTAACTATTATTATTGCGTAGTTATAACGAGTGATAGCTAAAATAAAAGAATGTAGTTCTTAAAACGAAATATGTAACGAAATGAATGTTGAGCAACTTATGTCCATATAACATATGTCAATGAAACAGAACAGCGTTTATTTCCATAGAAAGTTAGCAAAATTAATATGAGATAAATGGATAAATAACTTGTCTTGTGTTAATCTCGTAATACGAGTTAAACTTAAGATTTATTGGCACTAAATTTCTTTTGATAAGAATCTGGCTATTAAAATGACGTAAAATTATATTTTTAATAATCATATTTATTTACTTTCTAGAGTCACAGGTGGTCACATAATGTTAATAAAGATATTGACCGGGTCCTCGCGATAAGCACAAATGAGTTATTCTCTTTATCACACATGATCATTGTAGTATTTATTGTTTTAGTAACTTGTGTCAATTATCGTAAAAGACAATTTATGGCCTAAATTGTAGCGTTTATGATTAAACTATTAGCAGGACTACATACAGGAGTAAACTTATACAATACAGTCAGCGTCATATAGTTGGTAGCAGTTAAAGTGGCTAAATATATCATGACACGTCCTTACTGCTATATAAATACCTATAAAGATCTGTACCGATATAAATATTTCGGAACTTTTGAGCCTACTAACTATTTGTACTTATAAGAGAATTTTATCAACATTATTATATCAGCCGAAGGATGTTTTCTGGACATACCCCTCCCCCAAAGCGAGCCACAACGACCGGTTTTGTGCCACCTGGATCCAGTGGATTCCCACGATCTCCACCATGTCGTTGGTCCAATTTGTGGGGGGCCAGCCCACGCTGCGTGTCCTTCCTTCCGGTTCGAGGTCGCTAAGTACTATAAAACTTTTTCGTCCCAATCTACGTGTCAAATGTCACCCTCACTGCCATTTAAGTTTAGCGATTCGGAGGGCTATATCGGTATAAGACTAAAATATATTATTTATTTACAGAAATTAAAATATTATGATAACTACAAGTACTTAACTAGTTACTGCATAAAATCTAAAAGAGGCCCATGAGGCATTGTACCAAGGATGCTGGTATAAGATAATTTAAGTTCGAAAGTTACACAATTTTTTTTATATTTTATCAGAAATAGCTACCAATTTGCGCGGGTGTTCCACATAAACAACACATGATTAAGGAATAGGCGCTTAAGTTTAAAGTTAATACATTTTGTCTTGCACACACAACATACTCCTTGCCGCGCACTCACAGTAGGTACTTTTAACAGAAAACAACACGTCCGTGACATTCGCACGATCTGCCATTACGGTCAAAGGTGCCACGTACTGACACGTAAAAAGGCTCTAAGTGGGCATGCTATGGTCCATTGCTTTTGTTCTGAGAAAGTCGGACTACGTTTTCAGATATAGATTCTACTATGTAATGCGATATAGCTTATAAGGGTATCATTACGACCCTACCTACATACAACCTATTGATTTAGATTCTACTATGTACGAGTATAAAGCGCTGGTAGCCTAGCGGTAAGGGCGTGCGACTTGCAATCCTGAGGTCGCAGGTTCGAACTCCAGCTCGTACCAATGAGTTTTTCGAAGTTTATGTATGAATTATCATTTGATATTTACCAGTCGCAGGAAACCGGACTAATCCCTATAAGGCCTAGTTTACTCTCTGGATTGGAAGTCCGATGGCAGTCGTTTTCGTAAAACTAGTGCCTACGCCAAATCCTGACATTAGTTGCCATCGGACCCCAGGCTCCGCCGTGGCAAATGCCGGGATAACTCGAGGAAGATGATGTACGAGTATAAATATTTGACAGATTTGGATGTAGAGAGGCAATGGCTGGCCGGAAAGCTGGGGCATCACTTTGTAGATGTCACAATATTCATTACATACGTTCAGATATTAGAGTATCCGGTAAATGGAGGTCGTTGTTGGAACTCATAACGGTGCTCTTGATTTATTAGATTAGAGGAAAAGGTAAGGATTTACAAAGTGATAGATATCCGAGCTCCGAGCTCCACAAGTCGCCCAATTCCCCCCTTCATCTCTTAGTTTATAAGCTATAAAGCTGAACAAGGATACATATTTTTTTTTTAATTAACCTTTTTAAGGGGATGAGTGTAGTGGCCTAAATAAAATGAGGATGGTTGAGAACAGTATGAAGTTATTATTTTATTTTATTTTCTTTACTGGAGAAACAAATGTAAATAAAATGTTCATTTTAAGCGGGTACATACAAAACGTACATATATCCCCTTGACAGTTCATGAAGTGTAAAAATCTTAACAGTATATTAATTGTATAGAACTGGGCAACTCACGTTTTATAAGTCGAATATTGTCGACGCCGACTGCGTCGTTTAGCTAACGCGTACGGCTCGTGATTATGCTCCTCGTTACGGAGTGAAACATGTCGAGGAATATTGGACTTGTAAATCATGAGTCACCTGCTTCTATACAATTAATATGTTTGAATCTCACGATAGTTTAAAACTAAATTAAAGGAGTTATTGTGTAGAATTAAATCACCTGATCATCTTAGACTATTTTTGGTATGCTACATTTCAATGATCTATTATTTGTGCTGAACATATCAACCGAAACGAAACTCTTATTGTAAGGAGTTATGGAGTTGCTACATCCTACACCCATAAGCTGTAGCAACTCCATATATTAACAAGCACTGTTATCCCCGACCACTGAGATGCTGTTAAACAGTAATTGTCACAAGCGATGGCAATGACCTCAAAGATAACCCTAAAGTCAACATGTTACAATTAGAACAAATAAAATTCTGTTTCCAAATGACACGTATGCACCGTTTACTCAAACTATTTAAACACGGAGTCATTCACTCCCCTCGTAAAATGGATTCCTTAGACATTTTATATTAAAGTTAATTAAGAAAATGTTAAAATAATGTTTTTTATGGCAGTACTTTTGTTAGATACTTCAGTATGTCGTAGGGGAGCTTTTTATTACATATAACGAGTAAATACTCGTATCTTAGTATTATAGTTATTGTCTACCGTAATATAATCAATAGAGTTAATATAAAATACCTCAGTTTTTTTTTATGATATAGGAGGCAAACGAGCAGACGGATTGCCTAATGGTAAGCAACTACCACCGCCCATGGACACTTGCAACACCAGAGGAGTTACAAGTACGTTGCCAGCCTTTAAGATCAGTTAGTGAACAACAGTTGTTCGTTGCTTTTATTAGATTAGTCTTTATTCCAAAGAAGTCTTAAAACATATTTATGAACAATAAAGTTACAAATCTTACTATGTGCTTCAACCAAAATTCATTGCAACTGGCATGTTAATGATGGCATCCTATATATGGGCGAATTCAGTGCTGCTAACAATCTACAACACTATACTAATTGCCATCATCCCATATTTTGCTCACGTAACTTCCTTAAGGCACTCCATCAACTCCTTCCCGACCACAACTTACGAAAAACCAAATTCTTTAACGTAGCAAACGCCCTTAACTTGATGTGTACTTACAACGTTATTACACCGTGAATGACAACTGTATTGTTATCGAAAGGGCTTGAGACGTTCATTTTATGAAAGACTTAGGCCCCTTCGACACTGGTTGCGTATTTGGTATAATTACCATACAATACATGCATGCGTCTGCACGTCAATGTTGGAGGGGCTCCATGTTTTGTTTATTTTTTGTTCTTCGCGTGACCTGTGACTTATCGGATCGGATTTGGGTTGAACCCTAAAAAACAACTTAAATTAACAAACAATGCTACATTTCTTTTTGCCATTGTGTTCCTAAGGATAAGATAAAATTATAAAACAAGCAGAACCTCCCTGCGTGTTTATCATCAAACAAGCGAGGTAGGAAAAAAGCTCGTCGACGTTTCATGTTATAATTTATCAAGGGAGGCGAGAGTTTATCGTGCAGATTAGGTAGTCAGAGTCCCTTAACACGTTCACTGCGTCATTAGGTCGATCGACCCCTACACAAGTATGATTAATTGCGATGTTATCTGCCGCAGCTAAGGTGTTAACATTTACTTCAAGTATGTCGCAATGCATGCAGGACCCGGGTATGTCCTTAAACTACGTCCAACAATGAGAGGTAGGGCACAGCGTTGACCATCACGCTTGAATCTGGGGTAGCCCAACTGGGGAAGTACCTCCTCCTTACAGAAGACCACAGCCATAATAGCATTGCCACCTTTCAGGTATGTAGTGTTGTGTTCCTGATGGTGAGTAAGGTTCCCAGAGCTCCAACCCCCCTTAAAGGCCGGCAACGCGCTTGTGACTCCCTGGTGTTGCGAGTGCCCATGGGCGACGGTAATTGCTTAACACCAGGCAATCCGTCTGCTCGTTTGCCGCCTATTTCATAAAAAAAAAAAAAAAAATGTTCTTATAATCTACGAGTAAGTTAACAATATATATACCGTAAAACGGGGTGAGTAGATTTCGCGTGGAGAGGTGGGTTACGAATGGGGAATAAAGGTTTGAGAGGGGTTGAGAAGGGATTTTAAGGCTACCGCTACAAAAATAGTGTATTCCGATTTATTATGGAGCTATAGTAATACGCTATAGTAATTCGTGTTTATAAACACTTTTTTTGTATTAAATCAATGTGCCACATATAAAAATAAACTATTATCCAGGTTTGAACTTCGACTTCCACCCAACTCACCCCATTTTACGGTAATCATTAATTTCAAAGGCATATGTTAAATGTGTCTACCAACAGTATACTAAATGCGATTTCGTTAAAATTAAGTATTTGTATGTTAAAATAAATAATTATTGATGTCGCATAATTATATTTTCCTAAATACCAGGCCATGTCTCTAATATCGTTGAATTATTACATCCGTCTTAACATAATAATGTCACGTTGAAAATTATTTAAAAGCCGCTCAGACGAGCTAATCAAAAACAGTTTAATTAAAACAATATCACAACATCTTATCGCTGTATCTCCGTCTGGGCAGATCGCGTGGCCACCCACCGCCCGAAGGCCTATTCAGTTATGTAAAATATGGCTGACTTAAATATTTGTTATATATTTTTTGTCGTTGCTTTTGTAGATATCATGTGTTTATTTGTATCATCTACGGATAGGAAAGAATCAACAGCTACTGTTGTCGCTTACTCGCCTGCGGCAACTCCCCGAAAGATGAAGGATATATATTTATCTGTAGATATAATACCCATCAAATCTACAAGTCTGCAAACTTGGTCATGCCTAGCTCTGTCTTCTCTTCGAAAATAGAAAACAGTCGCGCTGTGAACGGACAGCCATCTACAATAAAGTTAATATTTGAAACTTCGTTGAGCAAATATCTTAAAGCTCCTAAAAGTATTTTGGACCCGGGTATGTCCTTAAACTACGTCCAACAATGAGATGTAGGGCACAGCGATTACCATAACGCTTGAATCTGGGGCAGCCCAACTGGGGAAGTACCTCCTCCTTACAGAAGACCACAGCCATAATACCACTGCTACCTTTCAGGTATGTAGTGTTGTGTTCCTGATGGTGAGTAGGGTTCCCAGAGCTCTAACCCCCCTTAAAGGTCGGCAACGCGCTTGTGACTCCCCTGGTGTTGCGGGTGCCCATGGGCGACGGTAATTGCTTACCAGCATGCAATCCGTCTGCTCGTTTACCGCCTATGTCATAAAAAAAAATTAAATTCAACAATTACAAGGATTGCTACACGAAGTCGCAGGCGGAAACTAGTCTAGAATAGGTCCGCGGTCTTTCACCCCATCGTTTACTCCAAACGCAAATCTGGTCACCAGATGACGGTTTATGGCTAGATGCTTACAGCACAGCTGTGCATCCCGAGTTGCAAAGTCAAATCTTGTACGAGTAGTTAAAATGCGTTTATTTTGCAGCTGGATATCAAGTGCAAACTTTAGATAGTTGCGTATCTCGTATTGTTGGTTTATATTTTTACTAGCTTTTACCCGCGGCTTTACACGCGCAGAAGAACCCCCTTTTTGACCCCTTAGAGGATGAATTTCAAAAAACGTGAGGAGGACACTTATAAGGAGTGTTTAAATACACAAAATTTCAGCTTTAAATTTTACACATTCGCCATACACACTTTCAACCCCTTTTTTACCCCCTTAATGGTGGAATTTCCAAAAATCCCTTCTTAGTGGGTGCTTACGGTATACAATCTACCTATTGTGAAAAAATCAGCCATATAGGTTAAGCGGTTTAGGCTGTGCGTTGATCAGTCAGTCAGTCACGGCTTTCACCTTTATAATTATATATATAGATGAATGATCGTGTAGGTACAATGTGTCGTTGCAAATTACTGTTTTTAACAATGTTACCTACCAATAGAAGGTACAATACGCAGAAAGTGCAGAGTAAACGAATATTAAAACCAAGGATTCGCGTTGAACCGGATACATCTTTAAAATTCTAAGTATTTAAATGGAGACTTTTTATATTACTGGCGTTATTGCCATTGTATCTCTCAGATTTCGCTGGAAGCGTAAACTCAGTAGGATTATTCTAGTAGACTACTGGAACCCTGCACCAGATGTGATTTTTACTACTGGAAAGGTTTTTCCCCAGATTACCTTCCCCCCACACTGCCCGCCCACTTTATCACTGAGCGAAAAATAAAGGGACATATTAAATAATTATCTTAGAACCCTTAACGGACATCGTAATCTAATCTATTAATTTATCTACTGATTGGTTTGTAACAATTTCATTAAACATAGAAAATAACATTTTTGTAGTTCTAAGGGTAACATTAATTAAACATTACTATTATATACACACAATAAAGCGACACTTTATCACGATTAATTAGCCATAATAATTAAAGAACTATCAAAAAAACGATTATACTTTTATCAAAAACCAACTTAAACATCGAGCACAAGATAAAACCAGGGGCGCTACCGCAAAACACGATATTCGTAAATTTCGGACGGTTGTCTCTGTCACTCTTATGACGCCTTAATTGGAGTAAAAGAGAAAGATGCTCCAATATACGAACTTCGATGTTCGCGGTACCGGGCCAGGTTCACATCTGTTTAACGCATGAGAAACAGCGCCTACCGCGAATAACGATATTCGTAAATTTCGGATGATTGCCTCTGTCACTCTCATGACACCTTAATTGGAGTAAAAGAGAAAGATGTCCGAAATATACGAACTTCGATATTCGCGGCACTGCGCTAGTTCGGATTCATACGTTGCCACACACGCATTGATGCACACTGCTCCAGACGTAAGTGAATGCAATCATATTAAATGTATGAAACAGATTACTGTTCTGATGCGTCACGACTCAACACATTAGACAAATGTGGCTGTGTTGTATGTTAGTTATTACAGAGACATAAGTTACAAACCTGTATACATATTTTGACGTTGACCGTATACAAGTTTTAACTGAAGACAGATTGCGAAGAAAGTAGTACCTATTTTATTAAAATTAATTTCATCAGGTCGCCTAGTAATAAAAACTCTGCCTACGCCCTTGGTTTAATAAAAACCTTGTGGAGTAAGTTTGTTATCATACAAATTTTATATCATGTCAAGAATGAGCTTATTATAATTATGTCGAGGTAGAAAAGTTAGTCGCTGGAAATAATTTGCAGGTATGTATCATTTTCAAACAAGTTGTGGGCGCTAACAAATTGCAGTCTGGGAAAATATACCTTTTCATTAGAGCTTCCCGCTTTTTTATGTAACTACCTGTAGTTAAGAGATACCTGGGAATTACTAAAAACTCTAGCAGTATACCTATAGTTCAACAAGCCACCATCTAATAGTTCGTCTCATTCGAGCTTAAATAAAAAAAACGCTACTTATTTAATGTATTATGTCTCCTGATACAAATGTAAGTCGGTTGCGGTGTGCGGCATACCTAAATAACGTGAAAATTTTAAATATGTAAGTGTCGACGATCTATTAAAACAATCTGCGTCATAACATAGGTAAACGAGCTGAAAAAATCGCAGGTTGAGAATATTTATCATACTTAATATAAGTACAAGTTACTGAAGCGATAACAATGCAAATTACTAAGAAGCACATTTGCGGATTTTTTGTAGCAGGCGCTAATGAATAAATAAATGTAATTTGCACTTTATCGCGTGCAGTGCTATTTTCACGTTAGTAACTGTCGTGAGCTGGCAGGGTGCCAAAACATTTTACAGCCTATTACTTTACAGCACACGAAATTGTACCTATCCGACATAACACTTTATTATTTCACAAAATGTTGATACTTATTTCAAAAGAAAACATTATTTTAAGCGTGGTGGGTATGTAAATGTGATAAGTTTTTTAGAAACGATGGTGTCTTTATTTTCCATACCAGTATAATACTAACAAAATAAGTTTCCAGTTACATACCAGTATTAGGTAAGGTAAGTACTAGACTTTTGATAGGGGTCAGTAGAAAGTATCCGAGTAGTAGTATCCGAAAGAAAAAAAAACAGTATTTGTTAGGTTTATCTATTTTATTGCGTGAGTCCCATTTGTTCCAAACAAGTTACCTTTACCATCAGTTGTGAATATAAGTGTACATATATTTTTAAATTAAGCATATATATTTAAATTAAGCCAAAATTACGAGACACTTAAAGAGGAAAATGCGTCTCCAAGGAACACTTTACTTCAAGTATTTTACGTCAAGACTGATTTCATGCTTCAATTGGTTTGAAATTGTGGGGTTCCGTTCATACAGAATCCTTTAATGTGACAAACGAATTTTTGTTATACAAGTAGGCGGCATTGTATAATATAGATGATTAGAATTAAGGAAACAAGAGATTTAATCTATATGTTACATCTACAAAAATATTGTAGGTACGTATTTTTTCTTTTAAGACAAAAGTACCTGATCTTTGTAATTTTTGCTAATATATTAAAGATCTCGTTCAAGTCCTAAAAGTCACTTCGTAGTAATCATCGTCAAAACGTAACGTCATACGATATTTACACTATAGATAGGTATTCATTTAGTACTTGCGGGTCCAAAACTTTGCATACTCAAACTTTTTGAATTTTATTTTCCTTTAAGTTGTGGGAACAAAGCTCCACTGACCAAAATTTGGAAAATTTGGTGAGAATCGAATGCAATGGTGTATTCTACTTCTGCAACATGAGGGACGCTCATATGATACGAAAGTGCGATAGATGCATATATTTATAAAAGGATTAGAATTATAAGTTGAAATAGATAACATATACTTAAGAAAAAATGACGAGGACCTCCGGTGTTCGAGACGGGATTCGAACCCGCATCTCCAGCTATCGCGGCTGACGCCTTGGCCAGCTGGAGATGCGGGTTCGAATCCGTCTCGAACACCGGAGGTCCTCGTCATTTTTTCTTAAGTATATGTTATCTATTTCAACTTTTAATTTATATAGTAGTATTACTACTTAAAAATCAAAGCAAATCAAAAATATTTCATAAAAAATAATTTGATTTGTTCTTAGTTTCGATTAGAATTATAATAAACATCACAAATCAAATTAAACTAGAGAGTACCATTTTGTACCTTTTGGCGTAGAGACGCTAGGTTCATGGGGTCCCAGCGCACATAATCTTTTTGCAGAAATCACGAAGCGTTTGGTTGATGTAACTGGTGACCGAAGAGCTGCCGGCTTCCTCGCACAACGTATCAGCATTGCTTTGCAACGAGGAAACGCCGCCGGCGTCCTTGGTACAATGGCTCAAGGGCCTTTTTTAGATTTATTACTGTAACTAGTTAAGTACTTGTATTTATCATAATACGATTTTAATTTCTGTAAATAAATGTATCTAATTAAATTAGGTAATTAAACTTTAGATTAAATGTGGGTAGTGGTGTCCTAATATTAGGCACTGGTCCCACCGCGAGCCATGAGCTATCAGCCACTTCAAGGGACAAAAGACAATCGATCCCGTGTAAATAAAAGAGACATATATGTCGTAGCCGGGCGATTGTAGTTCATCGCCAGGTGATGAGTTATAAATATATATCTCTCTCTTTTATTTACACGGGAGCGACCATCTCTTGTCCCTTCAAATAACTGAATTTTCTGATCCAGATTAAATTGGATGGTAACCAACCCATTCACTTATCTGTAATTGTAATGACTTTCGCATGTGGCTAGCCAGTCCTTGAACTAGGCAACAAAATAGGAAAAGTCAAAAACACTATCAATATTTTAACAACCTCCAGCCAGTCGTGTTTTGAAATAAAACCAACCGTTCATCACAAGATTGTCGCTTTTACAGGCCATTTGGTAAAGTATAACATTTACGGCGTATCTTTATCTGTTTTAGTGCATTTCTGTTTACGGCACCCGATCTAATCTTCTGGGATAGGAGTTTAAGTTATAACCTAAGTAGGAGGAATAATGACTGGAGAACGCATCCGCGAGCGCCAGTAAGGGACAAAGATATTTTGGATTTTGTGGCCCAAAATGAAACAATTCACTATAGTTTTGCTTTACAGGACATTCTTTATAACAATAATATTAGCCTATTCTGTATTAATTACCGCAACTTTGGTTGAAAACCTAAGAAAACTCCAATTCTATTTGTTTGTTCCCCTCCAATTTTGACAATTCTGAAGGGACCAGTTTGGAGGCGAACAAAAACATGTGAAACTATGAAAAAGACGGACGAAAATAGCGCCATCTCTGCCATATCTATGGAAAGTTACATAAGACCATCCCTTTCCATAGTGGTACTATTATTAGCACGCTCCGTCTAGGTTAATGATATGTCTATGGTTATAACTAATCTTAATCAACCTACTAGTATTAAATGACTGAAGAACAAGCGACAGTAATAAGCCACTCTTGTCTTGTTAAAAACATCCAAATAACATTTGTAATATAAGGCCCGTCAAAATTAAACGTTTGATTGAAGAATATTTTGCAAATGGTAAACTTATTACTACATTTATATACCTAGCTTTTATCTTCAAACTCAGGCAAATCCATTCTGCTTTAAGGTTGATAATATTAAAAAAATTACAATAATCTGAAAGCTAATCAACCTTAGAACAAAATGGAGTTACCTGAGTTTGAAGTTAAGCGACATATTTTATGTTTTGCCTTTAATATTTACAGAAAACTCAAATGAACCTAAATATTTACAAGGTGCATAATCAAGTAACAAAGGATTTAAGATGATTTCATTCGTGAAATTATAAAGTTTTATGAAGCTACAAGCGTTTCATTAGTAGAGTTTGGCCAGTGAAAAAAAATTGGTTTACTCACTTAAAGCATAGACGATTGAATCATACCGTCTCTTTCTTTCGCTTGCACTACGACCCCAAAAAAAGGGATGAGTATAGTTTATTTTTTCAACTTTAAGAGTAACAATCGAGTAATAATTGGTTAGCCAGACTCTACTAATTGGTAAATGCTCTATTATATCCAAAATCAGTAAACCAAATAAAATCCAATTAAGCAATTATTTTAGCATGCCAATTTCAGAAGAGCCTGTCTTTACACGTGTAACAGATTCAGTATCCAGCAATGTTTGCAGAGTTCATTATAATACTCGATTTCTGGTAATCAGATAAACAATTGGAACGGTTGTGTTTCCGCCGCGTCTATTTTTGAATTTGTTTTGAAGTGTTAAAATTAGTTAAATAACTTAATACATAATACATACATACATTTCAGCCATATGCAGTCCACTGCTGGACATAGGCCTCCCACAAATATGACTTGTGTCATCTTGGGGGTAGTTGCCATAATCGCCACGCTTGGCAGGCGGGTTGGCGACCGCAGTAGCTGTAGATTGGGTTTCGACGGACGCTGCTGCACATCCGTAGGATTTTTCCCTTTGTCGCCTCTAACGACACCCGCGGGAGGAGATGGGCTGGTGCTATTCTAGTCAGCCGGCATCACACGGCAAATAACTTAATGTTTTAGTGGAACAAGCGCGTTGGTTGCTTTATCATGTGGTCGAGAGCCAGCTAGCGTAAGCTGATAAGATTTACTGGCAGTTTTAATACCGCGATTGAAGGACATTTTGTACCGTGTGTCGCCGTCATAGGAGCTTTAACTTTGGGGATTGCTTCTGCACCACGAACGTAGCAGCATTTGTTCTACGACTCGACTTTTGAAAATAACTTATAGTTTACTTAATATTAAATAAAGAAGATTTTTGAAGCACGCAATGTACTGCGAAAACTATGAAGTTTGTAGGCTGACAGTAAATGTCAACTAAACTATTGATGCTGTTCATTGAAAATACTATTTAGTTTGTTCGAAAAAATCACACGTAATAAATTAAATATTTTTTTAAAGTTATAAAACAAATGTTGCTGCATTCGTGGTGCAAAAGCGATCCTCAAAGTTAAAGCTCCTATGACGGCGACACACGGTATAGGCCGCAGTTGTAACCAAATAACAATATCTATTCTGCAGGAGAAACTACTGGTATCATCGATTTTAAAAATAAACAGACAAATAACTCACAGCGTAAACAGTTGATAGTAAAACATTGAGATTTTGGTACATATTTTTTAATTCTACATTCCTGTTTTTCCTAGCATTTTTCTCCGCATTTTTCCAGGGATAAATGGTAGGTACCCCGGGCACGCACAGTAACCTTTTCAACCGGGCCTAATTTGGATTAGATTCGCTTTCCAAATAAATATCAAGGTATTAAATTATATTTGGTACATTCGTGGAATGTCATTAAGTATGTATTACAAAAAATAGTAGAATTTCGTTTAATGATTTTGAAAGGTTAAGGCTTGTGTTTCATCTTCATCTTAGAGCAATATTCAATTTTGAAATTGGTAATTGTGATGGGAGATACTAGCCGCTGTCACAGTTCCCTTCAGAATTAAATGGATTATGAAACGCCAACTTTTGGCAGAGTTAAGTACCGCATTAACGTTCAGAGTGGGTGATCAACTGCCAATATCGTAAGTCATGATCCAAAGTGCCGAACTATGTATACATGGAGTTTAATATTAAGACAACGTGGGGTAAGTATACATATTTGGCACTCTTGCTGTATCGATATATTTGACCTTGACTGTATAACTTTTTTTAAATTAGAATTGACATATCATTAAATGTTGTTGATAGCATGGCAGTCCCGACTTATAATCCGGCCGGAGTTCAAATCTAGCTTCGTATCAATTAAAACGGTATGTACCTATATACGTAAGCATATGCGAAATATAAGATAAACGTACTAGTTAGTATGTACTAGACACGTTTATGCCATGTGAATGACAGCCTGCTGTCACCTTAATTGCAGATAACAATATTTTTTATTATTTTATAGGGAGACCGTCGTCTGGCTCTCATACGTTTACCTTTTTTTGGAATTTACCTGATGGCATGCCCGACTCGACTGGGGATTGATTTTACTCCAGGCCAACAGCCAGTCGGTGAAGGAGGCCTGAGTATATCCGCGAAGAAACTTAAATATATATATTAAGTCCCTAATATGCTTTGGGCAGTCATTGTGGAGAGAACTATAATATTTATAAACAAGTATTAATATAATAAGTAATAGTGGATCTACCCAGCTTGTTCTAACAAGCTTGTTCCGAGCTGTCAGGGAGTTAAGACCCCACGGACGAGTTCTCCAGAGAGTCGGTCAGTGTCTCCGTCTCCGACGGGGTGTCTTCAGTCGGAATGGAATCCTCTGGGGACCATCTGTGCTCTCAGCTTTTGCCTGCCTTGATTGACCGTCCAGAGAGGAATCGGTAAGATATACGCTGGGTGGAAGTGAAAGATGCATAAGACGCGAGTTGGCACAGTCAGTATATTCATTAAATATTTCTTAATTTCATCGTTGTTGGTAAAAAAAATAATACTATTTTAACGATGAATAGTGATGTATTTAGTCACTAACTACTGAAATAACTAACTGTGTTGTCTCGGACTATAATTCAATAGAATGAAAATGTTTATTAGAAATAGGAGTTCGTTAGTGATGGAAATCAAGCCCTGGGGGTAACGTCGCCATGTTTAGGTATACAGTAAACCGATATTTATTTCTCAGAAAAGTAAGAAACACGACCTGTTGAAGCATTTTCATAATATGGATTATTGTAGATAGAAATGAGTTCTTTTTCCTTAGTATCTACTGTGCTATCTACCTACGTACTAAGTGCATGCACTTATCACCATACGTCGGACTACAGGAGGCAGTTTGAGGGCAAGGTAAAGTTTACAAAAAAATCTTAACTTACGAGTATTATAATGTACCTAGTATTTGTAACATAGTTAATTAAATTAGTTACCCGTTATCATTTATTCTTCTTTAATGTGTAAATACTCTTTGAAGTTGTGTTTTATTCCTTTCTCACAGCTGCAATTGTCTGAGTGACGTATAAAGCCAAACGAACTTTTTCGCCATTGACGACCGGTCTGGCCTAGTGGGTAGTGACCCTGCTTATGAAGCTGAAGGTCCTGGGTTCGATTCCCAGTCAGGGCATTTATTTGTGTGATGAGCACAGATATTTGTTCCTGAGTCATGGGTATTTTCTATGTATTTAAGTATTTATATGTATCTATTTATTATATATATCGTCGTCTAGTACCTGCAACACAAGCCTTATTGAACTTACCGTGGGACTAGGTCGATTTGTGTAAGAATGTCCGAAATATTTATTATTTATTTATTTTGACTTATATGTAGCCCAAGTACGTTTATAAATAACGCAGTTATGTAGTTGCTATGATATTTCGAATTTCACATTATAAATACTAGGTACCAAATACTCGAAAGTAGATTGTAGAAGTAGATTGTAGATTGAGTTGCGAACCTTGCCTTCTGATATGCCACGAAAATGCCCGCTGGAGTCCGACGTATGCAAATACATAAAAATAAAAATACACATCACACTACCATTCCGTAAAGTAACATAAAAAAATACATAAAAATAAAAATACACATCACACTACCATTCCGTAAAGAGAATTATACATTTTTTATGTACCTGTGAAACTTTTGTATGCGATTATTTTCGTCCTTAGAGTTTTTGAATTCGATGTCAGGACTCTCAAAAGTGGGGGGCCGGGTTCACACTTTGCATGCATATATATATTTTTTTTATTATATCCAACAAGTAAGTTTATAGCCATTACAAGACCATTTCTTAAAGGCCTATTCTAAGAATATAAGCTAAATAAAAGTATTAAAGTTGTTGAGCCAACTATTCGGATTTAATCTTGAAAACGAAAGTAATAAGGTCTACTAATAAGTAATAATAAAGATACTGATTCAGTTTTATTAAAACTGAAATATAATATATTTGAACCTCAAACGAAAGAGAGAATTAAGTGAATGTTGCTGTGCACGTGTTATTTTAAAAGCACTTTGCATTTTCTTTAGAATATTTCATTTTCTTCGTCTTAGTCGAGGTATCTAGTTAAGATTGTCGTGGCTCGGGTTTGTAATAAGAAATTTAATCATGTTTCTTATTTAGTTTCAAACGGTACCTATATTTTTATTTTCATTTTACCTATATTTTTATCTTCTTTTAAAATTACAGAATTGAGAATATATTGCGGTATTCTAAATTAACTTATTAAATAAAATAAAAAAAACTGATTTCGATATTATTTTAACAATAAGAAATGTATTTCTTTCAGGAATCGAGGATTAGCAAAAGAAGTACAAAATCGCTATTTCCTTGATTTCTGCATTAGAGGTGACGCTGTTTAAAACGCAATTTTTTAAAGAAATAAGGAGGCAAACGAGCAAATGAATCGCCTGATGGTAAACAATTATGAGGAGCGTGCTAATAATAATACCACGATCGAAAGGGATGGTCTTATGTAACTTTCCATAGTTACGGCAGAGACGGCGCTATTTTCGTCCGTCCTTGTCATAGTCTCGCATATTTTTGTTCCCCTCCCCTTCAGAACTGTCAAAGTTGGAGGGGAACAAACAAATACAATTGGAGTTTTCTTGGGTTTTCAACCAAAGCTGCGGTAATTTAAACAGAATGAGCTAATATTTTTGTTATAAAGAATGTCCTGTAAAGCTAAATTTTAGTGAATTGTTACATTTTGAGTTACTAAAGCCAGAATGTCTTTGTCCTTTACTGGAGGTCGCGAATGCGTTCTCCAGTCATTATTCCTCCTAGACTGGTGCCTCCAACCTCACTATTATAAGCACAGCTTATGTAAGTAAGTACCTACTATGGTGTTAATATAAGTAGGATTTTTTTTTTATTTTTCACTCTCTCAAGCATACTCTCTCACTAGATGACGATTCTCTTACTAGATGGCGTATTGGAGTAATGTTCAATTTATACTACGTAAATACTATAAATAATAAAATAACATGTACTTAAATGATTGAAACACATTCACATTCATTTATACGTATTAAGCATAAATCAAATAACATTATTACATTACAATGATAGTAATTAAATAATTATAACTGAGTAGGTATGTTTTTGTTTCGTTATTAATTTGTTGTAAGTAAAATTTGAATTTACGAATCGCCACCGTAACATAATTTTTGTAACCTACCTTCTTATTCACTAAGTACCTATTAAACTATTCAGAGAATAAACTATTCAGAGTATTAAACTATTGCCTTTGGAATGAAGTAAAATCAAAGAAAACCTTGAAACAAAAATTTTAAAGTATTATTTTGTTGAAGAATATATAAGCGTAGTATGTAATACAGAATTTCGTTTCTCGTGCAACTGCCCGGCTAGCTCAGTCGGTAGAGCATGAGACTCTTAATCTCAGGGTCGTGGGTTCGAGCCCCACGTTGGGCGAACTTTTTTTTATTTTTGTACGATTAATTTTTTAAATTTATTTATGAATATTTTATCAATAGACTACTGAAATAGTACATTTCGATACTAGTGAAAAAATTTTTTTTCGAAGAGGGTGTAAGTTGAAGCCCGAGTGAAACGAGGGTGACAATCACCCGAGTCTTAAAGAAGTTTTTACACGTGTTTCGAACCCAATTTTTCATAACAAGTGCCTTAAAAAGTGAAATTTACGCCCGCGAAGCGTGCCCAAAGTATACTTTTTACGCACTAGTTAGGAAAACAATAAAATGACATACCTGCAATTTTTCGTTCCCTCATTTTCCGCCATAGTTGTTCAGCTTTTCTCATCGGCCAGTTCTCCACTTTCGCACTGAAGCTTCTGAAGAATTTATACTCTTTAAAATGAGACATTCTTCGTTCCATTTTGCTCGGAGTGTGTCCCGGTGGTGGCGGAGACGGTGCCTTTGGCGTATTCGAAGGAGACGCCATTTTGAAATCCAAATTTAATTGAGATCACAAATATTACAAGTTTTTACACAGTTAGGTATTATTTCAATTTTGGTCCCAAATTTCGCATTTGAATTTCCATTTAAGACACAATTTTCTTTCTATTTTCTTTTGATTCATTTTATAACATGTTTTAGTACACTACATTTGCAATCATTTGTTATGTATGACTTTGAATTTTAGATACCTACTAACGTTGTTATTATTATTGATAATTTAGTCGATTACTTATATATGTACTTATAATTTTTTTAAGTGTTTATTTTATATCAGTATTGTAACTGTTGATTGTTAACCTGAAATAAAGAAAAATACTTTGTTAGCAAATATACACTATGTTTATTCTAATAGATCAATAAATAAGTATATATTAGAGGACAATCTTACAAAAATTGACTAAGCCTCACGGTAAGCTCCGTGTTGTAGGTACTCAACCAATGATGTATATAATATACAAATACTTAAATACACTCATATAAACCCCATGATTCAGGAACAAATATCTGTGATCATCACACAAATAAATGCATTTTAACCCTGGACCATCGGATTCATATGCAGGATCACTACCCACTAGGCCACACCTATCCTCAAATAGATACAGCATAAGTAATCTTTGAATTATAAAATTGTCTAGCTTTAGAGCGTAAGGGCGTGTGCACACTAGCGGCGGCCACTCTTAACATGTTCGCTGTGGCAAGGGGCCTATTGACCCCTCACAAAGTAGGTATGGTTAACAGCGATTTTAACTAACTGCCGCAGCGAAGGTGTTGACGTCTACCTTGTGATAACGGCGTCTCCACACCGTGCAATTTTATATGGGAACGCTGAGAAAACGCGATACAATAACGCTAATGTGCCCACGCTCTAAGAGCGAGATTCCTGTTATGAATTGTGTCTGTAACTTTAGTATTAGAGTGAAATTTCTGTCGAAACTTTACAATGAATTTTCTATGAAAAAAGAAATAAAAAGGGCAGATAGTTTTCATGAGCATTCTACACGAAACCCCACGTTTATTTGCTTTTAGCTGTAGTCACTATTTATTCGTATAAAAATATTCCAGACCACTTATGCCTTTGAAATATTCCTAACTTATTGGAATAAAAGTATAACTGAAGCAAAGCAGATTTTGAGTTATGAAGAGTGTTCATTCAGTGTATTTATTTATTTATTTTATTTTACGGTGATAATACAGAAACAGTCGTACAAATGAATACAGTTATGAGTCATAATTGTCATAGCCGCCACGTTTGGCAGGCGGGTTGGCAACCCCATTAGCTGTTCGACCGATTCAGTGTCGACGGATGCCGTTGCCCATCCGTGGTATTTTTCCTTTTGTCGCCTCATACGACACCCGCGGGAGGAGACGGAAAATGTATCATACTCGTACACATACTTTTTATTTATATTTATCACTTGGTAAAATTTATGAACGGTTCGAGATGACGGACGTCTCCGTAAACAAACAGTTTTTATAAAAACAGACCGAGTTCAAATGAAATGAATAATCTTTCTAATGGCACAAAAAAGTTAAAATATTAACTTTTTTTTAATACGACGTCGGTGGCAAACAAGCATACGGCCTGCCTGATGGTAAGCAGTTACCGCAGCATATGGACGCCTGTGACTTATTAACTACTTCTTAATAAAAACTGATCAGGTTTTCTCTTTTTATTGTTATTTCGATACGATAAATTTGTTTTAAATACCTTTTATCTACGTACATATCATAAGTGCTCTAAAATGCGTCCAGAAACCGTAGGCAATGACCAGCATTACCAACCATCAGAAAGATTTCAGTAGGTAATGTTAACATTACCTACTGAAATCCGTAGGTTATGAATTTAAATTTGGAACAGCTGTCAAATTCAAGTGGGGTTTATATTCTAGTATCTATAGATATTAAAACAGTCATTGATACGAAACGCCAATTCGTTATGTTTTTTTATTATAAATCGAACGATATTTGAACTCGAGTGACAGTAGAATAGGGAGTTCATTCACTTGTCTATGGTTTAAAAAAAATTGACTGAGATACGAAATACGCAACGCCGCCATTCTAAGCGGTCATTTGTTTTGTTCGTTGACTTTTTGATGTTTCAAGTAGGTCAATGTGGGTAAGACCGTCTATCTGGAAAGTCCGTCTACCAATCAATTTCCTACATTATCTCGTAGGTATTTAGTATCATATGACGGACTTCCCTTAAAAATATAGTATGCCGGTCTTATCCACATTGACCTTAACACTAGTAATACTGCAGGTCATGTTCCTACGGTTCCTGAACCCATCTTAAAACACTTATGATATGTGTGTAGATAAAGTAGTGTATGCATCTATACATAATTAGGCATTACAACACTCGTGTGATATTATTATGAAACTCGCCTTCGGCTCGTTTCATAAACCCACACTCTTGTTGTAATGCCCTTCATTATGCACAGATACATAAACTACTAGTACCTTACCTAAGACCCTGGATGAAGTAATTTCCGATCGAAAAGATCTTGAAATGTATAATAAATGATATTATGAATCAAGTTTTTTTACAAGCTTTTATTTAACTTGCAATCTAAGTGTATGTAAGGTAAAGTAGTTCCACGAGAGGTGAAGTCACGCACACAACAACATCTTGTAATGATAAGGAGATTTTGAAATTTCAGTTCTTTTTTCTCAGCGATAGCAAGTTCAACAGCAAATTGAGTAAATACAAACCAAAAAGTTTTTATTGAACCTCTTCGAACATGACTGAAGTAACTGGCACTGGTTACATTTAAAGTGTTTTTATTTACATTCACTCATTCATTCCATTCATTCACTCTTTTTGCAATCAGTACTTCATTTAGTTGTGTGCGTAATAATCCATTCGCCTCATCCTCAGAATCTTATTTTTCTGTGCAATTCTGGGTTCGAACCTTGGTAAAGGTTTACTTTTTATTTTTAAATATAACATAACATAACATAGAGCCTCAGAGGCTCTAGTGTAAGTTTCTTTTGACGTAACGAACGCGTAAGTGATAATGTTATTTATATGGGAAACGCAAACGCGTTCGTGACGTAAAGTAACGTTAAAAACTTACACTCAGGGCTGCATGGAGCTTACTATAGGACTACTTACAATAATCGACTTAGATCGATTTGTCCAGATTTTCTCTTAGGTTGACATCCTGCATTGTTTGTAAAAATAAAATGTATATTGATCAGTTAGCCTTTTTACTACGAAGCTTGCGTATAGCTTGGTCATTTGGTCCAATTTCAATTACACGTTATGTAACTTTTTACTTACTAAATCGTTGACGTCGACTATTTTGTATTTTGTTCTGCATAAACTGAAAACTTTTAATTGGCTCACTATTTAGAAATAACTATTCAGTGTCTGTGCTTTAATGCATATAGAGTTCCTCTTGTATCATAAAAAAAAATGCAAACAGAAGAAATATATTTCAGTGATATTTAGGTGACGCCTTTGTCCAGCACTGAACGTTCTTCGGCTGATATGATGATGTTGACGATATTAAGTTATAGATTACTTTGGGGTAGGTAACTCAAACACCATTGTGACATGATTACCCCGGTCCTCCACAACACAACAGTAAAGGTCACACTGGCCGAAACAACATATTCATAATTATAATGATTCAAGAGGCCATGAACAAGCAAAAGTTTTGTTAAGTACCTATACACATGTGATGTGTTCACACAATATATATGCCGTATTACAGCTGGAAATATATGTGTGTGTTTTTCGGAACATATGTACGAAATACTATTTGATATTTACAAGTCGCTTTTCGGTGAAGGAAAACATTGTGAGGAAACCGGGGTAATCCCAACAAGGCCTAGTTTACCAACTCCTCTGACCTTCCAACCCAGAGGGGTACCCTATGGGGTATCCAGAGGGGTTGGAAGGTCAGATGCTTTCGTAAAACTAGTGTCTACGCCAAATCTTGGGATTAGTTACCAAGCAGACTCTAGGCTCCTATGAGCCGTGACAAAATGTCGGGAGAACGCGAAGATGATATTACAGCCGGAAATATGATTCCTTCTTTACCTTCTTTCATACTTAAACGGAACAATAACGTTGATTCTTACAGCCCACACTTTAAGTACCTGTGTGGTGGGTAACTTAGGTAAGTAGACTGTTGTTGACTTTAGTTTATATATAATTGCATGTAACAAGTACCTATAACTATAACAGGTAATGTATTGGTAAATCTTGGGATTAGTTGCCAAGCGGACTGTAGGCTCCTATGAGCCGTGGCAAGATATCGGAACAACGCGAAGATGACATTACAGCCGGAAATATGATTCCTTCTTTACCTTCTTTCATACTTAAACGGAACAATAACGTTGGTCCTTACAGCCCACACTTTAAGTACCTGTGTGGTGGGTAACTTAGAGACTTAGAAGTAGACTGTTGTTGACTTTAGTTTATATATAATTGCATGTAACAAATACCTATAACTATAACAGGTAATGTATTTGTTTATCCAGGAATACCTAATTAATGTAAAAGCAGTTCAAGGCTTACTTATACCCAATTATTATAGGCTTAATTGGTTCGTTAAACCTTACCTGTTGGTCGCTTTTGCCATAACCTCTAGCCGCCGGAGATCTATAAAAAGGTCTTCCATTTAATGGCATTTTCAATTTTATTATGACAAATAATAATTGCGTTTGACCTGGCAAGTTTTGATCTCTGGGCGGCTAGAGGATAGAGATATTCAGTAATCAACCTTATCAAACCTACAATTTTAAGCTAAAATTAATCCATAAAAACACCGTAAATACCACTTTTTAATAGTACTTAACTAATCACTAATGAGGTTACCTTCAAACTGAAACCGACATATATGTTTGTACATGTCGGTGTTGTATAAAATGTCAGTAAAGAAGACAAAAAAAATCCCTATTTTTGCGTTAAAAATACTTTTGATGAATAAAATCAATTAAATCTGCGCATCGGCCGCGAGTGATCGGACACACACAAAATTCAGCGCAGAGGTTGCAACAGCTAAATCATTCCTTCAATAACTCGTGCGTGATATCGTGACGTCTGGTCTAGTGGGTAGTGACCCTGTCTATGGAGCCGACGGTCCTGGCTTCAAATCCCATTAAGGGCATCTATTTGTGTGATGGGCAAAGGTAATTGTTTCTGAGTCATCGGAGTTTTCCATGTATTTAAGTATTTGTGTATTTGTATATATCGTTGGCTGAGTTTCCACAATACAAACCGTCTTTGGGGCTCGGTCGTTTTGTGTAAGAATGTCCGGTAATATTTATTTATTATGTTTGTTTAGTACTAATTGTACTGCCTACTCTCTAGGTTAAACGCGTTATTAACTCTCCATAACTCCCAAGGCAATTAATTAAAATACATGACATACTGGACCACACATGACCGTGGTATGGCCACTGTCACTTTTAAACCAACATATTACCTACGTATATTAGGGTTTAGGATTAAAACTTATTTAAAAAATTACAGAGCTGAGTTAGTTTAACAAAGGCATGGAATAGTCTTAAGTAACGCGTCAGCAACATAGTGCATCAGAGCGGAGATCAAAGGATAACCAAAGTTTATGTCCAATCATTCTAGTTTCGGGAATAATATGGATAAAATGGTTGACAACGAACTATTTCTTTTCCCTTTTGTGCCATTTTACTTGTCCCTACACCATATAACAGAAGCTTGACGGATAATCATGGCTCGCGGATACGCAATATTAATTTGATAAGGAATATGTATTTTTATATATTTCTTGTTATTTTATTTTATTATTCTTGTAATTGTAATACTATGGACATTCAGTCTGAAAATAAACGAATTTTAATTTTAATTTTTTAATATATGAACTTGATATAGACAAATAGTTATCTATTTAATTAATATAGGGTTTTTTGGATATCGTTACGTAAATAACATTTTTGCAACGAGGGTTGATATTTAGTTTAATAGTGCTGCAAATTAATTTGCCTCTCATCTTTTAAACAATAAGTACCTATTTACAACAAAGAAACTAGAGGGCGTGTTCTTATACCGTACAAAGTACCTTAAATAACTTGCTTATTAATTTAAGGCAAAGATAGAGTATTTTTATTACACGTGTATATGTAAATTGCATCGTATAAAACAATACAAATTGTATAGATTCAATCATTATTCCCTGCAAGTTTTTAGGTAAACATTTGAAACAGTAACACAGATAAAAAGCTATTTAAACTAATCAAAACAATCTCGATGGGTAAACTGATCCGTAATGTTTTTAACTAACTTAAATACATTAACATATATTACCTCACTATGACGTCTTTCAGTATTTACATACACTTATTAATCTACTTATACTATGATACAAAACACTACAACACCCACTAAACAGCACAGTTTCAAATTCGGAACACAATCTGCACGAACTCGTTAACAGAAACCGCTGTCGCGAAAAAAAGTTACGTGCCGAAAATTTTCAGTAACGTGCGAAACGTCCCAACGGCTTGCGCGAATCTACAGGTCTGCCTGCAGTGCCTCACAGTTTCCCGCGCCAATGTGCGAAGGAAATGGGAAAATTGATAACTCGCATGCGAGACTGGGATGGCTAGAGCTTTCGCAATGCGCACGTGGGGTCGGAAAAGCGCTATAGATTATGGAAGTTATGTAAAAATATGTTCAAAACCGTATTGTCACAATGCCACCGCGTAGGCTTTTGAAAAGTTTTATTGAATGGTATTAGAGAGTGGTCTGCGGAATAATGATTAGGCACAGAATTTAACAGTTATTTAAGGTACGCGTTTTTAAATGAGTGAACAAGAGTGTCTCTGGAAAATAAACCCAATTTGTTTTTAACAGTAAAGACTAGTTGTTGTCACGTATGTAGTTAGTAAGCAAGGTGAACTTTTGATAAAAGGAATTGCTCGATTATTGACGATGTTAGAAACTTTTAATAAATTATAGTGTATTAAGTAAAGATATACGCTGATTGTCTTATATAGAGCTTATGAACTTAACCTAAATATAGCCCAATACAAAGTTAGGGCTCACAAGAGATGTGTGTAGAGATCTCTACTTTTTAATAGTTTGTAAAACTTGTTTTTTTTTTTCGCCAGTCAGCAATATAATCAGTTGTCAAATTTTGCTACAAATGCTGAGCTTCCGGTTGAGCCTCAAAATGGCGATGTCTCTTGAGAAAACATTTTTTTGTTTTTCCTTTGTTCCGCTATGTTTGTTTCATGTGTACTATTGATAGCTTATTATGCAGTGATCTAATGCAGAATTCTGCAACGAATGGAGAATTGTTTTCAAACGCTTTTCACTACTTTTCAGTCAATACCCGACAGTCCCTAGATAGAGGTGGCTTACTAAGTCTAGTTACCACTTTACAAAACGCAAGGACATACATTGGCATGCTCTAAGAGCAAACTTATCATACTTATCTTGACGACCGGTCTGGCCTAGGTACTTCCCTGCCTAGGAAGCCCATGGTCCACGGTTCAAATCCCAGTCAAGGCATTTATTTGTGTCATGAGCACTGATATTTGTTCCTGAGTCATGGGTGTTTTCTATGTATTTAAGTATCTATCTATTACATATATTGTCGTCTAGTACCTACAATACAAGCCTTACTGAGCTCACCGTAGGACTAGGTCGATTTTTGTAAGATTGTCCCGCAATATGTATTATTTATTTATTTGATGGATTTGTTACAACGACTTTGGAATTATCGAAACTGTCATAATTTAGCTTTTTTAAACTATCAATCTACAACGGCTAGACAACACAATCTTTAGAAATTTATATTTCTAACCTTTGCATATTGAATATTCAAGCTCAGATTTTTATTAAAATAAATTTGTGTCACACTTCTATTACTTTGTTGAAGGTTTTATACACGTCCCCGGTGCGTTAGATTATTTTGAATAGCGACAAGCTTTTACCCGCAGATTCACTCTCGCAAGCATTTATGGAAGCTCACGGGAACCGTGATTTTTGGCATGAAAGCCTCTCTCCGATAATCTAACTCTATGAAAAAACCCTGTTGTCATAAGGCTTCGTGAGATGACAAAAGGTAACGATCATAATGTACTAACATTTTCTGTTTAGTCATGTAGGCTAGGCCATCAGAAAATTGAAGGTGTTTTGGACATGTGATGTGTAATTTATTTTAACTCATTCGACCGCTCGAATCTTTCTTTTGAAAACTATTAAAATCGTAGAAATGGTAGTTTTGAAATACGAGGGAAAGAAGTCAAGTCACGTGATATTGACAAATGACTGATTAAGTGTTATGTTGGTTAAGTGTTTTTCTTTATAATGTTGTTGAATGTTTTTTTTTCTAAATTGATGAACACATAAATTAAATGTATTGATTTGGAATTTTCTAATCTGCTGCAGTAAGATAGTAATATCTCCTCTGGAAAAGAAGAAGATTTAGAATTTGTCAACGGCTAAATTCACTTATTTGACTTTATTATTTCTGTTTATAAAACATAAATAATAATTAACAATCTTACACAAATCAACCTAGTGTTACGGTAAACTCAGCAAGCCTTGTGTTGTAGGTACTAGATGACGATATAGATAGATACGTATAAATATTTCAATACATACAAACGACCCATGACTCAGGAATAAATATGTACTCATCACACAAATAAATTTCGTGGTAATTAATTTCAATAACCCCTATCATCGGGTCAAAGTGTAAATATTCATGACAATTTTTCTGATATCCTTGGAACAATTCATACAAGACGTAACGGCTATTGCAAGGACGGTAACTACAAGCTGTGTTCAACGTACTACGTAGTGTTAAATACAACATCTCTAAACGCAACCGATTGTTATTTCATTGGTAATAAAATGTTTGTTTTGTTAGGGTATTTTATAGTATTGACGTAATCCGATAAAAATATAATAGGCATTCGAAAATAGAGAGGAATTTGCAATATTTTATAGGCTTTGAGTGGGTGTGATAGCAGTGCAGTACGTGGTGTTCAGTTGAGGGGCTAGATGAGTAGGTACTTACTTATTGCGTATGTGGAGTGTTCAGCCAATGTCGCTTTCGAATACTATTCCTGATATGTTTAATGATTTAACTCAAACAAAGATAAAATATGTAGTAGGTATATTGTCACTCAGATCGGTACTAAAAGTCTTCAAATTAACAAGGAACATATTCGTAAAACTATCGCGAGACTCGAGCACATTAATAACCGCAAGTAGTTGTAGGCACTATACATGCCTACATACTTGTAGTTTAAGCTTTATAGTTGTAGTTTTAAGTTTTATTGTATTTTATTCTGGTATTTACATTGTTTTCGTGATTGAATCGTGTATTTTATGATATGGGTGTACGCCTGAAATAAAGACAATTTATTTATTTATTTATTTATTTATTTAATTCTGTTAAACATGCAAACTCACGTTTTATAAGTCGAACATTATCATATGATTATGCTTTATTTACGGAATTACGGATTTACGTATTACGGAAACGGCGAAACTTGCCATATTAGACTTAAAAAACGTTAGTTACACATTTCAATACAATTAATACGATAATAAGGAATATATTTGTTTTCCATTTTAAGTAAATAATAACTTGAAACCGGTAGTTTTCCGTTTTAGGCTGAAATTCTAATCTTTTGATTTAACAATATATGTATATTTGAATTGCAGTGTGCCGTGCGGTGCTGTCTGACTAGAATCGCACCACCCATTCTCCTCCCGCGGGTGTCGTAATAGCCGGCATAAGGGAAAAACAGACGGATACGCTGCTTCGAAACACAGTCTCCGGCTACTGCGGTCGACAACCCGCCTTTTTTTTTGACGGTGTGGGCATTATCTCCCTAGTCATGCATAAAATCAAAATGTTGAGTAGCCTAATGGGAATGTATAAAGCATAAAGTATTTCATAAATGGTGTTACTTAATTTACTATGTATACATTACGGTCATCTGATATCACTAATATTAATTGTTGTCTGTCTCGATTTTATTACAGGAAATTCAAGTATGTCTTTGGTTATACGTACACACAAAACATGCATGTACCTTTACCTACACACTTCTACTAAATAACAACCCGATCTTGTATTGCAAACTTAATAAATATTTCTAATAAATATTTAAATATTTATGTAAATATGAACACATCATCATATTCCTCGCGTTGTCCCGACATTTTGTAAAGGCTCATAGGAGCCTGGGGTCAGCTTGACAACTAAACCTAGGATTTGGCGTAGGCACTAGTTTTACGAAGGCAACTGCCATTGCCAATGACCTTATAACCCAGAGGGTAAACTAGGCCTTATTGGAATTAGTCCGGTTTCTCCACAATGTTTTCCTTCACCGAAAAGCGACTGGTAAATATCAAATGATATCTCGTACATAAGTTCTAACTCATAGGTACAGTGAGGTTCAAAATGAGGTCAACACATCTCTATTGTCAAGAGAATAAGAGCGCGTGCAGGTCATTTTGAACACTTCAAACGCTTAGCCACTTTTGCTGCTGACTGTACAAGCCGGAGTTAAAACCTGCGACATCTGGATTGTAAGTCGCAATTTATGTATGAACACAATCGCAATAATAAATAAATAATAAATACATAAATAAATATTTTGGGACAATCTTACTCAAATCGACCTAGTCCTACGGTAAGCTCAGTAAAGCTTGTGTTGTAGGTACTAGACGACGATATATATAATAGATAAATGCATATAAACACTTAATTACATAGAAAACACCCATGACTCAGGAACAAATATCTGTGCTCGTCACATAAATAAATGCAATACTAAGTAACATACATAAATAGCTACTATTATACAATAAACTACTTATTTTTAACTTATATTATTATTAAAACTTATTTACCTACAACATTTTGTAAAAAGTTTATTTCGTATTGGTTAAAATGTATAACTGATGCAGACGGAAATATCCCAGTCATACGTTTTTATTTTATTTATTACTCTTATTTCTTTAGTTATGAATGTTAAATTCTGTGCCCTTGCCTTAAGTTAAATATTACATTATTTAACATTCAATACGTCGTATAACATAAAATAGTTAACAATAAACGTATTATATCCTCTAGTTTTATATCCCATGTATCCCAAAATAGAACCTATGGGATCATAAAGATACCACCAATGCAAAACAATTACAAAACTTGCGTGGGAAAATACAAAAACACCTTTTCCACAACCCACAAAAACTGCACGCCTGATAACAATAGCAAAGGATTTACAAATAAGCTGGTACATACGCAGACGGCGCAGACTGTGTTTCCCATAGTACTTACGCGTGATGCGCACCGCAAACGATCAAGCATGCTTGACAAGCACAGAGACTGACAATCGTGATTGAAGGCTTTTAATTATTATTTGGGCGATCGTTCGTTTATGATATATCGCATAAAAAGCATATACTCATGGCATAGGATATATCATATAATACCCGCTTCATTCGGATATTTTTTCAAAGGGTTTTAATATCCAACTGTAACTTTATCTAATTAACTTACCTTAATCGTCATGATGTAAGTCGTAGGTACGTCTCACACATAGACAGCTGAAAAAGCTCGTCAAGCATGCTTGATCGTCTGCACTCCACATAACAATAACGGATGAATATTACAATGGACAACAACTAAAGTTTGAAGTGCAGGTGAATTTTATCGGTTTTCTACCTTTATTTAATGTACAATACAATCAAGATTGAGTACAATTCAAAATCTCTACACATTCCTAAATATTAATACGTACCTACGGTAAACAAATGTCCTGTAAGATAAAATAAAACTATTTTCGTAAACTGTACGTATCTTTGTCAAGTAAGTTGTAAAAAACGTGCATTAAAGCCTAGTAAGGTACGCAAGAGTAAAAGGAAAAGCACTAACACAATAGACCTACATGTTGTTTATGGATTATACCTACATAACATAACCTACGCGAATAAATGTTCCTGTGCCGTGTGATCTTTGATTTCCGTTTTTCCGTGTTATATTTATACTACACTTTGTCCTCAAGTTCGTCTGTATGAATAATTTTTGGGATTAACCCTGGGACCTGAGGCCGCTGAGGCTGATATGTGATATCACACTTCGCATTTGCGAGCGAGTATTGTAACGCGGCGAATTCGTTACCCTGCATATAAATCGCTTGCAAATCGCTCATTAGTGTGATAAGTGATAACGCTATAATCTTTAACTCGGCCGGGTCTCTTAAGCACTGAATAGTTAAATTTTATTTTACTATACCTAACGTAATATATCGAAACATAAACCATCGTAACGTAATACGATGATTTAGTGTCTATGATTCACCCCTTGAACTATTTATAACTTACGATAACCAATTGAAATCAAGTGATTATGACTATGCCGAACGTATTTATAACTGCGTAATTCGAGTTTTATTTTGAAGCTTCTTAAAAACTCTGGCAATCATAACATTGAGCATGTAATGCATAGCGAGCAACGGTTTAGCAAACCATTTTTTCCAGTAGATAAGGCGGAATTTTCATAATGTTTACGTGTGACAAGCAGAACCGTTTGTTATCGGGCAGAATATTTTGTACCAAACATTAAAATTACCGTTTTTTTACGTTGCACCAAACATCATATGTCACTATTTTAGTTACTACTTGTATATCGTTAGTTAGCTCGAGCGTGACGGCAATACCGATATGTATGCAACTTGAATTCATTTTTAAGACATGCGTTTTACGAGTAAGTCAAAAATAATACAAAATTAACCTCGATAAACCGATTTCGAGGTAATCTCTGTCTGAGAGATTTCAAGATGTACCCTATTTTGATTGTATTGTACATTAACACGAAATACAGAATATTCCCAAAATCTCCTGCCTCAGGCATCAAACCCTGAATGTTGGTGGCGTTACCACCCTGCACTCTTGAGTAAAGAAACTTGTGTTTCGTAGAATAACCTTCAGAGCCCACTCTGTCTGGAGAACCAAAGATTAAACACACCGATCGGCGATTATTTATATCATTATGGCACACGAAAATAGTCTGTTTTGATATACGGCCGCGGGAATACGAAACGGGGCTATATTCATGGAAATGATATCGGAAGTTCTATTCTAAATTTATCAAAATCAAAGAGATATATAAAATGAGAACGGAAGGGCTTTTGTTCTATGATTAGTTGATTTAATACAAGAAAACTTTAGTAAGTGTCATTTTTGTAAATAACATTGTTGTTTACAACAACCTTACGTGAAAACTCAAATGTTTTTGTTTCAGAAGTTTATATTACACTAGCTGTGCCCGAGGCCTCGCCCACGTGTAAATCGGTTTGTGCCAATGACGGTTAGAGTGTTGTAATATCATGAAAATCCGTTCAGCCGTTTTCAAGTGATGCACGAACAAATAAACAAAAATTCTAACAATTGTTGGAATGTATTCTGTTGTCGTTTCTAAGTATCCCTAGTCAACAATTTTACAAACTTTCAACCCACCTCAGCTTCGTTATATGTATAGATTCTGAATATCTAATTATTCTATTTTTTTACAGTAGTCAAAACCGATCACATACATATCACAAAACTATGAAACACTGAACGCCGAGTTCCAGTGTTTTGTGCTAACAACAATAGTGAAGATCCGCGGGTCCATATATACAGGACGGTCTTTCCCCGGACATGGATAATAGGAAAGCTCCGTCAACGTATCTACGCATTTAAAAAGCTGTAGGAGGTTTTTTCACTAAAAGCCTTATTACTGTATCTTCTCATCTCTAGTTTCTTCTCTTTTGAAATTAAAGTATATAATATAGTATTTTATAGTTTTAATATTGCTTAATATTAGTTAACTTGTTAGTATACCTTTTGATTAGTCTTGCATTATGTTAAAATTTTGATAAGCTTTCGTCTTTGTTGTGAGAAACACCTCGTATACACTTAAACTGTTGAACCAATTGGGATGAAACTTGTTATGGAAATAGTTTGAGCTACAGAAAGGACACAGGATAATTTTTATGCCGCAAAGGTAGTTTAAAGACGGGCATGGCTAGCCGACGAAGTCACGAGAAAAAGCTAGTATATATATATATAAGACGCGACAAGATATATATATACATATAGCCTATCATAAATGCTAGGCCTACAGTTCAGTTCGACAATCACTGAATAAATATAAAATGTAATTCCTTTTTTAATTTCCATGAGACCATTCCTTCTACTGCCTAAAGGTACAATACGAGAAGCCGGGGCTGTGCCACGCTCTTATACCGTCGAGTACTGCGCAATAACATTACCGGAAAACACATAGGAATACCGGCGAGGGGAAGTTGGGGCGAAATGGAAAAAATAGATTAAAAGGTTTCTAAGAATTAATGAATCTTATAAGCAGCGGTTTGTTTAGGGAAAATAATGTCACGAATTGTAAATTGGAGAACGTATGACGCGTTATTTCGTTATAACCATACATTTATTACAAAAAATAGGATATCGGTAATTAAGGCCTACTGCTTGACATTGGCACATATTATGAGCAAACTTTGTCAAAACTGAGTACTGACGTAAGCTCTGGTAACTAAAATATGGTTTTGTAGTTGATGACGTAAAGTAAACAACTCCCTGGTAATGTTTACGTTTGAGCCTAAATACATTATAATTACTCAATAGAATTCTATAATGGAATATTATTTCACAACCAATGGCAATCTTGTATAAGATCTATTCATGTAAATAAAGGGCGTTAGAAACGGTGCGAATATTAATCTTGCATCGATTCACTGTTGAATTCTTGTTAGCCGCACTATGATTGATGATGATTGTGACGTTGAAATGATTCACTTAATTTTTATATAATTACATGACCTACTAGAAAAAAAAAATCATCACCTTTCTAGCTCAATGGAGTCCGGGGCTTTGCTCATCTAAATTAGGGCTCGCGGTCGTGTCCGTGATCCGTGAACCCGTAGCCGTGCGCCCGTTTTCGTGAATCACGGCAACTGTTTTCTGGTCCGTTCCGCACGTGACATTAGGTTACGTGAAATTAGGGTACGTGAATCCGTGTAGGCGTGATCACGCCGTCACGTATCTTAAGAATAAAACTTAGTCCTTATTTATTATATTCCCGGGCGTGGCGAAATTACGAAACGTGCGATAAGTATCCAACGGAATCGAACCCGAATCTCCACACACGGACGCAGGTACGGGCTACGTGTCACGGCGTGTCACGGCGTGTCACGTGAATCCGGATGCGAACGCAGGTACGTGACACGTACCTGGCCGTGTTCGTGAAATTCGTGATCTTAGTACCGGCGGTGTTAAGAACACGTAGCTACGGGTCGGCGTACATCACGGATACCAGGAGCCCTAATCTAAACCCAAGATGACAAATTTATTTATGAAAATGACCTGCCATCTGGTCCTGCAACCCAAAGTGAAACCTGTACATTAGTTTTGATGAACTCAGTGGCTCAAACCCGCTTCCTATTTTAAGATAGAAAGTCGTACGTCTTACGACTAGACTACAAACACATCTAATTCAACCAAAAAAGTATAATCATGATTTACTTACCCTAGCCTCCTCTTTCAGTTGTAATCACGACCGACGGACAGACGTCAAGTGACCGCCAGAGGCATATGGCTGACTCGAGTAGCTTCACTCGTCTTTTCTTGAAATAAACCGTTGATATTCCAAATAAAATTATAACTTGTAGATATTGGAATGACATTATATTAATTAGTGTTCAGAAATTGATTTACTTAACTGTTACCTACTATTGTTTCTTGTACTTACTATAAATTATTTATAGAAATTGAACGTCAATCACACGTGTTTCTACTAACTTATTGTTATAATTTTGAACATCACTGGCAAATATAGGCTAAAAATGTAATTAGTAATATACAAATAATATTATTTTTAATAACTTTTAAAATAATATAATATTGTTAAGGAAAGCCATCGTTTTAAGGACTCATAATGTAAAGAACGTAGTAAGAAACGACTTTCATCAAAACTGGTTCAGTACATTCGGTTCTCTGGTAAACTCAAGATAAATTCAAATACACACCTATACAAATGACAAATTTGCATTCAGTCAAGTAGATTATTATTTAACTGTCTGCTACCTTATTGCTTTTCTCTCTGAACTAAAAATCTCTATGTACCTACCCGTAATAACTTCTCGGATGTTTTATACTGACTAGTTATACGGGATTTCCAACCTAGCGTCAGCTTAACAAACTCTGAATCTCTACCCACAGACAATTTAGGGGTAGGTAGTTTGTTTGTTTCTAAACACCTGATATTTAAGTTTTTTAAATATGTGCGAATAAGTTTTAATATTTACATTGTTTTGGTAGCTAACCACTTCACGCTGCTAAAATCTTACCTGGAATAGACGGTCAGGTGGTAGTCACTTTCTTTAAACCTAGAATTTTTGGCGTTTATTTATATAAGGTTTCCAAAAGAATCTGCGTGATGGCCTTCAGATGAAGTGTACTTATTTTGCAACCATAATTTAATAGGTACACAAATAGGTACTTTTAATAGGTACACAAAATTTGCACTGCTGTGAGTGCAAGAATTATTAGATTATAATAATTTAAAATAGTTTGTAGACTGAACAGCTTACCTTAAAGTATAGCGAGTAACGACTCGGCCATCAAAGCTAATTCCAACTACACAGTTTACTACATAACAATACAAAACACCTACATGTGGTCCGTCGTCTTCCTACCTGTCCACAGTTGACCGTAATACCTTCTTACCAACATTTTCATTTTCAGTTAAGCACTAAAACTATAACAAACTTAACTGTCAATAAAGATCTAGTTGAAATTTGATTTATAATTGCGTATAAAACTCTCATAACAGAAATTCCATCTACGTGTATCGAATCCGCATCTTCCTTGTGGAACCCAACAATTCTGCCCACGTATGTCCAGTCCAATGTAAGAAACGTTGTTTTAATTTAATAACGGTCACGCGCTCTCTTGAGAAATCCAGTGGAAAACTGAACAAATGAGATTCGTAGTGACAGCCCTCGGGGCCGCCTACCGCCCTCCCTTATAAGAACGGCGGAGACGCAGCGGCGCCACAGAAGCACACCCCTAGTGCCAGCAGCTGGACGTTACTATGGTCCTGATTTGACGAAGTTCCGAAAACTGTAAGTACATATCTATGTATTTCATCCTTTTTTATCAATTACATTTATTTTAATCCCTATACCATACTAATTTTTTTTTAAAGATATCAATGCAGTCTGATAGACTTATCCAGGGTAAATGGTAAAGGTAATTGAATGTTACAGACCGACAAGAAAGAGTAGAAATTTAAAAGTGGCAACACTGTAGTGTCGTCCCTTTTTTGTTAGATCGATTTGAAAGGGATGAGATTATAGTATTGCCACTTTTTAATTTCTACTGTTTTTTTGTCGAACTGTATGATTATCAGTCCATTTCAAACTAGAATTACCTCATTTAACCTTTATTATATTTATTTAAACTTATGCCTATTGACCAAGAATTAACATCTACTATGGTGATAGAACCTTCAGAAAAGGTATTCCATACCTACTGAATAGTTTGCTTGAAGCCATCAGAAGTGAAAGTAAAAATCATAGATTAAAAAGGTTGTTAAGAAGCACTACCATAACTTATTCGTACCTATATAATAATAATAATGAACAAGCAAGTTACAAACAATATATATTGACCAGAAACTGCTGATCTAAATTATGACTAGACTTAACTAAAGACTTTTTAGACTGAACTAAATTATGAGGTTTTAGCTTTTGAGAAACATGTATTAAATAAATAAATTATTGTTGATAAAAATATTCTATTTAAATAAGGATTTTGTACTGTAATTTATTGATAGTCAGATTACTCAATAAATTTGATAAAACACAGGCAATGCGTTAAAAATAGTTTATATATACCCTGTATACTGGTGATTGAATTCCCTAATAAAACAATAAAAACAAGGTACATAGGTATATTACAAAATAAATTGTAAGTAATAATTAATGATAGGTACTTTTTAACAATGTCATTTAAACTTGTCATCCATTTTTGATTCGCTCTACATTTTTGATACATGAAAACTTGAAGAATGGGAAAATTACAATTTTGACAGTTTACTTTTTTTCAGTTACGAGCAAAATGCGTAAGCGGCTGCACATCTTATCTTTAATTTTGCTGATACTCTCAAGTAATGTGTTTGGTGGTGGTAATAAAATAAAAACAGCTAAAACCGCCCAGAAAACACATATAAAGGAAAAAGCAACCGACCGCATTAAAAGATCCGCTGATTATGACGAAAACGACGGACAATTTTGGGCGAACAGGGGAAAGCGACAAGTTACTCAGAAAGATACTAATGATAGTTATGACCAAGACGAAAATAAAAAGTTTCCTAGCTTAAAAAATAAGTTGTACTATGAACCACCTTTTTGGGGTAACAGGGGGAGGCGTTCTTCTGAAGAAAATTATAATGACCTGTATTCTGATGTTGTCTCCAGAAACGATGATTACAATTTTAGAATGGAACAAAAACTGGACGGACATCCTAGTTTGAAAGACAGAAGGGAAAATACAGTTCCGTTTTGGGCTAATAGGGGAAGGCGCAATTCAGATGAAATACCTGGAGACAATGATGTTGGTCCATTTTGGAGTAGTAGAGGCAGACGACAAGAAGAAGAACCATTTTGGGGTAACCGGGGAAGACGAGACACTGAGCCCTTTTGGGGGAGTCGAGGTAGAAGGGAAGATACTGAGCCGTTCTGGGGTACCCGTGGTAGAAGACAAGATGAAGAGCCTTTCTGGGGCAACAGAGGAAAAAAAGAAGATGAAGAACCGTTTTGGGGTAATCGCGGAAAAAAAGAAATCGATGATACTGAACCCTTTTGGGGGAATAGAGGGAGGCGTAAGGAAGATATCAAGGAATCTATAATGGAAGCAATCAATAAAGTTGAAAACGACATAAATTATTTATCAAGACTTAAAAAGGGTACACCTGAGTTTAATAGCCAATTCTGGAAGAACAGGGGAAGAGATAGCCAATTAAAGCATTTATTTGATGGTAATAGGATGAAAAATCTGCATAATATTGAGCGGAATCCTTTTGAGTTGACTGTTAAGCCTTCAGTGTCCAGTACTATATTAGACGACAGAATGTATGCCGATCAACCACATTATATTTTAGTAGAAAGAAGCAGTCGATCTTCAGGTGAATCTCTAGATCCATATTTTATATCAAGAGGCAAAAAGAAGTATTTTAAAACATCAAGAGGCAGACGCAATGCTATCGAAGAGATAGTAAAATCAGTACGAAATGATCCTTTTTATATAGCGAGAGGCAAGAGAGATTTCCATGATACTCAAATCACACATACAAAGATGCATGAAGAGTTATTAAAAGCTAAAGAGCTCATTTGTGCAACTATAGAATTAACTTTCATGAATAATGTGGCCAAAAATGCCAAAAGAGAAATAAATGAAGATAGAGACCGACGTAATATTCTGAAGAAGCTGGCAGCTCAACTACAAAACGATCCCTATTTTGTTAGCAGAGGCAAGAAGAATGAAACAAAAGAAAATGAAGTTGAAGAATTCGTTAGTGAAATAGCTGCTATGTGTAACTAAAACGTCTTAATATTTAGTCTCCTATTGACTTAAGTATACTACACAAAAAATAAAAAAAAATGAAGTGTAATGTAAAAATAATGTTATAAAATTTTCACAGAAATCTATATGTAACGAAAATTTATTATAGTAATTGATTGTGTCACAATGGTTTTAATAAACATGACAAGTATTTTGTGTTTTCCTTCAGTGATCCTTAATTAAATATACTTGAATAATACGAGTATATAATATTATCTTCGGTATCCGCGATAATTACTAATGAAATAATAGTAGTTTATGTATCTGTGCATAATGAAGGGCATTATAATAAGAGTGTGGGTTTATGAAACGAGCCGAAGGCGAGTTTCATAATAATATCACACGATTGTTGTAATGCTTAATTATGTATAGTTACATACACTACTTTATCTACACACATATCATTAAGTGTTTTAAGATGGGTTCAGAAACCGTAGGGAAATGACTTATTACTAGGGTTACTTGTAAACATTAAAAAGTCAACGAACAAAACAAATGACAGCTTGGAACGGCGGCGTTGCGTATTTCGTATCTCAGTCAATTTTTTTTTAAACCATAGACAAGCGAATGAACTCCCTATTCTACTGTCACTCGAGTTCAAATGTTGTTCGATTTATATTAAAAAAAACATAACGAATTAGCGTTTCGTATCAATGGCTGTTTTAATATCTATAGATACTAGATTAGACACCCCACATGAATTTGACAGCTGTTCCAAATTTAAATTCATAACCTACTGATTTCAGTAGGTAATGTTAACATTACCCACTGAAATCTTTCTGATGGTTGGTAATGCTGGTTATTGCCTACGGTTTCTGGAGGCATTTTAGAGCACTTATGACATGTACGTAGATAAAACAACTAAAAACGGATTATATCGTGTATAATAATTTTAACTTCATCCTGATGTTTCGAACCCTTTAGGAGCGTTCGTGGTCAGTCTACCCGATATATACTATACTTAAATATATACCTAAAACACCCTTGACTCACGACGAAAAGTCTGTGTCATACAAATAAATGCCCTTACTGGGATTACCATTTGAATAATAGTAGATTGTTTGACAAGGGGCTAAAGTAGGCCATAGTACCACGAGATGGTTATTTTCCCGAACGAAGTTATGGCGTTTAGACCCGAGTTATGCATACTAGTTTTCACTTCGATTGCGAGAAAATAAGATAAAATAACATTTCAACAATTAACAAATACAATTTTATTCACCCGCAATGAATTCTGAGTCAAAAATGTTTGATTTGGCAGTCTTTGTATTTTTTTTACTGCTTTGATACAGATAGGATATATCTACGGCTTCAAAGAGTTTGCCAACGATTTAAACTTTTTTTAATTATTGTGAAGTAGGAACTAAAAAGCACCTAATGCTTTGACAATTTGATTGCGTTTCCTCATTGGTCGATTTTAATATTGTGGTATTGTCTGATTGGTTGATACTCTATACAAAGTTTTTTTTAATGATTTCACATTTTTAAACAGTATTTGCACCATAAAAGAATCTAGAGTTGCGATTAACTTCGATATGTGTCGTGATTGGTGGATTTAATAAGATGAAGTGTTCTGGTTGGTCAATTTAAAACGTTTTGTATATCATAAATATGTATACATATTTTCCCAAGAGGCTAAATGTATTACTTTAGTCCGCCTTGGCAAGCCAAATATGACACACTTTTAGAGCATGAGAAGTGAAAAAGGAGTTATCTAATAATATGTAACGGCTTTAGCAATATAACACTTTAAACTTTCGCGTTTTCTATACATACGAGTATTTACTAAAAACTATAGAACGTGTCTCATATGCCAGGGCGATTTGAATGAGGGTAGTTTTTCGTCTCCTCTCCGTCTCAGCCATTGCCGGCGTCGCGGACCCGGTCCCGGTCGCGGAGAGCTCATGATTAAGCTCCTCGTTACGGAGAAACATTTCAAGCAATATACGACGTATAAAACGAGTTACCCGCTTCTATTCAATTAAATAAGGTTAGGTAGTAATTTATGTTATATACGTACCTAATCATAATAGATATTTTTATTCAATAAGGTTAACTATTGAAGTAATACTAATTAAACCTTTCGAAGAGATTCAGAAACGTTACAGAAGAAAAAGAACTGGCAGCTTCCTCGCTTAAGGAATTTAAATCGGCAGGTTTTAGATTAACTTTAGGATATATACTTAAAGAAAATTAACTTATACATAGGTGTGGTCCTGTCCAGGGCTATTTTACAAAAAATTAAAGGCCATATTTAATGTTGTTTTTTATTACTGCAATATAATAATATGTGATACATCCAAACATTCTATTTTATTTCCATCTGATCGTAATGTTGATCCGGTAAAGTCAATGATTTTGAGCAATCATTTCAAATACTATAAATCCTACTGTAACTGTTTGATAACATTTAAACAATTCCAATAGTTTACTCTGATAAAATTAAGTAACTTTTCAAAATGGCAGGCTATAACGATCCAAATACTTCAGTTACAACTTACAACTGAATATCTATTTTATCCATAGAATATTATTCAATTCTTTGTTCATTTGGCCGCATTTACGGGCCTATAACACTTGTCTGATATGGATATTACCGTGTAAATAACTCTAAAAAACCTTTTAATAATCGTTATAAAACGTCTATATTAAGGTACTTAGGTCATTATCATAAAATGATGCTCGAACATAACAATTCAGATTTTTTAATAATACTGTTAAAAATGTTAAATTACCTTTCACAATTCCGATTATTTGGTACCTAATCAATTTTTGTATACATTTTATGGCCGCGGGATGATAGTGACATTTAATGCCTTAATTAATCGTTAATAATCTCAAAATCCTACACTTACCCACGCTCACTAGCGCAACACATTTTTTTACGTTTATTTTATTAGATTAGCGTACATCAATCTAAATTATAAGCTGGAATAATAACATTCATCCGTTATATTTTAAAACATCTTCAACTTATGTGTCTTCAAGACGTTACTTTAAAATCACATTCGTAAAAACACTTTATAACGTCAATTCCGAATTCTCCGTGACGACTTCTCGTGGTCGTACGTAGTTACCCAAGAAAAACGCCTTCTTTAAGCAGGCCTTGGAAACAATCGTAAACCCTGTAGGCCTTGAAATTCGTTCAAACTCTCCAGAGCAGGAGATGATTAGTCGAGTCCTCTCTGCCAGCATCTTCAGTCATGCTTGAACTCCTGAAGTCCTCATAGCCATCACCTCCCGAAATGATTAAAGTTTCTTTGTTACTTTGCGTCGTTTCCGCCTGCTTGTGAAGTTTATCGGCGTTAGCCGATCGCCTGGTCAAGGCTTTCGTTTTGAGGCTTGCCTGTGCGGGTTTCACTGGTTGTTTGTGAGGTGCTGGATTTTCTACGATCGTCAAGAATCTCACGTGACCAGTATGCCCGTAGGTTACACCTGAAATTTATTTACATAGTTTTAGTCTTGATCAGAGATTGTTCTGGGCAATTTCACTTTCAGGGACAACAAATAACTTAATTGTCAAATAAAAGTTAAATCAGTGGTCAGTTTAGTGACGACAATTAAGCTTTAAATTTCAATATAATCTACTGTTTTATGTTTAATCCATAAATAATACGTGTTATTGTAATAGAAAAATGCGAATAAAGATGATTTACATAAATATTTCAAGCTTAATTGTCGTCACTAAACTGACTACTGATTTAACTTTTATTTGACAATTAAGGTAATTGGGTGTCCCTGAAAGTGAAATTGCCCTCTTACGAGGCGTTTTATTATTATTCTACCCGTCAAACCCGGGTGAATAGTAAATCAGAGATTCATTAAAATCAGTTTGTACCTGTGAGTGTGGGCACAGTGAACTGGCCAGTTCGGGCGTTGGGCGAGTTGTGCAGCGGAGCGGTGAGCAGCACGCCGGCGCTCGTGCCCACCCACAGCGTGTCTCGGTGCGCCAGCAGCGCCGTTACCCGCAGGCACGCCGCTTTGTGTTGCCGGATAATGTCATCACAGCCTGCAAGTTTACGTAGCATGAAACATTTGACGGGTCCAACTAATGTCCTAATGTCCGTTGCCGATAGTGAGGAATGTAATACCTCTTGCAAATCACAAGGCTAAAATCAGATACGAGTCGCAGTAATCAGTATTATACACAAACAACTTTAAAACTCGCGTCTAGGTAAATTATTTCATCTGTTTACAAATATCATGCGTCTCGTGTAACGTTAAAGTCATATAAAATCAGTAGTATAATTCCATGACCAAATCGTAAATAATCTGCAAGATTCCCAATCTTGTTGTTATTGACGAGGTCTTTAGGGTGTATGTCTTACAACTCTCACTTACCTTGCAGCATCTTGGTAACTTGCGGCGTGATATTGATTTCTGCGAGCATCTCTCTCGTGGCGGCATTGTAACACCGGAGCTGAGCGGCATTGTCCAGCGAGAGCCAAATCGAGCCGCCGGCCACCGCCATGTGGCTGATGGGTTTCGTCTCGGAACTTATTTGGAATGTTTCGTCGACCTGGAACGTTAGGAGTAAATCACTGAAAAACTGCATCGTAAGACAACAATCTTTTATAGAAATGGTTTCGCTATAGCCAGACTCTATTACAATGTATATACGGATACTACAAAAAATACATATTTGAATTCATCTGCGGAAATCATATGTAGGATTTTTCAGTGTGGCCCGTTAATGAAAGGTCAACATGTCCTTTATTGTGACAATAACTAATAATATTTCGCCTAAACGCCACGACATCCTATGGGCGGTCAAAGGGTAACCAACCTGTAACGATTGCGGGTTTATGATCTTGATGGATGAGTGCGTTGCGCACCACAATTTGCCACCAGACAGCAGCATGCTGGTCACCGAGGTACTGCCTGTACCCACAGGGATTGTGGAGCGCTCGGTCCAGGAACCATCTAGAAATTGTTATAAAACGGGTTCATGAATTTAACTTATACGTAAACACAAGACAACTAATCAATAAGTGTAACGTATTTATGTATGTTGCAAAACGCACATATTTTTTAATTCTACCTCTAATCTAATAATTTGTTAGTCAGAATATAGTTTAAACTAGTAAATAGTTTACCTATGTCTCTGCAATATACCACGAGGTCACCGTTGCCAAGGGCTACAAAGACCTTTCCCTCCATGTACCTGAAATTCATAATCATAACATTATTTTTGTAAGAAAATATAAATAAATCCATTATGTTTGAGCAAGCTTCACGCCTTGTGGTGCTGGCTGACTAGAATAGCATCACCTCCCGTGGGTGTCGTAACAGACGACAAAGGGAAAACACCGATAGCAAATAGGGATGGGCAGCAGCGTCCACCAAAACGTAATGTACCTACAGCCCCTGCGGTCGCTAATCCACCTGCGTGGCGACTATGGCAACTCCCCCCCAAAATGATACTAGTCATATTTGGAGGACGTCTATGTTCACCTGTGGACGATTTACGGCTGAAATGATGATAATGATGAAGTTTTACAAATCTAGTCTCCAAAACACGTACTGAAAATCATAGAAGAATATATTATATAGGCACCACGAGATGACCCTTAAAAGTCGTAGGTACGGATAGTACAGTCAGCAGCAGAAGTGGCAAAGGTGTTCAACATGGGATCAACACATCTCTATTGTCAAGAAAATAAGAGCGCGTGTAGGTAATTTTGAACACTTCACACGCTCAACCACTTTTGCTACTGACTCTTTAATTTTTTTACCAAAGTAATGTAAGTAATTAATACCTTTATTTACCAAAGTAAGGAAAATAAAAAAAAACTAAAAGTTACATTGTTAAGTACATAAACATCTGTCTAATCTAAAATGCAGTTGATAATGGTTTGGTCCACATGGACACATCATTTCTAAATTTATTGTCTTTTACAGAGATCTGCTTTAATAAATTAGAGTAATATATAGGTAAATTTTATGAAATACTTACACAATAGAATGCACCCCCGAATTGTGCTGTAGCTTAACTTTGTTCTTCTTAATGCGAATATTATCGAGGCAGTTATAGACGTGAATGCATCCGTCCTCTGTACCGAGCCACATCGTCGGCTGATTGGCGGTCGTGGCACTGTCTTCTGATGATTGGCGGCTTGCCGGAGAAGATAGGGTACCTGGTTGAAAGAGGCTTTAGATGTAAGTTTGTTAAAATATAAACAGGGATCCTGTCAAAAATATGTCAACGACCTTGGTGCAATTGGCATAAAGGCATACCGATATTTTATTATTAAATGCACTTTTCGTGAACTCGACTGTAAGTACCTTATTACAATGGGTTACGGTTGACATATGTAGGTACCTTTATATATTTATGTATGCGGTTCATTGAAACTACTTGAAATAATTACTACAGTTACTCTGCTCAATTTGCGATGTTCGGATATTTATACTTTAGAATTAATGTGTTAGGTACTCCGCGACATTTTATGTCTGACATAGTGCAGAAAAGACGTTTGTCTCTACCTTATCTATAAAATAACTAGTAAAGGTTACAAAGGTTTTAATAATATGCAAGTGAAAGTTTGTGGAATATCATACCTAGTATGGAACGTCCTGAAACTGTTAGCCGATGTAGGAAGGTCAAAGGTTAGGTTAGATTACTAGATCATAGTTTTAATGCAGGTAAGGTAATCACAGAAAAGGATACCAATCTATATTACAACATTTACCACCAACTCAGGGAACTACGATTACAAGTGGTATAAAGTATTAAAGGGTAAAAAACACTCATTCAATCTCTGACTTACAGGTTGTGATCCCCATAGCCTGCTTGTCCACAGCGGGATTCGAGTTGGACTTCATCACTGGATGAACCGGCATATTCTGTCCCGTGTACGGCGTGCTCAAACTCTTGCTGTGGTTGGGGGTCAGCGTGGACCTGTAAATTAATGTAAATCTTTATGGGACACGCAATGTTACAGAAATACAAATGTAGTTTTCGTTGATTATCGTCATCATCAGCCCGCTGCAGTCTACTGTTGGAAATAGGCCTCCCCCACGGTACGTCATAGAGCCCTATCTGCTGCTTTATGCATCCAGTCGCTGACGGCTCTCTTAAGCATGTCGTCCCACGATCTAGTCGGATGTCCCAGACTACGTTTACACTTACTCCAGCGGTTGGAGGTTCTGCGATATATGTAAAAATAAATAAATAAAATAAATAAAGTTTTATTGTGCAGACAGGACACCCATAATATAACATAAAAACAAAAAAGCAATTATAATAAAATAAAAAATAAAAGAAATAAAATAAAAAACTAGAATATTATAAATTACGACGTAAAATCGTAATCGTCACTAATAATTAAAACTATAACGTGACAACTTACAAAAGTATGTTGTCCTGTCACTTATTTGCGATTCTCACTCTGGTGAACAGATAGCCAGTACCTAAAAGTAGGGCTATTTAGGTCACGGTATACCGCAGCCAGGATGCTGTTAGCCGAGCGACTCAATCTCTCCCAGAATGAGGCAATGCGCGCCCGCACAACGGCATAGAAGTCGGGCACTCCAGCTTCGGCAAACATCGTCGAAGCACTGCAGAACCGCGGTAGCCGCATCAAGGTTCGGAATATGTTATTATACTGAACCCTGATGGCGCTGTACGCTTTTCTGCTGTGCCTCACCCACAGTTGACAGGTGTAGAAGGAGAGACAGTAGGCGTTAAATAACGTCAACTTGACTCTCCCGCTACACCCAGCAAACCTTCGGGCTATCATGTTGCCTCTCACCGCTAGAGCTCTTCGTTCTCGTTCCATATCGTTGTCGTCCCTCATATCGTCGGTAAGTATGTGGCCAAGATATTTGAACTGCCGCACTATTCGAACCCTTTCACCATTCAATTTCACTTCCGGCACATTGTCCGGACCTCTTCCTGCCTTGAAGACCATCATCTCAGTTTTTGCTACGTTATATATCAGCCCGTGAGAATTAACATATTTTTCACAGACCGATAACAGCTTTCTTAGGCCCTTGATGGAGGGGCTAAGGAGCACCATGTCATCAGCATAGCTGAGACTGTTCACACACACACCACCTATGTGACAGCCAATTTTAGTGTTCCTTAGCCTCACCATCAAGTCGTTGATGTAAAGATTGAAGAGGTCCGGCGAAGTCAGCCCTCCTTGGCGGACCCCGCATTCTAATCTGTAAGAATTAGAAGTCGTGTCGCCCCACCTTACACAGTTGGTTTGATTTCCGTACCAGTGCTCGAACACTCGCACCAGCTCCTCCGGTACACCTGAGCCGCGCATTTTACCCCACAGTAAGTTATAATTCACAAGGTCAAATGCCCGGCTCAGATCCAGAAAACAAGCATATACTGTTGTACCATTTTGTAAATAATGTCCAACAGTATGCTTCAGGCTAAGAATAGCTGCGTCAGTCGAGAGACTGGGGCGGAAACCAAACTGAGCGTCATCAATACTAATTGAATTGATCAATACTGGTTGGAGCAACCGTTCAAATATCTTCCCCACCACCGTACCCAGAGATATAGGCCGATAATTAGCCGAAGCCGAGACGTCACCGGTTCTGTTTTTTACAATGGGGACGACAACAGTACGGATCATGTCAGGTGGTAAATAAGAATATCGCATACATAGATTAAATAAGTTACAGAGGTGTACATAAACGCTATCTCCCGCATGTAGTATGTGCTCGAGGCTTAGGTTGTCATGTCCAGGAGATTTTCCCCTTTTCATACTTTTCACTACTCTCGCTACTTCTTTATAAGAGAAACGAATATGCATTTGTGGTTTGACGTCCTTATTGCCCTTTTGCAACACCTCCTCGAGCCCATACCCCGCCGGTACGGGTCGCGGTGATGTTTTGAACCTTTCTATGAATACATCAGCTATCTGCATAGGCTGCTGGAAACCGTCCACACTTACAGGCATATGTGGCCAGCCCATTGCCACTTCAACCTGCTAACTTTAAAGCTATGTCGGTCATCGGTTTTCTAACCGATCACTTCGTGTCGAATTCTTCTCTTTAAAGCGACTTCAAGCTTATGGACTAGGTTTACAGTTTTCCATTTTAGTTATTATCGCATGAATATTGGCAACCACCGAACGGTTATATATCCCTTTTGCTCTGTAGCAAGGGCTCAAGGGTTTTGTACCAGTTGATCTCAAGTATCTACGGAGCTAATAGACCAGGGTGTTGTCTCTAAATCGCTACTAGAAACCACCAGAGAGCGGGCAGCAGTTTCCCCTTAGAGCGCTGGCGATGACTAATGGAACTTCATCTCATATAAAAGAACTCCACTGCGTTACTTTTATTAGAAACAGAACACTAGGCATCAAAAAGTATTTTTGCCCAAGTAACTAGGAGTACACGTGATTGAAGAACTTACGAGTACCTGCAACTGTGGGTCTTCGTGGAACTGTGATTGAGTGTCTTGGAGGACCTGTGGTTAAGGAACTTGGAGTACCTACCTGTGATTGAGGGACGCGGTAAGGCTCCCGTGGAGTCGGAGGCTGGCGGATTCTTGACTCCGCTCTGATAAAGCGTCCTGGTTCTCGCTGGTCGATGATCCGTCGTCGTCGTCTTCGCTTGATGACGAGCTTTAATTAAAATTATGAATTTAGGTGTATCAAAAATAAGTAAATAAGATTTTGTTGGAATATGATGGAGAGTAGGTGCCGCGTAGGGTTTGATAAAAAAAAATCAAAAATAAACCATTTCAATATTCATTATAAAAGGATGGATGACGATGAATGTAACTGCTATACTGAAAATTAAGATAATTTATAGTTATTTTTATTTAATCGTTCGGCTTTATTAGGAAACATATTCACAATTAAGGGTTGTTCCCATCATAAAGTAAATCAAAAATCACAAAGTAATACTCTTAAAAACGTAATCAAAAATCTTTTTCGTTGTCCCGTTCGTGCGTTTTATGATGATTTAAGTATTTTTAAGGTTAATATTATGAAAATGTTTTTACATAAGCATACCTGTCTAATCGTATGTTTTTGCAGCTGTCATCAGGGTCGGATATGCTAATGCCTGGCTTCACTGAACTCGAACTGTTCAGGGAGCTCGAACTTCTAGAACGATAATTCGTCATTAAAACATGCGCAAATGAAGTACAGTCAACCAATCTGATTTCTATGACTATTCATACCTTGTCACAGTGATATTAATATGACATCTCTAGCGGCATTCACATGAATTTTCAATGTGACAAGGTACGAAATGCCGGAAACCAAATTGGTTGACTGCACTATTATGTCCTAAATGAAAGCCACAAAAATATATTTGCAAGAATTAATTATACGACAAAAACATTTAAGTGAAAACTGGTCAGAATAAGACCATATTAAAGACATATACATACTTATTAAAATATAGTTACTAGCCACGAAGCATAGAGCACAACTTGATTGGCAATGTCTATGATTCAGTCACATTCCTATAAAATCCACGCACTGCGCAATCTATTAAACCTAAAGGAATTTGTTTGACAGCCTGAAATAGCCGAACTGAATGTATAGAACTGTAACCGAATTAGGGGAATGCGATTTTGTAAGATAATTGACATTCCAGGGACCGTAGAGAAGATAACAGTCGTTTATGGGAAACACAAGCCAATCGCTCTATAATTGTCGTCTTCGCTATGGCCCCTGGCGTTCTATGGTCATTGGTACTAACGGTATGTCGACAGTCTGTTGTCTGGTCAGCGCGGGCGCAGGCGGTATGCACGCGACGCACAGAATTCGCGCGTTGCACACGCCGTTGCATGACGTCACTTGTGGTTTGGGTGAAAGCGTTAACACGCAGACTTGTCCCACGTAGCCATCGCTGTTGCATACCTGGAATCAATGAGGATGACGCTGAAGTTTGTCACTTAGCTGCTTGAGATTTCATGCTAAACAAAATTTTAAAGAATGTCGTGTAATATGCCTGCATTTATTTAAGGTATGCAGCTCATATTCATTGCGTTTACAGAGAATTACTATAAAACTGAAATTATCATCTATTGTCACTGCCTAAATGAATTTAGTAATATGACAATATCATAACATTACCCATCGAAAATGATAATACTAAAATATAACATTTCCATAACTAGCCAATGACTATTGGATATTGTTACATTTTTTACATTGTTTTGAATATTACTAGCAGTTATGTTTCGTGAGCTTAAAAGTCAATACCGGTATTTATGTTAAAAAAAAGCAAACAAAAATTATTGTGTGTACAAACAAAAAAAATTACTCTTGCGAAAGTATTTTTTGATGTACAGATTTAGATATGTAATGTTTGTTTAAAGAGTTATTCTCTTTATTTATTCCATAAATGCTTTTTAATTGTCACACCTAAGTTTTGATCAAAACACTACACCAAGTAAATATTTAGCTCTCAATTACTACTCCTACTCTGCTGAACTCGGACCTATATAAATAGTGACATAAATAGTTGAACTTCTTTTTGAAATTGACTTGCAATAGTTGAACTGCGTAGGTTATTTTGTGTGGTACAACTCTTCTTCTTCAGCCTTTATTATCTCCCCACTGCTGAGTATAGGCCTCTTCCAATTTCCGCCATTCTGTCCGGTCCTGTGCTTTCTGCATCCACTTTTTCATCTACCTGCCAGGCTGTCTACCTACATTTCTACGCCCGGTCCATGGTCTCCACTCCCCGGTCCATGGTACAACTATAGTTAGTTCTCAAAAAAAGGAAGGTACTCTTACCCAAACATCAGGTGACTGTCCTTTAGGCGGTAGTGTAGGCGCAGCGCACGTAAATTGCAACCCAGCTCGTGTTTTCCTGATCGGCACGGGGGACAGGAATTCTGGTGCACTTCTCTCCTGGCCGTATACACCTGAAAAGACATCAAATGAACACTCTACTACTTAAATATAATACTTGTGCTGCTTAACTTCAAACTTGGATAAATCCATTCCGCTTTAAGGTTATTTATCTAAAAAAAGATATAACAATCTGAAAGATAATCATCAACCTTAGAGCAAAATTGAGTTACCTGAGTTTGAACTTAAGCAACACACTTGTTCACGTTATCTATAACAATTAGCTAAGAAGATTTAGGAGTAGAGAGATAGGTAAAGACTACTGTAAAACATATAATACAAAATGGAACGTCCATCAAAAATGATTGCTAGATACCTATTATTAAAAATATACGTAGGTTGTTACTAAGGGAAGAAGTAATAAAACTACGGAATTCTAAAAAGCTTCAAACATAAATGTTGAATGTAATACTTTTTACACGGTAGGAACGAGTAACCTAACATATGTATTGTAAAATAGTATTCCTGATCATATAAACTTTTCTGGAATTCGTCTAATAGTTAATAATATCATGTTTACACTTTTAAGTGCAACCAACATCGGAATGCGTTCTATTGTGAAGTTACCCACGTTAACGATTAACAATTTACTTAAACTAATATGTAATGAATGTATAATACTTAATAATGTTTAAATTACCGAATATGAAGGAAAGTGAATCCCGTATACTATCCACCGTTATACAGTTTCGTACTAGTATGGGGAACGGAAGAAGCTTACCTACTTTTTTTTTTTTTTAAATCACAACATGCCAGCAAGAAAGCGGTGACTGGCCATTACATGTAATCATTATGCACTTCTTAAAATAGTACACTCTATAGCCTAAATTAGTTGTAAGCAAGATTGTTATTTAGTTTCATGAATAAAAATATTTTTAAATAAAAAAAAAATTATAATATAAAGAAAAAATCTTAGGGTCGAATTCTTCATTTTTGTAGTATCATCATCATTTGTTACCAGAGTGACAAGTAAGATTTAAAATGAAAGAGTCCTTATGACATTTTTTTTGTTAACCATGTGTACATCATCATATAGCCTCGACATCCCGTGATTAAATTAAAATCTGTATGGCAACTCGTCCCAACCGTATTAAATAATGCAAAAATATTTATTCGGTGCTTTAAGGACAGGACTAACAATCAAAACTAATTGTTGTGCTCAATACACCCTAGGTCAGTTCTCTAATAGTACGTAGTTCAATTGTTGTGCAAAATACGCCCTAGGTCAGTTAATTAATCGTACACAGTACCGTTTGTTTGCGATATTAGTAAATCAACCACGAACGAACTCATTCGCTTTCCGATCAACATCCGGTTTATTGTGCTCGTTCGCTTGTTTCCGTTCACTCTTTTCCTTTGATTATAATTGGCACGTGGATTTCATTTCGATAAGGATAAAGCCAAAGTAATGTCAAATATCTGACCTAATACAGAGTGGGACATATAACGAGAGAGAATAATGGTAATTACTTAATTAAATTTATTTTGTGGATAAACGTAAAAATAACTTTTCAGACATAACCCTTCCTTGTGATACTTATTAAATATTTCTTAAACAAAACACACACTAGTCCTCATTCACATTCTAATGTTACTAAGATAGATTTTAATTTTTAATTAACATTGAAATGAAAAATTACATATTATTATAGCATAAAAGCATTGCGTATGCGATTAACGAACGGTTACTGAAAGTATTTTCCTGTTTTAAATATTTTCTCTTGTTACAAAGCCGCACTCAGTATAATAAGTCGTACTACAATTTTACTTACTTCCAACAGACTTTATAGAAAACCTAAGTGTCCGTCCTGAAAAATGTAAAATGTTTCAGAACCAGACGCATTTTTGAAATTCATTATAGCCTTCCATTCACAACCATACAATCAGACTCGTATACAAGGTGTTTCGTTTAAGTGTATAATTGGTATCGATTCATAATAAGGAAAATGTAAGATTTGTTCTGATTGAATAGATTATTGATATTACTTGGACGGCCTATTTTATACATAAAAATTCCTGTCTAGTTATTTGTTTGTTCTATTTTATATATTCAGAATACGATAATTTTATGCTTTTAAACGGATCACCACTTCGCCTTTTTAAACTTTTTTTTTTTATGACATGGGCGGCAAACGAGCAGACGGATTGCCTGGTGGTAAGCAATTACCGTCGCCCATGGGCACCCGCAACACCAGGGGAGTCACAAGCGCGTTGCCGGCCTTTAAGGGGGGTTGGAGCTCTGAGAACCTTACTCACCATCAGGAACACAACACTACAGACCTGAAAGGTAGCAGTGCTATTATGGCTGTGGTCTTCTGTAAGGAGGAGGTACTTCCTCAGTTGGGCTGCTCCAGATTCAAGCGTGATGGTCATCGCTGTGCCCTACCTCTCATTGTTGGACGCAGTTTAAGGACATACCCGGGTCCAAACTTACATAACTTACACTTCAACTAGTACTTATATGTACTTACATAACTTTTGTTTGGTCTCGTTTATTAGTTCCTCCCAATTGCTTCTCTTCTCCGTCTTTGGAAATATTAAAGTAAGATTCTCTGGTCCATTGCTGAAACATAGAATGTAAAATTAATAATGCTTCCGGGCTTAACTATGCCATCACTAAATAAATATTTACTACAAAAAATGACTATAAAGATGAATGTACGATGAATTAACGTTTATTATGTAGAAAGAACAAATGTTGCTACGTTTGTGGTGTAGAAACGATGCCTAAAATTATTGCTCTTGTTACAGGCAACACCCGATATAATGAGTACAATTTAAGTATTTTAAAATTTTAATATTTATTTTATCATGCAAAAACGCTTTTAGTTCTAAGTAGAATGCACATAAAATGTGTAGTTAGATTTGCCTGAATCATGCCCATTTTATTTTATTTAGTATGATTGCTATCTATCAATCATCCACGGAAGTCCACTAATGGTTATAGGCATCACTCATTTAAATGGGATGGATCTACTTAAAAAATAATAATTAGGTACATACGAAGTATTTAAACTAATCTCCATATAACACAGCTGCGTATCACTATTCTGCCTTTCCGACAATTGCCGGTTCATGGTGTGAAGCATGTCTCTCACTATTTCTTCCAAGTGCGAGTGGGACATATGCAACGCAGCAACTTGTTCAGATATCTGTGTTAGTGTCTTAACGTCTTCTGTTAATGTTTCTACTTCGTGCATTACACGTCGGAGATTTTCATCCTTCGCTAAAATTAATATACAAAAAATGATTATAAATGAAAATAAAACAGAAAAGTGTTCTCGCTTTGGAACAATATTTACAAATCGTCGTTGGGCCTGCAAAAGTCGCTATGTGTTTTAGACCAATTTTTCAAGAGAAAACTTGTTTTTTTGTTTTTCCTGAAAAATTGGTCTAAAACACAAAGCGACTTTTGTAAGCCCAACGACGAAATACTAATATTATATATATTTTTTTCTTCTTCTATTTTTAAATACGGGTAGGTAAATATAACATTTAAATAGATTTGCTTAATACTTTATAATTAAAACTTACCTTTAACTATTTCAAGATCGGCTAACGATATCCTCATTAAAAGTTTGTATTTATTCCCTTCCATCTGACTTGCTATATTAGTTTGGTATGTTCTGTAACATAATGTAATAGATTTATAAAATAATCTAAAATATACAGAAAATATAAGATACTGTTAGTAGTTAGGCTTTCAGTTTAATTATTAAAGTCAAAGGTTTTTTTTTACCAACTTAAATTACCTAAAAAGTTCTTCGATTTATTGTCTAAGGTACTCAATGTTGAACAAAACTGTTTTCTAATCTAATTAACAAAGTAAAACACTTACGGAATGGGTTTTTTCATAGTCCCTGTCCGTCTCTTCACGCTAGTAATTAACAGAGTATCATTGAAGAGGAACAGAGCTCTATCTTTAATGGTCCCTTGCGCAGACAACATCGAAACCGTCTCATGTCTGAGGAATGTCCGTTCCGCAGCAGCCAGGTTATTGAGACCCTCGATCATTTGTTCTAAATCTCTTAAAGTTTGTTGTTGTTGTTCTAACTCTAAACTTTCTCGTTCTGTACAATTTATCAATTCTAGCAGTTCGTGGATTTCCTTTTGAGCCTCTAGTAGCAGTTTGTGGTCGGGGTGGGACTGGTCTGTAATATTATATTATAAGACACACATTTACTTAGACAGTTTGGCCCGCACACGTTATGTTATATTTTTTTTTAGTAGACATATAATGCTATATCATACCTATACAGCATGTTTAAATAGTTACCTGTATGTTTGATTAGCCTCTGTATCAGCAGCTTGTAGCTTGGGAACTTCTGTACCGGCTTGATCAGCAGATTGTCCAACGACCACTTCCCCTTATGGTCCCTCGCCATCGCGTCCAAGAACTTCGCAAATGCCGGTCGTGACCCTGCGGCGGTCTTAATGGTTTCTTTGGCCTTCTTCAGGTTGTTAATAAAGGACATGTATGTGTCCATGACTGTCGGCTTTGTGAACTGGAAAAAGTTGTTATTATTTTATATCGCGACAATTTTCGTACAAGGGATTTTGGAGGGCCAGTAAGAATTTGTAGTCGTAGAATTATGTCTGTTATATGAAAAACAAATGTAATTATTTAGGTCCCAAATACCTAACGAAAAAGGCAAAAAGTTGCCACTTTTTGTGTTAATTAAATTCACGATTACACAGTTCTGAATGAAAACTACCTAAGCATAAGTATACTTACTGCTGACGAGAGGTTTGTGTATACTCTAATAAAAGTACACGTGTGGAAGTTGTTAAAGGACTAAGGCAGCATTAAGGAGTCATCGCCCGAATATTGTCCTCAATAACAACTATGCGTAAGGCTAAAGTAGATATCACCGGAAAGTTACCATTAGGTAGCGAACAAAGGATTGTTTGTACCTATCTTTGTATGCCAGACCAGTGATGCGATTATTGACGCTTTCCTATTTTTTTTATGTTTACTCTAGTATAGGAAATTTGATGGCAAGGATATACTGGTCCATAGTATAGATATCACATATCCCTTTAGCGCTGAAGAGTGTAAATTCTTATAGATACACGAATACAAGAATCCCTTCCAACACAAGAATCCATCCCTTGTACGAATACAATCTTGACAACAAGCTTCTTCAACTGTTGCTTGTATAGATGTGAAGGTGCTGTCTAGAGGCTATGATATATCAAGCAACAGGCAAACAGTAGGTAGTAGAATTTGACACTGACATGGTGTAAAAAAGACACTAACCACTTCAAGAAACACGTCCCCGATCTTTTGCTGCAGGTCCCAGGTCTCGAGCCTTCGCCGTAGCTGTTCTAGAAAAACTTGGTGCACGTTGAGGATGCTAGGCACTTGGTAGAAAATTTCGTCCACCAGGAACGCGTCCAAGAGTGCGGCGTTTTCAGGGCTCTTGAGTGGTTGGAGATATTTCTGGAAAGGATGTATAAAATCAATAATAAATATGGAGCACACTGACTACAACTGTGTAGATTACAATTTCGGAACAAATATTGGTGAGGACCACACAAATAATGCCATACCAAGAGTTGAATCTAGAACCTCCAGCTTCGTAGGCAGGACCCGCAAGGTCGCTCATATCGACTACGCTAGAACCGTTCTTTAACTTCTGGCCACACTCGGCCTCTAGAAAGATCTTCCATTACGTGTCACTTGGAATTTCAATTATATTAAATCAGCATTGCATTTAACATGGTAGCGTACGATCCGTAGGTTGACATTACGATGCAAAATAAACAACCATGCCAACTGTTCGTTTTTCTAGACTTTTACTTAATTTTATAAATAAAATGCGTTTTACTACAGTTACACTTAATACAAATAATTTAGGTTTAACTTATTGATCTTGTCATATGCCACACCTTGTATGCATGAACAATCTGGTACATACATATTTCTGAGTATTCCATCAAGTATAATATGTTCTATAATTCAGTTGTCTTACTCAGCAATAAATCGTAACTTAGCTAACAAATTCACTCGAAGTTACCATAACAAGATGTAAAGTGACCAAGTCGAGTTCGGGGACTGGGACGATGTACTCGAGACGGAAGTTGGACAGCTTGGCGACCCTACTCATAAAGAAAATTAAGTTCGTGAGGATATGTCTACGAACTTGGGGTTATGGGCTCTAGAATTATGGATATGAGGTGAAATAGCGTTAAAGCTGTTTTTACCCTTCTTCGGTATAGTAGCTTATATTCGTTTTATCTCACACTTCGTCTGTGTATGGTATATTGAAAAGGATAAAGTGCTTTCTGGTAAAAAAAATGCATTCGGATCATAGACGGTAATATACCTACGAGTGTTTCAATTGTTTTATCAACAATTATGAAGTTAAATTGATTATACGTTCAAACTTATTGAAATCAGTTTTGTAGTCTCCATCAGTGCAGATTATGTTGCTAAACTTTAATTTAAGTTTTTATTGGCATTCGGAAGAGGTTCTGCGGAAATAACAATGTGCCGCTAAAATTATATTCTGCTAAAAACTCTGAGCTCCATATTAATAATCATATTGGGTTCGATACTTTCAACTTGGCGTAAGATGTATGAGTGGAAAATATGGTACTAAATCCCCCATGCCCAGAGTTCATGAGACATGTGGATCATTTTGGACCCGGGTATGTCCTTAAACTACGTCCAACAATGAGAGGTAGGGCACAGCGTTGACCATCACGCTTGAATCTGGGGCAGCCCAACTGGGGAAGGACCTCCTCCTTACAGAAGACCACAGCCATAATAGCACTGCCACCTTTCAGGTATGTAGTGTTGTGTTCCTGATGGTGAGTAAGGTTCCCAGACCTCCAACCCCCCTTAAACAAACGCAAAGGCAACGCGCTTGTGACTCTCCTGGTGTTGAGAGTGCCCATGGGCGACGGTAATTGCTTAACACCAGGCAATCCGTCTGCTCGTTTGCCGCCTATGTCATAAAATAAAAAGAAAAAATGTGGTGGATGCCTGTGTCCAACAGTGGACGGACGACTTCGTGGCTGATTAATAGGACACCGTTATCACGATGTCAAAACAACATTCACTTTTTAGCACCGTGCGATTGAAAAACAGATATTGTTATTTACATGTGGTCCCAGGGATAAACACAAGAAATCAAACCCCAATTAGGCTCAGGGATTATCCCTATAAGATCAATATAATTTTCTTACTCGATGTAAACAACTTTGATTATCTAGATGAACATTGAACATGTTTAGATAATAAACAACCACGAGTATTTAAACTATTCAGGCAGGCATTTTGTCATGAATTTAAAAGCGAACGTGCCAGACGGGTGAGGGGGTGGGAAATTTATTGTCGCCCTGTGGGGGAGCGGAAAATTTGCAAGGAAATCAGGGCTGGCGACGACAAATTGTGGGAAACGTGTCGACGTCATGATATCAAGTTGAATGTTCTAAACGAAGTATTATATTGTTTTGCGATTGAGCGTTTACTATCGAATATTATACTGACACACTGATGGTCACAAAAAAGAAGTTGGTATAAGGATTGCCAACAAAAAAAAAATATGTGTTTAGAAACGTAACATGGTTAATGTTAATACAAATTTTCTTACTACTTAGTTACAAACGGCGGTAGTAAGAAAATACTACTTAGTTACAAACTGATAAACTCACGTGTAATTAATTACAACAGTTTTAATTATACAAATTTTCTTGTAATTCATTTCCACTGTGTGTGTGATCTAGGACAACCTGCTTGAAATAGAATTTCATATAAACAACGAATACATTTGTGCATATTATCGGCAAATTATTAACTTCTATTGATTATCCCTTACTAAAGTATGAAGTAGTCCAGTGTTAGCTGTTCTTCATAAATAATTCAAGAGCAATGAAAACTTTCGTTCTTGAATGTATAGTATTATACTATTTACACAGTAATTTATCAAAGAACATGATAGATAGAAAAGTATATAATCGTAGATACATTATTTACATAAAAGGTTTAATAATTATGAATCAAGAATTTGAATGATATGATGATTTCTACATAAAGTGTAATGGAAACCCTAGATGAAGACGAGTATTTAGATAGTGAGTAATTAAAGTTAGGCTGCGCTAGGCAGCGCTGAAGTTCAGTCAGGCTGGAAAGGGTCACGCTTTATTTTAACTTATTTTGGTGACATCACTTAAAAATCCATACTAATACACTAATATTATAAATGTGAAAGTAACTCTGTCCGTCTGTCTATCTGTTATCACTTCATGCTTAAACCGCTGAACCAATTGGGCTGAAATTTGATATGGAGAGAATTTGAGCTACGAGAAAGGACATAAGATATTTTTTATACCGCAACTATAATTTAAAGATGGGCATGGCTGGCGAACGAAGTCACGTGGAAAAGCTAGTACAAAATAAATATTGGTCCTTTAATAGGTAAGTAATCCCAACAAAATTCATTTTCTGGGTTGACTTGGGAAATATGTGTAAATTAAAACCCACTATCTCGTCAAGATCTCTACAGATCTATAGAGATAGATATGGTGATGAGATGACCCTCAATCGGCTGAATTAATTTCATTCAGCAAACATTTCTAAGAACCATTGTTTAAAAACCTGGCTCCAAATCGATTCCCTCCCTGTTTAAGATATACGGTACAGTGGCAAAATGGACAAACTATACGCCATTTTTTTGTCACTGGTCAATTTACTTATTAAACGCTATTTTAACGCGGTTTTAGGTAGGTATCAGTGGCGGCGCATCCTTAGAACTCGATTCCTGCCGGCTTGACTCACTTTCAGATAGTAGAGCAGTTTTCCATGAAGATAAAGATTGTCATAATAATTCAGGCTTCCCGGCTTGTCTAGTATATAAATAAACGCGCCACTCCTCGTAGGTATCTAACTTTATCCTGTAAGGACATAGAATAATAAAGAGTGAAAGTACACTAGAACTTTATGTTGAAACTCAAATATAAATATATGATATACTATCAAATTTAAAGCTCAAACATAAATTAAGTTGTATGCATTACCAACCCTAATTTTCACCTTGTCGGCTCAAGGAGAAAGTTTGCACAGAAGCAGTAAACAACACGTACCTACTCGCATCCTCGGGCCTCATACTCGAGTGTGGTAATCATTCGAGTGTGTTTTCAAAGTGATGTCTGCCTGTATTCAAGTAACAGGGTTGAAAATATTACTAACATTTTGGCAAACAACGAATAATCATTTTGTAGAGTTTCATCTGATTTCATACCTGTATTTCCATCAGTTTATGTTAGTATTATGTATATATGTATGTTTATGCATGTACCAGTATATTATAATTAAATGTTTTTGGTTTATGTTTATTTTGTTTTTTATGAACCGCCTACAACCTCTCTGCTTTGCCTAAAGGTTGACTGGTAGAGAATGCTTTGTAGCATTAAGTCCGCCTTTTGTAGGTACTTTTGTGTTTTGTGCAATAAAGACTAAATAAATCATAAGAATACTAATAAGATGCACGAACTGTATGTTAGTTATAGTTATACAATATAGTGAATGGTCATTATACATTGCACATAAGTGATAATTTTCAATCGGATTAACGTAGAAAATAGAAATATTATTATTTTATAGTGTTTTTTTACGAGGTAAATATTTAGTCAGAGAACATGTACAAAAAAATAAGTTAAAATAAACTATATTATAATATGATATAAATTAGTATAATAAATTATCTTAGTTATTATTCCAATTATATTAGTTATTAGTGTTTACCAGTGGCGGCGCGTTTATACAAGCCGATTCCCGCCGGCTTTACTAACTTTACTGTAGTTTAACGGTTTTCCTTGGGTTCAAAAAGGAAAGACTAAGACATATCGGCTCCGTCTTGCCTAAGAAAAAAATTGTCGCGCCGCCACTGGTGCTTACTAAAAATAAACTAGGTGTAATACATATCAATGCTTTACTATTATGCCACATATGGTTCAATATATAAAATTATAACTGTATCATATCTTCTGCACAGAAGAGGTTTATAATCTTATTACAGAATGTATGCGGACTACTCCAGATAAGACAAAGCTCCAGCCAACATCGCCAACCCTAAATCACGCCACATGATCCGACCACAGATATAATGAATTTGTCACTCGACAGTTAATTTAGATCAGATAAACGGCCGAGCTGAGTTATAAACATAATTACGATAAATTAAGGACGTGAAGTGAGTTTGTGGAAGCGACGCCAATGAGGAAAATTAGGGAAAAGCGACGTCATAAACATGCTACAGAAACAAAAGGTTGACTATTACTGGTTAAATTAATAAAGGTTTAAAAGATTTCATACCAAAATAATAAAGGTGCAATTAGAACAACGGTTTACTCTTCCTGACCTTTTTTGGAAGATAAGAGTCATGATCTTTATAGGATAGTATAAAAAGGACTTGAATGCTTAACAAAAAAGATGATTGTCCTTTTGTTATTCAAAATTATATCAGCCTGTTGCATAATAAAGTACTGGAGAGTGAAACGTGAGATTCTTTCCAGTTTTTATAGGGCACTTTGGAAGTCTGTTTGGAACAACTTTTTTTCTTTATGACAAAAGATTGCTTTTATATTACTTCTTCCTTAAATTGCAGATCAAAATCGAAATAAAGTTGAACAACATAACCTGTTCCGTAAATGCGATATTTATTATAATAATAAACGTTTTTTTGCCATGTTTCTCAGATACCTATGCTATTATGATTATATGTTTCGAAATGGAACAGTCAGCAAGACTGTAAAGGCTTGGTCACATAGGGCGCGTTTTGTGGCGTGGCGCAGCGGGGCGCGACGCTGCCGTCCGAATGTGTGTCTTATTTCGTTACATTAGCCACACCGAAGTCACGCCCCGCTGCGCCACACTCTGAAAACGCGCCTATCTGCCCAAGCCTTAAGACTTGTTATACAGTCCAGCAGCAAAAGTGGCTAAGCGGATGAGGTGTTCAAAATGAGGTCAACACATCTCTATTTTCAAGAGAATAAGAGCGCGTGAAGGTCATTTTGAACACTTCCGTTCAGACACTTTTGCTGCTGACTGTATAACAAGTCTTACAGAGGAAAAGGACCGACGCCGAGTTATTACTTGCTGTAACATTTTCAGCAATGAATATATAACCTAAGAATTACCATTATATGTATATTTACCTCCCCATCAGTCACACCTGATGGCAAGTCGCGACGAGGTCGAGCGTGTAGCACGCTGGTACAGTAACAGCCTATTCACTCTTGCCTTGATAAGACCGGAAGGGACGACGGGACCGAGTTACATTCTTTAGCAGGCCGCATTAAAAAGGTACAAGCGAATCGCTTCATGCGAATAAATGGAATATTCACAACGTAAGTATGAAACCGCTCCCTTCGCCTGGATATCCAGTGGTGAAACGCATATGATAATACCTACTAATTCATAACGAATACACGATTTGTTTTTATAAATTATAGAAATAAAGAAATCATTTTGTATTTACTAGAAAAGAATGACTAGTGAAGTTCTGGGATAGCGAGAAAAAATGCAGTGTAACTCAGATATAAGAGTTTATATTGTGTAGATATACTTCGCAACAGAATCCATCACAGCCGTGCAGAAGTTGTGGTGTGAACTAATTAACGTTTCTATTAGCGTTACTATTGCTTTCTTTTTTCTATTCCAATGGTATTTTTAGTACTAACAGGAGCTTGTCGAAAACATTAAAAGTAAAAATATATTTGTAGCAAAATAATCAAACCTATGTCAATATTTTCCGTCTCTTGGTTTTACGGAAAAAATAAACCCGTTCGAACACACCATGTTGAACATATATCAACGTATCGAGCACAAGAGGCATTACCGTAATAAACCGAGAATCGTAACTTACGATCGATTGTCTCTGTCACTCTAATTATTCTTAATTGAAGTGTACAAAATTTACAAACTTCTATGTTTGCGATAGGCCCTAAGATTATGAACCTTTTGAATCATACATATAGTGAATACCGCAGGATTGCCAGAAAAGCCTATGTAAGTATCACGTTCAGTATCATTCAGCTATTATCGGTTGACATGACATGTAGCCTGGGTCAGTACCCTTATCAAACCTCCCTTAATTGCCCTCGGGTCACATCCTAATTAGTTACAGGCTTCTGAGATGATGAACGTTAACAGTGTTAACATATTCATGGCTGTTTTGTATCCTTTTCGAATCAGGAAAGCTATGATACCGAGATAGCAAATTAAAATTTATGTACACTGTATTAAAATGTATGTACAGAGTATAACATTTTTTATTTTAAAAATAAATCAAAAGACAGTGTACGCCAGGGTACAATAGTATTTATCTAATAAACATCGGATTTGTTAGACCTTTGTATTTTTTTTCGTTGAGTTAGTAATTCTTTATTAGAATAAATCTGACGTTAGAATTCTGCACCGTAAATTTCTGGTATGTGATTTGGATAAGTTTAGTGTTTAAAGAGTGCGTTCGGCGATGTATCAGGAAATTATGATGTAGATACTGAATATCTGTTTTATCGATTGGACTACTTATACTACGTCTAATCTTTGATGTTCATGGTTTATCTGAAGGAGTAAGCACGCAGAATTTATTCACAATCCCTAGGATTTCGCAAACTTCGATTACGACTACGATTATTAATATAAATGCATTTATGATTTTACATGTGAGAATAAATGTTACCTTAACTATAATCTCCAGTGCCTCCACATAGGACTTTTCTGTGTCGTACAACTCGACGACTACATGTGTCCGTGTGTCCTGCAACAATACAAAATAATATTAAAACTTTATTACAAAATAATAGTACCCGTAATCTACGATTATCCACATTAGTAATACCAAAGCCACATTCCACTCTAGTTTCATTAGCTAAGTACCTACTACTGTCCGGAATTTCTTTAGTTCTTTCCCTTTCTGAAATACTGAACAATGTATTATTAAATTCAACTCCGACTGATAAGACGTATAAAAAAATGTCTTTTTGTAGCGAGGCATAAAATGATTTCTCGAAAACAGATTTAATCAAATTCTAGTGTCTACAACTCGAGCGTTATTAAGATTACTGTGGGGATACATTATTTTATTCATTTTGTTGTGTAAGATTGTCCAATAGTAGGTATTAATTTGTTCATTCTCCCTATTTTGGGTCAGTCCGATATATAATAATATCTATTTCGTATCTAAATCATTCCCTTCGACCACGAGGAACGATCGAATTTACTATAATTTACATGACTCACGTGGCTGCGGTTCATTTTTATATTATTCTAATAAATAATATTATTGAACAAAATACTTAATTGAGGATACAACTCTTACAGTAAATAGATATAGAGTTCATTAAAACTGATTAAGACAAATCATCGTTGAATGGTAGTTTTCACGCAATACGTGTTAATTGTAATCAAAATAAAGGTACATGGAACTGCAAACATTAGATATTATATTAAGAATAACTTAAGCTATTGACCGCAATGTATAATTATGCGGCATGTACAATTAACAAATTATTTTTTTCTCCAGCTTGTTATTTGCTGTATCCAAACTTCTACTTTTGACTTTGCTGCGAGCATGAGACAAGATGACCTTGAAGTAACCTAAAAAATTAAACGTCAGTTCTACCCACGGGTTCTAATATAAAATCCAGTCTATAAGCGTTGTCTATGTCACGTCATTAGTAAACGGCAAGAGACAGATTATATTTTTAAAATCATTTGATGATTTACTGAAATAGAAATAACAGACCACTGCAACAGATCCATAATACTCGTATCGTTACGGTCCAAAACGAGGTTGAAAAATATTTATTATAAATTTTATTTTTTCTAAGTGGAACGCTATTTAAATCTTTATCCAAATCGAATGTACGCACGTACTTTATTTGTTTTCACTGCTGAAGTGAAAAGTTGTGTGAGCAACTTGAGTCCAAAGTTATTTGCACCACGTGTCTTTGATTCCCTCGCTGCGCTCAATATTGTAATTACTGTGTATTAGTATGCAATCACAAAAATAGCGTTTTGTAACTATCTATACATATGGTCAAACCTAATTTCAAGACATTTAAACGATCGATACTGGCGTGTCTAAGAATACTAACTTTTGTCAGTGTAGGTCGCAGGTATTACTAAAGTCGTTTGACCTTTCAATATCTGTGACCTAAATGACTAAAGAATAGCTAGAACATGAACCATTCTTTGTCAAGAGGCTGTAAGACAAACTCATAAGCAATTTAAATACCATAAACAGGGGTAAGTTTGATTCACGTGTTAATATAGATCATCAACTTTTCAAGTATGAAAAATGTACCGTTGTCAGTGTTTGTAACATATTTATGTTAAGGGTAAAATATTTTATTAAATTCTTAAGTTCGCGTTTATAAACCAATTACTTGTAGTTTAAAAAAAATCTGATCAATGTTACCCCAATAATAAAGGTAACGAATAATTACTTTTCGGGAATCTACATCTATAACATTACACTTCTGCACACTATTTCGTTGTTTAATATCGTGATAATATGTAACAAACTACAAACAATAATAACATAAACTCTATACGTGTGTATTTCCTACGTAATATCCTTAAATTTGAACCCGAGGCGGTCCCGTAGAAAGGCAAGAACGTAATAATATTAATATGATCCATCACATCCATACACCATGGCGGGAGCTGTCTCTGTGTGCGTCCCACTATACGGACAGGGGCAGCATCCATTAAAATTGTCGAAAGAGCCTCTGCGCGTTGGCTCGATCCGGCTCCACGTACGCCTCCCAAATGTTCGGAACACCATTGTTCCGTGTACGGAAGAGACAAATAATATGATCCCATGGATTTTTGCCTTATTTGGCCGTCAAGAGGCCGTCAGAGTTACACGATACGCTCGCAGAGTGGAAGTGAAATATGCATAAGACGTGAATTGGCACAGTGTCGGTTTATAGTCACTAGGTAGAAAGCGACGCACCCTCTCCACACCCTAAGACGCTCAAGCCGATGTTCCCTGGCCGTCTATACTACGCATGCAAGGTTTGTACATCCGACCAACATTGAAGTCTCGTGCGTATTGTCTGACTTACATATACTAGTCGCTTAGCATCCAAATTAAAACTAAGGTTAAAACTAGGTCAAATGTGTGTTTGAATGCTCCTTCTTTCGACAGTATAGACTGTTATACTTTATCTCAGTTATCTGTTAATATACGTATATATAATAGAATGTTTATATTCAAAACTATAATGTAAGTATTAAATTACGACCTAAAGTTTAGCATAGTTTGAAATAACATTTTAAGTAAGTAGTTTTAGTTGTAACAAAGTTCTATTAATTAACTATATTATACTCTCTGGTTATAGTAAGAAATCTATTTGATTGGACTAGATTTATATGGATGATATAAAGTACGTTACCCGTACATTCACCTGCAAAAGTGGCTAAGCGGTTGAGGTGTTCAAAATGAGGTCAACGCATCTCTATTGTCAAGAGAATAAGAGCGCGTGTAGGTCATTTTGAATACTTTACCCGCTCAGCCACTTTTGCTGGTGACTGCACGTGTCAAGCAGTCAAAAACCTTAGAGAAAATTTTATTCTACGTACAATTTTGAATATGATTATGTATATGACTATTATTACATTCATATAAAATAAAGCTGGGGGATAAAGCTGCTGTCGCGTCCGTGGGCTTTAGCTCTAGATACCCACACGTGTCCCCTGGGTAGCGCCAAATGACCAGCACTCTCTGGTGGTAGGCTTTATAGCCGCGGCTTGTCACCACCCTCCTGCCTAAGCCATGTCGCTAAATGATCTCCGGATCGTGTTCCGACATGAAGGCAGTTGTAGCCATTTTGGGAAGGCGGGTCTGAACGGTATTGCTTTGCTTGCTAGCCGGTTTCAGTGCCATCAATTTGTTGCACCGGATGCCTGGTCGCGGAGGGTAGCGGGATCCGAAGCACGGTTCTCCGCTGGCCGACCGCAGGTAGTTGGGGGCCCAAGTAGGGACTTAGCTAACCCCGAAAGGCTGCCCCGCCAACTGTGAAAAATCCCGGAGGCGCGCTGTAGTGCCGGCTTGCGACCGGAGAGAGGACCCGACAGCCGTCTTCGGGGGGGTTCGGGCGTCCCCGCAGTCTCCAGATCAGGCTTCCAGCGTGTAGCAGACTGTTTGTGTGCTGCTGGGCGAGCAGCTTAGCATCTGTTCAACTGCCGCCTTCCAAGCCTATTCACATAATTTTAATGGCAAAAAACAAAAATAAGAGCAAGTGTTTTTTTCAGCGGAAGCACGTCCTCTCACTCAAAGTGCACCTCTCGAACATCCGAGGCTTGCACTCCAATCTCGTGCCAGTCCACCACCATCTTGAGACTGAGAAGCCTCACTTGCTCTGCCTCACCGAGACGCAGATCGGATGTCCTATTGACGCGTCGTACCTGCACTACCCGGGATATGCCCTAGAGCACATTTTTGTGCAGAAGGCTGGTGTGTGCGTGTTTGTTCGCGATGACATCTGCTATCGGCGTCTCCGTAACCTTGAGGGGCCTAACCTTTCCAGTTTATGGCTACTGGTGGACCTCGGTGTTGAGCAAATTGTTTACGCCGTGGTTTACCGATCACACAGCGGTGACCAGGAGACAACCAGGCTCTTTGAGCAACTTAGTGATGCGGCGGGTGTGGCTCTGCAACGGTACCCGAGTGCGCAATTGGTTTTTCTGGGGGACTTTAATGCTCATCACGAGGAGTGGCTGTGCCCATACCAGTTCACTGATCACGCAGGGAGAGAGGCGCGCAAGTTTGCGTTATCGCTGGATCTCTCTCAGCTGGTCGACCAACCAACCCGCATTCCGGATGTTGCGAGTCACACGCCTAATTGCCTGGACCTTCTGCTGACAACCGATCCGGACAGATATAACGTGTCAGTGTCATCCCCATTGGGAACTTCTGACCACTGTCTGGTGAAATCTGTGTTGCACCACTCACCTCCCGTCCTTAGCCCGAAGGGCTCGCGCCGTGTGTGGCGATACAAGTCAGCAGATTGGGACGAGATGCGGCATTTCTTTGCATCCTATCCTTGGCAGCCAACTTGTTTCAATAGCGATGATCCGTCGAGCTGTGCAGCAGCCGTTACTGACGTGTTGCGGCGGGGTATGGAGTATTACATCCCTACTCTGACGTAGCTGTTGGTGGCGCAGCTCGCCCGTGGTTTAATGCAGAGTGTGCTCAAGCGGAAGCGCTAAAGCACGAAGCGTATTTATCATGGGTCGATGCTCGCAGCTGCAAAGCTCCGGATGTATGCATTAAGAAACAGTTATTTAACAAAGCTGCCAAGTTCTGCAAGAAGGTCATGCAGAAAGCTCGATTCCTCCATGTTCGTCGTCTAGGGGCCAAACTTGCCGCATACCCATCTGGGAGCAAAGCGTTTTGGTCACTCGCGAAATCGGTTGAGTTGAATTTCTGTCGTCCATCACTACCTCCGCTGCTGAAACCAGACGGTTCACTGGCCCACACTGCGGAAGAGAAAGCGAACTTGTTTGCCTCTATTTGCGGAAAATTCACATTTAGACGCTGGTAGTGCCGTACCTCCCTCTTTGCCCCGCTGCGAAGTATCAATGGCTGAGGTGCGTATTCACCAAAGGGAAGTACTGAAGTCACTACGCTGTCTAGATGTGAATAAGGCTAGTGGTCCTGACGGTATTCCAGCAGTCGTTATAAAAATGTGTGCCTCTGAGTTGTCTCTTGTTTTGACGCGCATGTATCGACTTTCCCTAAAGATGAGAAAAGTTCCCGAAGCGTGGAAGCTTGCTAACGTGCAGCCTGTGCCTAAAAAGGGTAGCCGTGCTGACCCATCGAATTATCGTCCCATCGCGATCACTTCCATATTCTGCAAGATTATGGAACGTGTTTTGAACAACAAGCTCCTTGCGTACCTTGAAGGTAACGATCTCCTCAGCGACCGGCAATACGGCTTCCGCCGAAATCGGTCTACTGGGGACCTACTTGTGTACGCTACCCACATTTGGAGCGAGGCCATCGAGAAGCGCGGCGAAGCCCTCGCTGTGTCTCTCGACATTTCCAAGGCCTTCGATAGGGTTTGGCATGACGGCCTCCTTGGCAAGCTCTCTGCGTACGGAATCTCCGCTGGTTTGTGCTCTTGGATTTCCGATTTCCTGAGGCAGCGATCTATTAGGGTCGTAGTGGATGGTTGCACATCAGATCGCATGGCAATAAATGCCGGAGTGCCTCAGGGTTCGGTTCTTTCAGCCACCCTCTTTTGCTGCATATTAACGATCTGCTTAAACCCGGTATCTTTGGGTATGCAGACGACAGTACGGTGACTGAGAGATATTTTTCTGAGGCCCAAACTACCGGTGGAGAGACTGAGTCCTTAAGGAAAGCTTTGGTTGAGCGAACGAACCAGACCTTGAAGGCCGTTGATGAGTGGGGCGAAGCTAACTTGGTTAGGTTTAACGCCTCCAAAACACAGGCGTGTTTATTCACCGCCAAAAGGAGCCTTTTAACTTGACTCCTGCTTTCCAGAATGTGTCCTTAACAATTACAGACCACCTCGAGCTGCTTGGGGTTAAATTTACCACTAAGCTGAACTTCGGCACCACTATTGAGGCCAAAGCGAAATCCGCTGCTAAAAACTAGGAGTCTTACATAGGGTGAAGCGGTACTTCATGCCGGAACAGCTCCTAACACTTTACCAAGCGCAGGTTCGGTCGTGTATGGAGTACTGTTGCCACCTTTGGGACGGGTCTGCCAAGTATCAGTTGGCCGCTTTGGATTCAATAGAACGCCGAGCTCGCAGACTCATTGGCGATCCTAAATTAGTGAGTGTAAGGTTGCAGAGCCTTGAGCATCGCCGCAAGGTTGCTAGTTTGTCTGTGTTTTACAGGATACATTTTGGAGAGTGTGCTCAGGAATTGCACGATTTAATTCCGCCATCTCCGTTCCATCACCGGACGTCCAGGCGAGGGGAGCAGTTTCATCCTTACGTTGTGAATATTCCATTCATTCGCACGAAGCGATTCGCTTCTACCTTCCTAATGCGGACTGCTAAGGAATGGAATTCGCTCCCTTCGTCTGTATTCCCGGCAAGATATAATTTGGGTCTCTTCAAGTCAAGAGTGAATAGGCTGTTACTGAACCAGCGTGCTACACCTTCGACCTCGTCGTCACTTACCATCAGGTGCGACTGAAGTCAAACGTTGGTCAGTCTTGCATAAAAAAAAAAAAAAAAAAAAAAAATATAAATGAATGAAATGAAAATGATTATATAGCTTTTTGTACTTAGATATTTCTATTACAAAAGTTGTTACGCGGGTCATTATTCATTACACATCCATTTAAACGTGACGAACTCATCCCTAGTTTGAAGGCCCGATGTGTCTCAAGAGGCACGTGGGAAAAACGTGGTCTGATCGGCTGCCGGTTATCAGCAGCCTCGAGTCGGATCGATAAGCATTGCTACCCACTAGACAACTAGACAGTGGTTCGTGTTTCAACTCAAATTTCATGATGAAATAGTTATTCTTGGTATCCAGCACGCTGTTAGATTTGTATTCTTTCTTTTCAATAATGATAACGGATTTCGTCAACATCGCATAAAACATCTAAGGAGCCGTGAGCCCCGTGTCTAACTCCAGGTTCAACAAACCCTGATGGATAATTAAACATGAATGAAGGTTACACACTATGCCTAAATCATTTGGAACACAATATATTAACTTACAAACCCCGCATCGTGTAGCATCACGAAAAAGGATTTTTTTTTATCCCGTAACAATCTTGAAAGTTCTTTCCGACAAATGAATTGTACAAATTATTCAGTTACAAGAGAAGAGTTATTACCGTTAACGATATTTATCGTACAAATAATATTACTGTTTAAGCTGGTAATATTGAACTGTCCTTGTGATAGTAATACGGCTAAATACGCTCCGAGAAAGATTTGCTGGTAGCAGATATCGATATCGACACAGCTTTTCTGGGAAGGACGAAATTGATCGCAAGGAATTGGCTTAAAGCAATATTATAATTAATATAACAAGCAGTACGTTGACTTCACTAATGCTCACTCAAGACCTTGATAAAGTCGCAGGCTTCAATATTGTATCTAAATAAAACTTTATAACCTATCCACATCTCAGTAATATATACTTCAGTGGATTTGAGGAGATAAAGGGGATTGTGTCACAATGTAGCAAAATAGCATATTTAATTACGGCGGAGGCGTAAATTACACGCGAAGATTGTATAAAGAACAAGGTATATACTAATATCCACCCCCATCATCTTTTTCTTCTTTACAAAGTAATCCCTTCACTTCCTAGCCCCAACCTCATAATTTTTATAGTCTTCCTCTTAATACCTGGTACTGAGCATATTTTTTAGCTAGCTGCAAAAAGTAATTCGACTACTTACTTAAATGTAAGCTACTTCTATGCAAAAAGAAAAATTATTTTCCGAAAAGATTTGCCTAAACTTTTTTTGATAATTACAAAAAGGAAAGTACACAATATTTTAAGTAAAATCTTTTGAGCAAATAACTCAAATAAGTTACAGTGAATGAAAGTAGTTTTAAGTAATTTACAGGTGTTACCTATCGTGGTTGCTATTAGAGATCTCAAGTTCTTGCTTAAAATATGGTTAAAATACTGACGTAAAAATTATTACTGCACCCCAACGACAGCCAAACTGGGTCAAGTTTTTCCCCAAATAAGAAAAAAATCCAATTGTTTTAGACCAAATAATATGAAAGCACTCCTTTGTGATTGTGAATAATTCAATAATAAATCGAACCGTTTATTATAAAAATACACTTTAATTTTTTCTTCTTACAATAAGACACTTGACCACTTGTGGATTTGGATTCCATTGGTCATAAAACTGTTTTTTATAAAAACAATTGTGTCGAACGATCCTATAAAAACGGAATTTATTTTAAAGATATCGTAGTCGTCATTTCAATGGCTAACTAGACTATATTCTGTGAAAATATTAGTTAACAAATTAGAAACAGATATACATTTCAATGAAAAAATTTAACACAAAAAATAAACACTTAGAACTTCGGAAAAACATGGGAATTGAACACACATCCTTTGGAGCTCGTCGTGTTGCCGAAGAACCCTTATAATAAACTCTAGCGATGATACAGCTGGTTTCAGAGGCTCTAGTGTAAGTTTCTTTTAACGTAAAAGAATGTTATAAACGTACACTCAGGGCTCCGAATCGTATTCGACTTTGAAATCCCTCGCACAATCGTGGTCTCTTATAAAAGCCTTGGCGGTGAGTTCATTCAACTTTTGTTTAAGCTTATTAGTCCTTCCCCATTCCATTTTCCTCACAACCACAGTTCTTAGTTCATGAAACACTCTGAAAGCGGTTACTCTCGACGCTCTTCCAAAGAGCGGCAAACAGTAAGAGACAGACATGGTAATGGGTAGTTCTGCAGAAAACACCAAAGACAGTTTAATAACCAAGTATGACAAAAATAAATGGAATAAATGTAAGTATATATTGACTTGCAACATAAATTGGTTGAGCAATTTGACTACCAGGCAGCGGAACTTTGGTGCCGATGACATCATTATGACGCAAAATAATAGGGATATAGGATGTTCTTATAAATTATACACAATATAATTATTACGCTCTACTTATTACTTTTATCACGCTTTGACAGATGCAACAGTTGTCACTAGCTCGCCGAATTAATAGCAATGTCAAACTTGATATTCAACCTGACTCAAATAAACTAAGGAAAGTTTCGACTTGCGTGATTCGATGTACGTTTTTCTATGTTACTAGGTTTAGGTGTTATATTTTGCTGACAGCGAGACCAAAACATTTTTTTATCTTTAACAACTAAGAAAGGAAATGTATGCAAAAACGGCTGCATCGACTCCATGGCGACTGCGGTCAAGCGATATTGATAATGAGTTAATTATAAATGTTGTACCTTATCAATTCACATTTCTAAAATTCACGAACAAAAAATCATATAACGATGTACAATATTGTTTTCGATAATTTTCTGATGACAATGACAAAGACAGTTATGTGATTATGTTTTTATAAGTACTGGCCGTCTCAAGTGTCAATAAAACATCCGTGAACTAAAGAGGCCAATAAGTTGTTAGTGATTAATGATTATCTATCATCTAGATAAAAACACTCTGTGTACAGCCGCTACGTCATGTGTCTGTCATCGGCACCAAAGTTCCGCTGCCTGTTGACTACACGCAAGGGTCGTGCGTTCCGCGACCATTTGATTTTTACCAGACTAGCACAATTACATTAAGTTTAACTTTGCTATGGCATGGAAACTGTTAGCAAAAATGTGATTCATTTACATAACTATAAAGACGATAAATACTAAACGATGCGGTTTCCGCGCTTTTATAGCGACGTCTCGCTTACACTGCCGTACCAGATAGAAAGTTCAAGCTTGTAGAAGAGAACACAACCGCAACCCCAGGAGACTAGTCCTTGCTACTACATAGCGCATTCAGATTTCAAAATGTTATATCAACATCATGTGAAACGGGCATCACTGTGAACTAATTAATTCAAATAGGAAGCACCAAAAATCGATCTCAATATCACACCAGTATCATGTTTCTAAATAGGTATGCTCCCCGGAGACTCGACATCTGTGGTGAAACCTCATTAATGATTCGGAGCATTTTCCTTATTTACCCCACTGACGAAGAAGGGACGGCATTTAAGTTTGAAATGTGATTTAGATTCGATTCACGCCTACTCGGTACATTAATTTAGGTGTGAGCTCTTTTTTTGCAGTTATAGCGAGTGAAATGTTTGCGGTGAAATGCAATGATATTATTATATTATGAAACTTTTCTTGTATGTATAGTTAGCGTCAAATAGACAGTATCATAGCAACTAAAATACCTTAATACATCATTAATGATTTTTAATTAGCTTGTTTTTACTATAGTAAAACGAAAACAAAATTCGTTTTTAAAAGGTCTGTACAAGTTTTCTTTGCTGGCAAATTAAAATAATTTTCTACGTCTTCTCCTTAAGTAGGTAGTTTTCTTGATGAGATAAAGCTATATATACGTATAAGTTACGGTGTGTATTTAAATTATTTTTTATTATGCAGAAACCGTCTGCTAGCGAACATCTTCGATACTTAAATCGAAAGAAAAATAGAAAAATTTCGGTTCGAGAGTTAGGTTCGAGTCCCGCCGCGAGTCAAATTTTTCTATTTTTCATTCGATTTAAGTATCGAAGGTATGTATTTATATAATTATATGGGTATTATGTATTTTGTTTTATCTTTATATATGCTAGTTTGTTACTTATTGTCTGTATAAATAGAGAATGACTTAGTCCGCCTTTTGTACAGTCAGCGTCATATAGTTGGCAGCATTCTAAGTAGTCAAATAGTTCGGTACACCATACAAATTCTATGGTGTACCGAACTTTATGAGTACTTTGGAAGCTACCAACTATATGACGCTGACTGTACGTTAAGGTTCTCTTATGTGTTATAAAGATTAAATAAATAAAACAATTACGGGTCTCAAAATACGTTTTACCCGAAATCGTCAGGAGTTTGATTTCCTGGTCCCCATATAAATATACATAATAAACCATGTTTCATTGTCATAATATCATATACTTAGGTACATACCTACACATATTCATCAATGTTAATTTATTTTTCTAAATGACAGTATAATAAACCTTATAAACTAAACTTATAAAATAAAAACACAACAAATGTAACTAAACTAAAAAAAAAACCTAAACTAAAACAATAATTAAAATCCCACAGATTTATGAACTAATTATAGATTCTTAAAAATATGTTATTAGACTAGACGTGTAGAATGAGGTTAAACTGGCATCTAATTAACAATCTTTATTTCATTTTAGTAAATAAAATTATGTTAAAACAAAGCTATAAACAAACTATGAACTAAAAGCTATAGGTATAGAAACTAAAACTATAAAAATTAAAACTAAAATACAACAAAAAAATTGGGCCCCCTCGGCATGGTGCCGAGTATATAACTGGCATCAGAAAATTGGATGTACCTATGGTTTTTTATAATGTAAATGATCAAAAGTACTTAGATTTGTTGCACATTATTTATTTCAGGTATTCATACTTTGAATAAACAACGGTAGCCGAATTGTGACAAACCATTGCGTTACCCGATCTACGAAAATATACTATACTAAGGATTTAGATGTTTCTCTGTCATTTCCACATTCCCGCATTGGGTTATGGGTTTCGATTGGGAACGCGTAACGATCGAATCGAATGATAGGACCTTACTTTCCTCGACCAGACCAGTAAAGGTCCTGGAATTGCGTTTTATATGAGGGACACTAACGAGATAGCCCCAAAAGGTCAGTCCTCCCTACTCTATAGTTTTATAGCATAAATAAAATTATTTCTCAACAATCATGTCATAACTTTTTTTTTTTTTATGAAATAGGCGGCAAACGAGCAGACGGATTGCCTGGTGTTAAGCAATTACCGTCGCCCATGGGCACTCGCAACACCAGGGGAGTCACAAGCGCGTTGCCGGCCTTTAAGAGGGGTTGGAGCTCTGGGAACCTTACTCACCATCAGGAACACAACACTACATACCTGAAAGGTGGCAATGCTATTATGGCTGTGGTCTTCTGTAAGGAGGAGGTACTTCCCCAGTTGGGCTGCCCCAGATTCAAGCGTGATGGTCAACGCTGTGCCCTACCTCTCATTGTTGGACGTAGTTTAAGGACATACCCGGGTCCAACTAACGGAGTTTACTTTAAATAAAAGGTTTGAAGAAAAGTCTCTACACTGTGCCTCATTACAGTACTTGGGATTTAATGATGCCTTTGCCACAATAGTATATTATGACACCTATTTGGTAAGTTGGTATATGTAGGTAATATATTTGGTAAGTTGGTATCTGCTAAGTTGGTCACCACATAGGTACGCGGCGAATTTGTGAGCGATAGCGAACTGCGCATAAGAAACCGAAGTATTTAATGACTAAGCACACGTGTTACATACGACGTTTTTCAACACACTCGTGAAGAATAAAACAGAATTTCTCGTATTGTTCATCACTTTTGATACAATAATTGTCATTATGCTTATAACATTATAATATCAAATTGTTTATATCATTAAATTTAACTAACCTTTGTACTGATACTTGATCATCTGAAAGGTCTTTGAAAACCATTACGTAAGAAGTAGTGATTTAACATTTTTGACCTATATTTTTATGGCAACGCTGGTATATCGCTCACAGTAAAAAAAATGTAATTCTCTACTTCTTGTACTTCTTACTAATTTGAAATTCTAATTATTATAATAGGAAGAAAACGTAACATCGAAACAAATATTTCACGTTAACTTCAGCAGCGAGCAAAATTTTTCTGACAACATCTTGGAACTTAGAAATGTTTTTATTCCATCTCATCCACTAACACATACACCGTACATATTTCTATTACTTTCTGAGGCTCTAGTGTAAGTTTCTCTTGATGTAAAAAAAAGTCTTGAACGCGTAAATGATAATGTTATATGGGCAACACTAACGCGACGGTAAAGTAATATTACGTAAAAAACTTACACTCAGGCCTCTGGTGTGTGTACCACTAGATAAATTATTCTTTTTTTTTTAAGACCTATGGATTTGTAGTCTATCGTTTTACCTCGAACATAGTCGCTAAATAAACCAATAGTAAAGTATAAAACGTTTATATCGCTTATAAATAATAATCTAATATGCACTGCAAATTATTTTATATTTTTTCATAATTAAGACCCTACTTACTGATTTTCGCGACATATAAACTCTTCATTGGTAGAATAAAAACACTGTATTATACGACTAAAAATTTCAATAGATGACACATTAGGTCCTTACATATGAGTTTTGAGGTATTTTCGAACTAACTTTTTGACAAAACGCCAATTTCATAGGTAAGGACCCAATATATACCCAAGAAAAAGAGACGAGAACCTCCGGCGTTCGACCAATTGGTTAAGGCGTTAGCCGCGATAGCTGGAGATGCGGGTTCATATCCCGTCTCCAACGTCGTCATTTTCTTCAGTAAATGTCATTACTTTTCATTTTATATAGTAGTATTGCTACTTAAATATAGTAGTATTAATATTTACTTAACTTAATCGGTTCTATCTTATTACGACACAAGTTCAGTATGTTTATTAATTTGTCATCAAAGGCCGAATAATCTCCTTCAGTAATATCTTTCAAGTCAGTAATATCCTTGCCCGAAGGAAAGTATTGTTGATATTTAGTACCTGGGAGTTTTCAAAATTTGGTACACCCAATTAGCAAAAGATGTAAAAAAAAGTTAAATCACTGTCAGTTCCGTGACGACAATTAAGCATTAAATCTTTATGAAGATCGACTTCTTGTCTTTAATTATATTGTAATATCGATTGAAGTTTATAAAACGAACATCAAAACCAAGTTTTTATCGATATTTAATGCTTAATTGTCGTCACGAAACTGACAGTGATTTAACTTTTCTTAACAACTTTCACTAATTGAGTGCACAATTTTTTGAAAACGCCCACCTACATAAGTCTCCCTGTTGAATTTTCAACGGCAAAACAAACATAAGTACCTATTTTATTTATTACAGATTCGCATTTAGCAGATCGATGATTATACCTAAGTAATTTATTCATAATCGTTCTACGACGTATTCCCCACAATACAAAAGTAATGCGCATCGGTTAGTCGAAGAAAGATGTACTAAGAACGAGCAATGAACCCAATACACCGGTAACTTTAACAAAATCTTATCTCACGTGATACGCTAACACCAAACTAGTTCATACTCCATCGACGCAAGCTTTAAATTCCAAGCATTTGTTGTAAAGGTGTAGGATCTGGAACACAATATTTTTGTATAACTACTGCAACATCGTATTTAGCGCAGATTTAATAATTCAAAAAGCACTTTATTATAGTTACGTAAAGTCTTCATTTCAAGTATACAATCTTAGTCATACTAGTATGAGAGTGTTGCAGGCAGATATTGTATATTGTTTAGTTCGTATGGCGAAAGCTGTAGGTATTTTTGATTCAAGGGCATTGAGCAATGTTTTCAACCTTAACCGGGTTTAAAATCAACGGTCTGATTTCTGGATAGTGTCGGTTTTTTACTAAATATGTTATTTTAAATACCTAAAACTGTTTTTTTCTCATATAAAAGGGATAATTTTTCTAGACTTCAGTCACTCAATTCGTCAGGTATTATCGCCGTCAATCATGAATCATAAATAATATTCATAAGAGGTATATGAAGATTTTTGAAGTTCACATGTTTCTAGTCTGATAGTCATCATACTCATCATAATTGTATTCTTTACCTAGTTAACGACTTATACCCAGGCCCTTAACAAATATTTAATAGCAGTGTCCCCCAAACTTTCATATAACTCGACCAAGCTAATATAAATGATGATTTAATATTTGAAGTGACATTTAGGGCGGTTTTGCACTTTGCCTGCAAACTTTGCAGGCTAATTTAACGAACACAATAATATAAGTACCGTATTGTCATAATGGAAAGTTTTAATCCTAATAGCGAAGTTAACAGATGGTCTGGTCTGGTGCCATTGTACCCACCTTCGTATCGGCCGTGGCCTTTCACAGCTGGAAATATACCACCCCCATATACGGCCATGGGGAACGATTTCTGGCACATTGCAACTACTGACTGAACCGATCCCCGTATACTCGTACCAGGTCATCCGTTCATCTAGTATGTAGACGTCCGAAACTGCGCTTGTGTGGTGGCGGCATCATCATCACCATAACCACCACCATCACCATCATCATCATCATTATCATCATCATCATCACCACCATCATTATCATCATCATCATAATCATCATCATTAATAAGATGCCCATTGCTGGACATAGGCCTCCCCCAAATATGAATTGTACCATCTTTGGGAGGACTTGCCATATTAGTCACCACTATTGACTACTGCGTTCAACAGTTCAGTAGTAGTTAAGCATCGGCTACTGCTGATGATTCGGCTTCGACGGACGCTGCTACATCCGTCGGTATTGCAATTTATCGCCTCTTACAACACCCGCTGTGGTCCTTAGAGTGTAATATTATATTTATGTAGTTCATGATAAAATTGCTCAGGATTTAAGATGTCAAAACACCAACTAAAATACGGAAAGCGGTTATCAATGAATCCGGTATTCTCCGGAGACATGTCCATTACAAACTTTACGAGTAAGTGCACCCTTGACCTGGTTTCGCTGAATTTATGCTCACGCGCATGTTTTAAATATTATTTCCTTTAAATCGGAATTCGTACTTAAGTAACTTCATTTTTCTCCTGATCAATATATGGTATTTATACACATGTAGGTACGTAAGTATTCGAGTAAGACGTGTTATTTATTTGGTAGGATATCATCAAATTTGGTTTTAACAGTTCGTGTTTTAGCGAAGTAATGTTAGATTTTTTTCAGTTACAAGAGTACCATTAGTAAGCACCTTAAATATTGAAGATAAATAATATATATAAGAGTTATAGTATCCTGTAAAGTAAGAAGAAGAGTTAATTAGAGATTTATATTCGCATTAAACTCGTTCTTTCAAAATAATGCTAAGAGAACGTCACTATCCTTACCTATACCAGATACCTATAAATGGTAGGATTTCATAACACGAATGGATAAACGTAGTCATTTTTAAGGTAAACAATACAGGCATGCTTACCATCAGATTGTGCTCAAATAGTTAGCTTATTGTAAACATTTTATGAACACGTCTTACTCGAATGTTATATAACCCGCACGTTTGAATAAAATTATTGTTAATAAATTGAGTACCAAAATTCCCAATACAACTGCAACATCGGTTCTTGATTTTTACTGTGTTTATGTGCAATAAATAGTTATATATAGCCTTTTTAATCTAGTGCTTATCTAAAGCATGCGTACATATCTATTCCCTTAAATTTCACATTCGTGTCAAGTCGTATGTATTCTCGACGCTGCTATCAGTAGCGGCGCGATTATACAAGCCGATTCCTGCCGGCTTGACTAACTTTACTACAGTTCAACGGTTTTCCTTGGGCTCATGAACAAAAGAATAAGAGATATCGGCTCCGTGTTGACTAAGAAAAAAATTGACGCGCTGCTACTGATAGCTATGCCACATAAACATGTCAAATGACAACCTTGTTTAAGTAAGAACTCTATTATTACCTTACGTCGGTACAATCTTAGCGCATCATTCACTGCCCGCATTCTCCTACACCAACTATGTTGGGTTTACATGAGCTAAGTGATGCTGATTAGTACATGTCACGTTCACTCGAACCATGTGTGTACCCAAGCTAGCATCAAGCCGTAGTTGCCCAAGCGATAACCATTTTAACCAATCCAGCAAAATCATCTAGTATTACTAATGATGAATTGTTAGAGCGATGTATCCCTGTGTCACGAGTTCAAGTCTACCTCGCGGCATTTGTTTTTTCCATTTTTCCTTTATTTCTAAGAAATTATTTCGATGGTAAATCATAACTGGCATACGAAAGTGTTAAAAAAGCATGCTTTATAAAATTATAAAATAATTATAAAACCCCTTTAAAAATGTTAAAATGAGATTGAAAGTAAAAGAATACTTGGGCGTTGGGTATAATTTCATTTAAAACCCTATTTTTAATTCCGTGCACAAGTACTTAAACTAGGGCTGGGAAATTATATGATTTTCACGTATTTATTTACTAATAATGATACCCGCAAGACTGTACTATATAACTCATGATTTATTAAGATTTGCGCCAAGTATAATTAGTTACAGTGTTTTCGACTATTTACATCAAAAACTCAAACGTCAACATACAAACGCTCTAACACTAATACAATATTTATGTAGTTTAGGAGCCCTTTAGTGAGTAGACCTTGAAAACTATACGGTTGTATGAATTTCATGTTCTATGTAATCACACTGTAAGAGTTGAAATAAAGAGTTAGTATAAAGTAGTAAAGTACAACAGTATGTTATAAAAGCTGTGAATTGCTCTACGCTTTTTATAATCTTGTCTTTTGTTTATTTAATATTAAACAAGTAACGAGTGATATTCTTCACAGCTGTTAAGTTTTTATTCAAATTGTTCAATAAAGTTTAAATAAATAATGGAAACAGGAGATTAAGGCGAAGTGCGCGAAACGTTAGCGGAAGCTTAGGTCGTAACTTCTTAACGTTGTGACTTGTAACCAGATATATATATAAATATATTATAGATAACCGGTAGAATACAAAAGCTGAGAAAATCCTGAAAAGCTGCCGACTGGGCCGGTTTGAACAAATTAGCACATTACAATCACTGTTGAGATGTTTAGTTGAAGACACTGATATTATTACCACGACAGATTAATTGCTCTAACCTAGTGTACTTGCTGTGCATGTCATTAAAATGCTTTGCAAATGTACAGGGCTTATACTTTTTGGGTTGGTACTTGGTAGTATTTTTTATTTTCTTTTTGAAGCTTTAGAGAACAGAGCCCTGAGAGTAAGTTTTTAACGTAACATAACGTCACCATTGTGTTGGAGTTGTCGTGGAGTTACGCACATAAATAACATTATCACTTACGCGTTCGAGACGCTTTTTTACGTCAAAAGAAACTTTCACGAGAGCCTCAATATACTAAAATCTGGTTATTGAAGTATCATGTAGGTTTTTTTTTACTGTGCGAATCTCGTGTATGGTAAAAATAGCTGTTGTTAGAAAGCTATGGGTACCTAATTTAAATATTGAACGATAACTTCCTTACCCGTCGCATAGTCGCAAATAATCTGAAACCGATGCCCCATGCAAAATAGGCTGTACATGTAACCATTTGGCATTTTCATGTTCATAGGAAACCGCGGTACATGCATTAACTAGATAAATATATGTCCGTAGTAACTTTGTTAGTTAAAACAATGTAGCCGATAAAGCGGAACTCCCGTTTACGACGCCGTAATCGAACCTTTATGTTATTGCAACTGTAAAATTCGCCTTCGAACGAGCTTGCCGTTATTAGACTTGTTTCGGTGTAATTGGATTGTTTGTTTTTGTTTTACAATATGATTGGAAGACCTTTTCCTCATTCATAGAAAATTAAATAATCTTTACGCATCCGAGACAACGCTACTTCAGGATTATTTAATAAACTTGTCTGCCATTGTCCCGTATAAACAAAAATGATTACGTGTAGGAAATTATTTTTCAATGAAAATATAGTATACGTACTGAGATTTAACATCTTTATTTACAATATTATAATAACTAGGAGTACTTAACTACTTACTGCATTAAATCTAAAAAAAACGCTCGAGGCATTGTACCGAGGATGCTGGCGGCATTTCATCGTTGTATCACAATGCTGATACGTTGTGCGAGGAAGCCGCCAGCCCTACGGTCACCAGATGCTGGACTTCCAAATGATCCACACCTTTTAAACGTAGAAAATATTTTAAAACGAAAATTACAGGCCTTTGGACGAAACTGCCTTTGTGCTATTTTCTCCTTCAAGTGGTGTCAGTACAGGCGAAAGTCTTTGGTGAATACTACTGCTAACTACGTCGAACTAGGTTAAAAATGTAATGCCTGCGGATTTTCGAGAAGACACAATAAGAACCTTAAAGCTCCTCAAGAAGACCACATAAAAACGGTCAGGGAAATGTATAAAGACTGACGCTCCACTTTTAACAATTTTGTAGCCTAGCAAAATATATTTCGCCTGTTATATCCCTACCTGTACCTAAAAGGTAATATTTATGTTGCCAGATTTATACACATTTAGTTACTTAACTACATTATTTACGAGTCGGCAATATTTAATGCGTATATTACCGGGACGGGAAAAACAAGATTTATGAAGAAACGTCAGCGGCTTCAAAATAATATTAGGTATCTGCTATTTATTATTTCGACGAGGAAAGAAACACGAGTAGGTATTTACATAATGACGTATTGACAAGAATGAACTTTGCAATACGAACCATATACCATCTGAATACAGACTATTTTCCAATACAAATCAAACTGAAAGGTGAACAGCCACTATCCTTGTCAATATTCACATCATCTTTATTAGCTATCCCATGTTTATGATCAGTTAATATGACATGCGGATAAAACGAATGTCCACTTGGTTATAACCTTAGAAATAAAGAAAAATACTTACGGTTCTATTTTAATTCTTAACAGGTTTTAATTACTTTAATTTTTTTTTTTTTCAAAATATAAAATACATTGTCTAAACCTAACCTAGGGTGCAGCAGGCAACAGATACAGAAAGGAAGCTACCGATAGATAGGGCTGAAGAGAATCTTCCGAACTATGCACGCCGTAGTGATTGAATAGGTTCCGCCTTTTGATTCCAGCCTTAGTCCAGACTGTTCGCTATGACACTTTTCGGCATCACTACAAATGTTACAGTGACCGCCGAAATGACATATACATGTATCGTTAAGGTACTTGCTGGACTTGCCTTTCTTAGCTTCGACGAGGTTTTCTTCAAAGGAACGGTGACGTCAATAAGCAATACCTAATAAGTCCATTAGCCAGCCAGACTTATTGACAAAACTTTTGTCCGTGACGAAGTGACGCCAGATTGATTCCAACAGACCTATTTCCATTTTTGAGAAATAGCGCTGGTGTTTACTTGTAGTACGTGCTCCACAAGAGTAAGCGGATGGTACAAAATCTTGTATAAGTACGAGAAAAATCTCGTATACAAGATTTTATAAACAAGACAACAGACATAAGTCTGTACACGTATTTACTCAAGACGCGAACAACCCAGGAGGTGATATGCCTAATTGGTTGTCGGAACGTATTTACCAATGCCATATATTTCCATTAGTTATTTGTCATGAAAACTCCGTTCGCAATTGCCATTGGTTTCTCCGAAGATGTCCACAAATCATAGCTGGTTCACCGACGTGAGCACAATAACATCTGGTCCCGTGAGGGCCTGTCTAGCTCCATACTCTTCCATGCCGCATTGCGGTTCTCGGTGCCTAGTACCTACCATTGGTTCGCCCTAATTCTTGTTTCCCAAGCAGAGCGGCATGTTATCATTATTATTTATTTCTGCGTCAAATAAATGGCATTATGATATCGTGACAGCTTAAATATAATTATGTTAGTGTATACATGTTTCTGTTCAAATGTTTAACAACGCTTTCGGATGAGCAGTTGCAAAATGGTGGATAATCCAGTCGTTATCCATTCGATCGTCCTTCGAAAGAATGAGAAGGGGTTAATTTGGTTTTTTAATTTCCAAACTCTGAACTCTCACTCAAGGTTACATTTAAAACGTCACACTCACGATGCGAGTCAACACGAGAGATTACCCCGCATAATATTATATTAAATTAAGAGGAATAAACGTTTGAATTGCAACTCGAGTGTTTAATAATAAAAAAAAACAACGTGATTCCTCAGTATCTCACTACATTCCTTTGTTCTACTTTGTGTTTTTTCCGAACCCCCTTCCCACTTTGAATAATGCACGACCCTTAAGTAGGTATGTAACATTATCGGGAGTCTGGCTTTAGCGGTTTATTAAAATCGGCTCAACAGTCCCAAGCAAACGAGTAAATACGAACGAACAAACTTACGCACAAATAAGAGATGGTTAAAAATCTAACCAATCCTTTTAATATTGTCGTAATCAGCTAGGTTATAGTATATGCTTATAAATTCTAAAAATTGCCCACCAAGAATAGATTTTGTAAATAGCTACTTGATGCCCGGATTTAAATAGTATCAAGGATACAGAGGTTACATTGCTCTATACAAAATATTATACTTTTTTCCACCTATCTCTTTGTCTGTGTGGATAGTGCCAACTGGAACAGTTAGCTAGTTTTGTAAAGTAGTACGTACTCGTTCTAAGAAACATCTGGGACTTATAAACAGAGTTTAGTGTCACAAGCGCTGTGACATAAACATCTGTGCCCGTGACAATAAAAAGTTCTCTAATGACCTTGACACACTGACCTATTTGGAGGTGACCGCCACTGAATGCCGGTATCTCCCTGAGCTAAATGTTGCGCGCACGCTACGAACATTCAGCTACAAAAAGGAAACCGGTGTTTTCTCAGTACTTTTATTTAGGTAAATTCGTGTTAAAAAAATAAATTTTGATGCAAATGTGGAAAGGGTATCATCACCCAATTACGAGTATATTTGTATGTTTGGTAGACGTTTTGCCACGAAATGCACGACCCCAGGAATAGGACGACTGATAAATGATATTATTGCGTGTGTATCTAATGATTATGATACAGTTGCGAGTAGGTAAATTAATAAATATGTTCATAAGAAATTAGAGAATAGTTACATAGAATATTAATAAAATTATTTCCATTTGAGCAAGAGCCTGTGTAGATCATTTTAACACCTTATCCATTTAGCCATTTCTGCTGCGGGGGGTACTATAGAGTATCGAATTTTGCATTGAGCTTACACCAAATAGCAAATTTTGTATATTATTCGAAACATTACATGATAGTTTTTAAAAGCAACAATAAACACCAGCCGCGGTGCGTCCATACAAGCCGATTCCCGCCGGCTTCACTAACTCTTCCGCTATTCAACAGTTTTCCCTGGGCTCATGAGGAACAGGTAAAGCAATATGGCCTCCGTCTTGCCTAAAAAATAATTCACCCGCCGCCACTAATAAACACTTACACATAATATACAAATTAACATATAAAATAAAAACATTTTGAGAATATATAGATACAGTCATCAAGTTCTCGGGTCCTGGGGTTTAAACGAGTGCCAGCATGATCTGCGGGTTCGAGACTGTTTTTGTAAAAAGGTGATACCTACTATTTGCAGAGTAAGATACCAACCTGTTTCGAGGTAACTGCTGCGGGTAGCTCTCTGTGTAAGTCCTTCCTCGCGCGCTCCGAGCTTTCATCATCAGAGTCCGACGCGTGGAACGACGAACTGATGGACCCTGGACTCGGGTCGCTCAGCCTTAGTTTGAGGCAGTCGCGCCTCATCTTGACGCTCCTGCCGCTTTTGTCTACTTGCATCTTGTCACTTTTGTACTCGAATCATTCTTTGGTAATATTTGGTTAGGAATGTTAAGACTAGCTTTTTGTACTTTGTTTTTATTTGGTTGTAATTAACATAGCTGCTGAAGTATTGTAGATTGCACAAATATTTAGTATGGCATGGCGTGGGTTGCTTAGTTTTTAATCTAATTTAGAGTAGGGCATTAAATAAATCCTATAAATATACGATACTTTTTCTGTTCAGTAAACGAGATTTATTGTTTTCCTCGTCATCCCCGTTTTTTATTGATTGAATCTATCGTCTTGTTTTTTTTTATATTTATAACTGAACTAACCTACAGACATTTATCAGTCCTAGTGTCTAGAATAGATGCTGCTGAGCGTACTCAAAATGCCGAAAATATAGAAATTCCCAGAATTTATAGTAAGCCAACTTTACACTACAGTCGGTTGAAGCGCCACACCAATTAATTTAAATAAAGTTTATATGGGGTAACAGTAGTTCCTGTTTTGACCGTGAGCAAAGATAACTTTGTTGCATACTTGGAGCTGATCGATGCGATCCATTTAGAGATAACAGGCGAAATATTGCTCAGCGTATCTTAAGTTCAATGACCGGCACTATGGCCGGATTTGTGATGACTGATTCAGCAAGTACCTACACACATATCTATAATATAATTGCAACCCGAAGTTCTATTTAGTTATATGAATATAAATATTATGACAACAGAAACACCATAATCTTATTTTTAAAGTATACCGTTAATTCTGCTGTCGTTTTAAAATGATTAATGCATAACCTAGATGTAGGATTTGTACAGCTGATTAGTAGAAGAGGACTCGATTGCTGACGCAGTGACACACGAGCGGAGTCGACATTGACGTCACTTCGCCACGGCATCGGCATTACATCAGGCATCAGTCCTCACAAACAGACTGTAACTACGTAAAAGGGTTATATGGAAACTCACACAATACGACGCTCTCAAGGCTGCGTGTTCCAGTTGCCGAATGAGAACGAGCCGAACGCCCAGAAAACTAGTATAACAGCATTACTTAAGTGTAATATAAAGGATGTGAATGTACTACATAAACTGTACACTATAGCAGCTCCACTGTCTACTCTAACCGATATTTGACAGTTAAAGATAAGTATGCATTTCCACCGAAACTAATTGTCTTTATAGGGTTGTCAAACATACGTTTGTGGTACTGTTGTGGTCTCTTTCACACCTTGACGTTGCCGTATTTTTTGTTGAGGAACTTTGACGCTGACGTTAGACGTTGCGTACAGCATAAAATATTATATATACACTAAGCGTTTGCAATAACAGCTAAGGAGTCACGGGCACTTGACAGGTAGCCTGTACGTGACGACCGGTCCCTGACAATGGAGGGTGTACAGTGACAACATTGCCACCTCGGGTTACATGTTATATTCCGATCTCAGTCGTGCTTTTGTTAAATTGTATGTATGTAAGCATATAGAGATGTATTGTGATATTGGAACATATACGAACTAAATACCTACATATATAATTTTATGTATCATTTATATAAGAGCGCTATCACACTTATATAAGAGATCATAAAAGTAAACAGAAAACGATTTTTATTTAAAAGACACGAGCATTGTCAACCTACTTATATAACATTGAATATAACTTATCTAACACTTTTTAATACGACTACGCCTTACCTTTATATGAAATATTGATTTGAAACAATTTTTTGAACGGCCATGTTTATCTCAAGCAATATCCTCAAAAATATAAGTATCATCCTTTTCAGTTAGATATAAAACCAACACAGACCAGACACACCCACGCTCGTTATTTAATTAAAAATTCTCAATATTAAAGTGAGGCAAATACAAAGAACTTTTACTTAAGAATGTACGGACACAAAAGACAAGACGACCGCTTTTTTGACTATCGTAATTTGAAAAATCAATCTAAGTCTCTTTCACTAGAATGTTGAATGTGATTTAAACTTTCACGGTTTGCACACATTATTATACATGAACGGGACTTAAATCGGGGGTCGGAGGTAAATTTTAAAGTTAATATACGCGGTTAAGTCCCGTTCATGTATAATAATGTTGAATGTGAACAAAAGATTACCTCCGGCCTGTGAAAGTGGTGGGATTGGTCACTTTTTTTTATTTTAAGCAGAAACGTCTGCTAACTGGAATACTGAAAATTAAACTGCCCGGTCGAGACTCAAACTCGCCTGGGGCAGTGGATTTTTACATTTTTCCTTTATTTCTAAGAATTTTGGTCACTTTATGTTAGTGCCTGATAACTAGGTATTTTCTATTTATGAAAAGTTACCTACGCTTTTGAACTAGTGAGAAAAGTGTAACTATTGATGTTCTTAAACTTACTAAAGTTTATGTATTTGGTAGCAATTTGTTTTGTCGCAAAGAAGTGGTGCACGCCATATTGTCTTGACGAATAAAAAAGCACACGTTCTGTTATATGTAAATAAAGACATCCCAAGGTGTTCGGATTTGAACCTCTTGTTTAAAAATCTTAAGGGGTTTAATTTTATAATTTGCCTACTTATTCCTCATTTTTAACTAAAGAAACAGACCGTGAAGATTCTCAAGTCGTCGCGTACATAATATATATATACGACGAAGTTATATAAAAGTCCTCTTTTCCTCGCGACTTCGTCGTCCAGCTATGCTCGTCTTTATAGTATGGCTGCGGGATAAGAAATAGCCTATAGGTATCCTTTCTCGTATCTCAAACTCTCTACATATCAAATTGTATCCCAACTTGTTCAGCGGTTTAAGCGTGAAGAGGTAACAGACAGACAGAGTGACTTTCGCATTTATAATATTAGAATAGATTTTTATGTATGACCACTTTTATATCTTTTCAATCAACTATTTGTACCATACTAGGAGCTTATGGAAGCTACAGGTATTAGTAGAATCAATTATTTTACTTTAATATAATTAACAGGAAGAAACAAAGTTATATTTATAACATGCCAAACTTTACTGATTGGTTATAAATAGAATAAGGCGATGAAAACAAAAAGGAGCACGAAAACAAATTTGACTGCAATGCAGAAAATAAGGATAACGCGATGAGATAAGGTAGATGCTATCTAGTAAGCCAAATTACTGTCATTATCCTAAGTAACTGGCTTAAAAGGCAACGGGAATATACTTTGTATTTGGAAATGTTCCCTTCTCTAAGGGCTTCGTTAGAAGCAACTTTGCGTATACCTCGCTTTAATATTAGTCGAAGTTATTTAATATAAATTCAATTTCATCAAAATAATTTCGTAGTAGGTATAACCTTTACCTCCTACAGGAAAGTAACATAACTCTAAAAACTCTAAGTTTTTGCTATCATTTGATTTGTCCTTTTGAACTTAACCAACATCATAATACTAAATTAAAATAATACCTAAACACTGAGCTCACGAGTATTCGAATCATCAGAGCCACAAACATGTTTGATATTTTTCATTGAACTCTAATATTGTCTATGTTCACATGTAACAGCTATCTTTGAACAAGTGACTAAATACCAATCAGTAGAAACATCACACACAAGCTTCCTAGAATTCCTCATTACAAGGTGGATCAATACGTCATTACACCGCCGGTAAACAGGGTTATGAGAAATTGAGAATTTCCAATGTTCTGCTATACATAAATACGCGCGTGCGTTACAACTGTCATGAGATAAGAATGTGGGGCACATTAAGCATCAGTGGGAATATAGTTGAATGGAGATCCAACCTAAGGTTTTAAATAATCAGTTAAGCTAAGCTTTGTTATTGGTGAACTTTTTTATTAAAGGCACAAATATCCGTAAGATCGTTAAATATGCTTTTTTTTAATACGACGTCGGTGGCAAACAAGCATACGGACTGCCTGATGGTAAGCAGTTACCGCAGCCTATGGACCTGACCTGACCTGTAACTCCAGAGGTGTCACGTGCGCGTTGCCGACCCTTTATAAATCTGTACACTCCTTTTTTGAAGAACCCCATACTGTAATCCCTCGGGAAAACCGTGCTAAAAGCGTTTTATATATGCTGGTATTAAATTAAATATTTCCGAACGCGGGAACCTTAACAGCGCGCTTACTAATCAAAATTTTTATTAAGAAAAAACATTAAAAGTAAGGAATTATTCTCAGCTACGAAAAAGGACGAATAAAACAATAATAATGTAATTGAAATGTTTGTTTCGATGTGTTCTAGAATTTTACTTCTTATTACATAAAAAGCTTTAAAGCTTTAAAGCGTCATTATTAAAATTGTTGTGGTTCTATATTTAGAAATTAAAAATTAATGAAGAATAAAAGCATCAGTTCTGTCGTCATTCAAATTACTCGCTACTGGTAGAGTTTTCCATTAAAGATTTTTCCACTCCGTGCTTAACTTAAGAGGAGCGGAAATTGAGAAACGATGTAGTCTTTGCATAAAGTTTCACAATAAAATCAGATACTGCAAAAAGGTAAACAATATTATAATGCGTAATTTTTTATCTTAGAGTATTTTCTAATTAAACTATTTTAGAAGTAATTTACATAATTCAAAAATGTATTTGCATTTATTTTCTGCCAATTTATATATGTATCTAGCATAATAATTGTAACGGTTCTAAAATACTTTCACTATATAATAAATATGTTATGGTTATGCTATGCTTAAAACACAAAACTATAATGACACACGGACACGAGCATATTCATTGTATTGAAACGGGTAGGTAACTCACTAGTTGCAATATTCCACTTATAAAAAATCCACAACAAACCACGTTTAAAATTTAAACTACATTTAATATCGCCTAAGTTAAAGGGTTTCACCTCCGACTTCAAGTAAACAACATCGTGGTACAAACTGTACCCTTACCATGAGTTGTGACATTGACGTTTTCGATAACGAGTATCGAGTTTAGGTACTATCTGTGCATCTCGCTTGTACTATTTTAGTGCGGACGAGATTCACAGATAGTAAACTTGAAACTCGTTATCGAAAACGTGAATGTCACAACTCATGGTAAAGGTACTGAAGTTTTGGCTATTTGCGCTGCAGCCAAGTAGAGTACCTTACCCTTTGAGTCGGACTGACGGGCAACGATTTCCAATGGTCGTTCTATCAATCAACTGTCATCGTGACTGAGAGGATGCTCCGCCACGGCAGTGTGGCCCAGTTAAGAAGAACAATATAAAACTCGTGTTTGATAATATTGTGATTCGATTGCAACTTTTGATATTTAACGGAATTTTTGTTCTAATTAAATTTAGTAAAGTATTTTTTTATACAACGACGGTGGCAAACAAGCATACATCACTTAAATGTTGTTGTATACTTAAAGATACTCACAAAATGTTGAAATGAACCAAATAACCACTGAAAAATATAATTTCGAATACTTAAGATTTTCATCAAGCGCAGTAACGAATCACCTCAAAAACGTCAGACATTGCGATGTTTAGATTATCTATGCATAGTATTGTTGTGAATGACATCTTATCGAAAATATCGATATGGTTAAATATGTTAATTAAAACATTGAATGCAATCACAGTAATCCGTTTCTAGTACATTGTAAGACAAGTAAGGATGGATAGACTTTAGACAGAGTGGCAGAAGTGCTTCAAAAATTGGATCACACGAATGCAAAAGTGCATTGATCATCAAGGAGAATACCTTGAAAAACAATTAAACCATTTTTATTCACGTACTGTTTATTTTTTTATTTCCGGATAAGTGGCAGCCCTCGTATTGCATTAACCGACAAATATTTTTACATATAAGTAACCAATTACCTAACACTAGGTTTTCAATTACATAACACTAACGATACGCAAACTGTTATTTGGTCAAAGGAGTCAGTAATACGAGAGTTAATTAATGATGGCGGACATCAAAGGCACTAAAGGCCGCACACCACAAGCTCCAGTCAAGCTAATGGCAGGCTTGACCACGAGTAATTACCATCAATCTGACTAAACCACATAAAGTGCAATAGATCTATAAATATGATACCTAACACTGGTACAGGAGATATCTGTTAATGATTATTTATGAATGTATTAAAACGTTCTGTCCTAAACATCCCATTTATCTCCAATACAAATTATGTATACCCTTATATAAAAGCCTTTAGGTAAGGTCTATCCGAAATGTAAACAAAGTAAATCCATAAAAGATAATAAAGAATAAACCGAATAGCTAAGTAAAATCCATCACCATTATTAATTTATCAGTAGCGAGACTAGCGAGAGATGATTCGATCCTTCTAAGGTTTTTGAAGCACCTAGTACATTAAGGTAAGCAGTAAACGAAATGAAGGGCCATCACCCGTCAACCTCTAAGTGGGGGAGGTGAGCTGGGTAGAGTTCAGTAAAATGTTGAAAGTATCGATACTCGATAGCTGGATATTGAACATCGTTTACAATATAACCAAAATCTTAACGCATAATTATTCTCAAAAATATTGCTTACAAGTGCGTATAGGGTTGATTATAGTTAATTTAGGCCTCCAAAAATGAAGTGACAATTAGACCGTGGACATTTCTTTGTGAGACATGTATTATTTATTGAACAGAATGTTTAATTTATTATTTGCCAAATTAAAATGGAGGATATGTTTGGCCTTAAAAAACATTTTTGGTAACAATGACATGAGCTCTTTAGATCCTCATAAGAGTTACAAAAAAAACAAACGAAGGTCAAGTTCTAATACAATGTCTCAGCTATGTTTGATAGTCATTATACGACAGCCTATTGATTTAACAGCTTTCACTCAGACTCCCATGATATAATTATTAATACTAACGATTGTAAAGGGCTCCTTATTTGTCTGTATTCATTAAAAATAAAATGGTTTCAATAAAAAAATATTGATTGGCCGTGAAGGTAAATAGAATTAGAAACTCAAAAATATTACCATTTTCTCAAGATTTATAGCATCAACTCTATGAAAAGTATCGATATTTTGGAAGGTATATAACAGTATCGATATACGATGTTTCCAAATCTCTAGCACTAGCCCCTTTCGTAAAGCACGTATTGTGTTACTGGTTAATTATGTGGATATTACTGAAAGAAGGCTTCATAAATAGCTTTGGGAGCCCAGCTTTTGTCCACGTCCAGCATTAATATGGGAAATTTGATAAGTTTGTTTTCTTTTTCGTTTATAATAAGAAGGAGTCCGAAGATAAAAGCCGAGGTCACCTTGAAGTTTATGCATAAAGTAATAAAAAATATTATAATTCGAGAGATTCTCAAATTTTATTAGCTCATGCACAATACTTTTAGAAATCTTGAAAAAGTTAAACTATACTGTGACCTGTGTAAACGCAATGGTAAGTGGTGTGGTTTCAAAATATACTACTGTTTAATTATATAGATTTTAAAACCAACTTGATCTAGACTCACCGCTAAAGTCCCACAGAAATGTAACATGGATTATATTATGTTATTCCTAATATTTTTTTATAGTAAAATGTTTACGGAGTGTGTCAGCCGCTAAGTGGTTAATCAAAGGCCCGGTGTCACGGGGTCAGTGAAATCGGTCGTTAAAATATAATCTCCTCGGTTCAAATTGGGTTTCGCGGGACCGCGGCGCCGACCCTGTGCCATTTTGCTACCCTCACGACACAAATAATTTGAACTTTTAACAGTGCTTTCTCACACTATGTGAGATTACAACTTTTCAATACACTTCTGGAAATAAATTATTTATTTGATGTATTATATTACGAATATCAATCAATAGCTAGTCCTTTGATAGCTTTGAAACTATTTCAAATTAAGCCCTAAAATCATATTTTGACAACAATGGAACAATCGATTTGTTTACACACACTCTACTTAGTAAGTAATTATTGTAAATTCAAAACAAAGCTCACTATACAAAATCTTAATTTATATAAGTACAATTTTGATTTCAAAACAAATTTTGACTTTAAATTAACTTCTAAATTACTTAAACACTTTACTCTGTAAAACCATTGCAGAGAAAAGTAGTGTGAGATATTTTAAGTTACTTAGGTCCACAGTCTAAACTTTACTAACCTACGTCAAGGTACACAATTAGATCGCACGAGCCGATTAACTACCTTTTATTTCTAGAAGTCCACGTCGCAATACCGGGCTCATAACTCGAGTTTGAAACTTATTTTGAACGCGTTTAAGTTGAGATTGGAATGACTGATATGCCGTCCAATGTAAACGTGATGAGAGATCGTAGCATCATTAGAGCGTAGCTATTAAACCGTAGGCATTGTAGCGGCGTAGCAGTAAAGTCGCAAGGTTGAGCTAAATTTACCAAGTCGCATCTGCTACAATATTGTTGATATAATTTCAGAATTGTATTGTCTCGAAATAAGAATACAATAATTGACAGAACTAGTGATTAGCCTATTATTGAAGATATTGTAATATTTTAAGGTCAAGATGAATATATTATATATGGTAAATCAATTCCTTCTGTTTTGTTAGTAGGACCAATTCCTTATTCGACTTTCAGAAAATATGAGAGTCAAAGTCTGATATCCGCATTTTCCGCTGGATACGTTCTTTACATGATGATACACAAATATTACGTCTTTCTTATCCAGTCGCCCTCTTTAAAGTCAATGAAATTATGTTTTTTAATTTAGAAATTTGTTATGTATAATTTAAATATATTCTTTTTAATATGTACAAAACGATACAAAACAACATTTTTTATCGTTCACCAATAATAAAAAAATACAGAAAAACAAAACATTACATAATATTAAATGGTAAACAAATGTAGGCACTATTTTTTTTCACGTCATCAAGCCTGGGCGTTATAAACAGTTTTTTTTTTTTGTAGAAAATGAGTTTAAAGAAAATGTATGTTAAATAATTACAAAAAACAATACATAGGTATATTGTATACTAGAGCTATTGTAATTACTAATTATTGTTAAATATGTTTATATCGGGTCTTCTCGTAACGTTGTCTGAAGCTGATATATGTATTTTTTTAAACTACAAGATGTGTAGTGGCTTTCATATTGATTGTTTTATGTACACTATCTACACTAATATTCTTAAGGCGAAAGTTTGTGAGTGTGTATGTTTGTTACTTCTTCACGTCTAAACGGCTGGAGCGATTTTAATAAAACTTGGTATGGAGTTAGCTGACACCCTGGATTAACACGTTTTTTCCCTAATAAACCGCGGGTAACACCGCGGGGCACAGCTATAGTAACGGATAAAGCACTTAATTTCAGTATGTAACATAAACCTCCTTGACTGTAATTATTGTCAGGCTGTTAACATCCTAAGAACAAACAGGGTGCTTATATAATAATCTATTTGATTTGAAACAAAATAAAACCAATTAAATCCAGTATGGTAGTATGTAAACTGTATCTACACTAAAAAGTATCTCTTTTCGTTTAAAACACTGAAACCGAAGAATTTATTGTTAATTATTAACTGATTTAATGTTTCGTAAGGCTGTTTTTCAATAACAATCTCATTTGACAATACTAAACAATAAATACAACAACCACAGAGCAATAAGGTCTGATATGTAAGACAAGTAACTATTAATATAGGGGCATATATACGTACGAGTATAAAGTCAGTTTATTTGAGTGCGCCGTATAATTGACATGTCGAATTTTTTTAACGTTATGGTAGAAGAAAAAAAAGCGAATAACAGATTTGGCACGCTATTTATAAATTCTAATATGTGGCCGTTTCGCACGCGATATGGGAATTTCAAATTTTCTTACTACTTTATATAACAATAACTCAGTTTTTGGGGTTTCCCTTTGGCATTTGTGAAAAAATACATTATAACTAATAAATCTAATAATTAATTCCTACAAAATTACTCTAACGAAAATAAAAATGAGAAAAGCTTTGCCCCTGTGTACCTATCTTTCTAAAAAAAATTAAAATGACAGACTGTGACAAACATTAATAAACAGTATTCAGAAATTTGACAGAAAAAGCTACCATTAGACCCTGGAAATAGATAATTAGCGGAATGGAATGCATTTTTATTATCATTCTATAAAATTTTAATGTCTACTAGCTACTTAGTGAGTGGGGCGAACGTGGTAGTGATTTTAATTTTATATAATACTAAGACAAAATTAAGGGATATTATTTCTCATTTCAGAAATTAGAACATTAAATACACATTCGTTGAATACCACGCATTCTAGTTATAAATTGCATATAATGGAATATTTTTAGACGGCAATAATATTTACTCAATAATTTAAAATAAATACTCTCAAAGTAAACAACACTCAACCATGCTACATCAAAAGTAAGATTTCGGCGAAAACCATAATTAAACAACATCTAGATCCGTCGAATCTGGCTGCCAATTATGGGAAACCCATTGAAATTCAAACGTTTCGGTGTACCCAACAATTTTCGGCGTAAGAACCCGCCATGCCATACCGTAAAATACATATTAACACTATTTTTGTATCATTATTTGTAAACGCAACACCAGAAATTCACAAACAGACATGTATATATTTTCAAATCCATCACACACTTTTAGAATCAAACTAAATTCGAATTTGGAACACGGTATACAAAATTTGTATATTTTTTATTTGTGTAAAAAGACGCGGGTTTTCCTCGGTAGCATCACGACGCCCACCGTGCACAGTGGCGCCGTGCGCGGCACTGACTGAAACCATCGTAACGGGCTTTAGCTACAGGAACGTTCCTCATGGATGTACAAACATAGAACTTCACATTGGTAAACCCTTATTGCATGTAAAGAAGAGTGATTTTAGCTTGTTGCTTACTCTTATCCCAAACCCGTTTCGTTAGTATTTACAAAGTTACAGGTTCGCTTTCCCCAAATCTTATTGTTTACATGTTATGGTTTGTTTTTGTTTGTATTATAGTGTATCGGTCGTCGCAAATAGCTGCCTATACTAGATTGATGTCCCTTTTGTTCAGGCAGTTCGAGTGGATTCCTTCATTAGTTTTTGATCGGAACTGGTAATTACTAAATAGTAACTGTTGCTTTTCAAGTATATTTGGAACTTTATATTACAATGGCTTGGAAGTTTAGTTATTTTTATGTATTTACGTATTTGTTAGATGTTTTATTTTTAGTTTTAATAACTCTCCACATTTTACACTACTTACCTATTTACTATGCCTACCAAAAATTGTGTTCTTTATCTCTTTCCTTGCGGTTGTCTAGAGAGAAGAGATTATTTGTTGCTACTATTATTTATACTGTTAACTTTTTAATAAAAATATTTGAAAATGCGAACTAAGTGACTGGTTATTTTCAGCCTTTCTATTTCATACTGGAAATTTGGAAATATACGAGATTGTCTACAGTGGCAGCCGCAAGGGGTGATAGAATCGCCCGGGCCTTGTTTCTGCAAAGCCTTGCATAACAACTAAATTAGAGCGTCAAGCTTCTCTTCACAGATTTTTTAAGAACCTACCTACTCGTACAGTCGCCATACGTCAGTACTAACAAATATACAAATAACAAATATTTTAACATACACTTTATCGCCTTGGCAATATAGGCGTCGTTCAGATATTTGTGACCACAGTGGCCGCTCCGATAAACATGAGGGTGACCGTACAACTAAATTGAAATTTATGTGCAAAATGTGCGTCGGCGATAGGTATAAGTTGAGTATACCCAAAATCTTGTAATTAGGTTAACGTGCCGATCAAATGAGCCATTAAGAAACCTTTTTGGACCCGGGTATGTCCTTAAACTACGTCCAACAATGAGAGGTAGGGCACAGCGATGACCATCACGCTTAAATCTGGGGCAGCCCAACTGGGGAAGTACCTCCTCCTTACAGAAGACCACAGCCATAATAGCACTGCTACCTTTCAGGTATTGCAGTGTTGTGTTCCTGATGGTGAGTAAGTAAAAAAAAAAAAAAACACCGCGACGTTCCGTAGAAGTATGATAGAGATGACGATATCATGATTGTTTCGTGTCGTAGATGAAGCCACCGGATGGTCCTAGTTTTATTTAAATGGCAAAGTTAAGGGCGTGTCGGGTATAATTTATACCGTAAGACGTGTGGGGTGAGCGTGGGTGTAAAGGTATCGACTTATAAAAATTGGTGAGATTCTCGAACATAAACAACGTCTTTAGAGGATATTAAAACAATGTTTACGTAAATTATGTGCAGGTTAAAGAGGCTTCTAACGTATTAAAAAAGATAAAAAAAAAGATAAAAGATAAAATATCTTTATTTTTCAATTTAGGCACACATGAACGTACATGCACTTATGAACGTAAAAAAAAAAAAAAATATCTTCGCCGGTTCAAACCCTACATCTCTTACCCCTGAAAATACCGGCAAGAAACTGCGGCGGGACTTATTTTTTCAATACAGTGATACATCAAATCTTAAAGTACTTACATAATTATGCGTAGTCCGATAAGAAAACATACCTATCAAACAGTTTATTACAAGATATGAAAATACTAAAATATAAAAGTAAAAATAATAATGTATAAACAAATTCGACTTCACAAAATAGACATACTTTAATAAGCTTTATTTATTGCAAAGGGTATCACAAGGACTTTGAATTAGTTTGTCCATTATTAAACTTCTACATTCATATGTTACCAATGTATGTTGTGCCGTGTCCTAAAGAATGAAATGTCGTATTTGTGGCCCTGTAAGGGCACGAAATTAGGGATAATAAATAATTTTATGGAGTTCAAAAATATATTTATTAATTAGAACAGATTTATCAACGGCAATCGATATCATATAGGCAAGCTTTTCAATTGATCTTTATAAAAGTCTTCTTAGCAATTGGTTAAAAGTGACCTAACATTTTTTATATTATTTAATTTATTATAAAACGAAGTAAATAAACAATACGTGACTAGAACACTGCTAACCGGTTTCCACAGATTAACCCTCAATGCAAAGTAAGCTTTAATAGTAATTTAAATATTAAGTACTGCAGTATTTTCACTTCAGACTTTTTTAGATTTAATCTTATAGAAAAATCATAGTATACAAATATAACGTGTGTGAGTTTGTTATATTACAAATTATTAAATAAAAAATAATTATTAAAAGAAACAAGATAATTTTACAATTTGGGCGCATTAGAAAGCACTTATTAACGTTAAATACAACCACTCCTCTATTTTAAACTCTAACCGGTCTAACCTCACTATCGTATCTCCTCAGTATCGTATAATATCTTAGCGTCATATAAATTCGGTTCTTCTAACAAAAATACGGAATGAGACAAACGAATAACAACGGCATAAAAACTCACAGACATTTACATACTTAGTAGATAGTGTAAAAACCAGTGTTCCTTTGAAAATCCTGTCTCTTTTGCTGTACAATAACCACTAAAAAGGCTCGCATTTTACCCAAAACAATGTACTGCTTGGAATACTAATACTGTGAAAATATCTTAATCTTTGAATAATGTCTAATACCGGTATTCATTATGACGGTAAATAGGGCCCGAGCCCGACTGAGCTTAATACCCAGTTCTGGTTTTCACCAGAAATAATCTATCTTCACAAGCAGATTATTGTAAATGCTTCATTAAATTCTAGCTATGGAATTTAGGTTTTTATTTGACGTTATAAATACTGTTCGTGTGCTAATGGATTTTTTATGTGTAATAATTAATTTTTACTACAAGCAATTTCAAGCAGCAAAGGTTGTATATGACTTAATTTTTGCAATTGCCCTTACGAGTAACTTTGTAGGTAAATAAACGCATTTTAAAAAATGTAACACACATAGCAATTCAGCACGAGAATGCCGTCTGCGTGATGGGCACCTTGCCTAGAGGGCCTAATTTAGATTTTAATTTTACTTAAGTATTTTTAAGTTACTTGTATTTATAGATAGTTTTAATTTGATGTAGCACCTTACCTTTTATTTAATCATTAAATAACTTATGATAAGTTACATAAAAGCAGAATTTGTAAGATTCCCCTTAAATGTCGGACACGTTGTAACATATTAATGTTCTGTGTACCTGATCGCGACATAATTAGTTACCAGACGTAGTTCTAAGCTGATTGTATATTGTATACAAGCATAGACCAATTACTTATATAATAAGATACCTACAGTACTTTACAACATTAATCTCTTTTCAGTGCTTGCAACTATACCTAAATGTAAGGCTTCCTAAACTGGGCTTCGTTGTGTCACGTAATCTGATACCCTTAAAACGTGAACCATATCGGTCTGCTTATGCTTATTAAACCTAATCGTGAAAAACTGATTAGTAACATTTTATTGTATACAGGGTGATTAATCCAAATGGGTCAGTGGGGGGAGGTCAGAAACTATGAGAGATAGCGAAATCTGTTCTTTGGAACCATGGCTTCGATTTTAGATTTAATAATAATGGCATTCAAACTTTTTTTTAATCTCTCATACATAACCGAGAATCGAAGTCTTGTAAACAATGTTCGGCGTTAATATGAAATATTTTTCGTAGTTATTGTTGATGGTACGAAACATAAATTCATGAGTCACAACGAGTACATTTTAAATATTGTTTAAGTAATTGACTGTAAAGCCAACAAAAATATATTTATTTTACTTCAATAAATGTTCAAAATGGTAACCATTTTCCTGGATGCAAAAATTAATTCTTCTTACAAACATCTAATTTCGAAGCCATGGTTCCTAAGAACAGATTTTGCCATCTAGTTTCTGACTTTCCCCTACTGACCCATTTGGATTGATCAACCTGTATATCGCGTCACCGTTTGATGATCACTACGGTGAGCTGAAAGTCACATTTATTTTTACATTAGCAAAAAAATTTTACAATAGAACAAAACAACGTTTCAGTAGCAAATGTATGCTCTTATTTATATTGAATTGTGTTAAGAAATAAAATTAAAACTGATATATGTGGATTCTAAGAAATACGACCCCCATGGAGAGTCGTATTATCCTTGGTTTAACTAACCCGAAGGTTTAATACGAAGACAATCTCTCCTGTTAATAGCCTGTAAACAACAGACTGTAAAATACTTATGACAGCGGCATGTAACATCATTTGTTCTAGTTCACGTAATTATGAATATTCAAAGCCACACGCCGAAGTGGGCCGATATAAATAGACGTTTATCGAACGCCGTCGACAGGCTATGGATTCATTGTCTGTAATTCGCAGGTGGAACAGACAGGTTACACGAGATGAGGTTCTTGGCAGTAGGTATTGGATATAGAATATATACTCGTCGCAACACAGAGAGAGAGCCACAACACAGACGTGTTTAAAGCAGGGATCGAATACCGGAATTATTTTCATACAAATTTACCGGTATTAAATTTCAGTATCTGAGGATTGTTAATGCATATAAAAAAATAAACAATCAGCTTAGAACTATGGTTACAATATTGTTAATGCATATTTTTACATTTCAGTCGGTTATTCACATAATGACTGTATTATACCTAGCATAGAGTCAGGGACTTCAGCATTTTTTGTAACCTTTTTCTGGGAATAAAGATTTTTATTTTATTTTATTTTATTCTCCTTAGTTAAATACCATTTTATAAGATCAATGAACAATTTAGAATTAACTGCAATATTTACATTTCTAGTAATACCGGTAACTATTCCTGATAAAGAGATAGGAAACATCGAAGCCTCAACTCGCTTGCATCTCAAGCTAACAAACTGACACTAACCATCATCATTGGCTTATGGGAGCCGCTTAGCAACTAATCTCAGAAAACAACATAGGTACTAGTTTTTACGAAAGCGACTGCCAACTAACGTTCCAACCCAGAGTTAACAGAAAGTTTCCTCACAATGTTTTCCTTCACCAAAAAGCGACTGGTAAATATCAAATGACATTTCGTACGTAGGTTCCAAAAAAGTCATTGGTACGAGCCGGGATTTGAACCTGCAATTCCTGCTGAATTGAATTGTGCACGCTCTTACCATTACCACCAGCTCTTACTGACACTAGCTTTTCTTATACATTGTCGGTTTGTGTGCCAGATACCAGATAGTCCATTATAAAAGACTATTAATGTTTGCCGAAGATTTCTCATTGGCGATGCTTCTATTATCTTACAGTTTATCAGTTATCACTTTTAGTTTAGGTTTGAAATTACGGGATACTGTTATACTTATAATAGTGTATTATATATATATATATATGCCTCTATTTTGAATTTAAGTGTCGCAGCGTCCATTGCCTGTATGGTGCACGCGGGTTTTGTTTACTTCTCTAAACATCCCCTATTCATCAGAAAACCTATGATATGTCGAAATCATATTGGGTCGCTTCGAATAAATAGAGCCTGACATTTTGCGGAACATATTCGCCGACTGACGAAATCAACGATTGGATAGGCGTTAAACGGAAATTGGGACGGCGCTTCATTTTGCAAGCGCATGTAACTACAGTATCAGCTATTTCTTTTTATTGTCAGTTTTTCTCTCTTTTAGCTACTGAGTGCAGGCCTCATCTTAAAGACCAGAGGGTTTCATCTGTATATAGATTATACTGGTTAGAAACCTTGTGTAAATTTTAGGACAGCTAATTAAGGGCCCCAGTATTCGGTTATATTTCCTATAAGTGTATTCTATAGGCAATCTCCCGACTAACTTCGAAATTGGACGCACCATAATGAGCAATATCTAAGCCACATGCTAATGCAATCAACTTGGTAGAGCATGAGAATGGCAGGACACATTATTTATCATAAACAAACAACGGTAAGGTATAATTTATTACTTTACTCAAAAACAACACGATTTTCTGTAATTTATGATTATAGAATTCTATGCCACCGTTTAAATATGCATGTTGGAGTTCACTATACAAAACAAGAAATATTTATGAGACATCAAATATTCCTGTCACCGTTTTGTCATGTTAAAGCAGTTGAGATGAAAATATAATTTATAGGTTGGTGATAATACCGGCCAAGAGCTAGGCAAATGCAACTGTTGAAAGTTTTAATTATTATACAAGCTTTCATTCGACACTTTAACCGTTAGGAAAGGGGAGGTTTAATCTATAAACCAATAGTGCCATGGCGCTACGGAGAAGAAACGTTCGAGACGATATAATTTGAACTGGAAGTGTATTTTTATTTAACTTTTGACGTCAATAGGAATACAAGTTAACTGTGGTCAGTAAGAAGTCGGTATGTGTTACTCGTACTCATTACTGCTTAATTCAAACCTTGCATACCTATGGACATAAGAATATGATTTGGGTTTTGTTATTCTAATAAAAAATAATATTCAAATAATTTAAATCCGAAATTCGATGTGGTATTGTTTTTGTAGGTACATTTTGATGAAACATAATATATTCTAGTGAGGGTCGCGAGATGCCGCTGGATGTGGAAGGCGCAGGACCGTTCTTTTTGGATCGTTTTGGGGGAGGTCTATGTACAGCAGTGGACGTTTTTCGGCTGACATGATGATGATGATGATATATTTTAAAATACTTAGTTAACCTTTTCATGGATGTCAATACATTACATAGCGGGATTCTTTCGTTTTCACACTTTTTTACCTTTACTTGTAACAGCGCGGTTAAAATGGAACCTCAAACGAACTCAAGTGTACCGGTAAATGAAACCGTCTCGAGCTTAACCGCTCGTTCATGACCCAAAAACGTTGGCAGGCGGTCAAACGATACAGTAAACACACACTTTCAGAATCACAAGGTTATAAAAGCCCTTTTGTTTGAATGTCGTGTTGGAGCGGATGTGATGTAAACAGGCATCATTATTGTGTCAATATTACGAAATATGACAGGCGAGGTCGGGTGAGAACTTTCGGGATTATTTTTCGGGGATATTAGGGGAACGGCGTCCTAGCCTAGTCCATAGTGACCCTGCTTGCGAAGCAGGAGGTATCGGGTATTTATTTATCACGAATTTTTGTTCCCGGGTTATGTATCGATATATAATTATATATAGATACATAACCCGATATGTATCTATTATATTATCGTCTAGTACCTATAATATGAGCCTTATTGAGCTTACTGTACCTACTTATGTATGTACGCTCGGGGGCTTACTACACCACCATTTGTAAACCAGTGGTTACATCCTTAAGGATCTATTTAAACTTAGTAAGTCTTTGTAAAATTTTATCACCATCATTCAAACACTAAACAGCGGCTGAATATACATAGACTTCGTTTGCAATACAGAATGGCTTCAAAAAATGACCCCAATACTCACACCCTTGCGCCTTTCCTCTTTAGATATTATCCAACACGGATATTCCCGCTAAAAAAAGTACGGAGCGAAATTTCTCGAGCAATATTCGACCTATAAAAAGTAAGTTGTCCGCTTCTATCTATTTAATCAACATGGATAAAAAAAAACCACTGATGTTAAGAGTTAGTGAAATCGAGAAACGAATCGTTTGTAATGAGCAATGAGCTATAGTCTTGCTTGTCGCCACTATCCTCACCAAAATCTTCACACGAGAACTAAATTTTCGGTTCATCTTGTTTACAGCTTTCCCGCTTTGCGTTTTTGGAGTGTAATGGTTTCAAGAACTACGGCATTCTCTTTTATCTAACAGAGGCTTTAAGTGCATTATGCAACTTGAACCAGTGAACATTCTTTTAGCCTAAACACACCTTTGGTCTTGCTTGGTTATAGACCTATTAAAACAACAAGGTGACTAAACACTTTAGAGACTGTCCGTACATAGATGTACTCCTGTCTTCGCTTAATCATACTCTGTTTATAATTATTTTCAAAGATGACCTGCTGCGCGTGAGATCATCGCGCAAATCATTGCCTCATCAGTCAACGAACCCCAATAATACTTTCGGATATTGTTTTCAACCGCTCAATCCAGCCGGGTTTTCAGGGATTCTGTGTGCAAATGAGACTTTGAATTCTTCTCATAATAATTCATCGGGTTGTATGCGATTGCGTGTTCCATAATTAAACTTTACTTTGAACTGTAGTCACATTTGGGACTACGTTCTGGTTCATAAATTACGTATATCGACGATACAAATCCCTAAAACATGATTACAAATGTCATTGGCGTTCAAGTTCCCAACAACCAAGGTTACAACAAAGTCAAACGACTACTTAAAAAAGCAATTGCTATTCTGTAAACCACAACATTAATTAAAGAGACTATTTGTACTAAACCCCCAATAAAATACAGATTCGTCGCAAATGACTCACTAACCGAGTAGACAAATGTATTTTGGATTTTCATTCACATATACATGTATGTTGCGCAATTATCGCTAAGAATTCCTTGGCATTGGCATAGGAATGGTCTAAAAGCGGGCTGTCCGATCGTTGGAGTCGTCAATGATAAATATTTGGAAATCAATCACTTTAATAATATAGCAAGAGCGAATAAAATGCATATATATATAACAATTTAGACAATATGATGCAAATTACGTCAAACATATCTTAAATTACGACATGCACAAACGATAATTTACTATCTTTACTGATTGTTAGATTCTACGAACCCTTACACAATAGTTAAAAAATATCTATAAAATCCAAAATTTTATTCTCTTACTTATTTTTTTGTGCTATATGTATAAGCTATAATTATGGGTACTAAGTTTCATGTTTTCTATAACTTAGTACTGTTATAAATACATTTTTTTGTGTACCTGAGTATGGATGCATCATTTATGACTCGAATTTATGATTTGAAAGAGAAATTTGTTTTGAAATTTTAAATTGTAATCGACGCCTCGTAACTTACAAGAAAAGATATAAATTTTATTTACATCATAATTATAATCCCCAGAGAAATAAAACAAAACACCCCATGGGGAAGGTTCATTTCAGCGCGAACGTAATCGCGATATGTCGCGGGGAAAACTAGTAGGGCTTAAGCAATAATACACGCACCTGAATATATATGTATACACACTTTAAATCAGTGTTGATAACACTCGCAGACATTAAGACTCGCAATAAAAATAGCTGATTCCAAACAGGCTGTCTATTTGCGAAGTGAACGGACGCCAGCTGATTCTGACTGATGACGTCCAGACAGCCATCTGAGAGAATGCCAGGAATGTCAGGAACGAAACTAGCTTTTTCTTCGACTTTTTCACCTACAACTGAGATTTCGTCAGAACTCGTCGTCGCGTCAAGATTTTTGCCCTAATTACAGTCACGGGTCCTTTATTGCTTAGGATATCATATGTAGTAATGATTGTGTGAAAATGACAAGTCTATATACAGTTCAAAGTTACATCCGATTACGCATATACAGTAGACTGTTAAGAGATGTAACTTAATGCTATTACTATAAATAAATAAATATTACAGGACATTCTGACACAAATTGACTGAGCCCCACGATAAGCTCAAGAAGTATTGTATTGAGGGTACGCAGCCGAAGATATGTATAATATGTATATACTTAAATACATAGCAAACACCATCACATAAATGAATAATAGGATTGAACCCAGGACCGTCGGCTTCATAGGCAGGATCACTACCCTCTAGGCCCACCTTATCGTCAAACATATCATGTATAATTTTGGAAAAGATACTTGTTTGTATAAAGAATTCGTAATAAAGTGTTCGAAATCCGTTGATGAAAAATTCAAATATATACGGAGGAATAAAATTACAAATTATGGTTTAACTAGCGACCCGCCCCGACTTCGCACGGGTGCAATGCTGATATTAGTATTTCTCCACTGTTTAATGAATGTTATTATACATATAAACCTTTCTCGTCAATCACTCCTATCTATTAAAAAAAACCGTATCAAAATCCGGAAAGGGACCCGAAATATAGGGACAGAGAAAGCGACTTTGTTTTATATTATGTAGTGATTTTGACTGTAACTGAAGTGACTGAAGATATTTGAAGTGCAGACATAAATACAAATATTCACTCGTAAATTGTAAATTTTCTGCTACACTGACGTCTAAAATCTACTTCATTGACGTAAGATCAGGAATGAATAGAATTCAAGTTTATTTCTACCCCACGTCCGCAGAAAATGACGAACGTGGATCATTACGAGTATTCTTGTATAAAGTCATTGGTGATATCATACAAATATGTATGCGGCGTCAACTAGGATGACAAAAAGAATATTAATCCCAATTTATTTCAATCTTAATGAAAATAATAATAGTGTTATCAGACCTCATACATACTGTGTTATTAAAATGTGCGTATTACACGTACACCAAACCGTTAACGAACAGAAATTACGCAAATGTGAACCCTATCACTTTGTGATAAGGTTTGATTCATGGCCGGAAATATGTCCCCTCTGCCTTTTACAGGGTCAGCCCGTCAATTATTGGACAAGTCGATTTATTGCACTATCCAGTGTATACTTTAACACTTCACGGCTTTGCGTAATTGGAGGGCTTTTACTACATTATAATGCGATTAATTTACCCAGAACGGGGAACATGATTTTGTTTAAAAGCATGTCGTTATCGAAGTACACAAGTGCCAAATAAGCAGGATTTTTTCTCTTTAACTTCTCATAACCTGTACCCTTACCATGAGTTGTGACTGAGGTTTTCTATAACGAGTATCGAGTTTACTATCTGTGCATCTCAGTCACACTAAATAGTACAAGCGAGATGCACAGATAGTAAACTCGATACTCGTTATCGAAAACCTCAATATCACAACTCATGGTAAGTGTACTGCTTGGAGAATACTGATTGAGTAACACTGAAGAGCTACGACGACGTCCTCTTCTTATCTTATCGACTGATGAAAAGGGGAAGACCCTCTGCTATATAATCACCTATTTTATTGCGGCGACGACGATTTACTATATTAAATAAATGAAAGTTTATTTTTGGATTTAAAATGAGTATATGTTAAGTTTATACTTCCTAACATAATGCTAATCATCTTATTACAACTAAACTTTCAGGAAGTCCATGGTTGATGATAACTTTACATCAACAGGCGCCATCAGATATATCGGAGCTGTGGAGGTGGTCACAAATATCTGAACATGCACTTTATCGCCCTGACAATAGAGGCGTTGTTCAGATATTTGTGACCACCACCACAGCTTCGATATGGCGACTGAACCACCTCTGATAAACCTATAGATCTGTGGTCTGATAGACTTACATAATATACATATTTTAGTGTTAAGATGCAGGTTTGTATTAGGATTTGTTGAACTTATAAACTTTAAAAAGTAGAAGGATTCTAATTTATTTAAAAAAAAACTTATATTGGCAGCCTACTATTAGACTGGCACTTACTACAACAAATTTCCTTACAGTAATATTTTTACGCTGCCAAACTATACAAGCAATCAATAACTCCGCATTAATTATACACACGACCCCATAAGTTTTGGAAAACGGCTCCCATGCACTAAAATTAAGCAAAAATGTTAACAACAGCCTTCCCAGCTGCGGAATATCACTCACAGTGACACGCAATTTACAATTACTGTTTTCGTACGCGTGAAAAACGAGGCAAGTAATTCAATTTACATTGCCGATGAAACATAGTCGCATTCTTGCTTTTATAATCGTCCCGAGCCAGTTTATTTGACTGACCTTTTTGCAACCTTTATCTCGGTCGATGTAGATAATTAAAAAGAGAAAATATTGAGGTTTTATTGTACGAGCAACCATCGGAAACGAAATTTGTTAGTAAACACGCAGTGAACACAAAACTATCTTGAGGTTCAACCATATTAATTGTGTGGAATTGAGATAGTGACCCGCGCTCACACGTCGAGCAATAATCGAATTATCCGATTCTATACAATTAACTAGACTGTGAATGGTGTACAGTCAGCGTCATATAGTTAGTTACAATCAGCATGGCCAAACATATCGATACAGATCTTTAATTATATAGCAGTAAGTATGTGTATCGATATATTTGGCTATACTGACTGTAACTAATTATATGATGCTGACTGACATTATAATGTGGTGATGAAGTTTAGATTGTAAAATAATAATAATTTTTAGAGACGGAAATTATTACAGCCGTAATAATAAAACCATCATATTGAGAGAGTGCGATTCAGGCAGTAAACCTGGACAAGACGCGCATATTCCAGCGGTTCCTCTCTGCCCCTTAATCGGCGGCAACCCTAGTTAGGTTATGTTTTATATAATATTTACTAAAGACTATAGAACGGGTCTATCACTAATTTAATTTAATTACAATCGAAATGTCGATTCTCATGTATCGACATTTAGATTCGGGTTGTCCCGGTCATTCTTGTCATTTGCTTTACATTAGTCTTTAGTAAATATGTTTAGTAAACGCGAAAGTTTAAAGTGTTATATTTTAAACATATAATGTTTTTATTATTCTGATATTTTACAAACATTAAAAATAACTAAAAAATAACATATTAATGTATCATTTGCGTACTATTCATCGATTGGTAAGTAAATCCGCAAAACAAAAACTGTATATTAAATTGAATCAAAGTATTTAAAAATCATTAAAAGTGTTTTCATATTGGAACAAGAATGACGCATCGTTATCTCAATGTATCGATTTGAGCGCGTGGATAGCCGGCGCGGCGCTAAAATTGTGCTTTATGAAATTATATCAAGGCATATTAAAAAAAATAACGGTACCTACTGTCGTCACTAAAATTCATTAACTTATTTTTACCACGAGATGCAGTTAGGTACCTAATAGAAACAACAAGGTGATTTTCTATAGATTTTTATACATTTATTCGTTTTTGGTCTACACTAAATATTCTACCAAAGAGACAATAGAGATATATTTTGGGGTATTACAAAATTACTATAAAATATATTCTAAAGATATAAACTGACTAGTTATAGATTATTCTAAAGTTAAATGAGTGTGGCTTGGCCCAAAAGTTTCTCACTTATACAATAGATACCTGATCATATATATGTAGTTTTTTAACATACAATATTTTATCTTTTATTTTTTCTTAGGCCAGGGTTTTATTAATATTTTTATAAAAGTGAAATTGTCGAGTGAAGTTTACCGAGCCGTTTCTTCAACATTTTCCATATACACGTCTATCAACAGCATCATCATTATGTTGCACCGTATCCGCTGGCTGATTTTGTCTTTCGTGGGCTCTTATGTGACATTCGAAACATTTCACATTAGGTATTAAAAATGAACAATTACAGATAATTTGAAATAGATTATAAAGCTGATGACAATATAAGTGTAACAACACTTATATTATCATCATCATCATCATAATTTCAGGTGTACTAGAATTTTCCATTGTTTCTTTAATTCTAAGAACTGTTTTAAAAATATGAACACAAAGAAAGGACTTATAATTCAACCTCTAGAAGAGTAAAAACGAGGTTGAATAACGAATACGGACGACATTATGAACAGCAGTTTTGAATTATACCCAAGCAGCATTTTATATACCCTAGAATCTCTAAGAAACGGAACCAAAGCTCCACGCTATCGAATTAACGAACCAAATGATTGCTAAACAGAAATTAACGTATTCAAATATTGTAACTGTATTGTCGAGGCAATTAATATCGATTGATGTACTGCTAATGACCGGCTTTGTTGTTTGAAGTGTTTTGTTGTAAAAACGCTTCATCATAAGTTCATTAGTCATGGGACCACCTGGGCTGGTCGATAAAATTAATACTACTATTGCATTTAATTTTACTTACTTGCGTAGCTCACTTTGGTATCGTTTTTCTAGGTTTGGCGGTAAATGCCTATTGTGTAAACCAATACTTTTGCCCGACGTAGCTTTTTGTGAAGACTTACGTGACATGTTTTGGAGAGCATAGGTCACAATTTTCAAGCACTAAGTAAGAGTGCCGAGAGTCCTTAACGTATTCACTGCCACAGACGCACATGTGCGTTCATTTTCATACATTTTTTGAGGTGGTGGTAGCGAATGTGTTAAGTAGCTTTAAAAAATCATTGGTAAGAAATCAATTTCATTGGTGAATAGACCAAGACAAATATAAGTAATAATAATAAATATCGATTACCGACTTTTGTGTTGAGGAGACACAAATGTAAAACTGCTTTGTCCTCTTAAATAGTAAACAATAGTCATAGTAGTAATATTTGAATGCATAAAGGTTTATCTCAAACTATGGTAGTCAACGATTTTTTATTCTACCTAAGCAGCTATAAACAAGCGAGTGTAACCTATACAAATAACTGATTTCATTTTTAGTTTTCACTGTTTCATGTCCATAAAAAACGTATATTTATCGAAATTAATTGTATACTTACATAGGACGACAAAAATAATAACTTTTTTTTATACAAGTCTGACCAGCGTTTAATATCAGTCACATGGTAGGTGTCGACGAGGTCGAGGGTCTAGCACGCTGGTTCAGTAAAAGCCTATCCACTCTTGCCTTGAATAAACCCAATTGTAGTACCTACTTCACATAGATGTAATATTTTTACTATACACCTGGATCAAATTAATTTTAAAAGTCGTTTTATTATAAGAACATTGGTATACTTTAGTCCCTTTGGTCCCTCGGCTTATTCATAGACGTGTATTGTGCGCGCCTGCCATTTTCTTCTGGACATGGGCGTGGCAATGTTTTGTAGGATCCTTTGTTAGGCGCAATGCCCGTTGTTTTGCTTTTAAGGCCACATTTCAATCTACGGCCGAATATTCAGGGAATAAAACTGATGGCAGTCGGCTAAATAGCAAATTCAATTTCGATTTATGCGTCAACTAAAAAAATAAACATTTTCTTAATATCGTTAATCGTATAAGGGTATCATTTTTTATATTAGGATGTTAATGTTATAACAGCCTTTATAGTTTCTTATTAAAAAGTATTTCATGACAGTGGTGACAATACAGTGTGTAAATCTTATAAGGGCGAATAAGAAATATATGTGGATAACTCTTTCTTAGAAGTGCAATTAAAATTTTATCTATATAAAAAAAATATGGCCCGCAATGTAATGCAATACTCGAGTTAAACACTCGTTGACAGTTAGTCACAAAAGCTTATATCGCGTAATGTTCGTAGTACATTACTGCTCAGAAATTTTACAAAAAATAATTATATTTGTTTAATAGGTTTAATCAAAGAAAAACCTTTTGGGTATTGATTGTACTGGCAAATCCTATGTCTATTTTAATTCTTTGCCCGTATTAGACTTACACACAATATAGTTTTGTTACGATCGGCTTAAATATAAAATATCCGACTTAAACATCTTTTATTTTGGTCACATTTACTACCATCAGACAAACAAAATTCTCCCGCTCGTTTATGTCTGCACTTCACAGAACAATATATAAAGGAGCGAAAAGTTTGCAAACAGATTACATTCTCCGTGTGATTAAAATTCCAACATGACGAAAAAGAAAAGTCTTTTAGGATAAACTATTTTCCGTCCCTATACAATTTATCGATAATGTATACCGATTACGCCTTCATTATTAAATAAATATTTTTCAGGACAATCTTACACAAATCGTCCTAGTCCTACGGTAAGCTCAGTAAGGCTTGTGTTGTTGGTACTAGACGACGATATATATAATAGATAGATACATATGAATACTTAAATACATAGAAAACACCCATGACTCAGGAACAAATATCTGTGCTCATCACACAAATAAATGCCCTGACTGGGAATCGAACCCAGGACCTTCGGCTTCATAGGCAGGGTCACTACCCACTAGGCCAGACCGGTCGTTTGATTAATAATATTAATAATATAATATTTGTAGTATTTCATTATGTATGTATATGTGCGTAACGTAATTTAAATATGTACCCTACAACAATAAATTAACGGTTAATTATATTCCTCGGTGTAGAATCATACGCCATAATACAATAATATATTTTCTATTACACGAGTACAGTCTACTAACACAATCAACAAACTAAACTAATGTAGTAAAATAACTACACGTGTTTAGAAACGAACGTAGTAGCTGTTCAAGTCCATAACATGACAGTCTAGGTAGTAATAATATCATATCATATCACATAATATTTACGGTGAGTGACATAATCCTACCTATAACTAACGCATGATCAGACTATCACAAAGAATATTCATACTATGATGTTATTTCAAAATCCTTCTTTTAGTATTTTAAGTTCTCAATACATATGAAAAGTCTTTAAAAACCCGGTTCTTAAAGGGATACCATATTAATTTTTTTCCCTGCTTTTTTACTGTACATCGTCGTGTTTGTTGACGAAACTATCTACGCAAATTGTTACGTCAAAAGTGATTAGTATTTACATTCATGCTCTCATGTTGGCCAACATTTTTTTCTGAACACCTGCTATGTGTTGCTAGTGTTTTGGCATTAAGATTGAGAAAAAAAAGATTTTAGGAAAAAACAGAGTTCTACTACACAACTGTTATTTACTCTGTGCAATGAATTTAGAATCTATTCAAACTTATAGCCAAGAATATGGAATATTTCAATAAGTATAATATATATATATTTCGTTATTTCAATATATTCGTAGATGGTATAAATATACCTAATACTTGTCAGAAGCGTAATGTTTTGTATAGCAAATATCTAGTTTACAGATCAAATGGCTCCCAAAATCACCCCACTATTCTACTGGCAGTTATCCCTCTCGGGTTTAGATATTTTTCAATACGCCATATCCCGATATTTAGAGAAAGTTGTGATTGATCCATAAAAGTTCATGCGCGGTGGTCAATATTAGGCTATGTCAAACTAGACTTGAAGGACACTTTTTTAGACTCCGCCGTCTGAAGAAACATTTTTGTGGGGGCATTATGCAGACTTAATTAGTCTATTACCAATCGCTGCTAGTTTTTGATTGTAACAAAACGCTTTGCGTAATATAAACAGATAGAAAACTATTTACAATAATTATGTCTACGCGACTCAGCTTTTGAATCTAAACAGACGACGCTGCTAGCCAACTGGGCAGTTACACACGTGGATGATTTGAAAAAAAAAAATACTATTTGTAGTTTAACTTGTGTAGTATAGATTTTATTTATAAGTAAAAAACAGGTTTGGCCTACTGGGTAGTCATGAAGCCGATGGTCCCGGGTTCAAATCAAAGTAATTACATCCTAATTATTGTGGAATGGATAATTTATAAATAAGTATGTCTATCTATGTTTTGGAACATAAGTTGAGAGAACACCATGTGACACATTAGAACTACTAATGTGTGTTTTATAAAAAAAACTTGTTTACTTTTGGATTGAGGTAGCTATTGGAAGTCTTGGTGTGTGATTGGATTTTACATTACTAAGTTTACAAATTGCAGTCGGTTCATCGAAATTCCTCTCCGTTTCGCCGCGTCATTACCGCTGCCCATATCAATCAATCAGTTTACTGTAAACTAGCTTTTGATTTAAGTAGGTTTTTCTTCATTTGCTAATTCAAAGGCGCCACGTAACGTTTTCGCAAAATTACTTGTCTATTTCCTGTTATCTTTACTATGTTTTATATTTTTTAATTATTGATTCCAACTTTTTAGTTTTCACTGTTTGAGTATAAAAATGAGTTTTTTAATCATTTCATGCTCATTTAGTAACGTAAATATTTTAATAGACCATGCCACTAATTAAATATCCTTAATGCAACAGCCAAGATTCTGTTTTGACTGTTGCTCATCTCGCTATCCATCTATCTATGTCGTCTAATCTACCTACTATAAACTTCCAACTTGGACTCAATTTTATTACATTAGCAGAACATAGTAGGTACCTTTCCGTTGACATATAAATACCAATCTAATTTGTACCCTCTCTCAGGGTATGAAGATCGATTATCTCTTAACGCCCCTGCGACTTACATTTGATAATAGGCGTAAAAACTGGCAAGATCGGCGTATCTCGTTGCGTGGATTTGAAAAGTCGAATGTCCAAGAAGGGTCCGGTCGCTTAGGATTGTTTTAATATAAAACGTTGTTGGCAGTTCGCCAGATACGCTTCCGCCAAGGTTTGAATATATGGACGAATTTAAAAAGTATTGACGATAGTTTGAAATTGTCTAAGTTTCTCTATTCAATATGTGTATTGCATTGTATTTTATTATTATTATGAACTGCGCTTAGTTTAAATAAATCGAGTCATACTATGACAGTCCTAAACAAAGCGTGCAGTTTTCATTGTTCTGCATGTAGATGAAAAAATATTAAGTATCTCTCAGTAATGCTCAAATATTTATCTTTGAATTTAGTTAAACAAATGCTAGTCTACACTATATGGGGTAAAGAAGTATCGTTTAAGAAAATAAAAATTGTAAAATTCTAAAAACGCCTGACTGCACCTTAATAAAACTATATCAATTAACGTTTCTCGGTATCGGTAAATTTCCATTTAATTACGAAAGAAAGTTGGCAATATAGTCCGCAAATTAGGCCATAAATCTCGGCTAACACCGCCGAGGTGTTGCCTCTACCTTCTACGGCTTAACACGGTACCGTTTCTAAGGGCATATGTTCCGTACAGAATAAGTTTATAATCTTAGTCAATTATAAATTGACATGCAATCGCTCAGCGTGGAATGGAAAGAGCTATGCTCGGAGTATCTGTATGTGATAGAATCAGGAATGACGATACAGAACCAAAGTAACCCACATGTCAAAGAGCAGGCCACGTTGACCGGAGAGCTGATAGCCGTTCGGGAAGAAAAGTCCTTGAATAGCGACCAAGTAGATGGACCAATGACCTCTTACGGGTGCAGATCAATGGTATGCTGAAGATCGCTCCCCGTGGAGGTCTATGGAAGAGGCCTATGTCTAAGAGACAGTAGACAAGTTTCAAGTTACAAAATGTTTATTGTTAATCGATTGCAGCGCTTTCTGCGTGTTGCTTTACGCGTTGAAGTAACCTTGTAAATACGCCCTTATACGTAAACGTATGAAAACTTATGGTGAGCGATACGAGGATGTAAATATCGCTGTTACTACTCGATTTACGATGATTCTTGTATCTTTCCTTATGCTTAACGCTCGAGTCTCTACTGCGCAGTATTGAAAAGTGAACCTTATTGTCATATAATCAGTATTTCTTTTAAGTTTTAATACATGTGTAAAATTATTGTAAATCAATTTATACAATACATTTCAACATTTCTATCAATAATCAATTCAAGAGATTTAGAATAAGCAAAATCCATATTTTAATATATAATTTATAAAAAAAGTTTAGGTACTAATATATAATTATTGCCTCTTTATCCACTCCTACACAATTGATCTTTACTGAATGATGAACTTAAAGGTCAAGTTTCTTATTATAAAATAATCGTTTAGAGCAGAAGGGGTGACAGGGCGTATTAACAAAACGACCATTAATTTAGCAAATAACAAAGTACATATATATTATTACCGTCTTCAATATTGACAGTTGCAGATTTATTGCCCTGTCAAAGAGGCGCAGTAATTTATTCTTGTCAAATTACCCAAAAAGAACCACCGAGCTGGCAAATCCGAAATTCGTTTTTAAACGGGGTATAATTACGTTGAAAACGACGGTTAAGGCATCAAGCAATTAGCCGTTTACTGATTACCCTTCCTGCCTCTATTTAAGTATAACTGTCTATATTTTTACTTATCAGTATCTTTGAGTAGGGTAGGAGTAGTAACTGCCAAACTTAAATGGAAATGGCCATGTCGCAAATCTGAGTGAGGGCAGGTGTACTAAATATGTGGACGGACCACTTTTAGATGATAAAAGCCCCTGGCTCATCGAATAAACGACATTCGGAATAACGCAGTACGCGCGCGAAAAACACTTACGTTACGGATGAGATAGCTCAGTACCCTTACCATGAGTTGTGTTCTGTCATTGGGGTTTTTGATAACGAGTATCGAGTTTACTATCTGTGCATCTCGCTTGTACTATTTTAGTGCGAACGAGATGCACAGATAGTAAACTCGATACTCGTTAACGAAAACCTCAAAGTCACAACTCATGGTAAGGGTACACAGTATAGTAGCAGTAACTCAGGCCCGAAGAAGTCGCGTACTCGAAGATATGCCAGAATGGAAAAAATACTAAATGAGTCATGTTGATGATTACTATATGAGTATATGGCAATAATAATGTCGTAACTAGTTTAAGCTTCCAAGCTTGTCAGAACAATATTTATTTAAGAACGTCAAATAAATTGTCAACTTGCTGGACTCGTCACTGATGTTAAACAAATGAACGCAAGAAATATTTAATTACCCTTACCATATGGGTACGGGTAATTAAATATTTCCATCAGGTAACTGATCGCGTTGCAATTCAAACTACGAATTATGATTACAAGATGATTATTGTTATAAATATCCTGAAAGTCGTGAAGTCCTACATTAATACCTATTAGAAATATATATAACTGTGAGAGACATCTAAACAACGACATACTCGTAATTCATTTATATTATTGTTATCTAAAAATCTAATTTTTTACTTCATATATCGGAGATACAGCTTCCGATATTACGCAGTACAAAATACACCAACAAGATTTTCGCCTATAACTATATCGACAGTGGAAATTTCAAATGTCGTAAGTCGCACATAAAAATATGTCCCTTACGACATTTGAAATTTCCACCGTCGATATCTAACATAACAAATCATTTAACACCCATGGGAAACTTGGCAAGAAAAAAGCTGTCAGAACCAATTTGACGCAAAATTAAATAAACCAGCCGTAAGACACTGCCATAATTCAATCGGAAGCTCCTAATTTTCTCTGTGTATTCTAGGCCCGATGACACCGGTGATTACTTAAGTGGCGCCTGGTCTAAAATAAACTGAGCGCCGCCTTTGGAACGGTAATCGATTTCATTTATTAAACATTATAAAACTATTATTTATTTTATAATTTTAGAATTTTTAATTCTTCTTAGGATTATTACGAACTACAATATTTGTGTTTACTCTCTCGTGAAGAAAGTTAGTGTTTACTCTCTCGTGCTAATATCTAGATCAGAACTATCGAAAGATTACGAGTGAAATACACAATATTTCACCTCACCACCGCGAGGAAAAAATTAACTCTAAAGCATTAAAAATTTAATCATAGTAATTGGTATTCATCATAAAGAAACACTAAATAAAGAACATTCAACAAACAAAAAACAAGCAAAAACACGTAAAAAACACAACAAGTAAAAAAAAAAAACAACCGATGAGGTAAAACTATTCGTATAAAGTTACTTTGCACTCATGTAAATGAAATGCAACTTTGCAATCTGTTTTTAAAGTATAAAACAGTTATTTTGGTGCTAGTTAATATCCTATTACTAAATACTTTTACCTGATTGGCTGTTTATCTATTCATGTGCATTTATAGGTTAAAACGTGACATAGAAGCATTGATTTGATGATGATAATAATTGAACAACAACTGAATTTTGGAAGTTTTATAAATTTAACAATTGTATCTGCACTAAATTTCCTGCCTTTATTAGAAACAAAGGTAAGTATCACTCAGTAGGTACTCACTTGCTAAGTAATTTTATTCACATTGTTTATTACTAATCGAGAGTTTTTTTTTACGTTAACTGGTTGGATGTTCTCAAGATTAGCACAAGAGGGTAAACACTATATCTGCTCCCTTGTAAAACAAATAACTATTACCATGTCTATATTGCAAATGTGCATTCAAGTAACTTCGTATCGAAAAATTGTATGTTAGTACATTACGGCTCGGCAATGAAATGCACGCTGGAACCGAGCACGCTCGAATTTCAACTAATGGGTAAGGCAGCTGTCAATTTGATGGTGTATGTCACAGACTAATAAGAGAAACTAACTTTTCATACAAATATATCATACGATCATCGTCGCTAGGTCCATTTACAACGCGTTTAACATGCTGTCGAGTTTCATACAAAAATGACGATTACATTACACCGGCTATTTCTATTAAATAATTATAATAGACGTCAGCAGATAGTGATCACAAGAAACCGGATGTACGCTTGAACCTTGCGTTCCGTGATCTTCAGGTTCATGTACATACTGAGCTAAACAACACTCATTTAGGCCACTGACACTTTTACCTAATAATAAACTTAGGCAGTAAGATTTTCCTCAAACCCACTCATAAGTGTCGCTGTAAACTAGGTCGGCTTGACGATGCCACTACAACTATGAAGATGTAAAATATTTTAACCCCCATTTTACACCCTCATGAGTCCAGTTTACAAATGAGTTCTTCAAAAATATGTTCGTAAAGTTCGACTTTCCACAGTTCAGGTTGCTCATTACTCAGGCTATTTTAGCCATCATGTTTCTTTCACATACAGTCGCTATCAGATATATCGGAGCTGCTGAAGTGGTCACAAATATCGGAACATGCACTTTGTCGCCCTGACGATAGATGCGTCGTTCTGATATTTGTGATCACCTCCACAGCTCCGATATATCTGATGGCGACTGTACCACGCAATAATGAACCTAATTCGCAGGAAAGAAAGCAGTACCAACGGATACATCAGCCGTCCATGGCAGTAAAGAGGCGAAATATATTGCCAGCTTCCCAGATTTGCCCATTAGACGAACTTATCCCGTAGAAATAGAGTTTCCAACTGGTATTTACAAGCGGTCACTGCAAATTTCTAGTGAGCAGCTTATTAGATCTATAGAGATTAGAGGAATTAGGTTGACTTTGTTAGTGCGAGTAGATTTGAATGTCAGAAAAGTCGGCAGCGATGATACCTACATTATAAACAAATGATTCAATAACGTTCGTTAAAGGACTAACAATAAAAACATGGTTTTCGTTGTTGTTTGAGTTATTTTGTAATTTGTTATGTAGTTGCAAGTGGTACTTATACAAATGTCAACAAAATTTACATTATCGGTAACTACGGAAATATAGTACCAACATGGTGACCAAAACTTTTAGGTGCATTGATGACTTTGATTGATGAGTTGGGAACTTATAGAAAAATAGTGGCATCAAGTGCGACTACGAAACGACCAACAGATGCGAAAAGCAATATTTTATTAAAGGTCTGTTTAAGTTGCGGAACAGTTTTTTTTTTATGACATAGGCGGCAAACGAGCAGACGGATTGCCTGGTGGTAAGCAATTACCGTCGCCCATGGGCACCCGCAACACCAGATGAGTCACAAGCGCGTTGCCGGCCTTTACGGGGGTTGGAACTCTGGGAACCTTACTCACCATCAGGAACACAGCACTACATACCTGTAAGGTAGCAGTGCTATTATGGCTGTGGTCTTCTGTAAGGAGGAGGTACTTCCCCAGTTGGGCTGCCCCAGATTCAAGCGTGATGGTCAACGCTGTGCTCTACCTCTCATTGTTGGACGTAGTTTAAGGACATACCCGGGTCCATACCTGTTATTCTCGCATTTTCATGGTTAGTTCTGTATGGTACGTTAACTCCCATTAGCAATAAACGTGCTCTATACACGGTACCGTCGCCATCAAAATATCGGAGCAGCCAAGGTATTCAAAAATATCGGAACATGCTCCATATCGCCTAGACAAAAGAGGCGATATTACGATATTTGTGACCACCTCCACAGCTCCGGTATATCTGATGGCGACTGTACTAAAACACCCTGCATGTACAGTCAGCGTCATATAGTTGGTAGCATCCAAAGTACTCAAAAAGTTCGGTACACCATAGAATTAGTATGGTGTACCGAACTATTTGAGTACTTTGAATGCTACGAACTATATGACGCTGACTGTACTATTATTTAGCTTCATACTTGTGAATGTAATATCATCATCATCATCATGTCAGCCGAAAGACGTCCACTGCTGGACATAGGCCTCTGTAATATGTATGTAATATGTATCACCTAAATTAAACTTGTCATCCGCACTTTATAACACTCAAGTCATGAATAAAATAATATTATTTCGGGAACAAAAATGGATCAATCCACATTATCGGGTTAAATTTTACATGGATACGACGCCGTCAGCCAAAACCAACAGCGAACTAGGATAGTTAAAACTGGAAAAACTCACTTCCTACCGCAAACAACTTTTTCGAGGAAACTTTATTGTGGAAGCGATGGCGGAAACTGTTATTTTCAGTTTGTAGCGCCACAAGCAGTAAGTTTAATTGCCTAATATAATTTAAAATAACTCTCTCATGTCGACATAATGTGTATGCTCTGAACTTTTTTTTTCAGTCAGCCTTACGTACTACGTACGATTTCTACCTAGAAATCTATGAAGCTGTATCGACAAATTTAAAATTACGCAGATCCTAATATTAATCATTTTGTGTGATAGTTCAAAAGAGAAATGGATTTTTTATTATTATCTGGTAAACGTAAATAACAAAACGGCTTTGGGTATATATATGTGTAACATCGCTATTTTTAATCCCCGTAAAAAATGGCGTACGCGCACCGAAATAGACGCATCAATTCTACATAGTGACAGTCCCAGAGTGTTTATTGCAGGGGCTATATAAAGCTGGTGTCTTGACCTAGTGACTCATCAGTTTGATGAAAGGAATATTAGCAAAGATCGCTATCACCGGGCTCGAACGCCGTGCAGGCCCGGTAACCGCGAACATCGAAGTTCGTATATTCGAGCATCTGTCTCTCTTACTCCAATTAAAAGCGTCATGAGAGTGACAGAGACAATCGTCCGAAATTTAGGAATATCGTGTTTCGCGGTAGCGCCCCAGGCTTCATCAATAATACAAATGCGCATGTCCTGGGTTACTGACTGATTCATAAAGCCAAAGCAAAGCTAAATGCAAAACTAATGAAGCTAAAAATTTTGCAGATCAAGTTCCATTTATGATGTGTTAAAAGGAAATTGAATGTATGCATGTAATACTCGTATAAATATAAAAAGTTGGTCGATACACAAATCGACCCGGTCCTACGCTAAGCTCAGTAAGGCTTGTGTTGTAGGAACTAGACGATATATATAATAAGCAGATACATATAAATACTGAAATACATAGAAAACACCCATGGCTCAGGAACAAATATCTTTGCTCATCACACAAATAAATGCCCCGACTGGGATTCAAACCCAGGACCATCAGCTTCATAGGCAGGGTACCCACTAAGCCAGGTCGGTCGTCAAATTAAAATACAATTGTTAAAATACATCCCCAAAAGGTAATTAAAAAGGTGTTAAAAGCTAATAAAGTATATACCTTTAATGGCAGCTTCAAATTAAGAGAATCTTTTACTGCAGGAATTAGATGTGTTTTGTTATAGGTATTTACAATTACAATAATTAGTAAACAATGAGAAACAAATACCTATGTATAAATATGTATCTTTGTCTCGTTGATTAGAATATGTTTGTGTTATAGAATAAACTTGTATTTAAGTTTCAGATATTCTGAGTGTCATAGAATATGTTTTTAAATCATTTTGACCAAATTTATTTTTATTTTGGCAATCGTTAGATTGGTACACGATAGAATTTTTGTGTTGAGGTTTCATTTGGTTATTAGGCGAAATTATATTTTGCGAAATATTTTTATAAATAGCTATGAAATATTCTGCCATGATTTTACAGAGATTTCATTTTCTACAAACCAGTCTCACTTTCTGTTGTAAAAACTTTACGTTAAGTGCTAAATGGTATTATACTGTGTGTAAGTCTAATACGGGCGAAGAATTAAACCAGACATAGGATTTACCAGTATAGTCATTAACCAAAAGGTTTTTCTGTAATTATACCTATAATACATATTTAATTAATTTTGTAAAATTTCTGAGCTGTAATGTACTGCGAACATTATGCGATATGAGCTTTTGAAACTAACTGTCAACGAGTGTTCAACTCGAGTGTGTTGCATTACATTGCGGGCTGATTTTTTTATATGGATGAAATTTTAATTGTACTTCTAAGCAAAAGTTATCTAAATACATTTCTTATGTCCTATTCTACCCTCTGTTAAGAGATTCGCCCGTATAAGAATTACACACTGTATTAATATTGTTACATGACACTAACAAGTAGCTGCAACTTTGCGGGCAGATACTCTTATGTTAAAAACACGTATAGGTAATATGGATTGTGTAACAATAAAGACAAGTAAATAATGTCGTCTCCTCGTCGTAAATATGTTTAAACTTTTTTTAGTAGGTGCCTACTTTAAGCTAACAAAATAACTATAAACTTCATTCAAAGATACCTATCTATTTCTTTAATTATGTTACATTAGAACATTAACTAAATTAAAATTAACATTTTTACTTTGTCATTATTTTAAGAGATCAATACTCTATAAAGTTATATAATACGTTAGTTGTAAAATAGATTTGTTTATCTTTGGTACCACTAAACGCATCGTATCGATTTGTAATTGTTTCAAATTGACACGACCGTGAACACCGCAATTTATCGACTCACGAGTGCACATCTCGAAACCACAGTGCAATAAATCGGATATCAAAAAAAAAATACATCTTGAGCCTTATTTCGAACGGCATTAAGTCCATAATGAGAGTACGCCATCTGCTGTCCTCTATATCTGATTTTAAGCGACGTAACCGCTAAAAGAGGAACCGTCGTAAGCGACATTCTCAGGGTGTAAAAATACTGCGAAAATTCGTTATATACGACACGTGAAGTAATAAGACGTTCTCGGGCCAGTAGGCAAAACGTGCGGTAACAGATAAATATACTGGCTTATTAATCTTATTATTAAGGCACGGTTAAATGACTGCAAACTCTAATCAAAAAGCCGCCTCATTCCGGCCAGATATTATGTTTATTAATTGTGTAAAAGCGGGTAACTCACGTTTTATAATTATAAGTCGAATATTGCTCGACATGTTTCGTTTTCGCAGACTGCGTCGGTTAGCCAACGCGAATGGCCCGTGATTATTCTCCTCGTTACGGAGTGAAACATGTCGAGCAATATTCGACTAATAAGACGTGAATTACCCGCTTTTATACAATTAATATGTTTCAATGTTACGATAGTTTCATCATCGCGATCGGTGTGTCCTGACTCGGCTTGAAGATGGGTACCAGAGCTTACCCGAAACATGTCGCTTACTGCGATATAATTACACGTGAGTTTATCCGTTTGTAACTAAATGATAGTTTTGCGTTTAAGATATTATGTTTCATTATATATTTATTGTGATGCCGACTGACTAGAATAGCACCACCCCATCTCCTCCCGCGGGTGTCGTAAGAGGCGACAAAGGGAAAAATCCTATGGACGGCCAGCAGCGTCCGTCGAAACCCAATCTACAGCTACTGTGGTCGCCAACCCGCCTGCCAAGCGTGGCGACTATGGCAACCACCCCCAAGATGATACAAGTCATATTTGTGGGAGGCCTATATCCAGCAGTGGACTGCATACGGCAGAAATGTATGTATGTATGTAAATATAACAAAGGAGAAGTGTTAAAAGTTTTACCGCTATGTACCTATGCAGTACAGTCAGCAATAACGCTAACTGGGCAAGGTGTTCAAAATTACCTTACAATTTAGTACGGGACTTTAAAGTTAAGAGACGAGAATGAGAGAGTGTCACGATCATTTTGGATCTGTTGATTCCCCGAATCTCCTCTCCAAAGTAACTCTTCGCTGCTCTACTCGTCGGACCAGATCCTCTATGTTATTTGCCATTCCTTTTAACCGTAAATCGTATGTTCAAAATAAATTTATATCTAGAGCTTGTAGAAATTACAATATAAAATTTAATAGTATTGATATATTTCATTTGAGCTTACAACAATATTTGCGTGTATTGAGAAATATTAAGAAGTAATTCCTTATGTAAGCAAGTTTACAATATTGTATAGCACCTATTTAGTTTCATTTATAATATTATATTGTAGTAACCAAAACATTTAAGGTACAGCAATAGTATCTTTCTGTGCAACATTTATATGTTCTGGCTAATGTGTTTTCTTCGTGTAATGTGTATCTGTGTTATATTTTGCTGTTTGTTTCCCATAATAAAAATAATAAAAAAATAAAAAATAAATGTTGAACACCTCGCCCGCTTAGCATCTTCTGCTGCTGACTGTACCAGTGACCACCATTTTTTTTTATATTGACAGATCAAGATGTGTTTCTTATTTTCAAAGTAGGCGTAATCCACTAACTTATAATATATGTATGCGTATATATACATACATAATATCAAGTATATATATATATACTCATATGTGATAAAAATAAACATATTATAGGTATAGGTTATGAAAGTACATAGTACTAGGTGGTACTAGTATTAGTCAGTAGTTACTAAAAAATGTTTTAGCTGATTTAACACATTGGACATTCATCAACAACATAGCTACCTTATAATGTCTATAGATAGACGTTGATCGTTTCAAACAGAATGTTTCTTGTCCAATATACAACACTTTACAATCAAAACATTGATGTATTGCACAAAATCAATCTCCTAAATTTACGAGTTTTGAGGAATTTCGATCGAAAAGTGACGACTGCGAAATGATATTTAGCTTAATACAAGCAATCGTGAATAACCGTTGTTGCTACGTCGTCTAGTAAATAATTAGTTTTCAGTTTTATCATCGAGTAGCCTAAGAGCAAATATTTTCAAATAGTTACAAATATAAAATCATAAAATAAAATAAAACATTAAAATCTGTTTCCTTTCGGCCGCGTATTTAACCGTAGTAACCAATTACAAAATAAGAAAATTTTGTCTTAAATCGTAACCAGTTACAAATTAAATAGTAAAAATATTTAACTAGACTTTAATCGCAAATCTCTAGGTAGGTTAGGTTAGTTAGGTGATTTCAGATACCAGGAGGGCAAACAGCCCAGAATTAGGAACTGGTTTCCATCACACATCTGTTCTGTAGTAAAGGGTTCCATAGTTTTCGATCCGTAACTCAAAAACGTTTCAAGCGATTAAGATCAAACAGTTTTCATACTTTTTGGACTTAGGGTTCAGAAGTTAGACGAGGACAATAAAACGTTTAACTTCTGAAAATATTCAGTTCATCAAAAACGCTTAAGGTAAACCCCTGTTCCTTTTCAAATATGCCACGCTTCTTATTCCCAAGTTATAAAATTCAGGGATAATTTATGAGAATTTATATACGGAGGCATGCATCACATTCGCAAAACATATTTCCCTGTTTTATTAAATTAATAATAACTCGTATTCATCGCCAATTAAAAAGCACTTTAAATACTTCCTTCAGATCTAAAATTCAACGAAACGTCCAAAATAAATCTAATTTTTATAACTACATGAATCCTAAAGTTCAGTGTCAGTGTTATTAATATAGTTGCCCTTAAGATTTTTAATACTTCTGGAACAGCTGTGCGTGACTCACTCCGACATTGGACCGAGAAAACGGAAAATCCAAGAAAAACAGAGCATAAAACGACGCAAGAGCATTAAGGAGACATTGGCGCTTATGACCTTAGATCAGTTGTCAGTGTATAATGGAATCAGGAATCAGCTAAGAGAACCAAACTAAATTACCAATTTAATTTTCACACGAAACAATACATGTATATCTACGTAGTATATAAATTCAAATAAACTTTGGCAATAATACAAGATCGTTTGTTTTAGGCTATTCTCTGCCGGGATAAACATCATAACAATATCCTCTGTTCCCGCTTGTTATTCTTTGAGCTTATATCGGGGTCAATCGGTACAAAGTAAAGTAATAAAAGCAATGAATTGTACTCACGTTGTGTTGATGCATGGTCAGGATGACGTTGTCGAAGGTGGCCGTGTTGGACAAGGCTTCCGAACTTCCCCGAAGAAGCTCAGCCAAGAGGTCAGCCCCTGGCCTCACTCCAGCCAGCTTTGAAGGCGATGAAGTAGCTCTCACATGCGTTGGCCCTTTAGGTCGTGTACCAACAGTCGGTGACGCTCCTGCACTTATCTTTCGACCGACAGTGACAGTAGCGTCAGAGAAACTACGGCGGCCGACATCAACAGACCGTGTAGTAGGCGGCTCCAAGTTCCTACCATATGGCCCTTTTGAAAAATGTTGCCGCTTAGCCTCGACATCAGAATTGTCAGAAGGACTGAAAGGAGAAGGTGAAGCGGTTCGATCTCGAGAGCAAGAATCGCTCTCTGCTTCAGATGGAGAGTCGCCTCTTGAAGTGACTCTATATTTACGTCCAATTCTATAAGAATCGTCATCTCGTTCGTCGGAACTTTGTTGGGAGAACCTTGCTCTTCTAGTTCTTAGGTCTTCAGTTCTGGGCCACATCTGGACGGGAACTTCGCAAGGACTCGGGGGACCGTTAGCACAAGAATCATCGGATTTATCTCCCAGTATGGATGAAGTTCGTGTCTCAGCTGACAATCGCATCTCTTGAAGAGACGCGTCGCTGTTTTCACGCTTACAACCGTTTACTGGTGGAGATTCTTCTCCGCCGTCATCACTAGCTGTCGTGATATATATTCCTTTTCTTCTTTTCTTATCGTGTAGCGGCCGACGTCTTTCTCTAATACCGATTGGAGCTAACGTGTTAGTATTCTTAACCGCTTCTAATAAATGAGCAACTTTTTCACGTGTGATCGTTTCATCTTCTTTATCTTTATCCAAAGAACCGTCGGAAGCAGCGTTCGATCGAGGAGGCTCATCCGGCAGTAACTCTTTTGACCACTGTTTCACTATACACTCATACACTGGCACTGGTAAAGTACTCGCAATTTTGCTAGCGGGTTCTTCCCATCGATCGATGGAAAAGTTTTCACATTCACAGTCCACATTAACACATGCATTAGGCGGAGGCTCCGGGAGTGGTGGGAAGGCAAAGGGTTGGGCTGGTTCGAGAGGAGATGTTCCTTCACTATGAGCCTGAGCACTATCGGCTTGTGAACCATCACTTTCTTCACGGAGTTCATGTAATACGCGTGGCGCCATCAACACTGGCAGACTACCACCAGCGACTGTAGAGCCATCCTCCCGCGCGGGAGGCACGCGGCGCGGTAATGGGTGTGTTAGCGAACGCGTTCCAAGCTGTTTATGAGGAGCATCCGGTGGTGGTGAACGAGGTGCTGGTGAGGCATGCGCTAACAGACCTTCATCGGAACCTACAGCTGAATCAACCGACGCAACCGATCCCCCTTCGGTTACAGTTTCTTCCGTAGCAAGACTAGCAGACTCATCGTTTCTGGTGGACGACGACCCAGCTCGTTCCACCCTTGTTTTCTCGATCTTATTTCCGAAATCAAATATCGAAGGCAACCGGTTAGTAGCCCGATAATACTTTTCCTGCGTACAATCACCGTGTGAGAATGAAGCACTTCGATACGGTATAGTTTTTTGTGCATACGAGCCGACGATCAATCGGGACTCAACACGTGGTAGGGTAATTTTTTCCGTATCGAAGAGATCACTTTCATAGCGGTCCACGGAGACGCCGCGTGTTGGGCTATGACGGTGCCGTGAACGAGGAGGAGGTATTGGAGGTAAAACGGGTGCAGAGTGTGGTGGGGGCGGAGGCGGCGGTGGAGGCGGTGGTTGAGGAGATACTGGTGGAGTACTGTTGCCACGTGGCAACAACCGCTTCGTGAGGTCTTGAAGGCGCTGGTGACGCGAGGGTCGCTCGTCGCGTGCGCCGCGACCCAGGCGGGGCCTTAAGCGCTCCAGTGTGCGGCGGTCCGGCTTGGCGCGGCCGAGGCAAGCCGCCACTGCCTCCTCGGTGCAGCAGCGGCAAGGGCAGACCCGCGGCGGCGGCGCTCGGCGGACCGCGTACCGCACCGCTCCCAGCGTCACGTACGGAGACCTGTGCACACGATCCTATATTTAGAGAAGACAGTGGCAGTGCGCGCGGCTCGCCGAAGAGCTTGGCGGCGAGTGCGACGGATTTAGAGCGGGCAAGCGTCCCCCGCTACTTGCCGACGAATTCCGGGAGGATTCCCCGCGACCCACTCCGCTACGGTTCAAGAGTTATATCGGAACAGATGATTCGAATCCAAATTAAATTTAGTCCAAGTTATCTTTTGACGGCGTGGAATCATTAAGATCGAAGGATCGGTTTATATGAATATAGGTAGTCTATTGAATAAATATTTACGTTCAAGAGCAAACATTCGCGTGCGTTCATAAGGACAGCAGGTGGCAGTCAGACAGACGGAAGACGCTGGCTAAAAATAGGGGAACACTGGCGATTTAGCGACAGCGCGACCTCGTAACAATGTTTACAATTTCACTGAGACTTTGCAGAGCTAGTGCATGCCAGAACTAAGACAAGTACAGAACGTATACCAGTGAATAGGCGAATAAATATCATGACTTTTATACAGTTTATGACACACTCAAAAATACATAGTTCCTAGTTATTATTGTTTCAAGATCTTTTCGAACTATGTTATAAAGAAACTTTAAAATTACTTCATCCAATAAATTAAGTCTTTTATACACTTTAAGCCCAAAACTATGTTGTTGAGTTAAAACAAGAACATAGTTTTGAGGTAATTAATAATTGTAATGAGAAGAACGTATCAGTTTTAGATAAATAAGTACATTTTAAACCTAGTAATAAATTCTTGTCACCAGAGTTACAGGAATATTATCCTAATCCCAGATATATATATATATATATATCTTGCATCAATAATATCAGTTTTTGAATCTTGTTGCAAAAAAAAATATCTTCTGGATTAAAACACAATGTACTTTAATTTTAAGGAGTGTAACTATGAATGAGCATTTTTGCGAATGTTACATTAACATTATATAGCATTCAATATGTCAATTTATTGAAATATTAAATACTTATTCATGACTCATGAGTCTCATGACCCAAATCCAGCGCAGGCTTCGTTAAAATAAACTAAACGATTTCCGTCATAAACTCAGTGATAATCTGCCACAGGCTTCGTCAAAAATGTACGAGATAAAACTTTACATTAAAAAGATCATGAAATAATCAAAAGCGTATTAGCGAGCATTCAAGCAAAACGATCAATGATCATTGCTTTTCGTAGTGTCCCGTGTTGTCGCCGTGTCTCGTCCGCTTGATGGCGCCGTAAAAATAACATGCAAATCTTTACATTTTTATAGTAATTGCGACTATAACAATAGTACATTACATCGGAGGCCGGGAAAATGAGGATTTCCGGCCAAGTGGGTAGGGATAGTGATACAAGGCCGGGAATCCGTTTTCACGACGAGGCATGTACTCGTATGTAAGTGCTTTTCTCAAACATACAATGAAATAAAAGACATGCTTCAAAAAATGAAATTTGCTAAATCATAACTAACAATGAAATCGAAATGTATTCAAAATTAACATCAGCTGTTTGCTATGACACCCGCCATCTTTGCCTCTATATGAATAATCGTCGAAAAAAAGTAACTTTGCAGGCCTAGGCCCTTCAGTTGCCGCGCCCAAAAAAACCATACTTCCGAGTCTATTATAAGGAATGTAAAGACAATATTTCATTGCATGTTTGAGAAAAATATATACCAGGTCTTTAAAATAATGAAAATGTGTCTTATTTGGGTATTTTAGTACCAATCATATTTGTCATATTTGCAAAATAATTATTAAAACACACAAATTGAATAGTTAGTCCGATCTGCCTATATTCTTCTAGCTCTGCTACTATCTGCAATTGCATTTGTGCGACAAAACAAAAGAGTTTTGCTTTGATGTTTAATGTAGTAAGTCCAAAAAAATCTTGAATAATATTCTTTTGACAAGCTAAAGTATTTTTTCGAATGGTGTTGAAAATTTCCATAGCCATTTTTAGAGAGGTATATGCTTGGCTCTGATAGGAGGACTGTTCATTGTTCAGTAAGATAAATTAATAAACAGTTAATACCCGATCTTGTTACAAGTGAACGCTCAAATTTATTTGCTCCTTAAGACGTAACTTTAGAACTCCTTAGATCCAGAGCTTTTATGTTAAATAAAAGGAATAAATACATGCTGAGATGCAGTAAGAATACGGCTAACTGGCTTTGATTTGGTATGATGAAACCCTGTTGTAACCGAAAAACCCGGCTTGTCTCATATTAAAAATATCGGTTTCACATTCAATACTAAGAATAACGTTGAAACTAATGTGTTTAGGTATATGGTTGCCCCAATGACCCGGCAAGTAAAGGAAACACTAAGTAAGGAAATTTAATTTTGCTTACAGAGGGCCTGGCGTGCTGGCGCCGGGCTCGCGCGCCATCTTGCGGCTGGCGCGCGAAGCACGCCATCTACGTCACGTCACGCCGCGCATGGCGCGTCAACGTCGCATCTGTAAACAAGAGGATACAGGATGAGAGGATATAGAATGAGTTTTCGTACAAAAAGAAGTATTTTGCCATTTGTGATACAAGTTAATTTATGGACATAAAAAAAATATTAGGACTATTTTTACTTCTTAACTCTGTAAAAGAATCATACACTCCAAAAATACTCCTTCACTTCCTACGTAGGATGTGTAATAAAAAATTATCTCAATCACCTGCAATGGCTAATTTGTGCATTTAATAACTTAAGTTTTTTTTGTTCTAGTGAAAAAATCTACAGCATTGAGAGTGAACATTAACAGCAATGTCCCGATTTTCGCCGCGAGATAAATATTTAAGTCATACTGTAAATGCATATCGCGTGGTATAAAAGTTCTCAAAATAACGCGTACTATAAAGACATAATCTACTGCCATCTATCGAGAATTCTGTACACCAATTACATTCCGATACAACGTTTGGTTGATGTTTGGGCGGACAGCGTTGAGTTAGGGCGGGCGGTTACGAAATCGATTAGATAGATGTCACTTTTTGCATAACACTTACATTTGCCATCAGATATATCGGAGCTGTCAAGGTGGTCATAAATATCTGAAGTCACAGCTCCGATCTGATGGCGGTACTTACGGATTCGTGCTAAGATTTATTAAGTTTTTATATCCTACTCAATGTTATGATTACTTATGTTATGACAGCTTGCAAACTTTTAACACTGATTAGTTGTACGCTTATTTTCACTAATGTGTTAAAAAACACGTAAATAGAATATTTTTCACATAAAAATCTCCACCCAATTAAAGTTTGACAGTAAATATAAATCCAGTGAGCCGACTTGCACGCAATAAACAAGGATGTTCATAAAATTAAGGAAACACTCATTTTATCCATCTTAAAGTCGCTTTAGGATCGTCCTTAATGTAAGTTTGCGCAGTTAATGTAAGTACCTACGAAACGAGGTGATTACTGCGTCTCAATGCGGAAATTATTTTAAACCTTTGTGCTGTGTATCCAAATATGGATGGAGTGCGAAAACAAAATAAGGTATGTGTAAATCATAGTAGAAAATAATATATCACGAAAAGTCTTTGTATGAAAGTAAATTGTGCGGATATTTCTCGTTTAATTATGTATTTTTTTTAACTCTTTAATGGGAAAGAGCACGTGACATTAATTTGTGACATTATCTACGATAGTCGATAAGGGACCTTATTGTCGGTGGCGCTTGCGCCGGTGTTCAAGATGTCGCAATAAAAACGCAACGCGGTTCGACGTAAGCGCCATAGACAATAAGGTCCCTTTTGCTAGATAATGTCACATTTATACAATTATCTAGTGAGATCGGCGAGCTCATGAAAGCAACTTACATGTTTAGATACCGGAAAGAATAGAATGTGTATCAGTACTAGAACTCGAGTTCGTTTCTCTAACTTAATCCCCTTCCATAAAACGCCTATGTATAAACATAGGAAGAAACGGGATTAAAAACCCCAGGTTTCTGACATCTCTGTGTCCATTCAAATACAAAGATTACTCCACAAAATCGACTAGGTATTTTCATTGTTTCTTTATCGCTTTGTTTAATCTGACTATAGGAGAAAATGCGTTTTTATGTCTGAAACGTGAATTCTTTGCTACGGATTCGGGTGTTTTAATAGGATGAGGTACTTACGAGTTATGCGTTTTAGAAACAGTACCTAATCTAATTAATGGTTAGTTTTTTTTTCCTTATATAATTAATACAATCAACTTAAGTTGCCCATCTGAAAAGTGACTCTATTTAATCGAAAGTGTAAAGCTTATAGAATTTTAAAGGAATCGGGGCTGGTGTCATAGTCTGAAGATATGTACGAGTATGAGTACGAATTACTTTATTTATATAAAGGGAAATATCAGTATACTAGTTAACCTATGTTTATCTTGAGAGCTATTTCTGGTTTTTAGCCCTGCTAGCAAGCATTTAAGTAAAGTCAAGCGTTTGAGACGTCACATTCTATCAAGTATGTAAGAGCAAAAAATATGTATGATATGATGTATGATGCTCCTGTTACCAGGACAAGAATAAAGCGTTTTCTTTGCCTGCTTGAAGAAAATTGCTCATTTTGTAGGGCGACTCTGTGTCAGCAGCTGTATGGTTCGCTAGAGTAATTCCTTATGCTACATATACCTGTTCTACAGGGTATAAAATTATTGATTTCGATCTCACAATAGCAGGACATGTCAATTTGACAGGTTGGTATATTGCACAATATGAATACGAATCGAATGAAGCGTGTGGCTTGTGGCGGATCAGCCACAGCGCAAGGCCATGTCTCCGATTACCTACTTTATAATATCAATAGTGTACCAGTTGAAATGAGGAGAGCTATTTTATTCATCATTTTTAAATGATTTACATTTTTTGTACTACTGGTCGAAAGGGTTATAATTTATAATGACGACATTTTGACAACAGGTTTGGCCTAGTGGGTAGTGACCCTGCCAATGAAGCCGATGGTTCTGGGTTCAAATCTCAGTAAGGGCATTTATTTGTGTGATGAGCACAGATTTGCGGTGTGATGCCGGCTGACTAGAATTGCACCACCCCTTACTCCCGCGGGTGTGGGTAAGAGGCGACAAAGGGAAAAATCTTACGGACGGGCAGCAGCGTCCTTCGAAACCCAATCTACAGCTACTGCGGTCGCCAACCCGCCTGCCAAGCGTGGCGACTATGGCAAAGAACTACCGCCAAGATGATATAATTCATATTTGTGGGAGGTCTATGTCCAGCAGTGAACTGTATACGGCTGAAATGTATGAGCACAGATATTTGTTTCTGAGTGAGAGAGTTGATGGCCGTAGGGACTCTCCGGGCTACGTGGCCTGTTTGCTACTTCAACTGTGCAATCATGTGACTTATGCTGGTAACTTCGGTTCTTCTACAGATATCCCCATTTCAGATTCTATCATATAGGTTAAATCATAATAGAAAAGTATGCTCATTGAACATTGATACAATTAAACATATCTATTTCAGTTGCGGTAAGAGGTCAACAACATTTTTATGTCCCCGCGTTTGAAGATGGTTTGACGAGTGATTTACAGGCGCGCGTATTTTTGGCTCCAAGCAGATAAATTAGAAGTTTAGAACGACTGACTTAGGAAAAGAAATAAAGTAGGCAACTACTTTATTATACCAATATAGTGATGTTACTTGTTGGAGGAACAGTTCAGTAACATGAAGAAGTTTGTTTTAAGTGTTCAGTCATTGATTAAGCGGCCTTATTACTCGTATATCCTTTATTTGTGAGAGTTATCTGATTACGTTATTTGTGAGTGCATACAGCGTTTTCGACGATAGCCGCCGAACTTTTTATAGACCTTACCAAATTATACACCGTAAGTAATTCTGTAGATAGAAGAAAATAGCATGAAAATCCGATAGTAGTAGTATATGAAATCATCACGAGTGGGTATCACATGACAGGTGAAAATTTTCGGGAGAGGTCTAATATATATATATATATATATATATATATATATATGTGTGTTATTTAATTATCATTATCATATATTACTTGCTAATTTCATTTCAAATATTTCTCTTTTTATAAATAACATTTATAAATATAAGACTTTAGGCACCGAGCTTACAAGACAGAGACACTTATTATTATTACAGAATAAATATCTTGGACAACATGTACTCGTATATATAAGTTAATTTTCTTCGCAAATTTGACAGCAAAAAGATAACAAGTTCAACCTTACAATATTAACGCTACATTGTATAAACTTATCATTTGATTAGTTTACTAAGAACTGCGCACGCGTTGTTCGAGTAACACGATCGCTGACGTCAGCAGGGATCGTGTTTCAGCTGCATTGTTAATCCAGTCACCTACTTAACGTTCACCTCCAATGTCCAGTACAAGTCTGACATGTACATATGAAATATGCCATGGGCATTCACAGATACCTTCATTACGCTGGTAGGCACGCAAACGAAGAATCTGTAAGCATTGGGCATTAATCTTGCGCTAGACTAATTGGAAGCCTATGGTAGTTATACTTGGTATGGCGTTTAGTTAAGTTGTTTTTAACTAAGAATCCTCTTAACTGACTCTTCAATTGCTAATCGTATGTGGACTTCATTATTCCGTTTAAGTACTAATCGATGATGCAGCACCAAATGGTAGGTTTACGTGAGCAGTGAGCATCTAGAACCCTGTAGTCAATTCGTTTTATATCATTATTAGGTAATACTACCTACTTATCATATGTATTAGCCCAGTACCTCATCCATTCTTTCCACCCAATAGCCAAGTACATTCTAGACTTTCCATTCCGTTAAAACTAATAGTCCTTACACCATGGCGGGTGCTGTCTGTGTGTGCATTATCATTATTATTAGTTTCATCAGCGGAGATCGAATAGTTTTAAGAGGTTCCTAAAATGTTTCTAAATAAACGATTAATCTGGACTACATATCGTCCGCGTCGTAAAATGGAATCGATTTACACCTCATAAAAAACAGGTCGCTATTATTAACTCTACAGTCAAATGTACAATATAAACTTTACCTAAATAGGAAACAATATATACCTAAACATAAAAGCTTCCTTCCCTTATCATTTTGAAACGTTTATTTTTAAATAAAAAATGACCGGGACGACTTTTTAATATTCGAACCATCACGATCAAATTAACGCCCATGCATTTTCCTAGCCTTTGGTATTTCCCTAAAATACATTTTTATTTATAAAGACCGTTGCGAAAGTCTCCGGTATTTATACGCTCACCGAGACCCGGTGTAAATACGACTATGTAAACAAACGTTTACAGTCGTTACACGAACGTGAAAGAACGTTTGGGGTTTGTCAATACTTACTAACCGTGCCTAATGAGCTACTTGTCTGTTTATTTGTTTTTTCGTTATACCATGCTTAAAGAGCACTGTATGTAATACTCCACAGACTTAGGGACTGTAAGTGGTAATTAGTTTTGAATTTAGAGTACATACTGAACATTAATTTTGGACCACTAATCTACAAGACTATTAGCTTAATAATCTCCTCGATGGTTACAGCTTTTCCGTTTAACACGCAGAAGTGAAGTCGCAGTACGGACCGGGACGTCCGAAGATTCATTTTGATTTGTAAGTGTTAACGGCTAGAGCCGGTAGGTGGCTCTAGAGAGGGTGATGGTCCCATACCTACTATTTAATTATAAGTTTAATTGAATGTAGTGTTTGCCCATGCATTGCCTTATAATATGTACTTGACATGCAATTTCGTTATGCCTCCCTACAAACTTTTATTTAACTGGTAATGTACGAGTAAGTGTGTATATTAAATCTTGAAACTCAATTTTAAAGATATTATCCTCAGCTGATCGAGATTCAATTTGGGACACTTATATAAATTCGGTGACAATGCAATTAGGGTACCACAGACATCATCTGTTGCTGGAACCATAACAACTCCTCAAATACACAAGATAAACCCGTGTTGTTTTAGGCTCATTATTTGACAGAACCTTACTTTAACTACGATGTTGTTCAAAATGTCTTACCTACTTATATTACTTAATTAACACAATAACTCTAAGTGCAACATTAAACATGTTTGCTGATTTGATAGACGAGGCATTTAATAGTTTTAATGAAACGAATACAAATTTCACACGTTTGTAATAACAAAAAGTTTGAACGCTTTATTACCACCTTCAATCCGGTAACTACATCATAATGCTATTATAGTCATAATAACACTAAATATTTTAGCAAATACGTGATCTATCTGTTCTGTTTTTAGCACTAACTTATAAGTTCATTCAGGCTATAAAATAAACCACATCTGGTTTAACTTACACAATACTGTGGACAAAAAATGGGAAAAAGAGAGTTATTGGGATTCAGCGCGCAAAATTTTTTGCAGAAATCGCGTAGTGTCTGGTAGACGTAACCGGTGACTTAAGAAATAGCGGTTTCCTCGCAAGATGTATCAGCATTGCGATACAAGGAGATTCAAGTTGACTTGTATCATCTTGGGGGTAGTTGCCATAGTCGCCACGCTTGGCAGGCGGGTTGACGACCACAATAGTTGTAGATTGGGTTTCGACGGACGCTGCTGCCCGTCCGTAGGATTTATCCCTTTGTCACCTCTTACGGCACCCGCGGGAGGAGATGGGGTGGTGCTAAGTCAGCCGGCAACACACGACAAAGGTAGATCACGTAAATAGTTAGTACAAGAAAGTCTTAGTAAATTTATGAGTTATGGAACTTATATAACTGTAATTTTACTTGGAAGCAGGTTATAATTTGTGTAAATAATACTTAAGAATTTTAAGCAAATCAGACAAATCAGACATTACAGAATGTAAAATAAATTGCGCGGACAGAATCTTTGTAAAAATAAATTCAAAAATTGATAATTTTTATGAAAGGTTCCAAGTGAAATGGGCAATTACAACAAAATAATTTATTTATGTAATAACATATATAAAGTCTGCAACTTCATAAAACGACTTACTTTCACGTCTTTTTTGCTTAGCATTATTTTAAATTCAAACGTAATTAAAACATAAATATCGCTCTCATTACCGAAGAGCGTTCTATTTCATAAAACCTTTGGACGGAAAATAATATAGTAACAATTATTATTAATAAATAGTTATTCATGTTATTCATCCGGCCAGGGTAATCAATAAAACAAAATTATCACCTTATTTCTCCAATAAAAGTCTTCGGATTCAATTAAAATGCTTTATTAAATTTGTAATGCCAAAAATTGCAACTGTCTCATAAAGTTTTCACCCGGAAAATTAGAATTGGCATGAAGCCAACTCATAAGCTTGTTGAGGTACAGTCAGTTTAAAAACATACAAACAATTTAACTTACAGTACAAACTGAAAACGTAATGTTTAGTATCAAATAGATAAATAGGCTATCATGTACCTATCTCGTATCAAATGTCGAAACTTAATAAAATTCTAAACCTTCTTTTTGTCTACGGTGCGTGGATATAAAACCTAATAACAATATATTTATTTTAAATTTCAGGACGTACGTAAATACGTAACGTAACCGACCAAAATGTGGACGGATTTTTTTGTACAAATTATATATTTTCTCAAACATGCAATGAAATGTCTTCGTTACGTGCGTCATAATAGGCTTCGAAGTATCACCTTTAGGGCGGATCGACTCCAGAGGACAGGTAACGAATTTCATATAAAATTGAAGGCCTAGGCCGGGAAGTAATTTTTTTTAAATTTTTATGTATACCTGGCGTCTGGGTTCATGAAGCCTGTTCAAACAGCTGAATTATATTTTTTTATCATTTTTAGTGACTAAATGATTAGCGGGCTAAAAAATAATCTCGCTTATTTCAGACGAAATGGTATGAAGAGATTTATTTTATTTATCATAAAAATGAATATTCATATCATCAGGTTATTACATTATTATATTTATTATTCATGCTCTCAATTTTAAAATTGTATTGGCAACACCAAACACTACTCCACGCATGCGCGTTTTTGAACGCATTTTTGAGTCAACCAATTACAGGACACTTTTACTTGTTTTAATAATGGCGGCATGGAAAAGTTTCTCGGCGTGTAAAACTCTGTTTATTAAGACTAAATAGTGGTAAATGGTGTGATTCATTGCTTTTGTGACTTAGATATAGTGTTACGGGTGTATAAAAATTGAATAATCTAACCGGGCCCGGTTTATGTATCTATATTTTGTTATTGTGTACCGCCAAAGGCAGATGCCGTAGCGCCATCATTTAAAAGGTAAGTGGATTCTTTTTTGGTGGTTTTTTTAAATGTTGTATATAGTAATTATAGCCAGACTATTTATGATAGTCATTAATTATTACATCGAAGGCAAAAATACTACAAAGCGGGATTGGAGGGACAATTAAAAAACTTTTGTCGTGAAGCTGTTTTGTTCAGTGGTATTTTTTTATTTATTTCATTGCATTAGTTTGAGAAAAGCACTATACATGCTTAGCCGTGAAAGGGTCTTGAAGGCTTCGTATACTATCCGGCCTCCCTACGGTCGGCCGTCTATACAACTCAGCCTTCAACCCCCTGTTTCCCGGCGGCTGCAGTAATGTACTATTATCAGATACAAAGTTGGAATAAAATATGTCGTCCAGGATTTTAATACAAGCACACAATAACAAGCAGTGTAAAAGTAACATTCTCCTCATTCAAAAAGGGAACACAATGAATATACATATCTTAACTATTTGTACTGGCGTAGCCTAGAACGATTATTTGTAGCCAGTGTTCCAACTACTATAACAAGTCCCATTACATCTTACATAAATAAGTGAAAAAATTATGGAAATACGTATTTATTTTAATATAAATACAAATATTTTACTACGTACAGTCAAATTATACAATCAACCGCGGTTACGCAGGTGACCTGTTATCCATATATTGACGACCGGTCTGGCCTAGTGGGTAATGACCCTGCCTATGAAACCGATGGTCCTGGCTTCGAGCCCCAGTCAGGGCATTCATTTGTGTGATGAGCACAGATATTTGTTCCTGAGTCATGGGTGTTTTCTATGTAAATATGTATTTATATGTATATATCTAATATATATATCGTCGTCTAGTAGTAGGCCTTACTGAGCTTACCGTAGGACTAGGTCGATTTGTGTAGGATTGTCCCGAAACACATCTCTACTGGCAAGAGAATGGGAGCGCGTGTAGAGCATTTTGAACACTTCACTCGCTCAGCCACTTTTGCTGCTGACTGCACATTAAATGTCTGCCTACATCACAAATATTTGTCATAAATACCAATTTTCAACAAAATATTATTTCTGTCGTTCTGACTGTTATCTATCTTGGATTTATTTGTCCAATATATAACACTAAGAATCTATGACGTCACTGCATAGTCGTGTGCAGCATGACTTATCCTAGCACCAATCCAATAAAATTCACGTCTAACTCTATTTCTAGCCGGTAAAAAAACTAAACACGGCCATCACTTCACGACGCCTGCAGATGTCATCGGCGCAAAAAAATATACAAAAGCAAAAGTTGATTCATTTTTGTAATAAAATAAATATATACAGATAAACATTTAATTAAGGCTACCCGTCTCTTTCTGCTATTCATTAAAAATAAATGCCAACTCTATATTGAAAGATGACACCATGAAATAGCATAATGAATAGAAATTACACAATTCATATTTCATGGGGTAATTTTTAACTCAAAAACTTACAGACACTAAATAATGCCTCACAACCGCAACAAGTAGAAAACAATATTTTCAAGTAGGTATTCTCAAAGCCGCCCTGGAGATCAATTGGAAAATTCTACGAGTGTAAATACCCGTAGCACTTTAACTAAAAGTGTTAACATTTAGTCGATTGACTATAGGCGGATAATACACTTCTTTCCATTGTCTGGCCACGGGTGTCCGAAAGCGTGCGCGTGCGCTGAACGGCGGTGATGTATTTTTGTTTTCACGCTTTTGTTCGGTCGTATTTCGGGACGATAAGCGATCTACAGCATAATTGTACAGATAAGTCACTTATTTTTTTTTTAAATCCTGTTATTCGAGTTCCGTAACCAACACATAAATATATATAAATTCACAGGTTCTATATGAAACGGCCAAGGCAGATAGTTTTTTAGAAAAGGATAAAAAATCAACATCATTATTTATAACCTTTTTAAATAGGTATTTATAATCTTATGGAACAAGGTTAAGGTTTAGGAGAGCGTACAATTTTGAAAGTTTTTATGAATGCAGGTCAATCATCAATTACTTAAGATGAAAAACAAATATTAGCTCATGAAGTGAAATTTACAATTATATGTGTAAGTACTACAATACTTACTCAGTTTTGAAAAATCAACTCTCAAGGGGGATAAAAATTAGTTGTATGTTTGTACGGAAAGGCTAGACTACTTAAGTAATAGACAAGTAGCTAAATACTTTAGCGCTTTTTAAGCATAAATTATTTTTGTATGGATAGGATTAATTTTATGATAACATGAAATTTTGTACGTTTAAGAATAACTCCGTTGAAAAAAAAATCTGCATCTTCGGGATTTCTCTCCGGGTGGAAATGAGTGTGTATTATTTTTTTGCGCAAGAGCGCAAATTATATTATATTCTATACAAAAATACACAAATTTAAAATCATACGTACAAAAAATTCTGTAAAAGGAACTTCCCGCGCGATGTTTCCTTTGGCCAATTTTCCAAGGATTAAGGCGGTTGGCAATATTTGCCTTGGTGTATTATTTGACCACAAAAGAACAATCAAATTATTAGTGAACTATCTTTATCTGTAATATGTAATCCCTTACACCAAGCTCAACTCCCGTGGGCGTGCGCATAGCAATAGTTTTCTTTCAAACTACACTAAGCTACTTACCGGCTTGGCTTTCACAAATTCATATTCTGCCTTTTTATTAAGTAACAATAAAGATGTTATATTATTATCTCCCAATCAATGAGCTGTTATTAAACTTAGTTATGATACTAAGTTAATTATAAAGATTGACTTAATGGTTTCCGTAATTAGTTATAGTAGTAAAGTGAAAAAAAAAAACAACTAAGAATAAATCAAGGCTTCAAATAAGGCGTCAGCCGCGATAGTTGGAGATGTGGGTTCAAATTCTGTCTCAGACGCAGGAGGTCCTCGTCACATTTTCTTAAGTATATTAGTCATCTATTTTCAATTTATGATATCTTAGTTTATGCTCTTGACTGTACGAGTACCTTAATAACAAGCCTATATTTCGAAAAACAATTTTCACAATACAGTTGTTTCTGACCTGCCTGCAAATGGCGCAGGATAGGAACAGCTGAAAGAACGTGGTTAAAAGCGTCGGTAATGACGACCGTCAGCAATGAGGATACGACTGGAAAGAAGAAGAAGTACTGTTTACGGAAAAGTTAAATGTGAACCAAATAGAAAAGTTCTCTGGGGCCGTAGCAAAAATACCAATTGATTGTAGAAGTAGAAATGCAAATTGTCTTTGTATCGTACTGTGAAAAAATCTCGTATCTGATACAGATGCTCCAAGTGGTAACGCAGTAACTAAGTATCATCCCGTCATTTTCCTTTTGATGTACAGAACACGTTACAAAGTTTTTTCAAAGTAGTGACGAAATCATGAACATCTACCTATTATTTATAATGCAATATCCCAGAATGACAAATTTGTTGCAATGTCACAGACTTCACGTGAACTTAACATATTATATTTTTCGTTTCGTTTGCGTTTTACAACGATTGGCATCTTGGCCCCTGGTCCATTCAGTAGTTCCTAGTTTGTGTTTAGTAAGAGAGGTAAAAACCCTAGGTAATGTAATTTCAATTTTTTTGTTTCTGTCGCCATCACCGTCAGACGGTGACCGTTGACAAATTGCCAGCGATAATGAACGGTATGGTCAATAGTCTCTCACCTTTGCGCTATTTATACTTTCAGTGTGTCGCGTAACACCTGACTTATCTCGAATCCGTTTCGAGTGTATATTCAGTTAACACACAAAATGAAGAACTACTTCTAGCACGAGTTGCCAAAAAAATTTTTTTAAGTCGATATGTTAAGCTCTGTTTTTTTTTTCTTTATACAAATATTATACGTTAGTTATGTATACTCTATCATGTGTATGTTTTGCCAACACATTGTAAAGGTGCAGGCAACCCATCATAGACACGCTGTTACCAACATAACAAAGTTGATTTCACTTTTTAAAACGTGCGATTAAAAATAATTAGGTGCTACCATTATTACGCTGACTTGCAGATAACTACCAACCGTGATTGCCATAAAAAATAGTAGGTATATTTAGCTACAATAAATATCTCTACTGAATAATACCGCTCAATGAGCGCGCAAAATATCACATACATGTTAAACAATACGATAAATATATACGACATGAATTTACCATTAGTTTTTCAGTTAAGAAAATATTAAGCTGGTAAACATTGTTTCAAACTTTAACGGTTTATACACATGAATTACCTATAAGTCTCAAAGCGTGAGAATCGTGTATCGTCGGAATGACAACCCTAGAGTCTGTAAGAAACAAATGCTTTGGGGAATTTAGTGTCAACTATAGCCACTCAACACGAAGGCAATGTCGAACTCGAACTGTCACAGGTATTTTTCTCTAATCTAGTTACAAGTCAAGAGGACTGACCGTGCCTCATCACTATGTTAATCAGATTTCTATAATTTATAAAGTTATGGTCAGAAACTAGTGCCCAAACCAAATTCTGAGATAAGGGAAACTAGTAAGCCTTGAGTAGCTTACAGAAGCAACCGGGAAAGCGCTAAGACGAAGAGGTCGCCTTAACAAACACACTAATCCATTCATAGTCAAAGTGTAAGTAAGGCACGGTGGGCAGCGCGTGGGCAGGGTTGTCAAAAACACCATTAATCTTACCGTTGTCCCGCGACAAACTATCGCTCACCATGATAAATGGCTACAATAAATAATACTAATACAGAAAGGTGTTTGGATAATTGGGATTTCGCGAGAAAACTTAACTTATGATTGTGTTAGTGTCAACCCTAATCCTTTGACAGTAAAACCCAATACGTCATTATTCATTATCTAGAAAAAGTATACGAGTATGTATCTACCCAATATATTGCGTTGTTTAACGGCCTCCTTTATTCGGTAGTGAACCTGCCTACAAAGCCGAAACCTTACAAGGCCTTGAAGGCCTTAAAACCTTACCCTGGCAAGGGCATTTGTGTTTTGCGTGTTTATTTTGTTTGTGTGTTTGTTCCTGGAATTACTAAAACTTTAAATACACTCAAAATATATTATTATTTATTTATCGTCACGAAAAAATATGAAACTAATTTTGCAAACATTGATGTAACATTAATTCATAAACATGTCGTTTATTATTTTTATGATTTTCGCTATCCACCTTCACAAAAATCTGAGAATGCACTCTATCGCCTTGATAATAGAGGCGTTGTTCAGATATTTGTGATCATCTCCACACTTCCGATATATAATGATGGTGACTGTAGAAATAGTTATAATATATACCTTACTAGGTACATAATCGGAGACAGGGCAAAGGTACGGAAAACCCTATGGAGTAAAAAAACGAAACCCTTTAATTTTCGTCATGTAAAGTTCCCACGGTAATAAGTCCGGCTATCTGCATCTTTATCGATTATCTAAATCGTGTTCACACTTGGTTCTTTAGGAACCGGTTATAACTCAGAAGCGCCGTTCTTTAATTGAATTTCAAGTGTAAAAATAAAATTGATACTGTCCATTTGTTTATTGCTTTCGTTTAGTTTATGGCAATAGAAACATTTTAGATGGATTGTAATAGAAACTTATATATGTGCCTACGAAGCCGATAGTACTGAGTTGAAATGGTAAGGGCATTTCTTTGTGTGATGGGAAGATAATAGATGTTTATTCCTATGTCAAAAGATTTTTTCTATGCCTATTTATTTTAATATTTGTATAATAAGTATCTTCTTCTTGAACTTACCGTGGAGCTCAGTGAAGTAGTGTAATAAAATGATTTACTGTACTTCATATTTATTTATATGTAAATACATTCCTTGATTATTTTTTGCAGGTACCTACTAAAAGGATCAGCTTATATCGAAGATTCGTAAAGAAGACATTTTATTTTTAAATAAACCTCAAAAGCATTGCTTCTATAAAACTCAATATATTAAGTATATTCAAAAGGCTTAACCCAAAGCAAATAAAGAAATAACAATATTGTATTATTCTAGCCAAGTAGCTCTAGGCGCCGCCGAATGAATCCCATAGTATGTCTTCAAGAGATTTAATCGATAATTTATTCAAACCGATAGCTCCCAGCTACCGATTTATCATCGAAATCCAGTCATTACCCGACTGACATCCTTATTAGCGATGCTAATGTTTTAATCCTCGATTTTGGGGGGTCTCATATTGATTTAGAAATTATAAAAAAACATCGTTTTTTAGTGTTATTGGAATGCAAATTATGATTTATAGTTAATTTAATTTAGTTATTAAATCCGATGGGTTGAGGATTTGTTTTCCAGTTACGTCTCGGAGCGGAACGGGATTTCTTTGTAGCGTTGATTGGAATTGGTGTTGATGGCGTTTTTATGGTGTCGAATAATTTGATGTCTTAATTTAAAATGTATTGACGTATATTTTTTTGAAACCGGTATTCCTGTTAAGACTACATAAAGCGACTGACTACAACACAATATTACAAAGTGCATGTTCAGATATTTGTGACCACCACCACAGCTCCGATATATTTGATGGTGACTGTACGGATTGTTTGTACTTAAACTTTCGTGAGACATATCAGATAAATTAAAAATTAATACGGCTCTACTCACGTTTATTTAGTCACTCGCGCCGGCGACGCGATCGCCGAATCGAACGGTCACTCAGCACTCTTAGTGCTTGATAATGGAGGCCTATGTTCTCCGAAACATGTCGCGCGAGTGACTAAATAAACGTGAGTAGAGCCGTATTAATTTTTAATTTGTACGGATTATCTGAATTTTAGATATATTCGGTTCGTATCTACTTCGGTTTTAGAATTAAGGAACCTTAATAAAGCGAAGAATAAACGATTATTCTTGTTTTATTTTAATATGACAAAATTTTGTCTAACAAAACAACTGCCGTTTGAGCTCTATGCAAGCTTTGTTGATTGAGCCCCATGTTAAGCTTAAGAAGGCTTGTGTTTTGGGTACTTAGCCCGTTGGCCCAAAGTACCCAAAACACATATCGTTATATATGTAATAAAGAAATAAATAAATATTTTCGGGACATTCTTACACAAATCGACCTAGTCCTACAGTAAGCTCAGTAAGGCTTGTGTTGTAGGTACTAGACGACGATATATATAATAAATAGATACATATAAATACTTAAATACATAGAAAACACACATGACTCCGGAACAAATATCTGTGCTCATCACACAAATGAATGCCCTGACTGGGGCTCGAACCCAGGACCATCGGTTTCATAGGCAGGGTCATTACCCACTAGGCCAAACTAGTGCTGTATATATGTTAAATTAAAATTTTAACGCTCAACAAAATGGAAGCCTCGTAAATCTTGTAAAACTATAACATTTCAAACGGTAGCTGACCGGCATATAAATGTGAACATTTATGACTTACCACTAACGGGGCTATTCAGCGGAGTTTATAATACCACAAAGTTTACCTTACAGAATGGGTTAGACCACCTTTTTTTAATATACATGCATCCATAATAATATAATATACATCCCGTAACAATTGTCGTTGCAAGGATCTCTCGGATCGGCTTGATCCTTTAGCACTGCGTAGAGATGTAGCCTCGCTCTGCATCTTCTATTACATATACAACGGAGTGTCCGGAGGAATTGTTCTAATGAATCCCTGCGGCCGCCTTCCGCCATCGTTCTACGCGGCAACATTTCCAACTCCACCACCTGGATACTTGGAAATCCTCTACTGTGCGTTTCTCTAGAAACTTCCTACCTCGCACATCAAAACTGTGGAATGATTTGCTGTCAACAGTATTTCCGGACCGATACGACCCTCATACCTTCAATAAAAGAGCGTACTCTTATCCTATGCTCGCTTGTGACTCCTCTGGTGTTGCGGGTGCCCATGGGCGAGGGTAATTGCTTACCATCAGGCGATCCGTCTGGTCGTTTGCCATCTTTGTCATAAAAAAAAATGAAAATTGCAACAAAACCGAAGTATTCAGTATTGACTATTATTTCTTCAATTTTGTATAAGTATAACGCCGGTTATTTGAAAATTCAGAAAACAGATGTTTATGTCATTTGCCTCGAATTGTAGGTATATCTCTGGACTCATAGTACTTGGGACTCTCAATAGAGAATCATATAACTTAGCAGAGGACAATTCAAGTTAAACCAGAAGTAAGTTTTACCAACATGAAACTAGACCTTTATGCCGATATAAAAAAGATAGTTTTGACGAATATTTGTAACCATTAAAAGCTTCATTAATGGCCTTAAAGCAGAAAAATATTGCTAGAGATTGAAACAAATTTTCTATACTTCTAGCATATATGTAATGATAAAATTTTGGGCTGAATGACTGCAACAGGCGATTGACAGCCCGCCTGAGTCCGGCCGGGCGTCCCTACACTACATCATCAATGATAAAATTTGATTTACTTTTCATAGTCAACCAACCCTAAAGTCACATATCCAACAATGACGCATTATAAAAAACAAATAAAAATATAACTGTCTCCCTCGCTCTTACGTGAAGGACTACTTGACCGTACGTTTCGTTTTTTGTCGACACGGCCTTTAGAGTTAAACGAACTTGCGCCGGAGTGACCTTTGAGTTGAGTGCGTGAAGTTGAATAATACCAGACAAGTCAGACCCTGACGTTGGTATCTCGTATTGGGAACTTATGATTAAAATTCTCTAAATAATATGAAATAATCCATCCTTCCCTTCATATATGTCAAATACAGTTGCCTATATAAATTGTCCTTCAATCGCGCGGTGTTAAAAACTGCCGGTAAATCTTATCAGCTTACGCTAGCTGGCTCTCGACCACATGATAAAGCAACCAACGCGCTTGTTCCACTAAAACATTAAGTTATTTGCAGTGTGATGCCAGCTGACTAGAATAGCACCAGCCCATCTCCTCCCGCGGGTGTCGTAAGAGGCGATAATGGGGAAAATCCTACGGACGGGCAGCAGCGTCCGTCGAAACCCAATCTACAGCTACTGCGGTCGCCAAACCGCCTGCCAAGCGTGGCGACTATGGCAACTACCCCCAAGATGATGCAAGTCATATTTGTGGGAAGCCTATGTCCAGTAGTGGACTGCATACGGCTGAAATATATGTATCTATGTTCAAATACATTTATTTCCTCAGTAAGTACACCAATATTTCAAGGTCTTTAATTCCATATTAACTAGGTATACTGTACGTGTAGGTACGTGCGCAGCGTGGGAAGACCCCCCCACAAGGTGGACCTACCTACAACCTGGATACGGATTGTCCAAAACCGGTCATTGTGGGTCGCTTTGGGGGACACATATATCCAGTGGACGTGTTTAAGCTGATATGGTGATGATGATGATGATGACTGTAACGTTAACATGCATTTTTTGTTTTTATTTGTCATAATTTTAACTGTATGTCATAAATAATAATCGAACAATGGCGAATCGGGCTCAAGCTTTCTATATACAGAACAATTTTTTTAACGTTTTTATTTTTCAAACCTACTCACACTTTACCAATTTTTCTATTTATTGTTATGCAGTAGGTACATGTCTTTTTATAGTTCGTGGAGTTTGAGGTCTGTATGTTTAACCATTAATGAGTAACATGAATGAGAGAAAAAAACTCAATAAAAAGTGGCATAATGTATGGGAGTGCCGTTTTTGGGGTTCCGAAGCCAAATTGGCAAAAACGAAATCTTTATAATTTCATCATGTCCGTCCGTCCTTCCTTATGTCACAGTCATTTTTTTATTTATAGTTTAGTTTTTAGTTAGTATCTTTATTAAGTTTTTATGTTATATTCTTGTGTTAATAATAATTAAATACTTAATAAAGAAAACTTGAAAACTATTAAACATATCTTAATATTTCATCTTAAGGTGCAATTTGTATGCCGCTAGAAAAATATACTACTGTACTATATTGTAGTGAATTTGCTAATACTAAAATTATTTTGAACTTTATCTATTCAGGCGTTTTCAATTTACGAGTATCTCCAAAAAACTTCCATTGGCAGATATGACCTTTCGGAGATAATAGCCACGGAAGCCTTCAATATTCGTGGTCCTTAACTACTTTAGTTTTATCATTGAAGTAATGAAGGAAATAAATGTGTTGCGTACGTTTTTAATACACAGCCTGCTGACATACACACTGACATAGTTTATCATAATTTAGGTACCTTACCGACCCTCATAAAAACATGTTTTAAATTAAATATTAATAAAAAATATTACAGGACAATCCAATCTTACACAAATCGACCTAGCCCTAAAGGACGCTCGAAAAGGCTTGTGTTGTTAGTACTAAGCGATGATACAATTACATAGATTTTACTGAAGAACATAGATATTTTGACATCCCGAACGTTAGTTCGTGACGAGCCGAGGAGAGCGGGCGGCGAGGTGAACGAACACTCAGCACTCTTAGTGCTTGAAAATGGAGGTTCTCCGAAACATGTCGCGCGAGTGTAGGTAGTGTAGGTACATAACTCCCATACTTTCCGCAAATTAGGTGGCGAGTCGGGTAATATACGTCAGTTACCGTCCATTAGTTCCTGCCTTTCTGAGGCTCTAGTGTAAGTTTCTTTTGACGTAAAAAAACGTTTACGAACGCGTAAGTGAAGTTATTTATATGGGAAACGCAAACGCATTCGTGACGTAAAGTTCCGTTAAAAACTTACACTAAAAGCTCTGCTCTATTGCACGGCTGTGCTGGTGCGAAAGAGATAGCACGATGCCGATGATGTATGAGTATAGTACAAATATTCATATTTAATGTGACATGATTATTGATCCTTTCATAAAGCTTTAAAATCATACATTTGTCGAATATTAATCTTCTTAATTCAATATTTGACCGAGAGATGTCGGCATTTCTTTGATTTATAACAGTATTGACTCTATAATTACAAAGTTGGTCAATAATTTTGTTTAAGCTTCGATCTGTATGGGTGGTATTCGAAGATGTGGGACCAGACATTTAATTTTGTGATATGAAATTATGAATTTTTTGTGTCTACGCGAGAAATGTCATGAAACGAAGCATGAAAACGTTTTAATAACACCGAATGAGATAAACCTTTTTTATAATACTAAGTCGGTGGCAATCAAGCATACGGCCCACCTGATGATAAGTTTGGATGCAATGGATGATTGTATAAACAAATGAACGCGTTGTAACTCCAAAAGAATGACCCGCGGTGTATTCCCTTTACCAAAATCCTATATCCAATCAACTATTTTTTTTAATCTTATAATGTGGCTTGTCAATATCGGCGAAAGGGCTAAGTACCTACTTAACCCTTTCGCCGATATTAACCTAAACCGAGCAAGCATAGGTACCTACCTATGCTTGCTCGGTTTAGCTAAAATAACAGTCAAAAAAATATTAATTTCTTTTACATTTTCGTAAATAAATCTAGAACAAATTAATATTGAAGGAATAATGATAGTGTTTTTAGGTCCGAAACCTAGTTACATCTAAAAGTATATCCATATATCTAGCTTAGATTAGCTTCCTTTTTATATTTGAAAGGTATATCTATTATTTTTTTATTAAAGCTTAACTTGTTTAGAAATGTATGTATTAGGGTGGTTATCATCCGATAGAATTAGAACATTATTGCTTCTTTCAAAAGGGTCAAGTGTTGTGCATTTGTTGGTACATATTCAATTTATAAGGTTATTGTTTTTGAACTAAGAACTAAGTGTCCATCATTGGTGCCTGTCAGCTTAAAATGTCCAAGATTGAGTAAATTTAAGAAAATACTGAATCGTTTATAAACTCTGATGTCGCTTACAGACACGGACTGTGCGTCCGTTTCGTTTCTCTACGTCAGTAGTAAAAAAAGGATCGGCATCACAAAGGAGCGTACAATCGAACCAGTTTCAATTCAATCGAATACATTAGTTCCGAATGATGAATCGAATCGGCGATAACATCTAGTCGATGATTTGTACGAGCAGGGAATTGTTTCTAATCATTATTGTTCTATAAATAAAACATGGCGTAGTTATAAAAGATGTGAACATGTAGATTGAAGTTTGTTATAAACGTGTAAAATTATTATTGAGAGGTCCCAAAATAGGAGATCCCGGGTTGGAATCCTGGCCAAAGCATCATTTGTGTTTATCTCGAATTACGGCTGAAGTGATGAGTGATCAACTGATCACGAATAACTTTTTGTTCCTAGGTTAAGTAGGTTAATATGTAACTATCTTTTATATAAGTAGCTAAGAGTTTGAGCTTGAGTTATATTATATATATGAGGTATTAGACCACGAGGTCTAGTACCTCATATATATAACTCAAGCCTTATTGACCTTACTCAAGATCGTCCCTAACATTTTTATTCTTCAGTTCAGAGGCTCTAGTGTAAGTTTCTTTTGACATAAAAATACGTATACGAACGCGTAAGTGATAATGTAATTTATATGGGAAACACAAACGCATTCGTGACGTAAAGTTGAGTTAAAAACATACACTCAGGGCTCAGAGGTTCTAGTGTAAGTTTCTTTTGACGTAAAAAAACGTCTCGAACACGTAAGTGATAATGTTATTTATATGGAAAACTCTAACGCGAAGGTGACGTTTTGTTACGTTAAAAACTTACACTAAGGGCTCAGATAATGTTGTAAAACAATCATATAAATATAATTAAATCTTCTGTTTATTACAAAGTGACAGCATTTATTACACCTTTACTAAGTTTTAAAGACATGAATAAGGTCGGTCTATGTACATGTGAACCTTTCATATAGTAAAAATGAAAGATAAACTGACCATTGTCCTCGTCCATAATTAATTGATTAAATGGAATACCTAGAAATGTAATTTTGAAATACAAGTTGTTCTTGATTGGCCAAATAAACACTTAATACCTACATATGGTGGTCATAACATATCGAAACACACCGTATATTTTTTTAGACACGCAAACGCGGAAGCTCCTCGCCACAACATTAAGAAACATAATTTTAAATACGAATACTGTAAATAAATTTCCAACAAGTTGATCTATGGCCCGAGATGGTGCCATTAAGCTTTCTTGTAACCATTACCATAATCTGGCGGGAAAGAAGGTCATAAGGCCAGTCTAGTTTTTACATACATGCGACGTTTTGGTGGACACTGCGTGCAGACCGACACGTTTTGATAAATGCCATCGTTTATTGGTTATAATGATTTAGGACTTCATTTAGGCGACACACGGTAAGTGTCCACCGTAACATGACCTGTTTAACTGACTGTAGTCTAAGTCGCCAATGACACTAACTAGGAGTTTTCAAAAAATAGAACACCCAATCAGTGAAAAATTTTAAGAAAAGTTATATCACTGTCAGTTTCGTGACGACAATTAAGCGTTAAATTTCGATAAAAACTTGGTTTTGATTTTCGTTTTATAAACTTCAATCGATATTACAACATAACTAAAGGAAAAAGGTCGATCTTCATAAAGATTTAATGCTTAATTGTCGTCACTGATTTAACTTTTCTTAACAACTTTCACTAATTGGGTGTACCAAATTTTGAAAACTCTCACCTACGAAGGAAGAAACCCGGATTCGGATCCTGACTAGGGCAGTCATTTGTTTATTTATCACGAATGTCTGTTCGCGAATTCCTGAAAGTCACGGGTTCACATTATAAAAAAAAGCATATTTTCATATATCAAGGAAGAAATGTTCAAGTACCATTTAATGAGCATTAGGATTTCCACGTGATACGTACTAAACTAAACTGTATTTACTAAATTGCTTATAGGTACTGTAAAGATTAAGATCTTTACAGCCCTCTGTGTTGATTTATACCCACAAGCTGGCCTAATGGCAATCCGTAATTGTCCCGTCTCTGTCAGACGATGAACTTAGGTGTTTGATTCATTGATCGGGATACAATCTAGACTATCGGTCGAATATAGTTAGTACAGTCGCCATCAGATATATCGGAGCTGTGGAGGTGGTCACAAATATCGCAGCAACGCCTCTATTGTCAAGGCGGTAAAGTGCATGTTAAGATATTTATGACCACCTCCGCAGCTCCGATATATCTGATGGCGGTAATACAATAAAAATATAATATACAGGAAGGTTTTATACTATTGCGATCCATATAGGCGTGCCCCTATCTCACAGTACAGCTGTGTAAGTATATTAAAATTTACCAATATTTAAGGTACTTATACGTTTGTATGTATGCTGAAATATCTTAAAAAATTGTCAAATTATCACTAGCAGTTTGAATGTTCATTTCATTTCATACATTACATGGTGATTCATATATACATCCATTGATGTAATTTATGTATGACACGCGTTAATTTATATTTATATGTCCGCGTGTTTTATTTATGAACGTTTTTGTGTAGTTTTTTTCTGTGAGAGAGTTGACATTTTTTATTATCAATTTCCTAGTGTTAATTTATAATACGTAAGAATGTTATGGATGTGTTTAACCAATTAAAAAGCCTTAACGGGTGCTGGGGACCTTATTTATGGGTATAACAAGGTTTTTAATATATTCGGTAGAAACTGATTTGCATTTTCTGGTAGATATGGCTTTTCATATTATTAATGTTTAAGTATTAAAATAACTATAAATGACGACAGGTCGTCCTTTATTTCAAGATATATTAAAATAGTGTATAAAACTAGGATTGGGGCATTTAAATATTTTTGTTTTATTTTAGTCATATTTACCAGACCACGAACCGTTATATTTTTATTATTTATTAAATACTAGTAAACTTTTTATATGACGACAGGGCTGGCCTAGGCCCGAACTGTCGTGACACATAGGCCATCTAGAAACATCTGCAGCTAATGGATTAATTACTTGAAATATTTAATTGCTTTTGCATTTCATTTGTAACTTGCTAATTAAAGATTTAGTTGTATAAAAAGTTTACTAACATTTAATAACAAATAAAAATATATCGGTTCGTGGTCCTGTAAATATGACTAAAATAAAACAATAATATTTAAATGCCCCAATCCTAGTTTTATACATTATATTATTATATTTTGAAATAAAGGAAGAACCTGCCTATGAAGCCGATGGTCCTGAGTTCGAATCCCAGTCGGGACATTTATTTGTGTGATGTGCACAGATTTTTGTTCCTAGAGTCATGGGTGTTTTCTATGCTTTTATAAGTATCTATCTATTATATATATCGTCGTCTAGTAATTACAACACAAGCCTTACTGAGCTTACCGTAGGATTAGGTCGATTTGTATAAGAATGTGTTGAAATATTTATTTATTTATGGCATCCCTCAACAATATTTCTACTGCTCAAATCTCAATCGCGGTCAGTCATCCAATGCAAAATAAAGTAGACGAGAAGACAAAATTGAGTTATATAAAAGACATTTCATTGGAAATCTACGTTAAGTCCAACGGCCCAGAGACGGATGGGCGATATAAAAGCTAGTGTTGATTAGCGTTGGCAAAAAATTAAACAAACCACCGGTTAACGAGGCTCTTAACGCGGCGACAAGATTGATAACCCTGCTGCCAGAATAAAGTGTTTTACGCCTATAGCAGAACTTTTTTTTAATACCAATGTCTATTTAGGGCTGGTACACAATGTGAAACCCGTAATAATACGGTTTGAAGTAACTACATATACTCTTTGCAAACTATTATATCCAGTTGTCACTTACACGACAAAATACTATCACTACAACGCAGTATTATTTTATTACATTATATAATTGCATTTAAAATATGAGATACTGTCAAATTGGCTGACGTTACTATTATCGCTAAGATTTTTCTATTTACATACCTATAATAAGTAGGTACACTGGCTCAAAGGTTAGTTTTGCAAGTGTTGGCGACAAAGTGGTTAAATTAACTAAATGATGACTGAGCATCATGAATAAGTTGTGGTTTCTACAGAAAATTTGTTGAATGATAAAACTCAAGGGTAGGTCTATATATTAACCCTAAAAAAATTCTTTCAGACCTACTTATTTACATATATCTGGGTTATACATGTTTTAAAGCAACGCGATGCGATATTTTATTCCGTCAATCATACGATAAACGAGACAACGCGACATTAAACGACAGAGATATCTACGCAAATAACAATGACAGCTACCTATGACGCTAAAACTAGAGTTATTTGCAAAAATATGTCAAATTGTCGCTTCAGTCAAGACAATGGGACTTATTACATAATAGCGTGACACACTTATACTGCTTATACACCTAGTAGTTCGGCCATTCGTTCCAGCTCTAAAATTGTCCCTCTCTCGTCTTTATGATAATTACATACAAGTAAGACAAGCAACACATTACACTTGCATACCTTACACACCCCAAAATAATGCCCCGCAAACACGTTACGTAGAATATTGTCCAGTGACATTTCATACTTTCAACTTCAAACCGCGTCAAATCTGTATCCTACACATTGTAAATTAAACCATAATCGAAGCAACATAAAGTCTATAATTGGACAGACCCTTAGTTTGTCTTGCTGCTGTATAGTGTTGAAGCAGCGATTTACGGAGTATGCGCGTGAGTTGCCAAGACCCTGTAAGCGGGTGACACGGCAAAATTGTGTGTCAATCTGCATTAATAAACGATTCAGATGGTCTCAATTAGATGCCGATTTATGTAAACTTATTTATATTGAATGTTATAACAATACAAAAGAAATCTGAGAAAACATCATGAGATTACTATAATATTGTCTTCGGTTGCCGCGATATACGCGTTCGGTTGACCCATGAAATAAAACAACTTAACGGATTATATTGCGTATACTAATTTAAACATCATCCCGACGTTTCGAACCCTTTAGGATCGTTCGTGGTAATCGGGTGGACTCGACGCCGAACCACCACCCGATGACTACGAACGCTGCTAAAGGGTCCGCCACCTCGGGATGAAGTTTAAATTAGTATATGCGATATAATCCGTTTTAGTTGTTTTATTTTACGATTACGATGTAAATGAGAATAGTACCTTTATTACTAAGAACAAATCAAATTATTTCTTATTAAATATTTTGATTCATATTGATTTTTTAGTAACACTACTAAATAAATTATAGATTGAAGTCGATAAGATATACTTAAGAAAAAGTGTCCAGTTCATCCTGCCTCGGACGCCAGCATTGTTTTATTTCAATTTTATATTTCCTTTATTGTTAGTAAATTTAGTAAACTTATTTTTTAATTATTACTACGGCGGGAAACAAGAGTACGGCCCGCCTGCTGGCAAGCAGTCACCGTGGACGTATGTAACTCCAGATGATGTATGTGACATTATCCAGCAAAAGGGACCTTATTGTCGATGGCGCTTACGTCGGACCGCGTTGCGTTTGTATTGCGGCATCTTGAACAACGGCGTAAGCGCCATCGACAATAAGGTCCCTTATCATAGATAATGTCACATATACGCTCATTGCCTACCCTTTGTGCCTCCAAGCTCTATGGCGACCTCTGGGCCGATATGGACGGACTGCATGCCAACCAAAATTTGACTGCACGGCGACTGCACCGTTTCTGTAGAAATTTCAATTGGGTGGCAGTCCATCTGTAATGATCCTTAGTTACTCACCGTCAGCAACAGATGAGTACTTCCCCAGGTGGGCTCAGCTCCAGATTTGTGCGAGATGCCATTCGCTGAACGTCTACTACACTTAGCAAGACAACATTCGTAGTGCCCATCTGTCTTTAGGACATAGTTTTAAGGACATAGCCATAAGTATATAATTTGATTGATATGTTATCATGTATCACGATTATTTCCCGTAAAAAATATTAACACTTTACTAAATGTGAAACAAAACTAACTATAAACGTATCTAGAAATTCTAAAACGTCTTCTCGTGATGGAATTATTCCTGATATCATATAGGACCTTCTGATTCTTCTTACATCATAATATGATATGAACAGTAAATAAAAGCAAAACAGACGAAGGTTAATTACACCCGCTATAATATATATAAAGAAAGGTTCGTATTACTAAAAGACAATGCGTGCTAATAGTAACCCATTAGCCCATTACACTCTTGAATAGATGCAAGTCATAGTATTCTTACTATTCATTCAGTACTGCCTTTTTTAGGGTCCAATTAGTAAAGATTCTTTTTTTATTATTATAACAAATCGAATAATTTCTTAATATTCTTATATTAAACAGAAATGTTTGCCAACCAAACCATTATTCTTAGAAATAAAGAAAAAATGGAAAAAAAATAATTCCCCGTAACGGGACCTGAGCTTGCGACTTCGGGATACTATACTATGTAGCTCAGAGGTTATCAAACGCTTACGAATGTCAAAATAGTAACTCACGCTCGCGCAAATTAGAAACATACGTCAAATACGAGACGAAACGTCAACGCGTTCGAATACGCTCACACAGTCGTTAAGTAAAAACTAGTAAAAACAATTTACACTTGCGGTTTAGTTTCCAAAATGTTCCGCTTGAGGCGGTATTTAGAGTCCCATAGAAATTAAGACAACGCGAACGTGATCGTTGCGTAAAAGTCAATTAACAAATAAATTTTACACAAGGGTACAGTTGGTAGAGCGATGGGCACGGTTCCCAGAGTCGCGAGTTCGAGTCAGCCGGAGGTAGTTAATTTTTCCATTTTTCTTTTACTTCTAAGAACTTCTTCTTAATTAACGATTAATACGGTACTACTCACGTTTATTTAGTCCCTCGCGCGACATGTTTCGGAGAACATAGGCCTCCATTTTCAAGCACTAAGAGTGCTGAGTGTCCGGTCGGTTCGCCGCTCGCGTCGCCGGCCCGCGCGCGACGCAACGTTAATTATTAAATATGTCTCACGTAAGTTTAAATACAAACTTCTTCTTAATTATGTATTTTGTTGTTCAAGTCATATACTTACCCACTCATATCTGCAGTAAAATCTTACTGTAAAAATAAAGCGTCTCTCGATTTCTTAAAAGTAGTTATAAGTTTTATCCGCTTTATGCTAAGAGATGGCAATTCCAAACATTTTATTTTATATTTAAAAAAATATATCTTTCGGGCTTTATCTTCTATCGGATAGAATCATCATGAGGGAGCGGAACTATCACCATAGTTCTATCACCGATGGCAGGCGAATGACGTCAAGCTACATACAGGGTGTTGCTACCTACGCATTTTTTAATTGACAACTGAGATTTCTAAATGTAAGTACGGGTAGTTTTTGTATTCATAAATACACCGCGACAAACCTTCGGAAGCACTCGGGGTTTCCGAGTTTTGCCGTCGTATTGTGTTGTTTTATTTACTTGAGGATAAATATATTTTGTTAGAACCACCCAAAAAAAACAGGAGTTTTGCTCCCTGATCATAATCATCATCATCATAGCAGCCGAAGGACGTCCACTGCTGGACATAGGCCTCTCCCAAAGCGACCCACAGTAACTGTTTCACGCCACCCACATACAGTGGATTCCCGCGATTTTTACAGGGTCGTCGATCCACATTCTGATTTGATTAATATGAAATGTAAGGTAATAACTTGAATTTACTTACTTGCACAGTGTCGATGTTAGGCTCACGAATGATCTAATTACAACGGACGAAGACGATACAAATTAAATACAAATTGTGATTATCAGAAATCCCCTACAATTACGAACCAATGTTACTAATTCTCTAATAAATGTGATAATTGCTCAATTCACATTTACAGCAACAAACAGGGGATGAAAGAACAAGATTCATAATTACCTTGTCATTACGACAATAATTGTTTGTAATTGTTTTAATTATGGAATGGCTGATAGGATTTACTTCGTAAAGAATACTGGCGACATACCGCAAGGGAAGTGAATTTAATATTACAAGTGTTACTTAAATCGGGATAGTTACCACGTACATCGGCAGTGTTGCAAGCGCCATCACGGAATAACTGAAGTTTTAAGTAACAGTTGAAATAGATAACATATACTTAAGAAAAAAACGACGAGGACCTCCGATGTTCGAGACGGGACTCGAACCCGCATCTCCAGCTATCGCGGCTGGAGATATCGAACATCGGAGGTCCTCGTCGTTTTTTTTTTTTTCGAAGGGTGAACGTTATCTATTTCAACTTTTAATTTATATAGTAGTATTACTACTTAAAAATCAAAGCAAATCAAAAAATATTTCATAAAAAATAATTTGATTTGTTCTTAGTTTTAAGTAACAGTTGTAGATTGTTGTAATGTGAACGACCATGATAGCTTAAAATCATTTATGTAAAATTACCTTAATAATAAACATTTGAGGGTTTTTCAATATACATAGTCATACAAAATACAGTTAACATAAATACCTAATACAAATATCCTATCCTATCTTATCAGCCACAGACGGCCACAGCTGGACATAGGTTTCCCTCACAAACCGCCACATGGAGCTATCTCTGTACCCTTACCATGAGTTGTGACATTGAGGTTTTCGATAGCGAGTATCGAGTTTACTATCGGTGCATCACGCTTGTACTATTTTAGTGCTAACGATATGCACAGACAGTAAACTCGATACTCGTTATTGAAAACCAGAATGTCACAACTCATGGTGAGGGTACTGAGCGTGGGGGAGTTCAATGTCATAAACGCTACGTTTGATAGGCGGGTTGGCTACCGCAGTTTGTTACACCGTTCTAATAGATCGTGCAGCGTCTTACGGTGGTATCTGCTCGCAGTTTACGGACAGGTACCCCGGTCCTATATATAAATTTAATCATCAATAATAATCATTTCCAACTGTACCTAAATAATAATTATAATTTAATTCAAGGACAAATCTAGCGAGTTAGATATAATTGTTATCAGTAAACAGACACGCTTAACTGCTTTCTTGCAAGTTTATGTGAAACGCAGTATACAGTCACACTAGACGTGGCACATATGACATTTTAGTTAATACAATATTGCGCTCAGTGTCAACAAAAGCATTCCTAGGGCAGGAAATGTAGACATTGCGAATTTTTCACAGATGAATGTAATCAAGATAAGGCTGGAATGTTTTTCATTTAGGTCATTTAACTGTTCGTAACAAAGGAATTATTTAGTATAAGTAATTGAAATTATAAAACAACAGAAATTACTTCGGAACAATTAGCGGACGTGACATAGACTCCTAGGTAGGTACGTCTTGTAAAGCTATTTGATGGATATGCAGAATCCCTGTCACTACTCCTAAATATATTTATAGTAACAATAAGAGACATCATGTACCTACACGTGCCTTACCGTGTATGGCTATGAGGTATTTGTCATGATCACCAAATAATTTTTACGTTGATATAATTGTCCGTGAATAGTGTGACGCGGCTTCTGGTTTAGTCCGTCCGTCCTTTTAATACAAGCGAATGTCAAATTGTTCACACTATAACATCTGCCATCATAGCTGTTTTCGGGCGGTACTGCCTTGCTAAGCACAGTTATGCTGGCCAGGTTTAGAAAAAGACCCCGTTCATTTATTTGCCTCATTGTCACTCGAATATGCAAGTAAGAATAATAAAGAAACAAATATCCGCAAATACCTAAATTACTCATGACCAAATTCATTTACTGTGTCAAAGTATAACAAAAAACAAGCAATTTAAATTGTTTTGGTTTGTTATTATGTAAACAATTATACATTGTCACTTGCCTTGTACAGACGCGTTCACGGAGTTGGTAAACAAACAGCATTCTTGACGCTGCAAATGTTGACATTGCAAATTATTATCTGACTAGGTCATTAGTGACTTAAATATTTAATGAATATGTCGAAAACAATTTTTTATAGATCCAATATTCTAATTTAAGATACCTAGAAATATGTTTATAACTATAACAATAGCGCGATAAAAATAAATACCTTTAATTTGTTTGCAATTAAAATACAGAGCACAGTAATCTCCATTGTAGACTTTGCACATTGCTTTAATACAAATCTGATTTGGTTTAATCTATGTACTTACGCCAGATTTAGTTTATTCGATACATTGTTCAGTACCCTCACCATGAGTTGTGAAGTTGACGTTGTCGATAACAACTATCAAGTTTACTATCTATGCATCTCGTTCGCACTAAAATAGTACAAGCGAGATGCACAGTTCGATACAACTCGATACTCGTTATCGAAAACGTCAATGTCACAACTCATGGTATGGGTACAGTATGTACATTAGCAGATACTATCTGTCGTCTTTGGTAAAATTAGATTTATATTTATTTTCAAAAATAGTAATTGTTACATTGTGAAAGGTAATACTTTAATGCCAACGTTTACTGTTATGACATTGAATAATTTATTGAATAACTCAAAAAATACAAGTTTTTTTAGAGAACTTAACTTCTTTAGAAAATAACGAATCCGGTTTGTGGTTCTTAAGTCTGTATGAATCCTATAATTTTAATACTAAAGGTTACATGTTTTGAGGAAAATAGCCAAAAAAGCTTAACTTTTATCTCTATTAGGAGTTATTGACAAGCCCGCCCACAGACTTAAAAAATACGTGCAAAATCAATGTTTGCAGATTATATTTGCCTTTACCCGTATGGGCATGCAGAATTTCGCAAGACCATAAACTCAGCTTCACTGGCGCGGTAATTAATGACACCCTGTATATATATGAGCACGTACGGTACTTTGTGGTGTGACCATAAATGGGGTCTTACGGATTATTCAAGTACCTAACATTGGCGACATACATATCAATAAAAATATGAAAAATAGAAACGGATTTTTCAAATATTTTAATAAAGCTGGAGGAAATCGAGTACTTTAGATACTGACAGCGGTACCTACGTATCCTTGACCGGGACCTGTCCTCATGGGACCCTGGGATCCGCTTGGCAACTAACCCCAGGCTTGGCGTAGGCACTAGTTTTACGAAAGCGACTGCCATCTGACCTTCCAACTCGGAGGGTAATCTAGGCCTTATTGGAATTAGTCCGGTTTCCTCACGATGTTTTCCTTCACCGAAAAGCGACTGGTAAATACCAAATGATTTTGACGACCGGTCTGGCCTAGTGGGTAGTGACCCTGCCTATGAAGCCTGCCTATTTTTTTTTTTATATAAATGATATTTCGTACATAAGTTCCGAAAAACTCTTTAGTAAAAGCCGGCGTTTGAACCTGGAACCTCCAGATTGCAAGTCGCACTCTTTTACCTCTGATTATGAAGTAGCAAGTAGTGGATGAAATCTTATTCGCGTTATGGGTAGGTACCTATTTATGTGATTTAATGTGTATATTTCTTGTGTTCTAAAAAAAAGTTTTGCAAAATTGTATAAAACCCACATTTTAACATGGTGAAGTATATCATTCAAAGACACATGCATGTTTAGTAAAACAATAAGTCAGTATGTAGGTATAGTCAAAATTAGTTCAACGATTCTCAATTTTTTTTACTGCAACACTGTTATAAGTCAAACATGTACAATTTAAACAACGTACAAGCAGGGTCTAATAGTTAATAAATAACAAGCTAACAACCAAATTAACCAAATATAATCAGTTCATCTTTATTTGTCTAGTAATAAGAATGTGTACGATATACCTGCATGGCCAGTTGGCCACTTAGTATATCACTAATTAATTAGGCAAAATTGGTTAAACATGTGTTCGGTAACATATATATATGTAGGTACATCAGTGCTGGACAGGACATAGGCCTCCCATAAATTTTGTAGTTGCGATAGTCCGCACGCTTACTAAGCGGGTTGGCAACCGCAGTAGCTTTTGATTCGGTTTCGACGGACGCTGCTGCCAATCCGTCGTTGATCCCCCTTATCGGCTCCAACGACATCCTCGGTAACATGTACTAGTATTGCGATGTATTCTTAGTAAGTATTGCCAGACACTCACATGTGAAAAAACTGTACCCATATATCTGCTGTGTCCCATCCATTCCGATCCATCAAAATGCAAGATGTTTATCTTAAATGATTGTAATAGCTTATAATTTATTCTGTAAGTTCGGCAAAAAACCCACGGACCCGGTACATGGAACTAATGACTGTTTTTGCGAGCCGTACATGTCCACGTAAACTTCTAATCTACATACCGACATATTTTAATATTTGTATGTAGAGTTAAAACATGTAGAACGGGCACTTACAGCCGACTAGTTTAATACCGCAGCCGAAAATTAACTATTTGCTCTTTCGCGATTACAATGAATAAATGAAATAGTAGTACAGGAGTGGTACGAAAATTTGTAGGCGAGGGTCAAAATAATTCCCACAGAAGCGGAGTTTGTTTTTTTTAGTTCTTTGTATGCATCTATTTGACATACTAAAAATATAGAAAAATACATGTGTACAAAATGTGATTTTTCACACGGCAAATATTTGAAAAACTGAGAATTCTCCATATAAAACTCATATTTTGTGTGGTCTCAAATTACAGGAAATGACACACTAAAAACTATAATAAGGTTAATTTTATAATATAAACGTAAATAACAAAGTGGTAAATAAAAATAAAAAAAATTTTTCAAGCAAAAATTTTTTTTTTCTTCTAATGTGAAAATTATAGGTAGGTACTTTACCTGTATAGACTACACACATCAATATACGTTATAAAAATAATAACATGTTTAAAACATTAATATTTGTAATTATACTTATATTATACATAACATATAGGCTGTATTTTAATTAGCACGAGAAAATATAGACCTCACCCATAGACTGCCACATGGAGCAATCTTCAACATAATGTAGTCACTGCTAGACGCGTTAGCGTTAGTTTAGCGTTTGTGGATGTCCGATATTGCGCTTTCCTAGACGTAGTCGCCACGAAGACTTTTCTGTCTTAACTTAACGGCCATCGACTCTCCGAGGTACGTGGCGTTCCCATTGCTACATCAGCAATATATGAGTGAAAAATGCGTTCTTTTGCTCCACAAAAATTGTATCTTCGAAAATTCATAAAATGTGTGGCATCGAACTATAGGAAAATTTATGGTAAAAAAAGGTTAGTAACCAGATGGTAAAAGATTAAAAATAAGCTTGTGCAGTGTTCAATATGTTATATCATCATCAATATTTAAGAATGTTGGTGGAGTCTACTTTTCCCTCTGCCAGCCTTATCACAACAGCAAGAAGGCTGTTACGGGTCTGAGATATGCATATCTTGGCCTTCCTCGGTCTGTCATCCTCTCGATCTTGGTCTCCAAAATTTTAAAATAAAAGGTCTTATACCTCATCAGATGCTATCTACTTATGTCTCACCTTTTATCTGTAATAAACAAATTTTGCAAGATGTCTCCATTAGTCATGATTTCTGTCCAGCATTTGTTATGAAGTTTTTGGTAATAACAAAATTATTGTATTACTGTTAATTTTAAGGCTGAATCTATCAATGATTTCATCATTTTTAAAGTTTCTGCTGTAACTTGTTACTATTCTCTGCAAATGGCGTAATGTCGTCTGCTAATCTTGTCAATTAAATTAAATTTCACAATGAACGTGTTCTTCATATATAAACTTATATGCTGTTTTAGAATAGGAATTCCGCCATCTACTGCAGCTTTACCATTTGGAATATTCGACATGGCTTTCAAAAACTCTTCTTCAAGTATTATTTTCCAATCTATTACCTATTTTACTAAATATGTATACATCTTAATACCTAATCTATCATCTCTAGTCCAGCTGTTCATCTTCCATATCATCTTCATCCAAATCGACAGGACTTATAAAGTTCTTCCATGTATCTTTTCCAATTGTTTAATGTTATTTGTAAATCTAATAAATTAATAATCTTAAATCACAGAGCAATAGAGAACATTTAAAACATTCTATGCCATATGTTTGCTGCACTGGATGATGCCTTTAACTGGATGTACTGGATCAATGTTAAAAGCGAACACCTCACTCACCTGCGGTTCCTAGACTATGTCATTGTCATGTCTGAGCACTTCGGGACCTTAGTAGAGTTTCACAACAGGTAGGGCTAAAAGTTAACATAATAGAAGCATCAAAGATGTCCTTGTCGCCATGTATACGATATCGGTTGGGAACGTTGCTGTCGAAGTTGTTGACGGATATTTGTATCTGGGACATGTAGTCCAGTTAGGCGAATTAAACTTCAAAAAGCAATATCAATATAAGCAATATTCCGTAAAAAAAGACAGAAAAACCGCCATAGCTCGTAGAATTGCACTGTTGAAGTGGCAGTGGTGGTCGATGGCCGTTAGGACAGAAAAGTCCTAGTATAGTAAAAGTTCTCGTGAGGTAAAAATTACATTATTTAAAACCTACTGCCAAAACCTGTACACGTGCAACCTGTGGAGCAACTACACCCAAAAAGCCTTTAGTGCTCTGCGTGTCCAGTACAACAACGCGTTCAGGGGTTTATTGGGGCTGCCCTGGCGCTGCAGCGCGTCAGCAATGTTCGCTGAGTGGAGCACTGACGGCTTCCACGCAGTGCTGCGTAAGAGGGTGGCGTCAATGTGGGACCGCGTGCGGGGCAGCACCAACACTCTCCTGAGGGTGATTGCCGAAAGGGTTGATAGCCCTCTTATAACTCACTGGATGACAATGCATGTTCGATCCAATGAGCATTATGTGTTCAACTAACATTTAGCGTTAACTTTATTTTTAAGATTTTTCTTGTTATTTTACTAACACAGTCTTGTATACAAAAATATGGATACTTGGTGTCTGAATTAAATATTTTCATTTTCATTTTCATTTCATTTTCATAGTGGCGACTACATCTATGAAAGCACAATATCGGACATCCACAAACGCTAAACTAACGCTGGTAGTCAGTGGCCGCAGTATGTTGAAGATTGCTCCATGTGGCAGTCTATGGAGGAGCTCTTTATTTTGTCGTGTTAATTAAAAGTCTATTTTTTGTATTATTTAAGTATAATAGGAAATATTCATGTATTAAACATGCTTTTCTTTTTGTAACGTATACTCTATATAGGTTAAGTTTCATTATCAATTTTAACAAAAAAATAATTTTTTGCTTAAAAAATCTTTTTTTTTTTTAGTCACCACTTTTTAATTTACGTTTATTTTATAAAATTAACCTCATAACCTTTTTTGTGTGTAATTTCCTGTAATTTGAGACCATACAAAATTTGAGTTTTATATGGGGAATATTCATTTTTTCAAATCCGTGTGGAAAATCGCATTTTGCACACATATATTTTTCTATATTTTTAGTATGTCAAAAAGATACACACAAAGAACTAAAAACACCAAACTCCGGTTCTGTGGCAATTATTTTGACCCCAAACGCTATTATCTCCTCTACTATAGTGATATTAAAAGGTATAAAAATTAATCCGAGTGGATATAGTATACTAGGCATCAGTTTGATAATAAATACATATATATTATTAGCTGCCGCCAAGCTCAAATGGGACTGGGCAGGACACGTCTGTCGTATGCCCGATGACCTGTGGGCCAAAACATCTACCCGTTGGATCCCACAAACTGTAAGGCGCTGCGGCAGGCCTCGTCGGAGATGGCGGGACGAGCTTGACGCCTTTGACAGAGACTGGTGGAAAACTGCCGAAGATCGGGATACGTGGAAGAGCAAGAGGGAGGCCTTTGCCCAACAGTGGGACAATATGGGCTCGTAATAATAATAATAAAATAATATTATTAAGCGGGAAACGCCCGAGACGTTCTGTTTAAAAAAACACATATATTCACTTACTGTATTCTATCACTGATCAGTAGGTTAACACAATCAGTACGGTATTATAAACTATTAGGCTTAATTATTTAAAACTGTAGCTTCCATTTACATTTATTTGTTAGCTTCCATTTGCTTTTAGTTGTATTTCTGATGACTCGCATCTAATTCGCATGACTGAGGGAATCTGCAATGCGATTAGACCCAAAATAATTGAACTTGGGACGGCTAAGTAATAACTTGCATTAACTAGTCGAAGAATATTTCACTAATCTTATAAGCCCACAATAAGTTTAATCGATTTCATGATTGCATATTCGAACAACGTAGGGTCTGATACCTTTGGGGAAATAGACATAGTCTTGGGAGATGTTTGAGAGAGAAGGAAAGATGTTGTTAGAAGTATGAAAACGTCAAAAACGAATGGACATTGGACTCGATAACAATGCACTGATTTGAATGCACAGCAATATTATCTTATCTCACGTAGGTATTTAATTACGTGCTTCGCTCTGCATCCGAGGTTAATACGCATGTCATTTGTTGAAATGGAAATCAGTTAATAGTAATATATCAAATATTAATTATTTTTTACAAGCAGAAGATAAAAAAAGATATACCTCAATAAAACTATAATAAAGAAAATTATTAGCTTCTCAGAAGCCCCTATATAGATAAATGAACTATCATCGCGTAAAGGCTAAAATAATCACCGAAATAATAACGGGTTTGGCGATAATTATAATTTGTACTAAGGTAACCTGTAAAACATTTCTCCATGTTATTAAGATATTTCAAAAAAATCTGAGATGTATTAAGTAGACTTTAACTTATGTAAAAAGATGATTGTAAATAGTAAACAAAAATAGATAGCATGTACATAAATCAGTTGAAACAATTCATCAACTTAATGCCTATGTACTGTAAATGTATAATAAAGCATTTCGAATTTTGCGACTTTCTATTCTTCCTAACTCTGCACGCAAGTTTATAAGCCGTTGCTGTCGATATGCGATTATTGACAGTAATTATTTTGACAGTTCGGACGGCATTACAATCGCTCACCGCGCTCACGCGAGTCAGAGGCTATATATACAGCCACCATCTAGAAACTTAGCTGAACAACGATGGAACTTATCCCGTCGCAGTAAAGTCCACATTTAGTCAACTTGTGTCACGGCTGAAGTATAGTCAGTAACAAAAGTAATATGACACAACGCACAAATTCTTATTCTTTTTTTACAAAATGAGCCGTATCACGGTTAATGAATGAAATGCTACAAAAACTTTTAAAAGCAAGCTGTTGTCATATCAATTTGAAAAAATAAATACGGGATAGTGATTAGTTGCCCTAGTTTGGGGTCTCAAGATACGGCGGCGGCGTATGCACTGGTCCACCCGAGCGCACCGACAATTGACAAGTCTGGCCCCTATTTCACCACAGTGACAATTGTCATGATTCCCGACATACGTAAATTTCTGACGTTGCAGGTGTCCATTGGTTACATTGACCGCTTACCATCGGATGGGACGTGTGCTTGTTTGCCACCAACATATTCGTGTCAATAAAATGCTGTTAATTTTTATTATATCGCCAATCGTGGTGAAATAGGGGCCTGGAGGCAGAATCCAAACTCTTAAAATCTGATCTTGATTCATATTACTCTCGCTGCATTGCGCTCATGTGTAGGTACAGTTTTATTATGTTTTTATAGACTATGTACTGGTGCGAACCAGTGAGAGTTATATAGTCATTCCTTCCACGTGTGGTCACTTTACATTGGATTCACAGTAACTATAATAAATGTAACGCAAATCAGTCACTCTTACCTACAACTAACAAAAACATTCTCTTAAAATTTAATTTAGTCTCATATTTACGTTATGAAAAATATTTCTGGTACAAAAATATGTATGCATATATTATTAATTATTATACATATAACGCACTATATTTTTACTACTAACCTCCCTTAAACAGTTCTGTCGATAAAATTCAGAAAAGTTAGCTGGTTTCTGAAGGTCAAGGGTAAGCGTACCTACTTAAGTATATATGTTATTGTCATACAATGTTATATTATTATTATTCTCTCTATTTATCTTCTTTCTTAGATTAGGTTTTTTTACAATACTTTTATAAAAGTAAAATATATCAAAACAATAAAAACATTATAAAAAACCTAACCTAGAGTGCCGCCGGCAACGGGGCAGGGCCCAGGCTGCCGGTGGTTAGGGCTGCAGAGAGAGGAAATAAAAATAAATAAACTATTATTATTTTTAATATTTTCTAGTTTCACCACCCGGTCGTTTAATTGAAGTGCTTTTCATTCTCTCCCGTTCAAAAAGACAAGGACATTTAGCTGAGATCAGCATCATAACCGCTTACTAATTATGGGGTAGTAAAGCGTTGCCACCGATGTATAAAATGTTCCTTTTTGGTGAAATTTAATACATAACATTTTGAATAAAGGTGAATAAGTATGTTTAAAAGCGCAGGATGCTTGCATAACGACCGCCTGCGGTTTTGAAGTTTGGGTTTCGTTCCCATCTCTTACTGAGTAAGGATAACAAGATATACCTAGTACCAGTATAACATGACCTCGAGATTCTTGTCAGCTAGTTTTTGAAGTCAATAGGTACTCTTATTTGATTAAAAAAGGCTATGAGCTTTATAGAACTCGTCTTTAGAAACTCGGGAATCTGCCTTGAGAAAACACATTTTCTTCGACAAAGGACTATCAATGCTGATGATGGAATTATGATTTCGATACGACTTATTACGATTGAAAACGATGTAATATGTTTAGTCAATCTTGCAAGATACTAGTAAAGTTCTCAAATTGGTACTTGTAATTCTCTTAAGTTCTTGTAAAATTTACGTAGTCTGCCTCAAAAGTATATTCGGAAACAAGATTTATAGCGGTCCTTCGGCCACAACGAGTCGTCAATGGTTGGCAACTTAGACTGGGCTAAGGCCGCACCAACACCGATACTTTTCGGAATACCGTGTTACGACGGTCCGAATAACCGGTCAAGTGTGAGACTTATTCGATTAAATAAATAACTCAAAAGTTCCCTACAGATCAAGAGCGCCCCGATAAGATGACCGGAATAAATCAAGTATTTACGGGTATGGTTAGCTACCGCAATGTCTAGTTTAAAGTCCGCATCATGGATCTGGAATCCACTAAAGGAATGAGAATATTTTTGGAATTGTATTTAAAACCTACACTTTTTTACTTTAAGTATAAGTTCATACTTTTCGATATCAGATTGTCTATGATACATACAACTCAACTATAATATTCATAACGATACTTTCCAGACAACTGTAATAATTTCAAAAATAGAACTTTATACAATTTGTATACTAATTTGCGAGACCTGGCAATTTTATCGGCCAATCAGAGACAGTTTTGTAATGATAATGACACTTGCTTTCCAGTAGGTTTCCAGTAAATTCTGTGTTGATACAACAACGCTACTTTGAGTTTTGTTTTTGGAATAATTACTAGAATGTAATATTAAATTTTGTTACTTTCTTAACTCGTAGAAAAAGTATTGTATGCAATCGTGTTATAATCAAGCGTTTCAATCTTGTACCTTACTTAGGCCACTCAGCAAGTTTCGTGGCCTAAACACGGTACTCGACTGAAAAGCTCTCTATTATAACACAATTGTATAAAATACTACTTAAGGCTACTTCCAGTAGGAACAACCGCGACTTTAATATTTTTTTATTTATTTAGTGATAATATTATAATATATCACTTTATAGCATGTTTAAAGAATGCTTTTGAAAACTTTTATTGCATTTAAATTAATAAAATATAATTTCGTCAGGGAATAATAAATTTTAAGTAAGTATGACGTGAATGTCATTGCAAATTCGATCTTAGTACTCGGGAATAAAGTTGATATATATATGACAGTGAGTTTGTTAAAGTTATTCTGACAGGTGTCTGCAACATGACACCACTGACATCATTCCATGCAAAAAATTAACTGATTTATTGTAGTAATAAAGACATAAACTTGGTATTAATGGGAGGATGTGATAGTAGTTTTTTTGGTGTCATAAATTGATACAGTTCTGCGGTCTACCTTCGTAAATTAAATTGTACAATATTATAATATAACTAAAATATTTATATGTAGACGGAAGCATTCACTACTAAAGATTACGGTTAGAAATTTCAAATTAAAGTACATTCGTGTAAATAGAAAGACAATAATAGACTGATTTAATCAAACAAATTGTTTATGGGTGTTTAAAAAACCTTTTAATTTTTTTTTCGAAACCAAATGAATGGAAAAGTGGGAAAACTTATTTTCGCCAGGAAAAAAGAAAGTATCTAATCCTGGTTCTAATTTTTAACTTATAAATAAATAAAGTACCTACATGTAGATTTTTATATTATAAAAACCAAGAAAACTTTTACTTGTTATCGGCACTATATTACTACTAGTCATAAATACAAGATCGATATAAAAAATATTGATTTCAATTAGTCATTAAAATGTTCGTCCATATTGTAAGTATAGGTACCTAAGTAAAGCTAAAGAATCGCGTACATGTGATATCGATCATCCTTGCATTAAATCAATAACCCCGAGTGGGCTTAAAAAATGTTTAACCATCTGTAAGTGGTCCGGGGGGATATAAATCTTTCATGAATTTATTTATAAGCCCGATATTATGTGCATCGTAAATCGTTTAGAGTTTTGTTTTGAAGAAAAACGAATATATGGCCATGTGACCGTTTTAGCATAGTTTATGTATGTACCCACTTACCTACTACTATAGGATCCTATACCTAGTGTCATATGGAGGAAAATATTGGTTTTCCTAATTTTCTTATAATATTTCTTGTTGTTCACGTAGAGTAGGAAAGCCAGATTATGTCGGTAAGCCTCCCAAGAAAAAACATCTTAAAAATAGTTAAGATACAATATTGTTACCATTTTATTTTTCAATTACGATCTAGAATAAAAAACGTGGCGGCCCTTATTTATATGATTAGGTGATAAGTAGTCACAAAAGTATGCTTTAGGACTTTCAGTTTTTAGTACAGTCGCCATCAGATGTATCGGAGCTGTGAAGGTGGTCACAAATATCTGAACAACGCCTCTATTGTCAAGGTCAACCTGCAGGGTCCATGATGGATATTTGCAGCTTGTACCATTCAAAACTTCAATATACCTACCCAAAATCGGCCCTGTTACCTATATAAAAATATCAATTTGATGTACGGGGAAGCGTCTATAGATATAACTCGATTCGCACCCACTTTCTTAATTATAAACAAAACAGAAATTTATGAGGAATATGAGAAATTGAGAACCAACTTACACCGGCTAACTACCTATACGAAAATTTGCTAGTCGCCGCCAGTAAATAGGGAGGCACTTACTAATACTCCGGAATAATGTATATTACCTAGGCAATTCTCCGTTGTAGGTATGGGTATAAAGTGACAAATAGGTATGTTGTAATTGATATCTTATTTAGTATTTTTTCTTTCTAATATGGATTTTTTTAGGCACTAGGCACAAAGAATCATAATATTGATCTATTGCATAAAGAACTGAATAGCGAAGTGCGAATGTATAAGAAAACCTACAATGCAGACATACCTACTTAGTCTGTTTTGTCTGTTATAGAGGAACATGGGTACCTACTTAATATTCAGGAGGTTAAAACCCAAATATTATAAATAGTTACTAATATATTTTTGGTACTCTGCAAACTTTTGGGTTAGATGGACGTGATCCCTCAAAGAGATAAGTTCGCCTTGGTTTTTTTTAGTCACCCTTTGTGTAGGTACCATTATCATTTTGTAAAATAAGGAGTTCTGTCTAACTATATCTATTTACTAACTTTTCTAGACATAAGTATTTTCAAATCCAAAAAATAACCGAAACTTTACAGCGCCATCAAAGCTGTACCTACTTTGCGCTTTTTTCATCATCGTACAAACACACAAAAAGAATTATTACATTATAATAGTACATTACGAGACTCGAAAATGTAATGCTCCAATTTACAAAAAACTGTAAACCCAGTTTATTATCAATCTATATCAAATTGTTTATCTAAATTAACAACATAACAGTACTAACAAACTGCTGATAGACAGATAAGAGAATGAAAGTGTGCAAAATCTTTCACTTCGGCGCCAACCGAAGAAAATATTTGCCAATACAAAAACCTCGTTGTATAAAATTTATCCAGAACATGCCTTGCATACTCTCTCTCTCCGGCTATAGTTTACTTTTTAAAATGTATATCACATATCATATAAGTACCTATACACCTTTATAACATTGGCAAGACAATAAAGAAAGCGCAAACACTTAAAACACTTACCACTTTCATGACAAGACAAACGAAATGACAATGAACTTCACTTGCCGAACTAATTGGTACCGGATACCACACGATACCGGTACCGATACCAATTTCACTAACACAACACAAGATGCAAAAGTTAATGCAAAAACTGCACAAAAAAACACGGCGTTCTATCCAGAGTTAGCGAACACCAAGACGGTCCTTTTGACGTTTAGAACTGGCTAGTTGGAAGCTATTTTCACAGATGTTAAAAAGTTTAAAAGAAGAAAAAGCTGCGTTTGAGTTTGTGTGAACGACGGGACGTCGGCTACGGCAGCGCTCGCGCAGGCCCATCTAAAACTGATCCAACCGGTGTGAAGTTGTGCAGGCGATCGTGACCGGCCGCGATCAAGCGAGATATCGTGGCTCACTTCGTGTTGGTTGTCTTTTTGCTCTGGAGATGAAGGGATTATACTTACCTACCCACGGACGTTGGAAATCCGATCCTAATATTACTAGGAATGATACTCGTAGGCGTGAAATCTAACTGAGATCCAATGACGGTCTAATAAGATGTCAATAGGACATTTATGTGTGACCATCTCTGCCAGTGTACCTACTATACATGTTCCATTACAACTTACAAATATTAACGTTTATGAAATAAAACTACTATAAACCTATTATATCGTGAAAACTGAACTTCAGTTGCATCCCGACGTTTCGAACACTTATTAGTGTTCGTGATCGGCTCAATAACATTATGTTATCCTTACATACTATGTAACGAAATATTTTTTTAAATATAATGAGTAATGACCCATTCTCATCCCTTAAACTATCTAAATAGCCGTCATCAATAAAGAGGCATATGCAACTAAAAACAAATCAATTTCGTTTTAATTATATAGCTTGCTTTTCTTTCTTGGATTTGATTTGGAGTAGATACCGGGTCACTTTTTGTTTTAGGTTTAGCTACCTACCTACTAATAATCTTGAATACTTTCGGAGACATGTAGAGTTCGGCTCGTTATTATAGTGATGGCAAGTAAAAGTACAGGCTTCTATGGTCAATTCTGAATTTGCAGACACTGCAGCCTATAGGCGCTTGCTTCGAATCCTACAGCTCAGTCGGGTTTGCTGATTCTTCAAGTATTGGTATAATATACATAGAATACCGTGTTTGTGATTTGAAACTCTTCACAAACAGTTAAAAGCTATCCAGTGCTAGGAACCACTGAAACCCGGGGTTTTGGACCCGGGTATGTCCTTAAACTACGTCCTACAATGAGAGGTAGGGCACAGCGATGACCATCACGCTTGAATCTGGGGCAGCCCAACTGGGGAAGTACCTCCTCCTTACAGAAGACCACAGCCATAATAGCACTGCTACCTTTCAGGTATGTAATGCTGTGTTCCGGATGGTGAGTAAGGTTCCCAGAGCTCCAACCCCCCTTAAAGGCCTGCAACGCGCTTGTGACTCATCTGGTGTTACGGGTGTCCATGGGCGACGGTAATTGCTTACCACCAGGCAATCCGTCTGCTCGTTTGCCGCCTATGTCATAAAAAAACCCTTACAATCGGGACTACAACCAGGTATGACTCAATCAGCTCTATCCACAATCAGCAATAGGTCGTTAGTTAAATATGAAGTAAGCCCGGACCTAACTAACTACAAAGCAGTTTACGAAACGAGCCAGTCGTGAAATTGACACATTCATCATCCACAGCTAACAATCACCTTCACAATTTAATTAAGCTCGGGATACTAAATAACTCTTGCCTTAACCCATTTGTTATTGAACAAAGCGTTATTCGTAAGAGAACACAACAGAATACCTAAGCATATTTAAATAAATAAGTCGTTGTATGCAATTTCATAACTATTAAATTGAGAGGTAAGTTTTTAGACGCCTCTCTTGTTTATTGTTTTCAATAGCGTAATTTAATGTGGAACAATACTATAGGAGATATTTTTCGTGTACCGTAGCATTATAGGCGATTTTTTATATTGGTTGTTGGCCCTCGAAAAAAAAAACTTCCAATCTTCACCCACTTGGTCGAAATTCTCCTCGATAAAAAACAATAGAAACAAAAAAATTGGTCTAGAAATCACCTTTTAAAATTTTAAAATTTATATATTTTGCTACTGTTTATTTTGTAGGATTTTTCTTAATTCTTGCATAGCGTGTTTGATTCTAGGTACTAAACACAATTTAGCCGTTGTAAACCTCTGAAATATACTTACCTAGTAGCTTATCTTAAAAATAAGTCCTTCAGATAGTAGTCACAACGCATAAGATACTTTTATGAACTTCATTGGATAAACGTTTGATTATCTTTGCATTTGCGGTGAATGTTTGATAACACAGCAAAACAGCAATGTCAATATCTGATATCACGATAGCGAACCGCCATGGCCACCTTTTGTCTCATAATTATTCACTCGAAATAAAACCTAAAAGTTATTAGTTCCTGAATATATTATTGAATGGCAAAGTAGATAGCCGACTATGATACAAACTGAATACTTCGAGATGTTTTTAAATGAAAAAAAAAAACAGTTTTAGACCTTTGCAAATTTAAGATTTAATATTCTTTAAATAACTAGGTATGTATCTAAACAATATTAATAACAAAAAACCGGCCTAGAGCGTGTCGGGCCACACTCAGTATATGGTTACGTAATTTTCCAAGCCTCACAGTAAGTATCCCCAATTAAGTATTAAAAAAATCTTAACACTGCCATGTAGGATATGAACGTTCCATGTACAGCGAAGTAAGTAATGATTACTACCGTTAATATAAATCTATAATAAACCTTTTACTGTACCCAGATGTTTGCAATAGGCAATATGTACCAAATGATTAAATAAAAACTCATTTGATATATTTACGAAAATAAAGAATACGATGGTATATAATAAACTGTTATGAAATCATACAACATTTTTGTTCTGAATTAATTCCAAGATCAACTTGAACTCAGCAGTCTTGACATCCTGGTTAAGTAGAAAGTAATGAATATATTGGTTAATTTGAAGTGACGATTCTTCAAGCCAGTGGAATAGGAAACCAGATGATACAGGAAAACGTTCATAAACTCCTTTAAATTAGGCCAAGTGAATCAACGAACACCATCTCCATCTCACCAGCTTCATGTTATCCTTGTCACCTAAAGCGAATGAGAGAGAGATGCGAGATAGATTGGTCAGGTCGAAATGAATACGAGTAGGTAGTAAATTGTTAATTTGTATCGGTTGACGAATTCAGTTCTTTCGATTTCCAGTAAACAGATTTGGCACGGAGCGTAGTTAAAGTGTAGGTTAAATTTTAAACTAATTGTGGGTTATTATCGGAATAAATTCAATAAAATTATCTACAGTTTTGCCAGGAAAGTGAGTGACCGAATTATAATTAAGATATCAGTATATCACATTATTTAGAACACGGAGAGAACATACTGTCTTTTTCTAAAGCTAAATAGTGTCACTGCAAAAAAGTCACTCATCTTACTCGCGTTGTCCCGACATTTTTCCACCACATTCATCCCAGAATTTGGCGTAAGCACTAGTTTTACGTAAACGGCTGCCATCTGACCCTGTTCTGTGACTATTCCAGTGTAATAATTATGCCATTACGATTGACACTGTTAGTTTTAAATACCTCGGGGACTCGGGACAATCTCTCGAAGGAACTCGGCGTCGCAGTGGCTACTTAGATCGTCTAAACTTCCGAATCAAAACCATCCATGGAATGTCCACAGAAAATGTGATCGGCTAATATTGAGTAAGGCTAAGGTCTCCTATAAACGTCATCGGTCGCTTACAGCGTCTGCGTCACAATGTTTACTACGAGTATAGAAATGTACTGCTATGGTCTCATTCACACGTCGACGTTGGCGTCTTTTTTGTTCATAAACGTTGACGCTGAAGTCAGACGTCGCGTATAGCATAAAATAGGAGAACCAAGCCTTACATGAAAACAAACTATTCCCTAAACGGAAACGAATCTGATACTGATTAGCTTCCATCATAATATTTACTATGATTACTACGATTAGCAGCTGAAACGGGCAGTCCTGTATATTGGTAGGATTGATTACACGTAGATCGAAATCAACATCAAAGTAATTAATTGAACTCGTATTTTAAAAGTCATCTGACAAAGGTTACTATTACGAGGTTTCATTTTAATACATGACCGCGTAAGAGCTGTGTAGTAAACAAGAGTGATTCAGGAGACGTGAGCATGATTAACCCCACCCCACCAATTTAGTTAATAATAAGCTACTGTTACATACCACTCTTAGTGAAGTTAATAACATTAATTAGTAAAAATGTATTTTTTTTTTTCAATTATTTACAAAATGCTTGATCAATTACAATTTGAATGCTCCTGCTAAATTAAATTACGGAAACTCATCAGTCTGCTGCGCTACCGCAAAAAAAAGGTATTCGTAAATTTCGGACGTTATTCTCTGTCACTCTCATGACGACTAAATTGGAGTAACAGAAAGGATGCTCGAAATATGCTACGAACTTCGATGTTCATGTACCATGCCAGGCCTGGTGGTTAATACCTACTATTCAATTTACTTTCATCATAATCAAAGATCTGTCAGAATAATCAAAGCAGAAAGAATTTTGAGGGCGAAATTGTTTCTTAACAAAAAGTGCAAAAGAAAGAAAAAGGTGTTTTACTTAAGTGCGATACTAATGGATACATATATCACTTACTGCATCTTTAGGCGTGATCCAGCTCATATCTTACGAATCCCCCTGTATAAAAAACTGAACTTTTCGCAACACCGTATTATAGGGACCATATGCACAGTATGCTTCGACCTCTTTACCGCCATAATATGAATGAAGTGATGTACTCTGTGCGCCACAGTTTAGTTAGATAACATTTATTTAGTCATGTAATAATACCCGTTGCGTGTGAGGCATTCTATTTGACTGTGACGACTAGACTAGTTTATGAGAGGTAGGGCACAGCGATGACCATCACGCTTGAATCTGGGGCAGCCCAACTGGGGAAGTACCTCCTCCTTACAGAAGACCACAGCCATAATAGCACTGCTACTTTTTAGGTATGTAGTGTTGTGTTCCTGATGGTGAGTAAGGTTCCCAGAGCTCCAACCCCCCTTAAAGGCCGGCAACGCGCTTGTGACCCCCCTGGTGTTGCAGGTGCCCATGGACGACGGTGATTGCATACCACCAGGCAATCCGTCTGCTCGTTTGCCGCTTATGACATAAAAAAAAAAAGACGACTGGCGGTATAGAAGTTACTTATAATTTCCCTGCTGAAAGTTAGCATATCATAATGATGTGTGATTTGATCTGTTGCCGTTTAGATTTTCATTTTTCCGGGCCGTCTTTCGAGCGCGAGTCAAAGGAAACGAGCAATGAGACGAATGAGGTATTCACATATTCGCCATGGTGCCGGTATTGGCAGTGACAGTTAAGCTTGCGTTCTAATCTATATAAGTATATATAAACGTGAAAGTCCTGACTGACTGACTGATCAACGCCCAGCCCAAACCGCTTATCCTAGATAGCTGATTTTTTCACAATAGATAGTTTATATACCATAAAGACCCACTAAGAAGGGATTTTTGGAAATTCCATTAAGGGGGTAAAAAGGGGGTTGAAAGTTTGTATGGGGATTGCGTAAAATTCAAAGCTAGAGACTTGAAATTTTGTGTATACACTCTTTATTCAAGCACAAGAAAAGTAATTTCAGCGTTTTTTGATGTTCATCCCCGAAGAGGTCAAAAAGAGGGTTTTTCTGCACGTGCGAAGCCAGGGGCAAAAGCTAGTTATTTTATAAGTTAATAAGCCGTGGTCCGATTCACGCTCACACTGCTCACAGAGCTTACTGTTAACGAGCTCAAGGTTACGAAAATGGCGTTTTGATTCGGACCAGTGTTTGAATTTTTTATTATCTATATCGATGATTACCTACATAAATAATTATATATCGTAAAGTCTCATTAACTTATAACTGTTGTACGAAAGTCGTCATCGAGCGGAAGTGATAATGGAATACCAGTCAATAATTCAGTGACAAAACCGTTTCTGTAGCAGTTCAGTTATCCTGATTGGGTTCGCCCCACTTGGTTGTTTTTTATGGGGCTTTTACTCAGGCGTATTCTCATAATACTCGAACTTATCTTATTTGGTAGGTACTTCATTGCTTAAATAGATTGTTCTTAATATTTTATTCAGAAGCAACTAAATACAATCAATAATTTAAATTAACAGTAAAAATTCAACTAATTCTAACATAACATATAAACTTCTCATTCCCCGAGACGACTGGTACCTGTTGCAAATGTGCCAAAATACTGGCGGCATTGCCACGCTGTATTGTTCTTAATGTTAGAAAGTTACAGCTATTGTAAGACCACGCCCGTTTACATCTAAATATTAACATACATATATATATATATATATATATATATATATATATATATATATATATATATTATTTATTTATATTTTTATTTATATGCCCGCCCTATTGGAGCCAACAGGGATATGCAGAAGCGACGGCAAGAGACCCGACGGAATGTCCCTAGTCCCTTGGAGTATGGGGCGGGTGCTGGTTTGGGATGCAACCTGCGTCGACACACTAGCCCCGTCCCATCTCCAAGTTACTTCCTTAAGGGCGGCAGCCGCTGCAACCGCGGCGGAAAATGGAAAGTTTGACAAGTATAGAGGTCTCAGCGCCGAATATTGCTTTGTCCCTTTTGGCGTTGAGACCCTAGGTCCTTGGGGCCCTAGCGCTCTGAGTCTTTTCAAAGATATTTCGAAGAGACTCAGAGACGCTACAGGTGACCGGAGAGCTGGCAGTTACCTCGCTCAACGCATCTGTCTCGCAGTTCAGCGGGGTAACGCAGCCAGCGTCTTCGGCACCATGCCGAAGGGACCTTTTTTAGATTTAGTATAGTTAGTTTTTAGTCCTATTTTTGTATTATTTTATTATTTGAGTTAATGTTTATATACTGTATTTTTATACTTATGACAAAAAAATAATATCCCCCTTTATATATATATATATATATATATATATATATATATATATATATAAATACTTACGTATACGATCATTACCTAAGCATGTATGATAACCATAACTACATAAGTACATATTTTCAAAAATAGTTGTGAATCCCCAGCGAATCCCCTGCAGATTGAATTAACAAATAAATTTTCAGAATACAGGTTGTGGAGTTAAGCCCCTGAAATTTAAACGACAACTTTTAAATGTCTTCCGGAATGTTAATGTCCGTCCGTCCAGAATTAAGGTTGGATTAACCCGTCATTAACGTCTTCGTCACTATATACCTAAAGATTACGGTAATGATAGTTGCGGTGCAATATTTAACGTTGATAAAGTTTTTACAATTGCATTTCAAACGTACTGAACTTCTAGTAACTTTTAGAAAATGAATGTGTATATTTGAGACAGAGCCCTGAGTGTAAGTTTTTAACGTAACTTTACGTCACGAACACGTTTGCGTTGCCCATATAAATAACATTATCAATTTATCACTTACGCGTTCGTAAACGTTCTTTTACGTCAAAAGAAACTTACACTAGAGCCTCCGATGAAAACAATTAAACCAATGTTTTTAAAAGTAAAATTGTTTCCAGAGTAAAATACAGAAATACAAATAAGGAGAACCACCAGGAAGTTTCAGCAATAAAATAGTAATTTATTTATCTCCGATAGTATGAAATGACCGGCGCCCACGCAACGTCGCGCCTCACCGTTAGAGCTCCTTAAAATAATACTGAAATTTTATTGCTTCGATATGTTTATATATAAAACGATCTACATCCTAAATAAAAGATTTAAATTGTTTAGAAGGCTATTAATGATTATAATGGCATAGGGATGTGACGAGCCCATCGCCCACTTGTTTCCTTAGGTCAACGCAGGGCAGCTTGTGGCGAGCTGTTGGAGAGTAGTGAGTAGTGACACCACTCCACCTCCCTCCGATTGTCGTCACTAAACTGCGGCGCTACCGCGAAGGACGATATTCGTAAATTTCGGACGATTGTCTCTGTCACTCTCATGGCGCCTTAATGGGAGTAAAAGAGAAAAATGCCCGAAATATACGAACTTCGTTGTTCGCGGTACCGGGCCTGACCACTGATTTAACTTTTATTTGACAATTAAGTTAATTGGGTGTCCCTGAAAGTGAAATTGCCCAGGTACCCTAGTGCCCTTGGGGTGCATTGTCGGAAAGGAAGGACAGGTCCCCTGCCTCTGGCTTGTCCTAATTTCTTTGAATAGGAGCCTACAAGAGACAATTCTGGATTTGCAGACGACATATCATCAAAGTATGAAAACAATGAAACAGGCCCAAACTTTGCTTTGTGGCATCTCGGCCGACCTCTAAAAGCGCCTAGTCATTGTTATTGGAAATTTGTTTGTTTGCTTAACGCCTTGTTGGACTCGACTGACGAATCGTGAATTAACTGGCCATGGATCTGCATTCACAATGAAAGCACGAGTGCGAGTTAACCAGAGGCGCTACAGCAAGAAACGATATTCGTAAATTTCGGACGATTGTCTCTGTCACTCTCATGACGTCTTCATTAGGGTAAAAGAGAAAGATGTCCGAAATTTACGAATATCGTTTTTGGCGGTAGCGCCTCTGCTTAAGGCGTCATAGATCTACCAATTTATCACAACAACGGACAGATATGCAGCTTTAGCAGCAGAGAAGACCCTTTATTATACGTACGATAAATTAATTTCTAAGTACCTAAGTTAATTACGAAATTGTAGGATACCACACGGACTAGATTGAATCTAGGTAATGTACAAGTAGCATAGAATACCAAGCTTGGCACTGCGATACTATTGCGACCAAACGAAAATAAGATAAAACACCTCAGTCAATACTGGTGTCACTTCACCAACAGTCTGCAAGTGACTGGAACGACATACAGTGCCAATCAAAGTTCGTGTTAGGTGTTGTATCAATCGATGTTTACAGATCGATAACTGCCTATATACTCGCGGTCAAATAAAGCGGGTCCATTGAAAATGTCTGTTATTTTTAAATCTGCTGAAATACTCTTAAAACCTTAAAATTATCTGGTTCCGGTGCCTGGCAATATGGTAGACTGAGAAGTAAGTTATAGCAAGGGATCGATGTATGTACTTACTGTTGCACTCATCGGCTGTTGCTGTAAAGTATAATTTTCGGGTGAGACGCCATAAGGTGACTGTAAGGCGGCGACTACGACTCCTTGAAGCTAATTTGAAACCACGTACATAGGTAATGCATCATTACATTATCAAATATGAAAATCCCTGAACACCCCAAAATAGGGTAACGAAGATTTGTTAAGACAGAGTAAAATTTTCTGATGAATGACAGGGGCTTCGTTTTGTTCGAGCTGTATTTGTGAAACAGAAGTACTTAACTGAATTTGTATGCAAATCTATCCAGATTTGAAGAATATATCATGTGTAATTTCTTAGAACAGTTAATGAGCTGAATAGTTTTCCCTATAATTCCCTATAAGTAACCTACATAGGTTACTTATTACATGTGAGTACTATTATTTACACATGTAAATATAATAGCATTCACATGTAAACTTAGGTTACTTATTTTATCGTATCACTCTTTAGAAACTTCCATACTTATTCTTAACTTTCTAACAGTTAATGGACCTATTAATGCAGTCACGATTAGTACCATTCGTTCCATTATATGCTAATTTATGAAAATCTGCTGATCCTGATTAGACCTCACGAGAATTAAGTTATTATTAACAGTGCATGAAACAAATATACTTTATTATTGAATATATTTTCACCTCATTAGCTCGCAAAGCCCGCTTTTATTCTTTAACAGATAGCAAAACTACATTTATTCACACATGTTTTGTTAATTTTTTTTTGTTTTGTTGGCTAGGTTGGATGTAATTTTAAATGATGATTTTGAATGATAAATGAATGAAAATGAATTTTGAATTTTTTAGAGTTAGTATTTTCTTTACAGTAGAGAGATGAAATTTTTTCCTAAGCAAAGTTTGACCCTCAATGTTGATTAGCTAGCTCGGGTCTCAATAGCACGAGAAAGTAAACACGAACTTTGCTCCCTTATACAACAAATAACTATTTAGGGGTAGTAGGTACTTAGGTACATACCTACTAGATTTCGGTATCTCCCTCTCCACCGCACGAACCCTTGCATATCCTCGTGATAAAGACGAAACTAGTAAATTTTCGAATTTTATATATGTTAAAAATATGGCGCGTTTTTGTTGCTGGTTGAGTTGGCTCTCTCAGTGCTCTCAGCTGCTCCACTCGCGGAGCAGTAAGTACCAGGAGCACATAAATTACACAAAGTCAAACTATTGGTAAGGCGCACAAAGCCGAAAGGAATGACATAATTTAAGTTTATTTCTTGCGAATTGCTTATGGGTATGACTGGAATATAATGCATTATATTATAAAAATGAATTTGACATTAGATAAATAATTCGTTGTATTTTCTTGTTATATTATGCCACTAATAGACACAATTTCATTTAATGAGGTAAGATTCACGCGTGTAACGGAACTAATACTAAAACTCCTTTCTACGCAAACCTAATGTGAAAAGGTGTTTTGGCATTTTATAGTAAAATACGCGAGTTATAGCAAAATATTCCAATAAAATGATATAATAAAGATACATGCTATATCATTTCATAAATCATGGTTTGATTACTTTTTTCTAGATGATTATACGATATGAATCGCATTGGCAAAAATAACGGTTTCTGTAGTGGACAAGTGAATCGGAACGTACAAACAATACGATCTCAACGATCTGTCAAATTATCAAACACCGAGATTGTTATAGGGGCTCTTAATAAGTTTGTAAGTTATTTTTCATGTTAAAATTAATGTAAAAGTATGTTTCCCCATCACATGCTAGTTTTTAAATGTATATTAAGTTACGAGATTCAGAGATTATACGACTTTTAATTTATAATATGGAATTATAATTTAATGTTATTTGTCCTACAAGGTGTGGCCAAGTCAGTTTACTACATTTTTTGTATTGTTTCTTATATTTCAGAAGCCTGACAATTCAGCACAAAGGTATTTTGACTGACTCAGCATAATATTAATAGAAAAAAAACGTTTAAATAGCGAAAATGGTCGTGCTAGAATCTTGTTGGTCGCCCTGCATTTGGTCTTCTAATGTGAAGACCGGTAGCCGAGCTGTTGCGGTATACACGGCAGCAATGAGTGTGGTGCTAATCACATTTATCAGCTACCAGCTAGCAGGAGGTGACTCGTCACAGCTATGGAATCCTTTGTTCGAAACAGATGTTCGGGGCTGTAAGTACTTTGGCAATTTTATTAGGGTGTCATAGATTATGCTAGCCTGTAGAAAGTAAAGCGATCGACAGTTCTTTCCCTTAAGCAATCTTTGTCTAATAAAGCATTGAACTATTGTGAATAAATAGCATAATTTTTTAGCCACTTGAGTGCAATTCAAAAAAGGTACTGTGAAGTGCCAAGAATCCGCAACCGTAGTTGCGCAAGGCACGTGAGTGGTTATCAGTTTTATTTTTATGTATGACGTTGTTATGTCATGAACTGTCAGCAGTTTATTATTACAATGCTGCATTTAATAATGAGAAGAAAGTCTCAAATTATTCACAATTGCATGTTCATATGTATAATACAATTAAGTTATAGCAATATCAAATTCAGCCTATTTTTTTTCTAATATTATATACGGCAGGTCACATTTTGTTTTGCAAAGATGGCAGTGAGTCTACTTAGTAACAAAAATGAATAAAATGGTAACGCACCCACACATTCCAACCACTTTCTTTACCTTCAGCTGATTTAGTGTGTTTAGTATAGCTATTTTTATTTATTGAGGATAAATAAAGTAAAACATTTTATCAATTCTCTATATTATCCAAATTAAAATAATATTTGTTGTTTCAGCAATGAAAGTTTTTGGAGGCATTTTTATTTGCATTCTTGGTCTACTGATAATAGCTTCAATTTGGATGGTAAGTAGTAGATGAAATGAAAATAGCCTTTATTTCAGACAAGTACATTTTGTTAGTTGTGTTTATAAATGTTTGAATTATAAAAATTAATTATTATCTGTATGCCTTTTGTAGGCAAAGGCCTCCCCTAACCCCTTCCACTCATCCCTATTCATTGCTACTGTAGTCCAAGTAGTAGATAGTAAACATATAAAAAAATAAAGTTTATAAGTTTTGTAAGTGTTTGATGATGTGATATAGTGTTCGGAAATAAATCAATTGAAAATGTATTTCTACAAATTGATTTGAAACACTGCAATTTATAATATTTGAGGGATAAGAATCATCCTGTTGTTTACCAAAACAGCCATAATAAAATAATGTTGTAAATAATTTTCAGGTAATTGGCATAAACATATGGATGCGCGGCCTGATCCTGCCCTGGCTGATCATCATGGGACTCATCATTTGCTTCCAACTCATCTTTGGGTTATGGCTAATAGGAGGATACTACATTTATGTAAGTTACTTGCCAATTATAAATATTTTTCTTATGCAAGCTGGGCTCCAGCTTGCATAAGAAAAATATTATATTATATTATAAATATATGGCCTTTTCTTCATGAAAATCATAGACTTGCAGGTGAGTTAGTTAAGTGTCTCACCAAACCGGTCGTTGCTGATTCGGCTAAAGCCGGCCGTAAAAACCTCGTATGTCCATGCAGTGAGCGAGAACCGTCAGATGGAGTCTGGATGATGTTTGTTTCGCTCTTAATGCAAGCAATTAGAGGTTTTTACGAAGCGCTTTAGCCGAATCCGCGTCGACAAGTTTGGGGAGACCCTAAGCCGACGGGAATGGGCTTGTATTGACACCCCACAGCTGCTAACAGTAGAATCTATTTAAAAGACACCAATCATGTCATAGTTGACGTTGTACTGTACAATATTACAAATTCTTGTTGGGATTGTATACGAAAACCAAACTAAGAAATGAAAACGAAACTACGTTAAAAGCTTCATATTAAATATGAAATATTATTTGTAGACAAGAACCTTTCCATCCTTTCATTTCTCTTTTCTTCCTGGCTTTGTCCTGGCATTTTGCCACTGCTCATAGAAGCCTGGGATTCGCTACTAATCCCAGGAACAGGCGCACTAGTTTTTACGAAAGCAACTGCCTACTGACCTTTCCACCTAGAAGGTAAATAGCCCTAGCCAAAAAACGGCTAGTAAATATAAAATGATTTCTATTTTATTGTTGTCTGTTGTTTAGAACACATATCTATTAATACATAAAACGATAGATAAATGTATGTAAAAATGACCTGGAGGTTCATAACTCATAACTGTGAAACATTAAAAATATACATAAGCGAATACATGAAAGAACATAAGTAAATAAAGATATACAAGTACATACATTCCGAAAAAATAATTGATACGAGCTGGGGTTGGACTGTCCTACATATTAGGCCAGGCCACTAGCCTTGATTAAAATCTGTGTTCTTTCCATAAATAAAAAAACACATAGAGGCACATAGAGGTATAATTTCTTATGCCTCTATGTGTTTTTTTATTTACTGATTTCTGTTTTTCTTCTTGCGCAATACTATTAGCCACAAGATGCTGGAATTAAATGAATTTTATTTATAAACTAAAACTGGATTCAGAATATCCATATTCACTACTTTTTTTATTGTATATTACAGCTGGATGCAACATTTGCTGCTCTGGTCGACTTCCTCTTCATGGCCTATAATGTAAGTATGATAAAGCGTACTTACTTAGATAGATATAAGAATATATGTGGAAAGGCTACGAAAATATTTATCCTATAAAGGAGTATTTAATATAAAATGCGTGTCCGATATGTGCAAAACAGATGCAGTCTGTCCATGCATGATTAAATATAAATATACTTTTAATATTTCGGGACAATCTTACACAAATCGACCTAGTCCTTCGGTAAGCTCAGTAAGGCTTGTGTTGTAGTACTATATATAATAGATAGATACATATAAATACTTAACTACATAAAAAAAACCCATGACTCAGGAACAAATATCTGTGCTCATCACACAAATAAATGCCCTGACTGGGATTCGAACTCAGGACCATCGGCTTCATGGGCAGAGCACTACCCACTAGGCCAGACCGGTTGTCGGCCTGAAATATTTAAGAGTCCCTTTTGTTCTGATCGACGGGGTGGTATGTGTAATCGACTAATCGTATATAGCACTGTTGGCTTGCTTATTGCCTGGTGGTGGTGACTCAACTATAGCTCATTCCTAACTAACTTCCAACTATTTTTTTATTCTTATCTGTGATTGTTGACTGTCAAAAAGAATATGAAAAGGAATTTAATGAAAATATTAAAGAGTACAAGGGATTGACGGTTGAACCTCAAAATGGCGAAGTTGTCTTGAAAATATATTTTTTGTTTTTTGTTCAAACGTAGTTTAGTGTGTAATATTGATACCATATTATGCAGTGATCTAACGCAGAAATGTGCAGCTAATGAAGAATAGATTTCAAAACGTGTTTCACCACTATTTTGGTCATCACCCGGTAATCCCGGGGTCACGGCCGCCTCTTAGCTTTCTGTAAAGTCCAGCTACCACTTTACAAAACGCAAGGCCTACTACCGAACACGGCCATGCTCTAAGGGCAAACTTATATGTTATTATACTTATTTATTATTCTACTTGACACTGGCGAAATCATCGATTGATTTATTGATGGAAGCCATATTTTTTTTAAAGAAGAAGAAGAAAAAAGAGTACAAGTATAGGCGTATTTAGGTATAACGGTTTTGGAAGAACATGGATGTACAAATATGCGAATTTATCGGAGATAAGTTTCCAAACGGTATATCCGTTAACACAAAACAAAGTCAATATTATATGTTGACCAGGTTCAGTTACGATGAGTTTGATACTAAATGAACTTAAAATTTAATAAATTATGGCTATGTATTTTTATTTCAGATCTACTGTTGGCTCTGTGTCTTGTCCCAGTATCAAATAATCTTAGAGATGCAGTCACCTAATATAGAAATGTTGATTGAAGAATAACTAAGGCTATGGCGCAATGATAAAAAAGGTAAAAAAAAGTGTATTCATTTCCAATATGAATGGAATGTAAACCTTTATATAATGTAGTTTACATTGATTGCCTCTAGGTGGCGTTAGTAGTATGATTTGACTTGTTAAGTACTTTTTAGCATTCCTGACAAATAAAATAGGTACCTAAGTAAATAGACAACTATTTCTAGAAAATATTATTCAATTTGTAAAATGGTTATAAGAACCGTAAGATAGTGGTAGTGCTATTTATGGTATGACACCTGACAAGTTTTAAAGCAGATAGTCTAAACTTCGTAGTCAAATAAAAAATGTTGTATTCTTATTATGAGCTATTAGCTTATCTCCTTTATCAATTTTATTTTGTGAGCTAGTAAAATAGTATTGTGTAAGACTTACGTGTCCGTCCTTAGATATTGTATTTATAGACTATAAATAATATTATTGTTATATGTAACTGTTTAAGCTAACTCGAAATTGACTTAAACATCATGCATTTATAAATAACTTTACTATATTTTCAGTAATACTAAGCTGATTGACCATGTTTTTGAAGTGCCTGACATCAAATTTTATTTAAACTATATATACTCGTACCTATTTAATATATTTAGTGTAAGAAAACGACATAATTCCGTCCTTAGAAATACATTTTTATTATTTTTGATGAATCTCATAATTTTTCTAAATGTAAGATATTTAATATTCAGATATTCATATGAAAAAATTGTGGAATGGTCATGATATTTGATTTGTGATGAATTGGTAATACCTAGATATACATTGAAACAGCGCATTGTATGTAGTACGTGATCAAGCTCAGTAGCTAAAACCACATACACCACAAACCCATATTACCCTGGTTTTCGCGGGCTAAGTTTCCACAACTCGAAGTCTTATCTTACGTCTATTTTGTGTGAGGATTGTCGGCATTATTCTTGGTGTCCCGGTGTCCGATATATTTTGCCCGCAACTGTTTTTTCTGCCACCATGGATATTCGTAATAGATTTTTTTTTTTTTCAAAATTTCTTTTTGCACTCTTCGACTCTCCGACTGCTTCGACCAGTGAAGCGATAACTTGTTGATTATAAATCCAATCAATTGCGACTCAGACTCGCGCCAAACTGGTGACACACAATTAGCTAGTCTACATTATACACTATATTATTAAAGGGGTAATAATATAGTATGGGAACCGAATTTAAATATTTATTTTACTTTTTGTATAGCAGCAACAGAAATTCATCAGATACAGCCTGGTGACAAAAATATGTATGGACAGTGGAGTCTTTCAGTCTTAATAGGGCCCTGTTCAAACCCTTTGGGTATGGAACCCTAAAAGTTACACAGCCCAAGTCGAAATATGGAGTTGTATTTATATTTAAGTACCTCAATCTTCACTATTAATCTATCTAGTAATATTTACTCTATTTTTATTATTATGATATTTTGTGTTAGTTAAGAAATTGAAGAATTCATATCTAATCCATTTTATTTTTAATAAATTTTTAGAAATTATTATTCATTGTTTGTATTGTCATCACTCATTAGCGATGGCCTCTGCTTTTCCAAATTGCCTAAGACAAAATATATATTTATGGCAAATATTTTTGACCACATATTTATACAAACACTTAATATTTTTCTATGACCTATATAAAATAATAGAAAAAACAGGAGCCGGAGAATGCCGAATCATGTTCAATGTTGAAGGTAATTACGTAGTTTAGCTACCTTACCCGTCTGATCCGAGATTTAAATATTATATTCAATTTAGTTTACTTTGTAAGTATAACTATAAACCTACTATGAAATGGTTCTGAAGAAAAAGTAGTACATACATAACTTAAGAAAGAAACTAAACTACTCTCTCAGAAACAATAGTTTTCGATCCGTTACCCGAACCACAGAGTGCTAAGAAATCATTGTGATAGTCAATATACTCTGATTCCGATGGCGAAATTCCATAAGTCCATAACCGAACCGAATAATAGTGACCCGCTACCGCGAACATGGAAGTTCGTGTATTTCGAGCATCTTTCTCTTTTACTCCAAGTAAGGCGTCTTGAGAGTGACAGAGACACTGCCCCGAAAACGAATATCGTTTATTGCGGTAGCGCCGCTAATCCAAACTCAATGTGTATTACTGCGGAACTACTATTAACCGGGTGTAACGACTTAGTTCTTGCCGTACATAGTAGATGGCACTATTAACAATAAACGTATAATATATTGCTTCTGAAGTAGATGGCGTTAAGAACAAACTTATATACGCTTAGGATTTAGTTATTATTTTATTATATTATGTTATGTATATCAAAAGTAATACTTAATTTAATTATTTCTTAATATTAAATCGCTATGATTTTATAATCCAATAGTAAAAATCACAAAATTACACCTTCCTCCTACTGCGCTCCTGGTAGTTTGGTATCGCAGGGTTACGTCATGACAGCTAGCGCAATCCATAACCACTTTGGTTTTATAATGTCCTAGTATATTCAACATAACATTGTTGCTTTGATTGAGTTTTGTGGGCTTGATGGGTTGGACAGAAAACTTGCAACCTATGTGCTCCTAGTAATTCAACGCTACTGGATCGACAATATTAATTTTCCGCGACTTGTATAATAAAATAATCCATTCTCCGTCAACAATTGTGTTGTAGTCATTTTGTGTTTTTACCATTTTAAGTTTTGCACTATGAGCAGATGTAATTCTGATGTTTTTTTCCGTGTAAGACTAACCCGTCGTTATCTTAGACATAGATACGTTAAGTTAAGACACCAAGGACCGCGAACATCGTAGTTTCGAGATTTTTTCTCTTTTACTCCAATTTAAACGTAATTATAGTGACAGGGACAATCGTTCGAAATTTACGACTTAATTTTCGCGTTAGGCCTTCTGTTGTTATATTGTACCTACGCCAATCAATCGGTCACTAAAATATTGTACATTTAGCGTCAGGTCACATATTCACATCCAGATTATGATACCATCACAGATTATGATTGGTTTCTACTAAGGCCTAGTACCGCGAATATCGAAGTTCGTAAATTTTGAGTATCTTTCCCTTTTACTCTAATTAAGACAGCAAGAGAGTATCTAACTGTAGACTGACTGAGAGTAGCGCTGCAGAGGCACCACCGCCAAAAACGATATTCGTTTTCGGACGATTGTCTCTGTCACTCTCATGAGTCTCATTACGTCTTAATTGGGGTGAAAGAATAAGATGCCCGAAATATACGAACTTCGACGCTCGCGGTACCGGACCAGGTTCCTGCTTACCGCAGAATAACCTACTCACAAAGAAGGTTCCTACTGTATTATGGTATCATATTATGAAACTTCTCTGAATTTGATGTAGTCGGAATTCTGGTCTTTTATTTCCCTTACGATTAGTGATTAATCTTTGTAAATATAAAATAAATATTCGTTGTGCACTAAAATCCTGGCGGTATTACGTTTCAAATTAGATATGTGTGTACAAGGGCCTAACGCGAAAATCGAAGTTCGCTTGTCACTCTATGATGTTGATGAGACAGGTGCCTGAAATTTTCGAACCTCGATTTTCGTGGTAGACCCCTGGAGAAAATAAATCGGGCTTTATTGAGTAAGTGCAGTTAATAATTATATTTTACGTCACACTGGGCGGTAAGAAAGATTTACCGCCCGAGGACGCGACGGAAAATCATACTTTACACCCAGATGAAGACGTAAAAGTATGTACGCACCACGGGCGGTAATAACGAAGGCCTCAGATCGCTTGTTTATGGCCCTCACCTCGCGATCTGTGACATTCTTTGTTTCACCGCCCTGGGTACGTAATACCTATACTATTTCGTATCTATATAAAATACAATGCAGCGGAGTCAAAAGAGAATATTGTAAGGAAAACGTGATTTTGGTTCACTGTCAAACGGTTTTAAACACAAAACTATCGTGAGATTAAAACATATTAATTGTATAAAAGCGGGTAACTCACGTTTTATAAGTCGAATATTGCTCGACATGTTTCACTCCGTAACGAGGAGCATAATCATGAGCCATCCGCTCCTCGAGCTTGATTATGCTCCTCGTTACGGAGTGAAACATGTCAAGCAATATTCAAACGGTTTTGTTTATTTACCTATTATGGTTTTGTCGTACTTACCCAAAGTCTTTATGCGATTGCGCTAGCTTTATCTCTACTCACCGATCTCCCCCTATCGGCGAGTAGAGAATAATAAAGCAATTTTTTTTTCTTACCTTCCGAATATTGCTTGTATGAATATGGTGAAAAATATCTTCCTTAGGTACAATTAATAAATGATAAAACATAATTAAAAATCTTAATCATTTAATCAGAGAAATAATATCCTCCATTTTTTGTTCATGTTACAAATAAAATAAAACATAAAAATGTACACGAGAAGAGGCTTAAGTCGAGGTACAACTGAAACAATCGAATTACAAGCCAAATTCCATGTAAATTACAACTTTGATACAATATTATGATAATTACCTTATTATTACGATACATTAACGAAGCCGTATAAAAATCGAAAGAATAACTTTTGTCATTCGTATTGCACTGTTAATAATAGCATAAATATTACCAATTTTATTTATAACTGTTACACCTAGTAATTTAAATAATTATCTATTTTCGTTCAATAAAATATTAAATTAAGTATAATTTGGTTTCAAAGTATTAACTGGAATGTGTTGAGTATTTAAGTTTCTGTAGTTTGTCATGATACTGATGACGACCTTATATTTTCGGAAGGTTTTAATTTGCAAGTTCAAGTTTACATCATATTTTATATTGCGAATGAATGAAGTAAGTAGTTAAATGTGATAACAAGAAATTTCAACATCAGTTGAGGTATCATATTTTTTTAATACATTATATATTGCTTTTTGAACGACCTTACGTTGTAACATCTGAATTTAAAAAACAATTAAAAAGTTTTAACACAATTTGAGAACTGTAAAAATGAACAACTTTACTAAACTCCTTAACCTACAATGATATAAGTAGTATGTACAACGAAATCTTATTTCCAACTAAAATAATATACAGTACTTATTGCCTAAAATTTACAGTTACAGAGTCGTACGGTATCCTAAGTACAGTCGTGTAATTATGGTACAATAATTTACAAAAGCTTTAACTAGACACTTAATTTAAAATGATATGCAATAAGCTATGGGTAGCTCACAGATGTCCAAATTCCTAACTAAGATCTTAGAACCTCGTGGCCTTAAGTTTGAACCGTCAGTAGTGCGGCACGATACAGTTCAAAATGAAACTTAACAGACGTAGTACTTACACCCTTAATTATAATGGAATAAAATCGTAACGGTTTGGAATGTTTCTGTAAATGCGTCGTTAAGTGCTCAGCACCTAGTTTTTGGCACAGTTTATTTTTACCTTACACTTAGAGTATTAATAATTGGGGCAGTAGTAAGAAATTGCCATTCAAGCTTTGAGTATTAAGAGTGTGTTAATTAGTTTAGCATTGACATTAGAGCCCGTATACAATTTCTTGGAAAAAGAAAAATGTTTTACATAAATGTAGGTATTTACAGTCTGCTAAATGAGTTAGTTAGAACTAACAGTTTTAAAGGAAGATTAACTATAACGAAAAAAAAAAACTAAACTTAACAACCAACTTAACACGATGGATAGAAACTCGATCAAACTATTGAACACACAACGCAATCGCTCACTGGAAGCAGTACACATTCCCAATCTAATGTCTATGTGGCTATGACCCTGACGAGTACCAGTTCGTATTGGGCGGGGCAGATTTGTCTACGGACTGATGAGAGTGTGGCGTGTGGGCTGAATGTGTCTGAGGATGGTAAAGATGGAAGGATGAAGGGGGATGGAAGAACTGACTCTGATCTAACGAAGATGTGTAGTCCAAAGCGCTAGGAACAGCAGAGTATGCTTGCGGCTTTAGCGGTAACGGCGCTTCACCTAAATAAGAGTGCCTCAATGCTTCTGAATATGCGCTGTTGTCGTACGACAAGGCATATTGCTGTTTGTCCCTAGGAGATACAGATCCAGGAGGGGTCATAGCGGAATGGTAATCCGCGTAGCCACCATAAGCCAGTGAACCAATATCTGTGCCTTTATGGCCCAGTTGTTCGCCGTAACCTGATCCCTCGCTACCAGGAGGAGTTGGTAGCGGACCTGACTGACCATCACTTGAATAATAGCCACCCGTTCTACCATCACCAAGGAAATTGCTTCTAATGACGCTCTCCCTGTTAGCGTAAAGTTGCCTTAGTAGTGCTGACGCGGGAGTGGAAGTATGGTTTCCAGGGATTTGCCTATTCAAATGGTTTATATGGTGGTTTTGCGTTCCTATCCACTGTATAGTCGATTTTTGCTGTTGCTGCTTTAAGAGCGCGTCTGTTGAAAAGTCCGTTGGTCTGTGCGAGATTTCTTTGCCGTCTAAAGCTGGTAAGTGTTTCGACATCGCATTTTCGAGGTCTCTAACAGAAGTTGCATCCGTGGAGCCCTCAGGGATTGACAAGTTTGTTTTATTGATATCTCTTTCAGCAGGTGATATTGCTGCGCCAGGATTGGATGAGCTCTTCCGTCTATCTTCGTCTCTTTCTTCGTCATCACATTCTGCGTGTTTTCGTTTTTTCATCCTTCTCGCGGGCATGGGTGAGGTTCTTTCTGGGTTAGTGTGAAGAGGCAGAGGTTGAGAGTCGCTTAGCCTTGTGAGGTGTGTAACATCAGAAGTAGGTCCTGGTGCTGTTGAGGCAGATTCGGCGTTATTTGTGGCTTCCGTTCTCTCCGGAAGGTGCCTTGATGGAGGAGGTGGATTACCAGAGTTGTCAGCATCTGGAGGCCCGTTTTCAGGGTCACCCGTGGTCTCTTCTCGCTTCACTCCCTGCACACTTTCTTCTAATTGGCAGCAATCCATTACGGTGTTGGCGTATTCGCGCCCACTGCAACAAACATTTTGTTTAAATAATGAGGTTGTATTTTATTACAAATCTTCTGTTCAAATAGGAGTTTTAAAATATAACCAGATTGTGGATTATTGTTCTATTCAGTCTGTACATCATTTGTGCCTCATTGGGTTGGCAAGTATGTGCTGACATCATATGAATTTAGATTGTCTGATGTTATGAGTTTAATCGCGTTAAAATTAAAAGTAATGTGTAACTCGGACACGAAAACGTTGAATCAATATCTGTTCTAAGAAAATATAATTTGGATTGGAAAATTTAGTTATAAATTACCTTATAACATAGTTGACGCAGATGATATTCTGCTCCTCCGCGTTCTTGGATGAGCAGACAACGGTGGCACAGGTCTGCATCCAGGTGTAGCCGCCGAGCTTGTTCATCACGCGGTAGTAGTGCGTCAGCACTTGGCCTTTGTTCATTACTGGAACAAAGATGACAATTGTTTATTACTTTTACGACCAAATCTCCCCTGTGCGGGTTAATTCATGCTGACCAGACAACTTGAATGTCAAAGAAAAGGCCGTTGAAAGAAAAAGACGTATGATATAATAGTCAAGTGAAGAATGCACAACTCTTAAGTATACGATGCTGATTCAAGGGTGTATTGCCATATCAGGAAGATGTGAGCAATTCCTTAGCCACATAAACAAAAAAAATAATGATACCGTTAACTGTTTAGTTAACGGTGTTTAAAAAAAAGTTAAGACAGTCGGAACTACAGATCACGGAGCATTGTATGCCATGTTGTTGGTGGATTACTTTAAGCCAGGGATAGACTAGGGAACAAATGTCCTGCAACCCGTATCGCCAGCGACATCGCCCGACAAGCCATGACTACGCCTGCAAGTGTCTGGCGAAGTCGCCGGACTTGTCGGTCGATTTCGTTTGATATCTCGCCGACAATTGTCGCCGGACATTTGTCCCCTAGTCTATCCCTGGCTTTAACACTAAGAATAGTACAAGGATTAAACACCGAGTTTAAATAATAGCGAAACAATAAACAAAACAGTACATTTATAGATGTGCTCACTCATAAGGTATCAATTTATCATTGTGCAAAAACTTAGGCTTGCAACTATCAGCATTAACTTCTGGTGTTGACATTGTTATCAAAAGGCTCAGACCATATCAGCGCGACCTTGCTGACACCATGACGTAAAAACAAGCAGTCGCATTATATTCAATCCCATACAAATCGTATGAGCTAAAGGTAGTAAGACATGTGTATTGTTGTACGTGAGTCATTAAGGTTCTGGAGGTTTTTGGTTAAGTCCATGCATTGTGTATTGTCGGTTTTGTAATTATCAATGCGCTTGGGCGTGTGCCAAAGAGTGAAACCGATTCTGACGTTCTTAATATACCTAATGTTGGTTTATATTTTGTAATGTTTTCTTTTAACAGATTTTCATATTTTGCATTGTCTTGTCACAGTGCCATATTGTGGTTCGTGTTCAATACATACATAATTGCCTTTGTTTATACTTTGACCAAAAATGGTACCTTTTTTACAGTTATATGCATGAATTGAGTAATTTTAAACTTCGATTTGAAAATAAAGTCTTTTTAGTCAACAAATGACGCACGCCATAAAAACGTCGGAAGTCTTCAACATTAATTTACAACCAAATAAAGCTGTGCGCATCAACAGCCTGCCAACGTACATTGCTAACCAAATTACCCGCTTTCTAGCAAACCGACGGACTTTTATGTTAATAAAACAATTGGTATTCACGGCTCGATATGTCCACATTTGACCGGCATCTATACGTGCATACATACATACGTATTGTATGTTTTAAACGCTATCGTAAAGCTATCAACAGTTTAGGTGCTAGAGAAAAACCATGCTGGGTTGATGCGTGATTGGAGTTTTGATAGGCTATTTTGGAATTTTATTGCTGCAAACGGTGGTATCTTATATAATGCATACTTAGTTAGGTACATACATTTATTAGTTATGTACCTACCGATGAGCGAGCTGTATATTTCAGTTTTTCAGTCACAAGTAAATAAATACAAACGATTCCTTCCACAACATAAGCCTTATTAAGCGATTTGTGTAAGATTGTTCCAAAATATTTATTTAAGAAGTAATAGTTTAAGCTTGGAATAAAAATACTGTATACAAAATAGAAGCAACAATAGCTATCTCAAAGGACATTAAGGCTGACGTTTCCCACGATAGGAGAGAGGAAACCGAAATGCTGGCATAAAAATTATTATTCAAATCACAACCGACAAAGACAGCCGGCGTAGATACGGCGCTAGCTAAATTGTACCAACGACAACAAACTTGCGGACCTTATTTCCATAGCTACAAAGGATACATTACAAAATGATTCTCATATAGATAATGGAAAACTGGCGTGGTACGCTGAGCTTTCTGACGAAAGCGTAAAAAATGTAATAACACACACGCATATGAGGGTCATATTAGATTATTTGAATGCACATTTTCTCTTGATGCTAGAATTATCGGTGTGACTGAAATATTAAGGCGCCAAGGCTGAAATTACGTACGTGTTGAATCTACATAAATTAATATGAAGCGAAACGTGCTTACTTACTTTTGTGTTTGTATGTCAGAAAAAAAACTGAGGTTTGAACACTTTAATGCACAATTTTTTAATAAAAAGTTATAAAGTACATACTAACTCGTACTTTTATGTTATATAAGCCAGTTGTCAACTTTATTGATAATGACTTAAGTTTGAAGAGGACATAATGGGACAGTGTCCAACACCCGGACGTTTCTTTACAGAGTAGAAACTGTAATTGAGTCATCCAATACAATTTTGAAATCAAACTGGAGCCTAGAACAAATTCTGTACTGCACTAGTCATAAATTTTCCTTGTAACAGCGCCTTGAGTGCCGTCTTGACATGGATTCCTACTGTCCCTTGTGAATACAAAGTGCGTTACGACACAAGGATTTCACCACATTATTGGGTCGGCGATCGTTACAATTGATGAGTCCAACAAGGTTAATGAAAACAGGACTTTTATAGAGCCAAGGATGGTGTGTGGTCATCCGTCTTCTATCAGCTATGAAGCCGTCTAGTATGGAGAGACAGTTTGAAATGGTAATGGCTTTCCGGTCGCTATTGTTGTTCTTAAATTGACGTCCTTAACCAATTTCAGCATAGTTTTCTCAATATTATTAGTTTTGATATTTACTTTAGATCGTTGAAGTATTTAGATAGAAAAATAGTAAATTTAAAAGAGAGGTGCATGAATTCTGAGAATAAAACATTGAAAAGTATTGAAAAACACAAATTAATAAATACGTGCATTTATTTTGGTTTATTTTTTATAAAGTATAATTTAAACAATTTTCACAGTGACTAATGAAACCTACCTACGTGTATTCGTATGTGTGTTCTATACTTGTCACAATATATCATAACATTTATTCTGTTAAAGTTTCTTTACAAGTATGATGAAAAAAATTGCTATTAAATTCTCGTTAACATTTTTAACTCTACCTCCCCTGTTGCCACAAAAGGTAACACTAAGTATGTTATGATTTATGATAGTTAATGTCTATGTGTCAGTGGCGGCGACCTAGGATCATCCCTTTTCTACCGTAGCCGAAGGAAAACCGCGCAAAAAATAAAAATTGTGAGCCGGCGGGAATGTACTTATAGTAAGACAGTTAGTGCTTAGTAGAATATATATTTAAGCCAGGTACTTACAATCTACGTGGCATTTTCTAAGTTTATTCGCGTCTTCTCCGTGGCACAGCGCGTAGAGGTTTTTCCCCGTGAGCTCCTCCGCCGTGTAGCCTAACAGTTCTGACACCCTGCTAGGAAAAATATAACGATGTATCAAATTCAATCACAAAGTCATCATAACAACTGTATATTGTCTTTTTAAGGTCATAAACAATCTGTTTTGCTGGTGATAAAGCTAAAAAGTTGCTGACATTTTAATGTAGGACATAGATGAACAAATGTTAACTTCTCATTGTAGATATCAGTTACCAGGGTGTTATAGAAACCAGGAGTACTCCTAGCTACCTACTAAATAATTAGCGAAGCAATGTAAAAAACAAACAATTCCAAATACCTGGGTTCGCAATGCGCGATCCTGAAGTCAAAATTTATCCTAGTGACAAACATGTCGGACTCGAGTCTGATCTCGTGTACCGACGGAGGCGGCAGCGCGATGGCCAGAGCTACCATGCCCAGCAACGCCGGCGGTGACTTCCTGCTGTGCGAGAACGTGTACTGCGGCCGCAGCCGGCACAGCATGAGAACTACCTGGAAAGAAGAGAAGATATGGTCAGGACTGTATTGGCTTCCATTGCTCCTCGCGTCATTTGCTTCATTGAGGTCCCGAATCTTCAGCTTGGTCCTAGCATTTTGAAGTGAAGCTCTGAGTTGTTCTGATTTATTCAGAAGATCCGGTTGGAGTTCTACAGTGACATAAATAGTTCTAGGCTCGCTATTCTATTGTGACGTAAAAATTGTGGTCGTGCGATAATATAATGTAACATGGCACTAAGTATGTACCTAGGAAAGAAACAGGGGTAGTAATATAGAACAATAATGGCCCACGAGTACACATTAAAAAACTCAGTCACCAGATTTTTTACTTCAGAAATGCCCAACTAGAATTATTAGCGTAATATACACCTATATTACGCTAATAATTCTGGTTGGGCATTTCTGAAGTAAAAAATCTGGTGACTGATTTTTTTTGACATTTGTTTTCGTCCATAAGTATCGTCATCAACATAAAAGGTGCTCGTTATATGTAAGTAGTATAAACGTCAATACGTAATTGAACAGAAAACATTAATTCTACGGTTTTCTACTTAACTTTGCAATTTGTTAGTAATGGTACCTACCTACTTTATCATTTTGTGCATGGCTAATTCTCTTACGTATCCAGCACAAAGGAATACTCAAACAACGCATTTAAAAAACCAATCCAGTCATAATAACATTATTCGCAATAAGCAAATAAGTTATTTAAAACAAATTTCAAACATGAAATGACGGACATCAACTTCTACAGACCTCTGCGTAATAAAAACCTTGTTATAACTTCTAGATGACTTTAAAGCACGTCGCCCGTTATTATTCAACTTTTTAGTGCATGTCGGAAAAGTATGAGTTGTGCGCAATATTTTTATTTTAATATTTACATGTTACGATGGTGTAATAAACCTAATGTGACATTTTCAGTGCCTAAAAGTTTCTGATTCCAGAATTTTCAAATTCTATTAAGCACCAAATTCATAATTACCCTCCAGGTGAATTCAACTTCAGGGCGAACAACATCGCCAATAAAGCGTTATAATCTGTAAGTTACGTCCATAACTCCACTTTATCTATATCTTAATGGCTCATACGCCGCTTCGACAGCAATTACATCCTTCATGGGACCCGTAAGCGCCAAAGGCTAACATTTATTGGGATTCCTAATTACTTTACTTGTGTCTGATTTTGTATGCTGATTAGTAGATTCGGTTATGAACTGCAATTTGTGTGAAGGGTTGCGAGTTTAAGGGCTTTGAACTCAAAAATATCCACAATTATTATTGTTTCTTTTATTTACGTTATTTCACCTTTATATAACGCTACTCTTTGGTTAGTAGGTATCATTCATTACTTCAACGTTCCATTAAGTTCCATTTGCAGAAAGCTTAATATTTTATCAAAATGCCCATTACACCAAATGGTGCTAAATAGCTTTAGATGTATAGATTAATTGGTTTTAAAAATATTTATTTAATCGTATAACATATCAATATCACTAAATATAAAAAGCCTGCATAATGTTTACAATTTGCCCCCGGAAAACAATCTATTACTCCGAGTTTTATGTAGTAGCTGAGAAATTCGCGGGTCGCTAGATATAATCGCGTTTTATGGAGTAACACCGAGTTAAAGCAAAAATTATGACCCAGCAGCGCGCCATGCGGCACCCCCGGCGCTGACAATAATTTTAACCAATAATATTTGTGATCTTGCTAGGATAAAGTGGTCGTATTATTTCATTTATAGGAATAAACGGGGAAATAAACTTATCTCGGCGGTTACGTGTGACACCACGACCGAAATTATGGGAATGCTGCAGATTTATAGCTTAAATATTTTGCTTGATAAATGTTGAATAAAAAGTTTTAGATTAGTATTGTTTGATGGCACTAGAATGTTACTCTAGTAGGTACTTAAATATTAAGTCATCAAATAACTTTTTTTTAATTTTGAACGCGGATCATCTAAGAACACAATCTGCCATTTCCTGTATCCCTGTCACTTAAAAAATACCCACCCTCCAATTACCGCCCTCTCCTCTTGCCGGCTCTTCTCTCCTCCCAACCTAGATCGAAAATGAAAATTCAGCTTCCTTAAAATGTCTAGATAAGCTAAATATCCACAAATTCACGCTAATGACTCGAGTGAATAAATCTCTTCTAGATAAGGTGCTTCCTTTCCTTCCCGGTTATCATTGAATTTATAAATAAAATTCAGTTTTATCTGCAATCCAAGGAATGATTAATTCAATGCCAACTGAAGTATTAGTAGCTATACAATAACGCAGAAAATAAATACCCATCTACCTATAATAATAAATAGAACCAGGACTTATATCTCTTTTATCAATGACATATTCCAAGAGGTATCCCATATGAATACATTGTCTGTACTTGATACTTCAGTCGACAGTAGTTAGCAATCACTGCTTACCCGGTATCCCGAGGACTTGAAGTGGCAGCCCCGCTTGGTGAGGGTGCTCTTCATCCTGATGCAGAAAGCGCGATCCATACCCCGGAACAGGCTCCCACTTGCTGCTAGGCTCATTATTGATGACACTGTTGACAATTTTAAATACTTAAGACACAAAGACGAAGAAGTGTGTTTCAATAGCACTCTACTCAACATTTTACTGATTTTCGTGAGGTCTATGCGATAAAATGCATTTTTGCAGGTAGTAGTTTTGCACCAAGGGTTTAGGTGATAAACTTGATTGAAACATCATTAAACATATTTCGAGTATTTAGGTATGAAATTGTTCATAAGCTATGGGAACAATATAAAAGTAAACAGGTTTGTAATTACATGTATGATTATATTTATTAAAAAAGTGGTTTCCTGATATATGTACGCTAAGCTATATTTTTAAAAGTACAGTCAGCAGCAGAAGTCGAGGTCTTCAAAATGAGCTTGATGCAATTTTATTATTAAGAAAATAAGAGCGTGTCATAATCGTTATGATCACCTGACCCGCTTAACAACTTCTACTGCTGACTATACGTAATGGATTATAATGCAGCGTTTTTCACTAGACAGATTGGTTTAAGGGAAAGTTTTATTATACACGTATAATGATGATACATATATGTATGTCACTCGTGCGAAGCAACAGCGGGTCGCTAGTTCTATTATGAATACAATCCTATTTACAAACTCCTTTCCTGATTCCAACGCTTCTGTTTTCAATCTGTGGCCGATTTGGCTACCGTTCGGTTCCACCAATTTGAGCGACGATGGAACCATCTCATGCCTTAATTGATTTCACCAAACCTGAGAACACGAACTGAAGTTTTAAAAGAATATCGTTTAGTTATTGGTTTGATATGTTACTTACTAGAATTTTCTTTTTTCCCTTCGCTGTGTTATCACACGCTTATATAATTATATGCCGTTTTCGTTGTTTTACCTATCTACATTCGATTTTTTTCGCGGTCGTTAATTGTTTCGTTTATTTGATAGAGACACCTTACAAATCATGAGCCTCTTCAAACATACAGATAAGATGATCGGAGAAGTAGCACAAAACAGTTCATGTTTTTATTTATATTTGTGCAGGTTCTATTTGATTGTCAAGGTAACAAATCCATCGTATAGCATAGTTTTTTTGACTGTGCACAATGTGACACCTGTTGTGCCACAAGGTCGTAATTGTTCTGTATTGAGTCACCATGTCTATAACGTCGCGTATTTGGGACAGTACCTACAGGTGATTCAACTAGCGAGTTGATGGTTAACACAGTCACCGATATGCGGTTCTGGACAATACGAAAATCTTTGGAAACCGCAATCGATTGTATAAAACATGTCTAATAAAGTGAATGTGTTGCCTTAGAAAGATGATTTAGTTTGACTTTGAGTTTATTCCATATACATTTGTGACATCGTGTAAATGTTTTTTCATAAGCTTTATTAACAGAAATTCTTCAGCTCATCTCCTGACAGTTATTGTTGCAAATAGTCCTTAATAACGTAGGGCAGATCCAATTATCGACAGTGTTTTGATTGTTATAATACTACCAATGGTATAAAATATAATATGAGGTACCTACTGTAAGAATCGCATAAGATATTATTTACAAAAATAACCAACGCTTAAACAACCTATTTAGCACTCACTCAGTTCCACCTCTAGCTACACATTGTGCGTTAAAATAGAAATTCCCTGGTTGTAAACTAAGATTAAGCGGTGGCTTTTTGTGCAATCAATCTGTGATTAGGTTATGGTAAAAAGTTTTGTAATAGATCATTGGAGTCGGGTCGATGGCGAGATCAATTGTTGTGCCAAATTAAAAAATCATCTGTCAAGTAAAAAATTAGTTACAGTTCCGTTAAACTCGAATGTGTCGCAACAAAAAAACCTACGACCCACAAATGCCGTGGATTTCTGAAGACTTACTTACACTTCTTATCACACTTATAAATATAAGTAAAAAATAAATTCTTAAAATAATACTGATTAACAACCCTTTTAAATAACACTCGAATCATCTTCTAGATCAGCGGAAAATAGCACCATTAAGTATAGATTATTTAGCCGACGTAATCATAAGATGTAGGTATGGGTTATAAAATAAATAAGAATTAAAAAAAAAGTATAGATTAATTTTCTGAAGAAGTATAGAATTTTTGACTCAAGCTCAACTATACAGCCTGTCACCATTTTCGGAGATTTAACAGCACCTGGTATTTTCTAGGCGACTGTACCAAGACGCAATCAAGCGTTTTAATTATCTCCTCAATCCTAAGTTCAGCTCCGTCCAGCATCACGGTTATCATCGTACAAAGAGCCACATCTTTCCTTGGAGTCCGTTTCACCACGCCCGTCACCCTACAATGCCGCCTGTCACATCTTTCGTTCCTGATTGATTTTTTACACCATTTCACCAGCTTTTTTCGAACACATCGAGTAAATTGAAAGCCCTTCATGTTAGGAAATTAGAGGCAGTTAGAAAATAAATGGGTTTTAGCTGATTAGATTCGGTTGTTCGATTATTAGCTGTATTGGCAGATTGGTTTAATTTTTGTGATCAATGAAGATTTCATTAGGAGTCTTCTAGAACAATTTAACTTTATAGTGGTCATATTGAGTTACTGATATTACCAAAATGGAATGAAATCAAACAGTTTCATCTAGCGTATAAAGAAATGTTGTGCTATAACTGTAGTTGTAGTTGGTACCTATGTAATAAAATTAATTATAACTAATAGATTTCAGTAGCCAGTAGATCGCTGTTTTTTAAAGTTCTATTGTAGTTCATTCCGATTGTTTGCTTTTTTAAAGACATTGCAACAAAACTCCTATAAATAATGATGGAAATTTGATTAAATTATATACAAATCTTAATCCAAAGCATTATATGTAGATGTGTAGGTAAGTAGGTAATATTATTTTATAAATAAAATAAAACACTTAACTTATAGGTAAAAGAGTATTTACCTACTCGTACTAATTAAGATAATTTAATCATGATACTAAAACGGCCATAATTAACAGATAGAGGTGAGATAATCGTCTATTCAACTTTACTGTATCTACGCGAACTTGGAAGGAAATTTATCTGTATATGAGAATCCCATTGACCTATTTTTAGCGCACTGTAAAGACATTTTGAACGTAGAAAGTTCACATTCCCTTAGGAACAAGCGCCGTGAACATCAGATACGCAACGTCGACACAATTTTCTCCCATAGCGGCGCCGAAAAATTAATCAGCGCGATATAGACACCCCATAGACCATTTCATGAGACTCCAACACCCGTGAACATAATTCAATTTAAATCGTACTATACTTATTATTAATACTATTGAACGATTCGACATACTGAGGAATAGGACCGATACTGTAGTGCCGTTGAACTCAAAAATAAAGAAAGCGTAATTGAATTTTGAAACGTTTGGAAAAAACGGCCGTTTTACTTAGTTTTGGAACTAGTAACGGTTTGTCGTTGGTACTTATGTTTTATTCTTTGTGCTCTACTTAGAATTTTTCTTTGATTGTTTGGACTATTTTTTGTAACTCAATGACAAGCTTTATTTACAGGGTTTTAATCATTATAATCAAAATTCGAAAGACGAATGACACTATGTAATTTAATTGGTAGTCGGCCCGGCAAAAAGCGTAGGCAAGCGGAGACTAAATGTTCCTTCGTGAGATGTACAAAAATTGCTTAACTGACTGGAAATTAGGGAAGCCGGAGGGCACGGAATTCTATGGACGCGTCCCAATGATACATACCATCAGGGTTGTTAGTCCCATGTTGACTGCCCTCCTCGCTGCCGGATGCCGGACTGTTGAGCCCCGCGCCCGACCGGCCCGCGAGTGACAACCCTAGTTGCTCCGCGATCTCCGCATGGTCGGCTTGGTGCACGTAGTCGAATATACTGCTGCCCGTCATCTCTACCTGTCGAGAGACAAACGCTGGTTAGCTTTCAATTTCTAGTAAGATTCGTAGTAAGGTTGTTAAACGAGAGTTGGCGCTGTATGTCTATGTAAATCTTGACAGTTGAGTGCAAACTCACACCAACCCTTGTCAATCGACCTGTACGTTGCTTGATTTATTTCTTAAGACGTAAGCATAAATAACATAAGTAGGTAAGTATAACATTATATACCAAATATCTTACATACCTACTAAAAGTCTTGTTAATCTACTGTCATTTGGAACTGTGATATGCTGATTTCTTATAATAACTTCATCAAAATTAGCATTCTCATCCACAGTTGTCCAAACCCGTATATAAACTCATTACTCCTGGATTACACTGTAATTACTCAAAGCAACGCTAGAATTACCTCTAGAATGTACCTATCGTTTTACGATGTCTACCTTTATATTTATTTATTTAATCTTTATAGCACAATACAAGAAGGTACAAATGTCGGATTTAATGCCATGCAATGCCTTTTTTACGAGTTCCCCGTAAGGTTGTTGACGCGTTTGGACAGCTGGGATGACAAGACCTTATAGGTGAAAAACTTAGCTAAAGCACGCGGCCAATGTTGTTGTAACGTGTGCGTACACGCATGTCGGCGTTCTATATTCAAGTTTTGACGTAAGTTGTATATAAATATTCTGCACAACTACATAAGAATGGTCCTTTAGTTAAGCTTTTCACTTATATTTAATAGTGAACAGTCTATATTAATTAAGATCTCCATAATACAGCGACGATATACGAATATGTTATCTTAATTAATCAACGCAGTCGGAATAAACTGAACGTAAAGCTAACCCAAATCTTCAAAATCTATGAAGTTTGCCAATTATCTATGTAAATATGAAAGTCTTGTAACTACATATCTCTTTCCATAACTTTTACTAATTAACCAATCCTATACGCTGATACAGTCAACAACGTTATAGCGACAACCGCGACTCCTGCGCCTGTTCCCTGAAGCCACCTGCCAGGCGATGCTTGATAGCCGGCGTTCATTCATAACTACGTGACAACGCAACATAGTTAACCTTTGGCTTAGGAATTCTCGCCAGGCTAGTCCAACTTATGAGTCCCTGGTACGTTTGTGGTCCTAGTGACAAACGGTACGGTGTTCATACAAGTTTTATAGAACCTATCGATACTGATTTTTCACTCCCATAAAATCTGTTCCGTTGTTCACTTTATGCATCACAATTTTTAATACGCCGTATACCTATACTATATAGAAAGTAGAAGCCATTTTAAAGTCCGGCCACGGGCCGTGAAGATTTGTGACTTCAAGACTCAAATGCTGTACACTTCCAATATACACTTGTGAAAAAGAATCAATAAATAAACCTGAATAATATTGCGTCTTAAAGAATCGCGTATCTTTAAGACTTTATTAAGATATTAGCTTTAATATACAAATACAACACTTTCACTGAAATTCATTCGTAATGCATAGTTTCGGTACGTTTGCATTCTGTAACTGTGATCGTGTATTGCTGACTCAAAAGATGGCAGAAGTGCAAGATTAGTGGAACGCAGTTAGGATATTTGTATAATGTTTAGCTACTTCTGCTGCTGACTGTACCTACTTCTAATGGCATCGGTTGACAGGGTATGGAAACTCGTATCATTATTATGGTGAACCTGCGTAGCAAACATGTCAACTAGACGACACTCCCTGTACTGTAAAGGCCTGGTACCTTGAACATCGAATATCGAAAATTTCGAATGATCATCTCTGTCACTCTAATTACGCCTTATTTGGAGCAAACGAAACAAGCCCGAAATTATTGAACTTCGATTTTCGCGGTTGGTCATCAGAAACGACAATAAAAATCCACAAGTCACTGTAGACTAATCTTAAGTAATAGGAAAAGTGACTGCTGGACTAGTACTTAAGCTATTTTTGGCAGGATATTTCATCGCGTTAAAACATACATTAGAATTATTAACCTTAGCACAATCAAGGAAGCTAGATCAAATGAATCATCGCCTTTCACGCCGTATGCAAATCGGTATATAAATAAATTTATCAAATATAATTGTGGGACCCTATTACCGATTCAGTCGGTGCGTATCCGCAGCACAGTCGCGCATGAGAATCGTTAGAAACAATGGTGGTCGGTTCTGAGAAAGGTCTTTTAGATTTTATGATGTTTGACGATAAATTTGTCACCGTGGATGTTGGTGACGTGATTGGTGGAGATATGATGTAAGGTTTGGACAGTAATGGTTTGAGTTATGTAGTGGAAGAAGCTAAGCAAAATGAGTAAGTTGGTACAGGTGTACATGTACCGAAACGTATTGTAAGGACTCGTGTTCAGATCATTTAGAACACTTCTATTGTGTAGCACCTTCGACGATTTTATAAACAACTTTCGGTGAACCGAAATCCGGATGAAGGAAATGGGAAATTGTTCTTTTTCTTAGGTACAGTTTTCTTGCTAGCAAATAACTTTGTAAGAAGTCAGGATCCGAATAAGAGGTTTATCTTCGACTTATTTATTCCAAAAGAAAAAGCTACACGTAAATAATCTTCTTCATGAAAATCCATTTTCATTTTCGTCTGTAAAAGGAAAATACGATTTCCTATTGTCGGCATCATCACCAAAAAACTCGGCAGAATTTAATATAGCTACGGGTTGCTCTTATTTACCGGGAACTTTATGTATTTTACACACACCGATATGTAAGTTTATAAGTGTGTGTCAGGAAAGTGTTTAGCTGTTTGACATTAGTGTATATACATATATAGTTATGTGTATGTGTGTGTACGACTCCAGCATTAGGATGGCAAGCACGCGCGAGCCTCGCCAGCTACGTGACCAGCATAGCGCATCGTCCCTTTCCCCCCACACGCTCTCTTTCACACCACCCCCGAACACGGATCCCCCACGAAACGGCCATGTTGAATTTCCCAGTTTTCGGATCTTTTCAGACGGCCTTTTAATTTTGTTATTTAATTTCTTTTTTTGCGCATTAATATACGTCAGAGTTGTTTTCGCTTTATTACATTTTGTGTTATGCCTTCGTCGTTACTGTTATCTAATAAAAAATAAATTGTTATTGAATTGATCTGTTATAAATATACAATTATTAGTTAAAATTATTAAGTTACCTACATTCAATTCTATAATTTCAAATAAGGAGAATATATATAATACAATGTCAAGTTCACAGTGAACACTAACAATAGTATTGAGCGCTTTAGAATCACAACACAACCCACTTGACAGTACGTGTACGTGTCCTGTCGTTTTATAGTTTTTTTTCAACATCATACTATTTATATTTCTTCACAATTTTTGAAGCCCGCCATTGACAAAATCTCAAATGTCTCCTATTTTTCCTCTTTTTTCAAATCTTCCCTCAGAACCCGAGACACGTACGGGCCATAACACGACACGTGTATTTATCTGCTATCTGTACATCACCGGATGTCTGTAGCGCCGCCGAAATATGATTTTATCTGCTGGCTGCACATGCGTAGGTGTGCTGAAGACGTTCATGTTAACGTTATTGTTGAAATGGGCATTGTAGCAATCATTTCCTGACTTTAGAAGTCTGAGAAATTGACATTCAAACCATTTTAAATGAACTCTTTCATTATATCTGCATTATTTGGTATCCGGGGTCATACTAACTTTGGTTCGTCTCAGGCGCTATGCTAAATAAATTTTGCAATCAGAGCAGCACAATTCTTAATGCGATGTTGCGTTACCCTATAAGTATAAACTGTAGAAATATTTAATGAAAATGTAACATCTACGTTATATGTGTTGCGTCTCTTTTTGAGTTAGTAATTAGGATAAAATATTTGTACATATAACACTTGTAAGGCTTTTGAGTTTTATGTCGTTGTTGTTATGGATCTGATGTTTATGCACTTTCATCTGTTCTGATGAATGCATTAGTGTTTTAGGACTTAAAATAACTTAAATGTGAATTTAAGATTACTTACTTGTGATAATCCTAAATATATAGAAACTGTTTCAGATATGTACAGAAACCTCCCGTCTGCTGCCACAGACAGCGCGAACCCGTCCAGTGACTGTGAACAAATAAACACAATTAGTTATATATTGTGACGTAGGTGAAGAACTTAACTGAAGGGCCAAATCCGTGTAGTTGTGCAGAGAATTAATATGGACCTTATGTCCAATTTTTAATATAGAACGCCGACATGCGTGCACACATACGGTACTATTAAATAGGCCAGATGGTTTAGTTAAGTTTTTCACCTGTACATACTTTGAAGTGTAGGCACTAATTATTTATCCATTATCATTATTGAAATAAAACCAAAAAAAAGCATTAAGGTCTTGAAATTGAAATCTAGCCAAAACAAAAATAATCTTTCACCAACTCATAACATTATGTAGAACCGAGTATCTACTTAGCTAAATGTTTCGACAATTTGGTAAAAAATTAGGTTTTTTTATTTATTTTCTTAATTAAAAAGATTATAGAAGCGTCTTGACATACACAATACACATTGTTTATAAAAAAAAGAAAGAAAAGACGAAAAATTTTCCAGACTCCAACTGATCTACAAGTACTTGAGCGAGTCAAGTCTCTATGGAGAAATAAAAACTAAAACAAACCATTGAAAAAGTCAATAAGGAAAATAATATGAATCATCATAACATGGTAAAAAAGCAATAGTTAGTGTCATCTGTTTTTATGTTCAGCTATTTAGTTGATACAAAAAGATCTAAAATGGTAAATGTTACGGTCGGCGCGCGCGCTCTCGCGTGTAATATCTATCTATTGATATTCTTGTACAGCCAGCAAGAATTTTTTTTTTTCTTATATACGTAACAAATGCATATACCGATAATTTTAATTTTGCAGAATGCTATATTAAATATATGTAAATACATGACTTAAGATTTAAGATAATATTAATTCAAGAATTTAAGATAATATTAACTTACTGTTTCATACATTTTACATACTGTATTTACCGAACTACAAATAAACGGGACTTACCCGCGTATATTAACATTAACTTAAAAAATTTCCACTGACGTTACGAGAATGATATTGTCCTCATGATCACGAATGAAGACTCCAGTCCAGTCTTCAGGAGGTAAAATTTAAAGTTGATTTTAGCGGTTTAGTCCCGCTTATTTGTAATAATGTGTAAAAACCTAGAAAGTTTAAATCTGTATCCTCACATACTAGTTAACGAAAACGCTAGTTAATCGCCCCATTATTTCGAAAGATAGATAATCGAAGTTCCCTTCCTAGTAAGTTACTGACTAGGAAGGGAAGAAAGAAAGAATACACCAACACAAAAATTATGTATGACAGCTTCGTCTTGAATTAATGAGTATAGATATTCATTAATTCAAGACAAAGCTGTCAGCTGTCATTAATGATGATCAGTTAATTATCATTATCAATCATAATTTATGATATAGATGATAAACAATGATTGATTATTAGTTCTTTATTTGCTGACGCTCCACTGAAAGTAAAACCGGCTCGACATCTAATAGCAATTCCGCGGCGGCGCAAAAAAGCTAAACAAACAGAACAGATGATGACGAAAAACGATCACCACGAGCCAAAATGACCCGCTGATTGAAGAAATGCTGGATGAGACTAATACTTCTCCGATGCTCCATAGAAAAATGAAATAAAAATTGGTTATTTCCTTATTTAAGCTTGGTCGAAAAATTGACATAAGTGGTTGAAGCTACCTTTTAAGCAAAGCTTTTGTCAAGATACTCCGGTCTTCCATAGCTAATCGAGTGAACATTGTTATATATATAACAATATATATATATATATATATATACCTGGAACAACTGGAATTTGCACAGTTGTGCGAAGAACCTTTAAGATTAGCATAGCAACAAATCAAATCCACACGTTTGATGACGGATTTCCTGCAAAAAGTCTGAAGATTTGCGGTTTAAAAAAAATAACAAACATGTCATAAAGCAATGAAAGTAATGTCTTATATATATAGGTTTTAGCAATGAATACATTATCTGATCAAATTACCAACTGACCAAAGTTAAACATAAAGTGCTGAAAGATTGGATTAGAAGTATTGATAATGAACCTATGTCGCTTCTAGTTAAAGTTTGAATCTATCATAAACTCACCATTTAATGAGATGCACGGTTGACGAAAAACTGTTTTAAAAGATGATTCAAGGTTTTTTGTATGAAATCTGCGTTAAAACGGTAGTGGATGATAGTCAAAAATAACAATAAAAGTTTGGATTATTCATTGGTAATAGTTTCTGTGCGTTAACAACTAACGGTGCATCAAGGCAGAGGCGCTTAATAAGTAAAAAATATTTTTCCCCACTTTTTACAAGTTACACTAATGAGGAGCCGTTTGATGATTAGGTTTTTCTTTTTTAATATTTTTTTATTCTTTAAAAACTTGCTTAGTTGGTGAAGAGCCGTGTCAACTTTTTCCATAATCCAGTAAGAAAGCTAGGCTCCAGGAAGAAAATTTCTGACTAATTGGTGCAATGCCTTAAGGGCTAGTTAGATTTAATGTAGTAAGTAGTTATTATAAAATTTCTAATTCTTAATCCTTGTCTATTATTTGAAAATAAAGTGTATTCATAGTAATGACAATAAGTAAACAAGCGATGACTATGACCTACGCCACTACATCGATCTAAACTAACAGCTGATTCCATCTACTCAATCAATAGCGATAACCATCGCGAAACAAATCAATTCATACTGTATAAGATACTAATTAAAACCAACAATGCCTCCGAAGCTTTCGTCACAGCCAAAATCCATTTCCAATTGAGAACCTTTCATATACGAACTTGACATCTTGCGCCACTGGCCGCGTTACAATTCGCTTTGCCAACACAATACCACACATTTACGAAAACTAATTTGATGTTTGCTCGATTTCACTAAATTTCATAACAATATTAATAGAATATATTGTATAGGGCTTGCACTTGTCAAGTAGTCACGTAAATTATCGATTTGTGCAATTTTACTGTCATTATGCTTTAGTGGGTGCTGCGGTTTTCTACTTTGCTGAAACTGCTGAATACGTGATTCCTTGATCGGTTTTTTTAGCCTCAGAAAAACAAAGACGTGCGTGGGTCAGTTTACTGTTCATTACGCCATTGTAATATTGTGGTGTGTTTTTTATTGTTTTGAGTAGGTTCTGCTTGCTTTGTAACAAAATAATCAGGTCAACCGAGTCCTTGATGAAAAAAGATTCTAATAATTTAACCCAGGTCAAGTATACATACGTTGTTTCATTGTCACATGGTTTGATTCTCATGTCGCCTAAATCGGGCAGAATAAATATGATATTTAGATAGAATAAATATGATTTATGATATTTATACTCCGACAACATAAATATATTGATTTAAGTCTACTAGTCAAAAGTCAACACTTACCTGGAGTATATGTGTGCCCTGATGCTGCTCGAACAGCTCCAGTGCTAGCCCGATCGCCGTCCGCCGGTTCTGGGCTCCTGCAACAATACAAATACATTTAATCTTGCTGGCTACTAAGGAAAGTGAAGTGGGAGCCGGCAACAAAGAATTAAACGAAAACAAAATTTAACAATTACAAGTCTCCTGTCTGAAGTAGTCTGAAGTTACATGAATTACCGGGAAACTGGGGTTACTTAGATTCGCGAGGTAACATTATTCACCAATTTTTTTACTAAAAATAGTTGGTTTAAATATACGCGAGCTTAAGAGTTTAGTAATGTGGGTTGCATGCTTAACATAAATACATTACAAACACTGTTAAAAGAACATTTATAGTTCAACAACTGATGACCAATATTACCCCGTGATTCAATGTAACCCCAGTTTACGGTACTAGTTGTAGGTACGGTTGGTTCTATTTCAATGAACTTGCAGCGTAGTTCTTAAATTTCGAAAAGATATCTTAGCTCTCCATGTAACTAAGAACTGTCAAGACACATGTCAACGCTAAGCTACCCTTTCCAGCGCGATCCGTCAGCTACTGTCGGCCAAGAAGATCCTATCGTGCGGTGTCGGGTTGCGCGCGCGACGGATTTACGACAACACGCGGTTCCCGAGTTATTGTTTCTGATATGTTGCGCAGAGTTAAGGCTGTTTTTGTCTATTTATTATGAGTATTTTTAATTCAATGTAAGTTTACCTTTTTTATATTACACGGTACCTAAGTGCCATCTACGAGTACCTATCATATTTTAGAATCATACATTTATAAAGTCTTTACCTATGCAATGTAATCGAAATATAATTAAAGATAGCATCTAATCACATTTGGAGTAAGTTAACATTATAAATGCTCGCTAGATTCTCAGCCCTATATTCGAAAATCGTTTAAGGCGGAAAATTATTGATCACTCCTCATTCGCGTAAGATAAACGTTACGTGTGTACGTTCCACAAATCCGAACTAACACTTCTGTTTCATCAGAAGTTTATAATGGATGTTATAGTTTTCTAACTGGAACTGAAAATCTGAAGATGTTGTGTTAATTTCTTATCTAACTTTTCACAGTTATAAGGATTATCTACGTTGATAGCTCGTGTGGTCTTAAAAATCCTACTATGTCGGAAGCGTGAACACAGGACTGACCTCTTGTAAACAGACCGATCACAAGGACACAGCGGTCGTGCGGCGCACTCGTGACGTGGCTCGGTCGGGCCGCTCGCTGTCGCACGACACGTTTGTCGTTCACGTTCGTTACATCATTAGCTTTGGGAGCGAAATGTGACGTTCACGCAGACGGGTAGGATATAAAAACTCCTGACGATCGAAAGGCAAATTGAGCGAACTGGATAAACTATTCTGATGGAGGTAATGCCAAAAATTTGTTGCTGTATGTTTTCTTAAAGATTTTTTAAATGCTTGATTTATTCGGACTACGCTTTAACACCGAGTGCTACGTTAAATAATATATGAAGATACAATTATCACTTGTACCTACATGGAAACCTAGCGTAGTCAGGCTCTATAGCCTGCCTTTTACTCGTAAGTAATTATAAAAAAAAAAATATTGGTTTTTGAAGTCGAAACATGATATTTTAAGATAACTGAAAAATTAGCATGATTTAAATTTATTACCAAGTTCATAGTCTATTTATTACTACCACCTGCGTAACTATACAATAAAAGAAACAAAAAAAACATCACGCTGCGTTTTTAATTCAGTTGTTATCGAGATCCTTAACTAACCTTTGCAACAAAGTAAAATAAACAGTTTAAGTGAAATAATATAAATATGATTGTCGTACGCCAGGCCGGGTCGTAAAGCTTTCAAAAGGGAACAAAACATAGTCCACTATGACTTTATACACGAGCGGGAAACCACGCTCGAGTAAGTTAACGGAGAGTTCTGTTTACAAAATTATTTTTAAGATTACTCTATACATTATTAAATATTTTGTTTTCTAGAAGAGTTAAGGATATGTAAGAAGAAGTTTACCTAAGAATATGTAAGAACAACGCTGGTACTTTTTACTTAATGGTACAAAAACTATTGTTTTTACAAATACAAAATGAAAGTCAAAACAATATCAACATACAACAAAATAATTATGCGTTTTTAATAGTGCTGCTAGTAATAAGTTTCGTTCTCATATAAAAGTCGTACAATAACACCAAATAATATGCTACGAGCAGCGTACTTACATCGGATGATTTTCGTAGAATACTTTTCTCTCTTTATCTAATAATTGACATCTAATCATATTAAATGAAAAAATAACTATTGGGCTCTTGTACCTGCTTATAATGTATATACATTTTCCGACTTAGTCTCACACTCCACATACCATCTTTTTCCGTGCGCGGAGACGCGCGGAGCGCGTCGATGGCGTTACAGAACAAGAAAGTCTCAAAAAATATAAATTTCGTGCCCCTTATGGTTACCCTAGACAGCCTGCAGTCGGCGTATCAAAGGCAATGTCGTTGAATTAAATCGTCATAAAGCACGGCTATCGCGGCATCGGGCCCATTTCGCGTGTGAACCTCAGAAGAGCTAACCGTGAAACACAAGAATATGACACATTGCCCATGTTCGTCGTTATCATTAGTTTTAGTCAACTGAAAACATTGATCAATGAGGCTTTACGTCCAGCTGCTGGCTATAAGCCTCAAATTTATATGTAGGACTTAGCCTTGGTTACCCATTATGTAGCTTCATCCCAAGTTTTCGAAACCTCACATACCCCTCGAAATTTAAGGTTTCCTTAGGAATTTTTGTTTATCGAAAAGGGTCTAATAAATATCATAATATAATTCGCATAAAAATTCTGGAAAACTCGCAGTTGAAGCAGCGGTATAAACACAGCAACATAGATGATAGTTTGAGATTAAGGTTAGACAATTTAAAATACGAATAAAGAGTAGAATCGTCCAAGGGAGAGAATACAGAGAAGTAACTATAGGTATATAGTGAAATATGAACTATGGCCAGGCCAGTACAGTCGATTTTGCGTATTAATATATGCATATTAGCTGATACACCAAAATATGTAATAAACGTGTCTCTATTTCTATGATTCCAACAACAACCTTACTTTTGATGGTATTCTCTTTATATTCCGAAGCGAAAAACTAACATTCAAAAAACACAGAATACTTATATGCTGCTATGCTATGACCTGTGTACTATTTTTTCTTTTATATTTTTTATTTTTGACGACCGGCCTGGCCTAGTGAGTAGTGACCCTGCCTATGAAGCCGAAGGTCCTGGGTTCGATTCCCAGTCAGGGCATTTATTTGTGTGATGAGTACAGATATTTGTTCCTGGGTTAGGTATTTAAGTATTTATATCTATCTATTATATATAAATCGTCGTCTAGTACCTACAACACAAGCCTTACTGAGCTTACCGTAGGAGTAGGTCGATTTGTATAAGATTGTCCCGCAATATTTATTTTATTAAATATTTATTATATTAATATTTATTTATATTTATTCTTGAGCCTCTTGTATATATTTATTAATATACCTATGCAATTCTTATAAACACAAGATTATTCCCTGCAAATTAAGTGCAAATAGGGCCATTCTGGCGTTAATAAAGGCAGATGAACAAATTTTTACTAAGCCCGATAAGTCTCCGTATAATTTGGTCATTACTGACAACGCCGGCTCGGCATAGTTCGTCGCTCGGTCGTCTGCGGAAGGAACTTCCTAAATGTGGGTATTAATATTTCCCTTATTAATGGTATTTTAGTGTACGCAGTCACCTGATATACTGTACTAATTAAAGAAACAGAAATATTAACACAAACGAGGAAGGGTTTTGTTTGGTACAAAAGATCGTTTGTGATTTTTCTTGCAGGAGCAAGATTAGGTACCTATTTAAGATTTGAACACCGATTTTACAATGTATACGGTTTTTTTTATAAACATTTCCGCACAATGTTACACAAATCGACCTAGCTGTACAAGTACCCTAGTCCAGTAAGACCTGTGTTTAAGGTACTATTAGACGGCTTTAGGGAAATATAGTATATATACCTACCTAATACGCACACACTCATATTATTGCCCTCGCCAGTATTCGAATTTTGATAACAGGACCTGCTGCTTCGTAGGCAGGGTTACGACCGACATGGCTACGAGGCTATTTACACATTTATTTTTATTTACACATGATTATACTTTTTAATTTTAGTCAGTATTTCTTCGGGATCACCTATCACAAGGGCAGTGTTGTTTACAACATGTCACAGATATTTTTTAACTGCACTAGTGAAGTCCTGTTTAGTTGTAATAATGTTTCGCAAGTATGTTAAGATTAATAATTATCAACTTTAAACGATCATATTAATGTGTTGATATGGTGTGATTTGATAGACCCCTGCGGTGGCCTAAACGATCGATATGTCACGAAATAACGAGGGTTTCACACCGAACTGCAATGTAGATGGCCGTGTAAGTCTCATTCACAGTGTTCAGCTTATTTATTTAATAATGCGGTCGCTAAATTTCGGGATTAGTCAAAACTAAACTCAGTGTATATACATATCCATTTAAGTCATATTAACATGGACAGAATTTAATCCAATATCTTCGACATAGGTTCAACATTCACACTGATGATGAGAACCATTGGATCTTATAGTCGATTCCATTTTCAATTTCTTCATTCAATTTTTTATAAAATTTACAACTGCATTTCTTACTTTTAATATAGTTAATTTAGGCGTATCACAATATCATAGTTGAATGCTAGAGAATCGCCCATAATACGAATACATGATAGTTAAAAATTATATAAAATTATATCTTTCTTGAATCAGTTTATCTATTTATGAAATCCATTGGTGTAGTTTAAACTTTATCAGACACCAAGACTTGAAGACAGTTTTATGCTACATATGTATATTAGAAATAGAATATACCTAGATAGACAATTATTTTGTATTAAGTAACCATCTCGACACAATCCGACAGTGCGGTGTAACAGGAGCCCACATATGAACGGCCAGTATTTAGTGGGCGAGCAATAATTCGCTCCTATTTGCTCGCTCAGAGCTAACATTTGCGGGGCGCGAAATTAAATAAACGCCGAATGTAGGGGTCAGCGGAGAAGGAAAACTTACGAGAAATAGCCATTCGAGGGTACTTTTTAATATAAATGAACACCAACTTTGCAAGTAGATATATCCACTAAGTAAATCTCATAAAACAAATTCAAAAGAGCAATTATATAGTTAAGTAGGTGCTTTATTCTAATGTTGCTGGTTAAACAGATTATGCAGATTTATGAAGGTTTTTTATCATATAAATATGTTAAGATAAAATGACTGAATGATTGAGTGAACGCTTTTCTGACACAATTTAACAATCACCGATTAAATTCTGGACTAGTTATTGTTCCCGTTAGATTTAATTAGGTTGCGAGTTTAAATCTGATGTCAATTCAACATCTAAACATTTTCTTTTAGGTATCAAATACTCCTTACTCGTCCTCCATCATCATTCTTGTTTACCAACTCCACAGTTTATTTCTATGAACTCCAAAGGAGCGATATCACCACCTTGAAACTTTTACCGCCCTCAAAAACAACATAAGTGCGTTGATTACCAACCCCCAGGGCCCTTGACCGGAACCCTAATGAAGAATTACTGCCCTTTGTGGCTCCAAGGGCTATTGATTGGCGCCTCTTAAAATAAGAATACGGAGTTATCGAGTTTTGAGAAATGTTGGCCTTTTATCTGTGGATTTTGTTGATTGATGGAATTTGCTACGCCTCATTGTGTCTCTTTTAAGGATCAGACATATTTTAAAACTATATATATTGATTACAAGTTACAACAACGAAACGCTTGTATGAAATGAGAAGGTGTCATACGACTTAACTATACCTAACTTTAAAGGTAGTTAGAAAGATCAAACGGCATTTTTAATTTCAATAATTAGAAACTTTTTGGAAATTAGTATGTTCATATATATACTTAAATGCATGTACCAAGATCTACCTACATATGCCCGATAAACTCATGATGAACTCGCGGAACGGTACGGAACAGTAACGTACCAGTTGATAATGTTACTATAATAGTAACGCACCATATACCAACGACATTATAGAAGATTCGTCAGCAAAACAAAGAGAAATACCAAAAAATCGCAGTAGTCGTGTGGTAATGAATTGTAACTAGCCAATTACACACCCGGATAACCCTTCTGGTGCCGGTGCTCGGGGCTGGCTGGGAGCACGCGGGTTCCGTATCGTCAAAATGTATAGTGGTAAACCTAACCTTACCAAAATTAAGCTAAGTAAATATAAAAGTAAATGAAGCCAATTTTAATGTCTCTTTGAAGACACAGTATTGCTTTTATGAATGAAAATTGTAATAGGTAGGTAGCAAAAGAAATACAAGTCGTTAACGAACTACCTAATAGGCTATATGGAAAAATGTACGGATTGTCATAATTATGTATATGTACATAATATCTTTAAGACACATTTCATGTATTAGGTACTAGTACTAAATAATAAAATTACTATACTTTCCTAGAGCGACTGATAAAAAAGAAAATCTCAAACTTTCCAAAGAGACTTGATTTAGAGAACATGATATAATATGTAAACTGCTATTAAGATCCTAATTAAGCGCAACAATGTTTTTTAAATCTTTTGTTGGCATTAATTTATATTCAAAATGATTACAAATACTTTCAAACTAGAAAACTTTACATAACAAACCTTAACGAGTCGTCAGTAAATTACCAATTGCTCTGCTTAAAGAAACCATTTTTCCAACTGTTTTAACAACATCCAAAACGGCGCCCCAACATTCAAGGACCCCTAGCCGGACCTCATCCATTCCACACACGTCCTGTCAATACGCCAATTGTGCAGGGGCTATTGATTGAAACCTTCAATTTACTATGCTATATCAAGCTTTTTTTCCAGTTGCACTTGTAGTTCTTGTCACACGCGGCAATTGTTAATGTACTTTTTATCACTCGTGCTTGTTAAGACTTCGGTCATGTTCCAACTCATTGGAGTTCACATAAGTGCGAGACTGACAGACGATCTAGTTGTATAGGTACTGGTAGCTACCAGTGGTGGCGCGTCTATAAAAGCCGATTCCTGGCAGCGTGACTTATTTTCATATATTTAAGCGGCTATCCATCGGCTCCTATACAGAAACTACTCATTGGCCGTAAGGCTTGCCTAAGAATGATACTAACCCACCTTCACCTATAACTTATAAGCCCGCGGCAATAACGGGAGTACAGTTTTGTATTCAATTACTTACTTAATTACTTACTTACTTAATATATAAGGCGTTTGGTTGGCGTTATACTTAATTTCTATGGTACTTATTATGTATGTCACCAGTACATTTTGTGAAAAAGTTATTAAACCAAAGATAATGAAATTATATCATAAAGACAAGGTTTAACTACTATGCGATAAAAGTATACCAATGTATCACCGATACCCAAGATACCAATACAATACCCGTACCTCTTTAATATGCCGGGGTCACGGTTCATTATACCCGGGATTACGACCGAGTTCCGGGCATGGGCTGGGATAACCCTGTCTTAGGATTACATTTTGAACTTGCTAACACGCGTCTATTATCATTTTTTCAGTACGGCTACACGATAAGAAGATTTTAATAGCACTAGCTCACCTACTTACCCACATTTATGTCTAATTTTTACTTAATTTTTATGAAAATATGTAAGCGATCCTGTTAGACTTACAAAATGTGAGTTCTGTACCTATGTCTCAAAATAGTTTAATATTTTAAGTAGTATTTTATCTAACAACTACCGAAACGACTTCCAATTAAATAAGATATACATACATAGGTATAATACCAATAGTATTTTTTTAAACCAACGCCTGAATCACGTCGCAACGCAAAACCGCATAAGTCAAAAAGGCAATAATTCTCAATACAATAACGGAAGACAAGCCAGATAAATTCGACAAATTAACTTCGGGGTAAACACATGTTTTGTTCCCTATATTGTCGGTAGGTGGCACCACGTGATTTATCGTGGAAGGGCGTCGGTGTTGGCAGAGAACGGACGTTTGGGGCAAATTTTGATGTTGTTTTATGTGTGTGAATTATTCAAAATTCGATTTCACTCGAGATTGGATGTAGGTTTCGATCTTTACATATATAATGTGTTCAGAGAACATAATTTTTTCATACTTACTCCAAATCTCTAACGCTACTTTGTGGTTTGCAGTCATGCGCGACAGAACAAGACGCTGAGTAGTTGAGCTAATGAACGCAACGGTACTGAGAAATGAGCGTTTCTTAAAATTTTTGCCACTTTTCTCGACTTCAAATATTTTGGTAAATTTTATGTTTTTTCTTGTCAAAATCGCGAGCTGATTCGATTTATGCAAGAAAAAAATGTGTCCCAAAGATTTTTTCCCTATTGTGTTACCTTTTTCTATATATTTTCTATGGAGGTAACATAATAGGAAATTCAAAAATGTATGGAATTTTATGGGACATATCGAATCAGCTGGTGATTCTGACCAGAAAAAATATAAAACTTACCAAAACATTTTTGGTCGAGAAAAGTGGCAAAAATTTAGAGAAACGCTCAAATAATGGTTATGTAAGTAAATGTCACAAACAAAATAAGGGAAGACAGCTATAGCAATAAGAAAGTATCATATATTGTGTTATTCGCCACCTATCCCTAAGTCTTAACTATACCCAGTACACTATACCTAACGCCATATTTTAAACATCCCTTGACCGAGCTCGATAACGTTCCTTAATACGTTGTACCCGTAAATCATAAGCGGCACATCTGCCGGCGAAATAGAAAAATAACAATAAATAAAGATGGCGACATACGGCGGGAATATTGGAAGCTTGGGTTGGGCGATTTTGCCTTAGAGCCGCTGTCTGAAAAATATGATAAACAAGGAAATGGGGTTAACAAACTATTACTAGAATAGATAGGTTTCGTTTGGAGTCCTTATAACATACATAGAATGGAATACAATGTCCAATTTAAACAGATGTTGATAGTTGATTTGATTGCGATTTGATTATAGGTAACAAGTAGGTAGGTACCATAGGACGTGGCAATATTTTTCTTAAGTAACAGTTAGTTGCTGTGTCATCAGTTACAATTATAAAATAGATAGGATAAAATATAGCATACATTAAAACAAAACACTAGATATGACTTGTTCTTATAACAGAGCTTAGTAATCATGTCGTTGATACATCCAATTTATAATTAACACCGTATAACTAATCTACTAAGTAAAATTTTCAAGTTGTCGACTGTAGCGTCAATTTAAGGGACAATTCCAGTTTTACTTAAAGAACGACTGAAGTGTAGAAATCTCATCAGACTGACAGTTTAGTCACAAAGGGTATGGTGTTTGTCATTGATTGAGTTTCGTGACGACTACTAATCAGCCATTAATAATACACAGTTATGTGAAAATGTCCTAAAAAGCTATACGAGTATATACTCTTATGACTATATTCCACTAAGGCTACCTATGCACATAATAAACTGACTACTACTATCCTACCAATAGGCCCGTTCCAGTTAGATGGTTATCATTCAATTATCCTATTACAGCACCGGTTAATTTGACGTTTGTGACGTTCGTAACTCAGTTATGGTGGAAAATGTCCAGCTATTTTAATTGTGAAGGGTGTGGCAGGATTTACATTATTAAAATTGAATGGAAATGCAATGTTGACACTAGGGAAGAACCCTGGTGAGCGATAAGGCAATTGGTAATTATATTTTTCATGTAGTGCCGTGGTAATAAATTGATTGAAGATCATAAAGAGTCGTAGGTATATTGAATATGAGATTAAGGCCTGAGGCTATAGTGTAAGTTTCTATTGACTTAAAAACGTCTCGAACGTGTAAGTGATAATGTCATTTATATGGGGAACTCTAACGCGATGGTAAAGTAATATTACGTTAAAAACTTACACTCAGGGCTCTGAACGCGCAGAGCGAATTATCTACTACTTGTAGGTAATATTTACTTTGATTCGAGGACTGTTATTAACTAGGTCCCAAGTTTTTAGACGATAATTTTTTAATTCCCTGCCTAATCAAAAACGTCAAACAAGAAACAACTTCAAACTCCTAATGAAAGATATAAAGGTAAACAGTCTCAAAAACAACTTACTTTCCAGAAATTAAACCAAGACGCACACTGATTCGTTCAATTAAACGCTCCAGACAAAATCGTCAAACGAACCCCACGGCGATTTGAATAACCACGTCACGTTCGCCAAATAAGCAGTACTAACAAGCGGTATATCGTTTGCACTGATTGTTAATTGATTAGATTAAAAATTTCGTCCCAATTCACGGCGTATTGTTACACTGGGGGGATTAATTAGGTTTTTAATGGTGGTGTCCTTTACGATGTATTTGCAGATGTTGGGATCATCTTGCTAATTTAATTTGGGAGTTTTTTTTAAAGATTATTGTTGTCCTCTTGTCGATTTCCTTGCAGAAAAAACAATCACATTATTGCATCGCAGCTAAATTATAATGAAAATACATTTAAAATCCGGTTTAACAAGTATAGTGTACATTATGTTAACAACTTTGTAACTGGACAACTTAATATAATAAATCTAACATAAATTTGTATAATCGGTACAAGATTTTCCACGTCGTGAGTTAACAAACACTTTGCATAATTGTTTAATAGGTTTTCTCACTTGGTCCAATTTAAAAATTATTACTTATACGATGATTATGTGTTTACTGCGATCACATTGCATGCAACATTTGACGAAATCGTAGCCTATTTGCCAGTAACCGGTCTCTAAACCTGATATATGTATATTTCTAACGATTTAATTAAGTATATCTAAAGGGTGAGTACTATTAAATTGTCGCTAACATATTCCGTTTTTTTTATTGTAGATTCTCAACCTTTTTGTTAAAAATTATTATATTTCAAATTTAGAACGTATTGGCATGTTTTATTCTTAAAAAATAACTATCAATTGTTTATAACATTCAAGATGTCGTCAAAGGAAAAAAGCGTTCGCGATTTAATTTTGCAAAAATTTACCATGAATCCATGTATATCTACTTTGGAACTTGCAAAATCGTGTAATACAACTCGGAGAACAGTGCAAAGGACCATTAAAAAGCTAAAAGAAGGTAAAACTACAGAAAGAAAGCAGCGAGAGGGTCAGCCGACAAGAATACGGAACAGAAAGTTGGAATCGAAGGTGTGTAAGCTGTTTGATCAAAATCCGGCTATGTCGTCCCGAGATGTTTCCAAGAAAGTTGGAACGAGTCAAAGAAATGTACAAAAAATAAAAAAAAACTGTGGTATTGTTACTTACAAAAAACAAAAAGCTCCGAAGAGAACGGTTGATCAGTATAATCGAGCAGTACGACGTTCTAGATTACTATACGCCTTGTTGGTTAAAGATAGAGGTTGCTTAATTATTGATGATGAAACTTATGTAAAGGCTGATTTCAAATCAATACCAGGCAATCAATACTTTTCTTCCCGCAAGGTCTCAGGTCTGCCTGAATCAGAAAAAGTGATTCCAGTCGAGAAATTTGCCAAAAAGTTCCTCGTTTGGCAAGCGATATGCCAGTGTGGCTTAAGAAGTTCGCCTTATATAACCACTGGCACAATAAACACCGATATTTATATATCCGAAAGAAAAGAAAAGGCTATTACCATTGATTAAAAAGCACAAATGTTCGACATTGTTTTGGCCCATTTGGCAAGTTATCATTATTCATCTAGAGCTATGGATTGGTATAATTTGAATTCGGTCTATGTTCTACCAAAGGAATTAAATCCGCCAAATTGCCCAGAATTACGGCCAATAGAAAAATACTGGGCAAATATAAAAACAAAACTACGGAAAACATGCCAACCGGCCATATCATTGCCTGATTTCAAAAGAAAGTGGATTAAATGTACTAAACTTATAACAAATAACTCCGTGCAAAACTCTATGAGTCGGGTCAAGAGTAAAGTCCGAGAATTTTCTCGTCGTGCTTTAGACAAACAATAAAATTGTTTTAGCTGGGATATTTTATCATAAACTTACCAATAACAAACATTTTTCGAGTTATATGTATGTTGTTTTATTGTAATCTTTTATTTCAGTGGCGACAATTTAATAGTACTCACCCTTTATATAAACTTCTAGTACAATGCGGCATAGACAATTTATCCAAACAAAAGTAAGGAAGGCATGCCGTTTATTTAAACTGATTGCCTCAAATGTAGAATTGTAAATCGAACCCCCATAGCGCATCTGATTCAGGGGTTTTTACAAGCGGAGTACATTTAACAAAGTACCCCAATACCTTTATTGCATACGTGAGTATATTTGAAACTAGAAATTGTGCCCTCGAATATTTTGTAAGACAATTTTGACACCCCTAAACGCTTATGTTTTATTGCGAGTTTTCGAAATCCGCATATTTATTGTGAACCACTGTGTGTGATATAACTTACGGATGTTCTTTTTAAAACTGTTGCATTTGATAATATACCTATATTATTTTTTTCATGTTTTTTTATTATTGTAAATTACAAAATTATATAAACAGATCGTATAAGATCTGGGGGTCGATAAATGTAAAATATTAATGGACGAAGGAAAATAAATAAAACATTTGTATTTTTTATCTACAACAATTTGAATATCGTACGTTCTTTTAATAATTGTCAAGAGACTGCATACATGGATATATTTAAAACTAATATAAACCTATGCTTTTGGGAGTAACAAGGAGTGCTATGCTTGTTTAAGAAAGTTGTTTACTGTATAGGTTGTACGAGTATGATACAATTTAAGAAAGTTTTAACTGTACTTTTTATTATAAAGAATGCATTTTGTGTAACATATTTAAAATTTCAATGCATACAAAGAAAATCCTGTTTGAAAATTGAGTTAAAATGACAGTGGCGTATGTAGTGATTCGCGCGGCGGTTGCATTAAGCGCATTAGGGGGCTAAATTGGATTTGAGGGTGTTTTATTGGTACACTTGTTACGAATTTAAGACCACTGTGCGGTAAAAAAATATTTCGAAATAAGTGAAGCATTTCTCAAATATGTGACTGTATTGTAATATTCCCTTTATTATAAGCACACCCGATGTGGAACTTACACAAAATAAACAAGCAAAAATGGTAGTAACTTTTTTTGTCGTTTTCACATAAAAATGATAGGTAATATATAAATTAATCATAGTGTGAAATCCCTCTAATTTCCTCAATACTTTATAATTTACGTTCTTTTTAGGGTTCCGTACCTCAAAAGGAAAAAACGGAACCCTTATAGGATCACTTTGTTGTCCGTCTGTCCGTCCGTCCGTCCGTCCGTCTGTCAAGACCCTTTTTCTCAGGAACGCGTGGAGGTATGAAGCTGAAATTTATATCAATTACTCAGGTCTACTGTCCCTTGAAGCTGTGAAAAAATCAAACTTTTAAGCCAACGCAATCAAAAGATACAGCCGTTTATGCCGCAAATTTTCGACACTTGCAAGGGAATCAAAACCTACAGGGTGCTTCCCGTGAACTCAGAATCTTGAAATTTGGTACGAAGCAACGTCTTATAGCATAGATAAAGGAAAAATTACGAAAACCATAAATTTTTACGAACTTTGTAAACCTTGCAGGTTTGTACGGAACCCTCGGTGCGCGAGTCCGACTCGCACTTGGCCGGTTTTTTATTAGGTGTAGAGTAAATTGTTGAAATAAATAAATACTTGAATAAATCGCGTGTATATTTTTTACGCTAAATATAATATGCATTTTAGTGAGTATGTAGACTCAATAATGTAGACTAAAGATTTACTTGTAGAATTTAAATTATTCTATGCAATATTTATAAATGCCTCCCCTTCTAATAATCAGGGCTCATGTGTAATGTTGGCCTTGAACAAATACCGGTGTTTTTTCCTAACAAACGAATAGGTAATATTTATTTGACATATTGCGGTGAATCAGCGTCCCTAAGGCGTATTTATTTGCCTGCACGCTTCGACTGACAATTTTATGTGATTTACCCCATTGTTTAGTGGTTTTGTGTAGAGCGAAGTCGGCAGCTCCACTGTGTGCTATTTGGAAATTGTTTTTATTATACTTTGAACGGAAATTTCATCGTAAACTAATATAGGCAATAATAAAATTATTTTTGCTTATTGTTTTTTTTTTCCATAATGTATGTTTAGGTATTATTACTTACTATACTATATTACTAACCATCTCTATTATATCTAAACATCTCTTTAAAATCGTCTAGTACCTACAACACACGCCTTACTGAGCTTACCGTAGGACTAGGTCGATTTGTGTAAGATTGTCCCGAAATATTTATTTATTATTTATTTATTTATTTCAATAGATTAAACTATTCATTTGAGTAAAGAGGGATTTTTTTTATGACAAAAGGTGGCAAACGAGCAGACGGATTGCCTGATGGTAAGCAATTACCGTCGCCCATGGGCACACGTAACACCAGGGGAGTCACAAGCGCGTTGCCGACCATTAAGGGGGTGGGAGCTCTGGGAACCTTAAAAAAAGGGGTTTAGTGGAGAAAAAGAGAGGTCTTTGCCCAGCAGTAGGACACCTGATACAGGCAAATAAATAGCAAGTTTTCTTTAAAATACTACAAACAAACCAAAAAAATAAACATGAAATGAAATAAACTCAAGTTGTGTAGTTAAGTCTGATCTGATAGCAAATACCCGCCGAAACTACAGACCTTAACTATAAAACAGACACCTCAACCGTTGGCACTTACAAAGAGACAGACAGCAATAAACTTGTTTTGCCGACGCTACAGGGGCGGGTAACGTGGTTAGCGCGACAATGACTTGACGAAGGCAAATCTGATTTGTAGACCCTCCCGCTGTTTTAAACCAAGTCCATTTTGAACATTAGGGCTGTCGCGCCCGGCTGAGGCATATGGTTTCGTTGTGAAGTAATACGGTTCGTAATGGCGGTTTTTGGTAACCCTAAGTCATTTCAATGGTGTTGTCTTGAACGCATCATTGTATAATTTGTGAGTATGAAATGTATTTTGAAATAGGCGTCTTCGTTTTGATTACTAGCTTCCCTCGCAAGTGGTTCAGTGGTTTGCAAGAACCCTCTATTACGTTAATGAAATATAAAATACACATAATTAACTTGTACTGACGTCCATAATATAAAATAAGGATTTCTATTTCCATTTGCCGTGTGATGCCGGCTGACTAGAATAACACCACCCCATATCCTCCCGCGGGTGTCGTAAGAGGCGACAAAGGGAAAAATCCTACGGACGGGCAGCAGCGTCCGTCGAAACCCAATCTTCAGCTACTGCAGTCGCCAACCCGACTGCCAAGCGTGGCGACTATGGCAATTACCCCCAAGATGATACAAGTCATATTCGTGGGAGGCCTATGTCCAGCAGTGGACATGTATGTAAGGATTTCCAATTTATAGAGGTTACTAGTTAAATTATCTAAATTTATAAGTATTGTATTTGCGAGAATTTCTGATAGATATCAACCTGGGTTATTTAGAGGTGTATTGTGCGATAATTTATATAGAAATAGTTCAGAAGTCAGAAAGTTCAGAAGAACCATTTGTGGTCTCCTCAATTTGTTTTATAACTGTGTCTAGCCTAAAAAATCTTAAAAATATAATACATGCAAACATGTCAACTAACCTTTAAGCGTCTTACTAGAAGGCGGCGGATCCCTACTCCACGGCGGATCCCCGTGACCGGAGAAGTCTCTTAACTTCAGGTAGCTGATGGTGAGCCTGATGATGGATGCCTTGTCCAGCTGGCTGGTGATGGCGGCAGGTAACGGCAGCATCTTCGCCAGTTCATAGAACTCATAGTTCTCCTTGCCGCGGCGAGATCTCGCCGCGTCTCGACTCTTTTCTTTCCGCAGCTCGAGAATGCTGGAAAGAAAAGGGTAGGTCAGATTTGGTGCTTACATCCATTTAATTATAAATGCTAAGGTGTGACTGTTTGTTTGTCCGTCTTTTACGGCAAAACGGAGCGACGAATTAACGTGATTTTTTTAAGTGGAGGTAGTTGAAGGGATGGATAGTGACATAGGCTACTTTTTCCATCAACATCTCATTCCCACGGAAAGACTCAATATGTTACACTTTCCTCTAACCATGCGGTCGAAGCCGCAGGCATCATCTAGTACCTAAATATTGTACCGTTGGGAGCACTCAATAGAATCGTTAGTCCGAAAACTAAATATCAAACCTATTCCGCGGAAATTGTAAGGAACCTAGGAATGTTACGATTTTTACACTTTGTTACAGTTCAGATGGAACTTAACCGAGTACTTATTTAGATTTGAGCACGAGGATACTGTCGTTAAGGTAATATATCAAATTTGATTTGCGGTAAATGTCCGGTCACTTTAAGGCAATCGGATAATTTCAAGTTTTGATAATCTACGAAAGTATTTGCCGAATATAGTCCACAGTTAAAACGATCCTTGTTTTATGCTGTCTGAGGGCCTACCGCGTACATAGAAATCATACATTTCGAACGATTGTCTGTATTAATCGAATTATTGGAGTAAAAGAGAAAAACGAGTATGACCGATATTTTGAAGTTCGATTATCGCGGTTGGGTCTCTGTATAACGATTGATTCGGCGCGGCGCTACATACTCGTACTTCTGTCAAAGACTCGAAGCTCTTATAACACAGTGTCAAACACACGGTACATTTTTCTTAGACACATTAATGGGTCTAATTTGAAGTGTCACTCCTCCTGTCACCGTCGTCCTGAAACTCCTCCAGATGGGAGTGGCCGGCGCGCTCCTCCCACTAATGATCAGCGCCATAGCTGAGTATAAATAACATTTGCATTTTTATGCCGGCTTGATGGAATTCTTTGAGCGCGCGGGTTTAATTTGCGTTTTATGAAGTTTGAGGTTAACGTTCGTTAAAACAAAGAGGTTGGATTAAGCGCTGCTCGTAAATCGTACGATAATGCTGCCAGGTTTTTATGTTGTGGTTTAGAATCATTTGTTTTCCGGACAAGTAATATAATACATAGATTATATAGAAACAACGTTAAGTTGCACACCTTTTTAATTGTAAAGGACTCATTATTTTACTACTATCTGTTGAGTAACCTGGACTACTACTGCCACGATATGGGGTTACCAACAAATTTTACAAGTAATCCATAAACAAACTTAATTTATTTTTGAAGAGTGTAAAAGTGGTGCCAAAAAGACCTTTTAACGTTTTTAATGATACTCGTTGGTAGTTGTATAACTTTGGTCATATTTCACTAAGTGGCTCCCGCCAACCAAATGTAACAATAAGTGATCCAGGTATACAACTAATGCCTGAAAATTAGACATAGATTTAAACCAACTTATGCCATATTTCCGAATAGTTGCATGAAAAAAGCATGATTTTAAAACATGTCTAAGAATTACTGAAATTACACGCAATGACATTTTATGATATATCTATGTAATATTAGTGTAACTTGTAGCGTTACACACACCTATAGCTTAATAGTATTTTTTATCACTTGTCACAATACCTGACACGCTCCAACAAGTAGGTAAGTTAGTGCGAAAGTGACGGATAGCGCGCTAGAGGTTTCAAAAAGTTCAAATCATGAATACGCGTCTATATGTGTCCAACAATTTCAAGAAAAAAAATACAATAACACCATTCGGCACACAAGACTGAGCGTTTGATCTCAGTCACATCTGATGGTAAGTGTCATTGGCAGATACGTTACTATTACCATTTAACTCTCTCATCACACTTTTTACTCAAAAACCCTACTCAGTCTCTCCAAGACGACATAAAAGCATCCATTCCCGAATACCTGAGTAAGGTCAATAAAGCTGGCTACATAATGGCGTTCGATCGTAAACGGGGGACCAACGGTTAGCACCCCTGTAAACTTTCAGCTGAGGTGGTCTAATGCTAAATCTCGTTGATTGTGCACTAGTACAGTCATTCACGGAACGTGCTAGACCAGTGGTCGTTTACCTGTCAATAAGGACCACTTTATGAACCAGACAACGCTAATTATTTGGAAATATAGTTGCGACGAATAATTTCGACAAACGCTTTGTCTTTTAAAAATTTAAATAGATGATATAGTAGTATTACTACTTAATAATCAAAGTAAATCAAAATATTTCAAAGAAAATAATTTGATTTGTTCTTAGCTTTCCCTTTTCTTAAATTTAAAATCATCGATTTTGCCAGGAAATAACTGCCCGTACCATTATACTAATTGCCGTGGAAAGCATAATTGCAAAACAGTAAGACACCGCTAATTCATCTACATATCTAATATGTGGATGAATGGGCGTGGGCAGACCGCTCACAAGGTGGACCAAAGTCATGGTAAAGATGCGGGTGACGCAAAACCGGTCACTGTGGGTCACTTTCGGGGAGGCCTATCCAGCAGTGGATGTCCTTCGGCTGATAGGATGATGAAGGACCTAATATGTAGATAGTACGTAAATATTGTTGTATGAGTTATCTGATAACAAAGTATTGTTTTACTTCTATTCTGTTCTATTGTTTTATGAGAGGTAGGGCACAGCGATGACCATCACGCTTGAATCTGGAGCAGCCCAACTGGGGAAGTACCTCCTCCTTACAGAAGACCACAGCCATAATAGCACTGCTACCTTTCAGGTCTGTAGTGTTGTTTTCCTGATGGTGTAGTGTGGTGTGCACAATGTGCTCCACCCACTGCCACTTAAGTTTGGCGATCCGGGGGCCTATATCGGTAACTTTGGTTCTACTGCGAATGAAATCATTCCTGATACGATCACACAGAGGCACTCCCAACATAGCCCGCCAGCAGTGGACGTCTTTCGGCTGACATGATGATGATGATGATGATGTTGATGCGTTCAAACTCACACTAGTGGCGCTCCTTAAAAGTTAGCCTTTCGCGTTGGAACTATCCGTTATTTTCTAACAAATATAACTTTATCAGCAATTTCAAAGTACTAAATTCTCTTATCAGACCGGAAGTGCTGCACTGGGACTAATAACTCTTTAAAAGTAAAGGCTTTTCCGGCAAGATGGCCGATAGCCGAACATCGGCTGTACTTGATTTAATGATGAGATCGGCTGGCCGGTAAGGGTGTATGCACACTGTCGACGAATGTGCTTCACGGTATTCAGCGCGAGGCCAATAAAATAAAAATAAGGAAGTACCGTGTGGGTATGTAGGGTTTCGCACCGACTCCTTTTTAGGTCCAAATGCTTCTGGTATAGGCATGTAACTTACATGAATATCATAATTTTCTGCGCCCTTCTGAATAGGAAAATGATGGTTTTATTTTGGCGCCAACTAAACTATATCACTTTATAAAGCTCCAATTCCATTTTAATGACTAGTACAAGTTTCTAATGCAAACACATTGTGGAACAGCCTATTAGTGTATTTTCAGGCGAGTCATCAATATTTTTAACGTGTGGCGTATGACACGAGAGGAATGTCACCACATTCTATGGCGTAAGGCACGCCTGCCGGGTCATGAAATAATTATTCACCGCCATAGACAAAAGTTTTTGAAAATGGGTGACGCAACGAATCGGTTAAGAGGGACCTCAAATACCATATTTCTGAAATATTGTTTATCGGTCGGTCGTGTGCGCCCACCCTTACAATTCCAATGCCATAAGGGTAAGAGCATTAGATTGTTTAAAATAACTTTAAACTGACCGAGGGTTGACCACCCCTGGCCCGAGGGGAACTTATCCTTAATTCCCTTAAATGGAGCTTAATCCCTTTACTATAAAAATGCAATAGTAATAAATCTTTTTTCTTCCGATATTCTCTTATAGAACGTTTTAGACTGTTTAATGTTTTCTGATATGATATCCTGGCTAGCATATTATTTTTTATGTTCACTGAATTTGTACCTATTATCAAAACTTTAAAAAGACAATATGTATAAGTACCCTATATGTTAAAGGCGTAGGCGTTATTTCGTAATCATCTAAAGGTACCACAAAAAATACCGAAATACACATATAATATGATACAGAAATTATTATTTTTACCTAACACAAATACTCGGTATGTACTAAAGAGTCTACTTATAATCTTATAAACCATATTTTTCAATACCACTTGTCTTATCATGAAAAAATTGTCAGCCGTTTTGAGTTGTGAGGTGTTATTTCTGTCTAAGCCTGAAATTATTCGGTAGCCAAACTATAGACTGACAAAGCAAAGAGTCGAAGAAAAAAAATACTACAGTACAGAGGCTCTAGTGTAAGTTTCTTTTGACGTAACAAAACGTTTACGAACGCGTACCTAAGTGATAATGTTATTTATATGGGAAACGCAAACTCGTTCGTGACGTTAAGTTACGTTAAAAACTTACACTCAGGGCTCCAAATTTTAATTATACACAACAAAATTAGTTTAAAAGTAACTATAACTGTTGTTATTTTATAAAATAAAAATAAATGCCTTCATAGTATTCCAAAGTTCAAATCGGAATGCACGTTTGAAAATGGAACTAATAGAACAGTGATTCCGTTTTCCACTCCGGCCGTAACGGATTTTATGACGCATTCTGCCCGTTTACAGCTAAATGGATAAGTAGTCCCGCCGTATGGGACGCCTCCATTTTCCAACTCCTCTGTGTTATTTTCACACTGAATAAAAACGTATTTTTAAAGTAAGTATATTTTGTTCAATAAATAATTATTTTTAGAGATGTTAACACTGTAATAATTAATTTACATTATTTGGATCTTGCGTCTTTCTTTTGTCAATTAAACAAAAAAAAAAATAAAGATGTGTTTCATAGTTCGGGAGTTGGGGGCTCTTGTTCTTATTAAATAATGTACCAAAGAAAACGGAAAAACTTGTATGCCATGCCACATTACAACATATACCTACATATCCGTAGCATTCCTTAAATATAAGTGGCATTATTACTTCAGTAATCATTATATTCGATTTTGTTTTAGCCAGACTTGGACGTAAAAATAAATCAAGCCCAAATGGCATCTCCTTTATTTTTGTTCTGTCCAATTTTTATGACGGACCTCCCTTCATCTTAGAAGTGTCTGTCTTTAAGTGTGCACGTACGTGTCTCGACGCCCGGTACACCTGGGAATCGAACCCGCAATACTACACTAACGTCTTGACCCCCTACTAAAACTTACCCTTAAAACTCACATGCAAAAATAAACCGTACGTCTCTGACTTAAGGTTCGTTTGATAAGGGTTTCATATATTTGGAACCGGTCAGTGATGATTGGTAGACTTTGATAATAAAATAACCTAAAGCTAAAACAGAAGCGAAAGAAATGGAACTTTCGCTCATAGGAACAGAGTTTATATTTGTTTAACAGAAGCTACAAAAGGAATTTTCCTTTGCAAATTGAAAATGGAAAGGAAAAAAATTTGAACGCACCGGCATCGTAAAAAGCCGGGACTCTGGGCATAGTGTCGCTACGGTTAATGTGTCCGGGCAAATTGGGTTCCCGGGAATTAGCGTTCCCGGGAGACCTACGTATGCACTTATGACAATTGGTGATGACGGTTACATTATACCTATTTATGGGTATAGGATAAGTCCAAATCTACTTTATAGAGTTTTGAAAACAAAACAAATCCCCTTTTGAATTATTTACAAAATGATACTTTTGTTAACCGCGCAAATAGTAAGTTTTCCTGGACGAAACTAGAAGTTTTGTAATAATGTAGTCGTAATATAATATTAAAAAAGCTTATTTGTTAAACGTCCTAATGGATACATAACATATAAAAGTATTCTTGAATAAATGTGTGGATGACATTGAAGCAAAATTCAACAACCCGCATCTGCCGCACACAATACTTTCAAACATCTCATTACAAGAGATTAGCGGCACAACGCTTAAAAATAGCCTATGTTATTTACGAGTAAATTAACACTTACGCCCGTTTGATCCACGGTAGTACAGGTAGCAAAGATTAACTGTCAATGCGCTTATTATAAGGGCTAGAAAGGTCACACCTTTGCGGCGGTATTATGAAGTGACGGGAGTTTTCGTCCCTGGGAATTTCAGCGTATTTACCGCTTGAATGGGTCGTAATCAAAACATTGTGCTACTGTGGTTGCATTTTATTGGTATAAATAGATGGTGATAAAAAGACACCGTTTTTAAGGGATTATTGTTGAAGTGATTGAGATTATTGAACAGTAAATGGGGTTTAAAAACCCTACGACATTTTTATCATCTTCATTGTTATGAACTACAGATATTCTGAGGAAATACCAACTATGTTAGTAATAAAATTAATACCTTCTACAATCCTAAGTTTTGCAAAAATTAAAACGTGGCTGGACTTCATGAGAAAAGCCATTATATAGATCTGTATTTGGATAAGATTTACAAGCAGGTTCCAACAATAATAAGTAGTGCCTACATATAATATCTATACTCGATAATGTTTAAAAGCGTAATTTTTGACTTTCTGACAGCAATAGTTATTTGTGCAACAAGAGAGGAAAGTTGTTTTTTCTTGCGAGTGTTTATTTTGAGTCCCGAGTAAGCGAAAGATTCTATAATTGAATCACGAGCGTAGCGAGTGATTCTAGTGTTAGAATCTTGAGCGTAGCGAGGCACTCAAAAACACGAGATGTAAAATAACTTTACTCTAGTGTGACACATACAACTTTTCACCTCAGTAGTGAGAACATATTAAAGGTTAAATAAGTTGCCAAAAACGGCATTTTTAGTACACTCTTTTATTGCCGACTGTACTTTTTTTCATAATCGTCAGCTACTCTTCGAAAGGATTCTAATGAGCCTAAAACATCACGGGTTTATCTTGTGTATTTTAGGAGTTGCTTTTGCTACCTTCTGACTGCAGCATCAGATCAGAACCACTGATCTGATCCATAATATTGCATGGTAACCGAAATTACATAAGTATGCTAAATTTCAGCCTAATCGGTTAAAGATGTCTGCTTCAAAATTGAGTTGCAAGATTCCATCCGGATAAATATACAAATACATACATCCAGTTAAATTAAATCTTGTAAAAAATGAACATCAAGTTAACCACATTCATTTAAGTGTTTTATCTGCAACTGCACTGGCTTCATTACTTAATATTTTCGCTAAATATTTTTCATTTTAAAATATGTACATTTCAAAATTATAATATTTGATTAATTTGTGAGGGTCCGAACGTGTTAGTGGTGTTTAGGGAGTCCATTATGTCCTATTATAATAAATAGATACATATAAATACTTAAATACATAGAAAACACCCATTACTTAGGAACAAATATCTGTGCTCATCACACAAATAAATGGCCTGACTGGGATTCGAACCCGGGACCACCGGCTTCTTAGGCAGGGTCATTACCTGCTAGGCCAGACCGGTCGTCAATTAAAAAGCTACTTTGTCTCACTCCCTGGAGTGACGAAAGTAGCAACTTTCCTCACTCTCTGAAAGTGAGGAAAGTCGCACTTTCCTCACTCCCGGGAGTGAGGAAAGTAGACATGTTCGAGCTGCTGAGGTGAAAATAGATTTTCTCTACCTAAAATTTTAATTTAAGTATCACATCTATAATATTATATATTGTTTTATAAGTCAATATATTTAGGTATGCTTTAAAATGTCGTGTAAAATACACTTCAAAGAAATATATTGCTTAACTGGTTCTGAAAAAACGGTTTCGCTTTGCGGGATGTAAAGTTATAGCTGTCACCCCTTTTGTAACAAGACAAATATGACAAGTCATATTGTCTCCTCAAGTGGTTATGTCACCAATAAGTACCCACTTATTTCGTACAAGAATACGATAATAACGTATTTAATATTTCTTTCATTTTGATAATAGGGTCATAAGACCGTTTTATATTTTTTAAGTCTGTGGTGTTGAGAATAATACTCAGGTTTTTTTATTGATCTTGCTCTTCAAATGCGTCTTTGACAAGGTAATACCAGAATATAGAAGTTTAATAGGGGGTCGAATTAAAGTAAAAAAATAGATGAGGAATACAATTAAAACTGTTGTGAGCCATGTTACTACTACTTAGTTACAAACGGATAAGGGCGATTCTCCGAGCCGAGCTGTTTTGCGTGACTTCGGTGGAACAATTTTTTTTTTACTTTTTTAATGTGAAACATTAAATCCTAGATTCAGGCTTAAATTTAAAAAATATTGCCGGGAAAGGCCCCCTTGTAGACTTAACGGTTTTTAAGATATTTTAGTTTTTTAAATCACCGAAATCAAGTCCACCCACCGAAATCAATATTCATAAAAAAGTTCAAAATTGTTGTTAAAATCACTTTAAAAGTGTTTATGTTTTTAAGTTTTTATCAAAATTCTTATTAAATTCAGAAAAATCTTGCATTGGAAACTCATAATCATAATAATCATAATCATAATATTCATATTTTCAGCCCAACGAGCTGATTTTAGCAAACAAACTAGTCAATTCGGAAGAATCGCAGCCTAACTCTCTTGCATTTTGTCGGCGATGACACGCACGCCCAGGCTTCCTCGCACGTACTCGTTGCGGATTTTATCGAGCCTGGTAACGCCGCACATCCACCTCAGCATCTTCATTTCAGCAACTTAGATGGTACGCAGGTGCTTCTGCGTCACCGCCCACGTCTCGCTGCCATAGGTTAAAACTAGTCTAATCATGGTCTTATAGATCAGGCCCTTTAGTTTGACCGGCATTTTTTGTCGCAGGTCACACCAGTCACTTCTCGCCATTTTTGCCATGTAGCGGCTATTCGGTGATGAATGTTGCATTGCATTCGATGTCTCCGGACATGTGCATTATACCACCCAGGTATTTGGACTAATTGCCCATCGATGGGTATCGGACTGTCGTCACGTGGATTTGGTTAGTTCAGGGACATGAATTGTGTTTTGGCAACACTCAACACCAGGCCCCCGGATTGCAACTGGTGTTTCCATGAAGCGAGCGCTTTCTGCAGCTCGGTACGGCTTTCAGTGCATATGGCTACATCGTCAGCGTATATAAATGTCCACTTTGCCAAATCTTGTGCTTCTTTAGTAAGTGAGTCCAAAAACTAAGCAAAACATGAAGGGGCTCAGTACTGAGCCCTGATGAACACCTTTTTTTACCGCTATTGCTTTGGTCTCACCCACCGATGTCCGGACCACTGATCGTGCATCCCTATACATGTCAGCAATGGTCTTGACATATTGCTCTGGGACATTTTTCTTTCGAAGGCTCCACCAAATAGTATCCCTTGCAGCACGGTCAAATGTCTTTTCCATGTCCAGGAACGCAACGAACAGCGGTTTTTTTCTTCGAGCGATATTCTTCGGTAATTGTGGACAGAGCAAACATATTAGGATCGGTAGTTGATAAACCAGGTACGAAGCCATAATAATGTCTTGATAGTGAGCACTCTGACCTTATTCGGTTGTCGATTACTCTTTCGTAAAGCTTCATAGTATGGCTTAAGAGCTTGATACCTCGGTAGTTGTTGCACTCGTACTTGCTTCCCTTTCCCTTGTAAATCGGAACGATAGTGCGCAATCTCCATGCCTCTGGCATTTTGGAAGAGAGCAACACCTGACTGAAGAGATTAGAAAGTAGCAACACACCAGTTTCTTGCAGGCATTTCCAAGCTTCCATTTGGATACCTACGGAGCCTTTTTTTGCAGCGCTTTCTTAACCTCATGTGGCTGTATCGGAGGTATGAGACACTTTTGCTGCCATTTTCGGAAGCTGTGTAGCAGCAAACGTAGGGTTTAGAAGTTGTTTATAGTAGTGATGCTAGGCCGCAATGACATCTTTATTCTTAAAGAAACAGCTTATTTGTACTTAATATATCGCTGGCCGAGCACCCGCATCCGCAACACAAGCCTTCTGGAGCTTTTATATGCAAGATGGGTGCCGAGAATGCGCACACCGACGCATCGAGGAGCTTTTTATAGCAGTGTGGTGAACACAGCACATCAATTTTGAAGAAGATGAAACCCGGGCTTATAATTTTGAACCAGAGCCATCATTGAATATAAAATGGCTAGAAAGTTGATGGCCAAATTTTTCTGGGATTGTCGAGGTATTTTGAAGATTAACTAAAAAGAAAGGGGGTTTCATTATCATGTGTCTTTAAACTAGTATGCTTTTAGCTAGTGTTAACTTTAAACTTCATAATTTAAACAGTAATTTAGGGCCCAAAATTTCATCCGACGGAACTATGTATAAAAACTTGAAAGAATAGAGAGTCGGCTCCAAGATTCTTGATGACCTTAAGCGTATATTATAGGCCCAGAAGGAGAATCTTTATGAGAAGGCACTGAACTTGATAGATATAGGTCAACGGTAATCATAACTGATTAAATAGGAAAAATATCCGCAGATAGCATAACCAAAACTTTTTTAAAGTTGCGATTAAATATAAGAGTGCTAACAACGTTGGTGTTAATATTAACAACATATTCAATTGTTTTGAATACAATTATAACATACAAATTATTTAAAAACAAACAATTAACCTGTTTTTATAGTCAAGATTGATCACGGTGGCTCCTTTTTTGATTTCGGTGGCCTAAAACCCCACCGAATCCGCGGAAATCACACCCACTGAATTCAAATTTTATCGTTATTGAACAATTACACAAAAAGTAACCATTGTATCGAGAAGACTCACTGGTAACCAAATCACATACTTCTTGGCATGACTTAGGCACTGTTGCACTAAGAAAAGCACAAACACTGAACGAAAAATTTTGTTCACCGAATTCAAGAAAACACGAAACCAAACCCACCGAATGATGAAGATACCTTTGCGAATTCTGCTATTACACTGTGAGCATACGTCCGCTCTTGTTGGTGAACCCGGCGCAACTGAAGCTACCTGTGGACGCGGAATTGAGTTCCTGGTACATTGCTTTGTGCGATACCGCCAAGTTTTGTAAACTCCAGCGAAATCAAGCGTTGGCGCGGGACATGGCGAAAATATGTTTTTATTTAATAAGGGTAATTCATATATTATGTTCAGTGATATTATAGTAGAACTAAACTAATTAAGAATATGTGAACCAATATTAAAAATTAATACAACATCCCCAACTTGAATTATAATTTTTTGTTTCAACAAATTTGGGTGCGGGACACACCCACTGTACGTCAATTTCTGCACTTTTTATTTTTTTATAAAATTGAATATGGTGTTATGGAATATTTTATTAATTGTCGAGATATAACAGACGCTGAAATATGTGTATGAATTTTTTCCAAAATATTGGGCCAAAAATTCACGCAAATATAGCCTCGGACACGTAAAAACGCCACCTCTGAGAACTGCCCATAAACTCACGTGTAATTATATCGCACTAGGCGACATGTTTCGGGTAAGCTCTGGTACCCATCTTCAAACCGAGTCAGGACACACCGATCGCGATGAGGGTGTATCACTCACTGCCTAGTGCGATATAATTACACGTGAGTTTATCCGTTTGTAACTAATTAGTAGATGAGGAATATTGCAAATAGGAACATCTGACCCATTGTTGGAATCGGTGAGACCTGAATACATTTTCAAATATATTTCACTATCAATAAAAAAAAATGATGAAATGGTCAATTAAAATAACAAAACATAAATCGTATTGTTTTTTATAGGAAATAATAATATTCAAAGATAAACCACACAAGGTTCAAATCCAATCCTGAATTCACCTTGCTGTAATAGATACGCGCCAGTATCATAAATAAAGTATGTCTTCCAGAGATATTCTTACCCAAAAGAAGGTGTTAAACAAGTTTAAAAGTGCGTCACGGGCCGCGAGTCCTCAAAGAGGAATGGACCCTCGGAGGGTAGTTGTAAACCCCTGTTTAGTCAGGCGTCGGCCCCGGGGGACACGGTCAGTGCCGGTGAATCAAATGATCTGCATGTAGGTACTTCTACACTGTCGTGTATGTCAATTCTTTCCGTGTCTTAAAACTTATAAGCGCGTAGTAATCATAATAGTTCTTTTTTTATGGCAAAGGTGGCAAACGAGCATACGCCGTCACCAGCGCGTTGCCAGCCTTTAAGGGGGATGGGAGTTCTGGGAACCTTACTCACCATCAGGAACACAACACTACGGATCTCAAAGGTAGCAGTGCTGTTATGGCTGTTTGAGTTCGCCCCAGTATCATACTGATGATGTACTCGTATGATGATATGATGATGATGTTATGCATTCCTATGATTTTTAATTTGGCTACATATACCGACTGTAGCTATAAATGAAGACTTAATTTGAAGAGCCTTTAACAATTTGGAATACAGGTAGGTACTAGGTACCTACCTATATATACATTATTACTTACCTGTACATTAGTTATTCCTATAATTCGTTAGGTGACAAACTACTTATCAAAAATGTGTGAAGTTTAAAGGCGGTCAAAAGATAACTAACATTTTGAAGCAAACATATACAACATTACGAGTATTCCTTAATTCAATGAAGTTAACTCATCAAATGATTCATTTTGATGAATGGGAGTTAAATTAATTACATAACTAAGTATAAAACTTGCTGCTCAACGCTTAACTAACATCTAACCAGCTTTTCATTACAAGCCTGAGTTCCTTAAGTTGACATATACGAAGTTCCAAACAGTTTGAGCAGAATATCGTCACAAAGGCGTTCTCACATTAGCACAAAATATCCCGATATAAATACAGAGGGGGCATAAATAGGGCGGCGACGGAAATGAAACGTCATCGCCTTATTACTGATTATTGATACAAGCATTGTCCGCCTTGATTAGACGTGTCGTCGGAGATGTGCCAACACGGGCTTATTAACTCTTAATGTGCTTGGTTATTGCAGAAATATGGATATTGCATTAAAGGAGGTTCGGAGGGATTCGCAGTTATTACGTTTTGTTTTGATCATGTTTTGTTTAATATTTGCTGCGAAGGTTCTGTGTTATTATTGTAACATGTACCTACTTAGGTACTATTTACGCGTTATTTAACAGTTTCATGAAGTTTCATTATTAAATTACCTTAAGTTCTACCTACTCTAGCCGATCCATACATCAAAATCTGTCAACCCAAATGCAATTTCGATGCATTATTTGCGTTTTATTAACAATATCAACTAAAATAAACACGTGTTTTTGGATATATCGAAACATGCTAACCGGCGCTCAAGATAAAATAAATTATTAAGTAAAGATACCAAAAAATTAATAAGCTGAATTCACCAATAAGGTGTTCAATTGACATAAAAAAAAAAATCAAAAAAAAATCTTCAAAGGTTAAACAAGAAGCTAATTCGGCAGTGCTCGACGATGAAATGGCTAGAAACTTTCGAACACCTTGGATAATATCCGTGTCAAAACTACCCCACAGAGCATTCGGATGTGTCCGCGTCACTCGGGAAGCTCCCGCAGCCCTCAGAATTCGCCGAGTCATATTAAGCTCATCTCGAGTAAACCGTCCCGGGAGACGACTGATTATTTCCTACCAGGGCCTGATGAGTCTTAGTACTTGGTGTCAAGTATAGGAATTTTATTCGTTTAAGTGCAGTCAGCAGCAAAAGTGGCCAAGGGGGGAAGTGTTAACCTACACGCGCTCTTATTCTTTTGACAATAGAGACGTGTTGGCCTCATTTTGAACACCTCAACCGCTTGGCTACTCTGCTGACTACTAGTAGGCAGACGCTTGGTTTTATTAAATTAAATGAAAATAAATTCATCTAATTGAAACTTTAATATTAATTGGATGACGTCTATATCTAGATGAAGTACCTACTGCATTTTCTAATATCTATCAGTAACTTAAAATTTTACAAAGCAACCCGTTGTAAATAATTCCCTGGTGTACCTACAATACAATATTGTTTATTGTTCTTCAATACTTTATTAGAAATAATAAAACAAAAACTGTTTAATATTAAGAGGTAGACTGAAGACTATTTTCGCTAAACAATGTGATCTCTTACAGAGCAACTTAGGTTTCGTGTACGTCTCATTGAATAATCTAGATATATGTATACCTAAGTAGATAGTGTTAATACTTATGTAGTTACAAATTCATGAGTTTCATGACTTTGAAAAACCTCCCGCACTACTACTACGTCTATAACTGAAACCTAAAACTACCTATTATGACTTGCGAAACTGAGATTGAACTTCAAGTATCAAAATCACCCAGTCATCATTACTCCTTCACAATGGACATCTTGCATTACACCAGGTCACGCTATTGCTTCAGATACTCAATAATAGCCCCTATCCCTTTTCGATAAGGTCCCTGCAAACTATATATACCAAGTGGTAAGTACGAAAGGTGGTCATTTCATAGTCGACATTTGACATTAGTTAAAGTCGTGACTGTTACTTAGATTCGGTTAAAACTTGACGTAATATAAACTTGTTTGTTGTTCATTGCTGTTAAAATTGTCGTTGAAGATTTTATCTGTGGTTACCATGTTGCCTAAACATAATAGGGTGAACGCTCCAGTGAATGAACACTTAAGAAATTTTTCACTTTTGAATAATCATTTTTCAAAATGTATTAATAATTGTGATAATGTAATGTAATTTATTAAATCTTCATTTAATAAACAATAATATAATTTCTGCGATTTTTTGTTACTTTAATAGTTTTTGAGTTATACGAGAATTTATCAAAATATACCCAAAAACCTAGTAAATGAACAAAAAAATCGAATGAATGAACACAGTAAAATCCAGTGAATGAACATTGTTTAGAAATGTTTAGTCGGTATTAAAAATAATTGTTGAACATAATACACAGAGTTTTTCTTCAGAAATTATTACTTATATAAAAAAATGAGGTAGGTACCGTATTCTACTCACCTCAGTCACACCTCTACCACACAGCCACTCAATTCAGGCCATTTTGGCCCAGGATTATTTTTAGTAAACTTACTTACGCGTTTATTTGCATTAAAAAAACACGCTATCAATAACTTCTGGGAAAACCAAGTTTTGCTTTGTTGATTATCCATTGAACCAATTTTGCTTCTTCATATTGACCTAAAGTAGAACAAATGGAATAAACAACAGCATGAATGTTATTTCCAATAACATAAAAACTTGATGAATAAAATAAAGAAAAACAAATGATTTTGTGTGTGAGTGGAACTTACACATTGTATGAAAATACATTCGTCGTTACGTTGTTCATATATAGAATTAGTTGAAATCTAGTAAATGAACACTGCCTGATTTCCATAGTCCATCTACTAAATGTTTCATGCCTATGTATGAATACCTGTGTTCCAATACTGGCTGAAGGTATCAGAATCGTTTTCTGAGCAGTATTTCAAAAAACCAGCTTAATACTATTACGTTAACATTTAAATTTAGGCAAAAAAATAAAATGAGCCATCACCAGTAAATGAACACATTGTTCATTTACTGGTTTTAGAGCATTTGATAAGTCAGTAATGGAACACGAAAAAATAATAACTTAATCGCAGAATAAACGACTAAAGTGTTCATTTATAAAAGGTTGTACACTTATTTCAACCAAATAACAAAAGTTTTAACTGATAAGTATCAAATATTCATTTTAAATGTTGCTCCAAACATGCACTGTTCTTACCTGGGATTTAACTTCTCCATACAAAACTTCAAAATTAGATACACGTGAATTTCAAACCCGGTCATATTAAAACCGGTCGATAATAAATTTACCAAGTGCTGCCATTGTATAGAAAACAAAGTTGACAATAAGAAAAAAAATACGATAAGTGGTAGAAATAGTTGTATTTCTTATTTTAGCCAAAAAACGAGATTTTGTTCATTCACTGGGAGGGGTTCATTCACTGGAGCGTTCACCCTATATCACAAGTTAAATTGATTAATCTTGTAAAAATGACACGCATTTCTAGTCTGTTTCCGTCAAAGGTTCCAATAGAAAAGTCATGATTTACTGCCCAGTGGTGCACGCGCCGCCCTGGACAAAAGTCTGGACAAAAATAAATAACGCAGTGGGCCCGAGGGACGGGCGATTGGGCAAATTGCGCTCTTTAGGCGGACGCTAATAATCACGTCATATCCAATTTTCGTTCAAACGGGACAGGAATACCAATGGGCGTTGATTGAATGAGTTTGTCTTAGACTAAGATAGTTTAGTTGGATAAAGAAGTTACCTTTTGTTTATTAGTTTGATTGATTTACTTATGTTGGATCCATCCATGTTAGCTAATTTAAAGTTTAATCAGTTCTCATTGCTTTGAAGTACTGTATGTTTTTGTTGTAGTATGTACACTCAGCGTCAGAGATATGTGACCCCCCCTGCATACAACCAATCTATGTAGGGGGGGTCACATATCTCTGACGCTGACTGTACACCTATCTAGAATAATTCGTTTCGTATATAATATTATAATACAATTACAAATATTAATTACAAATAATTCAATCAATTAAACTACTAAATATATTGTTTCTGTAATAAAAACTAAAGGCAACATTATGAAGTGTCAAGTATAAATAACGTCACATTCCATTCAAACAAATAAGTCAATTAATTAGTAATCATACCTACATTACCAACACGCATCAATTAATTTGCATTAAATGAATGTTTAGCGTCTCCGTGGAATGTCCATTTAATACAACGACGTAAAAAACACCCTCTTGTAGAAAGGAATTATTCAAACAATTGATATAACATTCTAGAGCACTACTTTGTTAAACTCATATATACACTGATGACGTTCTATTAATCCCAACCTTATTCCGTACAAATACAGTTTTTATCATAAAACCAGTTCTATACCGTTGTATGACTATTGTTCAGTCAACCCTTGATAGCTAACACACCCCAGTGGGCAGCGATCCAGCTTTACGTACAAAAAATGACCAATCTGCTAGACGCGTCGATACGGCTATGACTAATGATGCCCGCAAATTGCCTGGCTCGCAACTGGAAAATTGTTTCATTCATAAAGATTGCCCGGCTTTAAGGATGGAGATTTGATGAATAAAATAGTGGTCCCTTACGCTGTCAGACGGACAAATGTTTGTATTAACATTATCGTGCACGGATTGGATTCCATTTTTCTTTGATATCCCTTTTTTGGGGATGTAAGCCATCGTTAGAATCATTTGACGTTGTCTTTGGTAACATCTGCAGTGATATTTGTAGTGTTATGTTATGCTGTGTAGGTAAACTTAACATAAAACTAACTTTTAGCTAGGACGTATATTAAAATTATGATATGATATATAGTCATTCACATATTAACATATTAAATACGAGAACACCTCCATATATCTTCAAATACACACATTATATATTAACAAACATTATAATAATTCTTGAACAATCATTTCTATCATCAACATCAGTTACCATCTAACATAATCTAACCCAATAATCCTTACATTTCTATCCCAGACAGTCGTAGACACATTCGCAACTAAACAAAACTAGCCAAATTAGCAATACAAAGGCTGCATTGAGCGGCAATTGAAAGGCGAAGAAAATAATAGTTATTTGCAATAATCGGAGGGACGCTTGATTGCGCCCCGGGCGGACATTTTTGCCAATTTTTGTCTAGTTGGTGCTTTAGTAAAACCAATGGGTGTTAGCAGTATTTTGAACGTTTACTTTATTTTCTTGCTGTTTAATAATATTTAAAGTTGTAGTTGATTTTATACATCGTACCACAAATAACAATCAAAGCAAGCGCTTTAGTTATTACCTATTACGAGTACCTATTCTGGGACCAACGATACCTATCACTCATTAGATAGTCTGGGACCAACGATTTATAACAAAATTCCCCTAGATATAAAAAGATTCTGCTCCTCTATTGGGTTTAATTAAACTTAAATCCTTCCTAATCCAGAAAGCTTATTATTATTCTATTACTGAATTTGGAATGCAATGGATGGAAATTGACATTAAATATGTAAGTATTTACTGTAAATTGACTATAATTTTTCTTTTTTTTATTAATTACTAGTCTCTCATTCTGTTATTATCTTACTATTATCATTGTAATGTAATTTTGACATCGATGTAATTATGCTATTTGACAATGTATGATTAATACGAATAAATGAATATGAATATAACTAATGAAACTCCAAGCATATTATTTATAGCTGAAACTTATCATTCTTTCGGCATTCCCACACATCTTGAGTTAAATATCCGTGATCTGGTCACCCTCAACCCTAAGAGAAAGAATTAAACTAGCCGGGGTCAGTCTGATGAGGTAAAGGGGAAATAATTGATCATTTTCGGGACACTAGTCCCGCTGTTAATCCCACTGTCCGATGTGATCGATTGACTCTGACTGAGGAATGTCTAATAAATTGAAGAGTCGTTTATTTTGCTAAGGTCATTTTGATAAAAATTGCATTTTATTGTAAAAACACACATATATTTATAAGTATATACACAACAGACTTCTTAATGTAGGCACTTAGGCGGAGCGTGCAACACAAGCTACTTCATTTTTTATACTGTTGAGGCCTTTTCCTTAATATCATAGAGAAAATTCAAATTAATTCGGGATTGTCTTAATATTATTGAACCTCTGCAACTGTCTTAAATTATAATATAATATTATAAGCGTTATTTGTTCCTGTTAAAACTAGCTATTGTGTACATGTAAGTACTTTAGGCAGCAAGTTTAGTGTTTATAGATACACACAGGCATTAACTACCTCTGGGGCGCTACCGAAAACAACCATATTCGTAAAGTTCGGACGAATGTCTGTGTCACTCTCATGAAACCTTAATTTGAGTAAGAGAAAGATGCCCGAAATATACGAACTTCCATGTTCGCGGTAGGTACCGCTCCTGTTTTCAATACAAGATTCACTTTACCTAAGCCTAAAATTATATTAAAGGTAAAAAATATATATACATTATTTCCATGGCCAAAAATGCGGTCAAGTGCAACCATTGGCATAAAAGCATTAATTTTACGTTACAAAAATAACCCACAATAAAATTCTCTTAAACCGCAGACGATTGGCTGCTTTTTTAAAATCGAATCTTTTTATACTTTTGTTCATTTCCAAATAACAGTTAATAATCGATTTGGTTTTGAAAAAACTTTTATTCAAAGTGAGGTTCGATAGCGACGTTTTTATTTTAGTGAGATTGCAGAGAAATCGTATACGTTTGTTGTTTGTTGGAGATCCGTAGCCAAAATGGCAATAACCGAACCCTTCTACTTTCGTCCTGTCCGTCTGTTTGCATGTCACAAGCATTTAAATCCTAAATGAAATGACGTATTATCTTTGTATTGTAGCAATAAAGAAGTTTTTACAAGTACGAATAAAGTTGGAGTTAATTTAAACTCCTAATCAATTAATGATATTTTAACACAAGGTATTTGTTCAGTATATTTTGTAAAATGAAGCCAAACATATATCTAAGTGGGTGACTTTAAACGAATTAATAAAAAAAAATTAACAGAACATGAAATGAAAAATAACTTTGCTGGTATTTTTAATATCTTTTGAGTAAATTATGTTTTCAAAAGAATAGCTATGAAAATGCTTTGAACCTAAGAGTTTATTGAGCCATGGATCCTAATAAAAAATATATATATATTTTTACTTATCTTAATCGATCAGACAATATAATTCAATTAAGATACTGAATTAATCATTTTTTTTATTATAATTTAAACGTGAATTGTTTTGGGCAGATAACCTGTAAATATACTGACATAGCTATGGAACCCGTCATTTTGTGTGCTCCGACACGCACTTAGCTGATGATAGAAATATAAATAATTTGGGTGATCAAGTACTACCTAATACTTTCACGTGAACCATTTTTGTAAAGTTATCTTTAGACTAGTAACTTTCCACGCTACGGAAAGCCAATGTGAGATAAAATTTTAGTCAGTGCGTTGTTTTAACACATTCGCTGCCACTCCCTCCAAAAATGTATGGAAATGAACGCACATGTGCGTTGGTGGCAGTGAATGCGTTAAAAAAAAATCACGTTTTTCCTGTTCATTTGTCCGAGTATCCCTCGTAGGTCGAAGCACCGGGTGAAGGATGGCACTGTGAATTTCCGTGACAGTATGAATCATGTGATTCATGTGAATATAGTATCAGTTATCAAGGACCAGATATAGAGCGGGCTTTTTTCGGATGAGCGATAAAAAGTTCGGCGGTGCGGCGCGACGAATCGCAGTGACTTGCCGGTTGCTGATTGAGCCCGGCTTCTGTGCTACCACAGGGTGTTGCAACATATCGATACTTCTAATAATGACAACTTAACACCTAGTTGATACAATACACACAAAATAAGGGGTTGGTTTATTTTTTAAATTATCAGTTTAAACGCGAGAGCAAATGCTGGGTATATTTTCAACCTATATCCATACGTCAAAATTTAAAAACGTTAATTTTAATTTTGTTGTGGTTTGCAAAGGTGACATTTACGTCTGTACTGTTCTGTGTACTGTCACTTTATTGCACGTTGGCGTTTCAAACGTCAAATCTAGCTTCTTTAAAGTGCAGTATAGGTGTCTATAATATTTGTAGAACTGCCTATGTATAATCTTCTCTTAGATGAAGATAAACATAACAGACTTGACTTTTAATTTTTTTATTTAAGTTCTTAAATTGATTGCAGTCTTGATACTGAATGAATTACCGATACCTATAAATGAAATGTGTTTTTTTTTTTATGTTGTTAAACGCAAAGTCAAAACTTTATGATAAAATTGATTGTGTATTTTACGAAGAAGAAATGTCGCAAAGTTTATTGCGTTAATATTGAAAACATAATCAACCTGTATACATCTGAAAAAAGTAACACTAGACAAAACGTAATAGATCCATACATTTATAAAAAGGGCTAGCTATAATCTCTTACAAATCATAGGTCTTTGCAACTGATATTGTTAACTTGATCTTTATGTCAATGGAACAAAGTCGATGATATCATGTCACAATTTATCTATACGAACTTGATGAATCAAATAATTATTTCTTTGATAGTTATTTGTTGTCGTACTTCACTTTGTAAATTGGTTAAGCTAAAGGAAGATAGATAATATTCGTGTTCTGTCTGGTATACATTAACAAAGTACCTAAGTACGGACCTAGATACTTAGGTAAGTACATATCTAGTAAAAAAGTATGAAATATCTAGTAAAATAGTAGTGTAAAATACTTGTAGGTACAGTCAAGGGCATACATTGACACATTATTATGGATTAACGTTAAGGTGTAGATACCTATGTATATATAATATCCATGACTATACAAGACATATTTGTAAACTAACATATCAATATGAGCGACATTGACATTTTACACTGAAGTCGAATTTATAATTTCTAAGGCAAGTAGGTTTATATCATATAGTCACATTATTAATTTAGTACAACGGCGCGGCGCCGGCGATTCAGGAAGTGACAAAATCCAATTCCTAGTCGGTTGATAATTATTTCCATATAACTAATCTTTAGTCTCTCCAATAAATCCTTTTTTTTCGTACATTTTGATCCCTTTCAGTACTTAAATCCCGCTAACGGTTACGTTATTGGTTATAATGTCCCTTAATTGTGGTTGCGGGGCTCCCGATTTCTCGATTGCGGTCGAAACACTTTTTGTTGGAATCGATTGAATTCGATTCTTGTCGGAAACGTCGGGATTTTGTTATTGGATAAAATTTAATTTGAACATTTTTGTTTTCTGACGTTATTTAGACAAAGAAGCACGTCATGTTGTAATCAGTAACAAAAGTTACCGTTTAAGGACACTGTTATAGTTATAGTTAGAGCACATTTAAAAAAATGTTTTGGGTCAAAATTCATGAAAAACAAAAAAAAAACGATACCCAACGGCATATAAATCTTTAGAAACAAAACCTAGTTTAGGTTAATGAAAATCAAAATAGGTCCCAGGTTGCCTACAAAATATTAAGACGCGGTAGGTTCCTATCAAAATATAGCATTTTTCGATAGATCGTACAATATTTTGATAGGCAATAATAATGAGACATTTCAAATGAATTAAAGTATTCTAAATTAAATTATGTATTCTGAGAAATACTTTAGAATTAAGTTGTACCTTAAATGCACACGTTTTCTTTCATCATTTTAAACATTACCCTATTAAACAGAATATGTTGGTTCTGTTTTTTAAACAGAATGCATGCTTTAAAAGCATTTCTTTATGATTTAGATACGCTCTTTATTTTTCAATCAAAATATCTTAGACAACGGATATGGTGTTTTTGTATGAAATTCTATCGGTTTGGAGCGTTTAGAAATTTAGATGAGGTGTGAAAGGTTTTTATTTAGTGATTGAGTCAAAATGTTTTTGTTTTCAATATAATAGAGTTTAAATTAGGTGCTGTTACATTAAGCAGTTTTGTGAAAATAGAGAATTTCGACTGTAAAAGAGGTTTAATTTGATCATTTTAAGTATGTACCCTAGCCCTTATTACAACCACTGTACTTAGACTCCTTTGCAAGTAGGTACTTCGTTTGCAATAGAAAGGGTAGACCTACCTAGTATAGTCCATAAAAATTAACAGTGTATAATTAATAACCCGTAATCTGGCATATGTCGTTTCAATTGAACACTTCTGATTCCAGCAAGGAAATATTCCAATAGTCATATTTTAAAGTTACTCAAATAATACAGAACGTAATGTTGTACGTATTTTCATACAACACGTGTAACTTTACATACCTCTTTTTTTCTACATTGGTTACATAATTGTATCTAAGTTCTACGTGTCTGTCAGTTGGTCCATTCAAGCCTCCAACCAGTTCAGTTTAGCTGGAAATGACGCGTGTTTCAAGTTTATTACTCGCGCGTCCGTCAATGAAACCGGCCCGGCGCGCGCGCATGTACTCCATCTAGCTTATGTAATTGGCTTAGATGGTTTTGATACTTAGTCAGTGTCAGTAGTGTGAGCTATTTAAAATAAAAACATATTACTTCACACACCTACTGATTGAAATAAAACTTGTCATATATTTCTTCTGATAGGAAAGACTAACAAAATATTAGTATGAGTTTGAAGACAAGGAAATGTTTGTATCCTTTTGAGATGTGGTCATTAATAAAGTATAGCTAACTGGCTGAATTGTTGTGTATTTATAAGTGGATTATCAAAATAACCCACTTGCACCGCTTCTCTATAAAAGTCTAGATGACCGATTTCAATTTTATACGAAAACAGAAATTTGAGCATAAAATGTAGGTAGGTACCACTTTCGAGAGAATGAAAGCGTCTTATATAGTTAATAACAGAAAATACATGAACCCTTTAATAACAAACTGCAAAAGCACTCAAAACCCCAGTTTGAAGTAAATGAGAAAAATTCTCAGCCCAATTAACATTTGACTCTAGTGATTCCATTTTTTCATTTGTTACCTCATTATATTTTACGACTGCTTATTCTTGCCGAGAACAGTGGATTATGGAGTCTAATCATTGTTCATTTAGTCGCTCCAAAACGAATGTGAAGATCTTATCAAACTGTTATAGTTAGTTTTTGAAAAATAATTGGGATTTCGTATATACGTCTACCTATGAGAAGCTCTTTTTTTTTAACATTTACAGTTTTGTTTTCTACAGGAATATTTTATTAAATATATTTCAAGTTGTTGCCTATATCACTAATGGTCAGACCTGGGACAACTCGGGGCAAGTTATAGGGATTTGATATCGATAAAAGATGTAGATATATGTTACTACTCGATATGTCACTAATTTCTGTTACTAGAGTTTTAAATCAGTAAATAGTAATAAGCCATACCTGGTATAACTAAGGGCATAATCATTAATACCGACGAACATGAAAAAAACATTGATTATGAAACCTATTTTAAAATAAACATGTAAATACCCGTTTTTTTGTTACAAAATGACTAAAAGAATATTTCTATATGTCTAATAAAATTTAGATGTTGTCATTAACATCGATATATTTTATTATCGATAAAATATTTGGTCACGCACTTATACTCGTAGATGCCCCGAGTTATCCCAGGTATGCTAATGGTTGATTATTTCAGGTCAGGTGTTACTATTAAAGTTTTAGATATATGTAGTTATGTATTGACATAAAGGAGGACGACGTTAACCTTCAAGTCTTTGTCTTTGAACACAAAAATATTTTCAACCATTAACCATGTCTTGCGAATTAAGGCTTATAATAAGTTACACAATACATGACTTAGTGCCTATTCTAGCATTCTCTATAAAAAATAATGATAGTGTCGAAAATTAAAAGAAGTAATTTCTCTGTAACCATGATTTTCATATTTAGTTCATTTCAGTTCATTATCGCGAGAGAACTAGAAGTTACTTTATAAAAGTAGTGACACCAAAAGATGTGTTTGTGTGAATGCTAGCCACATTTGGAGCCGTGGCGAAGGTAAGCAGAGTCACGAGGAAGATAATATCTTTATTTCCAGTTCGTATATAACTTGATATTGTACTTTTAGAGCCTTTGTTTGCATTGTTGTATTAAGATGTCTTTGATGAATTAAATTCTTAATTTTAGGAATTTTCCTTACAATATTCATTTCACATGCTCCTATATCTAAAATCCTAGTAGTATTGTATTGCAAAATATATTGATCTTAATGTTTAATTAATAACCAGTGCTGATATTTAATCAGATTGTGTTGGTATGATACAGTCAGCGACTATAATTGTTGAACCATTGACGGATCAAGCAATTTTATTTTGTTTAGTACTTAATATATAAAATGCGCAATGTAAAGTAAACCCTAAATGGCTCGACAAATAAAGTCCTTGGCCGTACATAAAATTGTTTATCTTGGATTTACTACCAGGAAGGCATGGTGAAATTAGTTTAAGGGACATGTTTTGTATATTTTTTGTCTCTTAAACATTTTTCTGATTAGATTCCGTTCTGATAGCTTTCTAAGTAGAATTTTATACACAGTCTATTAAGTCCTTTATCCCTCTATCCGCTACTAGACCATTACTTAACTCTGTACCTAACAAAATATCCTAAAACTACTGATCTTCTTATATTTAATAATTCTTGACATTGGTTAAATCTTAGGTATGATATTTTTATTTTTTATTTTTATAAATTACTTTTTTTATTGTTATGATTCAGAAATATGCTTACTACAACTTCCTGTTCGCATTATTTTCTAGTGAGGTAACAAGTGTCATTAAGTTTAGTACAAAATGTTTAGGAACAAGTATGACGGCTTTAGAGATACAAATCAGAATTTTAAACGCTGTGCTCTTGCGCAGGTTTATTGTCATGTTAAACGTTTATTCCTTATCATTGTTAAACCTGTTAAAATGACATTAAAGTTTTTTTTAATGGCAGTCGAAATTGGCTAGTTGGGAAATATTTCTGCATTTGAAATTAACAGTTATACTAAGGTAAGTACTTAATTATATGAAAGCGTTAATTTGAAAAGCACACAAAAACATAATGCAAATTATTGTTAAATGCAAATTAAATTATTTGTCATATTTGATTGCTTATTGATGTTTAATTAAATTCAACAAAGAAATAATTTCATTTTCGTATATGTTAATCGGTATAGTATGGATAAGGAATCAAATACAACAGACTATAAAACTTTTAACACCTCCGTGGGCAAGCTTGGCAAGTCCTTGGCCGCGCAGGTGTTAACTTAAAACTAAAAAAAAATAAGAAAAAATGAAACGTGCCCAGGTTCGAGATTGGTTGCTTGTTGCTGGCGACAGATATCCGGGCTTGTCTGTACGAACCAGGAATGGGTGAAGGCAGGGTTCAGCGCCGGGTTGAGGCCCGGGGCTGGCCCGGGCAGCCCCATCACCCCGGGCAACCCGCCCCCCCTCTGGTGGTGGTGGAACCCAGACGCCACTGCGTAGTCCATGGCCACAGCCTGATACGGCAACATCACTTAAATTCCCCGACACATCGCAACTATCAAAACTGTTCCTTGTCTATGTCAACGTAAACACTACCAGCTGTTCCTGGTTTCAGTCCGGCGTCACTTCAGTTATCAAACAAGCTCTATTTCGGGTGATCATTTGCGGGTAGTCGCCGGGGAAAAGTCACGCACAGCCACCCACTTAATAAATATTCTGGGCATATATCCGTTTTTACGCGGACGTGACCCGCGCGCTACTGCCCGCTCTCCACGTACAGAGGCCGATTATCGAAAACAGTTGCATGCGTCCCCCTCCTGCGGCCGCGGACGTGCAACTGAAACGAAGCACGCGCCAAACGCGACTCTATCACACAACCTAGACACCCCGAGGCACCCTCGGCTCGCGGAGAGGGACGCCGCTAGCCCGCCGCTAAGGACGGCGGCATTGATCGGCCGTCATCGCGAAGTTAAAAGGCTGCGTCGTTACACGGGCCGTAATAGGCGGTTACGTGATTGGGCGTGGCTTGAGCTATTAAGTTGAATAGTCGCGTTGTGATTGGTTGAAATTGGTAGTAGTCGTCTACGTGATATGTTCAGGAATACGTTTATAGCTAGCTCATAGAATATAATAAGTGAGTTGTAGTTTGGATGCGCGCCAGTCGGACCGGCGTGTTGCGGTTTCCATTCCCGTTTGTGTAATGGTTTTTAATTATTAGTTTAGGGCCGTTAATGGGTTAGTTGCGTGTTGTACGGATGCGTTGGGTGAATGAACGGGGGCGTGGCCACCTGATCTATTGATTGACAGGCAGTCTGCAGAAGAAGCACAAAAACTAATTCCTACTAGACGTGTAGGAGCAATATATGTAATTGTACCTTACCAGTTTATTTATAGGCATTTGCCACCTTGTTGCCATATTACGTTTTTGTGCGGTTTAAGACCAATCACTAGTATCTACCTGTAACATTTACCGACTCTATACAGGAAATTAACTGAATATACAATTCAACTTAGGTATGGTTACTTTTGCTTTCATTATAACCCTCTTACGGATGTTATTCGGTATTAGGTCAATTATTAATCATATAAAAAAAAAAAAAAAACAAAATCTAAATGTAATTATTATACTAACATTTCTAAAAGTTACCTACTCAAAATGATATTAATACAAAAACTTCTTAATATGTTTTCTGACGTAGAGACTAAGTAACCATAATCTACACTAACTAACTTAATGAATCCATTGATTGTATGGCACAGTCCGTAGCACTGTCATTAGGTACCTACGCTTAATTTTTTTAGAATAAAATAAGATTAGAAAAATAGCGGTCGATTTTGCTTACGTTTGTCAATTACTTTTTTAATCTCTTAAGTCTCGTAAATAGGCTTTACGATCCCATTGTTAACGTTATAATGAAGAAAATAAGAGGCAAGCCTTTTTTGTCCAAAAAATACCTAGCACGATTTTCGTAATGCATAAAAAAAGGATTTTTTTTTTAATACAAAACTGACCATCGTTTGATCTCAGTCGCATTTGATAGTAAGTGACGACGAGGTCAAGGGTGTAGCACGCTGGTTCAGTAACAGCCTATTCACTCTTACCTTGAAGAGACCCAAATTATATCTTTCCCGGAACACAGACGAAGGGAGCGAATTCCATTCCTACCTATAGATTCACGTGACAACTGTCATTTGTCAGTGCTACGAGTGCTACGTCGTTTCAGCGTAGCGCTGTAGCTACAGCGCCATATTGTCCCCAAAATTGATTTTACACAACTTTCTTAAGTCAACTTCCTTACTTTAATTTCCATTACATAAATGTATTCGAAACTAATTTTGTTCAATGTACGTCTGTAATAAATTAGCAATAAACTTCCTTACTGGTTCAACTAAGAACTAATCAAATAATTTTTTTTATTAGATATTTTGTTTTGCATTGATTTTTTGGGAGTCAGCAGGAGCGGGTTCGGATCTTGCCACGGACGCCAACGGTCTGGCCATTTCTTAAGTATCTACCTATTTAGGTATTTCAACTGGTAAAAGTCTTGTTTAAATAACAGAGAAAACGAAAAAATGCTTAGGTGCCTACACTTAGTTGATCGCGCCAGCCACCTGATTTGAATGGTTGTGAAACTGTACCTACATCGGAATATTCAATTTATTTTTCTGTCCTCACTCCGGTATTTCAATCATACTGAATACAGATGAATACCTATTACTAGTAGGTACCTAATCTATTTGTTGATAAAATAATTAGAACCAAATCTACAACATAAAATATCCGAAACACACGTTTTTGTCAGATGACTACATGATGAACTTATCATCCTACCTGTGGCTGTATAGTTCACGAATCGAAGTCTATAAAAATGTTAACATTTCAGTGTAGATGACGCTCCAGGTTTTTAAAAACGACTTGCCACTAGAGACTAAACTAAAATACCCGAAAATACAACTGCCTAAAAAATAGGTAGGTACGTATAGTAATAATCTGTTTTTTCTTGTAAATAGTAATGGACGGGAATACTCGTAAGTATATAGATATTCATAGCTGTGAATAAAACTCAAGATAACTTATTAAGGCAGTGGTATTTATTACATATACTGGGTACTAATAAAAACTGGCTGATTCCCGTGTAAGTTTGTCAGTTATGGACCTTGCAACTGTGTTATAATAAGTTGTAGGTACCTAATGTTTTATCGATATACCTATGAAGCAAAAAGAAGGAGTCATGAGAGCAATTTTAGGTGTTTTTATAACTAGTAACCTATTCAAATATATAACTTATAAGGTTTCATCAGTCTAGAAAATTACAGGATGAACTGGAGAAGTTGCAGTTTTATTTTTAAACAATATCTAACGTTATTAAGAAAATTTACCAACAAACTTTTGTCAATCTGAAAACCCACACCACAGGGTAACTACAGAAGTTGTAGTTGTATTGTTAAACAGTACCCTAATTAAAAAAAACAACTAATAAGGTTTGATCACTATGAGAAACCACACCGCAGAGTAGCTACAGAAGTTGTAGTTGTATTGTTAAACAGTACCCTAATTAAAAAATACAGCTAATAAGATTTCATCAGTATGAGAAACACCACAGAGTAGCTACAAAAGTTCTAGGTGTACAAAACAGTACCCTTATTAAAAAAAGAAAACAACTAATAAGGTTCGATTAGTATGAACAACTACACCAAAGAGTAGCTACAAAAGTTGTAGTTGTATTGTTAAACAGTACCCTAATAAAAAAAAAAAACTAAAAAGGTTTTAATCATTAAGAAAAACCACACCATAGAGTAGCTACAGAAGTTGTAGTTGTATTGTTAAACATAATTTAAAAAAAATCACTAATAAGGTTTTGATCAGTCTGAGAACACAACAGGAGTAAGTCCGCAATCAATATTCAGGTTCAAGTTCGCTGTGCACGCCGCGCGCCTGGCAATGGCGGCGCGAGGGTTTTGTTCAGCCACGTGGCTGCCCTTTACGGCCTTACGGCTACTGCTTCAGCTGTTAGCTATTAATCTATAAATATCTATGAAACTTTTAGTCTTGAGTATACTCGAAATTAGGCATGAATTACGGATTATACGAGGTTTATGCCATTATGTTTTTGCCTATTCGCGATTCTGCACAAAATGAATTCCACAAGTTAGTTTGATCACATGCGTACCTAATGCTTCATAGTCATTATTTCTACGCAATTTTTTTGCTTTTTATGACCTATATATTTATAGTATAAAACCATATATACACCCCATTGTTTCTTTGCCAACTAAACATTTCAGAAATATTGTGTAATATGTTGGGGTTGTACGTCCTACGCTGCGTTTTCTAGTCTGGTCTTCAGTCGAGCACTTTTCGACCCCATCGGCCATCTTCTCTCCGTGCAATGTGGACTAGGAAAAAGGCAGTATTGAGATCTCTATTCTATCTAAGCTTTATGTGAGTTATTGATAGTCGGCTATCAGCGTTTAGTTTAAAAACACCGATAATCGCGTATGAAATTATGCACTAAAAGTAGGTATGGGTTGCCGAACCTTTGCAAGTAACAGTAAAGTTACACTCGTCCCTTTTTGGGGTGATTACTAATGTAAGAAAAATATGGTATGATTAACGTCTATAATTAAAGCTATTATATACAAAAGCAGACTTATTAAGTTGAAGGAGGTTAAACGTTTTCAATAAGACACGTAAAAAGATTTATAAGGAGTTGTAGATAACATTATAAATATTATGGATGTAAGACAATTTTGGCGCGTTGTTACAACTACTAATGTTAGAATGGTATATATATTAATATGTATTTATTTTATTTGTTTTAAGTAGCATGTCCTGAAATAATGTGAGTTTACCTTTGCGATGACTATATATAAAAAACAAGAACGATATTGAACAATAATTAAAAAGATAATTTACATCCGATTTTGTTTGTTAAATTATCTTTTATACAAACACTACAACCCTATACGAAAATCGATAGTAAACCTATCGACACCTACTCACAGCAAAATGTAACTAAGCACTAGGCTAAATCTCGATCTAATGGCGATGCGTTTATCTAATTCTAACACACCGGACGCTGCGGCTTCCGCCATGTCCGAGCGTCGGATGTGCAGTGTTGACCCGTCATTACCCGATGTTAGATGTGTGGACCCATCATTACCCGATGTTACACGTGTGGACCCATCATTATGGCGAATCATGATCATCGGGATGTGGCCGGTACCGGATTTTAGCCGCAGCTGATTCGAACTTGATGGGTGATCGTTATAGCCCGATCGGAAACCAAAATAAACACTTAAGCGTTGTATCTTAACTTTAAGATGTACCTTTCTTGGATTAGTCTTCTTATAAACGCAGTAACAATTATATTTCATACTAGCTGTGCCCGGCGGTGTTACCCGCGGTTTATTAGGGAAAAAACGTAGTCTTCGGGTTAATCCAGGGTCAGCTAACTCTAGACCAAATCGCTTCAGCCGTTTAGACGTGAAGAAGTAACAAACATACACACTCACACCTCACAAACATTTGTCTTTATAATATTAGTGTAGATATAATCGAAGGTGACTCCTGGTGTTTTTATAACAAGAACGCTTCATAAAATGTAAACTAATAAGAATATTTTAACAAATAGAAACACAAAACGTTTATGTTTTCACGACCAAGTTTTCAACTAAAAAGCACCTTATTTAAAAAAAGTTCAACGAACTCTCACACGATTGTTACATTTCAAAAATCGAATGTCAAGTTCGTGGGCAGGTTCAAGCACCTGTCGCATTGGTCTGAATGGATAAAAAAATAAAATCACGAATTTAACCAATAAGAAGGCGATTTGAACATTGCCTTGTACCTAAAACTAAATGCGGTCGGCGCGTACGCATAGTGTGGGAAGTAGCGGTTTTATTAAAAAAATCCAACATCATAAATTGTTGATAATATGAACTAGGTGCTTTTAAGAATATAATTATAATCTTTTGTTTTGGGGAATATTTTTTTTAACAAATAATTATTTTATATTTAAAGCACTCTTATTCGGATCCTTAGAAGGTGCTTATTAGCAAGTTATTTATTTATATAAGACAATGTATTATATTTCTTAAATTGAGTACTTGACGAAGAATTATTTATTCAAATATTTAAATTTTACCAAACTATTACACTATTCACCGGATCATGGAACAATCAAGGTCAAAGATATCGACCCAAACATAGTGCCAATATATGTATACTTGTATCTTATTAGTAAGACATGCATGTATACAAATTTTGGCACTCCGTATCTATATCTTGGAACTTGACTGTATTCGCTATCCCCTAATCCTAAACACCGCTACCGCTCCCGCTCCCGCTCCCGCTCCCGCCGCCACAGCGTCACCTGCCCGCGTTTCTCCGCGTCCGTATTGCGTGACCGTGTCCATCTAAACGGTCAGTTCATTGATTATGTCCAGATTCCGCCTTTACGGTACACCTACTTACTGAACCAAAATAACTATTCCGATACTGGAAAAAATGTTTTTCTGGGAATCTAAGCAGGCCTTTTTTGTCATTTTGGAGAAAATAGGCGTTTTCTTTTCGACGCTCAATCGTTACTAATTTACTACTGTTTATTGCAGCCATTGTGCTATTTTTCGTAGAATTTGAAATGAAGTCAAAGAAAGTTTCTATAATTGTTTTTTTTTAACTAATCATTGAATGTTAGAAAATTCCTTTATACAATGTCAACATAATCATGTTTAGCTAAATCTAGATAATCCTTTATTTATTGGGTACTATTCAAGCTTGCACATAATTTAGGTATATGTCTTAGGTATATGTCTTTTCTGATTTGCACAGCTAGGGAGTGGAATTCTCTTCCAGCTGATCTTTTCCCGGAGCAATACAACCTGGGTATCTTCAAGTCCAGAGTCAATAAGCACTTGCTAGGTAAGCATGTTCCATCGTCGGCCTCATCGTCACTTACCATCAGGTGAGATTGGGGCCAAATGCTAACCTATCATTTATAAAAAAAAAAGGTACAGAAAAACATTTACGTATTTTCGCTATTTTTCAGAGATTAGTTAAAAATGTATTCGTTGTAGTTACTGATGTTCGAAATAAATACAAACAAAAAAAAAAACAATCAAATACATTTTACAAGTTTCACAATAAAGTAAAGAGACAAACTTATGAGTTGTGTAGATATAATTGAATCCCGCTTGGATATGGCACCGAACAGAATTGCCTACTCGAGTGAAGCCTGGGTGATCTTAATATAAAATCGTTTTTCCGAGTAATAGTTTCAGTAATTGATTCGATTTGAATTAAGTTTGTGGGATTTGTTGTCATTTTATACTTATTTAGATAAGTTGTAACCCACTTTAAAATATTTTAGACTCATTATTTTGAATATTGTTTTGGTAAAAATAAAGATAACGTAACACATTCGCTGCGGCAGTTAATTAACATTGCAGTTTAGCATACTAGTTTAGGGGTCGATAAACCTAATAACCCAGTGAAAGTATTAATTTACTTATAATAAGTATAGAAGTTATGAATACCTACCGGCTTTAACGTTACACGTTAACGTTGTCTCAATATAGTAAGTATTTAAGGTTATCTTGGAAAAACTGTACCGATAATAAAAGGAAAAACGTTAGCGCCGTACTTTTTCTAAAACCTCCTAAAGTTGTAGATAAACATTACACATATTATCTACCAAGGCTCTAGTGTAAGTTTCTTTTGACGTAAAAAACGTTTACGAACGCGTAAGTGATAATGTTATTTATATGGGAAACGCAAACGCGTTCGTAACGTAAAGTTACGTTAAACACTTACCCTCAGGGCTCTGGGCTCAGAAGTTATTAATAATAAAAACTAAATACTTCTTTAGCAACACTTTTTTTTTAAGAAAGCGTTCTTGTACCTTAAAATATGAGCATATATCGCAGTTTTGATGAATTCTAGCCCTATCCATAACTAAGTTTAGTACGCACCTCAAACTCATATCATCTAAGCTCAGTCTTCGATCCGCCCCAATGGTGGCTGGTGAATTTTAATCAGCCGGATCGATGCCCTACATCCGAGGGGTCGTGCGCCGGCCTTCGGGTCACTTATGCTCTAAGCTTCGCACGTATTAATGAACTATTTTTTTTTAATAGCGCGGACGTGCTAAATGTTTTCCGATATCGACGTCTGGGCGCAGGGAGAGCCTTGTGCTTACGTGGCCGCGACAAAAGCAAAATATTTACGGTATTAGGTGTTTAAATTGATAATAACATTTTTATTTCTATGAATATTATATAGGAGTAGTTGTGAAATGGGTACTAGAGCTTACCCTAAGCATGTCGCGTAGTGCGAAACTGGTGAGTTTATTCGTTTTAAGACTTTTAACTTACCTAATAATAATTTAGTGTTGTTTTACATCGTAGATCGCATATGCGTTTTAAAGTTTCTTACCAAACGTATATAGGTATTAAATAAATATACATCGTGGAATTAAAATGTACAAAATAATAGCATGTTCACAAAATTATTGTTGTAACTATTCTTAAAAATATAAGAAAAAGAAGCCCAGAAAAAATAAAATAAGTCGCTTACCAACAAGGGATTTGGGATTATACTGTATACTCAATGTTGTATTAGTTTAATTAAAAAAGTAATAGTTTAAAAAAATTCTAGACTTATACAGTGTGGAAATTTAACTCGGGCCCTGGAGGGAAACTACCTTAAATCCTTGAGCTAGCTCATTTTACTTAAAGGAGACATTCTTTTATTAAAAAAAAAAAAACAAAACTGCATTCAAAGATTTTCTAAAACTCGCTTGCCTCGCCCGGGACTCGAACCAACTAAAATAAAAAAATAAAAACACACTCTATTTTATTATACTAATCGATACTATTAATACTCAGGAAAAAAAATCTCTAAAAACTTTTGGTCTTAAAAATAAAAACAATCGCTAAATCTAACAATAACTTTGTTTTAGGTACTACCAATTTGTTACACTTAAATTATTTAACTGATAAATTGTTCGAAATGAGCCTTGTCGTTCAGTCTACACAAATTGTTTGAAATTTTGTTGTTGAAATTCATTTCTTGTAGCCTTCATCAGTGTTGTGGTGTATGCACCTAATAACATTTTCTACCGCAACCCTTAGCTCTTGAACGGTTTATTGTTACGTGTCTTTCACTTGATAAAAGTGAACAGTAAACAAATGTTTGTTAGAGAAATTGTATCCTGAGTATTAATACTATCGATTAGTATAATAAAATAGAGAGCGTGTGTTTTTATTTTATTTTAGTTGGTTCGAGTCCCGGGCGAAGCAAACGAATTTTAGAAAATCTTTGAATGCAGTTTTGCTTCTTATTAAAAATAAAAGAATGTCTCCTTTAAGTAAAATGAGCTAGCTCAAGGATTTAAGGTAGTTTCCCTCCAGGGCCCGAGTTAAATTTCCACACTGTATATATACCTTTATTGAATCTTATTGGACACTCGCTGTAAACTCGAAACAAATGATTATCCAACCATCTTACACGCATAGGCGCAGCATGTTATATATCGACAGTTTTCTTACTCACTCACTCAACAGCTATTCCAAATTTCTCACGATACTAATTAACACTTTCACACCTCATCGAGTCGCTCACATGGCTGATTGGTCTATTAACAGGTAATTAATTAGGTTAGTGATTAATTTCCCGTCAAGTCGAGTTCAAAAGTGTAATAATTGAACTTGTTATCAGAAGTTAGACGGCAGCGTAATTTGATTTAATTCCACTTGCGTTATGCCCGGATAATACGAGGCTAGTTGTTTAAGCCAGTATAGTAAGCTACTTAGTAACTATCCTGGCTTCAGCACTAGCTTACTAGTCTGAAAGTTAAGCTAGTTTTGTATACACGAAGATAGACGCACTAGCTTGCTAACTTACTAGTAGGTACTAGCTTACTATACTGGCTTGAAAAACTAGCCTCGTGTATTCCGGGCATTAGTCGTTTTTAGCAACTGTATCATTGAAACTCATGTAAAAATATGGTAAGGCTATTTAGACCATTGGCAAAGAACTAATGTGTGTACCTAAATAGGTTACAAGTTATTAAAACGTATTAAATTTTAGAATGGTCTTAAAATGACGAACTTCTCCAAGCATTGGACTACCAGGGGTCATCATAATTTTTATTATTAGGTATACTAAACGGACATCGTACATTATCATGGATAACAATATTATACCTATGCATAGGATAATTTAACAATCAAAAATGTATTAACATTAAGTGCTTAGTCAATTTGACTAAGCGTAACAATTAAGAGAAGGGTACCTAGGTAGTTAATTACATTTTTATTAAACAGAACAACGAAAGCTACAAGACTAATAACCTTAACATGGAAGAAAACTCATTCCCTTGGATAGATTAATCACAAAATAACCTCCTACTTACCCACGTGAGCTACCCAAGTAAACCATTTATCTTAATGTATACAAGCAAAACGTATCCACAAAACAACATATCCACACAACAACATAAACATTCACTTACGCCCGAATAAACATGTCCAACTCGCAATCTCCATATTACCCCAGAATTAGGGAAGATCGCGCGTTAAGATGGCAACCCCGATACTTTGATATGAATTAAGATATTCTAATTTTAATTGTCCATGCGAGTGTTGCCCGGGTTTGGGGTAAATGCTTTTATTTAGGACGCGTTAATTAAAACATGCACGAAGCTATTTTAGTGACAGTTTCGTTTTGACGACAAACATTATAAGTAGTTATGGATGTCACAATGTCAGCTAAAAAAACTTGAACTCCTATAATAACGCAGGAATAATCAGGTATTCATATAATAAAAAATACTTGTCAATTTTTTTTACTGTATTCAAGATAAAAATTTCAAAAAGATCCTAAGTCTAAGACAGCAAGTGTGGCAAACTTTTGAAGTATGATCCTGAAACCCCTAAGCTCGCCTAAACCCGTAATAACAAGAACTTTGCTCACTTTATACTTTCGGCACCTCGCTCGCTGTCAGCGAACATGGTGGGAATAATAGGGCTTAATTTTACAATTTGTCCATAAGACTCGAAAATAAAACAGCCATGATATATAACTCTGCTGTTCCTCTGTAGATAAAAGCTACAGAACAGATTAAAATGAAACTTCAAAACAATATAGCTGTCATAAAAAAAATGTGTATTGTAAAAATGTAATTGGCCACAATCAAAATTGAAATTAGGCTACTTAAAGTATTAATAAATAAGCTAGTTATCATATAATTTAATATTTTGATTTGCTTTAATTGTTAAAAGTAAGTCTACTCTCCGAGTTAGAGTGGGTTGGGGGATTAGGATGAGGAAGTTGGATTGCATTTTTTATTTTTTTCAGGTGAGGTGGAAATATTTTATAACGTGTTTAACGTGAAATTACTTGTATTTGTTATGAATAGATTGTGTATCGATATATTTCACGTATCATATTAATGATCAAACAATTTTTTACAAATTCAATAGTCATAACTTAGTGTTCAAAATACAGTTTGGTATTATAATAAAATAAAATTAAATGTAAAAAACCTCGCCAAATCCTTCTGCCTCCGGTATGCTGCCCAGAACACTTGCGGCGTTGCCTTTCTGGATTGCCAGACTTAGTTTTTGGGCCAGTAAGGATCCGGCCCTGTAGTCCCCTGTGGCAACTATAAGCCAGAACGACATTTTCTTTAATGATTATATTTTTCATATTTAATTTATTGACACCTAAAACATTTTTTTTCTGTTATATCATCCGGTTCTCATTCATATCATCCGATTCCACCTCGTATTTTTTCTGAATTTGCATATATTTGGTTTTTCATTATTTATTTATTTGTCTATTATGTTCTGATCAAATTATTTTATTAAAGTATCTATATTAAACTTTATCTTTAGCTGTAGCTGTTATTTGGTGACATATCTATATTACTGAATATTAGTGTAGATAAGTACATGCAACCTGCATAGAGTTCTAAGAAATGTAAGCTCTGATAAGATCGGAACAAAACATTAAACTTTGCATATGGGTGCAATTAGGGTGACGTTGTGTAACTGCAGATAAACTAAATAAATGAATGAAGCAACCCTTGGCTGAGTTAAGATGAACGCGATATGTTAACCCTTTCGCGCTTATCTTGTTGAACAAAATAAAAATTTGCATTTTAGTAAAGTAATTTGTTATTATTCTGTAAGTCTGTATGATTTTAATTATTTTATAACTTTAATAAATTTTAAAAATATTAACAATTTTACTTTTGATATTTATAAATCATCTTCTTTGGGTCGTTTTGGGGGAGGCCTATGTCCAGCAGTGGACGTCTTTCGGCTGACATGATAATCTTTTTGGCTAAATAAATGATGCAACATGATGAACGCTTTGTTCCGTTATGTGTGTGTACATATATATACCTATGTTATCAACTTTTTACAAAGTATTTACCCAAACAAATGATTAATAGGTATTTCCTATACATTGGTAATACGAGTAGCTATACAATTTTGCTACGTAAATAAGACCCAAAATTGTATCTTAAATGTTAAAACCGTTCTATAACATTTCAGACTTAACACAATATTATACCCAACTTCCAGAATGCACGTTTATCTGTAACACTTATTAAAGCTCTAAAATCTCCCGAAAACACCGGATATGAGTTTAGCAGCTCATCGCCATGCGAGGCACGGCCGCGCCCTCACCCTCGCGGGTATATACCTACACCACGTTGTGAGGTTGTGAGGTGGTGAGGTTGACGTGAGAATGGATCAAAGGCACATTGCACGCACGCCGTGTTACTCATCTCATCTCGAACTCATCAACTAGCTTACAGTGCATCATATGTTATACTCTTTCAACTCATTCACTGCTAAGCTACACGCGTAGCGCTACAGGGGGTACGGGTCGAAACTTTAATAAAGAATTTAAGAATCAGCTGGGTTACGTAGATAACAACTACTCTTTGGCGTCAATTACAAAATCAGAACTCCATGGTATCTTTATTAGTTAACGCCTAAAAACTATCAGGTTTGAAGGATACATGTACAGTAATTAGGTTATATCACTAATTTACACGCTCTAACATTTCAAAGTGACAATAATGCAGCAGCGTACCATTGTACTTTAATAAATAACGTAATTTGCTATGCTATAAAACATTGATCCAATGCGGTTACGATTTTGACATTAACCTAGAATTGTTCAAAACTAGTTAAACTACAAAAAAAAATCAAAACTACGATAGCTAATACTAAATAACAATCTGTAAGGAAATGAGAAAGAAAAACGTCAACAGATGTCTTCTATTTTCCACAGGCCGTCCGCGAACCCCATCGCAACTTAACACATTTTTCCAAGTTAATTCCTTGCAAAAAGTGGACAAATTCTTTAATTCGTACAAATTGGCGCTTGCAGTTTAAAGCGCGATTACATTAACCTCCCCTCGCCGTCAAATGCCAGTACATTTTTAAAACATTGTAAAAAGTAAAAAAAAAGATCTGCTAAGGGTATATTGAAAGGATTCCGTACAAGATTTAGAGAAAATACTAAGAAGTTGTGAATCAGGAAAAATTAATTAATTTATAATAATCATATATTCAATCAAATAATTGATTCTACAATTAAGAGTGTAACGGATGCCAAAGCAACAAAATTAATGATTTACTCGTGGTTTAGACATAATGGCAGTAGAAGTACCTGTTTCGGCATAACTTAGCACAGCAGATATTTTGTTTTATTCCTATTATGTTAGCGCCACTAAATTAGTGAGATATAATCTAAGGAGAAAATACTAGGAACTATTAGGCGGAAACCTTTTTCGCATAAGAACATTTCTGTATACTTACGGAACCCCAAAGAAGGCGAGGTAAGTGCAGTTTTTGCGACGGTAAACGCGGGCCCAATAACGCGGGGTAATTTTTCAATTGTCCGTGTTAGAATTCTCTGACGCACCTTGTTCTTGGATGGCGTTATGCAGTTGGACAATGAAAATAGATGTATATTAGGCGTACAGCTTGTGCGATATATCAGAAAAAACTTAAATAGTTTCTATGAGAAATTAGTATTTATATAAGTTCATAGGATTTTTTGCCATAAATTAAGGTAAAAAATTTATAACTATTGTTCTCTATAACTAATAATCGTTAACACAAAAATATAACTAAAAAAACTATTTTGCCTATCAACATATCAACTTGTTAAAATATAATATTTATTTTTAGAGACTTAGTGTACAACTACGAAGTACTACGGACTTCCCGATGTTTTATTGTATGGCCAAGTGGCAGTTTAAAATCATAATTATTGTTAGTCTTACAATTTAAGTACATTAAAATCTATATAAAATTGCTATACAAATAGGTAGCCACTTTATTTATTTTTTATTTATTTATTTATTTTTATGACAAAGGTGGCAAACGAGCAGACGGATTGCCTGATGGTAAGCAATTACCGTCGCCCATGGGCACTCGCAACACCAAGGGCGTCACAAGCGCGTTGCCGACCTATAAGTGTGTTGGAGCTCTGGGAACCTTATTCACCATCAGGAACACAACACTACATACCTGAAAGGTAGCAGTGCTATTATGGCTGTGGTCTTCTGTAAGGAGGAGGTACTTCCCCAGTTGGGCTGCTCTAGATTCAAGCGTGATGGTACTTCACTGTGCCCTACCTCTCATTGTTGGACGTAGTTTAAGGACATACCCGGGTCCAAGGTCTTTATATCCTTATTTCCCGTTTATTTTTTTTTACATAATTTATATATTTGCTCCTTTACTCCGTATTGCATAAACTGACCCAACGTCCCGCTGCAAACGATTTGCATACAATTTTTCTCCCGTGTAATTTTGTTTCTTTCATTCGACCCCGTCTGACGATTTTTACAAAGTGACTGTACTTATTGAATTTACTGGAGAACACTTTTTTACTACGATAAATAGGTGTTTAGTAAGTTAAAAAGGGAAGTATAAATAAGGTTCCGTAGGTTAAGGTAAGGTATACATATTTCCTATATCCTATCGTCATCTCATCTAAAAACGGAAACAGTAAAAAACACTAACTTCAATAGTAACCAAAACATTAAAGATCCTCTTAATATTAAATCATTTAATACTTGAGTTTTGAAATTCTTTTGTTGTTCATTTAAACCCGATAATGCAGTAGTCGTGTCGCTGAGTTTTTTATTCCATTTCACTTGTAAGTCACCCACAAGTTCTGCGGAATGAGGGGATGGAGCATAGAGCTATGGAATTGTAGACTTGACGAACTTTTCTCTATAGACGTATTTATGTAACTCATTATAAAATGGTTTTTTATACATGAGTAGAGTTTATTAGTCTCACGTGATCATTTAAAATTAGTAAAAAATATTAGAATAAAATTGTCTTAACTATGTGATAATAGATCATGTTAAAGGTTAGTTTTATATAACAGTTTAGATGGTTTTATATAAACCACACTTTATAAAAAAGTTTTCATAACTTTCTTCCTACTCCTATATCTACTCTACTATTTTCTTTCGTGTGATGTAAACTGTGTTTAACTCAACCCGGTCATAACGCCACAACATGCGGTTGTAAAGCTTTGAAATCGCCTCCACAATTTGTTGGAACAACTATAAATATTTCATCATGTCAGGTCTAACACATCACTATGTCTGCCCTTGTGCGCCGGCGCGTGCAATCGTGGGTCCGCGCAAACGTCAGCGTCACTCACACTCGCACAAATACAATTGTACAATACAATAATACAATCGACTAGCTGTTTCCGGCATACGCGCAGAAAATGTTGTCGTATGCATATTAATACCTAACCCAAGTATTCGTACTTAGATCAGATTTGTCCACATTGTAATGACAGCATTTTTAAACCAGAACGTTGGTAGTATAGTTATGATGGTATTCTGGTACCATGCCAGGCATTGGCTAGCCACTTTTGGGCGTGAAACATTAACATAAACATTAACTGTTTTGAATAAGTCACTTAATAACAGGCTAGAGATACATAACTATTTGATATTATTGAAAATACCTTACACCGCGTTAAAGATATAGATGGAAAGGTATTCAGTCAATGACTCGACTCGCTAGCAGAGACGAGACAGCTTGTAGGCATGCGCTCTGGAAAACTAAGCTGCAGGATTTCTTTAGGTATGGTACTCGTATACCTATACCTATCTGGTTGTCTGTTTTGTGATCGGGATCAATTCCCGGGCACAAAGTTAGACTCCACCGAGTTGATAATCTCGAGATATCTGAGACTCTATCTATATGACTGGACTTTCGTTACGCTGCTCAAATTGTGGAATTTTCCATATACCCACCTAATATTGTCTTCGGTTGCCGGTATTATCACGGTGACCATGAAAGCTTCAATGTGTTCGAAACGTCGGGATATAACTTAAAGTCGGTATACGCGTTATAATTTATTTCCAGCACCAATCAACATAATGAAAAATTGTGTTAGTATCTAATAGGGATATAATTTAATCCTACGTATTATTAATGATCATGACATACTCGTAGTTTTATACAAATGCGATCAATTCGTCTAATTAGGCTTTAAAATTCACATTAAGCCTTCGTACGTGACACAAAACATGGATCGGAGCCGTTATAACGACATCATACTAAACGCTTCAACCATTAGCAACCACGAGTCAATACGCAGTTAACGACTTAACAATACTTTCCATTATTTGCGTTTTTTTATTAAATGAGGTTTATTGATTTGTAGTTTTCCTTCTTTCAGGATAGAAATTATAGATAAACGTTAAACTGCGTCTATGTAAATGTTTCAACGGAAGATCAACGCTGACTTCTCAAGCTATCTACGCTGAGTTGGGTCCATTTCGCGATGTCTTACTTATTCTTCATCTTGTATTCTGTTTATTGTATTTGTACATCATGAATAAATTTCTTTTATCTTTATCTTTATCATTGGTTAGTTCAACTAGGAAATAACACATAATAAACACATAGGTAACGCATAACTATCATGAGATTCAACCATATTCATGGTACAGAAGCTGGTAACTCAGGTTTTATTTATAAGTTTCCTCCTCTGAATTTGAAGTGAGTTCGTTACTCGTCCACGTAAATCTAAGATAAAGCGTCACTCTCTCAATCACTCTAGTCTAGCTTTTCCAAACTGACTCAACCGACCTCTCATTAGCAGCGGGCATGAGGAAATCCCCGCCAATGTCATATCTGTGATTGCTTAGCGCTGGACTGCGCTCAATCTCATTCTTCTCATTTAGCTAAATCTTTCTTATTTCTACGCGAAAAACTGAAAAGAGATCGCAAGGAACATGGCACTTTGGTACCAATGTCCTTGACTAATGAAGTTCCGATCGAAAATTGCGCAAATTTGCGGAACTTTCCACATAGGAATGTTTCTGAAAATTCTGATAATTTTATTTATTTTATATGGTATTCAATTATAACTTTTAGTTTCTTAAACATTTATGTTTCAATGAGAAAGTATGTGGAAATTTCCGCAACTTTTCCAACTTAGTAGCTCGGACTCGAACGCACCAGAGCTAAGTTCAACATGTAAACATGTATACATGTAAATATAAGTGATTTTTTACTCTGGATTTGTCTTAACAAATATCCTGATAGCGTTTTTGGGACCCACAACTTATGTAGTCGACATAGTACTGACAGAGTCTTAATGAGGCACCGACGTAACCGCCCATGCATTTAGTCAATTTAATGAAGTCGGTAATCATTCGTTAGTATGCTACGTGCCGACGCTAGCGTAACTGTTTTGCAATATTAATTGATTACGGAAATACAGACATTGTCTGGACGCATAAGTCAATTTTTGCTTAGGTAGCGAGTGTGGCGAGTTGTTTCAAATATAACATCACTTCGGAAATATGGATATAAAATGTCTTCTGCACTACGCAAGAGACAAAAGTCGTAGATTGTAGGTACTTTAAAACCTCAGTGATAAATTTTAATGAAGTTTTTTTTTATACAACGAAGGTGACCAACAAGCATACGCCCTGCCTGATGGTAAGCAGTTACCGTAGCCTATGGACGCCTGCAGCTACGACAGCTTTGGCCGACTGGGTAGTATAAGAAGGCAATGGATCTGGGTCGAAAACCCAATAAGAACATTAATGTATTTGTGTGATGAGTACACGTTTAGTTCATCAGTCATGCGTTTCTCTGTATTTAAATATTTGTATATTATGTATATTGTTGGTAGAGTACCCACAACACAAACATTATTGAGCTTACCGTGTGGATGTGTAAGAATGTCCTATAATATTTATTTACATAATTTAAAAACAGTGTCTAATCTTATTTTAAAACATTCAATTATAATTTAATTTCACAAATAATATAATATTATATAGTAATAACTACTAATCATTAAAAAACAATACACTTGAACACATAATAGGTAGTTAGCATAAACCTACACGGAAATAGTGTCTAATTTATTTAGATATATACGTGCTACCATGAACATAAATTGGAAAACAAAAAAAATTAAAAGTAATATTTCCCAACTTTCCGCCAATCGCTCCATTGGTTCCCCAGTTAGATTACCTGACATCATAATTTCCATTTCACACGCTGCCAAACGACTCGTGTCAAAAATTTCGTAAGCCTTCCCATTCACGAGAGGCGTTAAAATCGTCATTAAACACGACCGCTAGAACAATGAATGAGCCGCCGGCCGGTATGCCAGACACTCCAGCACTTCAGTTTATAGCACGAACCTGTTTCTTGATATTTTAGGGAAGCTACGCTATATCGTTATATGTATTGTACTGGACTAAACTGTATTAGTTAGAAAACTATATTTTGCATATAAGCCAAAAAAACGATACTGGTTATAGCAAATACCGGGTGCGGCCTGTAATAGGAGCAAAAAAATTAGGGATCGCTTCTACACCACGAACGTAACAACATTTGTTCTACAACTTTAAATAATTGGGTAATTTATTGCTTGTGATTTTTTCGAACAAACTAAATAGTATTTTCAATGAACAGCATCCAATAGTCTAGTCGACGTTTACTGTCAGCCTACAAACTTCATAGTTCTCGCAATACATTGCTTGCTTGGAAAATCTTTTTTCATTAATATTTATTAAAGTATTAATTATTTTCAAAAGTCGTAGAACAAATGTTGCTACCTTTGTGGTGTAGAAATGATGACTAAAGTTAATGCTCCTATTACAGGCCACACCCGGTATAACTCTACATAGCGCGACTGTGTCTATCGGTCAGAACAAGTTTTTGAGTGTTCCTTCAACTCTTTTATTGACAGTATGTTCTTTTAATGTTCGTTAATTTTAATGGGTCACTCACAGGATCATAGGCCTATGTCCAGCAGTGGACGTGTTTCGGCTGACATGATGATAATGATAATGACTCACAAGTAGTACCTACTATAGTTACTATTAGTTAGTTATATGTATATGTATTTCAACTCACGATAATATACGAATTAATTGAATAGTTGAACTACTTCAAACAAATACCATGTCCGAAACAATGTCATTGAAAAAACTTGAAAAGACCCATTTTTCATGTTTGAAAAGCAATGTGTCCAATTTGACGGAACATGGAGTATTTATTACACGTTAATTGTCTTTGCAAATCATGACTGTGTAAGCTACTTTATTCCTTAGTGATAATCTTTGCAATTTTTCTTTTGAGTGTGTGCCAAAGGTAGCCATCTATACAAGTATCAAAATCAATCAAACCGCATACAAACCGGGCTCAAAAGTCACGTCCCAACGCGGTCGACACAGCACGTACACCAATCATCAGAATCGCACCCGTGACTGTCTGCTATCCTTTTTACACAGCCTAGAACCCGCATACCCTGTCCCTGTCCAACACCACCAATCCACCGGGAAATCTCATGGTAAGAAGCTGTGGAATTAGGTACTATGACATTTCTTTAAGGTGATGGAAGATGGATACTTGTTTGGAGCTATCCTTTTGGGTCGAGCGATCAAGATATGGATTGAATATTGAACAGGGCTTCGAGATATGTAGCCGCTGACGTAATGTTAGACAAATTCTAAAAATGCTTCAATAAAAAATACAATTTTATGTTCCTATAAGTAACGGTTCGTTTTAACCATTACGTGATAACGTTCTGGAACATTACGAGAACATACTTATATGTTAAATTTTGAAATATGTATTTCTCACTAGTTTACCATTTTTTTCTTCGAGTTTAGACGAATTCGTTGAGTTAGATTTCCCATTTTGTTTTTTATTAACCAACGAAAAACGGAGGAGGTTGTTAAGTCGACGCGTATATCGGGTGTGGCCTGTAATAAGAGCAATCACTTTATACTTCGTTTCTACACCATAAATGTAGCAACATTTGTTCTACATCTTTTGTAAATAGCTCATAAGTTTACTAAATATTAATAAAACAAGACTTTCCTAACAAGCAATGTATTGTGAAAACTATGAAGTTTGTAGGCTGACAGTAAATGTAAACGAGACTATTGGACGCTGTTCATTGAAAATGCTATTTAGTTTGTTAGAAAAAATCCCAAGTAATAAATTACACATTTTGTTTATGGTTGTAAAGGAAATGATGCTACGTTCGTGGTGCAAAGTAATTAAGCGATCCCTAAAGTTATTGCTTTTATTACAGGCCACACCCGGTATATATTTTTTATATATTATTATGATAACTTTTTTATAAATAGCCGCTGTATCAGACGCATTCTAGCAAATAAAAAAATTGAAATCGAAATTATAGTGGCATCGCTAGGGCTGCTCCTGACGTCTCCCTCGCCACAACACGCACGACTGGACACTAGGGTTGCGATTTACTTTTGACTACAAATAGTTTTGAGATTAAAATATACACACGCGTGAAATACTTTTACTTTAGTTTTAGTAAAAAAACAAGGTCGTAGAGTCGCTATCAGATATATCGGAGCTGTGGAGGTGATCACAAATATCTGAACAACGCCTCATGCACTTTATCGCCTTGTCAATAAGGCGATAAAGAGCATGTTCATATCTTTGTGATCACCTCACAGCTTCGATATATCTGATGGCGACTTTATATTACATCGACAGTTTTCATGCTATCAGAATCATTGATCAAAATATTGTGGTTGAATAAAATTATTATTACCTCTCAAATAAATCAAAATGCCTGGAAAAGTTAAAGAAATAGAAAGAAGCGTGTATATACACGTTTTCTACGTTAAGCAGACGCTCCCCTGCCTAATGTTTAGATGCGTGTTCTGTTTACTTATTAATGGCTTCTGCAACCAACTTCTTGCTGTAGCTATCTCAACTCTATAAGATCAACATCTTATAGAGTTGTTTGCACTCCATTGTTTTGGATACCTTGAAAATGTTCTTATTCATAGGTACATTATTCTGATCAATTCTATTTACGTATCTTTAAATTATTGAAATATTAAAAAAATAACTTAACGTGTTTGCAAGTTATGTTACCATTTACTTCTTTGAAAGCGGATAGTGCGACTAATAGGGTAGCAATCCTAACGTCACCTAATCATTCACGTCTTGCTGTACTTTCATAGTAAAAGAGAATTTATTACATCGTAGCGCGCATTTAAATTTCCGGTCGATTCGTCCCCATACAAGAGGTTAATAAAGCTCAGGCGAACGTCACTTTGACGATGGACCCAATCCTTCCTACACGGAAGCGCTTTACAGAAAATACCTTTTCCGACGTCCCAAATACTTCATGCAGTAACTCTTTGTCGCATGCCCCTTCGTTTCAATACGTTTAAGAACACCACGTACTCCGATTTTTCTGGTCAAACGAGCGCCGAACGAACGTTCAGAGTCGGTCGGCCATCACCGATCTATCAACGGTCGCGCGCGGAATTCCAAATTCGAAATCACCAATCACGCCTCCGATTTCAAATGGTCCTACGGTCATCTGGTGGAATATTGAAAACCAAACGAATGTCAAATTGGTTTAGATTTGGTTTTTACTGAACAATTGTTTAGATTTTATAAGTCTTGAGGATTGTAAGGTGAGTATTTTAAGGTTGCGAAAGCTTGTAAAGGGCAGTAACGAGTGACTCAACCATTTTGTATCCTGCCCTCTCGTTGTTTAATGCAATGACATCACTCTTTCAAGTGAATCGTAAATTAAATGGATATATACAAAATATCCTTTTGTCTTCGAGGAATCATCGCGGAAGACAGTGAAATACCATATTTGATTTAAGATAAGCTAATACGTAATGCTGTGCGAATGACAATGGAAGTTGTATACCACACAATTGAATAAAAATCTGATTTTCCTGCACAACATAAAAGTGTATCAGCAGTAAACGATAAATCCAAGCAACCCTTCACTGCAGGTGGAAAATAATTTATTCAAATAAATCTCCTGGAAATTTTGCAGCGTCTGAAATAGCCCCCTGGGCGCACTTGGCTGCTAACTACACCCAGTTTTTCCGACATTTTTAATGAAATAGGTGACGATGTCGGAAAATTTGGATAAGGGGCTACGATTGTTCTCCCTTCTTTCTAGATTGTTACAAGCAAGGTTTTCTTGTACTATACGAGTACATATTGTAGTGAAAGGAAAAATACAATCCCAAATATTTTTAGCAAATCAGGTACGCAAGAATATAATTAATTTGACATTTAACTGACAACAGGAATTAGGACGCCGTAAAATAAATTTAATTTTATTATAGAGCAGCTTCATCATCATCATCATTTCAGCAATAAGACGTCCACTGCTGAAGATCTAAATATTACTTGTGTCATATTCGGTTTGCCATAGTCATCATCGTGTGCAGTATTTCCGGACAGATATGACATCCAAACCTTCAACAAAAGAGCGTATAGGGATCTTAAAGGCCGGCAACGTACTTGTGACTCCTCTGGTGTTGCGAGTGTCCATGGGCGGCGGTAGTTGCTTACCATCAGGCAATCCGTCTGCTCGTTTGCCTCCTATATCATAAAAAAAAAACATGCTCGGAAGGCGGATTAGCGGCCGCAGTAGCTATTGATTCAGTTTCAACGGATGCTGTTGACCAACTGTCAGCTTTTCCTTTATCGCCTCTTATGACACCCGGTAATGGGGTGGATCTACTCATAATCTCAGCCGGCAGGTCCTACACGGCAAGCCAACGCAGTTTAAGTGGGCGTAAAATAAAGAAAATTAAATTTATTTTAGTCTTAGGTACCTGTACTTTGACGTAATTCATTTAGAACTTCGATGAAATATTAAAAACTCGCAACCAAATCCTAGCCCCATTTGTGCTGTGGCCGTAAATAAGAGAGATAAAAATATTATCGCTCTCATTTTAATTTGAGCTCGCATTAATCATCGCGGCGTCGCGGGGGACATTTATTTTGTAAGAAGCGTTTGCAGGGTTGACTTTTTAAAATACGGCTAATATTAAGTTAAGTCTCGGAAGAACCTTTCTTCATAATTTATGACCAAGCTGAAATTGTACTTTATGTTTTTTTAGCATGTTTTTAAATACATCATTTGCAATATGTATTATTTATTAAATACGAATTATACACATTATTACGTATTGCTATTATTAAACAGATTTTATTATATCTCAAAACATAAACAATTCCGATAAAATCTCTCATATTTTTGTAGAAAAATCGAATTCCAACCGAGAATATAATAGCGTTAATAGAGCTACCGTTCTCATGGTCAAAGGCTCATAAAACCACCAAATAATGTGTATCAATAAGATTTTTTGTCCTCAACAACGATAAACACGAACAAATACCATAATGCAGTTACATTGCCGTAACAAAACCAGGATAAGAATAATGTGGATAAACTCTAATATCCACACTATCCAAACATGAAATACTCTTTTAGTGGTCCATCTTTATTCTGATTTCAGATTATTATATTCCTTATCGTTTTTACACGTTGTGATTGAGGAATATTTTTTTTTATAATGATATAATGAAGAATATAGCTAATAGACAAAATATTTTCCAGTTCGGTCTATAAATTATGGATTTTAGAGGAAACTTTTCCGACTATTGAGAACCTCCTCCTCTTTTGAAGTCAGCTAAAAATGTATCCCTTTATAATAAACTAGCCGACCCGGCGAACTTCGTACCGCCTAAAAACCGACAAAAGTAGTGATAGCTTTCAAAAATCACGGGAATTTTGTGATTTTTTAGTAAGTAATGTCTCAATCAGGATTGTGACGATTCCAAAATCATTTTAATCGGTTCAGCCGTTCTCAAGTTATAAGCGGTTGAACAAACCCCACATTTTTATATATATAGAGATAAACATAGCTATTTTCAATAATTACCTATATACATAAATAATAACGTTTAAATGGTTAATTTATGTGTAAGTTTAGTTGCTTATTTGACTTTTGTAATATTATCTTCATTCAATAAAAATTTTCATCCATAAATATTAGTGACGTATTACACATACACAAATTCAATGTGAGAATATCCACATAATCCTAGCTAACGCAACGCAAGCGCCATTGCTATAAATCTGCGCCTGACCCGTGATCGCAGCCGCAGGTGCGCTACCTGCGCCGGCGCTTACCGCTCACTCTCATTAGACAATGGAATGCCTTGTTAGAATTGTTTAGATTTGACTTCACATATTTTGGTGAAGTTAACAGATTTTTATGAGAAAATTATACTTGTCTTTTTCATCAAAGAATTCAGTGGCATATTAAGTTCTATAAACTACCTACTACAAACTATTACGATTTATATGGAATGAGACAGTAAGATTTTTATGCGGTTGTGAAATGTGTTTTTTATTTTGTCTCAAGTTTTGGGGGTGATTTTTTTATGAATTGATTTAGTTAGTTGTTGTATTACTACCTTTATCTACCTTCGTGAGTCATTCTAACAATTTATGAATAGCACGACTTCTCTTATGTTCTATTAGCCTGTACTCTTATTGCTTGAAAATTGATAAGTTTCTATGCTGTCCGAAACATGTCGTGCGAGTGACTCAATAAACGTGAGTGAAGCCGTTTTAGGAATTATGATATTTACTTAATAATATAATTGGACGGCAATATAATAATACAGAAAAGCATTAGGGGTAACGGTACGTCGCATCATTGTGGCGTAGGTCGGTGTTTTGAACCAATAAAAAATAAACCTACACCACACACGGGATCTTTTCAAAAAGGACAAACAATCTTATACACAATAACACACCTACACCATTCATAAAAATGACCAAATGTTGAAATTATCCGACGATCTTAACGGTAACATCCTACACGCAACGTAATAAGCCATTATACAAGTACTAAAACTAAATTAGTGCTTTGTAGAGATTTGAGGTTTAGGTTTAATTTGAAGCATAATATATCTTATTGAACCCTAATATCAAATTAATCAATTTATATAAATATAATATAAATGAATCCTTATCCTTAGTATCGGTATTATCTACGCGTGAACGGCTCTACCGATTTCGCAACTTATTTTTTATTCTATCTGTTATTGTCAGAAGAAGGTTCTTATAAAATAATAAATTATGAAAATTGCGCAGCAGAAAATTTAAGAATTTTGAACATCATATTAAATTATTTCTGAGTTGGAAGATCAGATGGCAGTCGCTTCCGTAAAACTAGTGCTTACGCCAAATTCTGGGATTAGTTGCCAAGCGGACCCCAGGCTCCCATGAGCAGTGGCAAATGCCGAGACAACGCGAGGAAGATGATGATATTCAATTATTTCTAATGTTACCTTGGCGATTTTGTTTTTTGTTTTTAGTTTGTCATCATTATTTTAGTTAAGACAGGACAATGTCTGCCGGGTTCGCTAATTCACAATGAAAAGCATGAAGTATTTTAAACCTCTTGTTGAAATATTTTGTTACAGTATTTTTTGTTGTAGTTGTAATATTGTTGGCAAATATCAAGGAGTAGATTTTTTTCCGAGACGCGCCCTTGTTTAAAGTGTTACCCTTCACGTAATTACACTGCTTGCACATCAAAAACGCACGCACACGCGCGCATTCTCACTAACCCTTCAAACGTCTACCGAGAAATTACGTAAGCAGATACTTTTTAGATCTTCATCTTAGATTTTTCTTTGAAGTCAAAGTTTTGGGGCAAAATTGAATATTAATAGCAAAATTATTCCCGCCAGTCCCTTTTTGAGGTTTTATTACTTTATTAAGGTTTTTTTCTTGTTAATGCGATATAAACAAATCGTTGTGGCCCTTTATATGTTCGGGGAAGGGTGTCAAAAAACAGTAGCATTTTTATAGCTTAATCGTGTGTTTGTTTTATAAAATTTATTAATATTAGCACTTGTTTTTGTTGGTCGCCATAAAAGTTTTTTGTTTCAGAGACTTTCTAGAAAGGCTGGCAATAAATGCAGGTGTAAAATGCTATTAATTTTTTGTCTCTACCCTCTCAATATTTTAGTAATATAACAGGCAATACGATAATTGTTCATATACGAGTACATCTTTATTTTGTGTATCAAATTCATTTATTTCGTTATTTCAATTAAACATACAAAACAAAATTTCGTTATTTTTTTTTCTCGTTATATTAAAAGATAAAGATAAAAGACATTTATTCATGACGTACACATACAATAAACACTTAGTATATAGATATTAGTCTCACAAAAAACCATTAGTTGCCTACTTAATATACATATATGTATTTATATACTATTATAAAAAAATGAATTAAAAATAACAAATAGATCATGAAATAAAACAACTGAAACGGTCACGTATACTAATCTGTTTAAGTTATTTTATTTCATGAATAGTTAACGAGGCAATAGATTTAATGCAATAACTAAGTTAAGTTCTCGTACCTAGTTTTCATAAAATTTTAATGATTGTAAATAAAAATGTATAAAAAAATATGTAGGTACTACTCAAAATTTTACAAAGTCTAGATAACTTTATAAAGTAAGTAAGTAAGTTAAGTCTAGATAAACTATAAAAATGATCAACTTCAACTATCTATCATAAAATTTCAACTATCTGGCTGTCACTATTTATGGAATACCGGAAAACTAGCGTTGAAAATTACGGAAAAAATCAAATGATTTTTTCGGGAATCTATGAAATTTTCGTTTTTTTCCGTTTTTTTCAGATTTTAAATAGTTTCGACTATCATGTCGTCGACGATGAACAAAAAAAGACGATAAATCTTCTACCTCCTACCTACCCCATAGATAAATTGTAAACATTATGGTTAGTCAAAACAGTGTCAAAATTTATCACAAGATAAAAAACAAATCGGCAATAAAACAAACGGTAAAATGATTTACACTTTTTTTGAGTCGTAAAAATCGGCTCGCCTATTCACGCATCCTTCAAATAACACTGAATTAAGTCATAAATTTACGAAAATTGCCATCGATAAACATCGCGTGTATAACGTTTTGAAATATTCCAGTTCTTTTTAAAATTTTGGCGACCAGGTAAGATCACAAAGGTCAAATATAGGTAAAAAATATTATGATGTTTTTGATTTTCGTTGTTGTCCTTCATTATAAACTAAAGTAAACTAGTTATTGGCATTGTCTAGTGTGGAGATCAGTAAAACTGTACAGTCCAGCGTTATAAAGTTGGTAGCATCCAAAGTAAGCATAAAGATCGGTACACCATAATATAATTTGTATGGTGTACCGAACTTTTTGACTACTTTGAATGCTACCAACTATATGACGCTGACTGTACCCATGTAAGTGGATTATACTTGGTTATACAGATTAATTAAAACAAAAATCGTCTTTTTTGTGTATAGTTAACGGCTTATGTGATTACAAGTTATGTTTTTGTGGTATAGTGTCATTTACGTAAGAGGCGGAGCGGTTTACGTTGATATTTCTAAGAATAAAAAATGTGGCTTTAAAACCCTTAATTTTGACAATGTCTACAGGAAAGTCGAGAACTTAATTGATTTATTTGACTCAGGTGTTAGTTTATTGAACAAAAAAACCCTTGTCTTATAGCTGACATTCGAATAAGAAAATGAGAAGTAACGGCATTGCGAATTGCGAATAAGTGTAGCTGGCCAAGTTCAGAGCCCTGAGTGTAAGTTTTTAACGTAACTTTACGTCACGAACGCGTTTACGTTTCCCATATAAATAACATTATCACTTACGCGTTCGTAAACGTTTTTATACGTCAAAAGAAACTTACACTAGAGCCTCTGTTCCCTTCCCATGAGTTGTGACATTGAGGTTTTCGATAACGCGTATCGAGTTTACTATCTGTGCATCTCGCTTGTACTATTTTATTGCGAACGAGATGCACAGATAGTAAATTCGATACTCGTTATCGAAAACCTCAAAGTTACAACTCGTGGTAAGTACAGCGAATGACATTACCTTCACTTTACAGAAAACCATAGCCAAATAGCACTATCCAGATCCTACTTATAATGTTGTGTTTCTGCCGGTGAGTAAGATCGCCAGAGGGCTCTGAGCTTTAAAGGGTAGGCAACGCGCGTGTGAATCGTCCATACAAGCGTCCGTACGCTACAGCAACTGCTAGCTATCTACTGCTAGCCACATGGTTATTTGCCACCGTCATGGCAAACAAAACACTATTGACACAACAACACAAACACTATTGTTTCACTGAGTCTAGTTTGACATTCCCACTGAATCCTTAGAGACTCAAAAATAAAAGAGAAAACACTTGGAATTCAGTTTGAACTGTATAGTAAAACTCCACTTAGTGTCGGAATCCTGGCCGGTGGGTACAGCGGGGACATTTTGTCGCTAAACAAATTGTGTGCTATGTTATGCGGGGCACGGACTAGCGACCTCTGCCGGCGTGCGAACGGATGTAAGTATGAAATTGTACTTTTTCAGTTATTTCATAAAATATATTTGCATTCCATAATACAAACTAGGACAAGGTTTATGTTATATTTGTGTGTTGAAGGATCAGTGGCCCTTTCGACCGCCCGCGCCCAGTTATTCGACGAAAAACTGTGTCCTATACACCAAAACATGCTATAATGTATGACGCTGAAAAGTAAAAGATGACGTTGTGACGTATGGAATACATCTTTGTGTCATTAAAATCAAAACTTTTTTTTGTTTTTTTATGATATAGGGGGCAAACGAGCAGACGGGTTGCCTGATGGTAAGCAATCACCGTCGCCCATGGGCACCCGCAACACCAGGGGAGTCACAAGCGCGTTGCCGCCCTTTAAGGGGGGTCGGAACTCTGGGAACCTTACTCACCATCAGGAACACAACACTACATACCTGAAAGGTAGCAGTGCTATTATGGCTGTGGTCTTCTGTAAGGAGGAGGTACTTCCCCAGTTGGGCTGCCCCAGATTCAAGCGTGATGGTCATCGCTGTGCCCTACCTCTCATTGTTGGACGTAGTTTAAAGACATACCCGGGTCCAAAACATATTTGCATTCCATAATACAAACTAGTATAATGTTTATGTTCATGTTATATTTGTGTGTTGAAGGATCCTTTCGACCGCCCGCGCCCAGTTATTCGACGCAAAACTGTGTCCTAGACACCAAAACATGCTATAATGTATGACGCTGAAAAGTAAAAGATGACGTTGTGACGTATGGAATACATCTTTGTGTCATTAAAATCAAAACTAAGACATTAATGAACTATTTATGTATTAATATCCTCACACCTATTGAATACAAGTAATGAATTAATATCATCATACTTCTTTGTTTATTTAATATTTATATGCCTATATAAATCTTAACACATATTGTGGCCTGCGTGCACACAGTCTCATTTAACTAGTGGATATCTATACTTAGCTATGTTTACTACTGTTAGTTATAGTTGATATAAATTGTATTTGCTGTTGATATAAAAGTTAAAATAAAATAAAAAATAAATAAAAAGACAAATTGTACACTCACTAAATTTCAAAACCCAAAAACGTATTTTCCGGTGTTACATCGCTTTCCTCCGGACGGTAGGGTTGGATGAAAAACGAGGCAGCGAGAAATTAAGTCTCCGAGTGAAAAATGGTTTTCTTGGACACTGTTGATGCCGAGGGCGCGCGGCTTGCCGACCGTTGTTTAAAGTCATACGGCTCACATCAAAGGGGTTTGTAAGCTTAGGTTTTGAAACTATATGAGAAGCTATAGCGAGGATTAGTAGTTTTAAATACCTGATTAATAAAGTTAAAAGTTAAACCTTTAGCTTTTTCGCCATCACGTAAATGAAGTAAAATAGTGTCATCAACGCCACATCAATCCTGATTCCTGACCAAAATCACGACTTGATAATTGATATCAAGCTGCGGCGCGCGGGGCACGAAATGTACTGACTTTATATTAAGCTAAAGCCGGCGAAAAAATTTTGTTATAAAAACAGGCTACAATTTAAATGATATTAACGCGTGACGGGTTAAGTACTATGTTAACCTTTATTTGGCAAACTAAAAAAATTGCGTTCCAGTCTCGGCAGATCTGAATAGTCCTGAAAATTTTATTAAAAAAGAAGACAAAAAGATGGTCAAATAATGTATAAACAGCGGGGGCACACTGCCAAATGAAGCGTTACAACATTCCAATAAATCCAAACCAATTTTTGCACTTATTATTTCTTTCGGCAGCCTTCCGTCGTAATTGTCAGGTCTTATAGGGGTATATAATTCGTTAATGTTATAATGGACTCCTTTTTTTGCACTCATTAGTTCCTATGGCCAACAACTTGAACAGCTCCATGGTCTGTGATTTGTCGCTCAAGATACACTTATCAGACATTCAAGATGTGTAACTATACATTTTAAATAAATAATAATAAATAAATATTCAGGACAATCTTACACAAATCGACCTAGTCCTACGGTAAGCTCGTAATTTTAAATAGGTATGTTTCCAGAGTTAACAAGATTAACCGATTGACCATCGATAGTGTTGCGAATGTTTTAATTCCATTATTAACCTTTCATTATACATACATTACTTTCTTACCAAAGCCAGCCACGATTATTACGACACCACCGCCGTCAATGGGGCGACAACTCGTTGATTATCATTTGCATTCCTATTGAGAGACGGCCGCGTAATGTCGTTTTTATTCCGTAATAAAACACTGGAAATGAAATCTAGGGTTAGACAATAACACTAGTATAATGAATTTGTCTTATAGCATTATTTTTACTTAACGTTTTTTTAGATACCTATTTAAGTCCGCCCATAAATAGGTTTACTGCAGTTTATGGACAGCGTGATTTTTTAGGCCTTTACGGCCATTCAAAAATTGCCATAGCGGACGGTATTTCACGTCCACACGGCGGGGTATTGGTAAAGTTTTCAACTAGCAATAATCGCACCTCGGATTAACCTCATTGGTTACGATATTGCCACTGCGCAAAGTTAACAAAGTCGTCGAACTACGGTCACCCCATAAAACTGCGTCGTACAGTCTATAGCGCGTTCTATATCGATCCCAGCGCCATCTGTTATCAAATAGTGGACCGACACGTTCGGAGCAGCTGATTCCGCGAAGAAAATTGCGACAACTACCTATTATAAATTTAAAAAAGAGAAACGAATGCAAATAGCTTTTCCTCGTTTCTGATTGGTTAGTTGTTCGAATTTCACCGAATGAGAACGTCAAAATTCAAATTGTAACGCGATCACGCTCCGCGACCGTTACTGCACATTTCAAAAATAGAACACGCCGGCCATTTTAAGTGGATGGACGGTAGCTGCGCATGAGCGGCTTATTAATCAGCGTGTTTATTTTATCGCGCATATAAAATAAACACGGTATGCGGGTGGACGCACATTCTTGAGAAAATGGTCATAAAACTTAAATATGCGACCTCGATGTGCCAGGGACCACAAAGCCAAGGTTTGTATTGGTAGCGAAGAGGAGATTATATGCATTATCTTCGCAATTCCTCTTCAATAATTTATCTAAGATCAAAGTAATACCTAAAAGAATAAAAAGGAGTAGGGTATTTAATATTGTTACTAACGCCCTAATACAGCGTTACAGCAGCCTATCTGTTCATGGAATAAAGTGTTGTTTGCATAGTCCTTTAACTTCTTATACTAGCCCCTTAATAAAATATAAAAACCACATCACCTCATAAAACTGTTACAAATAAAAAAAAACATAATAGCCGGCGGCAGATTTGCCCTCCAGAGTTTGTCAAAAGCCCTTGTTTTAAGAGTTATTCCGACCCTCCAACTTAAACTGACCCCTTTTATTAACACAAAGCCAATTCCGTGGCAAAAGAAAACTTTTACAATATACTGTTTTTAAATATCCCTAAATGTTAAAAGGCCTTATGATGTATTTATTTAAGGCTCAATTTCCAACTTCCTAAATTACCAGATATGATAATGCTTAAGTATATTCTATAAACGGAACAAGAGGCAATTCCGACACTAGGGTAAGCAATCCAAAGAATAATGAGTAAAGAGAACCTTATTCCAATTGCACATGGTTTAATATTTAACTCACATAGACAAAATATACGAGCGTGGTGAAGTAAATAGTCGTGGGTCAGGTTTTGGTGGTTCGGGATACACCATCATTTGTTACGTCAGATCGCGTTGATACGGCGTCAGAAGATCTGATGGCCTGAGATTTGTTTAATACAAACTATGAATATATTTTCAAGGGTCTTCATTTCACAATTTTTATCGTTTAGTTGAAATTGCAACAATCTAGCTATATTAGACTGAAGTTAATGTATCATTCAAGGGGTCACTAAAAATACCTATAGCTATCATTTCTTAACTACTCTACGTATTTCTAACATGCCGCAAGGATTATAGAAATTATGTTACTAACTAAATACTATATCGAGTAGAGAGTTTGTTCTGAGAAATATATTAGTTTTTTTTTTTTTTTTTTTTTTTATGACATAGGCGGCAAACGAGCAGACGGATTGCCTGGTGGTAAGCAATTACCGTCGCCCATGGGCACCCGCAACACCAGGAGAGTCACAAGCGCGTTGCCGGCCTTTAAGGGGGGTTGGAGCTCTGAGAACCTTACTCACCATCAGGAACACAACACTACAGACCTGAAAGGTAGCAGTGCTATTATGGCTGTGGTCTTCTGTAAGGAGGAGGTACTTCCCCAGTTGGGCTGCTCCAGATTCAAGCGTGATGGTCATCGCTGTGCCCTACCTCTCATTGTTGGACGTAGTTTAAGGACATACCCGGGTCCAAAATATAATAAAATATAGTCGTTAATACGATAGTCTTAAAATGCATATTTTTTTACAAGAACACCAACTGTATGTAACAATCGATAACTTGCAATACGAACATCCCCAATTCATTAATATTAACTCCGTCTTACCCACCCCAACATAAATAATAAATATACATTTAAAAAACCACAGACCTAAAATATTCATTCGAGAGATTCTTCAAACATTCACACCTCAGTCACTTAACACCATAAGGATTTTTTCTTTATTCTCAAATACAATTTACATATTTTCTTCGTAAATTTATTTGTCGCTGAGGTTTATAAGTATGGAAATTGGACGCTATACCTCCCGAGGGAGCTGAGGTTTGGCGTTTCTTTTCCTTTGCTTTACAATGACTTGTTTGTTTTACGAATTAGTTTCATTTTAGTAACATTTGTTAGTATACTGCTTTATAATTATTATTTTTAATTTCAATAAATAACTTAGCCCTTGCGCGTCAGGTGTTGTTTATTACAAAATTGCTGTAATGATTTTCTTGGACACTGAAGTAAGAGCGTGCGACTTGCAATCTGGAAGTCGCAGGTTCGAACCCCGGCTTGTAACAATATACGAAACTTATGTACGAAATGTCATTTCATATTTAGGTACCTGTCGCTTTTCGGTGAAGGAAAACATCGTGAGGAAAATCGGACTGATCCCAATAAGGCTAGTATACCTACTAGGTTGGAAGGTCAATTGGCAGTGGATTTATTTAAACTAGTGCCTACGCCAAATGGGATTAGTTGCCAAGTGGACCCCAGGTTCCCACTAGCTGTGGCAAAATGTCAGTGTCAAAATGTTGGATACCTACTGTTATGTAATGTTCCGTATATAACTTCGATGAATGAGAATCCATTTCCTTTCGTATTAATCGCTCCTCGCCAATCACTTCCCGTCTCAAATAGTCCAGTTTGGTCCAAAGACAGACAAAAACGGACATCATTTTTCCATCTAAAAAGGCTCCAACATTGCCCAACAGCCCAACAGGAAGCGGTAGTCGATTCGAGTCCTGACCGGAATATGTTATTTTAATTGAAGCCTGTATGTCGTCATACATCACTGCCATAGATGGTGAGGAATAGTAAATCTCTAACAGATATAATGATGATATAGCTATTGTTTGTCAGTGATTTTCTATATTAAAACAAAAGAAGCAAGAGGAAATATACGATAGTAAGGTCAGCAAGCGATAGATGACCGTTAATACACTTATTGTAAGACAAGGTCAATATTTGTAGGATTGCCCCAAAATATTGATTTATTACATTAGACGGAACCGGTGGGCAGATCTGTATGAATATTAAGATGACCAACCATCTGTGTTTTTTTATCCCTTAACGTATTTATAGCTTCACCATACATTAAATCGCCAACCAGTATTTACTTTAATGGCTATTCGCCATTGGAGTTCTTATGGATGTCAATAGCACTCGTAACATATTGCACCGCCAAAATACAATTAAAACTGTTGTGAGCCATGTTACTACTACTTAGTTACAAACGGATAAACTCACGTGTAATTATATCGCACTAGGCGACATGTTTCGGGTAAGCTCTGGTACCCATCTTCAAACCGAGTCAGGACACACCGATCGCGATGAGAGTGTATCACTCACTGCTGTCCGCTGCCTTGCTCGGCGTTCTGCGTTGTTCGTTAGTGCGATATAATTACACGTGAGTTTATCCGTTTGTAACTAAGTAATATTGCACCGCCGTTTAAAAACACACAAAACACACACAAACAATCAAACATTCAAGACACATAAAAATCCCCATTACAAGTATTACAACCCCATCCTGAAGCAACAAAAAGTTACAACTCTTAAGGGGCCCGGTTCACTTTAAAACGCCCCCACAGATAATAAAAACGCTTGTCTATGATTCGAGTGCCATAGACAATGAGTACCAACCATAAAGCAACAGCAAGTATATCGCGAACCGCGTCCCGGAGACTCTCCAGAAGATTTTACTAGACAAGTCAAATTTTGATGGTTCAATTTTCGTTGGTGGGAGGAAAGACAATACTGGCGAAAGCAAATGACGCGAGGAGAGCAATTTTAAATTGTCATTACAGGGGTAACGGCGTTTTTATATTTTGCAAGGAAGGTGCTTCGCTTAACATACATTTCGAGGGTTCTTGTACAGTGGGATTGTTTTGAAATATTTAACAATATTTATTCAACCTGTTTCGATCGAGTTCCTTATTTACATAAATATTCTAGCAACCCCTGACACCTATAAATATAACATCAACTATAATAAGAATATTTTTACAATACTGGGTTATGTCGATAAAATATTAAAAGTTATGAGAGGTAGGGCACAGCGAAGTACCATCACCATCACGCTTGAGTCTGGAGAAGCCCAACTGGGGAAGTACCTCCTCCTTACAGAAGACCACAGCCATAATAGCACTGCTACCTTTCATGTATGTAGTGTTGTGTTCCTGATGGTGAGTAAGGTTTCCAGAGCTCCAACAACTTTTACGGTAGGCAACGCGCGTGTGAATCCTCTGGAGTTGCAGGCGTCCGTAGGTACGGTAACTGCTTACCATCAAGCGGGCCGTATACTTGTTTGCCACCGTCTTCGTATATAAAAAAAAAATTAAATGTAACAAAAATGTATTTCATGTTTATTGTATGAAATGTAACCCATTTCAATAATAATAGTAAACAACAGTTCAATAGTAAAGAGCGTAAAATTGCCATTCATATTTCCCATGGCATAAAAAAAATTTTTTTTTGATCATCCTGTACACAAAATCGCGGAAGATCAAGGCCAATAAAAAGCATAAAGCAAGCAATCCTTTTTCCGCGTTAGGGCGACTACACATCCCTCGGGTCTCGCGAATTATTGCACCTGTTTACTCTCCTTATTGCTGCACGCAAACAATGCTTGACATTGTAATAATAATTTATTGGACTTTATTATGAATCGCTTTTATTTATATAACTAATATTTAGTAATACTAAATACACAGAATATTACATTTCTATAACATTTCTAACTAATTTACTAAAACTAATTTTAACTTTTAAAAAGGAAAAAAAATCTTACCTAAAATGGCCTTTCAATCGTTTTATGGTTAATGGACGCATACCTGACACGTAGCCACTATACAAAATGGAACCTTAAATATACTCGTATAATTATGTTAGGTATATATGTCTTACTGTTTTCCTGTACAATGCAGATAAAAAAAAATCTATGCAATCGGTAGACATGCACATTTTTCTAAAGCATTACTAGGACCCGTCAAGCAATTTATAATTTATCGTAGGTATATAAAATAATGATAGGATTGTATCTTCTGGAACTGTAGAATAGGGCGCAAACGCGAACATACCCCTTGGGTCTTCGCAAATTACCTATCGTTATTTATGGCGACTGATCGATACGCTTGAATAGTTGGTTTGACTTTAATATCACATATGGTAAGAGTGAATAGGCTGTTACTGAACCAGCGTGTTACACCCTCGGCCTCGTCGAAACTTATCATCAGGTGTGTCCAGTGAAATACTATTGTCTACTTTAATTCTCTCATTGACAATATTACCTACAGAATTTGGTGCAGGAAATATCCATTTTCCTATAAACCCATAACTAGATGAATATTCCCCCACGACCTTACCCAAGAAAAATGTCTACGTATAGTCTACTGGCAATTTTTCAAAATAAACACTTGATGCCACTATTAAGCGCTTAGCATATTTTTTCTTTCGTCCCAACAATTTAAACTAATGGTCTTTGAACTTTACTGAATAAAAATGTCATAAATACAGTCAGCACCCAACGGCACTTACGTCGTTTTTGTTTACCCACTGCTTCCCCCTGGATCACAGGCCGGACTTATTAACTTGCGATTTGACAGGGTGCCTGTTAAATCCTTTTTTATGGTGTTTTGTAAATTGAGTTCAAGTGCATATTGTTTTAAGAAATTCAGTCTCTACAGTTTGTAAGCATTTCTATAAATAATCATAATCATCTTCGTCGTGTTGTCCCGCCATTTTGCCACTGCTCATAAAGAGCCAATATAGGGTTCGCTTGTAAACTAGTTTTACGAAATTAGCTGCCATCTCACATTCCAACCCATAGGATAATCTAGGCCTTATTGGGATTAGTCTGGTTTCCTCACGATGTTTGTTTGTTTTCACACACTTTGACACTTTGCTGTCACTAAAAATTTGTCACAAATGACTACCAACAAAAGTAACTCGTCGAAATAACGATAACAATAGTGGTGCTAAACATCTAGACGTCCAAATTACTGCCACTACCTAATATTGTATTTTTTCATCGAAACATTTTATAATCTTACCAATGACTTGTATGATGAAAAGAAGTTGCACATAGGTATGTCAATTTTAGATCGAAAATTTGAAAACTGATTTGAAATCAACTACTTTTCCAATTTATTTGTTTTAAAAAGCGAAAATACGCAACCACTGGCACAGTAAGTTTCGCCAGTCTAATTCTGAGACGTCAAAGAGATGCGGTGTGCGGTACAAGGAGTCAATTTGCATATAAATTGTGTCTTGTCGAACTTCGTCTGGAATACCTATTTAGACTTTGATGGAGTCGTATATACGTATCACGGCTCTGGTTGAAGTTGTGAAAGACATACCTATTAACTGTTTATGTTGAGTCTGCTTTAAAATACAAGGTAGTTATCAAAAATATTGTTAAAGTTATACTAAGTATATTAAGTATATTAACTACATAATATGTACTATACTATCGACCCGCCCCGGCTTCGCACGGGTGCAATGCTGATATTAGCATTTCTCCACTATTTAATGAATGTTATTATACATATAAACCTTCCTCTTCAATCACTCTATAAATATTTAAAAAATCCGCATTAAAATCCGTTGCGTAGTTTTAAAGATTTAAGCATACATAGGGGTATAGGGACAGAGAAAGCGACTTTGTTTTGTACTATGTAGTGATTAAAGTTCTACTAGTTAAACTAGTACCTATAACTTAGGAAACTCATGTTTCAGCATACTTATGACATTTATCCAATAAATACATTTATACACAGGTCCAATATATAAAATAGTTTAAAAAAAGATGAATTTACCCTTTTAAACATTTAGGTTAAAATATTAAATTATACCTATCTAACATTTTTACACAATAATAAATAGTGTTTATATAAATTTCTAGAAGGATTTTGGAAAAAAAAAAATAGTGATTTATCGTGCGGACTAACATAATTATAATAAATGGACTTTTATAAGAAATTCGGAATAAATCTCCGAATCTTATACTTTAATATGACACCCGTCACGGTCGGCCCGATTATCTGACTTAACCCTGTCGATATCTGCTCCGCCCTCCACGAAGAGGGTGCATTACAATTACAAGTTGCGATCATTATTCCATATGTTGTCAAGACAATACTATACTAATTTATTTTTGAATTATCGACTAAATCTGCAGCGGCGGAAAGCACCGCAATTTTTAAACGTAACAAATATAAGAGCCTGATGGGTAGAGAGTACCTACAATTTTGTACCGTTTGGTGTAGAGACGCTAGGTCCATGGGTGGGACCCCCCGCGCACAAACTTTTTGCAGAAATCGCGAAGCTTCTGGTTGAGTACTGCTTCCTCGCACAACGTATCAGCATTGCAATACAACGAGGAAATGCCGCCAGCATCCTTGGTATAATGCCTCAAGGGCCGTTTTTTAAATTTAATAACTAGTTAAGAACTCGTATTTTAATAAATGTAATTTTTGTGAATAAAGATTTACTAAATGTATTCTTCTCTACAATACAGCGTCTTGTTGGCGTAACTGGTGACCGAGACCGAGAAATTGTAATGCATAGCTTAGCTTGTATTTTTTTTAATGTATAATATCAAAAACAACACAATAATGAAAGTAATTTAAAATAACCATTCGGAAAACGGATTCCGTAAATGAGACGGCAACAATAAAAACTATACCAAAGATTACACGGTCAATATAAGAAGGTAGTCAAATAAAGTGTTGCCGTAGCAGGAATTAGTATAATTGTGACGGTCACGCGCTGGTTGCGACTAACGGACCACGAACTTCTTTTGACTCTGGAAGGGTTAGTAAGGGTGGCTTTCAAAGTAAACAGCCAAGAATTACAAATCACTTTTATATCCCTCCAGTTAGCTAATATGTATTGCATAAATCCCAATCAAATCGAATAAGTTTTTGAGATTTTTGAAAACGGAATATGGTGGCCTTTTAAAAGCACAAAGATAGCATGGAAAGATTAGGTAATAACACATTTTAAAAAATTATTGAATTGGTTTGTACCCATTATGCCCAGAAAGGATAAAGAAAGATGAACAAGTATACCTATTCGAAATACATACAGGAAATCGTTTTTTATCTATAAGATTAAAAACATTTTTTTGAGTGTCGATTACCTAATCAAAACGTAAAACATTAGAGTAAATTATGAGTAGGTAGGCTCTGACCTAAAAAATAGATTTTATAAATATTACTTAATGATTTCTACCTATAAATTTCAGAATTCTTTAAAGTGTTTAGGTTTCATCCTAACGATTTTAAATATTCTGGGCCGGTACCGCGAACATCGATGTTCGTATGTTTCGAGCATCTTTCTCTTTTACTCCAATTAAGGAGCCAAGAGAGTGACAGAGGCAATCGTCCGAAATTTACGAATTTCGTTTTACGCGGTAGCGCCGCTGAACACACAAGTTGAGACAACGCCAATTCAAAATACATCAAACGCTTTCCAAACGTTTTATTTTTTCTAATGCTAAGCAATTTTTCTCAATTTATCTGATTGTTTTATTTTTTATTCCCATTTCTGCAATAATAAGGGGCCTAAGTCACCTCTGCAATAATAAGGGAACTTATTTAAAGTTAACAAGATGATTTAGGTAACTGTAGAATTAATGTTACATTTTCCTTACATACCTCATTTCAATATTATGTGTATTTAATGAACGACCATAATAAGCAAACTTAAATACTAAAAAATAACACAATTAAATACTAATACATACATATATATTTTTTTTGTCATCAAATACATATAAATATCATGAACAACATGATTGTCATAAATTAGATAATAATTAAAATGATACTTCACCAGTTTTCTTGTGGGTAATATCTGAAACAAGTTATTAAAGAATTAATAATCAATATTATACACTTCAGTACCGACCTAGACACTCGGTAAAATGTAAACAAATAAATGAGAACGTTCATGCAAGTAAGGGTAGCTGTCGCCATCTGTTTGTTAGTAGCTGAACTACCACAAACTACGCTCGGCGCTAGTACCGCTCGCCAACACCGGAGGGCGCTAGTAGCCTGCTAACATTTGGAAAAGAGCGCTTTAAAAGTGAAGAAATTCAAAAAGTTATTACTTATTTAGTAAGTTATTAGTATTTTAAAATGGAAACGTGTATAACTAGCAATCTAAAAAAAGTGATACAGTAAAATTACGAAATAGTATTTAAAACCCCGTTTAATTCTAATATTATATTTGTTCATTGTTGCTTATATTTATTTATTGTTTTGTTTATTTTAGTACAAGTTTTGCATGTAAGTACACCGACATAAGTTGGCTTACTTAGCGCATGACTAATAAAATAGCCCATTTCTCATACGGTCACATCGCAATGTCCTGAAATAGCATTAAATTATGTCTTTATGTGGTGACCCGATCGTTCAAACAAATGTTCATAAAGCGTGCACCTTGGCCCACAATGTCAGCTGACAATAAATAAACCTTATTGCAGATGTATTAAGTGTCACTATTGATCAGTTTAGTGAGCCAGCGGAATATATAGGTCTCAGAGTAAGATATCGTGCAAGCGACCGTATTTCCATGCAAACGAATATCCGCGCATTCCAGCGGCGCTACCGCGAAGAACGATATTCGTAAATTTCGGACGATTGTCTCTGTCACTCTCACGGCGCCTTAATCGGAGTAAAAGAGAAAGATGCCCGAAATATACGAACTTCGTTGTTCGCGGTACCGGGCCAGGTTGCAAGCGTCGTCGCCTTCTTATGATAGAAGGGGATTCATTTTATTGTTTATATATGAAATAAAGTAAATATTATATATGAGATAAAGTGAATGTTAAATTTCTTACCCTATTACTCGTAGAAGCATCTTTAAACTATTTTTGTATGAAATAGATACATTGTATGTACACTTGCATTCATATTTATGAATTAACGAACCCTTGTATATAAAATTAACTTGAAGAATTAAAATTATAACTGGTTATAGGATTATTTATACAACGACGGTGGCAAACAAGCAAACGGCCCGCCTGGTGGTAAGCAGTTGAACCAAAATCTATAAGATAACCACAAAAACATGCAGAGGTCGTCCACCACATCTGGCCTGGCCCGGTACCGCGAACAACGAAGTTCGTATATTTCGTGCATCTTTCTCTTATACTCCAATTAAGGCGTCATGACAGTGACAGAGACAATCGTCCGAAATATACGAATATCGTTCTTTGTGGTAGCGCCGCTGGCGCTGCTACCGCGAACGTCGAAGTTCGTATGTTTCGAGCGTCTTTCTCTTTTACTCCAATAAATACGTTGTTTATCATGGTAATTTAATTTAATCCGCGATAGACCCGTTCTATAGACTTTAGTAAATATGTGTAGTAAACGCGAAAGTTTAAAGTGTCATAGTAAAATCATAATCATAATTTATTAGCTTGTAAATCATAGGTAAATACAATAGGTAGGTGTTTCATACATATATACATTGCGAACCACTATGTTCTTGCCTTTAGGCGTACAAGATGGTGAAGCTTATCCTAGTACATTACTTAAAAATACTAGAAAATAGTTCGGGATTGCCCATACCCCTATTGTGCCGTATTAGGTGGGTATTCCATACTGTTCAGGGACGAAGGGCAATTCTGCTTAGCGTATTAGAAAAAGGTATGGCTAATTTTTATATGTCGGGAATTATACATTATAACATTACCGACATTTTAATACCAAGATTTTTTTGTATACAACCCGAGTAACAACGGTTTAAAGTACCCGATTTTTTTCTATAAATATTTTCGATATTTGCGATTGTTACCCTTAGGCACCTAATAAACATCTGATTACGAGCATTCAAATTTAGTAGCGAGGAATCGAATATTACGAACGAGGAAAACAAAATTCCTGTATTGCCATGTATTATCAAGAATGTGTAACGCAATAAGTATATTATATACAGTCTATTTGCCACCTACATACATATTTCTATTTGCCAGATTTATTCACAAAGTAATTAGATAATTTAACAATACTACAGTTAACTACGCTCCAGTTCAATGGAAACGGGTCAGTTTCTATACAAATTGGCATACAAAGTTTATATAGGTACCTACAAGTGACTGATTATGCATAGTCTTGTCAGCCTAAGAAAGCAGTAGTAATGTAGAGCAAACTAAAGTATAGCAACAATATGAATAAGTGTTGCAATAAACATTGCAATTTTTTTTGTAAATTTAAGGTACTATCTCCAAGGGTAATATGAACTACTTATATGTAAAAAGGAGGCGGTTTTTCCTGTAATCTGACATCATCTGCAATAATCATTCGAATGAGATAATGTCATATGCTTCAAAAACTAATTCAAATATAGTACGTTTCATTACTGCTATGTCACCCGCGCTTATGATGTAAAAGAGAAATGCAATAAATGGATTTAATATGATTTTTGTATTAAAAAATTTCGACACAAATTACGGTGCCTAATGATCACAAACCGTTGTGTCACGTAAATGTTGTAAACTTCCCTCCTTTTTCTATTGATAGTAACGGTTTTCACAGCTCTATAAGTATAATTATAAGTAAAGTATGGTCCCATGTGGTCATAGTTCACTCGGGTTGCGGAGGCGAGGCGTGGGAACACGCAGACACAAGTATAATAACCATGCGCCGGCGCAGTAATTCACGCGTCCGACGCACCGCACCATCTTACATTTATCGCCAAAGATCCTCTGTAACTCTCTATAGCCTCGTTTTGGACCAAATCATGCATAGAGTAGTTTTTACCTAGGCAATTTTGGTATGAAGGGGTTATTTATTAGGGAAGCCAGATTCAAGTTTAAGTTTCTTGAAATTTCTATACACGTCTATTAACTTTATTATCTTCATAATTTTTGATACTTTGGCCGTATCCGATACCTTGACAGTATACTTACGAAATATCAATTCTATTCATTTATTTACTTCAAGAAAACCTGCAAAGGTCTTAACAAGTTAATAATTTCATAACAATTTTCTTCTTCTATTTATAAAACAAATAAAAGATTTTGATTTTGATTTTGATTTTTTGATCTTAGAAAATTAATGTTAATTTCGTTTGATGACCCCTTTTTGACGACGTAAAATATGATATTGTAAAAAAATCAAATATATTGTAATTTAATTCTAAAAAGGCTTACTCGTATGTCCATTGGGTTAGATATGACCACGATATGATAGTCGCTTCCTAGTGTATTATATAACACAAAAAGATATAATTAAATACTTATGACCAGAACAGACTGTGTTTAGAACTCTTTGGTTTTACGGAACCATTTGTAAATAAATAAATAGGTATAAATAATTACAAAATCAAACTTTCAAAAAATTCAAGTGAATGTAGCTGCATTAAGGTCTATGTTGCGCGCTTTTCATACGTGTGCAAGTATTTATGTTCAGAGAGTGGCTGAATGTTCCATTGAAACAATTTAACATCAAAATAATTATACATTAATACATGATGTAATTAAATGTATGTAACGAATATATACATTATCACACATAACTCCTTCGTTAATCGGCGGTGTGGCAAAGTAAACTATTTCGGCTTATCAAAGTAAACATCCTCAGACGAGCTCCCGATATTATGCAAATTGCCAAATCACATTATTATTCATACTGTTTTTGCAAAGGGCACGCCACTGAGCCCTAATCTTGCACCAAGCTATTTACAACCTTATCCAATGACTACTTCATAATATATTACTTCAAACTAAACCTTAACACTGCGTCGTAAGGTTGTGAATCTTAAACAAGTTGATACAAGAACTGCAAGTTTGATGTGGTATTTCAGTAATGCGCGCTATCCGCTCATAGATGGCGCTGGAGGCGATGCAAATTTTCGATAATGTAATTTCCTTATGAAAAACTGGGGTTCCGCGTAGATTTGATTGGAAAAACATCTGTAAGTTATTATTCTGTAATAAGATTAAGGTGTCTAATGTTTGTTTGATACGGGTTTTGCTTATTTTAAATTATAGGGAAGGAAATTAATTTTGACGAGCGAGTGATTTTGTTTTTTTAAAGACAATTTGGAATGAGCTCTTTTAACAGAGGTAAGCACATAATAATGTAAGTCGTCAAAAAGTATAAATGTTTATAGATTAAGAAGCCTTTTTATTTAACTGCATTTCTACTACTACTTTTATTTTTATTATTTTGACGACAGGTCTGGCCTAGTGGATAGAGAGATAGGGTCACCCTGCCTATGAAGTCGACGGTCGGGAGTTAAAATCCCAGTAAGGGCATTTATTTGTGTGATGAGTATTTGTTTCCGACTCATGGGTGTTTTATATGTATTTTAGTATTAGTACACTATATATTATATCGTTGGCTGAGTACCTACAAAACAAACCATCTTAAATTTACCTTGGGGCTTACCTAATTTGGGAAAAGAATTCCTGTAATATTTATTTAATGCATTATTATTTGTGTAGTTTGAACATTATACTTGTAATTACTTTCTTCAAAAAAGATAAGTATTTATAGATTAAGAAGTATTTTATTTTACTACTATATTTTGCTTAAACTCAATTCCAATCATAACAGGTTGCTTAGAATAATAGTTGAAGTTTGAACTTATTATTATACTTTTTACTAGTATTTGCACTTATGTTAGTTTAACCGTCTAAATGGCTTGTCATTTTATTGCTCTCTGACATACGAGAAAGCACCCTTGACCAGACATAGGTAATACTGACGTCAATAAAACTGACCGAGCCGCTGAATAAATGATTGTAATTCTTAAACTACCCCCGCAGTAAGACGCACGTGGCGAACAGTAGTTGTGGCGGGGTTAAACGGTTTTGATACTTGCCTGAAAGTTATAACCTTACACCTCTGACCGGAGAATTATTACCGGCAAGAAACCGGGAAGAAAGAAAGAAGATATCAAATGTAGTCACAGTTAGTGCTTTTCCAAGTTGGTATACCTACAGGACTTAATAGAGTAATTACAATTACTGTTCAATAGGTATTTTATATTATTAACATTAAGGCCGATATTTTTGTTATAGGTATGTATGGACAAGAACTGATAAAAATAAATAACCTATTTGGAAAGCCATTAACTGCTTCGGTAATTCTCAAGCAGAAGGAAACTTAAATAGATTTAAAAGAGTATTTCAAAATGACTGTTCAATAGTATTTTATTTATCAACCCGATTACACAAATTAAAGCGGCGACGCATCCATAGAAGTCAACTCCCGCCGGCTTTACCAATTTTCCCTCGAATTAACAGTTTTTTGGGTTCATGAAGAAAAGGCAAAGCTGCTACCGCTATTTAGCTATACTTTATATAAGTTAATGTTAATATACATGTTTTTTTAACACAAACATCATCATCGATTTTTCAAGTATTAACTGTTAAGTTATGAATTTTGTACTCATAGAGGTTATCTATTTATATATTTTATTATATTTTACCAATACTTAAGTACTAAGACCCCTCAGTCGCTGTAGACGAAATAGAGCTGTCCGTAATGACCGAACACTTTGCATAATTCGGCGATCGGTTGACCCCCGGCCGAAGCCACGATATCTATATAAATGCTAACTCCAGCGGATCCAATGCGATATTCGCAACATTTGTTGAACATTGCACAAACAATATGGGTTTGTTTCTTTATTTGTTTTTGGTTCTTTAAAGTTGGACTAAACGGAGTTTTAAGAAAAAAGTTTACTCAGTTAGCGATAAGTAAAATTGTGTCAGTTTTGTGATGACTAAAACCTTTTAGATGCTTTAATATCGACTAACACAGACGTTGAGTTATAAGAACGTAACAAAAAAACTGTTGCATAATATATAGAGTAACATAATATATAGAGTTCAAAAACATTTTTTTTACGACATAGGCGGCAAACGAGCAGACGGATTGCCTGGTGGTAAGCAATTACCGTCGCCCATTGGCACCCGTAACACCAGGGGAGTCACAAGCGCGTTGCCGGCCTTTAAGGGTGGTTGGAGCTCTGGGAACCTTACTCACCATCAGGAACACAACACTACATACTTTTTTTATGGACCTATAACGAAGTCTGATTTATTTCTAAATATACTGATACAACTCTGGAAATTTGTATAAGTAGAACTAAACTTGCCTTCTTTTGCAATGTATTATTATTTGTAGTTTGTGTAACGATTACGAAATCTCAGATTATACACAGAATTTGAATGCTTGATTATCGTTACAAAACTGACATACTTTAACTTTTTACTTGTCACGCTATTTGGATACACGTTTTTCTGAAAACTCCCTCAAAAAAGATTATTAATAAGATAGAAATATTATTTACGTCACAAAAATTTCGAAGTAGTATCAAGTATGTTTATGTTTGTGATGTGTGTGGGATGCCTCCCTTTACAGTCCCCTAAAGACCTAAGAGTGTACCTGAAAGTTCTACTTTACTGAACAATTTATTCGCTAAAGCCGATTATTTGGTAATTAACGGGAATAAGACGTCGTTGGACCAAAGACGAGTTTATCTCCACGATTATAAACATTAAAATTATTCATTAGAATGCTTACGCGGGAATTGGTAAAAACCATCATTGCACGTAGGGCTGACAACTGCTGTGCAGTGGTTTCTTCTTTCTGAGACGTATTTAAGATTTGATAATTAAACGAGTTTATCCCAAGGTTCGCAACCGATGCATAAGTTCGCTTGAATCATTTTAATCTCGAATAAAGGTAAATAACAATAAATTCAAATTTAGTAGCTAAGGGAAGTAAGACAGTCATCACTTTTTACCCGACTGCCAAAGAGGGAGGGTAATGTTGAGGGAGTGTATGTAAGTATGTATGTATGTCTGTTCCTTTGTGACCTCCTGTAGCCTAAACGGCTTGATGGATTTTGATGTATGAGGTATCGTTAGATTTGTCTTGATTACGGGAGTGTCATAGGATACATTTTATCATAAAAGTCCCACGGGATAAAGACATAATAATATTTTTTCTAAATTTCCCTTTAAACAACAAAAATATGTATGCGGTATCATTAGATTCATTTCAATCACGGGAGTAATTAATATAGGATACGTTTTTTCTCAAAATTCCACGGAACATGTTAATTCTGCGTCAACGCAAAGCAACTCATGCGTTAGCAAGCAAAAAGATAGGGCGTGGCCTGGCATGCGGCGCGCGGCGCGGTGCGGAGGGGGATATGCTCGAGTATACAGCCCGAATGCGGGCACACGCATAAGGGCACACGTCGTTGACGGTCGTCTCTAAATAGCGATTTTTTCGATACTTCGTCGTCTGACGCGAAACTTATAAAGTATAAATAACTCGTTCTTTTTCTTTCGTGTTTCTCTCTTTAAATTTATTCGTTCTTTCTAATTAATTAACTCGTTCTTCCGTTCTTTTTTGGTTCTTTCTTAAATTATTCATATTAATTAATAATATAATAATAATTATTAATAAAATAACTAGGTAGGTAGATATTTTTGGTTAGTTTAAGTAACATTCTTTTAAACAATCCTCACTTATTCTTTTGTATTTTTTTTAGTTATAGTTCAACTGTTTTTTTATTATTATTAAGTACTTCTCCATTAGTACTGATTTTTTCGGCAATAGGTATCAGACCATTTTAAGAAATAAAAACATACAATATGGGATTATCTCGCAAAACAAAAAGGGCTCAGGCTCAGGCTAAAAATTAAAAGTCGAATCTCCTGAGGCACGCGAAAAACGCCTTATAGAAGCAAGAGTAAGAATGTCCCAACGGTACAGCCAACTTTCACCTACTTCACGTCAAGAGCTTATAAATAACAAAAGTACCCGTAGACGTACTTTACAAGCACGTGAGTCTAGCGTTGATAGGGAACAAAAGCGGCGTAGGCTTGCAGCTAGCAAATCTGAAAAGAGAGCTGCTGAGTCCCCGTCGTCTCGTATGACACGACTCCAGCAGATGCGGGAATATGCCACAAACGTTCGTAAACATGAGTCTCCATCATCTCGCGCTGCTCGACTCGAGCAGATGCGGGAGCATGCGGGAAATGTTCGCGAACACGAGTCTCCACCAACTCGCGCTGCCCGACTCGACCAGATGCGGGAGCATGCCGAATTAATTCGTGAGCATGAGTCTCCATCATCCCGCGCTTCTCGACTCGAGCAGATGCGAGAGTATGCTGTGCAGTCTCGTAACAACGAATCACCTGGCTCGCGTTTAGAAAGACTTTCGGCTATGAGGTCACAGTCTCGTGTTCGACGGCAGTTGTTTACAAATAGTGATGCCACATTCAATGAAGCGATTTCTCAAGTGGCGGATGTGGTGTGCTACGTATGTCATAAGCTTCTATACAAGAAACAGTCACGCAGTATCTTAACTGCTAATATTACTGTTCTACCACAAAATGTTTCAGACCGCATAGATTGTTGCAATAGATGCGCCAACAAATTGTCAAGGAATCAGTGCCCGTCAAATGCATTTTGGAACAACATGACTGTTGCACCTATTCCGCCTGAAATTGAATGTCTATCAGAGATGGAGCTGCGGCTCATTTCTCGGATAAAACCGTTTATAAAAGTGGTGCGTCTGGGTGGTCGTTACGGACAACAGGGATTTAAGGGCAAGCCATCCTCTTTGCACAGCAAGTTGAACAGACACCTGCACAGCTTCCATTGAATATAGCAAATGCGGGAATAAGTGTGGTCACTGAAAATTTAGATAACGTGACAAACAATCGACGATACTCGGTAGACATCGAAAAATTAAGAAAGCATTAGAGTGGCTGTTGCGAAACAATCATTTGTACTCTAATGTGCAAATTAATACTAACATTACCAATGAAGAGATACGGTCAAGTATTCTGGAGGCAGTTATCACATTAGAAAATGCAGATCACATTAGAAATGAGCCAAAAAATCACTTCAAGGCTTTGGGACATGACCGTCACATCTTGCGTGGGTCTTTTCACCAAGGCAGTGATCGGTTTGAAGAGGAATCCCGTGGCCGCCAGTGCACGGCTAATGCCGCCACGGCTATCGCCTACTCCAGTTCCAAACCATTAAATGAATGGGCCCCATCTGACTTGGATCGAATTTTATTAGCTGGTAATACATATTTCAACAGGTGCATGTCACGACTTGCAAACAGACCGCAATTTTAAATACTGAAGAGCTATTACCCGCAGTTTCTGTGGCCGCTACAGAATTCGAATTAAATATACAGCCCGATGTTGTCGTTGGAGTTGTTAACTCGAGTGCGCCATCTGACGTTCTTGAAGGATACTTCCCTAATTTGTCTTCGGGGATTGAATATTTTTTTACAACACACGATAAAGGAATTATTACATGTCAAACAAATATTGCATTGGCGGTAATGAAAGTAATCGTCGAACGCAATCAGTCTCCCGATGTCGAGATCCCAGAATATTACTTATTCGACTCACATTCTCGGGGACCCAAAGGTTATGTTGCACCTAACAGAGGAGCCTCCATGTTGATGAAGTTTGCAAATCAAGGCGATTTATGTCAACATCTTGCTGTTGCACTACAGGTAAGAGGCCATCGAGATATGCAGTATAGTATCACAGCTATAAATGCAACACCCTTGGTCATCCCAAATGAATCGCCAGTACTGAATGAACAACACGACACTCAGATAGTTAGCGACGGCAATCTGAATAGCAGTGATCCTGTGCACGAAGAACACGCGTTTGTTACTACAGCTCTTATGCCGATTGATACTAATATTCCAGATCTAAACGAAGTTGTTTCGAACGCTAATACCGTAGAAGAGAGACCAATACCTATCTACGAACTCAAACGGAAAACTGTGCCCCCGGTCAGCGTCTTGAGAGAGCAAAGAGCAGAAGAGCTAGCGTGGATAAGGTTATTCCCAGATGGTCGAAATGGGCTTAGGGAACAAAGACCCGTTCCAATAACACCGCTCGATTACTACCAAACTCGAGTGATGAGCAATGACAAACGGTTCCAATTTAACGAGTACATATTTTACGCCCTCTCGTTAGTAGAACTTTGCAAGGCTCAACAAAATGTTTCAGTCTGTGGCCGGTTGCGTCAGGATGGAGCTGAGCCCACAGATGTTGTACAAAATGTGCACCTGGTAATGCGCAACATACGTGGCACGTCCGCGTACTGGCACAAAGCGTATACGGATCTTCTTGCCATGGTGAAAAATTTAGGTCCTCCTCATTGGTATCTTACTCTCTCTTGTAACGATTTAAATTGGCCCGACATGCTAAAAGCCCTTTTAGTTGCCGATGGCCGCCCAAATTTTCTTTTGAAGATTTGACCTTCCTTGAAAAGCAGCACCTTGTCGAGTCCTACCCAGTCACGTTATCAAGACAATTTATGTTGCGCCTAAACACTTTGTTTACTAGGCTGAGAAGAGAAGAGGATCCGATTTTAGGAAAGAAAATTATTGATTTTGTTGGCGCATAGAATTGCAGCTGCGAGGTAGCCCTCACGTTCACATGGTTTTATGGTGTGCTGATATGCCGGCTTTTGACACCCCTGAAGGTATTCAGTTGCTGGAGCGTGTTGTCACGTGTGAGGTTCCCGACGCTGAGGACGACTCAGAGATGCATGATTTAGTCGTTCAGTTACAAACACATCGACACACTCAAACATGCTTCAAAAATAACCGAAACGTTTGTAGATTCGCTTTCCCGAGACCAGTGTCTGAAAACACTACAATCTTAGACGACGAGCAAGCAATGAGAAATGGTGGAAGATTTTATATATTAAAAAGAACAGATTCGGAAACCATGATAAACTGCTACAATTCGAGATTATTAAAACTGTGGCGCGCCAATATTGATCTACAGCCTTGCGGGTCAGCTTTAGGTGTGGCGTACTACATCTCAAAGTATATCTCAAAAGCTGAACCTGCAGAGGTCTCTAGATCAATAAGGCAAGCTATAAGTGCTGTAAGAGACCGCGGTGGAAGCAACTTGGGACGGCTGGTTTTTGCTATCCAAAACGCAATCTTGTCTCACAGAGAAGTCTCTGCCAACGAATGTGCGTTTCGATTGTGTCATTTAAAATTAAGAGATAGTTCACGTAAATGTGTTTTCGTAAACACTTGCGCGCCTGAACAAAGATACCGAATGCTTAGGATTGACACAGAAAGTTCCGAACCGTACAAAAATGTATTTGATAGGTACGTTCACAGACCTCTTTCTCTGGAGCAACTTAGTTTAGGTGAGTTTGCGATTTGGTACGAGGTTGCCTCTACTAGAAACGATACAGAGGAGGATGAACAAGATGCTGATGCCTATGATGCTGAGGATGAGGACGTGTCTAGTCGTCGATACATTACCTTATTAGACAACGTAGGTAGGATGAAAAAGCGGACACGTCCAGCTATACTCCGAACGCGTTATTATACGCTGTCTTCAGACCCAGAAGCATATTACTACTCATTGGTCCTGACTCATATTCCGTTCCGAGCAGAGGAAGAGTTGTTGGATGGTTTTAATACTGCAAAAGAAGCTTTCTGGGCCAAAGGCATCGACTACGTCCGCTGCAAGAAGGTTTTGACGCCGAAACTATGATGCGGTGGGAAACTGAGATCCAACAAGCTATAAGCCGCATTGTGGCAGAAAACTTGGCAGCAGGAACCGTTGAGGAACAAAACGATGACGCAAATGACAACAATGACGTTCAGCCTATTGAACACATACTCGACGACGGCGGTCATAATATTATGATCGAAGAAGTCGAAGATGAACCAACTGACATAGGCATGCCAGACAATCAGTTTGAAACATTTGTAGCTTCGTTGAACATGAGTCAACGACAACTGTTTCAAAAAATTTCCCAAAAGTTATTGGACGTGTCAAATTCTGATCCGTTACTAGTTTTTGTTACTGGAGGAGCTGGTACCGGAAAAACATTTACCTTAAAAGTTATGACTGAACAAATTCGTAGGTTGAGTAACACTAAAATAGGTAAAAACGTGATTGTTACTGCACCAACTGGAGTAGCAGCCAGACTAATCGGTGGAACTACACTGCATTCCACTTTTGCGCTACCAATTGAAAAGGGAAGAAATGAAACATTACGCCCACTAACAGGTGAAAGGCTGCAAAGGGAGCGACAAAAGTGGAGGCATATAAATTGGCTCATCATCGATGAAATATCAATGGTGCCCTACTTAACACTGCGAAACATTCACATTCGCCTCCAGCAACTAAAACAGGATCAAGGGAACTTTGGTGGTATCAATGTAATTTTGTTTGGAGATCTCATGCAGTTACCACCAGTTTCCAGAATCACCGGTGGTTCTTACTGCTTCCGACAGCCGTCGAACTTAACTGGTGAAACAAATCTGTGGCAATTGTTCAGCTTTTGTGAATTGCCACAGAATATGAGACAGGCAGGAGACAATACCTTTGTGGACATTCTCAATAATATTCGTGTTGGTGAGTTAACGATGGACCAACTTGAGATCCTGGACAGCCGCAGAATTCCACTAGAGGGTCCATTTGCCGATGGAGAGGCAGTTCGAATTTTCCCTACTACGAAACAAGTCGATGCTTATAATTCAGCCATGACTAAAAAGTTGGGCAAATCGTTAAAGCTCTACCAAATAAACGCTGTTGACATCTCCTAGAAGCTAAAACCTACGGTCAGTGCCCTCGCAAACAATACATTTCTGACGACCCGAACAAAACAGGGGGCATTCTCGGCACACTAACTATTGGAATTGGATCTCGCGTGATGTTACGCCGCAACATCAATGTAAACCACGGTCTGGTGAACGGTGCTATGGGTATCATAAGAAGAATTGAGTGGCCTTCTCTTCGCAGAGAGCAGTTAGAACCAGGTGAGTTACCGCAGGCAGTATTCGTAGAGTTCGACGATCGTTCTGTTAAGGGCAATGAATTGGGTGTGGGGGTTCGCATAGAGCCCTCCACTGTCGACTTTGATGCGCTTCGCGGACAAGGGAAGATTGAACGTCGGATGCTGCCTTTGATACTTTGTTGGGCTGTAACGGTACACAAACTGCAAGGTACCACCTTGGATCGGGCTGTCGTGGACCTATCAAACGTGTTTGCAAAGGGCCAGGCTTATGTAGCCCTAAGCCGTGTTAAAACACTTGCTGGGTTAGCAATAAAAACACTTGACCCAAAAAAGCTGTTGGACCGGCCCCACGACGAATGTTCTTTAACTGAACTTAAACGTTTGCGGGATCTTCAGCAGTAATGACTCACCTAATTCTTTTTCTTCTTCACTACAAACAGTCCAGATTGGCGGTAAATTTATGTTGCGGAGTAACATCACTCGTAATCTAAAGCCAAATGTCGTCGAAATAATTTAAAATGGTACTTACATATACATAGTCTTCTACATCTACAACATTTTCGTTAAATAAAAACAGCTAAAAGTTATAAATAAAAATTATTATTAAAAAACAAAATACCCGACTGCACACTAAAAAGAGTAAAACAAGCCACACAATAATATTGATCAATCAAATGCTAAAAACTAATTATGTAATACCGTTTAAACAATACCTATATTAAAATACACTACAATATGTGTTCGTAATCGATAGTTAAATAAACAGAAACTTATTTTGAATACAAATTTACTGAATATAATTTATAAATGTTGATGGAAAGCATCGCAGGCGGGGACCACCTTGACCGCCACCAACGAAAATTCTGCTAAATGGTGCACAACCTGAAATGACTATAAATAAGCCTCTGTTGGTCCCCGCCTGCGATGCTTTCCATCAACATTTATAAATTATATTCAGTAAATTTGTATTCAAAATAAGTTTCTGTTTATTTAACTATCGATTACGAACACATATTGTCGTGTATTTTAATGTAGGTATTGTTTAAACGGTATTACATAATTAGTTTTTAGCATTTGATTGATCAATATTATTGTGTGGCTTGTTTTACTCTTTTTTTAGTGTGCAGTCGGGTATTTTGTTTTTTTAATAATAATTCTTTTTTTAAATAAATTTTTCCTTGTGCCTTTTTATACAGTACCTATGTGTGGCTCTATTGTTGACTGACAGAGAATGCTTTTTGTCACTAAGAACGCCATTTTTTTAAGAATGTACATATTTTTTCGCATAGATGTAACATAAGCACAGTACGCCTCTTTCTTTTTTTCCTTTTTTAAATATAGGTACCTTTACTAATTAGAATAATAAATAATTAAAACAAATATATAAAAAATATTGGACGGATTGAGACTAAGAATCATTTATATTTCAAACTCCCTATTTCTGTTTTACTAACCGACCCCATTTAGATTTGTGTCCTGACCCACAGGAGTGACAACCCTAGCTCATGGATGCGCAGCAGGGAGCTGTCAATCAAACGTCAGAACCATACATTTAGCTGGTCTGTTCTTGCGCATCCAGCTTATTAGCAAGCGCAAGCACATCGGGTGCTCCCATTCATAAACCGGTTGGTTGCAGCTCTAGACAACCCTAGCGTAACTTCGTCCCCAGATTTGTAAGAATTAAACGTAATCTGAGATCAGTAGTATACTGGACCTAAACATATTTAAATTGTGGAATCTTTGAGAATTACATTATACAATTCGTGGTGCGGTTTTTCCATCTTTACCTGTTCAGCAGATATTTTCTTACGCTGATAGTCAATAAATCATGTTCGAAGTTGGCTTGCTAAAATGATGATGAAATTTGAATTAATATATTTATAGATTTTTAGATATGTATAGATTTTAGAAATATAAACCCGTAAATTGAATTGATTACAAAAATATGTACCTATATACTATACATCTATCTATATAAGAAATAAATAAATATTTCGGGAAAATCTTACATAAATCGACCTAGTCCTACGATAAGCTCAGTAAGGCTTGTGTTGTAGGTACTATATTAGACGACGATATAATATAATAGATAGATATACATATAAATACTTAAATACACATAATGATATAAAACACCCATGACTCAGGAACAAATAGGTATCTGTGCTCATCACACAAATAAATGCCCTGACTGGGATCGAACCCAGGACCATATATATGATATCTAAAATACTAGAATACATTTGCAAATAAACACGATAATTCCTAGAAGTCTAAGCACGCACCATGGCTCTTTAGCATTTATGTAGGTACCCTAAGGAAAACAAACAAAACTTCAAATACAAACAAAATTAACCCCGGTAATAAATAAATACCCTACTATCCCTTTTATTCGAGCCGATTTCCACAATTTAAACACACGTAAAAAGCCGAAGAAAATTTACGAAACTTGACCTTTATGATAATACAAAACAATAAAATCCAATAGCCTAGTAGCGAAACCCACTAAATGCCATTTTCCGACTTTCGAGGGCTCGTTTATCGGTTAAGGCCATTTTATGAGACATAACTGAGTATCTGATGCATTTTTAGTTGGTTCGATCTTGGGTTAAGACAATGGTTAGGGGTTGGTCTGAGTCAAGAGCATTCCTTTTGGTTTATTTTGTCTTGTTAATAGTTAACCGCGCTTAAAAGTCAATAAATGTCCAGTTTAGTCAACTTGGAATTACATGTGTTTAATATTAAAATTGAAATCATATTATGCTAAATAGTTATTACACAAAATCTTCTTCCTTTTTCTGATTGCCGCGACATTTGTGTCGTATCAAAACACATCAGTCAATTAGAACAGAGCATAAGGCAACAATGCATGTTTTACCAAAAGCTTTTGTAGTAGTAGCGACTGTATTTTTTAGTTAATAGACAACTAGTAATCATCAATTCAATTCTAATAACGAATTTTAATGACATTGCAACAGTGCAATGTCTATACAGATATTGCAATATACATATATTGTATCGCAAATTACCTTGGCAACCGGTCCTTTCCAATATTGCCAATTTGTTGAAAAAGGGATTGTAAATTTCGAAGAACATACCTACAATATATAGTATAGTAAAAGTAGTTGTGATATTACAAGTAAATATTAATAGAATTAAATCTATACTAATATTATGAAGGCGAAAGTTTGTGAGTGTGTGAGTGAGTGTTTGTTATTTCTTCACGTCTAAATGGCTGGAGGATTTTAATAAAATTTAGTATGGAGTTAGCTGACACCCTGGATTAACCGGGCTACGTTTTTTCCCTATTAAACCGCGGGTAACACCGCTAGTATTAAATAAAAGTCAATCGTCTCGTCGCTTGTGCCACAAAAGCGATTGAGCTCGAATTTAGAACTTGATTGGGAAGATGCCGTTTACTAGGGCCGGGACACTTTCAATTTTTCCGGTTTACGGAACTATCATCGGAACTCGCAAAAAGTTTTTTTTGGTTTTGGTCGGATTTTGGTAGTAAGAATGGTGTTATTTTTGGCGGTGTGTTCCCTAAATTAGTTTCAATACATCTAATAGTAATGACCATGCCAAAGGGGCCGATTTTTCAGACTTATTATAATCTTGTTTACTATAAATTTTAGTTTTAATTTATAGATAAGGTAGTTAAATTTTTCATCATCATCATCATCATCATCAGGCTATATTAGTCCACTGCTGGACATAGCCCTCCCCTAAAGAGCGCCAGAGCGCCCTGTCTTCAGCTTTCCGCATCCAGCATCTGCCTGCAATTTTCCGCAGATCGTCATCCCACCTGGTCGGAGGGCGTCCCACACTACGTTTTCCGAGTCGCGGTCTCCACTCAAGAACGCGTTTACCCCAGCGGTTGTCGGTTCTTCGTGCGATATGGCCAGCCCACTGCCACTTCAGCTTGCTAATTCTTCGAGCTATGTCGATTACTTTGGTTCTCTGTCGGATGTATTCGTTACGAATCCTATCCTTCAGAGAAACTCCGAGCATCGCTCTCTCCATAGCTCGCTGAGCGACTTTTAGTTGGTGGACCAACCCTACCGTGAGTGTCCATGTCTCGGCTCCGTAGGTCATGACAGGTAAGACGCACTGATTGAAAACTTTTGTTTTCAAGCATTGCGGTATGGATGACGAGAAGACTCGACGTAGTTTGCCGAACGCTGCCCAGCCCAGCTGGATCCTTCTCTTGGCCTCCTTCTCAAAATTGTTCTTACCTAACTGCAGAATCTGTCCGAGGTAAGTGTACTCGGAAACAATTTCGAGAAGGTGGCCATTTACGACTATCGGCATTGGATGAATGTGGCAATTGATCATGACTTTGGTTTTATCCAAGTTCATGCCAAGACCGATACGTCGCGAGGCTAAAGCTAGGCCGTTCAGCATCTGGTTCAGCTCCTCTAGTGACTCCGCCATTAAGACTATGTCATCTGCGAATCGTAGGTGTGAGATGTAGTCGCCATTTATGTTAATACCATTGCCTTTCCAGTCCAGCGTCTTAAACATATCCTCCAACGCGGTTGTGAACAGTTTCGGGGATATAACATCCCCCTGCCTCACTCCTCTGCGCAATTGGATGGGTTTAGAATGCTGACCCTGTACTTGGACACTCATGGTGGCGGCTTCGTAAAGACTTCTCAACACCTCGATGTAACGATAGTCTATTTGGCATCGCTGTAAGGATTGCAGAACAGCCCAGGTCTCGACAGAGTCAAAGGCCTTCTCATAGTCCACAAAGGCTAGACACAGGGGCTGATTATATTCTTCGGACTTCTGAATAATCTGCCTTACTGTGTGAATGTGGTCTATGGTGCCATATCCTCCACGAAACCCAGCCTGTTCTGGCGGCTGAAACTCGTCGAGTCTCCTGGCAAGACGGTTCGTGACAACTCGTGAGAACAGCTTATAGACGTGACTCAGGAGCGAGATGGGTCTGTAATTCTTAAGAAGGGTTTTGTCCCCCTTCTTAAAAAAGAGCACCACCCAACTCCCGCTCCACGCGTTTAATTTTTATGTAGGTTATATTAGATTAAATTCCAATTAGGTAACGATTAAAAATAAGAAAATCTAAAAATATGTATAAAGTAATGATACTCTTGATAGAATTATGTACGTAGTAGATTGAATCTGAATATCAAATATTCATTTAAGTATTAACTGTAATTTTTATTACTAAATAAAACTACTGTTTAATGTATAATACTGCTTAATATTTTTTTTAGTTTAGAACACCCAATAACAATGTAGGTACAAAATGCTCAATTAGAAACAAAAGTGCGCATTACTAATTGTCAAATTAAAATAAATATTGAAAGCACATGATTACAAATACCAAAGTAATAAAAATATACAAAATAAATCGACATTATAAACAGACAAAAAATCGCAGATAATAGTGACGTCATAATATAATACCGGTCGCATCATACCAGCGTAAGTCAAAGAGCCCATAAATAACGCACTTGCGCGGGCGCAGGAAAAACGCGCATCGCAGAATATTGGCATTTATAAGTTACTCTACTATACTCGGTGGTCCTCGGCGTTTATATCCAGAGCTTGATTTCTTGCTCGTTGGCGAGATCACCTTGACTGACCAAGATTTTTTAACATTGCTTTTCTTTTTTCATTTTATTTTATGAAATGTGAAATAAATGACGTAAATGAAGCCTGTACGATATCGCTAATTAAGTATAAAACTTAAAATTACTCAAGCGAAACTCGAAGCTCTTTCTACATAAAGGTATTCAGTAGCTAATTATTTTAATTTTTATATTTTTCAAAATTTATGACGTTCATAGTGGCAGTGCAGGCACAGTTTGTCATTACCAACTCCGTAGAGGTGGGTGGACGGACTCTAATTTCCTATAGAACTACTAGTACAATACCATCCATCTAGATATTTTATAGATACTTCAATATCAAATTATTCTCAAGTCATTGACAGTACTATTAATGAAGTATGATACTTAATCAAGGATATAAATAATGCCTGTATATAATTTGGTTATATTGTAGTGATGTTTGCCAAGTTCTTGAAAATTTAAACCAGCTTGCAAAGATCTGCATAAAACATAAAGTTGTTTCGTTCAACATTTCAAAAACCGTACATTTGTGTGTAAGAAACAGCAGTACAAGGAAACCCGATTATCGAAGTAGTTTGGCAATAAATCGAGATGCATAGCGGCGGTGGGTCGTAAAAGTGACCCCGGCCATTCCAGGGGTCAGGCCACCGCACTCAAGGATATTCCTATTCAATAATTTATACAATTGATAAATAATAAATGGGGAATGACCGCGAGCGGATCTGTTTTATTTTTATATTCTTTGAGCCTTGCAATATTGAGTTCCTTTGCAGCCGAGGAACGGATATATTATGCGGGAAAAGTAAATTTTGTTTTGAGATGAGAAATTACCAGTTTTTATGATATAAACTCCACGTCATATAAACTGGTTATTTCTCATGACACATATTGGAAGTCTAACATCTCTGATTGTGATTTATAATAAACAAACTAATTAGTTTAGTTCCGAAAAAGTTGCAATCTTCATTAGCGCTCCCTATTCGTACTTAATAAAATACTACATAAACTCCTCAAAAGTAATGAGCATCCGACACAGGATTCAACTCGACCCTCGAACGTTACTCGATTCAATAATCGATCAATTAAGCCGCCTCATACCGATTCGAGAATTCGAAAACGAAATAAGTGAACACCTAACGCCTCAGCCCTGCCAGTTTTTCGCACGGAATCGCGCGAACAATCGGCCCTTGTATAATAATATCGGATAATACAACTTTTTGTCCGATCCGTTTTCTATATGATTGCACATTTTACTAAACAACGCGTCGACACTGACTTCCAATGGCATTCCTTTTCTCGGCTCCGCTTTTTAATTTCGTCTCATGCATTGAATTCTCTATTTAATGTCAAATCAGACAAAACACATTTTCCTTTACGGTTCCACTGATGGATCTCTGTCGGGATTCAATTATCCTGATGAGGACGCTCGTGCCTTCCCGTTAAGGGTGGTTATTGCCTGTCAGGTAAAACATTAGCGAATAGGTTGTAAGGTCATAAATGAAATACTCAAAAAGGCGTTCTATCTCATATAAGGCGGAATCAGTTCTTCATAATGGCGATGCAGCATTGTCGCGGATGCCTCGCGTTGAGCGAGCGGTGTTATCAGAAAATACCTTTTAGGAAAAAGGCACTTTTAGATTTCCATTACGTTTTGTTGTACATTTGATCTGATCATTGTTGTCGTCTTTTTCATGGCGTGAGGTATTTCTTTTATCTAGATGATAATATGTGCGACGTAGTACGTTTTATGGGTTTTTGGTGCGATATATCTGAGTTTGAAGTTGGAAACGGGATTGCACTTTATAAATTCGCTCTGCTTCATGTCTTTGACTATTTATGTGACTTAAATTTATAATTATTACTAAATTAATGAAGAGGGTTTATTATTATGGAATTGATTTAGCATCTTTATAAAAATTCGAATTAGTGATTATTAATTGAAGGCCTTAGTGCACGAGAAACCCAATTAGTTGACGCCTTAATTGCAAATAACTTTTAAGTTTAAAAATGCCATGCACCTTAAATATGTTTCCTATATTGCTTTAATAAAGTGCGTGAAAGATTCATTATTTTTTAAATATACGGAATACTTAATTCGCACTGACTTAGCCAGCTACTTAAGAGGCATTACCCTTTTAAAAGTTGTGACTTAAGGCGGCGACAAGGAATCCCCAGTGAGCAGTGAGCCTCACTTCGCTCCTTCGCGCCCGGCTTTACGGCCTGCTTAATGACACTCTTGCCTGTTTTAATGACAGCTAATGACATTGAATGGCTCTCACTTGACTCAAGAGAGGACATGTTTGTTTTCGGTGTTTTGGTGATTTCGATAAAGGTAATACGAGATATTAGGAGATAATGGTCATCATACCAGCTGTGGCCTATAATAGAAGCAATATTTTTAGTGATCGCTTCTATACCACGAACGTATCAACATATTTGTTCTACAATTTTTTTTTAAATTTATTACTTGTGATTATTTCGAACAAACTAAATAGCATTTACAATAAACAACATCCAATAGTCTAGTTGACGTTTATAGTCAGCCTACAAGTTTCATAGTTTTCACAATACATTGCTTGCGTGGAAAATCTTTTATTATCCATGTTTAGTAAACTATAAGTTCTTTCCAAAGTCGTAGAACAAATTTCGCTACGTTTGTAGTGTGGAAACGATGCCAAAAGTTACAGGAATACCCTATGTAGTTATAGAAACGTTAATTTCTGGAAATAGCATATTTTTGTATAGATTAGATATATTATATAAAGCTATATATAAAGCATAGATATAAGGTATACCTAAACTTTAAATTACAACCTAACTAAATTATCATTACTTAAACAATTGATATAACTCATCAACTGGCTGATTTTTTATTGATTTAGTACCGAAAATATTTAATTTAGGACTAATAAGTAGACCTAATATAAAATAAGTGTTACGAGCAGTATTGCTTGATAACCAAAAACATTTATTCCTTTGTTAAGATTCATATTATTCATTAATATGTAATTATTTATATAACTTATCGCGAACTAATAACTTGGCTGTAGTTTTCCCGTGTCACCAGGCTTTTGTACTCCGAAAACGCTGAGCGGAGCAGGTCGTAAAAGCAAATTGTGTTCTCGGACTACCCTCCGAGGACGGCTCTAATTATTGTAATACTGGTCCATTACTAGTCTTATTACTAATGTGAAACCTTTAGGATCGACACCAAGCAGCCATTTGTCTAAAAATCTGCTTACGTCGAAACAACTGGAAACTGTGTCGCTATCAATATAAAGTTTTTTTTTAATGGTAACCTTTCGTTTAGCTTTATGTTAATGGCCGCCTGGCCTAGTTAGTAGTGACCCTGCCTACGAATCAGGAGGCCAGAATCCTAGCATGGATGCGAATGATAACAGATTTTATCACAAATGTTAGTTGATACCTGAATAAAATATTCTTAATTATGTATCAAGCTTGGCAGGCGGGTTAGCGACCGCAGTAGCTGTATATTTGGATCCGATGGACGCTGCTGCCCATCCGTAGGTTTTTTTCCCTTTGCCACCCGCGGGAGGAGATGGGGTGCTGCTATTCAAGTCTGCCGCCACCGCACGCTACGTATAATACACTCAAATTCTACTTAAATCTTATTCTAAATATGTAGCTAATTGTGGCATTATTACGAAACACTCGATACTTACATTTATTCTTCAATATACTGAATTTCTCAAATTACTGCAAAAACAAAGAATTATTTCAAATTTTTATATTTAGTAATTATTTAAATCTGCCTGTGTTTATCAACTTGATTCGATTTCTATTTCTAGTAATCATTATAAATTACAGTGCCAATCGAATTGTTTGCTATTATTTTATCCAACGCAGCCTTCAAGGCTAATAATTATTGGCTAATATTTCCCTTAACCCATTCGCATGAATCACGCAGTTACTGCAGAATTCAATGGATAACCTTTGCTTGGCTGTTATTCCTATCGCCTTTTACGTTATACTTTAAAATTTATTTTTAATTGATTTTGTAAGTGATAAATAATATTTTATTGAATTGATCAGTATTATAATTATATGGGATTTTTTTTACACCTCCATATTCATACAAATTTGGTTGAGACAGCCTCAACCAATCTCACTGGAAGCGTAAATTCAGTAGGAATGTTCCAGTAGTACAAATCAAATCTGGTGCGGAAGGGTCTTGCATTTTCCCCAGGCTACCCTCCCCCAACAGTCCGACCGCTCTAATATCTAAGCCGAACGGTAAATCGAGTCAGATTCAAAAAAACAAAAAAAAAACACACGCACGCAGCAGCTAAAGACTTGTGTTGTATGTACGTTGTCGATACATATAAAACTGGCATATAAAGTCCATACCATAACCTAGAAACAATTGCATAAAAAAATACATACGAATAACATATATTAACAGGTGCTAGACAAAAGAACGTCATAAAGACGGATTTTTTTTTTAATAAATGAAGTGTTAGTTAATTTCTGAGCAAAATTTTTGACGACCAAATTGACGGCAAATTGAGCAAATTAACGACCGGGCTGGCCTAGTGGGTAGTGACCCTGCCTATGAAGCCGATGGTCCTGGGTTCGATTCCCAGTCGGGGCATTTATTTGTGTGATGAGCACAGTTATTTTTTCCTGAGTCATGGGTGTTTTCTATGTATTTAAGTATTTATATAAGTTATTTATCTATTATATAAATCTTCGTCTAGTACCTACAACACAAGCCTTATTGAGCTTACCGTAGGGCTAGGTCGATTTGTGTAAGATTGTCCCAAAAATATTTATTTAATTAACCTAAAATACCTTATAGTAGCCGTGCTGAGGCAAACACTTGTCTGTGCATAGTGAGCGTTGGAATACGGAGCTAATAATGTATATATGCGTATGTTTGATACCATCAGTATTTAATATCAAATGCATCCATGCAGTCCCAGTGCTTGCGAGGACGACTCTATTCGAAGACTTACGAGTCTTCACAACCGACTGATTACAAGATCAGATATACAACCATTCCTTTTTTGCAAAAAATTATGCAAATTATTGTATTTATATCGTGTTGTTCTCATGAATAAATTGTAAGTCTTTTTCACCTCACTAGCTTGGAAAGCGGGTTCATTTTTAAAAACAGCTATTTGTGCTCCCTTGTGAATAAAATGCAGTTTTAATAGCAAAACTGAACTGGGAGCAAAGTCATTTCATACAAATTTTAAATTTTTGTTCACCGTTAGCTGGGTTTGATGTAATTATAATTATTATTATATAATTTTAAGTTAATTTGAAATATTTTGCAGTTAATATTTTCCTCGCAGCAGTGGAGTGAAAATTTCTATAAATATTGTGATTCACTTGGCAGCAAAGTTTGTTCAAACAAAGTTTGTTGTTTGTTTGTTCTCTTGCTTTAAAACCCTCCCAACGCTCAAGATTCCACTTTGGAACCTTTCGCTAGCTCGGATCTCAGTATTAGCACGAGAAGGTAAACACTAACTTGTGTAACAAACAACCGAATTGAACCGAAATGAATGAAATGAAAAAAATACTTCACATTAGAGGAGGGACCAAATTTATTATTTATTTTTTTTATTTTACTATTGTAGGTACGCGTGATTGATTCACACATTCATACCAAATTACTGTTTTTTAATACTAACTAACAGTCACTGAGAAAAGCCGTGACAGACAGACAAACACGGCTAATGTATAAGGGTACCTAGTTGACTACAGAAACCTAAATACGGTCGAACATAGGCCGGGCTCTACAAACTCTACGGAATTTGATTTAGTACGCATGATATAAACCAATTTTAAGTCATATGTCATATGTTTTATTGAATTAATATTTAACATGCGTAATAGTATGTCATGTTAAATTTAAATTACACTGTCTGCAACCATTTAAATTTGATTTATCGCTACGCCTACTACTTTACTAATAAATTGACACTATGGAACATTTATTATTCACAGCGCACCTTGAACAAATCAACACTTCATTTAATTAATCACTCGTATCAGGAGTAGTCAAGCCAAAGCAATTAATATCGCACTGTATTCGCTCGTCTTCCTGTTCATTTCCTTTATGTAAATAATTTTTGCCACCCCTGCCCTCTGATCTTGAGGGAAAGCTGATTAAGATTTTTTTCAAAACGCGTGTGTTTTGTTTTGACATATCGTATTAGACAACTTTTCAAAATATGGATAAGGGGTGTGTTTTATGCTTGGGTTGGCTGCTTAATAAATCAGATAAATATTGGAAAAAGAAGTGAGAAAATATCCGGGATATAAAATTATGAAACGTCTCTTTGATAAATAATAATTTTGAATATTAAAACTTCTATTGTTAAATATGTTTTATATCGAAAGTAACTTGCCTAGTATTACAAGCTTGCATTTAACTTGCAATGTAAATATGTAAATATGTAAGGATGTACCTATGTTGAGGGGAAATCTTCCACTCTCAATTTTGTAGCAGATATCTTTAACTGATTGAGCTGAAATTTAGAACACTTATGTAAGTTCGCTGTCAATGCAATATGGTGACACTACTGATCTGATGTAATGCCGGAGCCAGAAGGAAGTCATAGCAACTCGTAAAATACACAAAACGAAACAATGGTGTTTAGGCTCGTTAGAATCCTCTCAATGATTGTGCAAAATAGTACAGTCGGCCAAAAATGACATTTATGAAAAAAAAATTTTTGGCTACTTTCTGAACTAGTAGTACGTACGTGTGTGTAAAGGAAGTGTAGTTCGTCTATGTAAATTACATGAAACTCTGCGATATACGTAATTAATTATATTGAACTTAAATTTAATAAAATGACACGAAAGCTGATAGATAAATGTTTTTATTTTTATAAGCCAATCACTTGGGCTATTTAAGGCTTTAGCTTGTTTTTATTGATATAAAAATGTGCATGGCGTGACGTATGTTAGCATTTTTTTATATAGATTTGAACTTAAATATAACTATAGAAAATAATGTGTCATTCTGCTAAAACAACAAAAATTGGTCTTTGGTGCTGTGTCCTTACTACTTATGTAGGTAGATAATCATTTATGTATAAGCATATTTTTCATGCTAAAACAAAGTTATTTGCCATTAAGCAAAGTGCCGTCATAACTTAAAGCCAAGTTAAGTTAAACGGAGCGGTAAGTCGAGCCATTCCAGTTATGCCCGGTTTTAATCAAACTCCTAACGGCCCTATTTGCATATGGAAAACTTATTCCGTCTCATTTAACTTTACTTTCAACTTGTAGTGTTCTTAAATATGCAATATTTTTGGGGACGATAGAAAAAAGTCAAAGAATACATTATTTGTTACTAAGGTATTAATTCTAGTCAGCCGGCATAGAATACCGTCACCCCATCTCCTCCCGCGGGTGTCGTAAGAGGCGACAAAGGGAAAAATCCTACGGACGGGTAGCAGCGTCCGTCAAAACCTAATTTACAGCTACTGCGGTCACCAACCCGCCTGCCAGGCGTGGTGACTATGGCAAGTACCCCCAAGGTGATACAAGTCATACTTATTTGTGGGAGGCCTATGTCCAGCAGTGGACTGCATACGGCTGAAATGTATGTATGTATGTATGTATGTATGTAAGGTATTAATTCGCACTAAGCTTCACATTATTTTAAACCCACATAAAAAATACCCTGTTTTTAAAAATTACTTTTATTTATGACTCAACGCTTTGCAATAAGAAATAGCAAATGTTTACATTAATTAATTTTCAACACATGCGTACTTAAAAAGCGATACCGAAATAAATCAAACAAAATCGATCTAATAAACTCAATAAACGGCAACACTGATTTATTGCACACGGGAAAAAAACAGTTCCGAGTTCTTGACAAATAAGTCCAATAAAACACGCGTATTGGCTTAGGAGTCACTTTATCACGCGGCATGCGGGACGGCACGCGGGACGACGCGCGGGGAGAGCGGCATGACAGAGGGCCTACAGCTGACATGACATCGAAGTTCAAAAATATCGTGCATCATTTTACTCCAATTAAGGCTTAATTAGAGTGACAGCGACAATAGTACGAGATTTTGGAATTTATATTACCGCGGTAAGTTTTCAGACTGGGATTCGGCATATTAACGACGAAAATTGACGACAACCGAATCATAAGTTACTTTAGATTTAAACTTAATCATCAAACTTGAGCGAATATAGGTATATAATTCTTTTTTTTTTTTTTTATTTGTTTAAATGACTTTTGAACTAATATTATATTACAAGACATGCTTACACAATCTGACTGAGCCCGACTGTAAGCACAAGAATTCTTTACTTTTTTTTTTTAAATAGTTATTTTAAAAAATTGTTCAACTTCATCTATTTTCCTTCGAAACCAGCATTGCATTTTTAAGAAATCTTAAACAAAAGGCAACGTCTCACTTCCTTCCACTAGGGCGCCCCTCGATAAATAATTTGGTCGTATTAGCATATGTCGATTTATCTCGCTCCGAATTATTATTTATGGCTGCCAACCCTACGGTACATATGTTAGCTAAATCCGTAAAGATTGCCATAGAGTATAGATAAGATTTGGTGGAGAAGTTGATTTAGAAGAACTGGGAACTTGTGCAGGTTCATATTTTTACGAAAGTTTAACGAAGGGATCTTCGTGAATTGTCTCAAGTGCCTACATTGGTAGGTATGCATTTACTTTATGTCATAAAGATGTCATTGTGTTCCTTTAGAATTGATAAGATGTCAACTATATGTACAGTAGACTTATGTAGGTATCAAGCTACCTGGTCATTACTACCTAGATGCTGCATTTAATACATCAATTTTGTGCGTAAAACATAAAAATTACGTTGTAATGTAGCATTTTTTATACAAGACTAACCAGCGTTTGATCACACCTGATGGCAAGTGTCGACGAGATCAAGGGTGTAAGCACGCTGATTCAGTGTAGCCTATTCACTCTTGCCTCGAAAAGACCCAAATTATATGTTTCCGGGAATACAGACGAAGGGAACGAATCCCATTCCTTAGAAATCCGCAAGGTAGAAGCGAATCGTTTCGAGCGAATGAATGGAATGTTCACAGCCTAAGGATGAAACCGCTTCCCTTGCCTGGACGTCCGGTGGTGGAAAGGAGGTGGTGGAATTAAATCGTGTAATTACTGTGCACACTCTCTAAAATGTATTCTGTAAAACACAGACAAACTATCAACCCTGAGACGGTGCTTAAGGCTCTGTAACCTTACACTCACTATCTCAGAATCGCCAATGAGTCTGCGAGCACGGTGCTTTATTGAATCCAAAGCGGCCAGCTGATACTTGGCAGACCCGTCCCAAAGGTGGCAACAGTACTCCATTCACGATAGAACTTGAGTTTTGTAAAGTGTTAGATTTTTTTTAAACGTTACGAAAAAGTTAAATAAAAACGAGTACTTTATTCTAAACACTCTTATCAGTTGTATGTTTTCGTATTGATTTAATAAATTTGCGTTTTTTTAATATCGCCGATCCTATTTTCCTAGTGTCATGTTGGGCTGGGAGCCTGCGCACCCACGATCGTTCCCTTTGATTATTGAAGTTTGACGTCTTAACCAACATCGGATTTGCATTATCCAATCTGTTTCCATGAATACTGTTAGCGAACTGCGACACGGATGTACAGCAAGGGCGTTCAAATGTATGCAATCCACACCTTATTTTTGATTAAGGTAATATATTGATTTAAACAGATCACAATATGGTGCACATATAATATGGTGGAGAAATTCTCAAGCATCGGGTGTCTGGTAGCTCAGATGGGAGGACAATGGGTATGTATCCCGAAGTCGCGAGTTTGAGTCTCGCTCGAGGCAATTGTATTTAAAAAAAATCCTTTATATATGTATAATACACCTGAGATATTAGCAGATGGAAAATAATGCATATTTTTATCACCAGTTTAAAGCTGCCCTAAGTCATACATATCTTTGATATTTTATTTAAGGATCAGGTAATATTAAGTGAATATAATTGAATATGAATTGTTTAAAAATAAATTAACATTAAACATACTGTAGGTGTGTATTAGGTATCATAAAATTAAATATAAATGACCATGTGCCTCTGCGGGTAACAAAATGATTCTATTGGTACCAACAAGTAGAATCTATTACACTGTAGAAGGTATATAACTCGTATTTAAGTAACAGCAAGTAAACATATCAGTCTCTTCATTGGCTAATGATCACAATAGTCTTATTTTAATTGTAGTAATCATCAGCCGAAGGACGTCCACTGCTGGACATTAGGCCTTCCCCAAAGCAATCCACAATGACAGGCTTTGCGTCACGCGTATCCAGTATATTCCCGCGATCTTAACTAGGGCGTCGGTCCACCTTGTAAGGGCTCTGTCCACACCGGTACGATGGTCGCCACTCGATAACCCATACGCCCCAACGGCCGTCGGTCATAATCATAATGTAATAACCTATTGACCTAACAAAACGAGCAACACCAATCTGTCATAATATGTAACACATTAAAACGGTTGTCATCATCCGACTTCAACCAATTTTTTTTAGAAGCTTCTCAAATTCAAACAATTAAGGGCCCACACCGACTCAAATTCGAAGCGGCTAATTCTAATAAATATTCATGTTTAGCATTGTGAGTCTTGATTAAGTGGCCCCTGCGTTGAATGGATGTCCCGATTGTGAGTCGTCGACATGATGTTAAGAGACGCTACCGTCTTCTATCTTTTTTTTGGGGTGGAGTTGTATGACGTCGATTTGTCATTAGTTTGGGTTTGTAGCGAAGGGTTAACAAAAAGAATTTGTAGCTTATTCTTATATTGATATTAAAAGGTAACAAAAATTACACTATTACTTACTAAAAATGGCGTAAATATGATGTGTGAGGGCATAATTTGTTTAAAATATCATTATAATCCGACTCGATCTAAAACCGAATGTTACCTTGATATTATATTTTTACTTGTATTTTTTTAGGCCTGCAAGAGTGTCCCACGATTGTACAAATGCCTCCTTGTTTTAATAAAATTTAAAGTTACAATATTTATTACAATCATGAAGTTTCCATCTTGAACTTTTTAATAAAAAATACGCAGAAGTATTAAAGCTACTACTACTTATAATTAAAAACCTTATAACGTTGCAACAATGTTTTTAATCTATTTCGGTCGTTCTGGGGGAGGCCTATATCCAGCAGTGGACGTCTTTCGGCTGACATGATGATGAAGATGATCAATTCGTAATACGTTAATTTATATCAAAAATATTATGAAAGAATAAATGTAAAAAATCTAAAGATATTGCTGTAACCTCATTAACACTTCCAATAGGGAGCAATATCCGTTGTTTGCTTTAATTAACCCCATCAGGTTATTAATAACGGCAATGTCGCGCCTTGTCGCAGTCATGTCGCGCTAATCGTGCAATCCGTCTTCTGTCGCACCCTTAACGAGAGCTAAACGCAGCCAAATTGCTTATGGAAATTATTTAAATTGTTTTTCTCATAAATTATATCAGACTTAAAAATCATGTTTAAACAATGGTCCCTTAAGTTAAATAAAAAAATACAAATAAAAGTTATTTAAATTCAATAACATTTAATCGCATCCAGATACTTTGAAATACAGTTCAAAATGTATAAATACGTATACAATTAAATTAAGTGTTGTTACTAATAATTCGGATCACATACACCCTTACTCCGCGTTTAGACATGCTGGCTCGTCACTCGCCTCGCTATTCGTCGAAACGTTCGACGAGTCTTTGCCTAAGATACAAAAACGCGATACGAGAGACAAGAGGAATAGCAAGACGTCCGCGTACACATGTATGCTCGCGTTTCGCCTCGCAATTCGCTACTCGCGCGAATGTGTGGCGGCAGCATTATATTAACATTACTATTACTAACGAATAATATTCGTTATTATTTTACTAACTTACATGCATTCGATTTTAGATTTGCAAGATAAACTTGGAACAAGTAACATACCTTGCCCTAGCAATGTCAAAATTATCCCTTAAAGCCCGATACGTTCACCTAACCTACGCTTAATTAAACCAAAATCTCATTTACTCCTCAAGCCCGCAAACAGAAATGCGAATAAGTGACCAAATCCCAGTTTTAATACCATGACGTGGTCACCCGATCGGACTCAAACTCTAATCCAGGCCTAATAGCCCGAGCACATCATTTCACGTCGAATTTTTAAAACTTAGACAAAAAATAACCTTAAAATAAGCACCATATAGTTCAAAATTGGCTAGCAAAAAAAAGAACTGCATTTGTATCAATGAGAGTAGAAAATGACTTTTATTCACAAGACATAAGGCGGATATCAGCTTGATAAAAAATCCAGCAAATATTTTGAGGGTGTCCACGCTTGGAATAGTGAAAGCATTTCTATGTAAGATTATGATATTAGGAAATGTGTAGTGGCTAGACATTAGTTATTGTGATGTTTATTGGCTTTTTACTGTGTTTTATGAACAAAACTAATGCATTTCGGTAACCGTGAAAAGACGGATACAGTATACTAAAATTAAGTCCTTTTTCAAATATCTTCAATCCCACATAAACCTAAATATATACAAAAATAAATTCTTTCTAGTCTTTGCACGAGTTAAAAAGCTAAACTGACTTCAAGTGTTTTAAATGTTAGCAATAAAATGCATAGCAAACGCAATCTAAAGAATCTAATTAAAACTCCGACACCTTTTAAACAAGTGGAAAAAAATCGAATTTTCTTATTAAGAGCAAATAAATTACTCGCCCCTACTAATTGGGGAGCTTGAGAATAATTTGAGGAAAAAAATCTGTCAAGCGCGAGTCGATCTCCTTTTAATTATTTAATTGCATGATATTATTTTCTCAAAATAAACTTTCCTTATTGTTAGTGAAAATGTCGGTTTTAGAATAAAATAACATTTGAATTAATAATGACATTTGATGTACAAACGGTACTTTACGGTTGCAAGTAATGTAGGTAAGGAGGTTGCAAGTATCGTGTTAAGTTTTATAACACAAAATTATAATTGAAAAGGACAGAAAAGCAATTGAAATGAAATCAGGAATAACTAGGCTTATGCTGTTGAACACAAAATCTTTACTAATATTTTTTTATTATTTTTTCAAGCAACCGTACAATTTGATTTCTTATATTTTACTAAAAAGCAATCTTTCGCGATCAAAATACCAGTTTTATTATTTTCCATACTTTAAACAGGCTGATTAACTACGCGCAACGTCCGAATCTGACTCTCATTTTTTACTTTCGTGTAGCTTTGCCGTAATTAATCCGGTATATTCATCCTCACAACAAGTCGAATCGCTTGATACCATCAATAAATAAAAAATCTTATATCCTATTTAGTAAAACTATATGTAATTATTAGTATTTTTTTTATTTCCACGGAGCTCTCTCATACAAGATTGCGGAACCCTAAAAAAGTATTTATGCGCAACCCGCAAGCAAATGAAAAGCGCTGACGAATAAATTAATACCGTCTGTTTAATAATGGATCGTAAGAAACGTGTGGACATGCGTACTTAGTACTTATACGATTATTTAAAAAAAAACATAAATACTTTAGCATGGTATTTTTAAATCGTGATTTTAATGTGTAGGATATCATTAAAGCGTATCATTTCGGATTCATTTACGTATTTCACATATATTTGCTCTTATAGTAGTATGAACGCTGTCTTTGTATTTAGGTATTTATACAGCTATTATACTACTATTCTAGTACTACATACACACGATGTATATCAATTATATACATCTATTATATTATATAATTGAAATTATATAATTAATAGATGTATTTAATTTATATACATAGTGTGTATTTAGTACTTAAAACAAAAAGCATATTGAGCTTACTGTAGTACTAGGTCGGTTTGTATAGAGTTGTCAGAAATAATTTGATAATTATTAAAAAACATTCAATAATTTAGATATCTTTAAAATAAATATGAACTTGCAAACGAAAAATACGTACTTATACTTATTTTGTCACATAAAAAATCAAATCCCATACCTACATTAAACATACAATAATAATATTACAAACAAAAAAATATTATCTATTTCTGTACCTAGATACCTGAAGTCAGTACTTATTGTTAACCTATATTATTGTTTTTACTATTGTTATATTTAATCAGTTTAGGTGGATATCCACGTTACGCCCACTAATGCAGCGAGCGAACGGGGGTCAAACAGCAGTGGGGAACAAATGTAATCGAGGCGATAAATCTGTCAGGAGGACGATACTAGGAGCCAAGAATTTGACAGTTCTGTCATTTGACAAATAAATTAATCTGCGCTGCTATCATACCGTTTTTTTTTTGTTAATATTATCTGAGTTACCTGAATATAAATGCATTTTTTTAATTTAATGCTGTTCTAGTCTATCATCCCATATTTGCGTTTATCCTGAATATTTGTTCCTCGGTTATGGACATTATCTACGTATTAAAGTATTTATACCACACCAACTCTTGCGCGGATGTTGTAAAGCCGACAAAAGGAAAACTACCGACGAATGGGCATCAGCAGCGTCCGTGAAAACCAATCTACAGCTGCCCAACCCTCTGTCGTAAGATGATACAAGTCATATTTGAGTGAGGCCTATGTGCAGCAGTGGACGATTTAGGGTTAAAATTATGATGATTATGATGATGATCATCATATATATCATATCATAGACTAGTAGGTACGGTACTTCTAACACAAACCTAATTAAGCTTACTGTAGGACTAGGTCAATTTCAGTAAGAATTAGCCAAAATATTTCTTTATTAATATATATCCTGAAGTCTTCGCAGTGGTTAAGCTCAGTTAATTTCTCTTAAAATGCGTTCATTGCATTGATTTGTGCATACCAAGGAACACTTCATTGAAGCGGCATTTATTTTCTTGAATTCTAGTTGAGCTTTCTAATTCTTTTTTTTTAAACCTTTGTCCTCGCATAGCTCATATATTTTACATCATAGGCACACGGTGTATATATAACTCAGGGCGAAATGAATTATTTACTTGCACTTGGCCACGTTTTTTGCGGCAACGCTTGTACCATTTTACAGCTGGGCCGTAATTCCCACCGCTAGGCATGCACAGCCGTGTAAGTGTGATCTCGAGTAACACATTATTGTACAACCCTTTCCTAGCACTAGCCAACAGCTGTTGCAGTTTCAACTTTTATACATTTTAATAAGAATGAATTTTGCCCTTTAATTAATATAGCAGTGCCATTCAAAGGTTACACTTTTCAACAATATTTCACAATAAGATGTCCGATGAACTCGGGGTGCGGCTGTCCTATTGGCACCGATTAGGGCAGATCAATGAAGCAGATTGTGTAACGACATGGTTTTACTTGACAGTGGCTATACAAAGTGTTAAGAGAGAGAGAGATAGAATGAGTGAACCTATATACTCGTAATTGCAACAAGTGTGCCAGTAATTATTACGTCAATAAGGTTTTTAATGTGATCTTTATTGTTCAACTGTATTACAGAAGTTATATACAAACATTTCAAATTTATTCTTTGTTATACTTTTATTTTTTCGCAACTGTATTAGAAAATATAGCTTGATAGACAAGCCAATAGTAATTCTTCACTTGTCCCGCCGTAATGACATATTTTCCCCACTAGCATTACACTAACTTTACATAGCAGGTTCACGTAACACTGGTTTCTACGGAGACGCATCGCCGCCATCTCGCGACCAATGACAACTCGGAGCAGTCCCCATATATTCATACGGCTAATGTAAATGCGCTGCTATTCGCACACGCTTAATTGGTCCCAGATCGCTATCTCGCTTATCTATCGCGATAACGCTGTGCAGATAAATATTTAAAACAAAAGACCAATTAGTCCAAAAAAAGTCGCCTATTGATAATTTATTCACGGCAAATTAACAAAAACATGGCTCGTTTTTGTCTCTCGTCGACGGAATGGCTAGCATGTTGGTAAGAATGTCAGCTCATAACATACCAGAGAGTACCATAATATTATACCATGAAATATTTTTACTCTACGAGTACATAGGTTTTTTTTCTACTTTACTTCTGATACTTTTAATAAGAAACGTAAGCTAGCTTCTTTCATAGATGTGGGGAATATTAAATAATGCAAAAGTTGAAATTCTCACTATATCGGTAGATATTAACGATTATGATTCCACTTCATACACAACTTATTCTTGGCATATATTGTACTATGAATGGCATCCAAAAAATTTTAAGATGTCTAAGGTTTTGGTAATATCATCAACTTCTTATTGATGAAGTCAATTGATATTAAACCTTATTTTGTAATAAATAAAGCTCAATATTGAGCAGCTGATAACACAGATACGTCGTAGAGAAGGCAAATACTGCATTTGTCTATCACAAAGCTGCCGACGCTTTATCATGTAAATTCTGGACTTTGTAAAAGGGACCAACAATACCAACATTTTTCACTCCTAAGATTTGAAAATATGGTATGACCCCTTGTTCGTATTTTAACTTTATATTGTTCTCCTAAATATAGCAAGTAAAATCAGATGTCCAAAAAGACATATTTTATATCTGAAACTTAAAACATAAACTAGCTTTTTAAATTAAATTGAATGCATCTACTCGTATTTCATTTTAAGTATATCTGAAGCAAGTAAGCATAATATTTCATTATTATATTGACTATATTATTACTGTATGTCGACAGGTATATTCATCCGATGTGGCACCAACATATTTTTCATAAACTCGTAGTCGATATAATACTGTAATCCCAAAAGCTCATTTGGCCGGTATCTGGCCAGGTAATTTTTCACGGAAAAGCCATAAAGTAAGGAAAACTACGAAGTATGCTAGTCACGCTCCTACAGGTGAGAGGGAGAGGCCCAATCTAAAGTACTCAGTCTGTGTGAGTGCGATAGAGATAACTGTGATGCATGGAAGCTGGCTGGATGAATAATATCGGGCAAAATTTTATAACGATAGTTTGGATTTTAAATACGTTATGCCTTAGAAGTAAGTACATCAGTATACCCACATGTTTTACTTAAGGTTACTTAATTACTTTTTATTGATAGCCAAAACTTGCGTGTACACATACATATATTTATTATTTAACAAGAGGTGGTTTTAATATTAACTGACTATCGTCGCTTATTAGAAATTATTTCTACTAGATAACATTTAGGTAGTAGAAAAAATTTAAAACTGTAAGCGAATAGTCCCTATATTAAGCTACATAGATTTATATATTACAGCTTCCCAACCTGAGATTAAAGGTAGGGTAGGGATCATACTCGTTTTACTCTCTTGTGAGATGTTCTGTAATCTCTTCTGAGTTGATCAAATACTTATAATTATTAGATTCATATACGTCGTGTGATATATTCTGATTGTGAACTATACATTGTTAATATTATACAATTACATATGTTTATTCCAACAACCGTTACACCGAAATATACAAAACCACACTTATCGTTCGATATTTTAAAACCCCAGCACAAGTTCCATATGCAAATATGTTTGATTAAAAACAATAACCGCTCGCATAAGGAATCGATTCGATCATCCGATTCATACGATCCGAGTTTCGATTACTGTCCCTACTAGGTAACTCGTAATTAGTCGAGCTATTGTGTTATTCGATTTATGTCCTGTTCGATTTGTTGTAAATTCTAATAATAATTTATGGCTGGGAAAGTACGAACGGTTAATACGACTGTTATAATGTTAAGTTAAGCATCTTTACGAGTTGAAGATTTATATTCCTTGGCTATATTTGTAATACATTTTTTTTTAAGAAACCCATTGTTTTTGCTTTTATGAAATTTGATCAAATTGTATACACTTAATCTATCTAATTGTATGTACTGCCAGATCATGTAAATGACACAGTTCAGATAAGAAAGCATATTAAAGTATGTCTATTTTGTGATGTCGAATTTGTTTATACATTATTATTTTTACTTTTATATTTTAGTATTTTCTTATCCCGTAATAAACTGTTTGATATGTTTTCTTATCGGACTACGCATAATTATGTAAGTACTTTAAGATTTGATGTATCACTGTTTTGAAAAAATAAGTCCCGCCGTAGTTTCTTGCCGGTATCTTCACGGGTCAGAGGTGTAGGGTTTGAACCGGTGTAGTTTTTTTTTTTTTTGACGTTCATAAGTGCATGTAATGTGCCTAAATTGAAAAATAAAGATCTTTTATCTTTTTTTTTTTAAATCTATCAATTTATTTTTCTACATTAAATGGTTGGATGTTTTTTTACGAGATGAAAAGTCGCCTCTGATGTTTCAGTATTCAGCTTTAGGATATATACCGTAACTGATAAGTGTATCAGCTTACCATTACATTGATAAGTTTTAATCCTGCATATTCCCGCTGTCAGTTAGGGACGAATTCAATTCCATGTACCTATCTTCATATTCTATAATAACATTAATTAAAAAGCATTTGTATCATATACTTATTAAAAGGAATCAGGTGAAATCTTTACTCAAGCATAATAGCTGTTGGTAAAATTGTGTACTTATAATTTGTTTTATAAAATTAAATATCTGTGTACTGCGCAGAATCCATATTTGCGTTATTAATAAAGCGTACGAGATTGCCTCCGGGCGCGTTTAAATACGGCTATCGTCGCACATAATAAATAACGAGCTGATGTTTTATTTTTGTTTATTTACTGTGATATTGTGTGGTCGGCTCCAGAGGGTCTTTGTGGCATCTATGCTAATGTGAATGGTAAGAAGAACGTATTGCATTAGGAACGGTATTAATTTAACATGTTTAAGCCGAGCTTAATTAATTTACCAGTTCCTTTACATTCTTACTAGATGTCACTATGAAGTTTTATTTTTTATGAGTTAAATACATTTGAAATTTAAATATAGATACCCAATATAGTTAAGTAGGATAGTAGTTAGATAGAGGCGTAGTCTTGTTATTTTTAATGCGAATAAACGATCAAACACAAAAACATTTATTTGTACTTAAGTTGTCTTAAAATGTGAGTTAAGTACAAGCGGTCAATTATTTTCAAAACTCTTACCTGCCAATGTTATGAAGCATTTACTTTTGAGCGTAGGCTGTATGAAGACTTGACCGAAAAATATCGTACGTTAGAATAATTTAGCTGTATGTTGGCAGTAAAATGTCAAACTTTTTCCCCTTGCGCCAGATCTAATTTGTCCGGGCTTACAGCGAGTGGCGGTTTTTCATTATTTTCAGCCAGTGTCTTAAGCCCGGCTTACCGCGCGCTGCCCGCATACTAAACAGCTTAGAAAAATACACACTTTCATGCTATGCTGACTCGCCAACTAACGTTTTAGCTCGCGGTAAGTTCATTATAGTTGTTTACGGATATGCAAACAAAATTATTTTTATATTGATAAACATAAGGTCTCACGATTTTCACACATCGCACATACGTTTTAACGCGATTAATCAAGTCAAGTTTAATTTGAAATAAAATACAATTTTATTTTAAGAGTTCTCTTTCTAAACTGATCTGATTGCCCAAAGGGCAATGGAGAGGGCTATGCTGGGGGTGTTTCTGCGCGATAGCATCAGAAATTATGTCATTCGTAATTAATAGTCCAAAGTAACCAATAGCCATCCGGATCGCTAAACTTAAGTGTCAGTGAGCAGAGGCACATGGAACGTAGAACCGATGGCAGTTCGAGAATTCAGCAGCAATAGCACCACGCTGGACCAAGCATCAGAAGCAGCCCTATAGTTTTGATTTTTACTACTAGAATACTTCTACTGAGTTTACGCTTCCAGTGAGACTGGATGAGAAGGTCTCAACCGAATCTGAGTGAGCGTAACAACAGAATCATTAATACGAGCTTATTGTGCCTCACTGCTGGGAATCCGTCCTCGTCTTCCATTCATCCCAGTTCCGTTCCAAATCCGGCTAGTCCACACTGCTTCTATGTTACGAGTGTTATTCTTTTTTACGTCTATAGAACCAGTATTAAAATAAAAAGGATAGTAGGTAGAATGAACTATGTCGACAATCGGAAGCGCTGGCATCACTCTAAATAGATTTACCCCTCATTCCATACTGATTTTAATAACGTCATAGATTACGAGCGTTCGCATCTCGGCCGATTGGAAAACGAAATTACAGTGCGCGCGGCGTAATTTTATTGTGATTGGGTACCTTTTTTCTCATTCAATATTTAGCTCTTTTTTTCACTCAATCCTTTGTTTCGTTCGTGAGAACAGAGTAGAAATTACCATTTTTAGAGGCAGGATTATCGGATAGCGTTTTGGAGATCCGCTACAAATGCACAAAAAATATGGTAACTCATTTAAATTATATTTTCCAGAAGCCATTTATACATTGTATGGATTACCTATTTATATTTAGAGACGTAATTAACAATTAAATACACATTTATAAACATTAAATACGTTTATGTATCAAAAATATACCATATATGTTCAATGTCAGTTACAGCCTACTAGATCGTATAAATAGCAACATATTTTTGTATGTGTACTTCTTAATATGATATTATAATTGATTATGTTTGGTATTTTTGTTTTATCGCAATACTTGTTTATTGACATTTAATTTTCGAACTTTTTCCTGAACTGTTTTCTGATCTCAGGGACAATTATACTGAACTTCTAGAATAAGTTGAGTAGTTTTACTGCACGGAACCGTCATAATCCTGCTAGCTCTCTCCCGCTTGCCCGCCGCTCGGTTATTTGGCCTGTCGGAATGGCCGCTGATCTGACGCGATGTCGGAGCAACACGTTTTGGGCGTGCTGCCCGATCTCGACTTTTTGGTCACCGGCTAATGAAGGAACGCAAATTGCTTACTGGTTTTACATTTTTAGTGATATCTGTATTATAGAACTCTGCTTGACTTGGTTTTGAGTATCTCTTTTCTCTATTTAACATGTTTTATCGATCCTATACTCGCACGTATTAGTTACTGTCACACTTTTACAAAGACACAGTTTTAGGGGAAAGTATTCGCTTTTATATAAAATATATTCCGTTACCGTTGAGAATAAAATAAAAGCGTCTGAATACAAGTCTATATATTTTGAACCCCTGTTCTATTGAGATGATGTCGTATGCAAGCGACCATATACAGCTGTACGCTCTGAACTGATTAGCTTAAACTAATATACTAATAATCAAACTATTCATACGAATTAAAGTATCACTATTTATTAAAATGTATATTATCTCTTAATGTTTTTTTTTTCAATTCCATAAGTAGCATAAAAAATTCAACTGAACTCACCGGCTGTTGACGGACGAAGTGTTTCCCGCGCCATCTACCGATGGTTTTCTGAAACAACGAGAAAAAATATCAGAACATGTATTCAACTACACACTACATCAAGTTTTCATTCATATCGAAGTAATATGTGTTTATACTTACAATAATATTGATAATCCCAATACCTAATTATGTAATATGGAAAAAATCTTTATTTACAATACTACAAGGACTTAAATATTTACTACATTCAATGTAAAAAAGGCCCTTGAGACATTGTACCAAAGGATGCTGGCAGCATTTCCTCGTTGTATCGCAATGCTGATACGAATGTTTAAAATATCTATTAAACCTGACGAAAGCTCTCAATGTAATTTTACTGATTGCGAACAACAAAAAATTATAAATAACTAACTGACACCGCGATCTTTGCTCCTAACAATATTAACATATATATATTTTGGGTAGGTAGTCGAGTATAATTAACGTCATTATGTTAATCGAGCGTTTAAGCTACCTTCATAACAAATTTCATAATATTATGTAGCTAACCCGACATTGTTTTACTTTTACATATTTACAATTATGTATTTCAAATAACCTATAAAAATTTAAATCATTAAGAATCTACTTAATATTTAAAATGTATTAATTCCGCTTGCTTTGAATTAGCCAACGATGCAGTGAGTTTGTTAAAAAAATACATGTGGCTTCACGTATTTTTAAAGAATAAGTTCTGGCTGAATAAGCCAGGAGCGCGATGCCATTAAATTAAAAAAAAAAGTGGATTGTGATGATCGGATAACGATATCTGAATAATATATATAAATGGATATACACTTTCCCAAGCTAAGTCGTATATTTCAGAAAACGTACTAAAGTTATTCGTATTCATACGTACATCCAGTAGGGATCCGGCAGGCTCGACGCGTGGGGCCCACAGCTACCCAGGTGGTAGGGGTTGCAGAAGTTCACCATCGGTACGGCGTACATGGTTAATGGTTATGGGTAGCACTATGACATCAACTAGCATTCATTAGGTTTGTTTTTTTATTTGTTCATGAGTTGTAACGAGTATATTAGGGACAGCCTGAAATATGAATAAAAAAGAAATAAAAAAATATTTCGTTACTCATAAAAATGGGTCATTAAACAATCTAATACTCGTATACTTCATTTAAACATGTATTTGGGCTAATGTTTGATTCCTAAAATTAGACCAGTGCTACTTTAATGTCTAGTCCAATAAAATGGTTTTTAAATAATTAAAAAAGCTTACACGGAAATTTGGAATTCCATCTCATACATATATCGCTCATTTTTTTGGGACAAAACACTAGGCATCAAAAATCATTTTGACTTATTTACTTGTAATAGATGATAAGGCTTCAAATAGTTCCTACAAATAATTAAGCAGTAACTCTCCTATTATCAACCTTCCTAAGCTACTATTTACTGTTCATCGTATCTCGAATCATAAATAGATCTTATGGACCATACAATAAAGAGAGATTTTCAACAACCTAAACCCTCAATTGATTTAAACATTTCACTGTACTTGCCGACAAAACACATTCCAGATTTAAAAATACGCAACCGTCACTAAATAACGGCTAGTTGACAGAAAGCCGACGAGCCACGGACTTAACCGAATCGAATTGAACAATAGTTCTACTTAGCGACTCAGAGATGTCGTTAGCGCACGCTGTGAACATGCAGCGATTCGAAATTGGAATCTTATTTTTTTTTTTTCATCTTTAACAGGGTAAGAAATGTCTGTAAGTACAATACCTACATATATTATTTAACATTTCACCTAATTGATAAATCTCCACTATAATAAATACTATGTATACATAATAAAAACCTATATACTTTACAATATTTAAATACCAATATAATTATAATGAAAGAGATGTGACTGCCTAAATTAACACATAAAATTTAAAAAATCCATCTTATCAGCATACCTGGGATAACTCGGGGCACCTATAAGTGCGTGACCAAATATTTTATCGATAAAAAAATATATCGACGTTACTGACAACATCGAAATTTTATTAGACATATTATATAAATATTTTTTTTAGACATTTTTAAATAAAAATAAATAAAACGGATATGTACATGTTAATTTTCATAAAACACAATCAATGTTTTTTCCTTGTTCGTCGATATTAATAATTGCCGTCTAGATGAAAATAATCATTTGAAACTACTAAATGTTCTATTACTATTTACTGATTTAAAATTCTACTAATTGAAATTAGTGACGTATCGAGTAGTAATATATATCGACATCTTTCATCGATATCAAATCCCTATAACTTGCCCCGAGTTGTCCCAGGTCTGCTTATCAGACTGTCGTTACCACACAACACATTTACTTAAGATTGCTGTCACGGTGTTTCTTAGTCGTAAAAACACCTTTATTAATATAATCGCACTTTATACTTAGAAATCTTTAAGAAACAATTTTAATTAGATGAAACGAAACAAAAAATCCATACAGGGGGCATTTTTTGTCCGTGGCATAAATACTTTGAAACATAATAACCCCAAAATACAATAGAAACAGCCAGAGGAAACGAGTTCCGTCTTTTTTGTGTATTTAACTTGATTATTAACGGATTGAATAATTGTCATGACTACTCAGGTGTTTGAAACGTTTTGATACTTTATCAAGTAACAATGACCTAGGAGTAAAAAGGGCTATGTGGTTTGATCACAAAATTTAAGGTAGGTATGCTATAAAATGTGTAGGTTCTATTATTATCAATAAGTAAGATTAAAAATGTAGGTAATACTTTATAAATAATAAATAATATTCGATGCTAAAACTGATTATTGCCTTATTTTTTATATACGTGTATCTTTTTAAAAGTCATACAGAATATATAATATATGGACTATACAAAACCATTTCCAACTGCCAAGACCTTCCAATCACAGATAATCACAGTCAATCTGAAATCGATCTATTCGATGGCAATCACACCGATTTACTTCACTTCGATTCCGATTCGAACACTTTACGATTGTGGTGCCGCACTATCAAAGGCACCGCTGACACATTCGTCATGGAAACGCTACCGTCGATTTGTTTTTTTAGATTAGTAGTCAAATATGATGATAAAAAGAGTTTCTGGTATAGCTGACGGATCGACGATACTTAACCTTAAGCGATAACTAGGTATTTGATTCAACAGTTATTAAGCATATCAAAAATCGTTAAACAAATCAAAAGTAGACTTTGGTAGATTGACCATGTATATTCTAAATATGTTTTTCGTATTTCAAAGGAAACACGTAATGAATAATAAAAGAACTTGAATTGGGACACGGAATAATCTGCGCGATAAAAAAATGTAAGTACCTTTTCTAACAAATCATTCCATTTATCCAATACACGGAACAATTAATTAGCCAAATACAAAAATGTACACTCCGAAAATTATTTACGCAGGCAACACGTCAATACAAATCTCTTCATTAAGTGAAGTTTGGCATTCGAAGAAAAAAGCCGAGGACTCCCACATCGCGCTTCGCGGAAAACTCAAAACACCAAATTCCACATTAAACGAATAAGGGCACAATCCTGGGCACAGGAATAAGCAATCGATCAGACATGTTTTCATGCCACTTGACGTGGATGGAAAAAGTTGTAATCAGTAGTAAAAAGTTGAATTACAGCCCAAATCGTAAAAAACTTAAAACTTATACGTTGACATGTAATGTAACTTCAAAGATTATACTTTGAAATAGGTACACTAACTTAAAGGCTGAATGTCAACCGCGCACTATTTTTTTCTTATAAAAAAGTTAATTTAAAAATATGAAGTTCCAAACAAATTTGAAATACCGAACTAGAAATGTGACACAAGTTCTTCCGAACTATTTTCGCGGAACTTTTCGGGTATGCTAGCGCTCGCCACGGCAAACCACGTGCTAGTGTCACACCCTCGGAAAATTCGCCAGTCCCCTTTCTGTGTTTACATACAAATACACACATATTATTGTGTTTGTGCGTGTGTGGCCCTAATCGTGATCCGAGCCTAATGATTCATTAATAGATTTTGACTTGACTTTTGATGTTTGTCGTTGTTCAGTTGGAGTTTAATTCGAGTTAGTATTGAAAATTAATTAGTGCTAAAATTTCAAAGTATCATTAGTATCACTACCTCCACCAATTTTTATTATTTAGTATTGAGGTTTTCGTTAGGTATTTTTATTTAATAATGATAAATATTTCTTTTTCATTTAATAATTTGACGTTTGCGTGTTCAATACTATTTGGTTACAAAACTATATATGTAGTAGATTACCGCTAAGGGTTCACAATGAACACCATAGAGGTGAACATATACATTTAGACACTATAATTATCATTGTTCCGAGAAAACCCAAAATATTTCTATTTTAATTTATGGTAAGTACCTATAGGTACTAAAAAGCATAAGAAAAATATCTAATGCAATACAAATATAATTAATGCCTAAATCTTCCTTTCCCTTTTTTCTTACACAAGAAACTTAACGCAAACAAAAAACAATAAAGAATGTATCCAAGTTTCCAGCACTAAACAACAGTAAAGACCTATAAGCGTGCCCCTCGCGCGGCGAATATTTCCCCAATATCGGGGTAATATGACAGAACACTGGCAACACCGCGTGAATAATAAATAAATTGTCCGGGACGCTACAGCACTGTCAATTATTTATAGGAAAATTATTTATGTTGCTCGTTTTTGTTCGATATTTTCGGGGTAAATAGTTGTCGCTTGCTTGGTGGCTTACAAATTGACAGAAATATACCATAACATTTGTATAGTAAAGCATAAATTCTGCAAAAAAAAGATGTAATTACGAATAGTGTAACTAGTTTTCACATCCGTCCAAGATCTAAATAACATAACGGTAATTAATAGAGAATTAGTCTTCCTAACAAGCTGTTCAGTTTTCTTACACACGGAAATACATGAGATCATAATTGAAGAGGTTTTAAGATTTCCATATGCCATAAAGCATAAAGCAAAAAACTCAGCAGCAATTCAGTCAATAGTGGCAGCCAGTTTAGTGCTAATAGTTAACCCTAAAATTTATGCTTTTTCTTTGCATAACGTAAAAGTATTTTGAGACTATAAAAGTTCGCTGACAATTGGGTGGGTACAGAAATTTTAAAATAAGTACATTAAAAAATTAACACACTTGGATCAATATCGTATAAATACTAAAACGATATAAAATACTACATACTGATATGTAGTATTTTATATCGTTTTAGTTAATACTAATTATTTTGCGGCGGGTCGAGCGTCGGGAGGGATAAAGTTTTTCACTATGAAATGAAATAAGGTTACTACTGTATTTACTCGTAATGGCATCTTAACTTATATTATAAAGACCAAAGTTTATGAGTGTATGTTTGTTACTTCTTTACGGCTGGGGAAATTTTAATAAAATTTGGTATCTATTTAGCTGACACCCTGGATTAACAGATAGGTTACGTTTTTTTTTTCCTAATAAACCGCGAGGCACAGCTAGTTATAAATAAACGCTTGTTACCAATAAATCATGTTCTATAATCATGACGACCGGTCTGGCCTAGTGGGTAGTGACCCTTTTTTTTTTTTTTTTTACGTTGGGAAAATGCTTTTACGCATGCCGTCTCTAGGGGATCGAGAGCCTATGAAGCCGAAGGTCCTGGGTTCGATTCCCAGTCAGGGCATTTATTTGTGTGATGGGCACAGATATTTGTTCCTGAGTCATGGGTGTTTTCTATGTACTTAAGTATTTATATGTATCTATTTATTATATATATCGTCGTCTAGTACCTGCAACACAAGCCTTATTGAGCTTACCGTGGGACTAGTTCGATTTGTGTAAGAATGTCCGAAATATTTATTTATTTATAATTTTGAAATTTCGGTTCATTAGACATGGCAATATATATCTGACGTCTATTTAAGATTTACGAATCATCATTTCAGTCACTTAGGATTTCTAGAATCCTCGCTATCTTCACCAGCTGAATTGCGCCCCTCCCAATCTTGTGAAATTGAAGGTCCAAGAAGCCAATCTTTAATATAGATTCTAAGTTTATTACAAATTGTATGACTACACATTCTTCACGTTATACTTATAAAGGTGTGCGTATACGCAATGACCAACTCCGATAATCACCTACTTGGTTAAGTATGCAAATGTTCGCGGGCCGGTTAAGGTTTTTTGCTTAAGTAAAACATTATCCGGGCAAATATCTTATTTGCCGCGGGCCGTGATGGCGATCGGTCAGACTGCGGCCCGGTTGCACCTAACTGTCTGTAAAACTCGTCATACATAAAAAAAAACAATATGAAAAACAGTTGTCTATGGGTGAACTTTTTTAGTTCGGTTCACAATATTAAAAAAATCTATCATATATCCTTGTGTTATGTGTATATGTTTGTTAAATACGTAGTGTTGCGCTATTATGAATTCATAATTTTATTTTCTTACGTGTTATTAGCTACGTCATAAAGAATATACATAATGTAATTAAATCTAAATCTTCCTCGGGACTCAACTTAACCTGAGTGAGCTTAGTGCTTATTAGGGATTACAAAAATCGATTTATTTTTGTTATCTTGTACAGTCAGCAGCAAAAGTGGCTAAGAGTTTAAAGTGTTCAAAATAACCCTACACGCACTCTTATTCTCTTGACAATAGAGATGTGTTGACCTCATTTTGAACACCACAAACGCTTAGCCACTTTTGCTGCTGACTGTATGTTGTTATGCACAGATGTGTGCATGATAGTATCATGTTAGTACATTCATTTATTTCGTGTCTTACTAGGCGTCTCCCGTAACGAACACGGGTCCTGTCGCTATTAGATTAACTGATACGTTTAGTTTCATGTATATACCATAATAAACTTAGTTAAGTAGTACATTTTGGTAATACATAAATAAAAACCTTCGCACATACAAAAGGTGACCCATTTTCACTGCACTCAAGTGCATTTGTACAAGCTTGTTTTTATTTAGATGTAATCAACCAGTAATCGGAATTTACGTCCCAAAAAACTCGCATTTGAACATTTTCTCCAATCACTCAGTTCTAAGAGTCAGGGGTAAGCAACGTCTCGGTTACTAGCGCCGTGGGACGGGGATCGTAAACCTTCGGGGGGCTAATGAGGATTTATGCGCCCCGACCAGGGCAGTGCAACTTGTGATTTTGACGACACCTGCATTTTTCACAGTTGCATGGATGCAAAAAATATAATATTTTTTAATAAGTAGGTACTTGAACTTTGTACAATAGCATCGTTTGGTAAATTAACTGGAATATTTTTTACTCTATATATCTTTTATTGAGTAGTATGTACAGATGGATATATAGCATCATTAAAAGTATCCAACTATTGGTTATTTGTTTACAATAAACAAATAAGTTTGAATCTGTTAAAACATTAAATACCTAATAAGCGTTACTGCAAAATCGGTACTTATAGCTTTTATATGTTTTGATAAAGTAAGACGACACCAAAAATTTTATTATATAATGATTAATTTTACAATGAAAAGAATATTACGGTAATGTAGAAGAATTAAACTTCAAGATCATATACTCGTAAATATAAAATATAAATATAATAATTTAAAATACAATATACAATAATTGGCCGTGGGGTGACCGGCCTTAGAATTGTCCCCCACCATATCTTCCCGTGGATGCAGTAAGAGCCTGCTAAGGGAATACACCGGGAGATGGGCAGCAGCATCTCCTAAAATAAAATACCAATTAAATAAAAACTGCGCGCGCCAACCCGCCTGCCAAGCGTGGCGCGTATGGCAAACCCCCCCCAATGAAAAGTCAAAATAAGCCACGGCCCCGAGGTTCCGGCGACCTCCGGTGCTCTGGCTATTGTGGTAGCGGTCAGAGCATTCGCGGGGTCAGGGGTGCTAAGAATCTCCGGAATAGATCCGGCTACCCACCCCGACGACCACTGGCCCTGGTAACACACAACATACGCACTATGAGGACTGACGAAAAGATCTGCGAGCTGGAAGAGGAACTGAGCAGGTTACACTGGGACATTGTAGGGTTATCTGAAGTCCGTAGAGAGGGGGAGGACACCATAATCCTGAAGTCTGGTAACTTGCTCTACCACCGGGAGGGCGACCAACAGTCCCAAGGTGGTGTCGGGTTTCTCGTTCACAAGTCCCTCGTAAACAACATAATAGCCATCGACAGTGTGTCGAGCAGGGTGGTATACCTAATACTCAGAATATCTGATGAAGATCATTCAGGTATACGCACCGACCTCGTCACACTCCGATGAGGAAGTAGATGTTATGTATGAGGACGTAAGTAGGGCCATACATACTTCTAAAACCTACTTCACTGTTGTTATGGGGGACTTCAACGCTAAGCTGGGCAAGAGAAGCGGTGATGAGCTGAGAGTGGGGCAATTTGGGTATGGGCAGCGGAACCCTAGGGGCCAGAGGCTGGCCGACTTTCTGGAGAAAGAGGAACTCTTCATGATGAACTCTTTCTTCCAGAAGCCGCCTCACAGGAAATGGACATGGATGAGTCCGGACGGTTCCACGAGAAATGAGATAGACTTCATCATGACCGACAGGAGACGGATATTCAGTGATGTCTCTGTGATCAACAAGGTAAAGACCGGTAGTGATCACCGAATCGTAAGAGCGTCACTGAATATCAATGTTAGACTTGAAAGGTCCAGCCTGATGAAGTCTACGCTCCGACCTACTCGAGCCCATATTCAAAACCCCGAGAGCTTTCAACTTGAGCTCTGTAATCGCTTTGCCTGCCTAGAGAACTTAGCTTCAGTGGACGAGATCAACAACGGGCTAGTGGAAACTGTCCACACAGTAGGGTCTAAGTTTTTAGACCCCGCCGTAAGGATAGACCTCAGAAATGAATCGAGCGAACCTTAAACCTCATAGCTGAACGACGCTTGCTACAACTGCAGTCTCCCGATGACGCGGAGTCATTTAGGCAGCTCAATAGACGTATATCTAAGTCCTTGCGACATGATTTGCGTCTCTTTAATACTAACCGTATTAAAGAGACTATTGAGCGAAACCAAGGCTCCAAAGTGTTCGTAAAGGATAAGTCTATTGGGCAAAGCTAGCTGACAAAGCTGAAACAGGAAGATGGCAGCATAGCGTCGACCAAAGCAGAGCTTTCAGGTGAGATCGAGAGGTTCTATGGACAGTTATACACTTCGGTTGCAAAGCCCGTTGAAAGCTTGGTAGGAGATCCAAGAGCCAAGCTGTCCCGACATTATACCGAAGATATCCCGGACATCAGTCTGTACGAGATTAGGATGGCCCTAAAACAGCTTAAGAACAACAAGGCGCCGGGCGAAGACGGAATCACTTCAGAGCTTCTGAGAGCGGGTGGAATACCGGTACTTAAAATCCTCCAGAAGCTCTTTAGCTCCGTTTTGTCCGAGGGCAAAACGCCTGAAACATGGAACAGAGGCGAGGTGGTGCTGTTCTTCAAAAAGGTGACAATAGCCTATTGAAGAACTACAGACCCATCACGCTTCTGAGCCATGTCTATAAGCTGTTTTCAAGGGTTATCACGAATCGTCTCGAACACAGACTCGATGACTTCCAGCCTCCCGAACAAGCCGGTTTCCGAAAAGGCTATAGTACCATAGACCACATCCATACGCTGCGGCAAGTTATACAGAAGACCGAAGAGTATAACTTGCCATTATGCTGCGTTTGTGGACTATGAAGCCTTCGATTCGGTGGAAACATGGGCGGTGCTTGAGTCCCTTCAGCGATGCCATATTGACTATCGGTACATCGAAGTGTTGAAGTGTTTGTATAGTAACGCCACCATGTCGGTCCGAGTACAGGAGCAGAGCACGAAGGCGATTCCATTGCGAAGAGGCGTAAGGCAGGGAGACGTGATCTCTCCGAAACTGTTTACTGCCGTAATGGAAGACGCCTTCAAGCTCCTGGAATGGCAAGGGCGTGGCATCAACATCAACGGCGAATACATCACTCACCTTCGATTTGCCGACGATATCGTAGTCATGGCAAAGTCGATGGAGGAACTCAGCATGATGCTCGATGACCTCAACCGAGTTTCACAACGGGTGGGCTTGAAAATGAACATGGACAAGACGAAAATAATGTCAAATGCCAATGTTGTGCCCACCCCAGTCTTTGTTGGGAACTCGGTACTCGAAGTTGTTGACTCGTATATCTACCTAGGACAAGTAGTCCAATTAGGTAGGTCCAACTTCGAGAAAGAGGTCAACCGCCGAATCCAACCCGGTTGGGCAGCGTTCGAGAAACTACGTAATGTCTTTTCGTCCGGCATACCTCTGTGCCCCAAGAAATAAACGTGTGTTAGCAGTAATGACTTACGGCTCCGAAACGTGGTCTTTCACTATCGGCCTCATCTCAAGGCTCAAAGTCGCTCAACGAGCTATGGAGAGAGCTATGCTCGGAGTTTCACTACGAGATCGACTCAGAAATGAGGAGATCCGTAGGCGAACTAAAGTCACCGACATAGCCCACCGGGTTAGCAAGCTGAAGTGGCAATGGGCAGGCCACATTGCACGCAGAGAAGATGGCAGATGGGGTCGAAAAGTGCTCGAGTGGAGACCACGGAATAGCAAGCGCAGCGTAGGACGTCCACCCACAAGATGGGCAGACGACCTCATTAAAGTCGCCGGAAGACGCTGGATGCAGGTTGCTTCCAACCGGTACTTGTGGAGATCCAAGGGGGAGGCCTATGTTCAGCAGTGGACGTCTTATGGCTGAGATGATGATGATGATGAATTTAAAATACCCAGCATTCCCTTAAATCAAAGACATCATATAATTATACGTTGAGAACCTTATACTTCTTAAAAGTGGAACTGACCACTGGACGTGGGTCTAGAGGCCAACATACGAAATTCTTCATGTTTAGCGTCCTTATATTGTCAAGAACTTTTATTTTATTTTTTGTGCTTCTCAATGGTGTGCGACCCCTGGCTCAGTACTCGGCAGACAATGCCGATGATGCGACATTGCCCTCTTACCTTTATTCCCGTTTTATTGCGGGGTGAGCCAAATGCAGGTAAAATATTCAGGCGAGTTCAACCATTTGGTGAAGATGCGCCTACTGTTGTATAGAATAAAAACAAAATGATGTATTCTAATACATTATAGATATTAGGTATAGGCTCAATATGTGCGTATATACAATTATACATAGATGCATACAAAGAAAATTGCCCCTTAAGCAAGTGTTCAAAATGTACATAGGTACCTACACTCTAAGGCATATAATAGGTGTGTACAGTATATGCCTTAGACTGCCCCAGCGAAAAAAAAAATTATAGTTTCCATGACTGAATGGAAATAGATATGGACTGGAATAGGTAGTGCACGTCAACCGTAGAAATCAAAAAACTTTCCCCGTGTTTATAAACAGTAAGTTAAGTATAAGTACTTTCACACATAACTGAAAAACCCAATGTTGCCTTTTAGTTCGCGTTTTATTTACAATATTTTATCATTAGGACCATAGGTAGCATTGTTACTCAGCGACAGACTGCCATAAGTATAGGTAGTATTCTTACTGGCAGGCTATGTTTGATTTGTTCCTAATGCGAGTAAAAATTCATAAACATTCTTTACAGGCCTCAAATATAATATTACCAACTCCAAACTAGTATTACCTTCTTCAAAAAGGTTCAACCAAAACAAAATTAAAGAAAGATTTATCAACCACAACAGCGAACCCGAAACACCTGTAACCGACAATCAAACTCGCGATCACACACAAAATTACCCATAACCCGTTCCGCGGCTAACCGCAAGAGTGCCCCTGCACAAACTTTACCCCAAACCTGAACTCTTTTGGAGCCACTGAGCTTCAACCAGACCAAAACACCTCGTCAACTGATATTTAAAAACCCGACCAACAGTTTCGGCGCCCTGCAATTTAAGTTTTACTACGACGATATTAGAGGTGGTATTACCCCACAATAAGCTATGCACTTGTAACGTTTTTATTGTCAACACATGAGCACTAAAAGTAATTTTAAGATGGCAATGTCGACGGATTTACATGAAACAATGCTTTTAACTTAATTCTTGGGAGATTTAAGACGGTGTTTTGGAGTTTTGGGGAGATAATGGCTGCGGCTTTGAAACAGTGGTAATGCTTGAGTTAAGCACAAAGCCGAAATACGCCATACATTGCAGAGATTTGAGACAAATTACCTACTAGTTTACATGTAAGAATTAATTGGTGTAAATAAGGAATCTACAGAGTAACATGTCGGCGTCATTGATACCGTTACTGCGAGTGTCCATGGGATACTCATACTCATAGTTGGAAACACTACGAATACTATGATGCTCGCCTAATGGACAGTGATTATCAGTGGCGGCGCGCTAATTTTTTTCTTAGGTAAGACGGAGCCGATCTCTTAGCCTTTTCTTCTTGAGCCCAAGGAAAACCGTTGCACTGCAGTGAAGTTAGTCAAGCCGGCGGGAATCGGCTTGTATAAACGCGCCGCCACTGGTGATTATTGTAGCCTACGGGCGGCAGCGCCGGTAATAGTATTATGTCAGAAATATCAATGAGGTGAATCAGGGTCTTGAAATATGAAGAAGAAGAATATCTTATCATCAATAGTATGATGCACAAAAAATAGCGATCCTGTGTACCTAGATTGTTTAAACATAGAAATTATTTTCTATATGTATAAAAGTTTGTGTCCCAAAGGTGTTGCTCTTTTTGTAAAGTAATTATAGACCTTTAAAACTATCGCGTTATCTACATATAATCATCTTCCTCGCGTTGTCCCGGCATTTGCCACGCCTCATAGGAGCCTGGGGTCCGTTTAGCAACTAATCCCAGGATTAGGTGTAGGCACTAGTTTTTACGAAAGTCACTGTCATCTGCCCTTCCAACCCCGAGGGTAAACTATGCCTTATTAGGATTAGTCCGGTTTCCTCACGTAGTTTTCCTTCACCGAAACCGACTGGTAAATATCAAATGATATTACGTACATAAGTTCCGGAAAACTCATTGGTACGAGCCGGGGTTTGAACCTGCGACCTCCGGATTGCAAGTCGCACGCTCTTACCGCTAGTCGCTTATATTCAGGGATAGGCACTAACGGTGCAATATGTATACTTACCATCAAGAAAAACACGAATAACTTGGGCAAATTAGTGTTCAATTTAATTATATATCGGATTTTCTATATGCCAATATTTGAGTGTAAGAATATAATTGTTTTTATGGCTCTATTCACTCTTTTATGTCCGCTTACCGAGTTTTGTTAAAGTTTTGCACCCATAGTGCCAATCACTGCTTATATTAAGTAAAAAAAAAGGATTTTCGCGAAAAAAAATATATTTACCTTGACTACCGATGCTATTAGCGAGAATGACCGTGCAACCCACTTCGAAACATCGATACTCAAAATACATTTTCAATCACGATAGACTCTATATTTTTTTGTTAATAATTAAAGAATTGTACTATTGAAACTGACTGTAACCGAGTGTACAAAAAACATAAATTAAATGGGTTGAATGGCTATGTTGTATTATGACATTATGTTATGTAATTGGTTACTAAAAAGATAAAACCTTTTATCTACGTACATGTGATAAGTGCTCTAAAATGCGTCCAGAAACCGCAGGCAATGACCAGCATTACCAACCATCAGAAAGATTTCAGTAGGTAATGTTAACATTACCTACTGAAATCAGTAGGTTATGAATTTAAATTTGGAACAGATGTCTAATTCAAGTGGGGTGGCTAATCCAGTATCTATAGATATTAAAACAGCCATTGATACGAAACGCCAATTCGTTATGTTTTTTTAATATGAATCGAACGACATTTGAACTCGAGTGACAGTAGAATAGGGAGTTCATTCGCTTGTCTATGGTTTAAAAAAAAAATTGACTGAGATACGAAATACGCAACGCCGCCGTTCCAAGCTGTCGTTTGTTTTGTTCGTTGACTTTTTAATGTTTACAAGTAACCCTAGTAATAAGTCATTTCCTTACGGTTTCTGAACTCATCTTAAAACACTTAATGATATGTGTGTAGTCAAAGTAGTGTATGTAACTATACATAATTAGGCATTACAACAATCTCACACTCCCAAACCCACACTCTTATTGTAATGCCCTTCATTATGCACAGATACATAAACTACTATTACATACAGATTTATTTTAACAATAATTGAATAGTATTTGGTTGAAAAGTAAACAGAGGGCAATTGCCGTCACGCGGCGCGCGATATATAAGCTCTGACGGACGCAATGCGTGCGCTTTGCATTTCAAATCCAGGCATTGTATGCACATTTTTACCGACTTATTACTTTCTAGCCAGTACCGTGGGCAAGGCAGATTGCTGGAATTTCGCCAAATGAGACGAGCACCCAAAATGTGTCTAGCTGAACCCATAATTTCTTCGTCACTCGTTACAGTTACGCTCATTTCTAGTCTATGCTAAACCGTCATATTCTGACAATCACACAAGTGCAAAAGTGACGAAAGACACGTCATGTTATCAAATCTGGTCATTCTTAAAAATCTTGTTTTGTAGTACCGTAAAACGGGGTGAGTGGAGATAAAACTATCATTCAAATCTCAATAAAATTATATTTATCAATTTATGCACACTTCATTTTATTAATAAGTGTTCCAGTCGTCGTTTGTATTTTTTTTTAATGATTTTAGCATCATATTTATAACTTAAGTTAAACATAGAATAGTAAGACATTTCAGGTAGGTACATGTGATTTCATACAAAGGTGATTTGGAGAAATTGGCCCATAGTAATATTCATAATCCAAAATCGACAATTTTGGACTATGAATATTACTATAGCTCCATTTTAATAAGAATATATCATATAGGTAGCAGTAGCCTATAAAAACCTTCTCACACCTCTGTCATCCCTAATACTTTCGGCATTCATATACCAACTGCCCTCGCATTCCCTAGTCACCCCGTTTTACGGTATTTGAATATAAAAGTGTTCTATAAAGGGTGGTTTAATTAAACATGAAATATAATGTCTTCTAAAGAAAAAACAAAGTTACTAAACTTACTCATTTTTTCCTGACTTATGTGACAAAAACTGTTGATCCAAGCGCATTAGTGTGGTCCAAAAAAATTTTTTTTTAATGTTGCATCTCCACAAGGATCTTTTGACTGCAAAACTCATAAAAATCACATACACCAATTTTCATTACAATCAAACATTATTTAGAGGTCGCGCAAAATTGATCACTTTCCCTATAGTAAAATCTATGGAACTAATAAAGAATAAAAAATGACACCTGGGGACATTTTAATGGTTTAATTTCATTTATTTCTAGATAGATATAACAACATAAATATCAAACCGACATTTTTATAATTTTAGGATACATTTATTTTTTTGCTATTGTATGAGACATAGTTTTTTTGAGTCATGTTTCGCAACCAGTAAATTACTAGCAACTGAGTTAAGATTTTGCACATACACTTCCACTTGCTAATATAAAAAAAGGAGCCTTGTGGAGATAACATTCAAAACATTTTTTTTTTACTTCATACAAATATGGACCACCCTAAAGCGCATAGTTTCGATAACATATAAATAAATATCATAGAAAAATCATCAGTGTTATATATAGCAAGCGAAAAAACTATCGAGATAGGTACCCTTTATAGTTATTATTTCTGTTAGCTATTTGCCAATCAAATAAGTACTGTCTATAAAGTAATATGACTAACATTTGACTGTTAATTAAAAATGTAATGAAGAAATAATATTTGACTTCAACATGATCTCTTCATGATCCTCACTATATTGTGATTGTTGATTCTTCATTTTCATGTCCCAACTATCTTGCGGTGCTGTTATCTTGGTGCATCAATACTTTAAAATACATGAGAAATCATATCAAGAGCCTAGTCCACCGATAAGATAGTCTTTTTCCAGTCGTATAATCATCAGATCAACATTGTCCTTTTCTGCAATCCCTACGAAGTATCAAAGCGAGTCGCATCAGGCGTATTTTTGTTTAAATTGTGACTGATGCGCCGTTAGCCACTCGTAGGGTAAGGGCGCGCATAATGGGCGATCTCCATACGTCTCGGTGGACGTAATAAACTGGACGCTAGGCCTTGTTTACGCTAACAAGTGTATTTGGACGGGGATAGACGCAAAACGACCGACATAGGTTTCGGAAAACTCATTCAGAAAGCTCTTATTTATCAAGGTTTCATTTTAATATCACAACTTGCTCATGTATGGGAAAGTCATATTAATAAAAGAAGTACCTACTCCGTATCTTTGAGTAGATGACTCTAATGATACCTACAATGTGTTGACGGCAAACAGCTTTGTGACAAGACTGTTAACGTTAACCCCCTCTGTTCACTTCATTGGCTTTTAAATGAGTCATATGCTATCAGAGGCGCTAGTGTTAGTTTCTTTTGACGCAAAAAAACGTTTACGAACGCGTAAGTGATAATGTTATTTATATGGGAAACGCAAACGCGTTCGTGACGTAAAGTTATGTTAAAAACTTACACTCAGGGGTCTGTATGCTTGTGTTTATGTTAAGAGAGAGATATTTCATATTAAGCCACATCGGAGCGAATCTAATCTAAAATACCTACACGGTTTATTTCTCATCAACCTATTTACATGTCCATACCTTTAAGATTGTGTGTGTGACAATGAGCATAAAAATAAAAATAAAAAGAAAGTATTGTCCTTCCGACACAATTTGAAAAAATACTTCACCGTGAAGAAAGGTTGTTTAAACACTTGGAGGTTGACACATGTCATAAAATAAAAAATAAAACGCTCTTTAGCCGCAGTGGCGGTTAAGAGTGATGGAAATTAAAACATGAAGGTTCTGCATGCACCGACATTTTACACTAATGTGAAAATAATCATTTACTTGGCTTTAAAGAACTTACTAGTTACTTACTTAAAAGAAAAAGTACTTGTTGAAATGTGTAGATACTGTGAGGGCGTGTGACATGTTAACTTATTTATTTCACTGGACAGCTGCAGCTGCAAAGTGACAAGATACTTAAAACAACGATTAAAATGCTTTCAGAAGTAAATATGACGCAAAGCCCTCTTACCTACCGCCCTAAAAAAAAAGTGAGAAATAAAAATAGTGTAGAAACAAAAGTTTAAATTAAGCTGGTCAGTCACATACAGGTCGTTACCTGCCGTTATCCTATTTCCTGACACTATTTCTCATAACTTAAAAACTTGTACTTACGTAAATATTCGCATTTACTTTCTTTGGCTACGGAACCCCAAAAACTAATCATCGGCATTAATAACCCCTTTCGAAGCGAGACACTTTCGAGTTTCAATTGCGTGTTTTCCAATCTGCATGTAAAGCAGCGGCATAAAGGAAATTAACATATGTACGGGGCTTTGTGCGCCGGCGACGCGGACGGCCGACCGGCGCGGGAGTGTCGCGACGTTCGATGCTCAGTGCATAGGGTCTCATACCTTGCGCGGTTAGGAACAATACTATGAACTGCGAGTGACGGACTTATAAAACTTGTCTTGTGTTCGGAAGTTACCTCTTTTAGGGTGTCTTTATCTACAATATTTATGCTTTTCCGCTGTTCCACTTCATTTGGGAAGGGTAGCGGACGTACCGTACTGAACCAGCAGTGTATTCGGGAACTGCATTGGGCAGTTGTATTTTAACAACGAAAATGGCAATCAGTACCTAGTCTGTCCCGAAGTCAGATAAGCGACCATCACAGCCAGTCGGCCCTTAAAACTTTGGTGGAGTCAAATGCGTGTTGATGACCCTTTACGTTAATATGCACTTATACAAAAACACAACCGCGTAATAATAAAACATACATACAAGTAGATATTATGTACATATCTTAATAGACATGTTCGTTGATATCTCGCAGAAAAGTAACGATAGGTATCGTCGCTTTTTAGAATACATAGTGGAATGGGAATTCCACATTCCGACTTACTACAACCACACAATGCGCAATTATTAAAAATAAAGAATTGAAAGAAATATCATAGTTGTCAAAGCGAGGTTTTTTGAAGAGTGCAAAACAGTGACATCACTGCGAGTAACCGAAAGTTCTTTCTTCGGTCACCGCCTCATGACTAATACCGCGTCCCACAATAGACAACAGACAAGACAGGTGGTTACAGGTCGTACCTACTCGTACGTCTGGTGGTGCAATACTTTAATGACTATGCCATAACAAAAGTACTGAGCGAAATCGCTACTAATATTAAATTAAACTTGATAGCATAACCAGGAACATAGATATACAAAAGGCGGATATAATCAACTATAAGTTACGCAAATATTTGCGAAGTGTATGAACGTCGAAATAAGTTTTTTCTTTGTTTGCCGGTAGAGTCATCAATTATGTCGAATATATAAATATACCTACAACTTATATACTATGACATATTACAACACACGAAAAAAATAGAAACCAGACTGTTCTAAAAATTCCAGGTGTATTACGCTTGCCGTGTTGCTCTGAGGCTCTAGTGTAAGTTTCTTTTGACATAAAAAACTTATTAAGATTAAGGTAATTGTAAGTTTTATAAAGTCGATTATTTTTATTTATTAGCTACTTTTGTTGTTTACAAAAATAAAGATATATCCAAAAAACGTCTAGAACGTGTTAGTGATAATGTTATTTATATGGGGAACTCAAACGCGATGGTGACGTTTTGTTACGTTAAAGACTTACCGTACCATGAGTTGCGACATTACGGCACATTACGGTTTTCGGTAACGAGTATCGAGTTTACTATCTGTGCATCTCGTTCGCACTAAAATAGTACAAGCGAGATGCACAGATAGTAAACTCGATACTCGTTATCGAAAACCCTAATGTCACAACTCATGGTACGGACACAGGGCTCTGCATCAGGAACGAACCAAAGCGTGGAGCTACAAAATGTTTTATTTATTTCCGTTAAATTAAAGGTAACTTTATTTAGGTCAAAAGAAAGTATTATGAAACTATTGCTATTTTTGAGGCTCTTATTTTAGTCATAATATTATTATGTGTCACAATGTTACGTTTCTCTGAATTATAAGTAGAGTACTAAATTATAGAGAATTAAAGGTGAAAAACTTAGCTAATGTACCTGGTCTATATAGTAGTAATGTTTATAGACGCATGTCTACGAATATATTAAAATTTTGACGTCAATTCCATATTGATTCTCTGCACAACTACATAGACATGGGCCTTAAGTTACCTATACCTAGGTATCTATATGTTTTCATAAACTATTATTATCTATAACTACTTCCTTTCATAAACCCAAATATAATCCTTTTCAAGATCCATGGCAACTTACCTGTAGAAATTTCTCAGTTTAGAAATCTTTTCCTAAAAACCCCTGCGTAGTAATTGGTCGATTGGACTGGACATACCCCGCACATACTCTTTACAAACAATGTGAATAAAAACAAAGTCTTAAATCGCTACATCCTTAGCACACAATAAAACACCTGCATCGTTAAATCAGCTGAATAAAATATATACATTAGCCTCCGTATGTAAAAACACAGATGTCCGTCCGTCCGTCTATCCGACATTGCTCGATATTTTAACTAACTGCGCGCTTTAAATTATTTCCAATTGAAGGCACGTGCATGGGGAAAATATATAATCCAGAGCTGGTTTTACATTCAAAGTAAAAATTCGGAGTTAAAAACAACAGTCATATCATATCATCATTTTAGCCTTAAGACGTCGATTCCATATATATATATATATATATATATATATATGGAATGGATATATATATATATATATATATATATATATATATATATATATATATATATATATATATATATCCAGAAACAGCTGTTAAATATATATATATATATATATATATATATTATAACGGTTTATTAGGCTATTTAAATTAGTAATTTTAATGTATTGTTTGAATCATAATCATGTCTATAACATTTTTATGTGATTTATGCTAGTTTGAAAAGTAATTTATTTAACTTTACATTTTAAATATCTTATAAAAGCTGTTTTAATATAATATCCTTTAAAGCAAAAAATACATAAAGAAAATGTATAATAAAATTAAAATGTTTTATCTTAATAAGAGTTATAGTTTTCACTAGCTAGTTGATTATGGATTTAGAAAAATATACGTATCATGTAAAAAAATACACTCCGTATATAATTATTTACATTCGCTAAAACATGAAATAATAAAGCACATTTAAAGTTGGAAGTTACTGAGCTACCGACAATTGTTGTTAGGTGCTTTTAATAACAAATGTGGTTGTCAAATTATCGGTGGTTGTAACAGCTGTAGAGCAATACACCTGTCCCGAGCGGGATGCAAAGCGCCATTGTGTCCGCTCGACTAACGACCACGTTACAGTCCTCATATTGGTAGGAACACATTTGCTACTAAGGATTATTACTATTGTTATCTTAGACTTAGTCCTCACTGAAACTATGCCCTGACGCGGGTCAGTGGCCGGCAGTGCGACAAACAAAAAGGACCCATAACTATCAAAGGAAACATAAACTGTTGTATATTAGTAAGGGAAATATGTTTAGATACTGTATGGGGTGAGTAGGGATTGCAGGCAGTTGGGTTATGAATGAGAGGAGTAGGGGTCCTGCTACCTAAATAATTTATTCATATAATGATATAATGCAACAATATCCCAAATCACCTTTGTATGAAATCCTTCTTCACTCTAACTACGGGGTGAGGTAGGATGTCCTACTAAATACAACTAAAACAAACGACTGGAACACTTAATCAAATTAAGTTCGCATTAAGAAAATCGAGGTTTCAGTGTTAGTTTTGTCCCTACTTACCCAGTTTTACGGTTATTTTTTTCTTTTTAGGGTTCGTTCTCATTATGGAATAATAGGACTTTAGCCAAGGTACGTCCTGTACGTGTATAATTTCCAAATACATATCTTAACATCCAACCTACATGCTGATTGATTATTTAAGGGGCTGCCTCGCGTCACTGTGTCCCTTTACCTACATTTTACTTATAGAATTGACGTTATGATAAGTTCGCTACACAGACACACTTTGGCCCCCATACATCAAATTCGCGAGCCATATACGAACTTTTAATTAGTCGATTAAAAACTTTATAAATTTACACGTGGCTATATCGGATCCGTTTGAGCTGCGTCGGCGCAAAAAGCATTGCGTTCGTTCGGCGCAGGCGCGCGGGGAATCCGGGATGGCCAAAAACAAGGAATCCAACAATGGACGGATAGTATCTACATTGTTTGGTAGGCCCAAGTGTTGTTTGGATTGTCAGAGTTGCCCAAAACTTTAGTGGTATAAGAGGCAATGCTTGGTGTGGTTGTTTCCAAAGATGCCTACGTTACTGTCCAGCGCAACATGAATCAAAATTAATTAAAAAAAATATTAACACATATCATAGGGATAGTGGCGTCCAAAATGTATTATTATTTATGTTTTAATATTTCTTAAGTCTAGTATATGCTAATTTATACGAAATGCTTGTCTTTAAATGCCCTTTATTTGAAATTACCATTCGATTCCTCAGACGGCGGTTGCTACTAAATTCAACTAAAATTGATTTTTTTAATAAAATTATTGTTACTAAATGATTGTGACTGTAAATGTCTATGCAGTATGTATGAATTAAGTAGTTAAAAGGCGCTTATATACTCGTATGTGAGTGCGTTATTTTTTGTATAGTTGATTCCCAAATAAAATAGTTTGACAACACTATAATTGGGTACCTACTATGTTGAATTTTATAGAAATAGTATTACTAATTTACGATATACTTGACATATTTATCATAGAGTAAAATATGTGTCATAAATAAACTTTAATAAATATTATCATTACCAACATTAACCAACGGAAATTATAAAATTAATAACACAACCGTAGAGATTTTCAGTTTTCACCTACTCGTGTATTATTCAGTATGTAAGTATGAGAAGTTAGTGCTTTAGCATGCTATTTTATTTTTTACTCAGAATTATATCATTTTTATAAGCATCAGAGCTTTATCATATTAGTATCAGTTCATTAGTTAGGTATATTCATAGTCTATTCGGACGCTAAGTATGTACAAAATTTCTAATACGTATAATATAAAAAATGTAGTCTTATTAAGGACATAAATCAGATGAAGCTAAATCCCAGGTTCTCACTAAAACAAGAACTACTAGCTCTGTTGAACAGATCTTGATAACTCGTTTCGCGAGTTCGAACGTTAATATTACACTTATATAAGGTTGTAAAACGACCATATTCATCTATCATAAATAAAATAATTGTGGTATTTTATGCAGGATTTCCTCTCAGGTTTTCTAAAGGAGTTAATTCTTCCTTTAAACCTAATACCACTACATTTATGACATTTTATGTTGCTTTATTACGGATATAAGTAGTTTTTACGGGTATACATAAGTTTAATTTCACGCAAAATAGGCACAAAATGGTTGTCGAGTTGCGGAAAAGGTCCCGAAAACTAACTAAAAATGTTTAAATGTTCAATCAAGCCTAAATTAAATCGTTTAGTTTTTAGGATACGGCAACGCGCCTGTGACCCCAGTTGTTCCAGATATCAGAGACAACAACATATTAATTCTAGAAAAGCCTCGGGAATCCGTGTTAACTCAATATTAAACAAATCACGATTTTGTTTCAAAATTGATATTCGTATAAGCAAAATGTTAACGTCCCTATAAGTTATTTCCATCCTATTTCCAAGGATAATGTCGGTAAAAATACGATAGGTACCTAGAATCGACTCCAATCAATTCCTCGCCGGTATCGAATGGGCCTTTATTATTTTTCTTTTTCGATAATAAGTACTGCTATGATGGATAAATACACCACTTGGCACGTTCAACCTACTTAACCTTAATTACTACGGTCTTAAGGTTTATTTTTACATGTTTGAAATGTTATTTTAATGTTTGTAATGTGCTAGACTTAAAGTATGTTATCCTGCAATTATCTGAAGGATAATTCACTCGCTGCGGTGACAATTTTGTTCAATTGTCAGGACTGACTGGTGGCGTCTCTGGACGAAGAAGAATGGCCGCCTGGGCGTTCAAATACAAAAGAAATACTTATTGAATGTTATGTAGCAAATACAGAATGTGCTAATAATGAGTTGATAAAAGGCAGCATGAAGAATTTTTTATTTTTGTTTTATTCTTAATAGATATTTATTACAAATATCAACACGAAAGGAAGATATCAACATTTCGATTATTTATTGAATAGTCCCTTTACATTAAGGCAAGCCAAGTGTAGTGAACGGTACTCTGCGGCTACTTTAACTTATTAATTATTTATAGCTTTAAAGTAAAATGTCCGATACAATTTAGCCATGTAATCCTAAATGAAATAATTCCTTGAATGCATTATCCGGTTTTACCCAAAAAAAACAAGACAACGTTTACAATTTACTAATAAGTAATAACTAATTATTTGTACACTTGATTACATAAAATAAAACAATTACGAAAATTATTCGCCGAAACGCCAGTAAAGCACCACCGTCAAAACAATGTTGCACGAAACTCGGGTAGTATTCTCGAGAAATTAAATGTAATTATTATTTTTTATGGACCTGCCGGCTTATATCGGGGCAGATCGATGGTAAGTACCTTTATCGGCACCCAGCAGTACCTAAATTCAACATGCCAATAAAAACTATAAACTACTTGGAATAAAGTCCAAAACCAATCAACGTAAATTAGCAACTGTGACCACTAATCGATCGGGGTATCTAGAATCATAAGTAATGCATCTGCAATAGGTCTTGTTCCGTTACCTTAGAGTTATATTTCGAATACCGAATAATATTTGGAAAATATGAGTGAACGAGCAAAAGTATATTCTCGCTTGAGAGTAAAGAGGATAAGGGAACTTGTTATTACGATCAAATTGGTGCGTTTATAAAAAAATCGCTTTACGCATCTGCGGTTCTCTTCTGTAATTTGTTGTGAATTAACTTTTATGTCATATAAGTAGATTTTTCATAGTTTTTAAAAATTAACTCGATTGTACGCAATTGTAGGTTTCAGTGAGGCAAAATTGTTTAATCTCATATTAACTATACGTTTTGATCTTATAATTAACATGTAAGTTACAATGTGATACTTATAAACTTTAGGTGGATGTAGACATAAATTAGTATTTTCATTATTTCTTTAACGGTTCAGAAATTATACTGATACGCTGGGAATTACAAAGCTAGTGTTTAACCGGTGGTATCACACCCTACAATTTGATAAAAAGTTATAAAAAGAGGCCGATCTCGAAGTTATAAAGCGCAGGAGTATCAAAATATTATGATCAAGCAACATGCCCTCATCTGTCAAATCACATGTTGGTTGGCACAATGGTTTTTGTGTCATGTGTTATAATTTACAATATTTATACTCATTTAGTAGGTATTTTCAAAGTTCGTAATTGTAAAGCTATGAAGGTATGGTTACCCATATTTCACACAAATTTGTTTGACAAATTATTTTCCTTTTCTATTGAACCAGAAAATATACACTTATGCATAACACGCATGCATCTGAACTATTCAAAACACGTAAAATTTTTCTTCTAAATTTAATATACGTAGGTAGTTACTTAGATAAATTATATATTGTTATAATGTTATCTCTGGAGTATGTTATAATAGTTTTTTTACAGAATATTCATTATTTACAATAATTACAATATTATGAAAATTACGAGTACTTAACTAGTTATTGCATTAAATCTAAAAAAAGGCGCATAAGGCATTGTACCAAGGATATTGGCGGCAATTCTTTATTGTATCGCATTGCTGATACGTTGTTCGAGGAAGCTGCTAGCTATGATGTACTTATGTATTGTGAATGATATTAATATCCAATTGTATCAAAAACTGCTGTAAATTTTGACGCCCACCCCAAAGTAATCGCCTCGGTACCTAATTTATCAAGTAATCAGTGATAGGTCCGAATACATATTTGGTTAGCTTGTGAGCTGGAAATAATAGGTAGAACCTTGTAATAAATTTAATAACTTAAGTAATACAACTTATCGATTTACATATAAGTATATATGCCTGTTTCCCTGGCATATGCCAGTTTTATAATATTATCCTTTAGATCTTCATTCCCTTTCAAATCTGTCTGCATATTTCTTTCCTAAAGCCCTGCGGTATGATTTACTCTATAGTACAATTATCATAATCTAGCACCAAGATTAAGTGATACGACGTATCAATCATATATGACATATCGATGTCAATTACACGTAAAATGCGAAGCTAACGCTGAAGGCTACAAAACGACGAGGTTGGTATACGACTTAACTCGTATATATGTTTTTTTTTTTATGACAAAGGTGGCAAATCATCAGACTGATTGCCTGTTACTACATACTACTATATAAAAAAAACCTAAGTCATATACTTTTTTTACAGTAAAACTGACGTTTGACATGACAAACGAAAAAAAACTGTTAGTTTTATAATAATCATATACACTTCAATTTATTAATATTCTAGTATTATGTATTCTTACTTGGCTGGCATATATGAATTATTTTAAATTTAATCGATGGCCAGAAGCATGCAGTATTTTAAAATATGACTTCATTATAACCAGTTATAATTACAGAATGTTTTGACACCTGTCCTTACTAAAACTATAGAAGATATGTTCTATAGTATTTTACAATTAAACGGTAATCCCTAAAAGCAATAAACGATCTATAAATGTGCATAATAATATTTACTTATGCTTATATACTCGTATATTTATAAATAATTTAATAAAAAGTAAATTACTTATTACTAAAATTAGTAAGTTACTTATTTATTAATATGGGCAATGGCTACACAAGTATAAACTAAGAAAGTACTATTACTTTTTCAAAATTTTCGTGTGGCATTATTTGTTCAGATTATACGCGATTATATCAAAAAGTTTTTTTCTTATAAAGGGTTCTTGGGTTTTCTGTAATCTTACCCTAGTTATTCCCCCCCCCCCCCCCTTATGACAAAATGCTTAATAGACAATATCTTGTTTGAAACATAGATATTGATTAAGATAACATTTCGCGACGAACAACACTTTAGTAAAGCCGATTAATTCACTAAAGGTTGCAAAGTAAAAAATCGACGTATCGAATATTAATTACAAAATTGTCCATCCATCAGTCTAAGGCGCTTGATGCATGGCGCAGCTTATAGTTTTTGATTATTTTTTTACTTACGCTTCGACCTTAGCAATACCGGCATAATATAAGGTTGTGTCTACACCGACCGAACTATAGAGTATGGTAATAAGTCAATAAACTGATAGACAATAACTTTTTTTTTCTATTCTTAAAAATTTTATCCTAACTCTATGTACCTCTAGTCTAAAGGATGAAAACGGAAGTTATACTTAGTTAATAAAAGTTGATGGTTTTAAATTACATATTGCTGATTAATATGAAAAAGCGTTTCAACCTTACATTTCATTGGGTTGCTATGAATTCATAATGTAAAGTACGTACAGAAAATGAACTTTCCTAACGAATGTTGGCTAAAATAATGAGGCTCTCGTGTAAGTGTCTTTTGACGTAAAAAAACGTTTACGAATGCATTTGCGTTTCCCATATAAATAACATTATCACTTACGCGTTCGTAAACGTTTACTTACGTCAAAAGAAACTTACACTAGAGCCTCTGGTCGAATGCTTCAATCTGTAATACGTTGCAACCCGCAGAATAACGAAAACGCTTGTAACAATTATCCAAAAAACCGTGAAATAAAGAAGCGTAAATTTCATTATTTTTCATTGATCGTCCAGTACATAAAATCCGAGAAGTCGCGTGTACGCGCCGTGTACTGTTAGGCTAGTGTCAGGCCTGTCCAAACTGGCTAATTTCTCGTCATCCGATAACATACCCGCGCCCGCGTAATAACTAGCTTGTGTAGACTTTGGAACATGTAGATCTGACGACATATAAAAAAAATAATGCGGGTAGATTTGTCAGTTGGGTAGGGGAAAAAACAATGGGCTATATCTACAATTTTAATCTGGTTTGCCATAATAGAAAAACAAAACAAAAATACATCGGAAAGTCCTATTTAGTATGGAGATATTACGTTTTATGGGATATGCGCATTAATATATTAAATAGCTTTCTGTAGCCATATAAATTAAAAAAATAAATAAACGAAAACTTCTTATAAAAAGTACCATAAAATGCGATCCTTTTTCATCGCTGTCGAGTGTAGTTGCTCTTGAATAATAAGTAACGTTCATAATTGAATTCGGCATCACTACCAAGTTACTTAATTAAAAATCGTAATTTGTTTTCGGGTAGACTACCTACTTTCTAAAAGCTTAAACTTCATGCTCAAAAACATGGCATAAATATTGTTTAATTTTTTAAATGAGATTTTTTTGTTACTTTTTGCTGGATTTAGTTATCTTTTACATTAGAATAATCCTGAGATTTGCGCAAAGCCAAACAATAGAAAACTCAGGCAATTAAAGACCAATTTTGACGGTTTTAGCATACCATATAAGGAAATGTATATATTCTATATGACTAATATACGAATAAATACATATATGAAACAATGTCAGGCAGGTAATTATTGCACCATCATTCATCACCCAATAAAATTGACGTCGACACTGATAGAATATTAACACTACGCTGGGACTTAATGAAAAAACAATTTAACATGATTTATAGCTTACTCAGGGTTTTGCAAATTGCGGAGGCTTTGAAACGTTTAACTTAAGTACTGGGTAAGAAAAAAGTGATCGAAAATTTTGGGTAAAAATTTGAGCGCGGTGCGGTGTTTGCGCCTGATGGTAATGGCGGATGTTAAGGCCACGCTGTGTCGCGGTACTTAATGACTCCGTGTTGTTACAAACTGCTAAGCTATAACGCTTAAGATATGGACATATGTGACAATGTTGTAGGTTGCACATACCATTCAATATTGTACTGGAGCAGTAAATGCGTAATGCTTAAGCGAAGATTACCTGCTGCAACAGCCGAACAACGTTTTCCAAACTTGTGGAGAACAAAAACTTATAATTGTTTTATTTATGTATATATTTTTTAATTTATCTTCTCCGTTTTATTTATCTATCTAACTACTCCTACCTTCTTCCTATTTTTCTATATGCTGACATCTAAACATCGTATTACAAACTTCATGTGGGTATTATTTTTTATGAAAATATTTTACACAAAAATAACTAAGTATTTATAGTTTTCATGAATAGCCCCTAAAGATTTTAATCAGTGACGATTCAAATCGCACCTAATTAATATTTCCTTTAATCCATCGAGTGACTGACAAAAATGTATTTTTAGCATAAAGTCCGAAAGTGCAAGTTTGCTAGTAAGATAAATAAGTTAAATTTTTATAGTATTTTTCCTTGATGTTGGCATCGTCTCCTCATCGCCGAAGTCACCAAGGCATCCACTTAATAACCACAGGTTATCAAAGAAATGCAAATAAGTGAGCTCAATGTTTACGATGTAACATTAACTGGTATTTGATCGCCGCGGATGCCGGGTATCGGGGTTCGCTCCCGGCGAGTAATGTATGTATGTATTCGTGATGTGGGAAATTGATACTTTAATCAGGTCACTTATTGGTGGTCATTTGTGTAACGGCCTAACTTTGTATAAATGCACGCCGGTTAAAATTAAGGTTCGATTATTCTTCGATGGCTTCTTACAAAAACCGTAAATATACCTTATTTATATTCACGTCTGGAAATATAGATTCATTCAATTTGACAAGAATGTGGAATATATTCTAAATACCTATATTTTGAGAGAAATGTGCTCCGCTTTTAAACGTTATCACACGACAGTTTTGTAGATAAAATTAACTTCGTAGGGCATGATCTAATTAATATACCACATGATAATACAAGTATAAGTAAAATCTTTATTTTACCGAGAGTTGTACTGCTTGGATACTTACAACAGAATTAAGAGTGCACACAAAGTGAGTTATTGAGTATTTTGAGAGATAAATAAGTACGATCTTTAATCGAGACCAACCTAATGTGACACGCAACGCAGTTTATCTTTGCCAAGATACAGTCAGCAGCAGAAGTAGCTAAGCATTTGAGGTGTTCAAAATGAGGTCAACACGTCTCTATTGTCAAGAGAATAAGAGCGCGTGTAGGTCATTTTGAATACTTCAAACGCTTAGCAACTTTTGCCGCTGACAGTACCTATTCCCGTTCTGCCGACAAACATGTAAAACAAGGTTCAATCTGACAAAACTTTTACCTCCACATCACTTGTGTCAACATTATCGTCAAAACTCCGGACTGAGCAAAATAAACTATCATAACATAAGCTTAAGGTCTACATTGATGTGCGAGATATTTCTACTATAATTAAAAACCTGTCCCTTAATGCATCTCCATAGATTTGTCATTCCCACGACTCTGCAAATAAGTTTTAAGCGAATCAATCATAGTACTTAACTTGTTTGATTAATACATTCATAAAAATCTTAAACTTCTCATAAAATAAAGTTGAAATTCGAATGAATTATGGACCTCTTTAGCCAGAAAAATCTATATACGAAATTGTTGAATTCAGGTATTATTTTATGACACCGTAATGCTATTGGAATAAGGTGCAAATTACCGTGACTAATCTAACTTTGTTATGTATATTATTTGTTTTTAAAATTGAATACTTCGATTCCTACTCGTGTTTAAAATGCGTTTACTTAAGTAAATAAATGCTTTATTATTAGAACATTTATTTATTTAAAATTACAGTTAATTTATACAATAATGATGTATACATAATCAATGTCATTTTTCTCCGTAAATTAATAATACCTAGGCACCAATAATAGTACATTTCGATGCTAGTGCGAAAGTATGTCATTAGTTCACGAGGCCCGAGATATTTTGTTGTGTGTAATGTCAACAATTGTCACTGCGATAATCGAATTTGTTGTCGATGAACGAGTTGTTGTTTTTCTTATTTATTTTATTTCTTATTTGTTTTTTCGCAACTGTATTAAAAAACGTCATTCGATGCACGCGCGGAAATGTAATTCTTCACTCGGCCCGAGTATCGCCACTCGCCTTCGGCTCGTGACAAAATATTTCGGGCCTCGTGAACTAATGACATACTTTCCGCACTAGCATCGAAATGTACTATTTTGTTTGACATAAATAAAGCAATGAGATATTTTATAAAATTTGTTACAGAAATACTATAAACTTTTAATACATAAATATAAGTTCTTTATAATATTTTATTGTTTGATGTGTTTTGGATGTATTTTATATACATACTTATTACTTACTACCTACTACTTTTTACTTTTATAAAAATGTTATTGATGTTTTTATGAGAGGTATTAAGGGTGCCAGTTTCAAAAACCAAAATAACTACTGATTTAAACTTTCACGGTTTGTACACATTATTAAACATGAACGGGACTTAACCGCGTATATTAACTGTAAAATTTACCTCCGACGTTTCGTGTCCTCGTGGTCTCGGATTAAGACTTAATCCGAGACCACGAGGACAACGTCGTCTTCGAAACGTCGGAGGTAAATTTTACAGTTAATATACGCGGTTAAGTCCCGTTCATGTTTAATAACCAAAATAACTGTTAGTGGGTCTTTAGAGGACAATCCATTTAAGACATGCATTTGTTCCTCCTACTAGGTCATCTCATCTTTACTAGATTAGAGATACTATAAATAAAAAGTCCTTTTTAGCGTAACCTGTGTGTAACTTTTCTTCAATAGAAACTTTAAATATCCAATGTTGGGTAATTTATACCAGCCGTTTTCGTGAAGTTGAACATTAACGTATTTTAATACTAAGAACGCTATGATCGAAAATTTAAGTACCGCAATGCTTGTATGGTCTCATAGTTAAGTGGCCTTTACCTGATACTATCGGATTAGTAATGTTGTGTCATTCTGTGGTTGTTCAACCCTAGTGAAGTGCTAACGTAATGGGGTCGTACAGAGGGTTGGTACAACTGCAAATTACGTGTAACCGATCCTCTGTCACCCTACAATTACGGAACCAATGCTTGACCAAAACAGTTCAGTCTTAAATAGACTTTGGATCAAATAAATAAAAAATAAATAAAATACTTTGGACCCTTTTTTGTCAAAATCAAATTTAGAGAGTTAGATAGTTCGCAGATATACTTAACCTAATTTAGAACTACATTCATATGTTAACAAGTTAATAGTGTCAAAGTGTTTGTATAGTGTTACTTTATTTAATATTTATTTTATATGTCTGTATCATCTACAACACAAATCTGATTGAGGTCATGTAAAAATAGATCGATCTGTGTAAATTGTCCTAATAATACTTATTTATTTCACTTTATATTTCAACTATTTTTGTCCGTTTAAATTTCGCCATCAATCCCATAACACGAACTACGTTCATTGACGTATAAGCGTAGTTAGATGCATCATAAGGTAGCGGTCAAACAACGGTAGGGTAACCACAAGTGCGGTTTATTGGCGTAGTAGCGCCCGTAGCAAAATTAAGCTGAGGGATGACCGCCGCAATCGTTCTTCTATTGTTTTATGGGCTCTGCGACTGAATTTAATAAAAATATTATATAATTATGTTATTTCAACTAACTCGAAACTGAAAGAGTAGTTAAGCCAGGTGTGCTGATTTTTAAGCTAATTATAAACAGGATTATATATCTAAATATGACTATGACTACGAACAAAGATTGATCTAGTTAAGGCAGTTGCGCAATTACTATACGTATATGTTTGTATCTATCACAGCCGGGATTAAATTTAAGGTGTATTATATTGGTTTAATATCCTAGATCTTTTATTGACATGGGCCCCAAATCCTAAACAAAGGATTACGCTGCTCGAACGCGTGGCCGCGATTAAAATATTATAGTGGTCAAGCATTTGCATAGTTTGTGGAGGGACTTAACCTAATCTGCCGGGCTTGGGCGGAAATGTAACCGAATTAAAGTAATCATATCTTGAATTTCATTTTGTTGTATTCTTAACTATGTTACATTCCTGTTTCCTGTTTTATATCTGAAATACCTAACAATATTATTTCAAATCATCAACGTTAGAAACAAATTACATAATTATGACATTGTAAAACTAACAACGAGGTAAAAATGAGGGTAATAAACAAACATGCTAATTATAAACAAAAAACTGTCGTGAAATTCAACCATATTAATTCTATAGAAGCGGGTAACTCACGTTTTATAAGTCGAATATTTTCTGCGTTGGTCAGCCAACGAGAACGGCTCATAACTCTGCTCCTCATTACGAAGTGAAACATGTCGATCAATATTCGATTTACATAACGTGAGTTACCCGCTTCTATACAATTAAACATGCTGATGTATGGACAACATGACAATGGCGTCATGCTGTTTGCCGTAAAATTGACAGTATTAGAATTTTAGTAAGGTACCTGTCTGTCCAGCAGAGCGGGTCGTCTCGATATCTGAAAATAAAGAAACAAAATGAGTTTAATACTTACTAAACTTGACTGTACTTCACAAGCCGTTTAGCTATATGGTTATTACACGAATAAACATTTATACTCATAGAGTACCTATTATAAAAACTAAAGTGTGATAAGTTCGTATAAAACCCTAATACATTATAATATAACTTGATATATGTCACGTATGATTGAAATTTATACATTCGTAAAACGGAGCTTACCGCCAAGACCGGGTGTAATGAATATAGAAACAGTAAAACCAACCGTTAATCGATAGAAGCGTAGTTATAATAAGCAATGACTGCTCTTATGATAGCCATTTCATAATTTGGTAAGTCTCAATTCCATATAATTTCAGAGAGCGTGGGCACACTAGCGAATCTGTCTCGCGTTTTTTCAGCGTTCGCAAAGAAAACGCGTTCATGCAGTGTGGCTATTACTATCACCTAGAAAACGTCGAGTGGCCGCCGCTAATGTGCAAACGCCCTTAATAAGAGTATATTGAGTTATGGTTTGACGGACTTCAGATGCCAGTGTAGTTGTGATTGTATGATCTCACAAGTATTCCATGGCGTCTTACATAGATCCATTTACGATATTTATCAGTTACGAGCAAAGCACCAATTTGTCAGGTTTAACATGTTTTAGTCCATAGAACCTAAGTAAATAAATATTTGACTACGCTGTTTAATTTAACGCAACACATGAGATTTTTATGAAAAGAGTCGCCGATTTTCACTATTTGGTGCTAAAGCAATTTTCACACCATTTTACGTCTTGTTTTAAACTAATAAAGATGTTAGTTTTGAGTACACTTGAAACTGGTATTTACTGTTATGTACTTCAATAACAATATATCGAAGGTAATAAGTTTTGCTGGTGTGGTGATTGCTTAAACTGCTAACATTAAGACGGAAGATAAAAGTTGACACAGTCCAACTACATTACAATGTCTAGTGTCTGCAGAGCTATATGATACATATACCTACTACATATAGGTAATCAGTGTTAATTTAAAAAAATGTATCACAATTTATGATATCCTAATTCAAGTCAGCAAACAAACGATCACAGCTTAAGTATATAGCTCCATGGAGTATAGAAATATGACGCATGCTGGTTTGGGTTGCAAAAACGGTCGAAAAAGCTGAGATCAAATCTTGAGAGATGGTCTTGCGTGCCGCTTTGTTTTGCCACGCCGGAGTGTTCCACTACTGGGCAAAGGTCTCCCGTCTTGATTTAGAAGTTTACCTATCATGTTTGGCCAGTCGAATGTGATAGGCGGTGGAACGCTTCCAAGTCGTCCCGCCACCTACGTCTAGGCCTACCATGTCGTCGCCGCCCATCGCTAATAAATGTCATTATTTAGCGTCTCGCATTCAGATGGTAACTGTACCCTTATTTTGTTTTGAATAATTAAACTCGAAGTAAAGATTAAATCCTTAACATTAGCATGTGATCCAATATGACACGATATTACAGTGCCATCAATTCGGAACATCGCAGGATGCATGTTATTGTAATTTTATTCCGTCACCTACCAGCTCCATGTGCCGCGAATGCGCATAACGTGTGCAGAATTCCAAATATTAAATTTGGAACACATTTAACTGCCATATTTGGTATTAATATTAGATTTTAGAATTCACTCCGTTTTCGATCCCGTATCTAGTTTTTTTTTTATAATGGTACCTATTAGTGGTCACCTCTGCCTTAATACTAACTAGATAAGCCTTTTCAAATAAATTAAAGGGTCATACATATCAATTTTGCCTTGTGATGCCGGCTGACTAGAATAGCACCACCCCATCTCCTCCCGCGGGTGTCGCAAGAGGCGACAAAGGGAAAAATCCAGCGGACGGGCAGCAGCGTCCTTCGAAACCTAATCTACAGCTACTGCGATCACCAACCCGACTGCCAAGCATGGCGACTATGGCAACCACCCCCAAGATGATACAAGCTATATTTGTGGGAGGCCTATGTCCAGCAGTGGACTGCATACGGCTGAAATGTATGTAACATATCAATTAGGTTCACGTCTTTCCTGTGGAGGAAATGAAATATCAACATAAACCGCTCCCTCTGTTATGTAATCTAAACCACAAAAACAACTTGGCCGAGTATTCACAACACAATCCTTCATGACTTCGTGGGGCTCGGTCAATTTTTGTAAGGATGCCTTGTAATACTTAATATTTAATCACATAAGCTATTAACTATTGATTGAAAAGACAATTTTTATTTAATCAATCTGTATGACTCAACTGTCATCATAAATAAAAAACAAATAGTAGTTTATGCATCTGTGCATAATGATGGGCAGGGCATTACAACAAGAGTGTGGGTTTATGAAACGAGCCGAAGGCGAGTATACATATACGAGTATATATATATATATATATATATATATATATATATATATATATATATATATACAAATTATAGTATATTTATTAGGATAGTTTATTTTATTTATTAGATAGTTAGCCTGGAAATCATTGCTTAAAGGGGTCAAAACGCTGTCCGAATTAAAATAATGCATAAAAAAATTGCTACACATATTTGTAATCCTACATAGACGTGGGTGCCTACGAGTTAAAGCTAAATTTACTATGAAACAAACCATAATTAGTTCACAAAATCAAACATTTGCATACAAGTAGAGGCATCAGGTGCGTTCTATAGCTTAAGTTCAGGCAGACTGCTCGAAAACGGGCCCGGGTCATGGGTGAGATGTAATTACCCGTTTCGGAACGTGTCCTAGTACGCTATGCAGTGAAACCTGGATAAATGGACTATTAAGGGATACTTAACTTTCTTCTATACTGAAAGTATCTTTTCACCTCAGCAGCTCGAACATGTCTACTTTCCTCACTCCAGGGAGTGAGGAAAGTGCGACTTTCCTCACTTTCAGAGAGTGAGGAAAGTTGCTACTTTCGTCACTCCAGGGAGTGAGACAAAGTAGGTTTTTAATTGACGACCGGTCTGGCCTAGTAGGTAATGACCCTGCCTAAGAAGCCGGTGGTCCCGGGTTCGAATCCCAGTCAGGCCATTTATTTTTGCGATGAGCACAGATATTTGTTCCTAAGTCATGGGTGTTTTCTATGTATTTAAGTATTTATATGTATCTATTTATTATAATAGGACATAATGGACTCCCTTAACACCACTACCACGTTCGGACCCTCACAAATTAATCAAATATTATAATTTTGAAATGTACATATATTTTAAAATGAAAAATATTTTAACAAAATATTAAGTAATGAAGCCAGTGCAGTTGCAGATAAAACACTTAATTTTTTTTTTATGACAAAGGTGGCAAACGAGCAGACGGATTGCCTGATGGTAAGCAATTACCGTCGCCCATGGGCACTCGCAACACCAAGGGAGTCACAAGCGCGTTGCCGACCTATAAGTGGGTTGGAGCTCTGGGAACCTTATTCACCATCAGGAACACAACACTACATACCTGAAAGGTGGCAGTGCTATTATGGCTGTGGTCTTCTGTGTTAAGGAGGAAGTACTTCCCCAGTTGGGCTTCTCCAGATTCAAGCGTGATGGTACTTCGCTGTGCCCTACCTCTCATTGTTGGACGTAGTTTAAGGACATACCCGAGACCCGAGTTAAATTAATGTGGTTAACTTGATGTTATTTTTTTTACAAGATTTTATTTAACTTGATGTATGTATTTGTATATTTATCCGGATGGAATCTTGCAACTCAATTTTGAAGCAGACATCTTTAACCGATTGAGCTGAAATTTACGTAATTTCGGCACACAAATTTATGTAATTTCGGTTACAATGCAATATTATGGTACCACTGATCTGATCTGATGCTGGAGTCAGAAGGTAGCAACTCCTAAAATACACAAGATAAACCCGTGGTGTTTTAGACTCAATAGAAGAGAAGAGTAGATGACGATTGTGAAAAAACGTACAGTCGGCAATAAAAGCTTGTACTAAAAATGTCATTTTTGGCAACTTATTTAACCTTTAATATGTTCTCACTACTGAGGTGAAAAGTTGTATGTGTCAGACTAGAGTAAAGTTATTTTTCATCTCGTGTTTTTGAGTGCCTCGCTACGCTCAAGATTCTAACACTAGAATCACTCGCTACGCTCGTGATTCAATTATAGAATCTTTCGCTTACTCGGGACTCAAAATAAACACTCGCAAGAAAAAACAACTTTCCTCTCTTGTTGCACAAATAACTATTCTAGCTCAGTCCCTGTTTGTTAGTCGGTAGTCGTGTAGTGTTAGGTTTCACCGTTTCAGTAACTATTTGCCAAGGTCCGTTATAAGGATGATAGTGCCAATCAGCCTTAGACTAAATATATACAGATACACAGTCAGGCGAAAAAAATGGCTACATTCAAACTCTAGTAATTTCGAAAAAGGATGGAGTTGGTGACTTAGTCTTTCACCGACCGGCGTCAAGTAACAATGTCGTCGTGCTCGGTTAAGACATGTAAAAATAGCACAAAAAACACAAGAAGGACAAGGGGATAAGTTTTTTTACGTAAGTAATTCAGATGTATTGACAAATTATGTATTAACTCGATGCAATTTCGTGTTTTAGAATGAATTTAATTAATTGCAAAAATAAAGGATTTTCAAGGAACAAAAAGGTACGGAGTCGCTAATATTTTATTTACATCTACTTACATGCGTTTTCTTATACATGTACCTATTGATGAAAAAGGAGATAGGGAGTGTACAGTAGCCATCAGATATATCGCAACAAACGAGATGTTCAAAAATATCTGAACATACACTCTAACGCCTTGACAATTGAGAACGTTTTCTGATATCTTTGAGTAACTCGTACGTTGCGATATATCTGACTGTACATTTTTAAATTACATCTAGCAAATTTGAAATGGCAGATTTAATCACTTCGTCTCGTATGTACTTTAATAACGTTATATTTTAATTCAAGATTCCCACGGGATCCCAAGCGACGATCGGAATGGGCCGCTATCATAGCACGAGATAGGGGTGATGAATTTTTCAGACCTAACGACTGGCGTCCCGTGTGTTCGGCCCATTTCCCAGCGTCAGACATATATTTGACCAAAAAAGGCTTTCGCAAATTAGTCAAAACAGCCAAGCCGGTCTTGAACGTAAGTCCCTCTCTTCTTATTCAACACGTGTAACAAGAAAATTGGGTTTAGTTTAAGAGTTAGGCCTATCCACACTTTGTAATTTTTGTAAATATTACTTAGGACAGTAAACTAAACAATCACTTTCTATCCCTTTCCTTTCAAGGCATTGAGTCAAATTTATCGTGTCGGTAATCTACATTCTTCGGCATATGATCTCATTTATATGACAAATAACATCTTGTTCCTTTCTTTAGATGTCAGTGGTACAAGACACTGTGATTCATGCAAATGGTAATGAATCAATGAATACCTATCAAATGGACCACTTCGACGTTAGTAATATAAAATGTAAAAAGTGTAAATAAACTTATTTTATCTACGTACATATCATAAGTGCTCTAAAATGCGTCCAGAAACCGTAGGCAATGACTAGCATTACCAACCATCAGAAATGAATGGAGATGTAATGTCAACATTACCTACTGAAATCCGTAGGTTATGAGTTTAAATTTGGAACAGCTGTCAAATTCAAGTGGGTTGTATATTCTAGTATCTATAGATATTAAAACAGTCATTGATACGAAACGCCAATTCGTTATGTTTTTTTAATATAAATCGAACGACATAAGAACTCGAGTGACAATAGAATAGGGAGTTCATTCGCTTGTCTATGGTTTAAAAAAATATTTGACTGAGATATGAAATACGCAACGCCGCCATTCCAAGCTGTCATTTGTTTTGTTCGTTGACTTTTTAATGTTTTAAGTAACACTAGTAATACTGCAGGTCATTTCCCTACGGTTCCTGAAACCATCTTAAAACATTTATGATATGTGTGTAGATAAAGTAGTGTATGTAACTATACATAATTAGGCATTACAACAGTCGTGTGATATTATTATGAAACTCGCCTTCGGCTCGTTTTATAAACCCACACTCTTGTTGTAATGCCCTTCATTATGCACAGATACATAAACTACTATTGTTATTAGAGATTTTTTATTACTCAACGTGCCTAATATTATTTATGCGACTCCATGCATCCGATATTCTGATGAGTTGGAGTTTGACATTTATTATTTTTCTAATGACGTTTCAGTAGTTGCCAGTATCGCGGTGATCGGACGAAAACGGTTTATATGTTACTTATTTGAAAACTAGAATGTCATTTGAGGCCATTTTTTCCGACTCCTTTGTTCGGGACTGTGCGTCTATAGGTATATATTTAGTCTAAGCAATCAGCAAATATAATTCTAAGCCTAATTTATTGCTTACCTTGTTTTCTACCGAAATAAACAGTTTTTAAATTACATTTTAGTTGTGTGTCATTATTGAGGTTCCTAAAAACAGAAAAGCTAAAAAATCAATACTTAATCTTTAACCTAACAAAACTTTTTACGATGTAATCTATAAAGAAGTGAAATGCCATTTATATAACACCCCTGAAAATTTGAAAAAGTGTAGAATTGATGATCACATTAGCATGTCAACACGACTCGGAATGGGCTAAATGCGCCTTTCGAAATGATAGGATTATAGTCAAATAGACTTCAGAGCCTGAATAGTAGCAGACAAAATTGAACTTTACGTTCAACGTTAACAGTAGAAATATGTTGAAATTGAAATAGGTTTAGATCGTTTTTCCGTTGGAGGTGTCTGCGTTCCAAAATGCAAAATGGCGGCACGGCTGTTGACAATTGCAGCGTTCATCGAGAGCCGGAGCTAAACTGAATCCGATTGCCTTTTACGTTTGAACTTGGAAAGCGACTTTGGAAAATCTCAATGCATTTTTTCTCTTTACTTATGTTTGATGGTAAGTAAATGATCGTTACAGGCAACATTATCGAAAATAATCTTTAACTTTGCTGCAATAGTAGAAGGTAGGTGAAGTGTTTGAGCTCACTTCTTTTAAATACATAAATTGTAGAAATAAATAAGGGAATTCGAATCTCGCATCATACGGGGTGCCTCTATTAAGGAAATATCAAAGTGCAGAGAGTTCAATTTTATCATATAATCGCACTTATTTAGGCTAAATTTAGAAGGAATGTAATTCACTAAGACTAAACTAAATTAAACTAGGAGTAAACGAGAATTTAAATAGAAGTTGAAATGCGTATATTCTCAGATATCAAGAATAAAGAAAAAAAAGTTTATTTAAGGGAAGATTCCTATATTTCTATATTGCTCGAAAATAATCCAAATAACTGCAAACGTTTATTAAACGTATATTTTATGATCTCACGTAGGACTCGCTTACGAGGATTACATTCTTTCAATATTTCATTGTATTTTACACACGCCAGATTCAAGGAAACCATCTTCTTTTCAAGCAAAATTTTACGCTATTTACAACTTTAGTGCCTAGACTTTATAGACGTATCGTACACTCAACGGCAGCAGCACAGTTTTGTAATCTTGGAAGGTGTTTTATTAAATTCTCTATGGGGTGTAAACACGTGTGGCGATATTGGCAAATTTGCCGTCTCGGTCGCTCTACACATGTTTTATGGAACGTTTAGAGTTCTAAATTTGAAAATTTACTACATCACAGATTTGGTGAGTTTAACGAAGGTACATTTGTTTATTATATTTATAATGTTTCAGATGTTTTATCCTCGGTTTTGAGACGCAGAGATGTGTCAGGTCTAAAATATATTAGTACATGGAGCCAGTATTCAGACGATATAACATCAACATGCCATATTTCTTACCTTAATCGCTATGTTATCTTAACTAATAGCTTATCATAATGCGCCATGAAGTGTATTTACATCGCATATGTGACTTTGAAAGGGCCTCATACAATAGCTTTCTACCTTTCAGGCAAGTAAAAGGACTGCTTTTAAGGCTCCGAGGTTCACGTCTGAACAAATAGATACGTCTTTGAGCTCTAGAGTTGTCCACCTATTTAGGGCAATATCCTTTATTATCGGTGCTCAAGCTTATGCCATTTTAGCATAACAACAGCGACTTACTAGGCGGTAGGTAAACTATCTTGACACATTTGAGAAATATGTTTTTTACCTACCATTTCAAAATAAAGTATTGCACTTTATTGGTGTAGGTTTAAGCATCCTATCTTCTTTATTTGGATGATGTTGATGCATAAGTCATTTGGTAACAGGTGTATTGTAGGATTTGATTGTAGGAGAAAAAATATTTCAAATGACAGATGCTTTATTTTAAATAGCAATGCTGACATTGCTATTTAAAATAAAGCATGTAAAATACTTGCATAAAATAATAAGAAAATAACTTATCCGTAGCGCGGTTGAATATTTAACATCTTATCTCGTTGTACCTACACAGCATAATTGCCTCTAATAGCTTTTTGCTGTCGCCACAGTAACTTGGTACTTCTGTTTGTCTAACTTTGTGCTGTGTACTCGTGTCAGCTTACTCTTAAGGTATCTTAGCTATCTCAGGTATGGAAATCTCGTAATGGAATAGAAATTTTATGGTAAACATTAGAAAATTGAATGACTACCATTCAACAGATATTGTTTTAAATGTTGACTGCTCTGCAGAAATTTTGTACAGTCAGCAGCAGAAGTTGCTAAGCGGTTGAGGTGTTCAAAATGAGGTCAACAAATCTCTATTGTCAAGAGAATGTCATTATGTCGTGTGGGTATGAACATTTCACCCGCTCAGCCACTTTGCTGCTGACTGTACACTGAATATGTGGTATTAGTATTTTATTTTTGTTTTTCAATTATCTTAATTAATTTTGGAAATAAAACATATTCTCGTAGTACATCGTACGACTAATGGACAAAAATTGTTCGACTCACTATGGTAAACTGACTTATTAACTGCACACGTCACTTTGCCGAACACAATCACGAAGAAGTGTCATGAAGTTATATAAAAATCGTTTTAACATTTTTCTACAGAATTTCATGATTTATATTTTGCCTTCTCACGAAGCATAGACAAACCAGATCCTTGATAAATTTCAATGAACACTAAAATTCAAGAGTGATCTGTCGTCGGATAGGATCCGATCGGACAATTTCGCCACCCGCGGCCAATCACACGCCGCGATGGATTCGATATCGGATGGATGCAAGTTTAGAACTTAAAGCGGTTTAATAAATAACTGCCAACACGTCATATAATTTATTGTCTTGATAGTTTATGTAGCTGAGTTAATCTTGAGAGTAGTTTGACTATTTTTTTGTTTTCTATCTGGCCCTGGTTACTACCGATCCCTGTCATTCACGATTAAAATAATGAGTTCAGCTAGTGGTATGTACAAAACTTTAAGTAAATTATACATGTGCAGTGTGAGGCATAAAAAGCGCTAATAGGCATTAAGTTACACGCCATCAAACGAAAGGTGAGATAATGAGCTCACACTAAAACATTAAAACACTTGCGAATTATTGCAAACAAAGATAAATCAACAGAATCATAAAATAAATTAGAAAGTATTTTTATGCTTATTATGTGATCATAATTGTATATATTGTTGCTCTATTAAGTAAAAGTGCATAGGCTATTATGATACCCTCTGCCTGCTCCCTCTCGCGCCACACCCGAGCCAATATGGGGCCCGCCGCACCGCCCTGTAATTCCAATACTTACCAACATTACCCCGGACTATTATAATGTATTAAGGAATATTATTTTACGACTATGGCCGCATTATGGCGCTGCAGAAAATACCGTGTGTAAGCACCTTTATGTGCTAACGGAGGACATTAACACGTTCTAATAGTGCGGGATAAAAAGATTTTAAATTGCACCTCTTAATTTTAGTGGTAATGCATAGGGAAGTTTATAATCTTATGTATCTTTTGCATCATGTACTCGTTTCTACATCAGAGAAACACCCCTTAAAATTTGAACACATAGATAACTATTGAATATAATGAATTATTACATTCCAACATCAAAGCACCCAATTACGCGTGGCGCAATGGTGGTTTTATAGGAAACATGCCCATGTGATATGAAAATTATATCCAGATATTGAAATAATAAAATACACCACTTTTCAAACCACCATTTCATTAAAATGTCAGGCTTGTTGAAATTGTAAAATTTCGTAAAATGCCTTAAAAACAGACTAGAATAAGGATAACTAATTAAACTTTTATAAACTGTTAGATGTTCATCAAATTATAACAAGCCTTAATTGCTCACATTACTACATTAAAGATAATGAGGTTATGAAATTTTACGAGATGTTACTTGGAAGAGTAAAATGCACAACGGTATATCACAAAACTCCCAATAATCTTTTTTTGCAATATTGCGAAGAGCTCCCTCGTCAATATATAAGTACCTACAGTGTGTAAATCTAATACGAGCGAATCTTTTAACGGTGGGTAGGACGGTCAGGGGACTTTAATTGTTGAGCCATTTAGGGATCACTTTACATTGGGCGTTTCATAGAATAGGTATTAAACAAAAGAACATAGAATGAACCATAAGTGGCTCAACAATTAAAGTCGGTGACTGTACATAAGAAGCGTATTCAGATAACAATTACTAAGACGCTTTCTCCATAAAAGTCGTATATAAAACATACACAGTTCAACACTCGTTGTCAGTTAGTCTCTAAAAAGTTATAACGCGTAATCTTCGCGGTGTACTGCTTCTGAGCACACAACAAATTAACTGACGACAGGTTTGGTCTAATGGGTAGTGACCCTGCCTAAGAAGCCGATGGTCTTAGTTTCAAATCCCAGTAAGGGCATTTATTTGGGTGATGAGCCAGATATTTGTTCCTGAGTCATGGGTGTTTTCCATGTAGTTAAGTATTACATATATCGTTGGCTGAGTGCTCACAACACAAGCCTTATTGAGCTTACCGTAGGACTCAGTCAATGTGTAAGAATGTCCTGTAATATTATTTAATATTAATAGGTATAATAAAAAAAACCCTTTAACTAATGATTATACGTACTAGTAAATTCTATGTCTGGTTTAATTCTTCCCCGTATTAGATTTACACACAGTATACCTACGCTGGTTTGTTGGTTTGTAATGAAATAACTTGTGATAATGAAATCCGTTATACATTTGTAGTTACGTAGATGTTAAAGCGAGCCTATAAACAATCAAAGCTGTATTTGCCGCAATAATCGTGGTGGTAATGATAGTTAGTAATGACCGCCTTTACACACGCTAACGGGCACGGGAACTCGGCCCTCGTATTCTCAAATTGTTATGATTTTTGAGAATTTTCCTATGCTCTCATTCTCACTGACCTCTCTATTTCAGCTAAAATTGTTATGGACAAGGAACTTAAAACATGTATTAATTATTTTTCTGCAAGTATTTACATAAATGTAAAATTACATGAATGGTAATGATATAAGCTTGGCTGTCTGATGGTTGTTAGTAAATTTTACTTATTGGCGTGAGAGCGCACGGGATTTAGAAGTTTTATACATCTTTTATATGTATAATAGAATACAAATTATTGCAAACCTAAACAATATAACAACGTACAGGACCAGAATAAAAATAGAGGCAGACAACAGATGGTCTTATCTTATATATCGTCTTATCCCTAGAGAGTAATTTCTTTCAGACAACTAATTTATACCTAGACAACTAAGTTAGACCTACTTAGGGTTGCGGGATACCGCTGGATGTGGAAGGCGCAGGATCGGTCGTCTTGGGTCGTTCTGGGGGAGGCCTATGTCCAGTAGTGGACGTCTTTCGGCGGACATGATAATGATGACGATGAACTAAGTTATCATTATAGACTGGACACTGGCATTTATTATAATAAATTATTTCGAATAGGTACATTCTGTTTAGACTTTACCTATCAACTAGCAGAGTATATCAAATCTATTGTAAAGCTCCAGTATTGTAGTTTTACATACGTAAAAGTTTCAGTACTTAATTAGGTGCAAAATTTTCGTAATACCATTAATTATTCACAAAAAAACTAAAAATTAACCGTTATCAATGTAGCAATAAACCATAAAACCGAGTGAGTCAGCAGTGCGCGTACGCAACTCCGAGTATCACTGCGCAGGTGTGAAAGGTTACCGGTGGATTACGAGTATTATCGGTGCTGGTTCTGTTGTTAGAACATTGATTTGAGAGAGCATTGGTGGACCTTAACTCGTGGCAGTAAGGTTGATAAATGGTCAGTTCACCCGGTCCACGATGTATCGCCAGACTGCGCGGCTAGCGACATGTTGATACGTCGAGGTACGGACAACGAATTGGAATGAATATTATGAATTAAAGTGTAAGGTTTTTACTATTTATCTATATGACGGGGATCTTTTAGCCTAAGGTTATTTTAAACATCTTTTATATAAATAATACAATATGTTTTTTATATTAAGAAAAAAATTAGTTATCTTAGCTTCGCCATAACTTACGGACACTATTGGTATCTAGTAATCTTTTACATACTACTTACTTGCTCCTTTTTATCAGTTCCCATCTGAAGAATGATCTTACTACAGCTAAAATGTACTTAGTAAATTATCTTTATTATGAGTCATGCTACCTCACATCTCATATAACACTTTAAACTTTCACGTTTTCTACACATATTTAACTAAAAACTTTAGAACGGACGTCAATTATCCGCTAGAATGACCGGTGCAACCCGCATCGAAATGTCAGAAGTCAAGGTTATTAAATTTAATTCGCGACAGATTATTGTCACATCTCACCCGAAAATTAAGTTATGAAAAAACCTAGATGCACGTGTAAATTTATTAAAATAACACCAATAAAACGTATCCACAATAATCCGTAGCGCAGCAATAATCTTCGTAGTTATTGTTTTTTCCCGGGTAATAAGCGGTTGGTCATTGATAGAAAATTATTGATTGCGCCGGCGTCGATGGAACCGCGATAATGGCGGCCGGCTTCACGGCGAGAGGTGCTAAGTAAGGACGAGGGGTTAGAAAGGAACATCAACATTATTACAAACATGTTAATAATTATCCCAATGAGTATCCGTTTAGTATTATACCGGGTGTGGCCTGTAATAGGAGCTTTAACTTTAGGCATCGTTTCTACACCAAAAACGTAGCAACATTTGTTCTACGACTTTTGAAAATAACTTATAGTTTAATAAATATTAATAAAAAAAGATTTTCCAAGCAAGCAATGTATTGCAAAAACTATGAAGTTTGTAGGCTGACAGTATACGTCAACTAGACTATTGGATGCTGTTCATTGAAAATACTATTTACTTTGTTCGAAAAAATCACAGGTAATATATTAACCAATTATTTAAAGTTGTAGAAGAAATGTTGTTACGTTCGTGGTGTAGAAGCGATCCCTAAAATTATTGCTCCTATTAGAGGCCGCACCCGGTATATACATTTAAATAAGACAATGAAACCTTTGCGAGTCATGCAAAAAAATTTTTGATCAAAATTACTAATTAGTCAAAATCAGTTCATATTTAGAAGAGAACTAAACATACATTCACATCATTCGACATGTTCGTTATTTTCTACATTAATTTATAATTCATTAAGTTAATGAAATAAGCAACAGAAAACATGATTTTTATTTGCAAGAGGAGGCAATGAACTATGGAACTATGTTCTTAATTCTAACATTACCTTGTTATGATTAATGTAATTGCATTATCTAATGTTATACAGATATGGCATCGCACCTATTGTGCATTAACCTAATCGCTAAACATCGAAATCTGCCGGTTTCAGTTGACATAATAAACCGGCAATTTTTTTATGAGTAATGATTATAATACTAATTTAAATATTATTAACAAAATATCAATGTCTTCATTTTTACTCTTTTACGTTTTGTACACAGATAAAACTCAACGGACCAATTAAATTACCATCAAAACTACATAAAACATCAAAAACATCGCTACCTCTCGTGAAAAAACATCAAACGAATAATTAAGTGTATACACACAAATAAATTGACTCTTGTCGCCCCAGATAACGCCCATTCACAAATTATCCAACTGTGAAACGAAACAGATAAATTGGTCGCATTGCTTTTCTTGTAACTTTATTAATATAGAACAACATTTCAAAGTGACAATCAACTTTAAATATAACGTAATGGATTAATATTATTAATAAAATTAAAATAAACATCTGTTTCAATTTAATTTTCTTTTAAAACAATAACTCGAAACCCAACTCTTCATTAAACAAAAATCCGAATCTTAGATTACAAACTCTATTTCTATACGTACATAGTTTGTTTCAAGTTACAGTGTCATCAATTTTGAGGTTATATGTCAAAAAGTGTGAGATTTCCCGCGCTCTCCTGCCGCGCAAAGGTTAAGCAACCAAGTTACTTATGTTTATGTCTACGGCCTTAAGTTATTTACACAAGGTCTATTATAGCGTAATCTTATCCAGGTTTAATTTGGCGTGCCTATAGTAAACGAGAGAGATACGTTTCATGCTGTGAATGTCCACCCGATGTTGGAATCGTTGTTTCTGTTCAAGCATTAACTTAATATTGTTAATAAAGTGGTATGTTTCTCAGAACATCCTAAGGAAATTGTAATGATATTTATATTATTCAATTTGAATTATGTTCGAATAATTTATTTTGTCATTTATCCTTTAATCATACATTTTCACCTGTGATTTTGTCTTCGTACGGGTTGTGAGAATAATCTTTAAATAAAATATTACACGATATGTAATAATAGCAGTCTATTAACATAGCAGCCAAAACTACCTAACCAGTTAATAAACAAATACTGATGTATTTGTTTTACGAATAACACGGCTTAATTCAGGCTATATAGTCATTGGTGCAACATATTTAAACTAATAATGAAACGGTTGCTCCGTATTTTTAGTGCTTGACAATGGAGACCTATGCTCTCCGAAACTAGTCGCGCGAGTTAATAAACAAAGAGAAAGAGAGAAGCTTAGAATGACTCCCGAAAGTTTAAATACAAACAATTAAGTTTTTGTATTTAAATAAGTTATCAATGATTTTTTTAGTTTTCAGCCTTACTTTGGTTTATATCTCGTTTTCTGAGGTGATTTAAGACTGTTTCAAGATCGTTTTTCTGACCATTATCGTTATAAAACCTTCAATACCTACTATCTCTTTTTTATCGCAAGATAGCCCACGCCTCTTAATTAGTACAGTCGGCGGCAGATTGTTATGCTAATTAAAGTGCTAAGTGCCGTTTTCGATTTGTCATCGATTAGATAAAGGTGTTAAGTTATTATACCCAAATAACAGCTACCAGGTACAATCGAATCTAAAATGGATTTGCCTTAAGTGCATTTTATTTAGGCCTGGGCAAATACCAGAGTTGTATGACGAAATATACATACTTACATACTCCATTTTTACTACACAAGGTAGGCTTTACAATAAAAATAATATTTATATTATTTATTTTATACTCTATATGATCGATGAAGCGATATCGTTTTCCCTCACACGCGCAAGGTAGTGTGTACCTAGTGGCCAATCACATGCGTTTTATACAGTTAACTTTTGATATAATTACAATCGATAAGCTTACATGGTAAAAGTGCAGATTACCTTGTATAATTAATTAACCTTTGTACTGATATTTGACTTACAGCAATTATTATTTTAAACATATTTGTAAAGTATTGTTATTTTCACTAAATTTTGTTATAATATAAAAGCGCGCAAAACTAAAATGATTACATAAATATGTAATGTAAAGTTAGTTAATAGGGCGCGCCAATGTTTTTTACACATATTAAAAAAATATTATTATTTGGTAAATATTGACGTAAAAAGTAAATATTAAAAAATAATTATTATTTGGTATTATTGTTTTTCATAATTAAGACAGAAGATTTTTTTATAATCAATTATGTGTATGTACAATTTTTTTACGCATAAAAAAAGAGTCAATAGTAGAATCCGATGCTTTATCTCTTTATAGCACAATAGGTATATACAATGGAAAAACTCAAGTGTTTAATATCTTGGTTTATCAACCACAACGCGGTGTAATAAGAGCCACATTACGTTAAAATATGTTAGTTCAAAAACAAATTACGATATCGCATTTGACAAATTGTTTATCTTTACCAGGTCAAAAACTACAAACACGCAGCATTAAAATTGTGTTACCCCAAGCCCCCCGTCGCTCACGCATTTGTCTCTTACCTCACGGCACTAAGTGAAATCACACTCTTGTGAGCCACGACATACCGAAATTTAGTCCTTGTCTTTTAAGACGGGAATGAAAGATTATGTAACAATTAGTCTATCGGCTCACGAAATCTGTGAAAATATGAATAATTTAAATATTCCAAAGCATTTCTTGCAAATTGTGTTTGTCTCGTTACTAATTAAAAAGAAGTAACTTTGCTAAATCTGTAATCTAGTCGTCTATGACGTCAGTTTCAAAATTATAAAAAAAACCGTTCCTATTGAGTTAATTTTATTTACTATTTTTTCTTGTGACCACAGCTTAAATATAAATTACTTGTTAAACTCTGTGACCCTTGAAAAAAATGTAAGTCTTAAAGTGAGGTATTCAGTTACTAATGTACCCAATGTTAAATACGCGTCAGAAAAACCCACATCTTCCACATTCCAAAAACAAAACACAGCCATAGGAAACTGAACCAGAGCCAACAAACGGTTGATGCAAATCTCCTAATTTACTTTTAAAATGTCGGCAATAATCAAAACGGCTGCTAATAGAGGCGACGACGTTTATTCTTACACCCCATTTGGGCTGCACTGCAGAAAATTGGGGTGACATAGAGTCGCATTTTTTTAAATATTTAATATTAAAATAAGGAGTAGGCATTCCTTATAGTACACACAGCAACACTCTTAACTGTACATCGGTGGACTTTATGCCTTATATAATAAGGTCTACCAATGTATAGCTAGGAGTGTTGTTGACTGTACTATAAAATATTTATTTTAAATCAGAAAGTATGATTAATTAAATCCAATTCCGAATACTAACTCACAAGGAAAGGTAAGAAAGGAACTGTTCCGCTTGGTTTCTTTACATATGTATGATAGGTATAAATTGGACCCGGGTATGTCCTTAAACTACGTCCAACAATGAGAGGTAGGGCACAGCGTTGACCATCACGCTTGAATCTGGGGCAGCCCAACTGGGGAAGTACCTCCTCCTTACAGAAGACCACAGCCATAATAGCACTGCCACCTTTCAGGTATGTAGTGTTGTGTTCCTGATGGTGAGTAAGGTTCCCAGAGCTCCAACCCCCCTTAAAGGCCGGCAACGCGCTTGTGACTCCCCTGGTATTGCGAGTGCCCATGGGCGACGGTAATTGCTTAACACCAGGCAATCCGTCTGCTCGTTTGCCGCCTATGTCATAAAAAAAAAAAAAATGACCGAGTCTAAAATAAAACACAATCAGTTTGGAGAAATTGTCCTCCATAAAATGACCATATCTAACTATCTTTCATCATCGTCAATCGTATAGAAAGTGATATTCATACAACTTGGTAATTAATGGCTATAGTTTAAGTATATATTTGAGAATAGGGGCAAAAAATAAGCATGATGATTTTAGGATTTCCTAAAAAAACACGCGTCTTTATATAAGTGGACCTTTTGCGAGCGATGAGAAATTCTGAAACTTTTTTTTTTTTATGACATAGGCGGCAAACGAGCAGACGGATTACCTGATGTTAAGCAATTACCGTCGCCCATGGGCACCCGCAACACCAAGGGAGTCACAAATGCGTTGCCGGCCTTTAAGGGCGATTGGAGCTCTGGCTGGGAACCTTACCATCAGGAACATACCTGAAACGTAGCAGTGCCATTATGGCTGTAGTCTTCTGTAAGGAGGAGGTACTTCCCCAGTTGGGCTGCCCCAGATTCAAGCGTGATGGTCAACGCTGTGCCCTACCTCTCATAAAACTTCAAATATCAATATTTTTTTTACTTAAAAAATATGCAAAACAATAATGTTATATCGGCTGAATTTCATTTGAGTTTGTGATATTTATTTAATGTTCGACTAAGTACCCTATAAACAATAAGTCTTACTGTAAGTAGAAGAGAAAGTTTTAAGTGGCAAGCTCCTTTCCTTTCTCTGTCTCTTCTGTCCTGTGCCCTTTCATTTGTGCCCAATTGCCCTGTCCTTTGGCACGTTTCTTTTATTTCCACCTTTTTATTTATCTTTCTTTCCCCTTTTCGAAGTATACGACGATTACTTGTAATTATGCAGGCGATCTTTTCGCAAATGATCGATTATTTTAAAATGAGAATGTGACGTTTTTGTAAAATTGTAGGTACGTACCGTAAAGGAATTAGTTCCTGGAGTGCATTAACAATGATATTTTATTGCGTATAAGTTGATTAGCTACTCCAATTAGTTTTATTTTTTGTTACAGTCCTAGACTTTGTCTTGCGGCATCCACTGTCGCTTTACTTTATGTTTTATATAAGGAGTTGACATTTGTGACAAGCAGTAAAGTAATTAAGTTTGCCTTTCAACTAGTGATGCGGGACGAATTTCATACGAGGTCTAATTAGTTACTTGTTTGCCGGTAAATACCATTTTATAAACACTATGCCCACCCACCGACAGTATAACAATCATTGGTAGAATCCAGTAGAAATTTAACAGCATATTTTTCTGTTACGCTGTTCTTAGTAAATAAATACTGCTCACACTGCAAAGCCTACTCTTAGGAATATTTAATGCCATATTCGATCAAATAATAATGTTTAAAAAAAAATATATTCTTTAATAGGTGACTCTACTTGAACCCGGGACCAGCGTACTGTCCCTAAATGCAACCAGAATCCGTCGCAGGATGAATAGCAGCTATCCTTCGATATGTGTGGACCATACTGTGATCACCAATGCGCCTGGCATTCGACCCCCCATGCTAAGAACTATGGGGGAGGCCTACGTCTAGCGTCGATGTCTAATAACCTCTCGAAAAGCAAACTTTATCATAATAACTTTCTACATATAAATTAAAACAGAAACGCAATCACCGCAATGTCAACAGCGAAACTATCTACCACCACATAATAAGGCTTTTCACCAAGTACGGTAAGTAACGTAGTAACTTGGCTTGACGACATTCCTTAGATCATTACACGGGCTATGATTACAGGCTCGTATTATATACACTTACAGCTATGCTCAGTTAAAACTGAAGAATATTAATGTGTGTGTTGCGAAGGTCATTTTTTTATTTATGACATTATGAATACGTTTAGAAATTATAGTACCTATGGTTATGATCTGCTTTTGACATGGTTGCGTGGACTTCCAGTTAGATATCACATCGCTATATGGTTGGAAACATTTAGTAGGTAAAGAAGTAATAAAAAGGGAGGTGAAAACCTATTTTTCCGTTTTATTTTTTTTAGCCTAATACAAAAGCTCCTATTCGCCTTATAAATTAGTATAGTAATGTTTTAATATGTACGTATACATACCTACAATACTTCAAACAACAAAATACGAGATGAACATACAAAAAATATACTATGTAATATATAGTATAACATACTAGCTACTTAAAATATATATCTTCAGTTTGACCTACCATTTGTATAGCCCCGATCCTCCAGTCCACACCGACCATTTAAACTAATTTGCCAAACACCATTGACCACTAATGCCCGCGGGTCCCACCATTCACGTGACAATCCGCGCGACAAGACCAAATTACTTCTATGGACCAATTAAGCAGCGTGCTCTTTATCAGTACAAAAGTTCAGGATTCAAAAGCGTTTAGTGTCGCCTACTACTGCTGCATGGTATTTAAGATTAATGAAATGATCACAATTTATATTAACTGTAGTTAATTAAATAGTTGTATTTAGTTATGTCCGTACTGATTAATCACACTGCCTACAATTTAATGATTAGATATCAACTATAATATATTCAATCTAAATGTGTATCGAAAATCGAAATTTGTAAATTTCTGTCGATTGCCGCTCACTCTTATTACTATGATTAAAAGAGAAAGATGCACGAAATTCTCGAACTATGATGATGCGCACTCTGTTATAGTATATTTCTGTTCAGAAACAAACAATTTTTAGATCTGCAAGCAAAGCTACACACAATGACGTCAGATATTTTACATCATAAGGTTTGCAACGGAAATTCAAGAAATTATACAAAAGTTATGTGAATGCCATGATTTTACCTAATGAGTGATGAAGATTATCAATTATCTGAATTAAATGAGATGTTAAGTGTTTTGTTTAACCACAAGTCGTAGTGATCGTATCACCTGAAAATAACACTTAAAATTACGTATAAGTAGTTCATTGTAACTAGATTTTCATCTTGTCAGCATTATTGTAGTCATCCATTTAGCAAAAATCAGTGATCAGTCAACTCAACTGAAGTTTAATTAATTTGGAATTGTCAATTGTCTCAAATAGTTTTAGTAAATTACATACTTACAGGAAAAAATACTTAAACGCAATGGTCCAATTTTCGTAAATACTTTTCCATAATTAAGGTTTAATGCAATCAATACCTTCGGCAAACTGAGTTTAAAAAAGAAACCAACACCGCTCCACTGTAGTCTACATGGATAAGCCCTCATTTGGCAACGGCATCGGTCTTTAAGGTTGACGTTTTTCTTCTATAAATAAAGCACGTCTTTACTGGACTAATTGTGACGTATTTTACGATCGAAGCAGTGGAAGAGAATTAAAGCCAATTGAAGATAGTATAGTTTTTTGAGTTCGGCCTCGATTTATGATGCTAGTGATTCTGAGTCCGTATAAGGTACATGTTTGTTGACTTTTATTGAGCATTTTGTGCGCTACTCGAAATAAAGGGTTCAGCGGAAAAGATCGTAATTGTTGCCTTGCATGTTTGAATATCCGTGGAACAAAATTTATTTTTATCGTTATATCTTCTCGTAAACGACTAATTCCTTTCTTGGAAATAATCCAACCTAAAAAGCATTCTTTAATCGAATTAAGGGGAAATTTTCTAGAATCGTATCGAATTTCATCCACAATCGAGTAAAACACCATATAAGGATTCCCACAAGGGTCATTTGTACCGCATTGGTATTTTTACAGACGGTCGTCATTAATTATGGATGATACATATAAAGAGAAAACAGGAGGCAGGCTAAATTCGTTGCAATCGACACCAAGCGCTAATGAAGCGGTCCCAAATGCAACAGGCCATACTGCAATTTAAAATAAGAACAAATTTTGAAATTTAAATCGATATTTTTGTTGTTTTCATAATATTCCAACTTGATAGTGCTTCCCAATACTGACTCTTAATGTACTGGGAGAGTGCTGAATTTCCTTTCCGTTATCTTGAATTGATTAATCGTCAATTCTGATTTGACAGTCGAACTTTTTGGCATCAAGTAAAAACTAACTATTGTACAGTCGGTATCGATAGTCTCGTTAGCGCACAGAAAATTTCTACTATTTTCAAATTGCTTTACAAAAAGTAACATATCTCTGCAAATTGCAATTGTGATGCCATAAAGAAATTTGAACGCGAACTGAAGAGAAGTATCTCAATTATAAAAAAATGAATGCGTTAGTACGATGAACATTGTTTGGCACAATTGATTCTGACTGTCCTACAATTATGTCTGGTTCTCCGAAATTGCGGGTTTTCAAAGAGATGATATAATAAGATATAGTGTGTGTAAATAAATGCTGAATTTTGGCCAATGGCATATGCCACTTGTAAGTTTACTTCAGTGCATCATATACCACGCGGAAACATCGTTGCTTATAAAAAAATAAGTTTCACAACACGAAAAAATAATCATTTTTTGTCTCGTTCCCATCTGGATAATCTACCATATGCATAACAAAATGTTTCCAAAATATAATATCCATTCTTTTACTGTTTCAGAGGTTCAAGGCTGTTTTAATTTTACTTAACTCACTGAATGAATAAAGTCTTAAGAAAAAACTTTGTACATAAATCTCAAAACTGGCAGCTGCAGCTAAGATAAATCGGACATCGCTTATACAATATGTTATAAAGAGGACTTTTTTGTATACATATTTTGATAATAAAATATTATATATATGTGATAATATATGTGCACAATTTTGTCAATATTGATCACTACCTTACTAAAAGTCCTACATAGTAATAAAAGTTCAAGAATCACAAATCAATTCCCCAAACCCATTCGGTCTTTCAAATGACTGTCATGAGAGCCCCTGTCCCCGCCATTATAAACTTGCGTCGTAATAAGCGTATGCGCACACAAATTACATCAAAATGGCCGCAACCTTGTCATTTCGCTGGTCATCGGGCAATGATTACTATACACGTTCCATTCAATCGTGTCGTTCGGGTTTTAGGTCCTTTGATGATAGCAACGGGATATCCTTACGATTGTCGCTTAAAGTTGGGTGGTTGAACTTTATAACTTGAAATCTAATAAATCAGTGTAAGATTTTTCTTGTATAATATTTCGATAATCGATTGGACAAGGCGAAACTAATGTCAAATGCCAATGGTGTGCCCACCCCAGTATTTTTTGAGTACTCGGTACTCGAAGTTGTTGACCTAGGACAAGTAGTCCAATTAGGTGTGTAGATCCAACTTCGAGAAAGAGGTCAACTGCCGAATCCAACTCGGTTGGGCAGCATTTGGTAAACTACGTAATGTCTTTTAGTCCGACATATCTCAGTGTCTCAAGACGAAAGTCTTCAATCAACGTGTGTTACCAGTGATGACTTACGGCTCCGAAACGTGATCTTTCACTATCGGCTTCATCTCAAAGCTCAAAGTCGCTTTACGAGCTATGGAGAGGGCTATGCTCGGAGTTTCTCTACGTGATCGAATCAGAAATGAGGAGATCCGTAGGCGAACTAAAATAACCGCCTTAATAGTCCGCCGAGTTAGCAAGCTAAAGTGGCAATGAGCAGGCCACATTGCACGCTGAGAAGATGGCCGATGGGGTCGAAAAGTGCTCGAGTGGAGACCACGGACTAGCAAGCGCAGCGTAGGACGTCCATTCGCAAGATGGATACATGTGGATGTCCAAAGGGGAAGCCTATATTCAGCAGAGGACGTCTTATGACTGAGATGATAATGATGAAAGTAACGTGTGTTAAATAAATTGTGATTTACCTTGGATTCCTTTTATATTGTTGACGACTGTCACACTGATGTTTTCTGTTTCAGAAAATAGTATGTATGATGTTGATCATTGATGTATGAAGCTTCCGCCCTACATTAATGTATGTATAATATTATATATGACTTATCGTTTTATAATTGCTGTAAATAAGCCGTTCAATATAGCAGGTGACCGTTTGATGCGTTGTAATTTGTCAAAGGTATACTTAGCTAAGTAGCTAATTATATTTTATATTGAATTGATGACTAGTTGCTTAAGTTTATATGTATATTTTCATGCAAAGAAGTAATAGTATTGGGAATAAAACTACTCACGCAATAGCGACCATTTTGAAACATACCTATTCTTGATAATTGTAAGGTGATGTTTTATATTCTCACCATATCAGTTGAAGAACGTCTACTGCTAGACATATGCCTCCCCCATAGCGATCCACTATGACCGGTTTTAAGCCATACGCATATGTTACACATTATTTTATTGCCACATTGTCAACGGTCAGTTGAAAAAATATGTTTTAATTTTTAATTAAAATATTTATTTTAATGACTAATCTTAATTTTTTATAACGTATATAATGGAAGAAGCATTTATATTATTATATGTAACATCATACCTTAGATATTAAAATATGAATGAATACTTTATTGCACACCTCAAAATTAAAACAATATCACTTAAAGGAACAATAAAATAAAAAGGAAAGGAGGCAAACAACAGGTGATCTTATCGTTAAAAAGCGATCTCTTCCAGACAACTTTAGGGTAGCGAAATAAAATAAAATAATATGTTCTTTATCATCGATATTGAAATCGAAAGAAAAATAGAACAATTTTGACTCGCAGCGGGACTCGAACCCACAACCACTGGATCCAGTATTTTTCTTTCGATTTCAATATCGGAGATATTCGCTAGCAGACGTTTCTGCATAATAAAAAATAATGTACTTTATCATTTCTTAAATTACTGTCAACATAATGAATATAATGATGTGGTCTTATTGTACGGAACCCCCACTGTTCAGCGGCGCTACCGCGAACAACGATAATCGAAAATTTCGGACGATTGTCTCTGCCACTCTCATGATAACTTAATTGGTGTAAAAGAGAAAGATGCCCGAAATATACGAAATTCGATGTTCGCGGTACCGCTCCGGAAAGCAGCGGTCCCTAGCGGTGCACTGTTGCGGCCTATGGGGGAGGAGGAGTGGACGTCAGTGGCTGATATCATCACATACAGAAATCCACTTTTAGTTGTATTAAAAAACATTTTGTCTTGAAATGACTCAGGCATGCGCTTTAGTACAATCCAGTCAAATCAAATTAGATAATTATTTCACCATCCCGACTATTTCCTTAAACCGGTAGGTTATGCGACAAGTTATGTCGACGACAAAACCGACCGGCGTGCCGGCAGCCATATTTAAGCTTACCGCTTTTTGCTGCTATCGACTTTTTCGATTACCGCTTTTTCCCAACCCTAGCAAGCGCTCGCCGTGATTGGTAGTGTTGCTATTATAAATGGTTCTTAATTAACGTTGACGGTGTAGTGGGGCTGTAAGGCTACGTATTTCTCCTGTACATAATGCTTGATGAGGCGTTATGTATAAGTCAATTATAATATCTTTAGTACAGCTTATGAGCTAGTAAAAGATAGTACGGTGATTAGGTTCTCAAAAACTCTGATTCGTTACGTTTAATGATATGATTTGATGCGATCGCTCATTATACCTATTGCACGCGAGATGCCCTACGTGTTGTGCCATTTGGCATACCCTTCCGTAGTAATTCACGACTTCAAGACAAGTCACAAGGGCAGTGTGACGACTGAGCATAAACCAAGTAACAAAACAAACTCACCGACAGTAGCGGCAGAGCTGTGGCTTAATATGCAGTTTCATGGGTACAGAAGGCCGTACTCGTGCTAGAACATGCAGCGCAGCGTGACGACCAAGCGTTAACCAAACAGACTCACCGACAGTAGCGGAAGAGCTGTGGATTATGCAGTTTCTTGGGTACAGAAGGCCGTACTCGTGCTAGAACATGCAACGCAGCGTGACGACCAAGCGTTAACGAAACAAACTCACCGACAGTAGCAGCAAAGCTGTGGATTATGCAGTTTCATGGGTACAGAAGTCCGTAGTCGTGCCAGAATATACAGCGCTGCGTGACGACCAAGCTTTAACCAAGTAACAAAACAAACTCACCGACAGTAGGGAAGAGCTGTGGCATATGCAGTTTCTTGGGTATATAAGACCGTACTCGTGCTAGAGCATGCAGTGCAGCGTGACGACCAAGCGTTAACCAAGTAACAAAACAAACTCACCGTCAATAGCGGCAGAGCTGTGGATTATGCAGTTTCACGGGTACAGAAGGCCGTAGTCGTGCCATAATATGCAGTGCAGCGTGACGTCTAAGCGTTAACAAAACAAACTCACGCGGAAGAGTTGTGGCTTATGCATCGCAGGTCCTTCGGTAGAGAAGACCCTACTCGTTTATCGTGCCGTGCAGCGTGACGACATGAACATTAAGCGAGTAACCAAACTTACTCTTAGTAGTCGCTGTGTAATATGTACGTGTAGGTTCATTGGCATAGAGAAACCAACCCACCGCGCAGCATGACGACCTCGTATTAAGCAAGTAACAAAACAAACTTACCGATAGTAAGGGAAGGGCTGTGGCACATGCAAGTCCATGGGCATGGGCGCACCATACTCGTGTTGCACCATCCCATGCATGCCGTGGCCCAGCATAGCGGCCCACGGGGACGTGAACCCGCCGGGGTGCTCCATGCCTCACACATCCATCGAAGTTATTTGCATCATTTAAATGTCACCCGAGCACTTCCATTCTACCATCTAGTCTAACACTAGAACACTTACTGACTTTGAAATTTATAGATATAAGTTCAATATATGTAATCTAATCACTGATAAGCACTTGATGCAATTTTGAACCGAAAACTCTGGCGCAATTAAGAATTCAGGATAAAGTTATGAACACAGTCAAAAAATTTTAGGTTCACATTCAGACAAGTCAATGTTATTTTCGAAGAATTCTATTTTCTGATTGTAGTAATGTGGTTTACTTAAACAGATTGAGGTTCATTTTCATGCCAACCCATGTTACATTTTCATTGTTTTCTTTAGTTAGGTTTTCTTAACAAAGCAAGAAAGTTTAAAATGATGTGACCAAAAACGGAAAAACTAATAAAGTTATAATTTTTTAACCTAAATTTCTGACTCCAATCATACAGCAATGTGTGCAATTTTCGTTTTTTATTCTATTTGGAACACGTCGCAATTTTGTCAATTTCCGTCAGTACATCAGACTCAAGGAATGATAAGTACAAATATGTAATTTCGTAACATTGCGATCCGGCCGGTTTTGTCTGCTCTCCCGGAGAGCCGAGTCAACAGCGGCCCGCTATCATAATCAAACCTGCCGATTAGCAAACATCTTAGATGACGGCTCGCACCGATACCCAGAACCCAATCATCACATAATACTATTAAAATATGCGATTAAATAAACTTGACGCTAATTAAAAATCAACATAAGGTACTGGAAAGATTTTTTCTGTTTACATATTATGCTTATTTTACCTAAATTATGTTTTTATATTTCAATATTACCTATTTATGTATTTAAATTATGTTTGCATACGTTGCCATATGATGAATTAAGAATCAAATCCAAAGAACGATAAAAATCCAACATTTCATATGTATTTTATTTTATTTTATATGATCCAAACAGTATGGTTTGTACTTATTAATACCTACGGCGCACATTTTAGTTGATATAGTGACGTACCTATGTTCAAGTGACGTAGCTTGTATCACATAAGTTTTCTAAATTGCCTGTATAACACATATAAACATTTTCGACATTGAAATGAATAAAATAGATAATTCCTTTTTTCCGAATCATTCTTTAATTCGAATTTCGAAGTCTAAACGCCATATAAGGACTATTCAACGGCTTCTGGGCCAATTTTATAGCCATTTGCAACTTTTAAATTAAGTAAATTGCTCATTTTAAATTGGGTCTTTTTATTCGGTTTAAGTAATTTATTTCTGTATCTGTTTTTATGATTCGTACGTGCTTCGTTAGGTACTGACTTTTACAAGTTCTAAATAAAAAATAATCTTAACCTACGAAAGTGTAAATTGAAACTAATTAGTGAAATATCCAACAATGCAATTACGAGTTTTTTGCGAGAATTAGTTCACAAAATCGTCAAAAAAATAAATATAAATGTCTATCTGTATACAATGAATATAGAGACAATATGAATATATTAAAATAAACTATCAGGTTTCACGTGATAATTGAGATGTCTACAAATTTAAATTGTATATAAAAACTAAAATACTTACTATCATATTACTTAAAGGATTTAATAATGCATACATGATTCATATTCTTGATATTTATATAAATATGTTGTATACTTGTTTTTTTAATCATGCTGGTGTTGTATTCTGAAAAGTTATTTTACGTGACAATTAATTGTAAGTTATAAACTTATAATCCCGATAAAATCAATTTGTACTTAGCAGTACTTAATTTTATTATCAAAAGCTAATGCAAAACATGAAAACGAAGATAAATATTTTTATATCACACCTCGTTAACAGTTTTATCGCAAATTATAGAGTTAAAGAGCAATAGCATTTTGAAAGTAACCTGCAAATTAAATTTTCTCTAACGCGGGTATTAAAGAACTGTTAAATACAAATATACTTATGCATCAATTATTCTGTGAATTAATATTTTCTTCCTAATTATTAACTTTAACGTTATAAATATGAAATTCACGTAATAAATATCTTTTTACAGGAAATATTACTAAATTGACGACATTTTCTGTGCCGGGTTTACTGCAACATGATGTTTCCGTTGAAATACTCAAGTAAAATTGTACAATTATGTTCTTTTTGCAAACTATGGTTCTTATTTCGTTCTACTTTATTTCTTAAACTGTGTAATATATGCTGTTTGTTTCCCAGTACAATAAAATCAAATAAAATAATATTGTAAAATTTGAAAAAATAAAACAACTTGGTATTTAAAGAGTTCAAAAATAGACTAGTATAAGAAATAAAGTAATAAAACAAATTACATCTTCCTTGAATTTTCAAGGAAGGCAGTTAAAATATGACTTAAAAAATTTGCCGATGATAATTGGCTGCCTACCAAGATAAAAACAAATAGCCTCAGAAAACCCAAGCAGATTATGTTTCTTCCAAAGAAAATAGAGTCACAAACGTAAAAAAATAATGGAAATTGAATTGTCAAAAGCTATCTTGTGATAATGCTCAATAGTCTAATGGCCCTAAAGCGCCATTATGCTGTTAAGCTTTGACATTGTTATCTTTACAAAATATAATATTATTGATTTTACAATGATGTAAAATCATGGCTACCGAATGTCTTAGATTATAAGATTTATAACATACATAATTTATATAGCGGTACACTATATAAATATGTTATAAATATAGGACATCTCGTTTTCCTAACATTTTGTATTCATAATCATGAGCTTTTTTTTATATTATTGCTCTCATGAGGCCTGATAACACGTCAACATATCCCCGCTGCCAAAGAAAATGAATGTTAATTGTATAAAAGCGGGTAACTCACGTTTTATAAGTCAAAGATTGCTTACCCACTTTTATAGATAGTTTAGTGTTTAAAAATGAATGTTATTATTCATAAATATTAAAAAATCAACACTATTAAATTATACTGACATACACTTATAAGAAGTAATTAACTGCGAAGTTAAACATTAGGCTATAATTAAAATGTCACTAAAACACTAATAAAACCTTTATAGAAAATAAATACAAAATAGTGAAATATAGATTTTGTGTTATTGCCTAGTGATTCAAGGAAATATTATTTTTAAGTGACAATAGAAGTTTGCACAAGAAAGAAGGAATTGAAAATTTATATTGATGAACTAATGCGAACCAGTAAGTACTTCCTAACTTTAGTTTTCCACCACGGTAATTACTAATAAATAAAACGTTATCGCTAATGATTCTTAAGCAACTGATCCAAGTCAAACATATGTTGTTACTTAACAAACACCAAACTAGTCCCTTGGTACGCAATGAATACTTTGCTGAGCAAATACAAAACCACAAATACAGAAAATTCATCTCCAACAGCCGGCAGTGCGCGCGCACCTCAATATTGTCGTACGTGAGTGTGTTTTTATTTTAATTCAATATATTTGACATATAAATGTTTGTTGATGGTGTTGAGTAACCATCATCTTTTATAAAAAAGATATAAGTCATCAAATGACGTTTAGTTTATCTCTTTGTTGTTTGACAAACAGTGTGTCTCTTGGGTTTTGCAAAGTAATCGCTATTCAGGTAAAGTTAAAAAGTTTCTAATTTAGAATTTTTATTTAAAAATTTTCAATGAGGTTTATCGGTTTATCCCACTCAAAATTGCATTATTGATCCTAACTTATACAAAGTATAAATTTAATGGCATTATTTTTGTTTATACTTCGTCTACTTCCTACTATAGTCTCCTTACCTATATGTACAACTTTTTCTTAAACTTTGACAAACTTTTTCAGCATACCGTCGCATGAATTAATAGTTTTGGTGTTATTATTTAGGTTTTCAGCATATTACAGGATGCACTACAACACTGCCTTCCTCATTGCACACTGAAAAATATTATGTAAACTACCCAAATATAATTATTACCCCCCTTCTAAATTTGAATGGGGTTTTAGGAAAAGCATGAAAAGGTACCTCAATCTATTCTAAAACATGGCTACTAAGCACACAAAACACAAAAAAACTTTCACTTTTCCAAAAACACTGGCAGGCGTCGCGCGCGGTCCGTGTCGCGAGCATGCATTTTAGACGTGTGCCGGTCGCTCCGACCCAGCGGTCATTGAGAGCGCTCAAAACTACGGTATGTGCGGAACCGGCCGGCGAGCATACGAAACAACTATACTCCTTCCAACTCGAAAAGACCTAACTCCTATTATTCTAAAACCGACTCCAGCTTTTATGGAACTCCCTGGACGTGGCGTCCTGTCGAATTTGGCGTCACGTCGGGGTAATTGGGTTACGTTACGTGACGGCGGGGAGCGTCACGCGCGGGGCGTGCCCTAATTACTTTCGCTATGCGAAATTCCGCGGAATTAAAAATATAGGGATTCTTCTATTGTAAACTTTTTATATGTCGATATTTTATGAATGATTAGATTTATCAATTTATATTGCTGAAATATTGGCCTATAAACTAAAGTTACAGCAACTTAGAATTCTTTTTCATTTTTTTTGATAACTACATACATATATTCTAAGGCACACAGCATCACAACTGCGATTCATTGCAAATGAGTATTGATGTTACCAACAAATGACGCAATGAGCTTGTTAATATAACTCTGTCATTATTTATATTGATTAACATACTAGCTGTGCCCCGCGGTGTTACCCGCTGTTTATTAGGGGAAAAATGTAGCCTATCTGGGCTATGTGTTAATCCAGGGTGTCAGCTAAGTCCATACCAAATTTTGACGTGACGAAGTAAGAAACATACACACTCACAAAGTTTCGCCTTTATACATAATATTAGTGATGTAGATTAAGAGCACTTACCCGCCACAGTTATCGATATGTCCTTAGAAAATAAGATGGTAAATACAAGAGTCAAGTTTATTTACCGAACAGATAACTTACCAAATAAAAATAGTAATGCCGACGCGCGACATTGCACGGCGGCGCCGTCAGGTTTTTCTATAAACAATAAAGCAATATTGGTTCACCAAACAAGTACAAGGATGGTATGACGGCTTGCCCATAGGTATGTATTAATTATTTGTACTAGAATACTAAGCCGTTAGTACTCGGTTCGATTAGCAGTTATTGTTCAGAGTGAGAAACTCACATTTTGGTCGGATGCAGTTAAAGTAGTTTAATGTTTAGAAGTATGTGGCAATCGTTGTTGGAAAAATAATGTAGGAATGTAATACAGACAAACTCACATTAATATAAACAATATTTTTTATAGAGCTTTTACATTACAAATGATAAAAATCGACATAACGCTTGTAAAAGGCCTTTATATTTTCTCACATAAATTAGTTTTTCATTATCATTTGACAAAATGAAATCAAGCTTTTCATATAGTTCTCTTTATCCTTATAACCAACCATACTCAGCCATTAACAAATTAAGACATTCAAATATTTGGAACGCGCTATTCCCACGATTCATATTTTCACCTCTAACCTGCAGCCATTTTGACTTAACTGTCAAAACGACATTTAAGCGGGAAACGACATCCAACCTTACGTGACCTCCGCGACTCTCTAATCTTATGGTGCGCTAATAGACCGGGAGGGGTCAGCTCGCGTGGTCCGCGTTGGAGTAATTGCCGAGCGAAATAACACAGGTGTGACTAACACTTTAACGGTATTTCTTAGTCGCTATTTCGTCTCGGTACGACATGTTAACTTGTGTATTGCTATTTTGTAATGGTATGACGAAATACATTTATTGTTTTTAAGAATACATGGGTTCAATACTTTCTTAGTCAATACGAGTACTTAGTGTTCTAACAGAGACGGTAGTTTATTTCTTTCGCTATACAATTTTAATACTAGGACACTGATATTTAAAGGTTGTTCTGATATTCTTTCTGGTTATAATTTTACAGTTAAAAAAACCATGCTATTTTCCATGTTAACCCTAAAACACATGAATCCTACTTACCACCCTTCATTCATGATCGCACATCCATTCAACAACTTAAGTAAGTTTTTTTCTCTAAAAAATCCCTTTATATTCACAAGTAGGGGAAACGCAACCATTTTACCTCGAACCTTCGTTTTCCACTTAACCGAACAAGCGCGGGTCCACGATATATTGGCATTTTATTGTGACGGTCACTTTAAACGGAAGTAAGTCTGATTTACTGCCTAAAAGAATATCTCTGACGATATGCATATGGAAAATATGCTTTTAGAAACAGGATGGAGAAAAGGGTTAAAAGTATTATAGTTCAAAATGATTATAGCAAGAAATGGGATATTAACGATAGTTTAGAAGTACGAAAAACGTAAAATATACTGAAATCATTTCATACGCGGCATTTTTTACAATTCAATCTCGTTAATTAAAAAATAATATGAGGCCTTCCAAATTTAAACACGCCGTCGCCGCGCGAACAGGACAGACAGTATTCGACTGGCGTCATTTGAATTTCGAACCGCGCGCTGCGATTGGCCGCCGGCCAGCGCGGAAGGCGTGGGGCGGCCGCTCATTGGTGGGCGTGGTAGGTGTAAATTCTGGGTCAGTGATAGATATAATAAATTATGAGAATATGCGGGTTATGATCGTAGCGCTACGGAGCTACGGCGTAGCACTAGAATATATTATAGTCACCCGTGACGATGAAAAGTTCTCTAAAAGTGTGTATGTAAAGCCCAATATTGCATGGAACAACTTGCATCAAAAGCTTTATGTTGGGAAGTTATAACCATTTTCTGCCTTAAGTCTCAGTTTCTGGCTGAGTTGCGATCATCGCTCACCCTAGAATAGATATGACGAACGCCGTATATATAGATTTAAGTTAGGAAATTCTTAAAACGATTAGAGTACTTCAACTTTCAAGTATACTTGCTGTAGCCATTGAAAAAAAAATCACTTGAAAACTAGTATATTATTTCAGTATTAGTATATTATTTTTTTCTTCTATATTATTAAACTAGTATTTTATTTAGTGGAATGAAAACTTTAGTGACTACTAACACCTATAAGTATGAATACAGAACGAAGCTGAAGGCCCTTGTGTCGAATCGTCTCAAATATTAATGATGAACCTGCGAATCAATACAAAGATATAAATAGGTAGGTAGTCACTTTAACATACAAGCTCAACATCGAAACATTGTGAGTATAAATAAATGTCTGACAAAAATTTTTTGGTACAGGCTCTTATTTTTTACTTTTTTTGCACAATCATCAACTAATACCTACTCATCAAGAGGATGCTAACGAGCTTAAGTACCACGGATTTATCTTCTGTATTGTGGGAGTTACCTTCCGGCTCCAGCATCAGATCAGATCAGTGGTACCATAATATTGCATTGTCACCAAACCTACATAAGTGTGCTAATTAAATTTCATCTCAATAAAATAAAACAACTAAAACGGGTTATATCGCGTATACTAATTAAAACTTCATCCCGACGTGACTTCATCTCAATAGACTGAGGAAAAAATACTTAGGTAGATTGCATGTTAAATGAATGTAATTAATAAATATTACAGAACTATACAAAAATTGTCTGAGACTCACGGTAAGCTCAAGAAGGTTCGTGTTGTGGGTACTCGGCCAACAACATAGGTATACTTGAATACATAGAATATACCAATGACTCAGGATCAATTGCCTGTGCTCATCACACAAATAAATGCCCTTACTAGGATTTGAACCCAAGATCGCCGCGCCGGTTTCATAGTCAGGCTCACTACCCACTAGGCCAGACCCTTCGTCGATACGATTTTACTAAATTAATTACTTACGCTCAATAATTAGTATAAATATCATATTTAATACCAATTCAAATCTTTTCGTGAGAAAAACATAATTTAATTGTAAGATACTATTGTAAACGTAAAATGAGAAATCATCCACGTTGGTCGATATATATATATATGAATTTACTTTAAGTTAAATATATGCCCATTGCAGGGCCCGAACGCAGAACTTCCAGCTTCATAAGCAGGGTCACTACCGACTAATCGAGTCGTTAAGTTTACTACTTTTGATAGATAAAATGTCGATAAGATGTCGATTATAAGTGACGGACAGTATGGTTGTCATTTTATCGTCTCTCACGCTATCCGTCACTTTCGCACTCACAATACTCACATACTTGTTGGAAAGTGACAGATATTGTGACAATTGATAAAAACCCGACCATATTAGGCTAACAGATGTGCTGGTAGGTACCGTACCGCGAACATCGAAGTTCGTATATTTCGGGCATCTTTCTCTTTTACTCCAATTAAGGTGTCATTAGAGTGACAGAGACAATCGTCCGAAATTTACGACTATCGGTGTTCGCGGTAGCGCCTCTGTACCCTTACCATGATTTGTGACATTGACGTTTTCGATAACGAGTATCGAGTTTACTATCTGTGCATCTCGCTTGTACTACTTTAGTGCGATGAGATGCACAGATAGTAAACTCGATACTAGTTATCGATAACGTCAATGTCACAACTCATGGTGAGGGTACTGCCCCACCGACAAAGTTGGTTGGCGCGAGTGTCACGTCTTCTGCCAATCGATAGCCGGCGAGGTTCCACGACACTCGGGACATCTACATTAGCGAGATGAGATGAGCTTTGAGGATTCTCTAACCCGACCACTCTACAAGAATAATAACTCTACCGGTTACCAATTTCAGTAATGGCTACCATCATCAAAACACAAAATAAAAAGTATAATTAATCAGTGCAGGGTCGCGGGGTGTCGAGGCTATGGAGTTTGTCAGGGACTTGGGTCGTCGACTTAGGGAAACGTGTTGCGTTCCTCGCTCAGGGTTGTACCTGGTTCAACAAATTTCCTTGACAATTTAGCGTGGCAACGCTGCTAGTGTCATGGGGACGTTTGAGCCGGCTTCGGTCCGGGGTGGTCTGTGTAGTTGTTGTTGTTGATGACAAAGCCTGCGGCGGATTTCAACTTGTACCTATTAATATGTGACGAACCCTAAAAAAGAGTAATTTTATTACTAGGTTCGATATATACTTAAAAAAAAAACTCACTCCTTAAATAGTAAATCTTAACGAATTTTGCTAAACGTATTAATAAAAAGACTCAAGCTTATTGCGAAATATGTTTAAATTGGCGTATTGTACTGTAGTACACTACAGGCTGTTCTCCGTAATTATACGGATAAGCGCCTATTTTGCGTGCTGGGATATTATGTTATTCCAGTCAGCAGACCTCAACTCTTAACACACTTAACAAGGAATACTACAAAACTTTGATGTTGAGTATGTACTCGTAGTATGTCGGGGATACTCGGGCAACCTAGTTACTCAGCCCTGTGTGGAGCCTACCAGCTGCATTTCAGCACCACGCCAGCAGCTGTTTCTTCTGTCTCTGGGTATCCTTGGCACAAAGGGCTGTCTGTTAGCTTCAGCTACTCGTAGCTTCGTACTCGCTTCTGTTTGTTATTATAAAAAAAATACGCGAATTACATATTATGCGTGCGAGAGTAAGCTTTACGCCATCACGCTTGAATCTGGAGCAGCCCAAGTGGAGAAGTACCTCCTCCTTACAGAAGACCACAGCCGTAATAGCACTGCTACCTTTCAGGTATGTAGTGTAGTGTTCCTGATGCTGAGTAAGGTTCCCAGAGCATAAATGCCGGCAACGCGCTTGTGACTCCCTTGGTGTTGCGGGTGTCCATGGACGTCGGTAATTGCTTACTACTCGTCTACGTCTGCTCGTTTGCCGCCTATGTCATAAAAAAATCAACATATCTACCGCCAATATGATTATTTTCTAAATTTACAATATTAACACATTCGCTGCCACCCCCTCCAAAAATGTATGGAAATGAACGCACATGTGCGTCGGTGGCAGTGAATGCGTTAAGGTACATAAAAAATACGGCGTGGTTACTTAGTTACACTACTGAAGGCTTCAAATAAGCCAAGATAGATCGTCCTGGCAGCTAAAGTTGGTTAGCAGGAGTGTCACGTCCCGTGCCAATCGATACCCGGCGAGGCGCCGCGCGCGGGACGTCTTTATCACTGAGATGCCCTTTGATGAAGATCTCATAGCCCAAGTTGTAACCTTATGGTGTTTAATACAACCTTTGTATAGTAAATTAAAGATACTTTCTGAATGTGAGGCAAAATATCTATTCTTATAAAAACTGCCAATGAATAACTTTTAAGAACTTTTAACTTAAAAAAATGACATTATAATAACTTTTCATTAAATAACTTTTTCAGTTTTCCATTGCTACCTACTAGAATTTAACAAAAGATGAAATGTGAATGACTTGTCACATACCCAAAATACACAACACTATAGCTACCTTTGGTGGTATATCAGTTTTATATTGTACAGAGCCTTTTTCAGAAAATAGCGCATAGCATCATTAACTAAATGAAAAACAAAGTATGTCTTCCAGTATATGTATGACGTTTATGCTTTTAAGTTGTATATAATCGGTGCTATAAATTTTACACTGCCATGTATTTATTATTGTCTTGTTTTGCGACCAATATATTGGCGGTAGGCGTGAAGTCCTGGAGGTTTGGTACGTGCCTCACGTCGCCAAGTGAATCGACATGCCGTTCCACAAAACGGCGGGGTTTGTTTGAAAACTCGTGTCGGTTAAGACTTTATTTTAACACTACAGGGCAGACGATGCCCAGACTCTCACGTGCCTAAGATGCATTACCTGTAACGTTAGTATATTGTATTGATCAGTAAACTTTGCTTTCACATTTTCAAATGCTTGATTGATTTTGGAGCATTTATCCAAAGTGACAAAACTTTTGAGAAACATCGCTAAGGCAATTTACGAAGTTACAATGTCGACTTATAGAAGAAAGTTAATCAACAAAAAAGGAAAATAATTTCGTAACTAAAAATAATTTTGTGAATTACTTCCATTTTTATTCTTTGGAAATTAAAAAGAACTCTTTAGCAATAGATCCCTTTTCTCTTATAAAGATATTTTGGACTCCATTCATCATCATCATCATCATCATCATGTCAGCCGAAACACGTCCACTGCTGGACATAGGCCTCCCCCAGAACGACGCAAGAAGACCGATCCTGCGCCTTCCACATCCAGCGGTATCCCGCGACTCTAACTAGGTCGTCGGTCCACCTTGTGGGAGGCCTACCTACGCTGCGTCTTCCAGTTCGTGGAACTCCATTATAATATCTTAAAAACATGAAGTTTGAAAAACAGAAAAAACCAGATTGCAACCCGCGTGAGTAATTACAAAAAAGTTAAACTATAAAGTACGGTCAACCGAATAAGTAAAGCTACTTATTTCAATTTTAGAAGGCAGATTACTTTTAACTTAATTGTAGGTAGACTTGAAATAGACTGGAATATGAAGATGTCAAGATAGTAGAAGATCGATCTAAGTATCACAATCCAGGTGTTGGTGGGATGACTGCTGGTCTGTATCGAGGCGAGTGGACGTGACTCCCTTACAGAACGTCTACCATGGTTGACATTTTATCGTCTATCGCGCTACCCGTCACTTTCGCATTCACATACTTGTTAGAACGTGACAGATATTGTGACAAGTGATAAAAACCCGACCATATTAATAGGCTAGCAGAAGCTGGCACTCCCTATAGAATTATTAACAAACAGGTACCAAAATAATTAATATAGATTTATTAACACAATATATTGATACCCAATTAAATAGTAATACCCAAACATGGATTTGATCTCTCTTTGTCAAAATATGTTTTTCCATATCGATAAAATTTGGATTCCAATTATTTTACCGCCTGCACTCCTTAATATCGTTCTATATTGTTTTAGTACATATTTCGTTAAAAATGGAAGAAATTCGCTCACACTCGCCGGGTCGTTAGTAAAGGAGTCACGTCTCCGCCAATCGATACGGTACGGAGCGCGTGGCTACCAGCCTCCCGAGGCTTCGCTGGCATCTGCGTATTTGCACGAAAAATGTAAGGAAAAAAAGAGTACCTATACAAAAGTTTTACTTAAATATAAAAATCTACTAGATCTTTATGAGCTTTTACTTGATAATGTTTTCCTCCACAGAAAAGTTATTTCGATATTAACTTCCTATAAACTCAAAATGAGACCTTGGCTTTGGGAGCCACCAAGGATGGTGCTGTTCGTTTATTGAGCCTTCCGTGAGTCTCAAACTTAGATAACTCATGATGGATAAATCTACAAATGTTACAATGTTGTTCTGTTGTTAACCAAATCATTTTTTATATCGTCATAACATGTTGGATTATATGTTTCGTGTGCAGTTTTGGAAGAGGCTTGAAGGTTTCAGCCCTTCATACTTGGCGCGCCGTCAATCGATAGAGTCCACTAGTCCAGCGCTCGGAGACAAGCGCTCAAGAGAGATAAATTAATTCTAAGTATGCAAGCTACAAATTGCCGTTTTAAGAATTTTCTTTATGCCCACAACTAAACCTTCTGCCTGCTGCAATTTAATTACGACTAAGAATATGTTTCCAACTGTGGGATGAATATATTATCTGAAAGACGAAATATAGTGATTTGTGTAGGTCGTAAGCAAACGTTATTCAATTTCACACGACTGTAGTTCCGATGGAACTCCAGTACGCATAGTTTCCTAAACAAGGCGCCATATTCTGATATTACTTAGGTGTCAATTTCAAGTTTTTTTATTTTATTCTATTCAGTAAGTCGTGCTACTTAGTATATTTTAACTGAATCCAGCTCAACATTTTTTACCGGAAAAAGTACATATTCGTTGTCAAAAACGGATGTTCATTTGAAGTGAGCACCTACTTAGTAGTAGTTAAAATAAGTCCCGCCGAGTTTCTTGCCGGTCATAAAAGTCAAAATGCTTTTCGGATCAGAGGTGTAGGGTTAGAACCGGCGTAGTTTTATTTTTTTCTTCCTTTGTAACTAACTATACTTGGCGTGTAAAAGTGCCCTTGTGGCCTACTTACTGAATAAGCGTTTGAGTTTGAGATTGAGTTTAACAGTTTCAAAGCATAATGCCCGGCAACTCGCTAAATAATTTTCATCATCACGAGTGGTTCCTGTTATATTTTGTGTAAAAGCCAGTTCAAAGGCTCTGGGCTCGTTAGTAGGTTGGTCACGTCTTCGCGAATCGATACCGGGTGCTCGTGCCAGCGGCGCCACCGGCATCTGTGCGTAGCCGAGCCACGCTTATCTGGCGCGCTATTGTCGGAAGTTTAGTTTCAATTCTCAGATTGCTCTGTAATATTGACGATTCTCGGCTGAAGTTCAGTTTTATAAATTGAGTTTAAAATATTAAAATTAGTGTTTTGTGTATTCATAACTTGAATCAAATTAGAATAAGATCGTTATTTCAGCTTAAGTATCTACCTCATATACCTAAATTTAAATATATGAATGTTCATTAGATATGTGCCGTTAAATGAGTGATTTGCAGAATAGCTGACCCAAAAGTGAAGCCGTAATTTATCTTTTTGATCCATTTTCTTAGTAACGAAAATGATAAATTTTAAAAAATATTTAAGTACTAAAATTAATCAATTCGTCCAAATAAATATGATACGAGTATGACTATATTTTTTAAGGAACCTACGTAAATATCGATAACTAAGTGGCCGAAATATAGGGCACCTTTACTTTTTTAATTCACAGTAAGTACTTAAGTACAGTCAGCAACAGAAGTACCTAAGCGGTTGACATGTTCAAAATTAGCTTACGTCTTTATTGTTAAGATAATAAGAGCGTGTTAAGATTATTGTCCACACATGGCCCGCTTAGCAACTTCTACTGCTGACTGAAATAAAATATGCTTTCTGAATATTCTTACTGTTTTACCGATATGTTGAATATCGCAAGTATTAAATCTCTCAATTACATCCCTGTTCCGGTCGACCTACCTAATCCTAGGTGCTAGGTAGGTACCGTGACGTGCAGTAACCTTACCATGAGTTGTGACATTAACGTTTTCGATAACGAGTATCGAGTTTACTATCTGTGCATCTCGTTCGCACTAAAATAGTACAAGCGAGATGCACAGATAGTAAACTCGATACTCTTTATCGAAAACGTGAATGTCACAACTCATGGTGAGGGTATAGAAGCTCAAGGCACTCGGTATGGGCGCCACGCACGGAGAGATACCCGCGCCCCCGGCGTTACGTTGGCTTATTAATCCTGGTTAACAACACATTGTAACTAATATGAGCATTATACGGCTATACAGTAATATAACATAAGTATAAGAATGTGTTAAAAGTGTCCAAGCGCTTAAACAGCGTTATTCGTATCCGCCTTGGAGGATTAACTGATGGAGGTGCAGTAAGTTATTTTTAATATGCGTTATTAGAAGTTTAAGGAGAAGCCTCAAGAGTCTTAATCTTAAGAAACAAAAGTTCAGGTGAAGGATCTAATATTGTTCCGTCAGGTGGTCACCAAATGGTGTTTTCATGTGTAATACTCCAAGTTTATTTATCTCTGCATTGATATTTCCAAAATCGTAGAAATTGAAAATATATATATATATGACAAATTTGCGATGGGAAAAGTTATTGTCGTCCAAAATTGATAAAACTAATTTTACTACCAATTTCCTTTAGAATTGGAGTTAAAGAAATATTTCAAGTCCACATTATGCACGGAATATATTTATAAACTTCACTAAGGCCAATAAAGGGGATCGAGAGCGGATCAAGATTCACAAATTTAAGAAAGGAAGGAAAAAGGTTATGAGCCCGAGCGCGAGACAGACGGACGGACGGCGCAAGAAATCATTATTGCAACGGAATCCATACAAATAATTGGCCCGTAAACATGTCAGGGCGGCGTCTCTGCCATGTGTATTAACGGTAGGGTTGCCACTTCCCAGATTTATTTGTTATTAATGTTATGCATAGTGGTTTAACAGACCAGCACTCAAAGGTTTTTAAAACAATAATATGAGTATTTAAGTTTTTTTGTTAACGAGTTGATTTTGTATCTAAACTTTCGTGAGTCATTGTAATATTTTATGAATGATAATAACGGCTCTGTTTACGTTTATTTAGTCACTCGCGCGACATGTTTCGTTTAATATAGGTCCCCGTTTTAAAGCTCATCGCATGTCACGCGAGTGATTAAATAAACGTGAGTAGACCCGTTATTATCATTTTTATTACAAAATACAAGTTGTTATCATTGATTCGTATCATTATCCAAGCACAGAGAGTGCCGAACCCCCGTCCGCGTCGCCGCGCCGGTACATACAATATTAATGACGACAGTAAAAACTAAGTCTCAAAGAAATCGTTAAATGATTATTAAATGATTATTTGTAAATCATACCATTAAGTAAGCAGATCAAGTTTAATCATTTAACATCTCTGAGCCCTTTTTTTCCTAAAAACCAATCAACACTATAAATCAAATTCCGATTGATATCAGCAAGTGCGTGTGGTATGCGTATGCGCCGGTGCAAAAATCTTGCGTCAGATATTATCTGCTATCTAGTTTAACTTGTTCATAAAAACTAACCTGAACCTGAAACCGGTAGCAACATAGGTATGTCGCTGACTTCTGATACATTATCCAAATATTGTTCCTTGGAATAACATAAAAATAAGTATAAATACATAAGTATGTAGGTATTGCGAGACGGATTTAGGGTTGGAAAACTTAATAATTCCGTTGTCACCTACAAGGGAAGGCCGCGTGGCTTGATACCAATCCAAAAAGCTCGGGGTACTCATTAGAGTGAGGATATACTTTATTCAGGGGCAGCGACTACTTCTAAACAAGTCCCAAGTCCCATACGGAGTTCTGTTTTCGCCTTTGGGCAGGATCAGCCGGTTGTGAGTTTGGGCACTTAGACACGGTACAAACTGTGCACTGTGCACTTCGTTGACGATCCCGAACACACGACAGATATTGAACTTTTGAGCTAAGGAGAGACTTTACCTTTGATGTGTATTCTATCGCTTGAACAATGTGTTGTGCTCTGAAGAATTGTTCGACATGATGCCTACGGCCATTTCATATCACCGCGCCGATCGCCATCAGCAGGGTGTTCACCCTCGCATTCCGGAGCGTTTTCTTCCCGCGGACGCTCCGACTGTGGAATGAACTTCCTGCCGGGGTTTCCCAAGAAGTTACAGTACGGTTCTTAAAAAAAGGAGTCTTAAAGGGTAAGCAGCATTTTTTTTTTTTTTTTTTATGACACAGGCGGCAAACGAGCAGACGGATTGCCTGATGGTAAGCAATTACCGTCGCCCGTGGGCACCCGCAACACCAGGGGAGTCACAAGCGCGTTGCCGGCCTTTAAGGGGGGTTGGAGCTCTGGTAACCTTACTCACCATCAGGAACACAACACTACATACCTGAAAGGTAGCAGTGCTATTATGGCTGTGGTCTTCTGTAAGGAGGAGGTACTTCCCCAGTTGGGCTGCCCCAGATTCAAGCGTGATGGTCATCGCTGTGCCCTACCTCTCATTGTTGGACGTAGTTTAAGGACATACCCGGGTCCAAAAGCATAAGTGAGAATTCTCTGGTATTGCAGGCGTCCATAGACTACGGTAACTGCTTATTACCAGGGTCCGTCTGGTTGCCACTGTCGTATTATAAAAAAGGAACGAAACAAAAAACTCGAATTTTCAGGGAGGACGGGGAAAATTCTGATTTTAAATACATAGATTACTCTGATTATTTTTAAATAGACTCGAACTTGAGTAGAACTAGCCCCAAAAACAGATTTACAGTTCTGTTCTGTTCTGTTTGGTAATTAATACGGTATTAGCTGCCAGACGCCAGATATAGTAAAATAATTACGTGTATGTAACAAACTATACGACCTGCAAATTCTAATTTTAGATGTTTCCCTTTTGGGTTTTAAAGTAAGACATAAATTAGTGAAATCGTAGTAACGTATGACTTTAAGCGTGTATATGCAATTAATATATATGCTTTAATTAACGAGCACTGTGATAAAAATTCTTATACTTACCGACACTGAATCGACTTGTTTTTAAGAATATTCAATGATCGGAAGCGAGTCCAGTGTTGGGCAGCCCTGGCGCGGCCCCGAATCCGTCAATGTCGTATCAATAGAGCGGCGCGAGTTTTTCGCCGCTGCCGACGCGCAGCGGCCATTGTGCCCACGCGCACAAACATGTTTCAACTAAAAACTTCCTAGACTCTCACCCATTTAAGTATAAACATTTCTTACCAATAACATTCAAGGCATATGAGTATATTTTTGCATTGTCAGGCAAAGGGCTTATCCATAAATCACGTCACGTCATACTAGATTAGAAAGTGGGGTGTGAAAAAATTATCATGCGGCGGTAATGTCAACTCAAATGTTGAATACTTTGATATCGTTGCTGCTAATACAACATTGAAGAATAATTAAGATATTTTTGTGTAAGGTCAATGCCTTAACCCCTCGAACGTCTTGTTCCGTATCCGTCACAACCCGTTTGGATTTCATTGTTTCAACAGCAAAAATTTGACAGCGGCATTCCAGGGGTTAATATAGGGTCAATGGGAAGTCCCATTGACCCTATATTAAAATTTCCTTTAAGAAAGAAATCAAAAATAGATTTCTTACGCCAAGCTGTATTCTATTTCAATGCAAAAATAAACATTGAAAAAAGAATGAAAAAATCTTCAATAAGTTTCCCGACAACACAACACAAGTTTTTACTTAATTTTACGCCTCATAATAACTACTTGTGCGCTAAAATGGCGATAGACGATCGAGTGATGTGATGTCAGACGGAAGTGGATAGTCTTTTTTCCACTTCTTCAAAAACGCGCGATCTCAATATCTGACAGGATAGCTAAGCTCTTATAAACTGTTGCAAAATTGTCTGCCAATGTAAATGTAAGTTTGAACATGACTAGGTATGAATTTTTAAGCGTCGAGTAGTGATTCGTCACATATTAAACATACTGGTATTACTAGGATTTGAACCCACGACAATCGGCTTCATAGGTAGAGACGGTAGAGTCACTACCCACTAGGCCGGACCTGTCGTCAAATGATTCTTAAAAATATATGACTATTATATATTTTATTAGTATAGTTTAATAAACTATCCTTATGACTTAATATTTATTTGCGATAATAATGATTTATTTGCGAACGTTTCAATGGTAGATCGCAAGCATAGCCTACAAATTTTCCGGATATTTTTAACATGATTACCTATAATTTTCTGCTCTTTGTCAATCTACTTTAAAAGCATGTAAAATGGTTAATATTATTCGACAGAAATAAATGTAAAATACTCTGTCAATCCTGATATATCATCAAGCAACGCACACGCCGCGATCAATACATCGATCGTTAGTTCGGCATCCGAAAGACAGGTGGCGCCATTGTTCAATGTAATTATATCGTAATTAATGTACGCTTTAATTAAACGACTCAAAGCCATCAGATAACTCCCGGCTTATTGATGCACCAATTAAAGTCATTAAAAGTACCGATCGCTCGATACAGACTTAATACGCATAACAAAAACAAAAGCATTATCCTAAGAAAACGTTTCAGTACCCAATGTACCCATAGTGTATTTATGACGAGATTACTGCACTTGCTGCGCTGACCGTGGACCGTGTGATTAATAAAAACGTGTTATTACGCAATTATCAGTTCAACTTTATGTAGTTGGTATATTGTACCGTAAAACGGGGTGAGTGGGTTTCGGAGTTTCGGAGTTGAGAGGTGGATTACGAATGGGGAGAGAAGGTTTGAGAGGGGGGTGAGAGGGGATTTTAAGGCTACCGCTACAAAAATAATGTATTCCAATTTAAAATGGAGCTATAGTATACGCATAATAAAAGAAATCGATCCAACAATCTTCCATTATCACCTTTGTATGAAAACCCGTCTCACCCCAAATACGAGGCACTACGGGGTGAGGTGGATTTTCGTATTTATCGTTAAAGTTATAAAATGGAACTACACAAACTCAAAAAAAATGGAATTCATACCTCCGAAACACTTTTTTGTATATAAATCAATGTGCCACATACAAAAATAAACTTTTATCCAGGTTTGAACTTCGATTTCCACCCAACTCACCCCGTTTTACGGTATAGTAAATAATGAAATTGTGATTGTTTATATTCTGATGATTGCCTTTATAACTGATGTAATGATTTCATATCAAAATTAAGTTTTAGTATTTAGAAATCCATATAAAAAAACGGCTAAGTGCGTGCGGTAGATACATAGATTTATTACTGAGAGTTCCGTACCTTTATACGGTACGATAAAAACATCATACGAAAATTAGTACGATATAATCAATGAAATAAGTTCCACTTTTAATATGAAGGTCAACTTGCGCTGACCGGAAAAAATAATTTTCCATTAAAATATGCTAGACGTTCATAATGAATCCATATAAACAACAACATTCTAATATATTAGTGGCCTGTACATACAATATACACTAATATTATAACGGTGTAAGTTTGTGAATGTATATGTTTGTTACTTCTTCACGTCTAAACGGCTAGAGCGAATTCTGACACCCTAGATTAACATAAGGCTACGTTTTTTCCCTAATAAACCGCGGGTAACACCGCGGGCGGGGCACAGCTAGTAACTGATAATTGATCAATGAGGTATTCCCTACGGGTACCAAAAAGAAAAAAAGCGCTAATGCATTTCAAATTTCATATTTACGTATTCCTAATCTTAATTAAAACAGTAACAATACTCATAAATAACGTTTTCTCCCTCCGTTACTCACTCCATCAAAGGCATTCCGTGTCTATGAAATAAATCCACATTGAAACTAATTCAAACAATAACTCGAGGATAGAGAAAAACAAGCAACAAGCCGCCAAACACTGTCCAATAAATAACAAAATGAAATCTAAAATCATCACCTTTTAAGTCTGCACAGCAGCAGTACCTTTTATCTTTTGAATCTCGAGATAAGGGAGTAGTAAATCAAAGACGGACGCTTTTTCCAGCGCCATTCTTATTCATTAATGCTTTAAATAAGCTGGAAAAAGAGCTTGCGAGTGGGGGGTTGACATAAACCGTTTGGACGCAAAAAGCGAGATTCCTACGTTTACCATAAGCCTGTAAAAAGTGGATGGAAGCTGATTTTCTGTAATACTGGATACGCGGCCTTGGGGGCAAGGAACCCTATATATTTCGGGGGCTGGGCTGGTACGGTTCGGGGCAGTAATGGAAAATTCATCCCTCTAGTTAATACCAAAATAACCAAATAATGTATGTAATTTATCAATGTATTAGCTTTTACTCTTAATTTTCTTATGATCTACAGATGGATTCATCACATCACCTCTTACCAACCGTGCTGAAGGCTGTGAACCATAAAAGATATATACAGAGGGCGTGACATGTATGTGTGCGTAAATACATATTACATCGTGTCCAAACCTCAATGGCAACAACAGCAATTACCAACGAAATCGAATGAACAATCGCCCGCCGCTCACAAAGAGATCGCAAATGCAAAAAAACCTCGCAATTATTTCACTCAAACAGTAATTTCGTGTCATTGTTCTTGAGAAATCCCAATTATATACAATTACTTGTATATGACATTGTGTTTCAATGGCTCTCGATCGATAGCGGATCGATGCCTCGGATTGCTCGGATGCCGCGCGCAACTTAACTTAGAGGAAAAAGTACTACAATGACTTGGAAGGCCCTCCAAATAATATACTCCGTTTTAAGCATTCTGATGATCGATACTTGTAGGTGTGAAAAATGTTGTAGAACCAAGTACTAAGGTAGTTTTTAGATGTTCTGCGCTGGTAGAGCAAGAATGCAGTTCTGAATTTGTACTTTGATTGATAAGAGAATTAATATTCAACAAGTCGCTTAGTTGCACCAACATGAAGAAACGGGGCGTGCTGGTATACTTTACTATATAGCCATTGCTAATTAGCAATGCAGGCAATTTAGCGCTAGCAACTAATTAAAAACATTATATACAATGAATCAAGATCATAGTTTTTTATTGTACTACCCTCTTTTCAAAAATATTTGTCTTTAAAACCTACAAGTTTAAAGTTAAACAAAACAATACATATCTTTCTATTTATAAATATATACCTAGAGATATTTATATACAGGAAATGAAAAAAAAACATATATAATAAACATGTATAAAGTTTACAAAAACGCCTCCTTTAGTCTGCCTACACCAGAATATTTGTAGTGACACACAACATCAAATAAATATAAAAGTTTTGGTTCCGATTTTTCCTAATCCATCTTTCCTAAACGGATCCCCTCTATTTTTATAACACCTTGTATAGTCAGCAAGACTAATGTGACAGTTCAAGAAAATGTAATTAAATTGTAATTAAACTTTGAGGTACAGTTTTCATATTTCATATTTAGGCGGCATAAGCCAAACAGTTTTCGTTGCATACTATCTAATGACACTTAGATTGTATGTCTGATAATTACTGTTATTACGTATTTTAAATTACTTTAAATTTTACAAAAATATGTCAGTATTTATATAGTTCAGCGCAAAATGTATACTCTATATTTATACATGTTTAGTGTAATTAACGATTAATACGGTACTACTCACGTTTATTTAGTCACTCGCGCGACATGTTTCGGAGAACATAGGCCTCCATTTTCAAGCACTAAGAGTGCTGAGTGTCCGATCGGTTCGCCGCTCGCGTCACCGGCCCGTCGCGCACTAACGCGCGCCGCGCTGCCCGCGCCGCTCTTGATGTCAAAACTGGTTGAGGGCGGTCCGACACCGGAGCCGCTGTAGTGGTAGGACGCGGGTTCGAATCGTCCACCAACAACGATTCTAAGCACACCGAACTCACTGTGTCCACTAAACTGTTACAACACTCCCTAAGGTTTTGATGTTTCCCATAGATGGCAGGTTTCCATGCTGGCGGTACAGCCCAACCACCATCGCGATTAAAATTTGGACGGCGCCCGATCTCAATCGCTTCGCGTATTTTGCGTGGTACGAAACATTTTTCACGCACCAGCAGTCGCGCCTTATCAAAGCGAAGGAAATGGGACGGGCCCGCCTCATGAGCGTGCTCTGCCACCGCCGAGTTGCTGCAGTCCATATTCTTCACACTCCGAACATGCTCCAACAGTCTCGTGGACACGTTTCGTCCGGTTTCGCCTATATACGACTTACCGCAACTACACGGTATCTCGTACACGCCTAGGTTCCCCAGTGGATCTTTGTCTTTCGGAGAGCGTAAAACTTGCCTTATTTTTGTGTGGGGACGGAAAATTGTCCTAATGCAATATCTCCGGCGTAATAGGCGTCCAAATCCGTCCGTCACGCCCTTTATATACGGCAAGTATGCTGGAGCCCTCTCCGCGGTATGTCGATTTCGTGTAGAAGCCGCAAACGCTACTCGCTGGCTCTGCCTCCAATTGAATTGGACGCCTATTACGCCGGAGATATTGCGTTAGGACAATTTTCCGTCCCCACACAAAAATAAGGCAAGTTTTACGCTCTCCGAAAGACAAAGATCCACTGGGCAACCCAGGCGTGTACGAGATACCGTGTAGTTGCGGTAAGTCGTATATAGGCGAAACCGGACGAAACGTGTCCACGAGACTATTGGAGCATGTTCGGAGTGTGAAGAATATGGACTGCAGCAACTCCGCGGTGGCAGAGCACGCTCATGAGGCGGGCCCGTCCCATTTCCTTCGCTTTGATAAGGCGCGACTGCTGGTGCGTGAAAAATGTTTCGTACCACGCAAAATACGCGAAGCGATTGAGATCGGGCGCCGTCCAAATTTTAATCCCGATGGTGGTTGGGCTGTACCGCCAGCATGGAAACCTGCCATCTATGGGAAACATCAAAACCTTAGGGAGTGTTGTAACAGTTTAGTGGACACCGTGAGTTCGGTGTGCTTAGAATCGTTGTTGGTGGACGATTCGAACCCGCGTCCTACCACTACAGCGGCTCCGGTGTCGGACCGCCCTCAACCAGTTTTGACATCAAGAGCGGCGCGGGCAGCGCGGCGCGCGTTAGTGCGCGACGGGCCGGTGACGCGAGCGGCGAACCGATCGGACACTCAGCACTCTTAGTGCTTGAAAATGGAGGCCTATGTTCTCCGAAACATGTCGCGCGAGTGACTAAATAAACGTGAGTAGTACCGTATTAATCGTTTAATTATTTAATATGTCTCATGTAAGTTTAAATACAAATGTTTAGTGTACTACTATAAACAATACTTATCTAGTACTAACTATTTTTAACCTTTAATTTTAATCTCAAACTTATCGAGTCCATCTTAGTCTACAAGTGCGTGTACATTCGGCGCTGACTGTACTGCACAGGCTACCCCCGCCTTATAAGACTCAATGGCCTACAAAAACTTCAATGACCACTGGATTTATTATAATCACCAAAGAATACCGATAACGACGTTTTATGATTGTCGTTCACTAATTAGGTTTGGTTATGTTTTACTATACGTATTACATACTCGTACGGAACGTTTAAGTCGTTTCATTGTTTTGTTTTTCGGATTTTTTCCTGAGGCTGGCTTATTCGTTGTTAATCATATTGTACGTGTACTTATGTATACTACGAGATTTCCTTAATCGATCTCGCCGGAGCAGATAAGTTAAAAGAAAATCTAATCGTAAAAATCTTAAATAAATTGAATTATTACAGGATTTGTTCCATGGATTTCTCACTGAATACTTACGTTCGGAATAGCTGTAAGAAAAGTAATTTTCTAGGGTAAAACAAAATGAGAATTTTTTTCTGGCACTTCCACCAATCCGGGCTCCGGTACTTACATGTAAAATATGAGTTACCTTTACTTCAAACCTTCTTTATTTAGGATGTCTTTGAATAGTTAATTTAAAGAGGTCATTAAAATCATTTTTCATAAACTCTTTCAGAAAGTAAGATTTCAATAAGATGATCCTAAAATATGAAAAAAAAATTAAGTAATAATTTGCAAGATTAAAATAAAACTGTATATTGTATAAAGTCTGTTGTCTTGCTTTTGGGTCTTAGCCAGTGCTGGCAATACAATGCTGGCTCACAATCCGATATTTCTTCTATATGTGGGACCCGAAGACCGGCTTACAGACATTTTGAATTGAGAATTTTTCAAAAAGAATCTTAATTGGGAGTTCCACGAGTAGATTCAAACTTCCTTGCAAAAGATCGATCAAAGTTTGAGCAGACGCAAAACATATACCAGGCTTGCGGTTTAACCAAAAGGAGCGTATTATAATGCCCGTACTTCACACCTGAACCCAAGTATCAACCGTAAGTACTTTTTTGCCTAAAAATGAGACAATCTCCACGCTATTCCATATGGTTGAGATAATTTCATTTATTTTTTTTTTTGCATTCTCCAATGCCCCAAGAAGGCGCTATCCGTGAAAACGGGCAAAAAGTACTTTCAATTAAAATATTTATCATTTTCTCACTTACGCCGGTCTGCCGTTTGGCGTTGAGTTATTTACGAGGGTCCGTGCGGATTGAACCCGGAACATCTCTGTCAGAGAGTCATAAGAACATATACGTGAGGGCAATATGTACGTCTCGAGCAAAATTTGACGTTTGATTTCTTTACACCTCCAAAACTTATTACTCTTATTTTTTCTAACATCGCGGATTTATTACACCCCGTTTATTAATAATTAACAATTACAAACTACTTTTTTTTAGTCTACTTTAAATTTTATTTTTTAGATACTTTGCATTTTTTCATGATATTTTATGATGTTTCTGAAAACATTTGATAGATGATTGAAAGCGCCATTGAGGCCGAGTTACAACTAACAGAATAAATGTATTAAATGTGTAATATCGTGATGTTTTGTTTTTTTTTTTACCTAAGGGGAGCAAATTTAAGGATAATCGCTTGTACAATTTATATGAGTAATATTATACCTAGTACTATCAAGACTGCTGTTAACTTGTGAATGAGGAGAATTAGAAAATGAGGATGAATAGATTCGATTTTTTCTTCTCAAGAAAGGAAAGTCTAATTAACCGACTTCAAAAAAGGAAGAGGACTATTTCTTATGTAATTTTGATGTCGTAATAATATAGGTGCATAGCAATATAAACTGTACCTAAATATATCCGGCACCTGCCACCTTTTCAAATTAACTCACTTTTAATTAGATTGTATTCATACACTTTTCACAGCAGCAATCAAAATGTATCTTTGCCAGCGATCGTAACAGGACTTTGATCTTTACTCCTTGGTAATAGAGGTGCGATAGGCTTGTAGAGATGGATGAAACGGTAGACAAACGTGATTTATGAAGCGTCAAGAAGACAAGACAATAGTATAAACGCTGTAAAGTACAACGCACACTACCGCAGGGCAGTCTTGGAAATTATTCGATTTAGGGTTGGCACTAGGCCACTTACCTACTTCCTTCGAACAATTTGTATTACATTCTTGTCGATTTCTCGTAATAAAATTTAATTTATTAGTTGATTTTTGACTAGTGTTGGCATTTATATATATTAATCTTGCAAAGTTTCATACCAAAAAGTTTCGACAGATTTTCACATCTTTGATAATGTACTGGAGAACGTCACAGGGTCGTGAACATTCTACCATAGGCAGTTCAACCACTCTCCTATCTTACTTTTCTAACAGCAGTTTCTTTTTATCAGAGTTCTAACTAGAGAGAACTATTTTTTTTTACTATTTTTAACTAAACACACATTAGTTTGAGTTGTGTTTGCAGGTGTTAGAGAAATAAAACATATATTACTAAACATTAGTTTGGACAAAGATTATTTGTCCATATATTTATTTGCCAACATAAGAATTGCTCTAAAATATTTCATTCAAGAAAAGTAATCGTGCTGCAAGTATTCATTTGCAGATAACTTAATTTGTCAATAAATTATATAAAGAAGCTTAGAGTGACAAATTTTCAACTGTGAAAATTTAGTTTATAACAATTGGCTTAAAAAGTAAGATTCACTTTATTTGAATTATCATTGTTTACATTTATTTTCTGACCACTGAGACCTGACTGAGGACTATCTTCGTCATTAGTGCACTTTTTATAGCCCTTAATCATTTATCTATGAAATACCTGCTGGTTTGTAGTTTTGACATTTATTTGCTCATTATTATAATCTTAATTTTTTTGTTATATGGAATAGAGCTTTTATACAGTCGACTGGCAGCCCTGCCCCTCGCAAGATTGTTTTTACACCGAACTGCGAATTCATCGCATACATTGTCTTAGTATGGACAAAATAAGTGAGTCGGAACTACACGTAAGAAGCCGTCGCTCCACTTGTCCTGGGCCCTTTGAAGTTTCCTTTAGCAGCTTAAAAACAACCTTATAACCATACCCACAGGCTTTGAATTCATTATAAACCAAAGCTAGTCTGTTGTAATACAGCTTCAAAGGAAATTATATTATATCATAGCTGATATAAGATATAAATTCGCTTGTCATCTGAACACTTTTGATAACAACGCATTGAGGACAGGATAAAAACTGTGTGATGATCCAGGAGTAAGCAGAAACTTATTAAACCCTGACGAAGATGCCAATTGGCAATCGATTTCTTATTGCGACGGATTTATATATAGACTTTTGTTAATGGATTTGGAGGATTTCAGGAGAAAACAATAATAGAGTTACCTAGGTGTTGGTTCCACAGGTTTTCTTAAAGATCGACAGCAAATGCTAACTATCAGACTTTTCTAACTTCTAAATTAAAAGCTCTAACTTACAGCATTAGCAGATTCCCTTTATAAACCTACATCTTTTGTATGGACCGACGACATGGTAAAGATTGCAGGATGCGGGGGTGGCGCTAAACCGGTCACTGTGCGTCGCTTTGGGGGGAGGCCTATGTCCAGTAGTGGACATGCTTCGTCTGATATGATGATGATGAGGACATGACCTTTTGAATAACGCAGAAAAAAAGCCCATTACAACTGTTATCTTTAATTAAATAGGTATATAAGCTATGATTATTTCGTTAGAGAAGAGACTCCGATCCCACAGACAATCCCTGTAAGCCGTTTTGTGTGACATATGCTATATATCTAATTTTAACTACAACCTAGCAACAAATTGACAATTCGAATGCAGTTCTGAGTCTCTAGTGTAAGTTTTTTTTAAGTAAAAAACGTTTACGTACGCGTAAGTGATAATGTTATTTATATGGGAAACGCAAACGCGTTCGTATCCGCAACGCAAACGCAAACCGTCGCGTTAGTGTTTCCCATATAAATAACATTATCACTTACGCGTTCGAGACGTTGTTTTACGTCGAAAGAAACTTACACTAGTGCCTCTGATGTAGTTGAAGTACCTGTATAAAAACTCCCCTACGCAGTCCGCTTGTTATTTTAGTGGATTCCTGTCGGTAGCATAGCCACTGTGAACTTTGCTTCTGCTTAGATTCAATTAAATAATTAATTATTTCGGACTTGTGTCTTAATAACTAAGTTAGTGACACAGTGCAAAAAGAAAAACAAAAGATAATGCATACAGAGAAGATCAAGGTATATATACATACTAGGCTAAGTTGGCCACTGACAGGGGCAAGCAGGATAACCAACATATTCTAGTTAGCCCTACCAATAGTTAGTCCCAGTAGCGAGTGAGCAGATATAAGCTAATAATAAATAACAAATAATATAAAGCAATTAAGCTATTTTCTATAAGTTTGCTTATGACTCAAAAATATGTTACCTACAGTCGCTGTTCCTTTACGTCGAAAATTACCAAAAAAATCATCATCAACGGTGACTATGAGGACTATGGCTGACACATTTTTTTTATAATTAGACACTTTTAATACATTAAAAAGGGATTAACTAAATAAGCATGCAATAAATAGTTAATACATTCGTCGGTAAAAAAAAAAATGTATCGTTAACTTGTAATAGAAAACGGAGGAAATGCTACCATGGCCTTTATTTAGATTTCTCTAAGTTACATTATGATACGTGTTCTTGTTTATATTTTATTTTAAAATTAAATTTACGTCTTTTCAATATGCCATGTTTTTTAGGCTTAAAAAACAGCTCAGGATAGTTTATTTAATCCTCCATGCTTGCCTAATTTAGCCAGTGTCCATATTGTGAAAAAGCAGCCATCATTAAAAGCCTAGACAACTAGCCTGCAATATATGTGGAGTCGCCCCAACCAAGTCCAAGGCGGATTAGTTATGATTTACGAGGCGCGAGGAATTTCTGCGCCATTACAGACCCCGGCGCGGCCATTAGTGGGCCACACGCATAGCGGGATGTGGCTCCAAAAATCTAAGGGTTCACAGGTTAATTCATTGTGAACAGGATAGACGAAAAAGAATAGTTTTTTGACAATGAACTTATGTGTTGTGTACCATAAATTACACATGACCTTTCATAACTCTTCAGATAGAAAGAATCTTCTGGGAGTTTTTAAAACTCATATACCTATATCCTGTAAGCGTTGTATATATATTAATGCATGTATACATGTATGTAGTAAGCATGGTGTGGTTTGTATTCCTATACGCATTACTGTAAATATATATTTAAAGGTCCTAAGATCCCACTCAATTTTAACCCCATCAATTAAACCATTCAATTGTAACTTTATATGAATATTTTAAAATAATCCTAGAAGAAATCACATGTACCTGAAAACACACTAATTCGCCCTTCTCATGGCCCAACGCGTGTGTCCACACGTTACAGCAATCGTATTGCACTTACTGTGCTTTTTAATCTCCACAAAAACAGCACAATGTCCCCAGCCTGTCGCAAAACAATATGTGTCGGACGCTATCCTGATTCGTTTTTTTGTCTTCTTTTTATTTATTTTTGTGGTCATAAGTCATAATGCTCTTTCAACACAATCCCTACAATTTGACTCAAGATAAATCAACTGAATACTATTATCCCTATTATAATCCTTAACTCGGCTGGAAAATGCTGAAATTATTTTTTAATGGAAGGAAAAAATATGTAAGTAATAATTTTCGCACCAGCTCTTATATTGAAATATTAGGGAAATGTTTGTGTCACTTACATCACTTAACTTTAAACTCAGGTAAGGCCATTCTGTTCTAAGGTTGATTAGCTTTCAAATTATTATACTTTTTTTCGAAAATCAGCCTTAAAGCAGAATGGATTTGCCCGTAATTGAAATGAATTAATATTGAGCTGGCGGCTTCCTCGCACAACGTATCAGCATTGCGATGCAACTAGGAAATGCCGCCTGCATCCTTGGTACAATGCCTCACGGGCCTTTTTTAGATTTAATAACTAGTTAAGTAGGTACTTGTATTTTAATAAAATCGCAGAAATTATAATATTTACGCTAATCGAATAAAATCTAAAATGTGTGCAGATATTTTTAATAAAAGCAAATACCCTAATTTAACTTGTACAACAACTCCCAAAATTTCCTGAAAATTCACCCCAAAGTCCCAATAACCCGAGACTGGCCCATCAGGGGGCACTAGCACCTACTTAGGGGTGGTAATGAAATAAAAAATAAACCCCCTCCCCCTACCTGGGTACGCGGGGCGCATAGTAAGAGGCCCATTAGAAGCCCAACATATGAGAGAGCCTCCGTAAGTTGGAGGTGACTTTTAAGTGATAGCAGGTAGAAGAGTTTTATATCTCTAGATTAAATGCCATGATTCTGTGTTTCAAGCAATATGTCTCTACCATCCCTCATCACCGAACTAGGTTTATGTCGAACTCGCTCTCTGTGCAGGCTTTGGCATCAATTAGTATCAAACATTCTCCAAATAAGTTTGCATTTAAGAAATCATTACGTGCTCTCTATGATGAAGGATTCTTATTCTATCTGATTGATATGTTTCGTCTACATTTATTTATGTATTTACATTTCAGCCGTATGCAGTCCACTGCTGGACATAGGCCCACAAATATGACTTGTATCATCTTGGGGGTAGTTGCCATAGTCGCCACGCTTGGCAGGTGTGTTGACGACCGCAGTAGCTGCAGATTGGGTTTCGACGGACGCTGCTGCCCGTCCGTAGGATTTTTCCCTTTGTCGCCTCTTACGACACCCGCGGGAGGAGATGGGGTGGTGCTATTCTAGTCAGCCAGCATCACACGGCATTTATGTATTTATGCTGTATTCATTTGTTTTTGACTTTGCTATTTATTATTTGCTAACAGCACCGCCAACAATTTCTCTGCTTTGCCTAGAAATGTTGACTGATAGAGAAGGGTTCATAGCATTAAGTCCGCCTTTTTTACTGTATTTTTTGTTGCAAAAATAATTCAATAAATAAATTCTCAAGAGGTTCTCAAAAGCCTATAACTAAATTAATGATGAATTACGTAACATAGTTAACATTGCCCATCTCGGTATCGTATAACCGTAGTAATATAGTATCGATTCAAATGAATGCTGAAATGAACATATCAAGAATTTGCTACATAGTAAGCGTTTTTTTTTTTTTTGTATGAACGTAGACATTGATACTAGCCGTAATAATCTTAGTTTATTTCACAAGTTCATTTACAACCGGTGGCACCAAAGTTGTTTAAAATGTTGACTTATGTTGAAACTTATATAAAACAAAAAAAAAACATCGGTTAGGAATTATGATTGGAAAAACGACACGCGATTAATTGTTATAAAACACTTTTATTCATTATCATATACAACATAGGTACAACACGTCGTGGCGTAACTACAGTGTACGTGACACGCATCAATTTCAAGACAGGGGGTATACTAAGTAGGTATAATAGGTATGCATGTAGATGTACATTTATTGTGGAGGTCTACAATATTTTTAGAATATATGTATTTTGTAGTATATGTAGTAGGTACGTCCCACTAGCCGGTAGTAACCTGCCTACGAAGCAGTTCCGAGTTCCTGGGTTGGAATCCTCTCAATGCATTTATTGCGTCTATCACGGTTAATTTTTCCTTATTATCTATGTATTTAAAAATATACGTATGCATCGATCTATGTATATGTATCATCGTCTATTCCCAAAAACTACAGGACTAGTGTAAGTCTCAATTTTTTTATGGGTCCAAATCTTATGGTTTACTTAAGGTAAATAATTAATTTTATATAATTATATTAATACAAGGAACTTACCTGTACGTGAAGTTCTATCATAATTATCATAAATAATTCGTGATAATAGCCGATAACTGGAGAACAGTACTACAAGTTAACCTTAATCGTTTCGAATTGAGCAGCTCGCATAATGCGTGTAGACCTGGCTGACTAGAATAGCACCACCCCATCTCCTCCCCCCGGTGTCGTAAAAGGCAACAAAAGAAAAAAGCGACGAATTGATAGTAGCGTCCACCGAAACCCAATCTAAAGCTACTGCAGTCGCCAACCCGCCTGGCAAGCGTTGCGACTGGTAAGATGGAGAGGTACAAGTCGTATTTGGGGGAGGCTTATGTCCAGCAGTGGACGTTTTACGGCTAAAATGATGATGATGATGAAGGTGAGTAATGTAACTGTTTTATATATTTAGATGTATGTTTAGTATCTTAACCCGACTTTTTACGCCAGTTGCTTAAGAAGCCAACCCTCCAACGCGAAGCGACCCGCCGACGTGACCGGCATCCCGTCTTGATTAGTAATGGAAATGGAAAAGTTGCACATTACGAAGTTCAAGTTTGCCATGTACGTATACTGAACATGTAGGTAGTTCTGAACTACAATTATTAGATAAGATAGACAATGTTTACTAAATGTTTAGTGTTTGTTAAGTATTTAATCATTCTAACATTTTATGAATAACTCGGCTTTAGTCACGTTTATTTAGTTACGACGCAAACGGACGCTCGGCATTCTTAATAATGGTTGAAAATGGAGACCTATGCGTATTTTCACAACAGTCAATAGTAATTATACAAATTGTTTATTACTAATCGAGTGTTTTCTTTTTGACCTTAGCAGGTTGGATGTTATTTTATTTAATGTTTTTGAATAAGAAATGATAGGTTCCAATTATTGTGATGAAATTTTTAATGCTTTGGAGTTATTTTTTTCCTCGTTAATGAAGTGAAAAATTGTGTTTCAATCGACAGTATTCCTTTCTAGTTCCTTGGACCCCTCTCAACGTTCAAGATCCCATTTCAATTGCCACGTGGTTTAATTTTAGAATCTTTCGCTGGGTCTCAACACTAGCACGAAAAGGTAAACACTAACGCTCCCTTGTATTATAACAACTATACCAATTCACTGCCACTCAATAGTCATGGGCATGTGTATTAATGTTATTATTTGTCAGGATGTCCTATAAAATTTACATATTATTAAGGTAGTCAACAAACTTATAATTTTCTATATTTGCTTCTGGGTCGCACAATAGTACTCTAGTTATGGTTTTAAGGAGTACCTACTCGGCACGCTCCCGTATCGATCCGACGACGTGACGTACCGTGGACACGTCCGTTTATCTATTCGCTATCAGTTTTAGCGATGTCTTTCTTTTCTGGTATAACTTGAGACCGAGATATATTGCAACTGGGCGTAGAAGGGAGTCCGGACTTACAGTGGTTTAGCTGCGGTGTACAGGTAGTATGAGCGTGACTTCCACTTCGACCATGACTTTGTACATTCTAGGGATAGTGTTTCGAGAGAAAAAATGTTTATTACTTAATGCACAGTTAACATGATACATGGGTGGGTGAACACCTAATTATCCTATTACAGACATGTCATATTATGCATTATTTGATTGTCTACTTTCGTTGTGTTGATTCGGCCTCAGCTGAACTCAAACATTTTTTTATTTAAATAGACTGGTGATTAAGAACCCTATCCTTTATATCATGGCGACATTATGAGAATTAATCATTTAAGAATAAGCTTTACATTATAATTTTTTTCTAAAAAGCTCTGTTTTTTTTTTTGTGTTTTATTGGTAAGGTTGGTAGAAGTTTACTTTTTAGCAAAGTGAAACCAGGACATGAAACCATTACGGAATGGTTTCATAATGGTTTGCACGTTAATAATCTTAAATACTTTCGTTTTAAACTCGAACAATTTCTAATAAGTCTGTTTTATAGGGTTGCCCCCGTTGTAGGCGTGCAAGTATTTTTATGGGCGCGCCTGAATGCCGACACGGCGCCCCTGACAATATCATGATTTAAGAGCTCATTTGACGGTTTACTTTATTATTTATGGGACCGTATGCAAAGAGCAGCGATATTTGGTGAATTTAAGATATCATATATCGGGTAATAAGAGCTATAATTATAAACATAGTTTCTACATCACAAACGCAGCAATATTTGTTCTACGACTTTTGAAAATAAACTACACTAAATATTAATAAAAAAGCTAGCAATGTATTGTGAAAACTATGACGTTTGTAGGCTGACAGTAAATTTCAACTATATCGACGGTGGAAATTTCAAATGTCGTAAGGGACATACTTTTACATGCGACTTACGACATTTGAAATTTCCACTGTCGATATATTGGTTCCTGTTCAAAGTACTATTGAAAGTACTATTGAGTTTGTTCGAAAAAACCCAAGTAATATAAGTATTTTTGTTAAATTGTACAACAAATATTGCTACGTCCGTAGTGTAGAAGCGATCCTTAAAGTTACATCATTATTGGTTATATTATTACAAGCCCGGGTGTGGCTTGTATTTTTTTTTTTTTGTTTCATTTATGACTTACAAAAAGGTCTCCACGGAAGACCACTGTTAGGAGTCATGGGACCTTGACACAAGCGGAGTGGAGACATTTTCATTGATACAATTTTATTTTTAAATTTTATAATGTTGTTTTTTTATAATTTGTTTTATCTACGTAGATATCATTAGTGCTCTAAAATGCGTCCAGAAACCGTAGGCAATGACCAGCATTACCAACCAGCAGCAGTTAATTGAGATGTAATGTTAACATCACCTCCTGAAAACCGTAGGTTATGAGTTTAAATTTGGAACAGCTGTCAAATTCAAGTGTGGTGTCTATTCTAGTATCTATAGATATTAAAATTGTCATTGATACGAAACGCCAAGTCGTTATGTTTTTTTAATATAAATCGAACAACATTTGAACTCGAGTGACAATAAAATAGGGAGTTCATTCGCTTGTCTATGGTTTAAAAAAATCTTTGACTGAGATACGAAATACGAAACGCCGCTATTCGAAGCTGTCATTTGTTTTGTTCGTTGACTTTTTAATGTTTACAAGTAGCACTAGTAATAATGCAGGTCATTTCCTTACGGTTCCTGAATCCATCTTAAAACACTTATAATATGTGTGTAGATAAAGTAGTATATGCAACTATCCATAATTAGGCATTATGCACAGAGACATAAACTACTATTATGTATCCTGAATATTCTTATTCTTAACTGTTCTATAGACCGTAACTACCGACCCGCCTATCTAAATGAAATTAAACGCGACACGACATAAACAAGTTCGTTCCGGATTAATGTAAATGTCGTGTAGTAATTAAAAGCGCGCGAATTTTTCTCAATTTCACCGGATCCAATAAAGAAATGGAAATGAGAGGGCGAGAATTATTGCCATGCGCTAGGGACGAGCTCAGCAAGCTTAAAGTTTGTCGATATCGATCATTATTGAACATTGGGTAGACGTTTGAAATTATGCCAATGTCACGCAAGCTATTAAAAATATATAAAATTTACTAACTCTTTCGTGCGATGTAAAACATTAAGCATTCTTATATAGTAGGTACCTATATTTTTCTCAAAAATCTCAGATAATGCGGCGACTTTTCCGCCGACTTTTTATACAAATTCGATCGCGATGTGCGTAGATCATAGTCAAACAAAATTAAATTGTTAAAAGCACTGTAGCTCCGATTTCTTTTCATACTATGACGGTGATAAACAAGTATACGGTTACCCTTTAAGACTCTGAACTCTCTGGCGACTTTACTCACCGGCATAAACACAACGCTATGATTAAATAGGGTCTACCGCTATTTGGCTGTGGTTTTCTGTTAGGTGAAGGTACATCGCCAGTCGGGCTGCACTCCACATTTGTGCGAGACGTGATTCGCTTAACGTAGCTTACCACACCTAGCAAGATGACATACTCAGTGCCCATACTCTCTTTTGCACGACAATAATACTTTAAGCTAATTCTATCTATTGTAGTTTTTCAAAATTATATAACAGCAAAGACATATCAGTGTATAAACGATATTACATTTTTTTATTTATATTGTTTTATTTGCTAACAATATAATACAGATTTCATAGAAAAGGTGTCGATAAAAGACTTTCCCCGCATCAGTCGAGTCGATTGTAAAAAAGTTTTTATTGCTAATTCCCGACTGGCCATTTCCCGCGCTTCTTGCCTTTACAGCCATTGTCAATCTGCCTGTAAATGAACTTGAGTTTGTTTTATCTGTGCTGTTTACGTTCTCTGCGGTTACTTTTTGATTACAAATTGGGGTAGGTACTGTTAACGGAGGACTCCGTAACGGTTGTTTTATGTGTTTACATTTATATTAACAGTAGAAACATAAAAACATATAAAAGTTTAGGGTCTCTTTTTAAATGTACTAGAATTGGTTGTTATGAAAAATCATTATGAACAAACTTCACAAATCTTACAGTAAGCTCCATACGCTTTGCGCTGCCTGTAGCGGCGTTTAGGACCTATACTAAATAAAAATCCTTAAATACATAGATAATGTAGGTACACACGACATAAACCAGAAATATATATTAATATTATTAAAAATACTCATCCAAATCCGCTTCACACGATTCGTACCCGAGACCTCTAGCTTCGTAGCAGGCAGGCAGGCATATATAAGACATCCAAATGCAAATCAGAACGGATAGCATGGTTGCTAATGTTGCCATTTTATCGTCTATCACGCTGTCCGTCACTTTCACACTCACATACTTGTTGGAACGTGACAGATATAGTTTGACAAATGACTAAAAAACCCGACCTTATTAGGCTAGCGGAACCTTAATGCCGACCTGTGCAAAATACGTAGGTGCTTTTATGTATACAGGTTGGTGGTGTAGGTTGTACAAACCCGGAAATACCTACTTCGTCTGGTCCCGTAAATTGAAAAACAACAGGAGCTTTAATTCTCTAAGGAACTAAAAGAAAATGTAAATGTAGATAGGTTCTATACTATTGTGACCTCTATAGGATTACATACAGGTGACTATTACTATTAAGCCATAAATCTGTAGTCTAATCCAAAGCAATGGTTATTAACCAGCCATCCGTTTACTTACCAATTGCAATATGGCCGATAGATCAGGCCCCGCTTGCCATACATTCGCGTAATAGCGCCATGCTTCGCCTTGCAACATTATGCTGAATGTTTAATGCTCGTGGTAGAAAAATGGCGCTCTAGCCAAAAATCTACCTCAGGAATGGCAAGAATTATAGTTTCGATTTGAATAAACAATCTTGCTATCGATGTAGGCATAGTACCTGAGTACCTATACGCTCCCGAGTCCTTCAATGGTCTTGTTTTGGAACTTATGCTTATCTCATCGTTCTCTGTCATCTCTAATTCATAAATTTCATAATTAATTTGCTCTAGACTGAAGCTGATGAGGCTATTGTACATAGAATGATGTAGATATTGTTTATACGTTTATTTAGGTTGTACGATGCTCCTTAGGATTGTCAAAACCTACCATGCGCTCTAAACCAACAGCACAAATGTGAAAACAATTTGTTTGCTATGCAGTACAAATAAGAAATGTGAATACCTAATCTGTGATATCACCTTTGTTTATTCAGCTGATGAATATATAATGTAAAACTCAAAAATATGCTTGATTTCATACTGTTACTTTACAGGAAGAAATTTTTATTAACTAGCTCTACCAGCTAGTTAATAAAACTTTCTGCATAATGAAACTTCCTATAATTAATAAAATTATTCATTAAAATAATAGGTTTTTATGAGAGCAAAAATATTTTGTGAAATAATTAATGAGAAGTGGGTATGCGGTAGGATTGTCCCATGCAGTTGCCATTAAGGGACTTTGAGAAGTGTTATATAAATAAATCTTATTGAAAAACAAACTGTATTGAGATAACGTAAATCTAAATATTATGAAAAGTGATACTGATGTGGAGTATTAAGTAAATGTTTATAGTAATGCCCTTACCTATATTATTTGAAATTTAAGTTATATTATTTACTTCTAACGTCTCAGAGATGCTACGAGCATTGGTGAAAACACAATCGAAACGAAAATATTATATGAAAAATAACATGTCACTTGTCACTTTCGATTTGTCATTACAATACCTACATTATTTTTCGTTTCGATTGGCTACGGCCCCTGATCCTAATAAAGTTACAGGTGATGGGTAATAAATGATGAACTCTCTCGCTAACTCACATGAAGCGAAAATTACTAGTGAGCGATGGGGTGAAACTAAATGGCAGATGGAACAATTACGAGTACGACTATTTTCACTGCATTGACTGACTTTTTGAATTAGCTTATTTGTAGCCCTAGTAGTACTTTAGATGATAATTAGGTTTCTTCTAGATACTTCTGCTTTACATGTGTCTGTAACTATAAGATTTAAGATGTTGAGTTACATTCATCCATAGTCTGTAATCTTAGACTAAATATATACCTATAGACGCACAGTCCCGAACAAAGGAGTCGGAAAAAATGGCCTCAAATGACATTCTAGTTTTAAAAAAAGTAACATATAAACCGTTTTCGTCCGATCACCGCGATACTGGCAACTACTGAAACGTCATTAGAAAAATAATAAATGTCAAACTCCAAGTCATCAGAATATCGGATGCATGGAGTCGCATAAATAATATTAGGCACGTTGAGTAATAAAAAATCTCTAATAACAAAATAAGTTTATTTACACTTTTTACATTTTATATTACTAACGTCGAAGTGGTCCATTTGATAGGTATTCATTGATTCATTACCATTTGCTTGAATCACAGTGTCTTGTACCACTGACATCTAAAGAAAGGAACAAGATGTTATTTGTCATATAAATGAGATCATATGCCGAAGAATGTAGATTACCGACACGATAAATTTGACTCAATGCCTTGAAAGGAAAGGGATAGAAAGTGATTGTTTAGTTTACTGTCTTAAGTAATATTTACAAAAATTACTAAGTGTGGATAGGCCTAACTCTTAAACTAAACCCAATTTTCTTGTTACACGTGTTGAATAAGAAGAGAGGGACTTACGTTCAAGACCGGCTTGGCTGTTTTGACTAATTTTTGGTCAAATATAATATGTCTGACGCTGAGAAATGGGCCGAACACACGGGACGCCAGTCGTTAGGTCTGAAAAGTTCATCACCCCTATCTCGTGCTATGATAGCGGCCCATTCCGATCGTCGCTTGGGATCCCGTAGGAATCTTGAATTAAAATATAACGTAACTAAGAACAAATCAAATTATTTTTTATGAAATATTTTTGATTTGCTTTTGATTTTTAAGTAGTAATACTACTATATAAATTAAAGTTGAATAGATAACATATACTTAAGAAAAACGACGGGACCTCCGGTGTTCGAGACGGGATCCCGTCTCGAACACCGGAGGTCCCCGTCGTTTTTTCTTAAGTATATGTTATCTATTTCAACTTTTAAAATATAACGTTATTAAAGTACATACGAGACGAAGTGATTAAATCTGCCATTTCAAATTTGCTAGATGTAATTTAAAAATGTACAGTCAGATATATCGCAACGAACGTAGATATCAGAAAACGTTCTCAATTGTCAAGGCGTTAGAGTGTATGTTCAGATATTTTTGGACATCTCGTTTGTTGCGATATATCTGATGGCTACTGTACGCTCCCTATCTCCTTTTTCATCAATAGGTACATGTAGGTATAAGAAAACGCATGTAAGTAGATGTAAATAAAATATTAGCGACTCCGTACCTTTTTGTTCCATGAAAATCCTTTATTTTTGCAATTAATTAAATTCATTCTAAAACACGAAATTGCATCGAGTTAATTCATAATTTGTCAATACATTTGAATTACTTACGTAAAAAAACTTATCCCACTGTCCTTCTTGTGTTTTTTGTGCTATTTTTACATGTCTCAACCGAGCACGACGACATTGTTATTTGACGCCGGTCGGTGAAAGACTAAGTCACCAACTCCATCCTTTTTCGAAATTACTAGAGTTTGAATGTAGCCATTTTTTTCGCCTGACTGTGTATCTGTATATATTTAGTCTAAGTCTGTAATACTATCAAAGAAATACCTACTCCTTTTTAGTTTAAAAATGACACATAAAGTATTAAAACGGATAAGCCGTCGAAGCCGAAAATAAAAAATAAAACGTTACCATTTTTCAAACGAAGAAAATATATGGTTCCTCAATTGAATTTCACACTTGATTTAAGCGGCCGCGCCAGTGGAAAACTCTTCCGGTTTTCAAGTTTCGAACGCATTCTTACAAATAATGGCGGGAAAACGCGGACCGCGGCGCTGTGCTGCCCGCCAAGCTGGGGTCGCCATGTGTCAAACGGGAAATAGTTATTTATGGCCACTCACAAATTGCATTCGACCGAATTGATATATCGGCATGTTTTATATGTAAATCTGGGCCTAAGACGTATGGGTTGGCCCAGAAATGGATAAGGAATGATTTAGATTAAGTGCTTCCTATTTATTACTATTCTCTTTCACATTACGTATGTATTAGACCTTGGATTTCTGGGTTCGGTTATTACAGTTTCGCCAGTTGTTGATGTTACTAGAGATTACATATACGAGTAAATTAACAAGTGTCTTCCTCCATGGAAGAATGCGTGCCTCACCATTGTCGAATTAATGACCCGGTATCTTATTCTCGGTATTCTTTCGAGAATCTTGCTTTTTATTTAGTTAGTACCTAGAAGGATTAACTATATGCCGCTACCTGTATATTTTTGACGAATCGCACTAACCTTTTTCTTGTGCTGATCCACATGGAATATACGTCTGAAGTACAATCAGCTTTCACATCAAAATAACTCAATTTACGTTCAAATGTTCTACAGTAAGCAGTAACCCCGCGCAACATCATACCGAAAATAGAGGAATGGTATCAATTTAGATATCAACAGTAATTATCAGCAACGGACGTCCTCTGCTGAGCATATGGCTCCCTCACCCGCGTGGATGACTTATTGCCTTAAGCGCCACGCTTGACAGGTGGGTTGACGATCGCTGTATCTATGTCCTACTGCACTAAGGGACGCTGTTGCTGCTGCAGGTTGTCTGCTGGACACTGACCGGCTCCAGCCATCAACCATCTAGGTAAATCCAATCAACGTCCATTATTATCCTTATTGTTGCAGAGTTTTAAATTTAAGATAAAAATAGGTACCATCATAGTTCTCAAGACCTTTCTAATTCACCGATATCGTAATCTATCAGCACAATTAAGGCCCGCCAGAAGTCTGCGTGACTACCTACACACACCAGTGCCAGGTACACTTAGAGTGGTCAGTATCTCGATGCAAGATCTCAATCAGTTTTTACTGAAGTAATGCAATATGTAACAGGCTCGAACCAGAATGGCTTTTGTCGTACTAGAGGACCTGCTGGGCCGACAGCCATATTTTATTCGGGATCTGTGATCAAGAAAATCGGCTGCTTTAGGACATATATACCTGTTGCCTCTACTGACACTCGGGGTCATACAACATTGTAAATTATCTTTCGTGCGTGGTGAAGTTGTAGAGATATATTACAAAACATATATAATAGTAGGTAGGTAGTGAATAGTGAAATGGCCAAAGATACCTATGTACGTTAGAAATGGAATTCCTAGTATTTAATCAAAATATCCAGTCCCAAAAAGGCATGCATTTCAATTCAACACCTAATAATTATGTTGTTGTAACTATTGTGTGTTAATCCTGCACTAAAGGTGCAATTTAAAGACTATCTAGATCTTAAAGCAGCACCTTTGTATTAGTAATCAATTTTTGTTTTTATAATGCTTTTGACAGCTAGACTTACCATCACCTTGTGAAGACCTTTATAAAGCACATTCTTGTGTTTCTCTGTACCTTGGTTTAATTGTGATGTTAACATATAGTTGTAAGTATAAGGTAGCGCAGGTAAGTTATATCTTCCTACCAGTAGCTACAGTCCCCATCTCAAGAGCTTGACACTCTTCACAGCAAGTCGAATCCGGCTATCAAACAACATTTAACTTGTTGGATTTAAGCTCGTTCATCATGAGACGTAGAATCAATAAAGGTTACATATGAATTGATACTCTAATATATATCCCGAGACAGTGCGGTCACGTTGGGCCGATAAATCGGCTGGTTTCGGTAAATCGTGTTACTCGTACCCACGACTCCTTTCCTGTACAATAAATAATAGTCTGGTACTTCGGTAACTTCAGTTACTTAATATTGCGATATTTAGAAAAGGCTTGTGATATGACACGATCTTGTTTTTTTTTTAAATAGAACAATGAGTAAAATTAAATATAAAAATAAAATTCAACTTAAAATAGCATAAATAAAAAAGGGCCAAGAGCATGTCGGGCCATGGTTTTGAGAACTGTATTTTCATGTTTTATCATTATCAAAAAATAATATACTTATTATATTAAATCCAATTTACAGCTCTCTAGGATTAACGGTCACTGAGCACAGCCGGGAACAGACAGACAGACGTTGCGAAACTATAAGGATTCTTAAGTTGACTAAGGACTAAAGAAGAAAATTTATAAGCATCGAATTTTGATAAACTACATTATTATTTTAACCTAGATGAAAACAAATGTTAAATTATCCCCTTCTGACCAAAGTGGAATTTTTAGTACCTACCTATATGATGCTGAAGATTTAATTTGTTCTTTATTTTGTGTTGTATGGTAGTGTTCTGCCTAGCAAAATTATTTTTATTTTGATCAAACCAACGACCAGCTAAGCAGCTCAAACGTGGACGCTATCACCGACGTGAAAAGTGACATGACTTTAAAAAGTCGTGTCGCTTTTTATAGCCTTGCGATTGATCTTATAAACAGGTAAATACTGTATCATACTTTCTGTTGTCATTATTCCGCTATGACGTAGTAGACAACTACAGATCATGAATCATGATTGCCGAAATACTTACCGAGAGGCGTCAGTGCAGTGGAGCGCTACCGCGAAAATCGATATTCGTAAGCGAACGGTTGTCTCCGTCACTCTAATGCTTCCTTAATTGGAGTATAAGCGAAAGATGCTCGAAATTTACGAACTTTTATGTTCGTGGTAGGCCTATACAATAATATGTTTCTAGATTCTATTTTTCACCTCTGGAACGCAATGGCGGTTAATTCGCATCTGACATCGCGTCACGTGCGACGAATACGCTTAATGTTACCAGTGGAAGTAAAAATCTATACTTGTGATCGAATTTTTATATCCGCGTTGTATATTCAGTAGTAGGAGAGGTACACCTGAATGATTTTTATTCTTTACAGACGTAATTGGTTTACCAGGTTACGTTGGTAACTACTCTGTAGGTATTAAGTACGACTGCCTACGACGTTGGCTGTCTGTAGATCCATTTGCATTCGATTGATTTTATTTAACATTCGATATTTTGTAAATTTATTGGTTACTGAATTATGTTAACACATTTATACGTACCTATATAGTACACAAATACTATAATACCCATAGCCCAGTACTTCTTCGCCCAACAACTACCAAAATCAAAGATGGAAAACTGTCCTCTTGATAGTGTTTTCCCGCTTGCTTTATTCTTTTTCTTTGATTGGCTAAAAGAGCCCGCGCCTGCTCCATTAGCATTACCAAACGTAAGAAAATGTTCAGCTTAATACAACAGACGTTTTTGATTAAAATTTTATAAGTAACCTGGCAACATTATTTCCAGTTTAGTGTTAGTAGTCGACGCGCCGGTGCGGTCTTATCTGTCACAGGCAACCGGCTCAGCTGTTCGACCTTGTGCGCAATAACAAAATAACCAAACTTACAACATGGATTTCAACGACAAAGTCGTGCTAATAACCGGTGGGAGTTCCGGAATTGGAGCGGCTACGGCCATATACTTTGCCAACATGTCAGCAAAGCTGGTATTAGTTGGCCGTACAGAGAATAATTTAAAAAGAATCTCTGCATACTGCGAGAAAGCAAAAGGAATTAAACCACTTACCATAACAGCGGATGTTACTGAGGACTCAGAAGTGGAGAGAATTATCGACGAAACCGTGAGTCACTTTGGGAAACTGGACGTTTTAGTAAACAATGCCGGTATTTTACGCCCGGGCAGCATAAAGAATTCCAATATGGATACCTATGACGCGGTAATGTCCACGAATATACGAGCCGTGTACCACTTAACAATGAGGGCTACACCTCATCTCATTGAAAGCAAAGGCTGCATTGTCAACGTGTCGAGTATATCCAGCACGAAGCCTAATGCTTTAACTATAGCTTACAACGTTTCGAAGGCTGCGTTGGACCAATTTACAAAATGTGTTGCGCTAGATTTGGCGGCAGATGGCGTTCGCGTAAATTCTGTAAACCCTGGATTCGTGAAAACTAATATCCTGTCGGACACGGGATTGTCAGAAGATCAGTTGGAGCTGGTCGTGCAGAATATTGTAAACAACATGCCGTTAAAAAAACCTTTGCAAGCCGATGAGGTAGCCGGCGTCATTGCTTTTTTGGCAAGCAACAAGGCTAAAAGCATTACTGGATCTTGTTTCGTGATAGATGGTGGTAGTTTATTAAAGTAAAAAAAAAAGAGTAAATAATCTCGATTTGCTTTTATTACGTATGAGGTATTATTTATAATCTTTATAACCTACCTATACCTCATCGGGTACTGTACTTTATATTGTTTTAAAATCTATTTTACTTGAATATGTTATATGTAAATATGTATTATTAATTATAATTGTAAGTGCCATTTGCTACATAAATAAATGTTAAAATTTCTTAAATATTTTTTCTTATGCGATATTGACTATTACTGGCCATTTTTATTTAAGGCGCAAAATACACACAAGCGACGTAAGGCATAAGGCATGCCTGCGTCACGCCGCTTGAGTGTAATTTACAGTAACGTCGTCTTCGAAGATTTTGTATGAAAAAAGAAGCGACATCAGGCACGCAAGCGGTGCCGCGCCGCTTGAGTGTAATTCAAAATACGTCTCCTTAGTACATTTTGTATACAAACTATTTGAAGCGGCATCGTGCCTTATGCCTTACGCCTTATGCCTTACATCGCTTATGTGCGTATTTCATGCCTAAAATAGGGCACTTGCACGACGATGCTGCCTCCGCCTGGTGACGTTAATAGGAACTACAAACTACGCCATTATATCCTAACGTTGACATTTATAATTAGAAAACAAAATATATTTTTCCCGTTTAAATACTATTCTGGCTAATTAAAATGCATTGTTGCATTTCTGGATGCACTAAAATGCACATCCATAAAACATAAACAAATCAAATGGCGTCATTTTTTTTACTTTCCAAGTTATAACTCATCCAAAAATTGAAAGCCAATGGACTCTAATTGTTGGACGCGGATTGTTGGGTCAAGCATTGTTGCCCTTTACTAAACGTGGCTTCGGAACACGCAGCCTGATAATAGTGATAATTGACGACCTAGCAATTTGGTCCTCACCATAATAATTATGCTGCAACTTGATCTGGTTACTTTTGACTACTTTATTGCAGGTGACTTTACCCAATTGCTGGTAACTCTAAAGTCAAAACCACTTCAATGTTTGTTTTTGCTTTGCGTCATTTGCGTTACATAACCCTTGTTTTATATTTTGAAAAAAAAAACAGCAACTAGAAACAAGTAGGTGTAGGTATACCTAGGTATACAGGCAGCGCCCAAGGTTAACCCCTTATTTTTTTTTTCAAATACCTATTTATGGACACTAGACTTTTTTTTATTGTATATATTTGACCACTTCGTCCGTGTGACTGATTTACATATTCCATCACATTAAATTTGCTACAAAATATCAACTACTCTAGGTAGTTTCTTAAACGGTCGCACCGTTTTATGAATAGGTGAAATTAAAACAACCATTATGAAGTTGTAACACGTATGTTCACGAAAGCTGATAAACTATTTCGCAATAATTAATGTCTGGGGATGTAGCTCAGTGGTAGAGCGTTCGCTTTGCATGTGAAAGGCCCCGGGTTCGATCCCCGGCATCTCCAACTTTTGCTAACAAAGCTTATGATTATGACAAAAGCAAATGCATAACTGATATGCACGTGCAATTTTGTATCTATAGTGTATAGTGTGAGAAAGTATGTACCCACTTTTATAATTGCGTGAAGTCTTGGATACATTTTATTGTCCCATGAAACCTATCCCATATTTTTAGACTTGTTCCTTGTTTAGCGTATTTGTGGCACTGATATTTATATCCTACTTTATATATTATTCCTACCTAATTGTATTATTTGAAAGTAAATAAAAATCATAGGTAAAAATTTATTCTTCACAAAATTTATTGAGTCAGGACTTATTTAGCCATTGTGGCCCAAGTATCTGAAGGTTAAAAACAAAGGACTTCATAGGTTGTACTAGGACTGTGAAGTGTATAGCAACTCGACAACACGATAATTGAAAGGTAGATCAACGCGATTACATTCTCTTGGTTAACTTCTTTAAAACAAATCATGAATTACAAACCGAACATTTATTACAAAAAATAAATTACATCGCTTGTAATAGATTGGGCATCAAAAAAATGTTCCAAAACAACATCAATAATGTCGTAAATGAATTAAAACAAACTGGTAATTACAATCATCATTCTGAATCATTTATATTTAATTAACAGGTAAATCGTTGGATCATATTACATACGGACTACATTTAACTTATTTAGTAATTTGATTTACTCTTTTTATACATTCACAACAGTGAACCAATTAAAAGGAATGAAGATCACTAACTATCCATCAATTTTTCTCTTTTTACACCAGGTTTCCGATCCATCGAATACTTTGAGCACGATCCGAATCCGCCCGGGCTCGTCCCGTCAAGCACTACTCTAGCAACACTAGGTATACAGTGAACACATCGTAATTTAGAAAATGCCTAGTCTATTTTTTTTCAATAATTTTTCACTTTAGAATCTTGAGGTACTTCTAAATTCACATCCACTATAGACACTTTAAATAGAAAACAACTTCAGTACAAGGCTACGGGTACTTATTTCTTAAGAATTTATTTAGAAGTAGAGCTCGTATGAGTACACTTAGGAGCTTGGACCTCGGTCATAATAAATGAACAAGCTAGTACGAGCATCCGCGCCTACCGCTCTACACATTCATTTTCTTCTTAATTACATTTTAAACAGACAACCTATGCTATGTCTTTTCATACAGGGTATAGGCATTAAGGTACTTTACGATTTTTATAACTTAACATTATAATTTTTTACATTATAAATAGAGGGACGAGAGATTTCAAGCCAGGAATGTAAAACCGGAGCTCCATCAAAAAATTACGACGCATTCAAAAAAATTTAAGTCTAAATTAAGTCTAACGACGAATTTAAGCTCTCATCGAAGCCTCGGAGTCCACACTCGGTCGCCACACTAGGCGCGGGCGAAATTGAAGAAGATGAGTATGAGGTCGGCGCTCGGGCGGGCCCGCCGGACGCCTTCGGACTTGGCGACGGCGCTCCGGTAGAGCGCACATTCCTGTTCAGATCGACAGCCGGGCTCGCAGGCGGCGCCGGCGGCGCGGCAGGCGGCGAGCCGGCGGTAGCGGCCGCGCGGACACTGCGCGAACACGGCGGGGCGCTAGGCCCGCGCCGTGCCGTCCAGCGCCGCGCGCTCGGGCCGGAGCAGCAGCGCGTCGCCGCAGCGGGGCACCGAGCCCGCGGAGCCGCTCTCGCCCGAGGGGCTCGCGACGGAGGGCACGGACGGCCGCTCGGAAGGCGGCGGCGACGGAGCGTCGACATCATTCTGCAACGATCCAACGCGCTCAGCACCACGGCCGCTCGCTACAACACAGGGCGCGGGGGGGAGCGGCGGGAGGGGAGGGGACGGGACGCACCGTTACTCACTCGCTCGCTACGCCGGCGCCGCTTTAGGTCTGGAGATCACTGTCTCTGACGTTCTACGTGCACTTCCCGATCTACACGGTTCAGTTTTAAAAAAGCTTAAGAGACAGTAATCCGAAGTTCGTAAAGCTACGCGTCGTAACTAAATATTTGTGCTGATACTCATGGGTGTGGCCTAGTTCTATGAAAACAAAGATTGGAGAACGAAACAATATATTTGGACTAGAAAGGACAACAGACACTACATTTACTATAACTAATCTTAATTACCATTAGTAGCTTTAGCTGAATCTACGTGGTTGTTAATAATGATTTAACGAATGAGTTTTAATTTCTAGGTATAAAGTTAAAAGTTAGGAGTGACCAATACTTAAAAGGTACTAAATTCGCATGAAACCTACTAAACGTTAAATACATGTTCAAGATTTAAGTCACTGATTACAGTTACTTGGCAACAGGTACTGCACCTTCCAAGGAATGCAAATTGGCAGTTTAAAGTGCAGCGTTGCAGTATTGTGCAGACGGTGCGATTTAGCAGAATAGTAGTAATCAAAAACATAAATTTAATGTTTTATTAATGGAACGTACGATCAGCACATACCGCGAGCGAATGGTGCCAGGTTAGTTGTCCCTTTCTTACGCCATGCGAGACAAGGCACAAGGATATTTACCGCAACTTTTTTTTAGATTGTAGTCAACGGTATGTGTCACTCTTGTTCAGAAAGGGATGAGTGTCGTAAGAAGGGATTAAAAGAACGCCGCAGCCACTTACGGCCAAGAATCTGATACATTTTGTGAGTTTAATACCTACTCATGGTCTAACTCTTCATAATGCCATCCGCAAAACAGATGGTTTTCATTGGCCGTTGATGCAAATGTATTGTACGATTGATTTTTTCGTTTAAAGTAGGCGAGTACGCCAATTTTCAAAAAAATCCAGTAAGCAGTATTAAATGAAAAGTTATTACCACAATGGGCACAATGTACAGGATTCTTGGACGTGACAAACACACTCTTAAAAACGTTAAATTATTTAATGATAATGATAAGCTATATAAACTAGCTCATTTTGCAATTAGTCGTTAAGACTGTGTTCAATTACTTCATTACCTAAGGTTACAGACTAGAAAATAGATCACACCCATGCAAAAAAGATAATAAGTATTAGTGCTTACTGATGAGTAAATAGCAAAAGCATAGAAAATATACAATATAAATACTAAGTACATAAATATCTTAGTTATAAATGATAAAAATATATTAAAATACAAAAACAATAGTAATCTAAGTACGTTGACCAGTAATTATTGTCAATGTTTATAATGAGAGAACAATCTAGTACATTTATTGATACCATCTATTCCCCTATTTTCTAGCAACTAGAAATAATTCATAATAATCATTTTGTTTTACCTTATATAAATGACACGTTCAGTTTTATCTTATATCTATTTCCGAAATAGTAGCTTACTAAAAAACAACATACAATGTTAAGTACATAAAAATCTACACATACTAGATAACCATTTTACCTACCTACCTAAATACTGTAACATTGGTAAAGTTTAATAAACGATAAGGCACCACTTGTTAAAAATATCTATATAAACAGAGGTATGTATAACATTCATTTGGTCCATGCGTAACCAAATGAGGCAAATATAAGGCATTTGCGGTTAAATATAATTTAAACAGCATTATTTATCTATTCGAATAGTAACAACTACCAGTAATGTTTATAAATTTTGACGAAGTACTGACATATAATTCTAAGTCTATGACATACATTCTTAAGTGAACAATGTTTAGCTGACCTCGTTGGTATAATTTAGTAAAGTTATAACATCTATTTAGTGGTATTTATACGCTTGGTCAGAATAGTATTTAGTGGATGCAGGAAACCGGCCCTCATCGAGTACACGAAAAATATTGACACTTGTAAGGTTCAAGCGCAAAAATTAGTAATTTCGCGAAAATACCACAATTTAAAAACATGCACGTTCATAGCTTTTTATTAGCATTTTTTTAACGTGTATGTGTTGGATAGAGATAATATTTTGAAGGAATATTATTGATATAAGTTTGTGAAGTCAATTTGATTCGTGTACTGCAAGATAGCCAAAATGTCGATTTCTTTCAAACTTTACAAATAACTAAAACATTAATCAATTTTGCCTAAACGAACAGGGTTGTAAGTAATTCAAAAAATCTATTTAGCACTAAACCGTACACATCCTCGTTACAACGTTCTAGCAGATTAAAATAACAAAGAAATATGTCAACTTTATAAACGAACGGAGCGAACACACACAATATGTCATATGTAAAATTTGATGTAGACTTCTTTGAGCTTTTTGATAAACGATACTGACAAACGTGTACTAATTGTACAAGCTAGTCATATTTTAATAAATAATAACAAACATACTTCAAGTATAAATACGAATCTTTCTTTAAATAAAAAATATTGGACGCTTATGTATGTAAAATTCAATTATTACATCCAGGGATTATCAAGTTGCTCCAGAAATGCATTAATATTTTTTCATCACACTTGCTCGTCAATGGCGTTGTTACTTGCGAGAGTACAGAGCAGTTATAGCCGATTTAGCTCACACGGGCTGTTAAGTTTAGTTTTAAAAATATACAGAACCTATACTTCACTTGGACTGAGGATGTTTCTAAACAGCCAAGGTGTATTTCATATCTTCAAAAGTTTGCTACAACCAATTATTAATATGTATAAAACATATCTTTATATTAAATTTGACTGCAATTTAATGTTTAGTATTTATTAAAAATAGTTGTTTTCTAGGTATTTGATTTTGATAATTGATACTATTTGGCAAGATGATCTATCAACTTCGAAAACAAAACGCAGTTGTTAACATTATCTGTGGAAGACATTGAACAAAGTTGACATTGTTGACAATCTTTTATAGTGGATGCGGTCTGATAGGTAAAACTACACTACACTAGTAACTAATATTTTACCAACGAATTTATTTTATTTCCTCGCAAATGTGATGAAAAACATTGTATGTACCACGGGTGGTAAGTGTATAACAAACTTGAGTCATTAAAAGCCCTTCGACTTCGTCGTCGGGCTTCTAATAGACTCGCGTTTACTATACCTTACTTACCATCCTCGTTGCACAATGTACTAAAAACATCTGCTGTGAACTTGTGTGCGAGTGCTCACGTCGCATTTTACTCAGTCTATACAATTTCCCCTCTCTATGCATCTAGCTTACCGACGTCTCCACTGCTATCGTCAACGTCTTACGTCTATTCGTCTATAGCATCCCTATTGGGTACACCAACACGTTTACGTATAAACAAATCTATTTCGGATCCACTCTTGGCGTACCACTGTACACGTTTGTCTACGCACTTACTGTGGGCGATGTGCTTACAACCCAAGTAGGCGCGCCTAAGCGCACTTGTCACTTTGCCCTGATGACCAGCCAATGAAAAATTTCAACAAAGCAATCAAAATATGAATATTAATTATAAAAGCGGGTAACTCACGTTTTATAAGTCGAATATTGCTCGACATGTTTCACTCCGTAACGAGGAGCATAATCATGAGCCATTCGCGTTGGCTAACCGAAAACCTAATATGTTTCAATCTCACGATAGTTTTGTGTTCAAAATATGAATGTTGATGCGAATGAATATGAAAACATTTTTGTAAATGCATACGCTAATTTTGTTCGGCGAAACGCTGATAATAAAACTTTAGGGTAGTTTGAGAGCTAAAGTAAACCCATAACCTGATTAGTTAAAAAAAAAAGAAACTAAACTGTCAAAAAACCCTCAAAAAATAGTCAAGTGGAACTGGATTGTTCCACAGCAAGAGCAACCAGAGTCTCAATTTTATTGATTGTTAATAAATAACAGTACTTTATTTATAAACAACTGTTAATTTTTATTAAATTATAATTAATCTTATTTTTTTTTATAATTTATATATGATACACCATAAAATTGTGACTCGAGTTACTATTGTGTAGAAATTACTAGCTGATTATGTATGTAGGTTAAGTGCAGTTTTACTTCTTCACCTATATTTATGAAACAGTCTCCTTGCCAGTAAAACAATAGCATGGAAAATATTTTAGAAACTTAACTATTCTAGATCCTATATTATTTCACACGCACAATCTTTGAAACTGTCAAATAATATCTATTGAGAAGTCGTGTTATGTTTGGAAAACTTTCTTCCATGTTTTGACCTATGCCTCTGTTACAGGTTACAGTTACCAAAGTTATCCAATACGGAAACGACTTTTGTGATTTGAATATATTTCGTAAATAATCTTGAAGTATACAATACTCAGTCGGTCCATAAGTTCTGTCATAAGACTTTTTTGCAAGAAACTAGGAATAGGTACCGATGTCTTATTATTATTCATATATGTATATGGTCTGAAAGGTTATTTTATAGTCGTAAACTAACAGTGTAATTTGTTGCGGGTTTGCACGACTCAATTTCATTTCGAAAAAAAAAGTCATTACAAAATACCTCAAAAACACGCCAACTGTTCAAGCGGATTTCAATGCTTATTTACGTTCTGATCCTTTTTTTAAATTATTTAATGCGTTATTCTTACATAACGCGATGTCCAGATCTCTTATTCTTATTGTTATGTATAGGTAACTGATGCAGAATACACCAATAAGATGGCTGTTAACAAATTTACTTTTAGAATGGCAGTAAAATTTGCACATTTTTGGCGTGAAACTGAAAAATACTCTTGGTTCCAGAAGATAATAGCTGATGAATAGACTTGTCAGAAAGTTAATTGCTGCGTATCAAATAAGCTCCAATAAAGAGCTAACATTTGGCGTCCTTAACAATGATTATGGCCAAATTTTATAAACTTACGATTAAACTGTTAACCTAATTGTATTTTGATTCGGAATTCAATTAGCATCAAATCGTATCAATTATTATTATTCTTTATTTATCTTCTTTCTTAGATTAGGTTTTATACAATATTTTTATAAAAGTAAAATATAAAAATACATCTAAAACATATCAAAACAATAAAAACATTATAAAAAACCTAACCTAGAGTGCCGCCGGCAACGGGGCAGGGCCCAAGCTGCCGGTGGTTAGGGCTGCAGAGAGAGGAACCGTCGGACTATGCGCGCCGTGTCCAGGATTACCGCCTTCTGAATCTGACCCTTGATCCAACCACAACCACGTAGCGAGAGTCTCTCAAGATGTTGGTCGAGACTCTTCGCTATGAGACCGTTCGCGGAAACAACTATCGGTACAATGATCGCCGAATCAACCTCCCACATGGCGGTTACCTCGTGAGCCAAGTCTAAGTACTTGCTGGACTTGTCCTTCTCGGCCTTCACGAGGTTCTCGTCACATGGGACGGTGATATCGATGAGCATTGCCCGGCGCTGCGATCGATCTATCACCACGATATCAGGCTTATTGGCTACAGTAGTCCTGTCCGTGATAACAGATCGATCCCAATAGAGCGTAGCACGACCATTTTCGAGAACTGGCGCAGGTGTGTACTTGTAGTACGGCACTTCGCGGTCCGCAAGTCCATACATAAGAGCAAGCTGCTGGTGTATAATCCTGGCTACAAGGTTATGTCTGTGCAAGTACTCGCCGTTAGCAAGATGAGAACAACCGGAAATTATATGCCTGAGTGACTCTCCGGGACGGCGGCATGCCCGACAAATGTCGACCGTACCGTCCTTCAGGATATATTTCCGGTAGTTATTGTATCAATTATTTATTATTATTGAAGCAATAATATCTGTCAAAATCCTTGTAACAGAATTTATAGACCGACTAAGTACAGTAACATAGGCATATTATATTGCAAAGCAATATTGCCTCCGATATTGTATTTCTTTAGTTGATGAGTATATCATGGAAGGATGCACAAACAAAAACAAACTTCAATAGATATTTTTTTCATCAAAAACACTCCATCTAAATCCTAAACCACACTTTCAGTCGCCAAAAGAAAAATCAATGAATATGCCGCGTTGCGTCGTGATTCAGTTGTAAAATAACTGACTTAGTATATTAAAGCATATGATCAATATAAGAAATATAGGAAAAACATGCTCGATTATCGTAAAAACTTTTCTCACCACGCTAACTCCGGATTTGCCCTGTAATGCACAGCATTTTAGTTCTATGTCATCTAAATCGTCTACTCTACCCTATAATACTGTTTTCATTAGAATCTCTATTAATTAGTAAAATAACTACTTGGACGGTGTAATCTGTATTACACATATCATTAGTTTTAAACTGCATTATCCCGAAGCCTTATAATGAACACTTTCAGCTTCTAATGCAAATGGAAAACCTTTAAAGCATTTTTAAAAACATCCGCTGTTAAAAATCTCGCGGATCTTGAACTACCCAGTTACGCGCGACGTAAGCATAAGCGTAAGCGTATCAGCATTGCGATACAACGAGGAAATGCCGCCAGCATCCTTGGTACAAATCCTCAAGGGCTTTTTTTTAGATTTAACGTAGTAAGTAGTTAAGTACTCATAGTTATTAAATTATTGTAAATAAAGAAACTTAATATTCTAATATGGAGTTGTGCCTATATCACAAGTTAGTCATGAGAGGGTCTGAGAGTCTATCGAAAACTTTGTAATATTGGAGGGTCTGACGGTCTATAACAATATAACCCATGTTACGGGGCCCTATGGCCTATAAGATGTCCTTCGTGTTACGGGATTATGTATTCTGTAACATTTTTTGCCTTTCGTAGTAGATAAATAAAATAAAAATCTTCTACAATTAAAACGAATACCATTTTAGGCACTATAAATTGAAACTCCGATGTTTAAACGAAGTTACATCTATGACGGTATTTGATATTTTCCTAAATCCCTTGACTAGATTATCAAACAAAATATAATAGTTAACCTTAGGTATCTCTCGTTATAAAAGTAATACATATATTTAAATACACGCTTAAATATATACTAAAACTTAATACAACTTATATTAATAAATAAGGCAATTAATAAACCCAAACCAATATATAAAAATATGTTTTGCAATCTTCACCCAGCATAACATCACAATAATCTGAGAAATAATAAAATATTCCATTTGTTCACTTAGTGGAGATTGCAAAAGGAAGTACTAAGTGACGCCACTTTAAACAGTAACTATTCGGAATCAGATAAAATGTCGTCAAATAGTAAACAATATACAGAATGAAATACTTTTTATGTATTGGTATCAAATCCTAGAAACGACTAGATTTAAGAGGTATTTAAGTATAATATTATAAGATTTAGATGAACCATATTTAGACGAGTCATAATCTCATTTTGTATAATAAATAGTCTTTCGCCGTTTACTTATTAATTAAATAGTATTTCGTTCTCTATTCCAAAATTAACCAAAAATATAAATATTATAAACCAATTTTCCTAACAATCATTACCACCAAGGATCTTGCAATATAACTGGAAAATCATTTATTAATTACAAAAAAGAAAAAGTGTACTAAATTTTGTCTTAACTAATATATAGAGCATTCCAGTAATATAACAAAGTCCCAAACCCAAATCCAGCTGCCATACAGCTTCAACTCTAGCACAAAGTTTAGTGAATATCATCAACAACTTGTTTCAACAAATCAATAATCTTAAGGCTTGGTCACGTAGGCGCGTTTTGTGAGCGTGTCGCAGCGGGGCGCGACGCTGCCGTCCGAATGTGTGCCGTATTTCGTTACATTAGCCACACCGGTGTCACGCTGCGCTACCGCCGCGCTACCGCCACGCTCACAAAACGCACATATGTGCCCAAGCCTTTAAATAAATATGGCAACAAGAAATGGGTTCGCCGGTCACCACACCACAAACGACAAGAGATAGAGCAGCAGTCTGTGTGCGTGGTGCTTAACGGTACTTGCAGCGTGCGCGAGCATAGTTACCTTCAGTGGCACGGGTGGAACCTCCAAGTGGTAGCCGATGTCGCACAGGTTACGCAACAGCAGCACGCCTGCAACGGTAAACACAGCAGATTCAGTAAAGCATCGAATAACACTTACGTTTCATTCGAGTCCGTATATGAACCAGTCGCTTTTCGATGAAGGCAAACATCGTGAGGGCACCGGACTAATCCCAATAAGGCGTAGTTTACCCTCTGGGTTGGAAGGTCAGATGGCAGTAGCTTTCGTAAAACTAGTGCTCAGACTCCCATGAGCAGTGGCAAATGCCGGGACTACGTTATGAATGTTAAGAACTCGGCTGTACATGTACAGACAGATGTCACAGTCTGTGTCCTGAAGTTCGACACGATAATATTCAGTCCTAATGTCGGTTCACTGCTACTGCTAGTTTTATCTCATATGTTCAGTAACTAGATTAGAAGCTACGACCAACTGAGGTAGTTAAAATGATCATCTTACCCGCTTCCCTGTTGGTGCCATACCGCGTCTCCCACGCGTCAAACAGCCGGTTATAATAGCGTGGACCGCTGAGGTAGTTGAGGTAGTGATGGGTGTTCTTCGCGGGGAATATCCGCTCCATGTCGTCGGACTGTGTGAGCTCGTCTTCGGCCTGTATGAGGTGCCGTACGTCGTCGGGTGTTAGCGTGGACAGGATGTCGCGTAAGTACTGAAATATATCATCAAATATTCAGAGCAACATTATCAAATAATATTCGATTCAAAAGCAGGTATTCTTGTTGACTGGTATGTTAGAGTAGCGCAGCAGCGTCGCACACTTAGCGCGGGGCGTGAAGGATAAGCAAGTCTGTTCGTAGCTTCTATTCTAAAAAATACTGCTGTGAATAGTAAGATTCACAAAAGTTAAGGAGTTAAATCAATATAAATATAATCTTACCAAATCTCGTTCTTCTATATTAGTGTAAATAATATGCTTGTCTCTCTCTTCTTTAGATAAATATACTGTGTATAATCTGCTATCGTAAGGTAATCCACTCTGAAAATAAAAATAATTTATTAATTTTTCACATAAAGAGTATAGGAATGAAGTATATTTAAAGTTATGCATAATTAATCAGTTATAGAATTTTGCGTATATTCAACTAGGCATTATGTAGTTACATTCTGTAATATAATAACATTGGACATTCGCTCTATGGACACGTATTAGTGTGTCGATCGAGTGGCACACATAGTGTGCAAAATGTACAAGCTGATAAAGAAGATCAAGTGCAGGTAGTTCGAAAAACTAGAAGATGTTGATGTGAACTTTAGCCAGTCTTCATCTGAGACCACGAGGACAATGTCGTTCTCGAAACGTTGTAGATAATTTTTAATGTCCCGCTTATTTGTAATAATATATAAAAACAGTGAAAGTTTATATCAATGTTGTAGTACATGTTTGAGAAAAAGAGGTTGTCCGCCTGATAACTATCCGTATATTATATTCGTACCGCAAGTTTAACTTCTATATAAATAGAGTGAGCTGCGGCTCATTTAAATATAGAATGTACAGTATATAAGGTGCATAGGAACAATTTCCAATTTAGACACGTATCGTTGATTGTGCGGTCAGTGAACTCACGGTAGGTTAAGAATATTATGTCAAAATTTGGTTGTAGTTTGAAGTGTCGCTCGGACTACTAATACAAACGGATGTTCAGTTGTCTGTTAAATCAGTTATCCCGTAACGTGATCCCTGGCTCGCTTATATTTCAGAAATCACTGACCAGCTTGTGTGGGCGCTCCTTGGCCAGCATGTCCAGGTTGACCTTGAGCGGCACCTGGAACTGCGCGATGTTGAGCACGGCGCGCACCAGCGGGCCCTTCACGTGCGTGTCCAGCGGCGACGCGCTGTGCAGGCTTGGCGAGATGTTCACCTACAACCACAAGATAATGCGATTAACAATTAGTCCAAGATCTCTAAGGCTACGTCCGCACTCGCAGATGGCTTGCTTGGTGCCTACAGCTTAGCGCGTCATCTAGCGAGTAGATTAGTAAAACAAACGTCCTTTAGGTAATGTTTGCGACCGACCGCACTGCGCGCTTGGCGCCTAGCTAGTCACTTAGCGTGTGTCCGAGTAAACAAACGTGTTGGCTTTTTGTGGCGAGGCTACTAGGCTTTAGGCGCCAAGCAAGCTGCCTGCCAGTGCGGACGTAGCCTAATCTTTTTTAATAGGTGGATTTGTAAGACTCTAATTTTTACACTGTAAATGTTAGGCCCGTCAGGAAACAAAAGGCTCAATCAACTATTTTTTGTCACTCGTTGCCTTGGTTACGGTCGCCTAGGTCACTATTAAAACTATGATTATTTGGCAAATAAATATACAAAACTTGCATTTTAGCGATCTGTTATGCTTTTTGACCTATTATGTTTTCATAGTGGGTCACTAGTAGGACGCAGTGTCATATTTATTTTACAAAAAAGCACCGTTTTGTAAAATAAGTATGACAGAATTACAACAAAAAAGGTTAAGTCTCCCATAAAGAAACATTTCTATAGCAGTGTGCGGCGTCAACTTATCATAATCATGTCTATCTTATTATAAATCTTACGCCACAAACATCTGTAGCACAAAAATTGGTCAGGTTCTTAATCAAATATTATTTAATAATATAGTGACTTACTTACCTACCTTAGCCAATAATACGATGACATGGTGCTGGTACACAACTGTTTCACAGTTTACATCTTAGCAATAATAGAAAATCCAACGGTTATTGCTAAGCACCATAGATTTTGTCAAAACTGACACTGAGAGGCGATTTAAACATAACCTAATTCGGGTTTAAATGATAATACATTACATATACATTTCAGCCGCATGCAAGTCCATTGCTGGACATAGGCCTCCCACAAATACGTATGACTTGTATCATCTTGGGGGTAGTTGCCATAGTCGGCACGCTTGGCAGGCGGGTTGGCGACCGCAGTAGCTGTAGATTGGGTTTCGACGGACGCTGCTGCCCGTCCGTAGGATTTTTCCCATTGTCGCCTCTTACGACACCCGCGGGAAGAGATGGGGTGATACTATTCTAGTCAGCCGGCATCACACGGCAAATGATAATGCCTATGAATATACCTCTAACAGCCACGGCTTCAGATCCTCGTCTAGCAGCACGTCAATCCCGAAAAGCTCGTAGCAGTTGTACCGCGACGTGATGTTAGCTTTTGTCAACGAGCTGATGCTCGCTTCTCCAGAGATCACAGTTTTGATGACGAGGTCTTTCATAGAGTTCCACAGTGCATCTGTGTCCACGTTCTTCTCGACTTTAAGGTATTGGAACAAGCTTTGAAGGGTCCTGAAATGTTATTACTTAGATCAACATTCTTTATCTTGATTATATAACACTATAATTTAGTAATATTAAAGGCTTGGGCAGACAGGCGCGTTTTGAGAGCGTGGCGCAGCAGGGCGTGACAGCGGTGTGGCTAATGTAACGAAATAAGGCACACATTCGGACGGCAGCGTCGCGCCCCGCTGCGCCACGCCACAAAACGCGCCCTATGTGACCAAGCCTTTATAGGGCACAGCGAAGTACCATCACGCTTGAGTCTGGAGAAGCCCAACTGGGGACCTCCTCCTTACAGAAGACCACAGCCATATTAGCACTGCTACCTTTCAGATATGTAGTGTTGTGTTCCTGATGGTGAGTAAGGTTCCCAGAGCTCCAACAACTTTTAGGGTAAGCAACGCGCATGTGAATCCTCTGGAGTTGCAGGTGTACATATGCTACGGTAACTGCATACCATCAGGCCGTATGCTTGTTTGCCACTGTCGTTGTATAAAAAAAAAATGTTACACTATATCTCACCATTTGTGACCTTCACATGCAGCAAAATCCTCGTTGGGTGTATAGTTCTTGGACAGTCTGTTAATGGAGTAGTTTGTTAGATGCATGTACCTATCATTGAGTGACGTCAATTCATCGGTGTATTTAACTGCAAAACAATACAATTGACTTAATGCCACGCATAAAAAGCAGATATATTTTGAAATGTTTATCATATTTTAAATCAAGTCAATATTCCTTCTAAGACTTGTAATAATATATTTGCCTTGCTTACCCGAGGCAAATCTGGCGAGTCCATCCTTGAACAAGTATATCCGCAGCGGATGGACTGACGTGACTAGCACGTAGAGCCGCATGTCGAACTTGTTGCCGTTGATGAGGTACGGTTTGGACACGTAGCGCTGCACGACCACGGGCCGCTTCTTTGGGATCTGCGTCCAGCGGGAGACCACTTTGATGCCGGTGCCGCGGGCGGATGCCGGCTAGCGAAAGACGAATATTGAATTATTGACGAGAACACGTAGGAGCGCACATCAATGTGCATGTCTAACTTTTTTTTTTGCAATAGTACATAGAACGCATTCGGCAGTCTAATTTGTATCTGGAAAATACGAATTTGTCCGACATTTTTGAGAAAATAAATATCTTGCAAATTTGGAAACCATTGTTTTATATGCGCTTGTCTTTACTTAACACTAGTGTTGAAAACTCTATAAAAACTGACGAAAGAATATTTTTACATTAAACCTGTCACAATAAACTCACCGGTTTGATGATCCATCTTTCATTATTGGCTGCATACTTTTCCCAATCGTATTTTAATAACTTTAAGTCATGAGGCAGGACGTACGATTTGGGCATGATACCGAACTCTTTGTCGCCAAACTTGGCAACCAGCTTCTGCAAATTTCTCCATAAGCGGTCCTTGCGACCGATCTGGAAGGTACCCGGGAAGTGATTCATTTTCTGACCGTCTTTTATCGCCCTGAACATTAGAGACTTCATGTGTTTACCCCATATACCGACCCATTCTACTGTTTCTGTAACAAGATATTTACTTTAATACTTCTGCCTCCTTCATATTCCTCAAAACAACATGGCGTCCGTAAGTAACAAATATTAAATTTGTAAATATATTGAGTAGAATGGGATTATTCAGCGTCTAATGCAAAAATACTTTTTAACTACTGTTTTAGGCAGAGATATTTTAAACACAACAAATTTTGTTATTGCCATGGTTACAGTTGTTTTAATAATATTTACCTTCTTGTGGACATTCGGAAGTATCACACTCGCTCTTTACCAGCCGGAAGCCCGAGTTGGTAAGAGTTTTCTTGACAACTATAGGCGTGATACTGGTGAGTTTCCACTTGAGGTGCTTCTGTATGGGCGCAGGGATTTTCTGCGCCGTTGTCTCGTCGTAGCCCACGAATTTGAGGTAAGGCGGCACGCGGGGGAAGAGGGACTGGCGCAAGCAGTTTGAAATCGTGTCAGGTATGCAAAGAGGAGACTCTGAAAAAAGAAACCACAATGGAAATCATATCGTTTTATATGTGTTATAAACATGATGACTGGGTGATAAAACAAAATTCTATTGTTATATTTGACAATTTAAAAATATATGACATGTTTTCTTTTATCAATAAATAAAAGACTAAATATGATTCAATTGTTTTCAATTTTCTCACTTAAGGGCAAAAATGTCATTATCCCTTTTGTATAAGAGGCTATATTTTTTATTTAAGGGCAGCACGACAATAAGAATAGCGAAAGTTATGAAAGTCAGTTTATTAACTTCGGTCGTCAATCTACACATTTTCAATCAAACCCGATGGAATGGTTCATAATCATAATCAATATTTTATTTACCTAAATCAATGTACGTGCGGTAAATTAATTTCATACAAAAATAAACAACTGTATTTCATTGGAAAACAAAACAAAACTGCATATAAACCGAGTATATTTATTATAGTGGTGATCATTTGCGTAATTTTGTATGGAATGCCACACTAGGTCAGTTCTGATGTAATTTACAACTTTGTTGACAACTCGTTGGCTGACACAACGCCGAAAGACTACGTGATTACGTAGCGACTTGACAGTTGGTGATATTTTAAAATATCGTAAAATACTGATTATAAAATTTTACATTTATTAAATACGAAAACTAATATAACATACGTAAAATCTATCTAGATTATAACTATTATACGACATTACTAATATATTAATAGTCAATTATGATATCCAAACTGAAGTAAATAATTATAATACTTTTAAGTAAAACTAACTATATTGAACAAACAGTATTCTTTTTTAAATACACTACTTTTAAATATAATATAGAAACTAATTAAAAAGTAATCAAAACAAGGAGACGCAAACCTTTACTAGACGGAGTATATTTGAAGGGGTTTGTCGTATGCAAAGCGGTGAAAAACATATCATCTTTGATGAGAGTTTTTTTGTCTGGAACTGAATTTCTTTATTTAATATTTTATAATATAATGTACCGTTCATACAAGTACCATTCAGTGGCAAGATGTCCGCAGACAAAATCTATCCACTAGGGTTATTCTAATACAATAAAGCATATTTATTGAACAGTGTATTTAACTTAAAATTTATGCTAGTACTAACCATCCATCCCACCCAACTGGGAAAACTGGGAAGCTTAAAGTTATATTATTTCCCTGACGAATGACGTACTGTTGCCCGTCTCATTGTATACTTATAAAAAAAAATAGTTCGTAATTATTCGGTCATAGTACTACAAAACTATACTCGTAAGGTACGTATTTTGAGGTGAAAACGCTGATATTATCTCCGTTAATGCTCTAATTGAGAAACATCCACGCAAAACGATATAATCCTCACCTTTTTGTTCTAGAGGTTTCTTCTGCGCGCTGACCCCGTTTGTTTTCGGAGTCAGCTTGGCGGAGGGCGTGTTGTCAATGGAGTCAAGCTTCGGGGGCGGTATGTCTTTGAGGACGTCAACGATGTCAGTCTCCATCTTCCAGGTTCCATCGGTGTGACCGTCGGGCGAGGGGGAGCGGCTGAGGGCGCTGCGAATTAGTTTTCATTTTAGTAAACATAAAGTTTCAATGAGGCAACCAGAAACTGCTGAGAAGTGACTACAAATTGAAAGGTTATAGTGGGACTGTAAATCTAATTGTATTGATTCGCATTTTTAATTCTATCATGATTTCCAGAATATTTAACGACCTTGCCACTTTGTCGCTTATATACGACTTGAAAGATCGCCGTTATCGCATGTGACAATTTCCCAAAAAAAATGCCACTTTTCAATTTTGTTATTTAACGCAAATAGTGTTTTTTTATCCCATTTTTTTGTCCCATGTTACCATCTTCCATATATTTCGTATAGCGGTAACGAAAGGAGAAATATAAAAAATATATGGAATTTTTTGCAACAATTTCATTTCATTTCAAGTGGAAAGAGCTCGATACGGAGTTGTATTAAAAAATATTTTTTTTTATTAGTAAGTGGCAATTTTTTAGAGAAACACTCAAGTTTACTAAGAAAATAGTCGGTACTTATATGAGTAGCCCCTTATTATTTATTGAATTCACATTTTTGGGTCAGGTGGGGTAAGACAAACTTATTTACTCGGGAAAGACTATCAGATATTGTTTATGTTTACATTATTAGTTCGGATAAACAAGCATACGGTCATACATATTTAAAACTGCACACATTCATGCGTCTGACCATCACTACTGGGATGCAACGAATAACCTTCATTTAATTGACCTACAGTCACCGTCAGATATATCGGAGCTGTAGAGGTGGTCAAAAATATCTGAATAACGCTTCTATTGTCAAGGCGATAAAGTGCATGTTCAGATATTTGTGATCTCCACAGCTCCGATATATCGGATGGCGACTGTACCTACAAGTGTTTAGTGGAGCAAACATACATGAATTTGGCAACAATACTCACTCTTCTGCTTCGTCTTCGACATGGTTGCAGACTGTATTTGAGGCGACCTTGGGAACTTTGATCTTTTTCGACTTGACCTTCTTCTTGCCGGACTTGACCACCTTCTTCGGCACCGGCATGGAGGTCACTGAGCTCACCGGCAGCGCGGGACTGATGGCCGGACAGGTGGGAGTAGGCGATTGTTGTATATTCTGGAAATATTTGTACATATTTCAGTTGTGGTGTGCCGCCCCGAGATTATTACAATTTAGTATCCTTTTAATAAGTTTTTATAAATCATACCAAACACGCAAATTGTTGTTTATTATGAAACCTAAGGCTGAATACCATCGATGTCTTTTTTATGAAAGTTTGGTAAGTCGAATATTTATAATGAGCCATATATTTAGTAGCTATATATTTTATTAATAGGTATATTTTTATAGAACTGTTACGCTAGTTTCGAGATACAAACAAAACAATGCTTAACCTGGATAGTGCATATTTCGCGAGCTTCTTCGCGACTGTTAAATATGGTGACATTCTAAGTTTTTAAGATAATTGAATTAGCCCATCAATTGTCAAACTTTTCATCGTATGACACCATATTTATCGTATGACGGTTATACACTGGTTTACAAACAGGAATATGAATTTTATCATGTATTATTTAGCCCAGCCAATGTACACCTAGTTTAATAGCTAGTTAATAACGAACTTTTTCTTTCTTATCACCTCTAATCTATTTATATATATAATTATATATATATAGGGGTTTGTTCAACCACTTACAACTCGAGAACGGCTAAACCGATTAAAATTATTTTGAACTGGTTGGAATCGTCACAGCCCTAATTGAGACTTTAAGTACTAAAAATCACAAATATCCCGTGATTTTTGAAACCCATCACTACTTTTGTCGCTTTTTAGGCGGTACGAAGTTCGCCGGGTCAGCTAGTAATAGATACAACTCTTTTAACTGGTCTAATTCTAATTCACTTTGACACTCACTCAACTGATTGTCAATCAATGTGACAGTCCGTGCCCCATATATCGATTAAGATTAGCTTTTATTTCAAACATCAATAACAATATATACAAACCAACCTACATAACAAGTCTTACCTAAAATTTTTAGAACATCATCGCGTACTTACACGGCACGGCATTTATCGTTCAAAGATCAGGCGTCACAAAATAATTACAATCACCTATTACTTATGTATAAGTACACAATTTGCTTACACACACAAAGTTAAATCACTTCACATCTAATGTGTCTATAAAAAACGGCCGACGGTCCATTCGGTTACTTTACAACGTAAATCGCATTTCGCCGTCGTCAATAACCTCAAAGAACACGCAATTGTGCCACTTTAAGATAGAAGAAACACATATGTATCTATACACAACACGATATGATATTTAATGTAATTAACTTAGATAATTCACTGTCTTGATTGTATTTGTCTGTTTAAAAAACATTTATATTAATAAAAGGCTATACCTTAAGCACAAAAACGACACATAACTGACCTTGATGTTATCGCATATTTTATTGTAGTAAACGAATCAATCGCGTAATAGACGCACGTGTTCCGACTCACAAACAGCTGAGAACCACGAGGTTTTGACAACAACATAATTATAAAACTCACTTTTTCAACTATCAACGAAATAACCGCCATGTTGGTCAGGTGTTTAGGGCTATAATTGCAAATCAGGACTACTGTTCAGCGATGTTAACAGTGTTGCAAGAGTTTGTTATCCAAATGCCGATTGTGATTTTATAAGCCACTTCAGGACTCCGCTCCTCGGCACCTGAGGTAAGTGTGGACTTACGCCTGGATGGAAGCATGGGCGTTCAGAAATAAACCAGGTGCTGTGACTCAAGAGCACAACGCTGGAAGATTTCACTAACGAATTTGGCAAGCATTGCCGGTAAATTTAAAAGAAAAACTCATTGTATTACACCTTGCACACACTGGATGCCGCTTCAAATATAACAGCACAAATATGTCAAGGTTGATGAACGGGTCAACATTCCGAACGGGAGTGACATTAAGAACCCACTTTTGATCACTTCTTGGATATTTACGATAAAATAAACTGTCAGGTTGGGAAAGATAATGAGGATCTATTTAAAATGAGATGGACGTCAATATGGATGGTATACGGGGAGGTGACTGAGACAGTTATCACGACGTTGGTAACAGTGATAATGCATCGTAATGACATTTTGCTTATTTGGCTCAGCGCCCAAAGGAATTGATGGCACAATAATCTAAGGGGGACCGAATTAACTAAGACAATAGGAGGGGTTTAAGCAACATTACAAAATAAAATCTGTGAGAATTATTCACGGATAGTTTATATTAGGGAGCAGTTTGTCGTAAACAACCTGGGTTGAAATGGGTGGGTGTTCCAAAGAATCGAACAATGTTGGCTTGGCAAGTGTTACAATGAATGAGGTCAAAAGGCCGTTGCCCAAGATTGTGGGTTACGTATTTATAAAGGTATATTTTTACCGTAGGTCACACGCTTAGCAGGTTAGTATACTAGGTAGGGTATTAGCTGCTGAACCGAATAATGTACGTGTCATTGCTCATGAATTATGTCCAGCTATATACGTCTCTAATATGGGGTGCTTTCACGTTCAGATATTCCGTCGTTACAGATATTGTTTTAAAAAAAAGAAACAGTTTTTTCCTCGAATTTATTAGAATATATTTTTATGTCAGGCTTTAAATTACCGATTGTATATTAAGAATATTAACTGTAAGAGATATGCGTATGCCTAAATGTAAGTCAAATTAAATTGTAACGAAAGTCACATTTGTGTTCTAGATAAAAGTGAATACCGACGATAAAATAAATGTAGATTGCTGATAATAACTATACGCATTTACGCGCCTAGAGTTCAACAGTAATTTCATTTCAAATATACGCTATTAATATTTTACTTTATTATCTTTATCTTCCAACAAGTCGTTGACCCGAATCATATTAATATGAAAGTTCTTTTGTTTTTACATGTCACTGCTTATAAACAAAGTAAACACAGACAAAACACTTACTTTGCGACAATTCGAGACCAAAAGTTTTTTAAACATCCTTTTTATCGAGCACATACTTGATACCCACAACTACTGAAATATAAAAAATCAGCAAAGTGGTTCTAGTCACGTCAAGTTTAAATCTAATAAAGTTTATCCACTTTACGTAGATGTTCGGTCACCGGCGATTAGAGCCTGGTCACCTCTTGCACAAGTCAATCGGGCGCGTCATGCACTATAAAAACATTAGAACGTCGTCACCGAAAATAAACGTAAATGCTTAAAAACTTCCGCGATTTATGCAAACAATTTACTTCGTGAATTTTGCACCAATAAATCTCGGTAAGGAATCGTTTCGATAAAAGTTGAATAGAAGACTGCCGAGGAGATTATGAACGATGATACGTGTTTTATATGATAATATGAGACGTTTAATGCGTGCTAAGCTAGCTGATAACGTTAAATTAACTAGACTATGCCGTGTTTGTATAAGGACGATTTAATTATGCTATTGGGCGCGGTAAATGTCATGGACAAATCACACCCTGGTGTGAAGGAAATCTGATATATCACATACACACCCAATTTTGCATTTAATTACAGTGCTAATTCTCGTTGTTTTTCTATCTCTCTCTTTCGCTGCTAGTTTGTTGGCACATTCTTTGAGTATGCTACGTCAGGGCTATTATTTATTGGAAGGATTCACACCGACCGACTTTAAGCGATTACAGTGTGAGTTACTACATACATGACTCGTTTGATCGAAGTATTTCTACTCGAAAAATATCGGCAAGGCGAAACTTCTATTGAATTTAAATAACCTAAATACTAAGTGCCTGCTTTGTATTCATGGTATTCAAGTTCACAGAGAACTTATGCTTACCTTAACCCCCTTACCCTCGATTTAAACTTATTAGGATTCTAATATCCAAATTCACAATAGATTGACGCATACTACTAATTGATTCTGCTGCAACGAAAAGAAGCCTTATTTACGCTGACTTCGCAATGGCGCGGCAGATTACGTGCCAATCCGCATTAATAATAGGTACTTTATTTTCATTCACATCTTACGGTATCCTAACTAGCAAGCTAAAGTAGCGAATTCATAGGCCTCCATCATGAGTAAACATTGAGGTATCTTGTAAATCTCTGTGTACACAGTCCTGTTATCTTTACAAGATAGTCTCACTAAAACAACGCGATAACTAACAGTTTATTTAAGAACATTTTAGTCCCCCATTCACAGTAGTCATTTTAGTAGCTCTGGTAGTTTCGTTGGTCACTCATTAGTCCCGAAATTCATAAAAAATGTTAATTGTTTGGTTTGACTAGGAAGCAGGCAAACTACTGAGGTAGCGCACTATTTTGCCCTAAAATGCTACTTTCGCTAGAAATCCACGTATACCTACATAACTTTTTTTCTGTACCTTCTGTATCGATCGTCATAATCGGGGCATAGAAATGTTTGTTGAGAGAGAAATCGTAACAGCGGATCTGGTCTTCTTAAATATAGTGTATACCGATTCCAAGACAAATGACGCTCGTTTTACTTGAAAAACTATGTAATCCGTCAAACAGTATAAATAAGCTATGTAGGAGGAATTAATACAATAATCTCTAAAAACGTAACCCTTAAAAGTAACCGTAGAAAATAATGGATCATACGATACGAGTGAATATGATTTTATTATTCCGAATGTTACCTGTTTTAACACTGGAGTTACGTACCTTTAATACACATCTATCGTTATATCGATTTTTATAATCCTATTGGCAGTTATTATAAATTTCAATTAAAAACCGTTAGATAAGTGATGATTTTTTTTTCTTAAGTGCCTCGCATTATCAAATATGATGATGCAATGTATGAATAGCAGGTAAAAGATATTGGGCAGCAATATGGCATTTGTCTCAGTTATCTTTATTGAACATTTAAAACAGGCTCATAACATGCACTAATAAATAAGCCAATTTATATTAGTGCATGTTATATTTCGCAAAGAAAAGGTCAAAACAGAAATTTGAACAAATCTCTAAGGGATATGCAGGATGTTAAAATGGCGAATCCATTTCATAATTTCTCTAGAAAATTTCAGTTGTATTTGACCAAATCCCTGTTCTGTTTAGTGAAATCCCTACGCCTAGATATTTTTCTAGCACGAACAATTTATTGTAGGTGATTGACAAAGTAAAAACATCGACATTCCTGTTATCGATAAGTACCACTTCAAAGTAAAACAAATAATACAAAAACAAATATAAAGTAATAGGATACGTTAAAAAATTTATAATAATATCAAGACTATAATTTTATTTATAAATGACAAACATCAGAAATTAAATTGGATCAAAAATGTATGGATTACGTTCAATTTGAACAAGATCGGTGGCACGACTGGCACGCGACGTCTAGATAGGTAGTCGATATACGAAAGTCTGTGGTCGTTTGTACCTCTTGTCGTTGGAGTAGTAAGTATGCACTTATCGATAACAGTATTGTCGATATTTTTAATTGTGGCAAGCGGTAAGCAAATGTTGTTCCTGCTAGAAAAATATTTTGGTGTAGAAATCACAAAATCGGCCAATAGACACGCCACGCTTTGACATTTCACTCTAGCGCAAGAGATATGCCACTCGTTTTCACATATGTACACTGCTTAATAGTGATAATTGAAGTTTTTATAAAGACACAATTTGTGAAAAATTAGTAGCGAATGCAAGTTGCTGTCGCGTGGCCGCCGCAAAGCACTAGTGCGCAAACTTCTGCAATAATGTTTTTGCACGTACCCGTAACAATGGCAAACATTTGTTGCACGCAACTCATGACACAGAGCTAAAATTCTGTTTTAAAGTTTTCGCTTGCCAGAAACCTGTTAAACACGCATCTACCATACTGCAATATGCATTACAATTATACCATGTATACGAGGTTTAGATATATAATGAAGTGACTACTGGTTTTTTTCTTAAACACTTAGATTTTTAGCCGCAATCGCCGCGAAGTAATCTTTTTTGCCTTTTAATTAAAGTTACGAAGGCAAATGAGGGTGAGAGCAGTAATTCCCAATTCCAGAAGTGTTTTGTTTATGCTTATCTAATCTATTTATTTATCCAATGAACAAATTAAAACAGAAGGAAACTTAAATAAAATAAAATACTAAAAATATAAATAACTAAAAACTAAACCTAAAATACCTATCTAAAATAAAAGATCCCCCCGTGGCATGGTGCCGTAAACGCTGGCAGCATTTCCTCGCTGTATCGCAATGCTTATGCGTTGAGCGAGGAAGCTGCCAGCTCTCCGGTCACCAGTAACGTCGACGTTTGGCCAAATCTTTGAAAAAGGCATGGGCACTTTGTTTATTATATCTATATGTACGGGTACCCTAACCCTTGTGAGCGGTCTGTCCACTCTGTGCCCTCTGGTACGTGGTCGCCACTTGAAAACCTTTACCCCTAACGGGCATCAGCGTGGGTAGAACCCCCAAGGTGTTCCGACGACATGGTAAAGATCGCGGGAATCCCCAGGAATGCGGGTGGCGCAAAACCGGTCACTGTGGGTCGCTTTGAGTGTGGCCTGGTCCTGCAGTGGAACGTCCTTCGGCTGATATGATGATGGTGATGACACTATCTCTAAACTGCAGCTACTTCGCGTACACATTTCCCGAAAATAACTGTCATCCTAATGCTGATATTATGAATCCTAAACCCGAATCAATATCAAAAGCAGAAAGCAAATTGTAGCTAACAAGCATTATCATAGTTGAAGTGTATACCGATCCTTGAGGGCAAATCGACCAAGTGACTATTGGACAAAGTGTTATTACTTATTTTAGTTTGAATGTTTTTGTTTTTACAATATCACATTTTAATAATTTTATACTAGCTAGTATTTTTATTTGACTGTATGGGTAGGATTTTCTGTTCATGTTCAAATTCAGAGAAGAATCAAAGTTCCTCTCTCACAGATTTCTTGCAAATGAAATTGCTGTAAAAGGTAATTGTTAGGCTCGTGCGAGTTCGAGGCACTGGTCCCACCGCGAGCTAGTAAGCTATGAGCTATTTCACGGGACAAAAGATAATCGATCCCTTGTAAATAAGAGACATATATGTCATAGCCGGGCGGCGATCGTAGTTCATCGCCGGACGATGAGCTATAAATATATCTCTCTCTTTTATTTACACGGGAGCGATTATGTTTTGTCCCTTGAAATATCTGAGAGCTCATAGCTTACTAGCTCGCGGTGGGACCAGTGCCATAACGACCAAAATAGTGAAATAAAGGACTTACGACATCATCATGCTCGTTGTTAATGGCGGTGGTCCTAAGTACATGCATTGTCTCCTCCTTGGCCGGCGCGTCTTTGCAGGCGCACCTCCTGGGAAAGGTGGGGCTCTTGGTCCGCGGGGTCGCACTGAGAGACGCCAGCGCAGTGCCATACGAGTAGCCACAGCCCGAGTTGTCCTTGAGTCGTTTGGTGTTGCTCGTGAGGTAGGATTGCCGGCTGTAATAATCATGACAATTAGCAACTTTCTATAACACGTGAGAAGAGGTAGGCATTGATAAATTGTGTGTAGGAGATAAATAAATCGTCTTTCCTGCGATGGTTCTTCGATATTTTTAGCTTCTACTATAATTTTGTTAGGGTTTTTTTATTTATATAGACGAAAGTCTACTAGACTTATGAGCTACTGTAATATGTATTTGTAAGCTTATCATTACCAACATTTATATAACACAAAGATTTTTTTTTCTATTTGAACTAAATGAGCCAACATTAGTTTAAATTGCAAACTTCCATAGAATTAGTGTATTGAGCTTACTGTACTACTGGACTACTTGGATTGATTTGTGTAAAATTATAAGATTATCAAAGCTTTATTCAAAAACTACTAAATACCTGCACTTAACAAATATGGCTTCTACAATGATATTATTGATACATAAAAACCTTAAGCATCTACAGGTAACGGGAATACTTTAACGTACTTTGTCGTACGCAGGATTTAATATCAAGTGATAGGTAATATATAGCAATAATTTTAAAGTAACTTACTTTTCTGTTAAGTTATATGTATTCAGTTTAAGTTTCATGTTATTTTTAGTACACATTGCAAATCACATTTTTGGAATATCATATACTATCAATATCATATTTAGTGTATTTCATTTTATAGCAGAATAGGGAAGAGTGGCATTCTCTTATGTCAAAGGTCAATATCCTTTTTGGGTCAATGAGTCAGTGAAGCAAGTACCTATTACCTGCGCAAGCACTAGTTCAAATATTAAGCAGGATCTCAGTATTTGCACAACAAATTATATTTGTTACATTAACAACAACTTTAAACATAAGGATACTGAAATCTACAATGACAAAAGACCACAAAAATTTTAACTTGATAATAGTAATGATGTAATTTGCGTTGTCAAGCTCACTTCATGTGGTATATCTATGTCAAAAAATGATTGTATAAATAAAAGTTAGTACATATGTTATGAGGATAAATTTAGAAACTCACATCCCCACTAAGAAACATTACAATTTTTTTTGTGTGCACTTTGCACACTGCTTGCACTAACAATTTACTCATACAACATCCCCATCCAGGTGATTTACAGCCACATCCTCATGCTCACCACTTTTAAGTTACTTAATAAATTATAAAATTATGCCCAAATCTAGGTTTTATATACTGTTAACCCAACATAACAAAACAAATTCTATGAATGTTCTTTTGAAAAAAGGTAAGTTATTAGACATAATTTATTTGCTAGTGTCAATGTTGATGAAACCAACTTGATTATATCACAATTATAGTAGTAGGTTAGTATGTAAATAGGTTGTCTGTTAGCTTTGTTAATTTTATATATTGGACTAAACAATAAAATTCGTAAATTTAACACATTCACAGTCCAATCCCATACATGGGTCATTAGAAACAATCTTGATAAGTCCGTGTCCCATACATGGGTCTCTATAACCATCCAGGTATGCACTAAAATCAAATCACTTCCTACTAGTTTCTATGGTGCTAATAATATAAAGATAATACTGATATCTCAACTAATATGTCTGTTAGATACACAACAGAATTATACATATAATATGTGACCTATTGAAATAATCCAAGTGCATACCTGGGCATTTCCTATTAACCCATACATGAAGCATAGACATGCAATGCAAGTAAATTGCTTGGAAATATGATGAAATTAAAACATTTTGTATGGGGACTGTGAATGTGTTAAAATAAAACAATGCAGCATCTGCTACGGAAAGCCTATGTAGACCCTGCATTATCAGAAGCCATAAGCTACAAGCTATTAATGTTTATTTTTTAAGTTTTCAAAATACACCAAATAAACACTCACCTATCATAGCCATTAACTGCAGACCCAACACTGTTAAGGTTGGTGTAAATATTGTCAGATTCACTTGCAGCTCTTTGTCGTCTACGGCCTTCCACAGTGCTCCTTGGTTCTTGGTATGATCGGCCCTTAGGTTTCTTGAGTATGCCAACTAGAAAAAAAAACATAGAAATGTAATAGAAATTTTTCCTATTTTTGATACTATTTAAAAATCCATTTTACATAAATATAACATTTATCATCTTGATTCATTATAAGCAAAAATCAATCATCATTAATCAATTTCGTAAGGGATTCTTACAATGCTAATGCATAATTGACTGTTGTTTAAGCCAGAACAAAGACCAAATGTATAACACCTAACAATGCCAGGAAAAATAGTACAAAAATGTTGAAACTACTATACCTGGTGGTGAAGACTTTGGTAAGGGGTTGTTGAGTATTGATTTTAAGGGCTGTTTTACTGTATATTCTACCATGTCATGGTCTAATTTTTCTATAAGCTCATCTACTTTTGGCAGCCGGGTTTCTTCTAATTTAGAATTTGGTAATGTTGTGACCATTAAAGGTCTTATGGGGCTAGTTCGATTATACATTGCTCTGCCAGGCTGGTAACTGTAACAAAAAAAAACACGATATGAATAACAATCATCTATTTTACTGTAATAAATGTATATATTTTACTCAATGGAGGAGCTCAATAGAATACTATTCACTGTCTTCGATCATTTTCTAAATAAACACAAATCAAGACACATATGATAAACGTTTGTGCTTAAATCAAAACACGTTAGTTAGGTTATGTTGTGCGTCACTCACCCATGGTGTCTATTTTGTTCGTGAGCCATGAGGTAATCGCCGTTATGAGCTCTCGGTAGCGTGCACTCGTGGTTGTACCTATCTGGCGAGTTGTTCAAAGTGAAGAAACTTTTGTTGGGCTGCGCCCGGTGCCGCGGATTCCCGTCTGCCGATCTCAGGGGCTCCCGCGACGCATCCTCGTACGGCGACCGATCCACGCCTTCGCTGCGACAGCGGCGGCGCAGAACGCGACCCGCCGTGCGCCCCGACCCTCCTGACCACAACACAGGCCCAAAGGGATCACACAAATCGAATCCCGCCTCGTAGTGTGGAATCACGCGTCTCCCATCCATAGCCGACGCACCTACTCCTGACGCATCCTCCAACGTCCACATCTAACAACCCTTACGATTAATTTGAGTCACTGCTAATTTAACGAAACAAGACGGCAAGGCATGAACGTAGTCTCGGTGTTGAGGGCCTCAACTTGAGGCCACCGAGTCCACTGACAACAGATGACAGACGGCCATTCAACGTTACCCAAACCAAACGTGCCAGCTATCCCGCCAAAATTGAAAGAAAACCGAGTTCTACATACGAAATAATAAATATGCACTATCTTGAAACACTAATTTTCGTATTACGCACTTCTAAACACGTTATAGCATCTTGCTAACGACAATAAAGAGCGATAGTAATGGCGATTGAGAGATTCACATATAGCACCCATTCATTAAAATCTATCTATTCACGTGTAAGTAAATTTGATTACGTTTATTATTTTGTTCAAGGCCAACTTGAGGAATATTGATTTTGTACCAATGGTAAATAATCTTCAGATTTATTGATCGGTATCTTCATTGCAAACTGTATTTACTAATTTTAAAAAGAAATAAAGAAAATGTATATCAAACTTCTTCAATGTCCATTTAAGCCGCATAGCATAAAGAGCCATTTGACACTATCTGCTATTCTTCTCAATCTTGTTCGGTTTGTACGAGTGCAAGAGAGATAAAAACTAGTTTGTGTTTTTTCACGTTGACATTTAAATTTTCACCTTTGCTTGGCATCACGACCAATCATAAAACGAGCCTTGAATTCTCATTTCACTACCACAATAATGATAAAATGAGACCCAAATTCTACCTTGTTGTATAGACCACTAAGTACAATTTCTACAGTAAAAATAATCAAAGTCATTGACAACGATGGGATGGGAAACCATAGTTTCGTTCGATAAAATGTCTTTATAGGGGTGTTATGTTATATTAAAATTAGTCAATGTGCAATCTGATCTAAAATTACTAAATACATATATAATATAATAATAATTCTTGATAGTACTTATACCTATTATTTAATCCATTGCGCATGTCACATCAAAGTCTAGCTATTTATTACACACGCACAGTATCTATTTTATGTATTACGAACGCAGGGGATGGATGTTGTTTTCAGGGCACTTTCTTATGAGGTCATGGGAGGAGAGCAACGGGTCCCATCTACGTCATACGAACGACTTGACCTGCTGACCTATATTCACCCTGGATATGTTTTATACATATAACATTACTTTCCTATACAAGTTAAATTTCAATTTTACGTATACAACCGAGGCCTAATATTTAGGAATATGATTCTTTTTGCCATACACCTTCCTACCTAAATTTTTGACCTTAAAGATCATGCTGCTTAATAAATAATAAAGCTTTGGCCGGGTCGCATAAATTCTATGGGGTGTCGTGTAGGTACTGTTGTTACCTTTACATTTGAACCTTCTCCTTAGTGTCTTTTAATTAACACCATAATTAATAAAATATGTAAGGCGGCGGCGTACAGATGACATAGACAACACCGTAAATCTATGTTGAATGTTAGTGTTAATACTAATGTTAACTTAACCTACTAATGTTACTGTAAAACATATACTTACTCTAAATACCGGTCAAGCGGGATTCGGAGTCGCGCACCGGCACGGTTGTATGAAACCTGTACCTAGGTTCCGCGCAGCGACCAAATTTCAAGATTTGACGTAGCTAAATACTGATATTAACCGTTTCAGTGCGGATGACACGACAGGCGTGTCATCAATGTTTTTAACGAATGGCGTATGACACGAGAGGAGTGTCATTTTAAAATCGATTCAAACTTCACCAAATTAAGTTTCAGAAAGGTGCACCCCGAACAAAACTATTATTGTTTGTCGTGTAGAACAAGCTAGTAGCCTTCGTTTCTGGTATATTCAAAATATTATGATTTTTTTCCAAAATCAGTTGTTAACAACCTTTCATGCAGCACTAATTTTACTACTTAGCGTTTCAGTGTGGATAACACTACAGGCGTGACATCATATTATATGGCGTAGGCACACCCGTCGAATCCCGCTGTTACAGTCGAAAGTTTTTAAAATGGAAGACGCAATGAAATTATTGAATATTATTACTAATTGAAAACTAATTATATGTAAGTTCTTACGTAAATTATAGGGACGGTGCTATACTAAGTAAAGAGAACTAAATAAATAAATATTTCGGGACAATCTGACACAAATCGACCTAGTCCTACGGTAAGCTTAGTAAGACTTGTGTTGTAGGTACTAGACGACGATAAATATAATAGATAGATACATATAAATACTTAAATACATAGAAAACACCTATGACTCAGGAACAAATATCTGTGCTCATACTGCTCATCACACTAATAAATGCCCCGACTGGGAATCGAACCCAGGACCATCGGCTATACCTAGGCAGGGTCTCTACCCACTAGGCCAGACCGGTCGTCAAATTTAACAACACTAACTCATTCCAGTATATAAATAGGTTGCTCCATCCCTATAACTTACGTAAGAACTTTAATATTAAAGTTTTATGATTTTCCAATACTCTTTTATTTATAGATGAATTACTTAATTATTACCTAGCAAATAAATAATTATTAAGAGATAATCTTACACAAATCGACCTAGTCCCATAATAAGCTCAATAAGCCTTGTGTAATGGGTACTAGACGATGATATATATAATAGATAGATAAATACTTAAATAAATAGAAAACAGGCAAGACTCAGAAACAAATATTCGTTCCCTTCAGACAAATATTTGCCCTTACCGAGAATCAAACCCGGGACGCTCGCTTTGCAGGCATGGTCACTACCAACTAGGCTAACCGAGTCGTCCAAAATTAGTAAAAATGTACGATCATTTTGCGTGCTCAAAACCGGGTCCCGATGACAACGGCTTCCATTCCACGAAATTGCCGCTCCATTGTAAGCTATAATTAAAACTATAATACGCGTTAACTTGAACGTTTTTATAGGCATTTAGTTTTGTTAAGGATATTTGTCTATTCGAAAGAGACAGAAATATATTTGTCACGATGACAAGTCCACACTCTTTTCGGTGAATGTCACAACAAATCATTTCGTTCTAAATTTAAATTACTGATAACATATTAATTCCTGTGAAAGCTTATTTTCATGGGTCCAATCTAACTATTTTAAATTGTATTATACAGACTTAAGGTACATTTTCCATAAATGTTCCGATCTTTATGATCATCTTGACTGTTTAGATACCATTGACGATCTGTTTGTTACGATATCTGTATCTTATTGTATGTCACGAATTAGTTGAAAAGTCGCTGCTCCCAAATTTATGGCGAATTATATGGTCCGATATTATAGACCTTATCTATCGTAACTAATATATTGAAATTTAATGATGCTCCGAAATATTTGAGTACCTTTGGATGCTACCATATCTGATGGCGACTGTAATGTGTTTTGATAAAACGATTCCAAGATATTTTCATATTTGTTACTTATAACATAACGCATTTACATGTTGTACATTTTAACACTGTTGTCAAAACATGACGTTGGAACGTCTCACTCACTATGTTCAAACAATGGCACAGCAACTCTCAACATACTATATTCTGTAACTTTTCCCATTTCGAGCAAAACTTGGGTTTTTAAGTACCGTTAAAACACTAAATATCATATGAATTTCAAAATAATTTAAAAAATGTCAACACCTTATTTTTTACTTACAAAATAAAATTAGAATTAATACCTATATTATTTTTGTAATTCCAGATAAATTATTTGTTACCTTAGAGCATTTAATGACTGAGACGCTCTTTATAAGTTTACCTCTGCCAAAAACTTGCACAATTGGTGCAGATTGTTGTATAGACTGACGTTTTAGCAATGCATTTGACACTCTACTACTACTACTACTTAAATCCTCTAAGTTTGTTACCTATAAGACTCGAATGAATAGCTCAAGGAGAAATGTCGAAGATAGTAAATGCATAGGTTTAAATACGTCGCACTATAAAAATAATTACCCATTCCGTTACCCCACTATACATAATTAGGAACGTATAAACATTATACTTAGTAGAAAATGTTTGTGATATCTGAATTTTAAAAGTCACTTACTATCTATTTCGAGTAAAACCTGTAGTTTAAAAGCTACTAACAGTTTAAAACAATGTTTTGATCAGTTCACTTCCTTGGTTAGATGTCAACTGAACTCAATCAAGTCAAAATCAATGAAAAAAACTAAATAAATTCCTAATTTTATACACATGGCGGATGACACGATAGGCGTGCCATCATATTCTATGGCGTAAGGCACGCCTGTCGTGCCATGAAAAAATTGTTCGCCGCCACAGACTAAAGTTTTCGAAAATGGAACACGCAACGAATCGGTTAATGAAAGCGATTGCTGTCTTACTGTAAAGCCCAAATAAGTACTCACGCTTTTTAATTTCACCGGATACCGATTGGTAGTTGGAAGAGTTGAAAAAAAATGCGCATACATACGCACGTGTAACACAATAGCTTAATTTATTTATTTTCTACCACAAAGGAAGCAATTTTGTATGAAATATTGTATACATATATGTGTACGTAACAATTTCATTATGGAAGGAAAAATTTGGTGCCAGCCAAAACATAGGTAACGTTCATTTGCAGATTGTTTTCAAACAATACATCAGAATGTTACCTACAGTTATCTAGTTGATCAACTTTTTCGTGTTACTCGTTGCTATAGTAACGGTCACCTGGACAACTGTTTCAGTTCTATTAGTTCTATTACATTCAAATAATAATTAGGTAACGTAAAAGTTCGGTTAAAATCTTGCAATTCAATTTAGAAGCAGATATTTTTAACCGATTGTGATGAAATTAAGCACACTTATCAAAGTTCGGTGACAATGCAATATTATGGTACCACTGATTTGATCAGATGCTGGAATCGGGAGATAGCCATAGCAAGCTTCTAAAAAACTAATAAAAATACGTAATATAAACCCGTATGGTGTTTAGGCTTGTTAGAATTCTCTTATTGAGTAGTTGAAAAAAATACAATCGGCTATAAAAGCTTGTACCAAAAAATGCATTTTAGGTAGAAACTAATTACTTATGTACTTTCATTCCGTTATTGCCCTAATTATGAAATATATGTAAAATTTCAAATTATTGGCCAGAATAAGTGTCGAAAAAAGGAAATCCTATGATGATAGTTATGAGGGCACGAAACAACGGCTTTCAAATGCGGTGGGGCGCGATACGATCGGCTGTACTCTCCTTGATGAAAATACGTGTTGGGAGTTTTGACAACTTTGATCAAGTATTTCTGACTGCTTAATATATTTTATCTTATAGTATTAATGCGGAACCTTTTTTAACCGACAAGTTAACGGAGTACGTTCTGAATTCTTCGCGTTTATGTATTTTTCTTTCCTTTTACTATGAGTACGTAAAAGGTCCAAGGCCTCGACTTGATATGAAGTCGGGGCGTGTGGGGCACTAAAACTACGATGAATCTATGACCATCAAATGGTTTGGAGTCAAATACTTAATAGTTTCACGTTAAGTTATAGATAGTGTGCGCAAATTAATTCGCCGCGCGCCATCTCGAGTGGTCATTTTTCCAAGAGAAGTTATAAAATCCTTATAGCACATTTTTTTCTACTGTAATGAGGACTTAGATGTCGCTTTCTATTTAGTAAAACCAAAGATATGTAAAACATGAAAAATATTTTCTGTGGTAACACTATCTATACGTGGTAGTTTGGATGTAAGAAAATATTAGAGCCAAACGTCGTGGGGTACGTTTGTGTGGGAACAATGTGTTTAGTTAGTAAAATTACTACATAACAAAAGGTAACAAATAAAGAGATGTTTTTTTAGGAGAATCTGTATTCTTTTTTACACAGCTGTAACCTAAACTTACGGTTAACGCTATTATATTTAATACGAATCTGACTCTTTCACAAGCTATATTATTATAATAAAAATTTCTATCTGTGACAATATTACATATCCATCATTAAAAAAATTACGCTAGTCAAATAAGATATCCTGCCACAAAAATTGGAATTTTACCTTAAATCTACAGTCTAATATTTATTATAAAATATCTCATATTACACATGGGTAAGTTATAAGGAAATTAATTCCTGGCACCGAGAAAAGTGTTTCGCCATTCACGAAACTGAACACTTCTCACGTGTCCCAAACCTTGATGCGATTCGCTTGGCGTTCTTATATACAAATTTAATATTAATTTCATTATCATCAGAAACCTCGCTGATATCCAGAATAACTGCCAACTACAACACAGTCGATTATTAGCCTAGTAAACTGTACAGTCCGCACAGAACTTACGGCTACAACATTGCAACATTGTAAAAAAAATCTATTAATAAATCTTTTTTAATTTAAAATGAATCGTCCTTTCATCAGACTGATATACAAAGTAGAAAAAATATACATTGTGCTTAAAATTACCATCTTTACAACATTTGGGAGACAGTTTTGTAGGATTGACTTCGTACGTGGTAAATAAAAGGGTGGAAACTAAACGCAGAGTTGTATTGCGAGTGCAGAAGCTGGTTAGAAAACTGGTTCGTGAAATCTGGAACAACAGAAATATACAATAAGTATAAGGACTTTTAGTTTATACACCCTAAACAAAACTCAAGACTTTGACTAGTGTGATGGCACGAATGTTGGTCACTTTAAGCTGACAGGCACCACTGATGGACACTTAGTATGTACTTAATTCAAAAACCGTAACATTATAAATTGAATATTTACCAACATATGCACTAATGTTCATGATTCCTTGTCCATTACTGGTGCCGTCACCCTACTGGGTGAAATCAAAATGGTGATATAAAGTTATATTTTCTTAATCTATTCATGATTACGATCAACTTTTACTATGGAGCCATAACATAGTCCATACCAACAACTACAGCTAGCAGCTAGTATGGGAAGGTCTCTTTTTCTAACTGATTTTTCGGTTGAGACTATCATTACCATCTTGATTTCACCTGGTATTCACGACAGCTGCTACAACCCTTCAGACGGATTTTTACAATTATACCTATTTTCTTCTAGTATGTAGTACTGTAGTAGTAATTTCATTGTGAGAAACAGTTTTAGCAACGAAGAACAATAATACCGTTATGAATACGTTTTTTCTTAACACTTTCGAAACTTTTTGGACCCGGGTATGTCCTTAAACTACGTCCAACAATGAGAGGTAGGGCACAGCGTTGACCATCACGCTTGAATCTGGGGCAGCTCAACTGGGGAAGTACCTCCTCCTTACAGAAGACCACAGCCATAATAGCACTGCCACCTTTCAGGTATGTAGTGTTGTGTTCCTGATGGTGAGTAAGGTTCCCAGAGCTCCAACCCCCCTTAAAGGCCGGCAACGCGCTTGTGACTCCCCTGGTGTTGCGAGTGCCCATGGGCGACGGTGATTGCTTAACACCAGGCAATCCGTCTGCTCGTTTGCCGCCTATGTCATAAAAAAAAAAAAAAAAGCTGGCGGCGCTAAGACATTTTAGCTACATACGGGTTTCCTCATGTATTCGGCTACGAGCCTACGAGTGGTGTGCCCGACAGGCGGGTTCTTGGTTGCGAAGTGTTAAAATATACTAGTAGAAGTTGGAGACCTTAGCTAGTGAGCAGTGCGATGTTGATTTCCTTGACCATCTTGACGCGGTGCAGCATCTTGGCGAGCGCCGCGCGGCTGAGCGGCTGCGTGGAGTACCACACGGGCGAGTCGGGCACGCACGAGCGCTCCGGCTGCAGGTAGAACACGTCGTTGCGCGTGCGCACCGACTCCGGGCTAGAACATTTATCACGGTTAAAATCAGGGACTAATATTATTTATTACTAATATTAATGGACTAATATTAGTTATTTTTTCTATGGTTATGGACGTTATGTATGTATTTAAGTATTTATTCGTATCTACATATTAATTTAACGTGGTCTGGTACAAAGCTATTAGCTTTATTGATAACTCTCCACCATAAGCTAAAAATTTATTCTGAACCTATAAACAGTTAAGTTTTTAAAAGAAAGAGTCAGTTACTGGTCAGCTACTATTACCCTATGTTACTTTTGTAGATTTCTTCTCCTTATTTAAGTGTCATGGAAAAATGATTGTATAATGAAAATACATTGCTGTGGTACATTGCCTAGTATAAACTAAAGTAACTATAGGGACTGAATGTATGCTAAGGAAAACTGGGAGCATACCATTTGGAGATGTAGAATTCGTAAAGCTTCACAGGACAACGAAGAGGATTTTCTTCATTCTCCTGTTGTTCATAAACTTTCTTTTTCCTGGAATTCGCTTCTGTAAAAAAAATACATTATTATTCTTACAAGTTATTTTTAATTGTTTCTAAAAGAACAATTTTATTACAGAGGAATTTATAAATATATGTTATGATGTAATGATCATTAAATCTTCTTGTGAATAATTAGGCAACAAAATATTTTGTGCTTACCAAGTGCTGATTGAGGGGGATAAAATCGTAGTAGAACATTTCTTGAGCCGGGTATTTTAGCCTGCCCCGGCTGGTTGGGGTTTCGTTTCCAATGCTTCATTATGTGTGAAAAGGATAGCTGCATATGCTCTTCAACCGTCTGGAAAAGTAATATAAAATGTTAATTGATAATTGCTTATTTACGGATCACAAACAGTATAAAATTATAGTCACTAGAATTGCCACATAAACCTACAATTGGTTAGGCGAATCTAATAGCCTGGCTTCAGCAGGGATTTACTCAGAGCGTAGGTGGAGGGTCGCACTGTGTCCTTCCTACACTAGTAGGTACTATGATCTCAAAAGGATGGATGCTAGTATATTTTTTTTATATATTCACAAATACTTGTATGATGTGGTTAATATACTTGTCGGCACGACTAATAACAGCATTTTAAAAATCTTAACCCTTTGAACTCCGAAGACTACAAATCACATCGACTTAAAGTTCCGACATTTTATTTTTATGACATAGGCGGCAAACGAGCAGACGGATTGCCTGGTGGTAAGCAATTACCGTCGCCCATGGGCACCCGTAACACCAGGGGAGTCACAAGCGCGTTGCCGGCCTTTAACCCTTTATAGGGCAACTTCAAAATTTCAATGCAAAAATGACCACCCAACAACATAGTCTTTTTGTATTTTTTTCTTAACAAGAATCATTAGGACAATCGAACCGCGATGAGGCTTGAACGCACGACCACAGTGACTTTTGGGCGTTAATCGCTGTGCCCTACCTCTCATTGTTGGACGTAGTTTAAGGACATACCCGGGTCCACATAGTTTTTCTTCGACGATGCCGAGTGGCCAAAGAAATCACTAGGCCAATGCAAATTGCACATGTGTAAATCGGAAACCAGAATGAGGATACTCACGACTAGGTTGAAATGTTTAGTATTGAAGAACATTAGTGTAGAAAGTAGAACGTGCGGGGAATGTGCTCCCAGCTGCTTGCTTTCCCATAGATGTTCCTCCTCGACTCGCGTTACTATGTACTCTATAGAACAAAAGAAGACCGGTTACGTGTGCGAGGAAAACTTTTACTATAAAACGTATGTATTCTATTTGAATTTAAGTTAACTACATGATATCTTCCCAATTTAAAAACAAATTATATATTTATACTTACGTGAGTCATTGTATAAGACAGAGAACTTCTTGGCAACTTCATCCAAACAGTCCGTGAACTTTTCATAGTACGGGTCCGTAAATATGTTGTCTATCCTACCATTTTCAAATAGATATTGCTGTATACCTAGAAATCAAACAAAAACATAATTGTTCCATATTCTTAGTGCCTAATGACATGTAAAATTTACATATTATGTAAATAGACCTTTACAGACTGAAGTTAGAGCAAAATAAACTAGGTACTTCAAAATTTAAATCTAAGATGAATATGTATGTTCTTCAACCTATTGAACGCCAACTACGGCAAATCACGGAGAAAAAAGCTGACACACACCCACGACGTCATATTCCGCTTTATATTACTATCACCCTTATGAACCATGGCGCCTTGGTGGAACAGTTTTTAGTCTTCTAGGAGGGTTTAATACCCTATTCATATTAACTAAAATGGAACGAGTGTATAGCAATTTTTTTTTCGCGGACAACTGACATCCCGGAAAACATATTAGGACCCCAAGTAAAATACATTCAATTTGCAATAGACCCGTACTATTTTAGCTAATATGTGTAAAAAAACGAGAAAGTTGTAAATGTAATATACTTACCTAAAACCAAATAATAAATAGTGTCCGGGGCGTACTCGCTGCCGTTCGGTTTCCGCACTTCCTTGACGAACAGACAGAGGGAGTAATTGAGCTCGTCCGCCGTCAGCTGCAGAATCTCCGACTTGAACGGTTTCCGTCGAATTGAGCTCTTCTCTATCTCTGCGTTCTTTGTCATGACCCACTGTTTCCAGGCGTTCACGCCGAAAGTGTACTAGAATAAGTTGATCAATTTAGTTTAATGGTAAATTTAGGAAGATGTGCTCAAAAATATGAAGTATCAGATATTTTTTTCGTGTTTTTAGTGATTTCGCTTAGTTTCTCACTCAAGAACCAAAGGAATCAGTTTATTATACAAGCTAAAGGAAGCAAAAAAAAATTCTCGACAACATGCACATTTCTAGGAATAAACGCAGCCTATAATAGTCTACGTGGTAAATCCAGGTAAACTGTAATGAAAGTCACAATTAAATTTACTGTTCATTTATAAATGAAAATGATAATTTGGTGTTGATAAGTATAATTATACCTGACAATAGCATGTTATCATTTACATTTGTATCAAAAACAATAGTCAATTTAGTTGCCCCTCTCATTTTATATTTACTGTTCGGTCAAGTAAGATGGCGACATCCAGACATATATTATCTGCACGCTGCAGCAGCAGGCTACCCTCAGTCGAGGTGCCACACGGCGTACCTTGAGACACATGTTGGCGTCGGGCTTCTCCGCGGGCTCGCGCGGCGGCTCGGGCGGCGGCGGCTGCGGCTCGGCGCGGCGCCGCTTGCTGCTGCGCGTGGGCGGGCGCCGGCGGCGGCCGGCGGCACGCGCTTGCGGGGCGCGGCCGACGCGCGCAGCGCCGCCACCGCGCGCTGCTGCTCCAGCACCATCATGTGGTGGTGGTGCATCGGCTCGCCCTCCAGACCTGCCACCCACGCACGTCGCTCTTTATTATCGATTCTCTCCCGTCGTAACCAACATTTATCACCGGACATACAAGTTTATATTTCACAAGTAATTGTCTCGAGCCTCGGACGAACGCCCGTCATTTTGAAAACATAAGCTGTTCCGCACAACGAACAGACCCTTGTGATGCTACTATATTATATTTTATGATGTTTATTCATTAACGCGTCTTTTTATTATCCGACCTAATTCAATTGAACAATGCATTGGGCACACATAAAAAAAGATGGAAATAATCAATGTCCGTGACTGTTAAACGTATATCTCCTGAAGTTCCAGAAATCGACTTACCGGGCATACCGGGGTGCGAGCTCGGTGTGATGGTGTTGGCCGTCATAGCAGACTCCAAGTCGACGGGCTGGTCTTCGTACTCGGTGGCCATTTTGAGAGCCATCTGCAGCATGTCCTCGCCGAACGCGTTGTTGCCGTCCATGCCGGCCACTGGGCTGAAGCCCTCATCCGCTGAAAACGTCAATTAGATATATAAAATTCCAATAATTTATAGAGTAATGAATAAGCCTCGATATCAATGAAACTGAATCCTATTCCGTTACTGATGTCATAAACGGCATAGATTACTGCATATTACGATCCTTGTCAATCTTCCATGTTAGAGCGCGAATTTTTCCGACCTATGAATATGAAACAAATAGTAAAGTAAAATAAAATACCAACTAACCTTTTGAAGGTACTGAAAAGTTATCAAAATAAACGGTAAATTTGGTGTGCCGTTTAAGTTACATGTATTTTAATGTTAAGATTATAATAATTATGTAGAGCAAGTATAAATATTTTGGCACTTGGTTCGTATCGATATCTCGGACCTCGACTGCACCTAAGTATGTGAATTACACAATTTATTTTATTATTATCGAATGTTATTAGGTTATTACTTTCGAAAGTAACTAAAAAGGTAACTAAATAGAAGAAAAACAAACGTATTAACACAGTACGATATGCTTACCGTTATCGTCATCAGTATCAGAGTCACTTTGATCTTTTTTCTTGTCTCCCGCGACCATCTCCGCCATCATCAGCAGCTCCGCCTCAAACGGATCCGTCGGCATCTTGTCATGGATCTTGTTAATCTCCTTCATGATCCCCTTCGCCGAGTTCCTGGTCGTCGGTATGAATACTGGAGTCGGGATCGGGATCGGAATCGGTACCGGTACCGGGAACGGTAGCGACCACATAGCGCATGGAACGGGGACATAAATAGGAACCGGTACCGGTATGAGAACCCTCCGCTCCAAGCTCGGGTCGGTCTGGCATTCTTTAGTGCACGGATGCGGACGGCAAGAGACTCCCTTCGATATCATCATGGGTTTCGACATAGTCGCCTTATTGGCAACCTCTCTAGGAGGTAAAGTTTTGACTATGACGTGATTATATATTTTGGGGGGCGGGGGGGGGGGGGGAGTGATGGGTTTTGGGGGTGGAGGGGGAGTTTTGGGAGCGGCCGGGGGTTCGGGTTCTGGGGGAGGCGGGGGTTGGACTTGCAGCCGCTTGGACTTGGCGCGCGTCATGGACGTAATGCCGGCCGGCGTGAGCGGCGGCGGCGCGGCCAACGACTGCACATTGGAGATCACCGGCAGTCCCGAAGACCGCGTCTGCGTCTTTGTTACGGCTGGAAAGAGAAATTGCAATTAAACGTCAAACACGGACCGTAGAGTAGCAGATATTATTGGGAAAAGCATCAAAAATAAAACTAGTAGTTATTTAGTTCTGTGCCAATTATGGGGACAAAATAACAACAAAACTACTAACATTTACCATTATTTTTATGGCTCGTGCCGGAATAAGTCCGCCGGGGCGCGCCCGTTGGTACCGCCTTCTGTTGATCCATTGCTTCACCGGGCATTAGAGGTGGCGTATGTTTTGAGTATTGACCCTAGAAATAACAAAATTGGTATGAGGTTAAGGTTACAGAGCGATTTTTGTTACATATACAGGAGACGTTCATACGTGATCTTATGAATATTGAAATGAAATAAAAAGGCCTGGTGTACCTGGAATGCCATGACGCACTGATACGTGCAGAAGTTTCGAACTGTTGCATCGGACATCGTCAAGTGGTACTGTGCTAAAGATGTCCTCTTGCACATGTCACATTTTATTCTGAAACAAATGTTCAAAAGGTGCTTAAGCAAATCCCACTTCAAGTATAAAGAATAGTACCATCTCATGAGCTTATACAAAAATGACTACGTTATTATTTCTCACCTTCTAGACGACACTGCGTTTACAGATACTTGGTAGAGATTCAAGCAATTCAGTGAGCACATCATGACGATCTGCCCCGAGATCTGCACCCGCCGAATCATGTCAAAATTGTACTTCTTCACTTTGCACCAGTTGCACGGCACGATGTGACGCGAGTTGCTGATGTATACGTTCATACACGACTTGGAGCAGAAACAGTCGGGGGACTGCGTCTCGTAGATGGTAAAACAGTTTGATGCTTTACGCTCGAAGTATTTCTTGCACCATCGGCATTGGTCTGAAAAACAGACATTCAATGATTGTAAAGAAAAAAATTTTTTTTAATAATTAATTATTACACAAACTGGCCCAGTCTCACTAGATGCTAAGGCTATTATAGTTTTAAAATGGACGACACATTTGGCCTAGTGGGTAGTGGGTAGCCCCATCTATGAGCCGATGGTCATGGATTCAAATTCCAGTAAGGGCATTTATTTAGATATTTGTTCCTGAGTCATGGGTGTTTGCATATTATATATATTGTTGGCTGAGTACCCACAACACAAGCTTTTTTGAGCTCACCATGGGGCTCAGGCAACTCGTGTAAGAACGTCATGTAATATTTATTTATAAAATAAAAAAAATCCACAACACAAATTCGAGATAAATTCGGAATTGATCCCGGGATCACCAGCTTTTGCAGGCCGCGCCACTATCAACTATGCTATGAGACCATTAGTTTGAAAGACGCAAAAGGTTAAAAACTTCCACATAGTACAGCTGAAAGCAAATTACCTGGGAAAATGTTATTGACGAATTTGAAAGCAGCAAAACAGGGATCGGAGCAAAGCCTTTGTACGATATTCTCACTCACTTCCACCTCTATTGTTGTCCCTTTTTCCAGAGAGCAGACCGCACACTTGGCCCACACTGGCTGCGGGAGAGGGCTCTTGCTCATCTGATCGAATTTCTCCATACATGTCTGAGTACAAAAGTCTTTGAACTGCCCCTTGTCTCCTACTGGCGCTAGAAACCCTTGGTGACCAACAGATATATCTCTTTGACAATAACAACAAATCTTTAATCCCTTTTTGAACTCTTCCAAGCATCCAGAGTTGCAGAACTGACGGATGTCATATCCAAATCTTACACAGTATTTTCCTAGACTAGTGTGCGTGACCGTATTTTTGCAGTTAGCGCAACGCGCCCCTATTTTATTTTGATACCTTCCCAGACACACCTCATTACAGAAGTCCATGGTTTCCCATGTAAGGGTTTTATCACATTCTAAGTTCAGTTGAAGATTGCACTGAAAGCATTTTCTGACAAATGTCCTTTCCCGCTCTTCCCTAGCCGCCTGAACCATGGCCGGCGTTTTCGGCTGAAGTTTATAAGCCTCGTCCAAATATTTGTCAGTTGCGTTACTTATCACTTTTAGTTTGAGAAGTGGAGGATTTGATATACTTGCCGCTTGAGCTGCTGCTTTGCGAGTAACTCGTTTCTTTTTTATGTGGTACCTGCCATTTTCTCTACTATTTAATTCCTTGATACAAGTTTGTTCGCATACCGCAACAGGCTCCCCATACAGCTTAAAAGCGTACGAGCATTGTTTGGTTTCTTTACAGACTAGACACTCTGCTTCTGTTGGGGTTACTTCATCAATAGCCAACCTTCGTCGTTTGAAAACATATTTTTCCTTTTCATCCGCCATCATGCTGTGTAAACAGGTAAGGGAGCAGTAATTCGTGTCTTCGCCGTCATAGTAGTAATAAAAGTAGCAAAGTTTACTTTCCTCGCATTCTGAGCAGGTAAGAGTTTTGGGTGTTATTTCCTCTACAGTGTATTTCTTAGAACAGATATTGTACTGTCCTGGGTTATCCTCTTGAAAGGCAGTAAGACAGGCCTCACTGCACATGTACTTGTAGTCACCCTCCTTGTCGACATACCGGTAGGAGCAGGGTTTCTCGGTTGCACACTGAACACATGTGCCGTCGAATTGAGTGATTTCCTGAATGTTGTTAGGAACTACATTCTCGTCCTCGGCGTCAGCTGCTTCGTCGTGTTCCTTTTCATTATCATTTTCTGTAAAAAATAATAATATAATGAATACTTAGTAATATAGTAAATAGTCGTATATTTTATAAAATCCCTGAAGCCCCAAAGTTTGGAGTGGAGGTTTTATCACGACTACATACTGAACGTGACGTAATTAGCTGGTTTGAGAATGTCGTAAATGAATAATATTTACCGCCAACATGGTCTTCGGTGGCAGCGTCTGCAAGCGCGGGAGCGTCGGTAGTGGACTCAGAGGGCGCCTCTGCGTCCTCATCAGCATCGTTCTCCGTGTCTTGTTCTGTCTTCGGTACTGTCTCTGCTTCAGAGGCTGTTGTTAAATAAGTAAACACGTTTGTAACGCCCCTAAGGGGAATTGTACAACTTTAAGAATAAAAATCAAGACCAAAAACCGGTATTTTCTCCATACAAAAAATACTGGTGTTTTTTCGTTCTTTAGTTTTCTATTTTATGTTACATTGGATATGGATAATGTAAGTTTTCGGGGCATTAGTATAAATACATTACTGAGACCCATAAAAAAACAAGAACTAATAGTAAATATTTGCTTATTTCGTTTTTTTAAGAGTATCGGTTTCATTACAGAATCCATCGTCACTGCTCGAAACTCCTTGTATAATATTATTCATAATTTTTATTATTAGAAAAAAACATTTAAAAATGTATAGAAATACCCATTTATTTACTCAAACATGGCATGAAATATTGATATTATGTTCTTTATATTAGGCTGGACTGGCACTGCAAGACAAGGGGTCTGTTATGAAATTTCATACAAAGTTCCAAGCCTAGACCGGAAAGTGGCTCTTTTTTAATTTAAATTTCACAGATGAGACTAAGCATCATGGCATTCAGCCATAAAAAATTATTTATCAATTTCATTGTAGGTTTGTGAAAATGGGTATTTACACATACATTGGCGTGAAAAGATGTTATAGGCCTCTGTAGTAATGTACTATTAGTTATTACTTATTGTACAGTTAAAACTCTAACCTTCTGCTTGCTTTCTCTTTTCAGCTAACACTTTTTCTGCTGCCGCCTTGTCAGCTTCTGAGATCTCTCGTTCAGTGTCTGGCAGGAGCATAATCTCTTCATCAGCTCCAGGCTCTTCCGCTAACTCTGTGTTTCCACTGTCGTCTAAAGGTGTTTCTTCTGTAAAATATATTGGACATATTATTAAAAAAATCCAACATTAAAACATTGATAAAGCTCAATAAACACCAAAGTTGATTTGTATAGTAATCCTGGCCCTTTAGATTATTTTGTGAGCACCTCTTGTGAACAGTATTTATATGGTTGAGCAGTAGTGAAACCACCAGATTTTATTAACAAAATATGATAATGCTCTACATTTTATCAAAATCGCCATTATGTGTGGCAATTTCTGGTTGTATTGGTGTTTTTTTTCAATGCCACACACAGTTCGATGCTATTTGAGTTTTCTTATTAGGGTGTCTTAAAGTTATAGTCAACAAAACTCTTATGACCTCTTATTGCCCTCAGGAAGAATGTATTTTTATTATACGAAGAGTTTATGGTAGTAAGTATGGAGAATTATAATTTTTAGAGGAATATACAGGCCAATCCTACTCATTTCTCAAAATAGAACTGGGTAGGTAACTTTGTTCCCTATTTTTATGATAATCAGGCCCTGGGTCACAGCTGTCCGAGGTGTCGGCAAATAGGTGACTAAGTTTTAGCATTAATAAGAGTTTTAAATTTTGTTTACCAGAGCGATCATCATCATGTGCAACAGCATCATCTGCATTGTGGTCGTCATCATCATCATCCAAATTAACATCCGCGCTGTGTTTAGATGTGGATGTCTCTGTTGTGCTGTCAGTTTTGTCCTTCAACAGGGCATCAAATGGGTCCAATGCCTATAATATTGAGAACAAACCATGTATTATATAATATAATATATTTCTAGATTTGTTATAGGAAACTTCAATAGATATATTATGCTATCAAATTAATAAAATATTAAAAGTAACTCCTAATTGTGTTATCCAGATTAATTCAATCATATCCCATCTGCAAAGCTCTCTTAGCCTGTTTGCGTGTCATCATGTTCAACCCCTCTCAATAAGTGGAATGTTAATTAACTGAGGCAGGGGTGTGTTAAATGACAGTCAACTATATAATACTTGACACCTTGTCATTAGGTTGATCAACCCTTGTCAACAAGTGAGGTCAACTGGAACATTAACTAACCTCCGCAGAGAACTTGACAGTCAATATTCGACAGACACAATTGTCTATGTTCACTTGAACCAGAATGTCTAAATTAATCTATGTCAGATATTTACCTGAGTATGATCTTCCTGAGGCTCATCTTGAACATTAGGAGCAGTTTCAAACTCAGGTTTGCCCACATCATCTTCCTTCTTCTCTACGTCTGCTTGTTCCTTATCATCTTGGCTTGCCTCTAGCGCATCCGCCTCACTGGCTTTTCCAGTACCAGAATCTTCTTGGACCTGGCTAGTCGCTTCAGAGTCTTGGCTAGCGTCTGGAAAGTCCAAGCTGGTTTCTGCGTTAGAGCCATGAGTAGAATCCTGTACAGAATCTTGGCTATTAGATTCTTCTGGAGTTTCTATTTTATGAGCTGGAATATCTTCTATTTCAGCATTCTCCACATTTTCTAATTTCATTTCTGGAATAGTGTGGTCAGTGCAAATGTGAGTTTTAAATTTTTTGTTGCCTTTATAGATGTGAAAACCTACTAGTATTTTTGGAACATCATGTAGAGACCTGACATACCTAAAGTAGAATGGCCACCAGTGGCAGCACATCCTTGGAACTCGATTCCTGCCGGCTTGACTAACTTTCAGATAGTAGAGCAATTTTCCATGAAGAAAAAAATTTGACATAATAATTCAGGCTTCCCTGCTTGTCTAGGATATAAATTGACGAGCTGCTACTGGTGGCCACTACAATCTATAAGTGTTTGCAACTGGTGGTGTTGCATTCACAATCTGCACATTACATACTTATCAAATATTCAAGAATTGAATCTTGGGAGCTCAGCATAATGGAAACTGGCCATGAGCATGCTGGAGAATGTAGTTTCCCATTTATGACAATAGGGGGATGTAAAATAGCACTTTCTTTGAACCTACACTACCGTCAAAAAGTTTAAGACCAAACACAATGTTTAGTTTATTGTTATAAACTCTTCTAAATAACATCAAAATAAATTTGCAATCAATAGAAAACAAGGTAAACTTATTATTTTTGGCTTTGTACCTTTAGCAAATACTCTTTTCTATACATTTGTAAGGAAAAAGTATTTGATTGAAAAGGCACTTAAAAGTAAATGTTCAAAATTTGAGATTTAAACGATATTGTTTGTTCTAAGAATCTCTCTCTCAGAATCGCAGCTCTCAATTCTTCAAATAACATCCTACTTCATATAAAAGGACCCAGGTGCTAGTATGAAAAAGTTGATTATTTGCATACATTTTTGTGTTTGGTCTTAAACTTTTTGACGGTAGTGTATATATGAAAGTATATGGGGAAATAACTAAAAATAGGCATAACCAATGTTATCAATATACACATGTTATCATTATGTCACACAAGTGAATAACGTTACCAATATAATTTTCCTTAAAGGTTTTTTTGGAACCTTACATTCATCAAACTTTCATAGGGACATCTTTCACAGCTATGTCCACTCATATCTTAGTGCATGTGCATCGCAATATGAGCTAATTAGCCAAATCTGATTCCCCACCAGTAAGGCATGCAGGATGTCAGTCCCACTTTAAGCACTCTACCATGTACTAATATATTGGTATTTTTATATTAAGCAGAAACGTCTGCTAGCAAATCAAAGATATTTAAGTCGAAAGAAAAATAGAAAAATTTGACTCGCAGCGGGACTCGAACCCCCAACCACTGGAATATATTGGTGTTTGACTTTGCTTTGCACACAATTAACATAGGCATCAAATAATCCTAAACTTTCTCCATATTTTTAAAGTGATGGTGCAAAAAGAATTGATTGTGGGACCCTAATAAATCAGCAAACAAATTTGATAAAAATTTAATAATAATAGTATAATGTAAAATGAATAAAGAAAAAAAAATAGTATAATGAAATCTAATGTTACTCCAGAAATATAGTCTATCTTGACTACTGAAGTTAAACTTCAATAAACCATCTTTCTAAAATACTGGCCTATTCTCAAGCTGTAAATCTTATTAGACTAAATGCAAACAAGACTTTATTTTACAAATAAAGTATGTTATAATTTTAAGATGCATACCATTTTCCTTAGCTGGCTCATCCTCTGTTTCCTCTTGGGCCGGTCCATCAGTACTCTCAGCATTGGTCACCTTATCATTATCACTAACACTTTCATTTTCGTGGTCCACATGATTTTGGAGCTCACTATTACCACCTTTATCACTAGCTGGATCATTCACAGAATCTCCATTACTATCAGTAGCTTTGCCTACATCACTAACTCCTACATTATCACTGTTATTGGTATCAGTGTCTTTGTTATGACTTTCTTGCGGTTCTTCTGACTTCTTGGGATGTGGCTCATCCTCTACAGAGATCTTGTCTCCAGATTCTGCACTCACATCCTCCGTAGAGTTTTCAGGAATGCTTTCTTTCTCTTCCATGTTACCAACAATCTAGTTGGATTTAGGTGAATTACAGGAGTAAATACATCTGAAAATTAACGATATGCATATTTTAAAACGCCCTAGTAAGACGCCGCACCCGGCAGAAAGTTTCGAGGTTAGAATGCAATAGGGCTGGCGGTAAAAGAAAGAAATAAGAAAGAACACTGCAAAAGTCACCTTAATATTACCCAATTTTGCAAGCTAGTCTAATATAATGAGATGTTTGAAGACGGTCATTTAAATTACAGCGGTAATTACAATCCAAATGACGCCAATCCAACCCAAAGCCATATTAGCCCGCGCTTACTCTTTTTTTTAAGTTTTAAAGCCATCAATGGTAGTGTATCTCTAACTATACGTTTATCATTTAATAAACTCCAACTGTAAGCAAACACTGGAGTATTTATCTAATAATTAATAGGACGTCGCGGCAAGTTTCTTTGTAACAAGTGAAAAAGACGTCAGGATAGGTAATTTATTTTGGCATGACATTTAAGCATCAATGTCAGCGATTAAGCTTTTAAGACTTAATTATTATGTTTAGTCGCAAAATTACATTAATATGTAAAAACAACTTACTTATATTGTTATTTCACACAAAATTCCTTGAAAGCACAACAAACGACACCATTTTGGAATCGACTTGCATGCGATTTGTTGCGGATGTGTATACCGTACAAACAAAATATTATTGTTTTTAAGATTTTTGTTAACATAAATGCTAAAACACAGTAAAATAAAAAAATAAGGTAATATTTAAAATATATTCATTTTTGCTATATTATCCTGCAAAGAGTAGATTCAATAAAAAGTAATCAATGCAGTATCTAATTTATATTTTTATGTTGGTAGTAAGTGACGCTTCATCTTCATACGCGGATTCGATATTGGGAAGTATAGAAGTGTCAAATTTGTCAATCAGTAAAATATACTCTACATACATATAGTTACGGTTTAGTTTCTGTTAAGAATTATTATGGAGGACAATGTGCCGCTAGGGATAGCAAAGGGATGGGGTAAGGGGTAATCCTTTTCCCAGTGTCAATTTCGAGATTAATGAAACCAAAACTAAAAATATACTCATGTTGCCTAACTTTTGTTGCACCTACTCTTTTATTCAGCTTATGGTTTTTATGAACAGCGGCGCTACCGCGAAACATTATATTCGTAAATTTCGGACGATTGTCTCTATCACTCTCATGACGCCTTATTTGGAGTGACAGAGACAATCGTCTGAAATTTACAAATATCGTTTTTGACGGCAGTGTGGAAGGTTTGTGTATCCTTGCGTTGCTCGAAGAAGAGCGACGCAAGGATATACGAGCGAAATGCCTAAATTAGTATCTCATCTCACTCGCACGCTTATTACTCCGCGATCCAATTTAATAGGAATCACACACAAATATTGGCAGGCGTACGTGAATAGGAAGTTCTAGGTTTTTCGGTACCTTGCGTAATTATTATTTAATTAAGCTTGCTGTTACTTATATAATAAATCAGTCCATTTCAGTTTTTTAATAATTATAACGCACGGTTAACTATGACTGCCATTTCCGGTACCATGGCGAATTTGTGAACACCTTACTCGTCTCACTGCTCGTTTTCTTACTCCGCATTTATGCTGCCGCCACACATTCACGCGAGTAGCGAGGCGAAACGCGAGCACGCATGTGTACGCGGATGTCTCGCTATTCCTCTCGTCCCTTGCATCGCGTTTTTGTATAGGCAAAGTCTCGTCGAACGTTTCGACGAATAGCGAGGCGAGTGACGAGCTAGCATGTCTAATGCTGCCGCCACACATTCGCGCGAGTAGCGAGGCGAATGGCGAGGTACAACGCGAGCACGCATGTGTACGCGGACGTCTCGCTATTCCTCTCGTCCCTCGCATCGCGTTTTTGTATAGGCAAAGTCTCGTCGAACGTTTTTTCGAATAGCGAGGCGAGTGACGAGCCAGCATGTCTAAATGCGGAGTAACTCCGCGTGCATGCGTGCTCGCGTTTCGCCTCGCCATTCGAACAACACATACTCGCGCGAATGTGTGGCGCTATCATTACTCCGCGTTTAGACATACAGAGGCGCTACCGCGATATTCGTAAATTTCGAACGATTGTCTCTGTAACTTTCATGACGCCTTCATTCGAGAAAAGAGGAAGATGCTCGAAATATACGAACTTCGATGTTCGCGGTACCGGGCCTAGCTCATCACTCGCCTCGCTATTCGTCGAAACGTTCGACGAAACTTTGCCTATACAAAAACGCGATGCGAGGGACGAGAGGAATAGCGAGACGTCCGCGTACACATGTGTGCTCGCGTTTCGCCTCGCCATTCGCCTCGCTACTCGTGCGAATGTGTTGGCAAAGTCTCGTCGAACGTTTTGCCTTCTTTTTTTCTTGCATATTTAGCATTATATGACCTACCAACATTATCCATTGTCCTCCTTTGTATTAAGTCGTAACCCACCAACATCTCTTCCTTCTTTTTTTATCAATTGAGTTAAGATATAAAGTTCTGGGGTTGCGTTCTTGTCGTTGATATTTTCTTGGTGTAAAAGGCTGAAAACGAGCTTTTGTTTACACTAAAAGATCAAAAATGAATGCTCTACTCAGGGCTGGTACCGCGAACATCGAAATTCGTATATTGCGAGCATCTTTCTCTTTTACTCCAATCAAAGCGTCGTGAGAGTGACAGAGACAATCGTCCGAAATTTACGAATATCGTTTTTCGCGGCAGTGCGTTTTGGTCCTAGCTCTTTGTTCGTTTGGTGTAAACCCACCTTTACTCTAAGGGCAAGTGTGTTTTCTTTTACCAAATGATAATTAAGCCTGATTCCGATTAATAATTGGTGGTTGTCAATTCTAGGATGTTCCTATTGGCTAGTTCTATGTCACGACATTTGTTGTCAATCTCGTCAACTATGGCGGGCTTGTGTTTTTTCAAGCTCAAATACGAAATGAGTAGTTATGTGCGCTGCTCGGGCGGCGACATTGACAGCGATTTGTCGAATATTCTCGTTCGCCATTTTGTGAATGCTATGGAATTTTGTGTGAAGTAATCAACGTGAAGTCATCTTGGAGGTATCCAAAACAGGTCTAAGTTCAACTTTTTGCAAAGTGGCCGGAGTCAACTTGAAATTCAAAATATTGGCGATTCATGTGTGGGAGTCACATTGTGTCCGCGTTTATCGTTTATTCGTTGCTTTGTTGTTTCGTTTCACATCGTTTAAACGGACGTGTGACCTTCAGATTCTTTGTAAAATAATCTTTCACTCATTTGGTTTTACAGGCTTGGGAGGGATGACTGAAAATTGCGTTGGGGGAAAGCCGTCTTTAAAGCGGCATGAAGTCGCGAGGCCTATACACATTCAAAGGCTTGAAGCCGCTTTGGAAATCCGCCCTTTTGTCAACCAGGTAGAACAGATCCTCAACTCCGAAGGTGGGAGCGACACTGATGATGATTCCGACGGCAAATCTATGGGCAATGAGATGTCCAAAGGGGATAGGGTAGTGCATGGCGTTGTCACCACAAAGCAAGGCTAGTACTTATAGTATTGTTTATGTAATCTAGAAAATAATTCATGTTATAACAATTACTAATCAGTACACTACAATGATAGGAAATGGGTTGACTGGTACAAGAAAACTACTCTAAAAACCATGTAATATTATCATCAAAGCAAATTAGTGATAATGTTATATAAACTCTTTAATGACACCCCAAATGTCTGTTTTGAAAATCTAAAATAAGTACCTAATCTTAAGTATTGCATAAGTTACATTGAGACACATTGTCTTATTAGAAATTAATAATGAAAAACACAAAATGAAATTCTGAATTATGTATTTCCAGAACGCCATGGTGATCGCTTGCGTCTATACAATCTCACATCTGTGGGAGAGGAGAGAGAATGGCTCCGGAATGTCTTGCTGTCCTCAGAGTCTGACACTAGTAGTGGAGAAGATACCCCTGCAGGAAAAGAACAGAGGATAAAAAGATTGCTTAAAGAAAGATTGTTTCATAACAAGTATGCTAAGGATTATTATAAGGACCAAGGGGTAAATATTACTTAAGATTTTACTGTATTATGTTATATAACTCATGCTATGTGCAATCTAAAGTTTTAAGCAGGAATATGTTCTCCATAATTGGGTCAACTTTTCCACATCACTAGTTGTCACAATACTCACAATAACAGTCCCATTGGGAACTGTTTTAAGACCTGGTTTAGTTAATTAAATTGCATTACCTTTCATACACCTAGCATATGTATTTCATCTAGACAATCAAAGGGGGTACGGTTACGCATACAAAAGGTTAAAATTCACAAAACATGCACTTTTATGTTAACAGTTTAAGTATGTGGTGAAAGGCCATCTACTAGTAGAATGCAATAAAGAATTACTAATAATGACCAGAACATTGCAAGAGTGAGCTGTTTTAAAACTTTGCATAACACATACCTGACACGGTTTAATGACAATTCAGTGTAATTTAATTATAATTGAACAGTATTTTAATGTATAATTTCACTCTACTGACTTCAGTGGATGTATTAAAAAAAATTCTCTGGTGGATGTAAAACTCAACAATTCAAAATTTGTTAAATTATTTATATTTTATTTATTTGAGTTAACAAACAGCAGTCACAATAAAGGGTTATAATAATGTTAGTAAATACATTTTAATTCCTGAAGACACTCATATCACTAAAAGGACATTTTCATTTTCTCCAGAACTCCCGCTACATGTACTATGGTGCCGGACTGCTATCAACTGTTGATCGTTACCCTGAGCGACGGATCAGCCGTCCTCCTCCTCCGGCCGCACGTGGTCGTCGTGGGCGCCCAGGCGACCGCGGCCGCGGCACCAAGCAGAAGAGTAGGCGTGGTCGTGGCAGGGATGGCAGGGGTGATGCTAGTGAAATGGTATTGTATCTGACATATAATTAATGCTGCATGCTGGGCATCATATAAGTGATATAAGGATTGCAAGCACAACAAAATCTATTTTTTTTATATTGCCTCATATTTTTCTTTCTACAGTCACCATCATATAGTTGGTAGCATTCAAAGTATTCAAATAGTTTAGTACACCATACAAATTCTAACTATATGACGCTGACTGTACATGTAAAATATGAATGAAAATTAAGACTAAAATAGACTTCTAGATTTGATAATTGTTGGCAGATTTTGTGTAAATAATTTCGACTTTTTTGCAGCCTGATGACATGGATTGGGAGGACCAGCTAAGGAACATGAAGGAAGAGAAGGATGACGAATTTACTATTGTAGAAAAACCAGGAGTAAGGTCAGTGTTCATGTATAATAAATTCAATTTTTTTTAAGAATCTCATATTTTTGGTAGTTTCCAAAACTTTATACCTGAGAAGTATGTTACTGTAAGATTAACTTTTTGAACAACCAGGTTGTTAACAGCAAACTGTAAACAGACAATGACGCCTTTGGCGTTGAAAAGATTTATTATTCTTATTAGTATAATTAACATGGAAAAGTTTGGAGGAGGCTTTTACCCTAACAGGGACCACAAAAAAATAAAAATAAAAATATAATAGAATAAATTGTAACTAAATTGTATTTGTGGAAATAAAAAAAAAAGGCTATAATAATATAATATATATTAGTATAATAACCAAAAATTATTTGCCAGGGGTCGCAAAAAGCTTTCAACGCTCAAAACGCCAGAAGCACTGACCGCGCGTCGGCGACGTCACTGGCAGCTGCTCGTCAAGAAAGAATTGGGAAAAGTACAAAGGGCTAGAACGGCCACTCATAGAGAAGTTATGCTGCAAAGAAAGCGTCTAGCTACTCTTTGTTGTAAACATTGGCGACATGTTGCTATGCAGGTTGGTGTAAAAATGTTCTCTTACACAATCACCCTTGAGCTATCTCACTTCGTTCAAGGGCCAAAATATCTCTGGTTTAAATTATCTCTTCATGCTATTATTTTTCATACAACTCGAAGTAAATGAAGATTTCACTCATTTTTATCCCCACACATAATTCTAAAACATTGGTTACCATTATTTTTATTCCCTCAGTCTCAGAAGAACATGAAAGAAACAGTATGGCGGTGCAAGCGACTCAGTCGAGAGATGCAGGCATACTGGAGGAGGTATGACCGCGCTGAGAGAGAAACGAGACGGCGAATGGAGAGAGAGGCAGAGGAACAGAGAAAGGTAAGTGGGTATTCTGCTAATGTATAACACTAATTTTGATGAAATAAAAACACTTTGCTCTTTTAATATAAGTTAAGAGTTTTTAGTTTTGAATCACTTTTAATTGGGCTTTATAATCATACGTGCCTATTTTGCTTGTGCAAGTATTATCACCCAAAAAAGATGAGCACTTTTTACTGCTACGGGCAACATTGAATTGATAGACTACAAATAACTATAACAATCCTACAAAACACATTATCTTGAATCCACTGAAAGTTGGCATCAATGACAGCAGCCATTAAAATTTTGTATAATTTTCATGCGGTGCAATTTTAAGATGAAATGAAAGAATCGGCTCCAACACCTATGTAGATTGTAGATCTAAACACATTGTACATTTGATGAAAGAGCATAATTTAATACCGGATTTTTTAACTTTATTATATTCACAGATGGACGTAGAACTGATGGAAGCCAAGCGGCAACGTCGCAAGCTCAATTTCCTCATAACACAGACAGAATTGTATGCACATTTCATGCAAAAAAAGATGAACGCCGCCGAGGATGGGGAAGGTGCCGAAAGGATACTGAGGCAGCTAGATGAAGATAGGGACCCTAGGCTCGCGGCTATTGATAGTTATGACAGGTAAGTGTAGAAATTTTAATGCACAACTTAATTTTCTGATAATGCTCATATTGCTGGGTGGCCATTCCTTGCATGTGGACAAAAACGAACAAGGCGCCCATACGACACTAAGCTAAGCTTGTTAGACCAAGCTAGGATGTTTTTTTTCCACGAATGGGTTTTACTCCTTATTTTTACTATACTTAGACTTGCGGTTCTCAATTAAATATCAATATATTTAAAAGGAGCAAGTGCTGAAAGATATGTCTGCTGTACTTATAATAGTTTCGTACAATAGTTTCGCTCGACCCCTTATCAAATGTATGTTTAAGAGGCTGTGTATTGAGCACCTCTTGTGCATGACGCACCTCGTTTTATATTATTTTTACTTTTTTATACTTTTTTGTACTTTTGTTTTACATATTCTTCTAAATTTATTTATTTGGTTTTGGATTGATTTTCATATTATTATTGTGTCATCAGCCGCCGAATAAACCACATCATAAAAACCAGTGCCTATAATTTCCCACCACCAACATTTGTGGCCCTTCGTGGAATTTATGGAATGGTGTGGTCTTATCAGTGTGTTTGTTAATTCAAAAATAAAATAATGGTTGTGACGCGATCGCTAAAATCAACGGGTAAGGACGGTAAAGAAGGTAAGACCGTTACGGAGAGTGAGGCAGGCCCATCGACCGCAGCCCCTCTTGTCGCATCGACAACCGTACCACCGGCGCCTTCTCGATCCAGTCACGTGAGTACGTCGTCCCGTTCTTCAGCCACGGTATTGGCAAAAAAACTAGCGGCAGAGGCGCAGCATGCGCGTCGCCTCGCCGAGCTAGAAGCGCAACAAATTCGCCTCCGTCGCGAGTCTGAGGCTCAGGCCGCGAAGCGTGAGGCTGAGGAAGCAGCTCGGCTCGCCGAATTGGAACGTGCGACCGCCGATTTAGAGCTTAAAGCTGAAATCGCCGCCATCGAGGCAGACGCGAGTCAGCATAGCTCTAGAAGCAGCCATTTAGACCAGTGGTTTTGTAAATCCGAGGCTGCATTTAACCAAGATAAAACACTAACAATTAATAATGTTTTCAGGGATACAGAGGATAAACTTTCTCGTGTTCGTGTCGCGTCCCTTGCGCGGACAGCGACCGTGCACCGTGACCGAGGAGCCGCGATGACAGCGGCCCCTCCCGGGCCATCGGACAGCTCGGACGTCCCGCAACTAGTCAAGAGTCTCGGTCTTTAGTCGATAGCGTTAATAAAGGCATTGGCCACGCAATAAATCGTGTTCCGTTACCTCGTTTTGACGGAAAGTCTCATTTAGATTGGCTCAGTTTGAAAAAAGCGTTCGAAAACACACAAGGTTCATACACGTCCGCGAATAATCTGTCAAGATTGAACTCTGCGCTAACGGGCGCGGCACGCGAGGCGATGGCGGCGCTCCTGGTGTCCGCGCGCGAGCCCGGCGTCGTGCTGCGCGCGCTCGACGCACGCTTCGGCCGCCCTGAGCTGGTGGTGGCGCACGAGGTGGCCGCGGTGCGCGCGTTGCCGCGTGTGAACGCTGAAGGTAAGGATTTAGCTGTTTTCGCCAGTCGGGTTCGCAACTGTGTGGAAATAATTCGTCTACTCGAACACACGGAATATTTAGCTTCGCCTGAATTATTTCAAGCTCTCATTTCTAAGATTTCCCCACTCTTGCGAGCCAAATGGGTAGACTATGCCGTTCGTTACGAGGCCGCCGGTTTGTCGAAGCTCGAAAATCTAGCAGATTTCCTAGCTTACGAAGTCGATCTGCAGTCTCGCTTCGGCATACTGCCTGAGCCGACTACTGCGTCGCATGCCGTGGATAGTAGGCGGGCCAGGGACAATGTGCATGTCGCCGCTGAAAATTGTGTGAGTTCTAATTCAACATCGCGTAGTAATGCTAAATTGAATTCATCGGTGACTGCATCTAAAATTAAATCATGCGTAGTATGTCAAAACCGCATGACTTAATTTATTGTGACAAATTTGCGTCATTGTCAATAGATGACAGATGGAATTTAATAAAAAAGAAAAGAGTCTGTCATCGATGCTTGAAAGTAGGTTGGCATAGATTGAATTTCTGTAGAGCGAAAAAGATTTGTGACGTTGACGGATGTTCGTTCCGTCATCACGTGTTATTGCATAATCCGAATTATGAGCGTTCAGCAGCTGCGCACGTAGAAGTAGATGACGAGTTGGCTGCGGCCACTTGTAGCACTGCGCCGCGGGCCCTCGCGGCCGCCGCGGCACCCGCTCTCATATCTGACGACGTCGAAACGAAAGATACCCTGACTCACACGTCGACCTCTGTTGCTGCGGGATTATCGGTTCAGCAGCTGCCTCCTCGCCCTTTGTTGAAGATCGTAGCCGTGACCGTAACCGGTCCGTTGGGTGCCGTGAACACGTACGCTTTGTTAGATGATGGAGCTACGGGATCTTTTATCGAGTTGGAGATCGCTGCAAAAATAGGTGCCTGCGGTGCTGTCAGACGTATGCGACTAGACTGCGTAGGTGGTTTAGGAAAAGATACGTCTGTGCAATATGTTGATTTTCAGATAAAAGGTCGCCGTGCTAAAGAAACGTACGACGTCAGCAGAGCGCGGGCGATGGACGGGTTAGGTCGCAAGCTGCCGATAGATCGAGCGTGTGTAAATATCCATTTCTTTCAGATATTGCAGATGAGTTTTGTTATGGTCACGTACAGCCGATGATTATAATAGGACTCGACAATTGGCATCTAACTATACCTCGAGATGTACGTGAAGGTACTAAGAAGCAGCCAGTAGCCATAAATACCGCTTTAGGTTGGGTTTTGTTCGCATTTGGTTGTAGCAAAACCGCACCCATCGAAACCGTCAACCACGCCGTAGTAAACGAGCCCGACGTTGCGAACGTTGACGACCGCTCTGTATTAGAACAATTAATTCGCGATCAATATAACTTAGATTCGATCGGTATTTCTAAACGCGAAGCGCGCAGTACTGATGATGAGCGCGCTATTCAAATTCTTGATCGTACTGCGCGCCGCCTGCCGGACGGGCATTATGAAGTCGGTTTGTTGTGGAAAGCGGATATTTTAACTGTGCCTGATAGTTACAAGCTTGCTTTTTCCAGGTTTCTTAGTCTCGAGAAAAAGATGGCCAGAGATCAGCAATACGCGGAGCGTTACCGCGAAAACGTACACGCTATGATTCGGAAGGGTTACGCTGAATTGTGCACGGAAGAGCCTAGCGCCAAGTCTCTTGTTTGGCATTTACCACATTTTGGCGTAACCAATCCCAATAAGCCTAACAAATTGCGACTGGTACATGACGCAGCTGCTAAAAGTAATGGAGTTTCTCTTAATTCTCTTCTACTTACCGGTCCCGATTTGCTTCAACCTCTGCTGGGAATCTTATTACGTTTCCGGGAGGGCAAAGTCGCCCTAACGGGAGACATACGCGAGATGTTCCCTCAAATAAAGATCCGAGCAGATGACCGCGACGCGCAAAGGTTTTTGTGGCGAGAGAACCCTAAAGAACCTATTAAGACTTATCGCATGTCTTCTATGGTTTTTGGTGCAGCTTCTAGCCCTTTTACTGCTATTTACATCAAAAACAAGAACGCAGTAGAATGGCAAGAACGCTATCCGGACGCGGCTCGAGCCATCATCGTCGATCACTATATGGATGATTGTATCGTGAGCTTAGATTCCGTTGACGAGGCCGCCAAACTTGCTGCCGAAATCAACAACATTCATCGACATGCTGGCTTCGAAATGCGTGCGTGGGTTTCAAACAATCGCGCCGCTCTCTCTCTCTTTTACCAAAAGAGAGCTTGGTTGAAGCCCCTGTAGCTAGAAATGACGTAGATGTTGATCTTGGTCGCCTCACTTCGCCCGTGCGTACACTTGGTCTTATTTGGCAACCAGCGTCCGATACGATTGCCTTTAATATCGGAATAAGTAATCAATTTTCGTTGCCAAAGAAGTTTACCAAACGTGAGGTCTTAGCTCATGTGATGCGGGTTTTCGATCCACTTGGAATCCTGGCGCCAGTTGTAATTACTGGTCGTATCATGTTTCAAAACGCGTGGCGCAAGGGTCTCGATTGGGATGAGGAGCTGTCTCAGACTGACAGTGCGGCGTGGCGACTCTGGTTTGACGATTTATTTTCTGTGTCTGGTTTACAGATCCCACGCTGCTACTGCCTTAGCGAGTTGCAAGTCGTCAAGTGCGAGCTTCACCTGTTTTGTGACGCAAGCGAATCGGCCTTCGCTGCGGTCGCGTATTGGCGCTTTGTATTAGAAAATGGTGATGTGAAGCTGGCGCTTGTATGTAGCAAAGTTCGTGTAGCTCCTTTAAAACAGATATCCATTAATCGCTTAGAGCTCCAAGGAGCACTAATTGCAGCCCGTCTCGCTTCCACCATTTGTGAAGCCCACAGATTAAAGCCTGTCAATCGCATCTTCTGGTGCGATTCTATGACAGTTTTGGGTTGGCTTCGAAGCGAGGCGCGCTTATTTAAACCATTTGTTTCTCATAGAGTAGCTGAGATTTTGGAGATAACTGATGTAAAAGAATGGCGATGGGTGCCAAGTCAATTAAATGTTGCGGACGATGCTACCCGCATTAAGCGTGTCACGTTATCTCCTGAGTCACGTTGGATATCGGGGCCTGAATTTTTGCTCTCTTCAGAGTGGCCTGATGAGCCTGTTACTTCTGAGTATCCGGGAATCGAAGTAGAGAGCAAACGTGCAGCCCGTTCCGACTTAGTTCACCTAATTAGTGTCGTTGACAGGCACGAGCCGGTTTCAGCCGACCCCAGTCGTTTTAGTTCTTGGCTAAGGCTTGTGCGTGCAACAGCTACAGCGCATAAATATCTCACAATATTGCGAATGCGTAGTCTAACTCGAAGGGTCTGTGTATACAGAATTTAGTCCGTATCGAGGGAGGGCTGTGTACTTTTATGTTTCAGCCTTTAAACCAATGTGATCAGCTCATCGACCCCCGCTCAACACGCGAATCTATCGCACTGCTGACCGCTGCAGATCTGCGTTTAGCCGAGTCGCATGTCTTGCGTCGGTCCCAGTTAGACGCATTTCCTGACGAGATGACACATTTGTATCATTCCGCCCAGCCGTTGCCACGTTCCAGCCGCTTGTCAAAGCTATCTGTTAGCCTTAGTGACGACGGGCTTATGCGTTTATCTGGCCGCATCAGCGCCGCTACTCAAGTAAGCAACGCAATGAAGAATTCTGTTGTGCTAGATGGAAGACACCTCGCCGTACGCTTGCTCGTCCATTTCCAGCACCGCAGAGCCGCGCATGCGAACACAGAGACAGTAGTGAATGAGCTCCGGCAAGATTATCACTTGCTCAGTCTTAGAAGTACCGTCCGCAAAGTAGCTTATGACTGCCAGTTTTGCCGTATCCGCCGTGCACAACATTTCCAGCCCCCAACAGGTGACTTACCAGAAGCTCGACTAGGTCATCACAAGCGACCATTTACATTTACTGGGATTGATTACTGGGATTGGTCGAAGACGTGAGAAAAGGTACGTCGCCCTGTACACCTGCCTCGTAGTTCGAGCTGTACACTTGGAAGTTGTTGACAGCCTCTCCACTGACTCCGCAATTATGAGTCTCCGTCGCTTCATAGCACGTAGAGGTACGCCGACAGAGCTGTGGTCTGACAACGGAACAGCGTTCGTAGGTACCAGTAGAGAACTGCGACGCTTATACGCCGATGCCACATCCCAGTTTGCAGTTACGGAGAAGATCAACTGGCGCTTCATCCCCCCAGCCGCGCCATTTATGGGAGGTTCCTGGGAGCGGCTCGTAAAGAGTGTAAAGACTGCGCTGAAGGTAACGCTGACTGAACGAGCCCCTACGGACGAGGTTCTACGCACACTGCTGGCGGAAGCCGAGTCTTTGGTGAACTCGCGGCCGTTGACGCATGTTGCCGTCGACCCTCAGACCCATGAATCATTAACACCAATGCATTTTCTTCTGTCATCATCCTCAGGACGTCCAATACCGGCGACGCTGTCAGAATCGGACCTCGTCTCACGATCCAGCTGGCGTAAAGCCGTGAGATTAGCGGATCACTTCTGGCGCCGTTGGATGAGAGAGTATCTTCCGACGCTAATACCAAGACGTGGTCGAGGAGAAGTACCTCAAATATCCATTGGCGACCTGGTGCTCATTGCGGACGGCAACACTCCCAGAGGAACCTGGCCCCGCGGGCGAGTCACAGCTGTCTTTCCAGGCCCTGACGGCATCATCCGTGTCGCTGACGTGCGCACCCTAGCAGGTGTCTTGCGGCGGCCCCTTCGGAAGCTGGTGAAGCTGGACGTGGCATGTGGCTAGTTCCTTATAAAAAAGGGAGGAAATGTGCATGACGCACCTCGTTTTATATTATTTTTACTTTTTTATACTTTTTTGTACTTTTGTTTTACATATTCTTCTAAATTTATTTATTTGGTTTTGGATTGATTTTCATATTATAATTGTGTCATCAGCCGCCGAATAAACCACATCATAAAAACCAGTGCCTATAATTTCCCACCACCAACACCTCTGTTAAACTATTACGTCTATACAAGTCGGTTCCGTCGGTTTACTAACTTTCCCGCATTTCAACAATTCCTTGGGCCCATGAACAAAGAGCAAATCCATGTTACCGAAAAAAAAATTTCTCGCCGCTACTGCTATTTTGTTTATCCTTAGGGTCTAGGTCGTCATTTATGATTTTTCATAAAACTCGTGATATCGTGTGGAAAAAAAACGACAAAATCGCTTAGTTTCATGATATTTATTACGATATAGTTTACCTCACATAAATTTAACCACTATACGTTATTATTCGTCATTAATTCACATCGCAAATTCCAGCGAAGTAATAAAGGCGCGAGCGTCCCGCAACGCGCGAGAAGCGTTCCGCACGGAGCGGGCGCGCACGCGGCAGTTCGACGCGGCCGCGGCGTCCGTGGCGGCGCCCGAGGTGCGCGGCGACCACGCGCAGCCCGACATCTTCCAGGGCACGCTCAAGGGGTACCAGCTGAAAGGGATGAACTGGCTTGCCAACCTTTACGATCAGGTGACTGGCGCTCCATCACGTTGTTTTGTTTAGTAGGCTGCACGATACCAATGAACTGCTAAGTGGAATAAAATTCAGTATACGTGGTACGACCCGTTTTTAGTTGTATTATTTCAGACTAGCGGACCCAACAGACGTTGTCCTGTCTTAATTATGAATTAAACGTGATGTGCACTAAGATATTTTTATTTTCATCCTCACGAAAAGTGAAAATAGTACATTTCGATACAAGTAAAAAAAAATTTTTTTCGACGTGGGTTAAAGTTGGAGAGGAAACGTCGTCGTCGAGTGAAACGAGGATGACAATCACCCGAGTCTTAAATAAGTTTTTACACGTGTATCGAAACCAATTTTTCATAACAAGTGCTTTAAAAAGTGAAATTTACGCAGGCGAAGCGTGCGCAAAGTGCACTTTTTACGCACTAGTTAGGAAAATTATGTATGTTGTCATTTTTAAACAGTTTTTTTTTTTATATGTTATTTGTTAATACCAGCTCATTGTATTCTGTCTAATTGTTCAGGGTATCAGCGGTATCCTGGCCGACGAGATGGGCCTCGGAAAGACCGTACAATGTATAGCGTTCCTCTGCCACGTGGCCGAACGCCTTGGCGTGTGGGGCCCGTTCCTCGTGGTCTCTCCAGCGTCAACTTTGCACAATTGGCAACAAGAGTTGCAAAGATTTGTACCTGATTTTAAAGTTGTAAGTAGATGATTTTCAATTTCATCAGGCGTGTTTTATGAAATTAAAGACAATCAATCGTTAAAATTTGATGGCATTAAGAGGTCCGCCATGAAATGGTAACTTGGACAGTAATATTCCAGGTACCGTATTGGGGCAGCCCCAACGAGCGCAAAATCCTCCGACAATTCTGGGAGCGCAAGGACCTTCACACGCGCCAAGCCGCCTTCCACGTGGTGGTGACGTCATACCAGATTGTTGTCAGCGATCTCAAGTACCTGAATAGAGTCTCCTGGCAGTACATGATATTGGATGAGGCTCAGGCAATAAAAAGCTCTGCTAGTATGAGGTGGAAGTTACTACTTGGATTCAGCTGTAGAAACAGATTGTTACTGTCAGGTGAGTTTGATTTGTCCAGATCACGGTGTAAAAATGTAACATACATGTAACATATTTTACATTGATACCAATTTGATACTTTTTAATGTGACTTGCAGGTACTCCAATTCAGAACAGTATGGCTGAGTTATGGGCGCTATTGCACTTTATAATGCCCACGTTGTTCGATTCGCACGAAGAATTCAACGAGTGGTTCTCTAAAGACATCGAAAGCCACGCCGAGAATAAGAGCACAATTGATGAAAGTAAGTTTTTTAAATTTTCCATATCGGAATTTCAACTTTGTCCATTGTAAGTTTACAATAGACAAACGAGAAGAAACTATACTGCAATATTTGGCAGTTATAAGTCTCAACTCTATTGTTATGGAGTCAAAGTTGAAATTTAAACTTTATAAAATTACAGAACACTTATCTCGGCTCCACATGATCCTGAAACCGTTCATGCTGCGACGAATCAAGAAGGATGTGGAGAACGAACTATCGGACAAGATCGAGATTATGGTTCACTGCCCGCTCACTATCAGGCAGAAACTCTTGTATATAGGTAAGTAAATGTTTCGGGGTAAGGTACCCCAGGGGTACCTATCTTACTTATAAGTATAGTATTCCATTAAAATGAAAACACGAGATTGGGTCGTTCAGCCAATAAATTCAACAAATGCAAGATTTATGCTGTTGATTTGTGTTTCTTTATCTATCTCCCACGTCATACTAATAATTTTAAACTCAAAAGCTCGTGTAGATGGATAGCAGCGCTGTCCACCCGAAAACTACGAAAGAAAGTGGAATGAAACTTTATAAGACAAAGATTTTGTGTTAATTTATGAAGTACTAATCTTGCGCAGACGAAGTCGCGGGCAGAAGCCAGTTGACATTATGACAGTGACCATATATAATTTTACAAATATTTTCTAAAATAAACCTTCAGTTTACCCATTTAGTTTACACTATTCAATTTAAATTGTTCAGTATAATAAACAGTTGAAATATATTTGTAGCACTGAAAAAGAAGATTAAAATTGAAGAATTACTGCATTTTACCGTTGGATCAGAGTCAGGTCACAATGTTGACAAGAACTTCACTTCAAATCTGATGAACTTGGTCATGCAGTTCAGAAAAGTAAGTCACATTGAACTTGACACCAATTTGAACCCAAATTAAGACTTAATTATGAGTAAAAGTTTTTATCTGTTGACGTACTTATATAATGTGCTTTGTTACATATTAAAATTATATCGCCTGTTGTATGTAACATAGATAGTAATTTTTCTATGGGATGTTAACTATGCCGCTATACATATATTGATCGCTCGTTAATTGTTAGCTGATGACTTGTTAGGTAATTTGAATAAACAACTCTGACATCCTAGGTATGTAACCACCCAGAGCTCTTTGAGCGCCGTGACGTTCGTTCCCCGTTCGCGATGCAAATTGACGACTACCACCTGCCGAAGCTGGTCGCAGAGGAAGCCATCCTGCTACGAAGCATACCGTCCAAACGGCATTTACTGTACAACAAACTGAATGTATTGACGCCTGACTATGTACATGAAAGTCTGAGTGGAGAGGAGAACGGAATGTTTAACTTTATGAGGTTTATTGACCTTTCTCCGATGGAGTTGTATAAAGTGACACTGTGTGGATGGTTTTACGCGTGAGTATCTTAAATGTTCATTCAGAAACCCTTACTATTTTAAGGATAGATCTGTTATAAATAGAAGTTCTCTTTCAGCATTGAGCATATAAAAAAAAGTCTAGAAAAATATGAACGCCTCCGGCATCGACACTTCTGGTGGCAGCGACATACGAACTCAGAAGTAAAAGACGAGGCAGAAGAGATGGTAGAATTAGATTGTAACTACTATGATGAAGTTAGTAGTAAGGATAGACTGCTGCTGTGTCCGGATGGCGATGTGTTAAAGCAAAGGAAAACGGATAGTTCCATGTGGAGGGACCTAATATTTACGGATCCGTTGTGGACTCAAGGTATACCTACTACAGAATAAATGTTTGAAAGTCATGTTCTCCCTTCGCTACAATTATATGGCTGCTACATGTAGAAATAGTTATTGTTTATGTGTGAATTAAGCAGGCATTCTTTTAAAATGAATACGCCTTATACTACGAAAAAATAACAAGTGAGACTTGAAGATGTAATCAAGTTAACGTGATGCGGTTTCAATTAGGGTGAATTATATTTCATTATATTTTAATTTAATTTTTAGGTGGCCCATTCTACAACCACACAGAACACAGCATTCATTACATGGCAGAGACGATAGAACATAGAAACATGAGAAGTAGAAACCAAAAAAATCGAGATGATCAGGTAATAAAACTGTAAAATAAAATAAGTGTGCTTGATCGACCTTACTCTAAGAAGGATCTGGAGTGGATAGATGTGAAATCTAAAGTAAACATATATCATTTAAAATTTAGCAATCGCAGTTTGGTTTCATGAGGCATAAGGTACTTATTCAAATTTGCTTTCAGTCGGACATCTTGAGAGAGATTAAGACGGAAGAGGGTGGCGTGATGTCAGTGCCAAGCGCAGAAGTCGCGGAATTTGCCCACGTGGAGAGAGAACCTAAAATTTATCAGGATGTACCAACGGGCTTACCAACTTTCCTATGTACTGCTCAACCTAAGGTAAACATAATTTTTTTAATTCAATTCTAATCCAAAAAAAATTCAATACAATTTTTACAAGCTTTTAAAATAAATTCTAGTACTAAATTGCTGAGACTTCATTACATAGGTAGTGCTCTTCATGACTTCAGTGTGGAAAAGAAAAAAAAAACATGTAATGAAGTAGATAAGCCAATTCCCGCCAGTTTTGTTCATCATAGGCATAAGACATTGTCTTGACCAAGAAAAAATTTTTACCAGTTTTTTTACTAATTACATCAAACCGAATCACTTCTTAGAAGCTGTTTTGAAAGTTAACCCAAAACAAACATCTAGAAAAAACCAAAAGGCCTATAGTGTGAATGTAGATACTTTGCAACTTAATAGTTTACTTTGTCGAATGCCAATGGAACCCCTTCATTGGTATTCGACAAAGTAAACTATCAAGTTGCAAAGTATTCTCTAAAATCTTACAAAAACAACGCAATATTTTTTTAAGTTAGACGATCTATTATCAAATTACCGAACAGTGAGTGAAATATTCGTTTCGCAGGTTTGCGTATGCCCACTTCAGCCGTTCGCCTCGTCGCGGCAGTTCGCGTACCACTTGACGCGGCACGCTCACGCGGAGACTGGCGCGGGCTCCAAAGAGCTCGCGAGCCTCGTGGCGGCGGCTCGCCCGCCGTGTGGCTGGGCTCCGCTGCAAGTCCCAGGTACAAATAATACCCGAAAGCCAAGAGACAAATGTTACGAGGGATTTTACTAGACGCTTCAAGCGTTGACAACTCCTCGCATTTGCCTGATTCGCCTCATAGCTATTTTAATTGAATACCCAACGCAAAACATTGAAAATACGTTTCAAGAGAGAATTTTTTTCAAGGTTAAGGGACAAATCAGATCACGGAACTTTTTTAATCGAGTTTATTATTAAGCTGAATCACCGATAACAGCCGGGAACTTCCTTACCCCCATCAGCTTTATATTTACGTGTTTCACGAAACGATGTAATTTATCTTGTAATAGCGTTTTGACAGGTAACTTTATGCTGTGGTATAAATACATTTTTTCATTCGCAGTTTCATGTCCGCGTTATTGTTTGTAGATTTGCTGTTATAACTTTTGAAAAAATGGTGAAATCAATTTACACCGCATACATTTTGTCCATCAGTTTTATAATCGAAAAATTGTTTTAGATAAAAACCAGCTAGTGAGTGACGCTGGCAAACTCACAGTACTGGACTCATTGTTAAAGCGACTTAAAGAGAGAGGGCACCGCGTTCTCATATATAGCCAAATGACAAAGATGATAGATCTGCTAGAGGTACGTTTGGTCTTACACTTATTGTTTTCTACTGGTTTTGATTTCCGTCTGGATTATGTACTGTTTGAACACACGTAGTTATATTATGCAATCATGTTTGACAGGAATATATGTGGCACAGAAAACATAAATACATGCGGTTAGATGGATCCAGCAAGATTTCGGCGCGGCGGGACATGGTGGCTGACTTCCAAGTATGGTTTATGAAATTATTAAAAATGTCCGTTTTAAAAGAACCAAATACGCAAAAGAATTGAAATGGAAATGTTTTATTCACACACATATGTATAAATAAATAGGAAACTAAAAGTACATTCATTAAAAAATTAGGCACCTGCTGCAATGAAAACGCAGACGTAATTTTCATACAATTTAACCGGTTATACTGCTTTTGAGTATATGTTAAGTAATATTAAAATATATATTTTGTCGACCAACAAAAATTATAAAAAGTAGCAGTTTGTAAATTCTTGTTTCATGTAAATTCTCTGTTTTAAATTACGCTGTTGAACGATTCTAACTCGATTTCAATTTACAGGCGCGAACCGATATATTTGTATTCCTTCTATCCACGAGAGCCGGCGGCCTGGGCATCAACCTTACTGCTGCAGATACTGTAAGTTAGACCACGAAACCTATGTCCTAACTAAAGCAGCTTTTCTAACGTGATTTCTGCCGTGAGAAGGTTCTAATTTTTTTAAGGCGATGCTTTAGAAACATTTTCCGTCCGTACTCTCGCTGACGGTAATAAAATTCATGATGCTTTAACAGGTGATATTCTACGACTCTGACTGGAATCCTACTGTGGATCAGCAGGCTATGGATCGCGCCCATCGTCTCGGGCAAACCAAACAAGTCACTGTCTATCGGCTTATCTGCAAAGGCACCATAGAGGAGAGGATTATGCAGAGGGCCAGGGAAAAGAGTGAGGTTAGTCATTACCGTTACCTCGACAGGGAATAAACGACTGGAATTAGGCTGTGAAGGAAAACTATCCCGGTTTTTCTATGTTAAAGTTGTCACTGTTCAACTTCAACTTCCTTTAATTATTGCGATTGAATCTGTTACTTTATTTATTAAAGCTGCAATTACTAATGAATAGTGGACACAATGGACTAGATGCACTGCCTCAAAATCACTTATCTGGGCGAATGAATCTAAAAAGTATTAGTATAATTTAGGTATATAAATAATGAAATCTTTTGATCATTAAGCACTAAGTCTTCCAACAGATTCAAAGGATGGTGATAAGCGGCGGTAACTTTAAGCCCGACACATTGAAGCCAAAGGAAGTCGTCTCGTTATTGCTGGACGATGAAGAAATAGAACTAAAATGTAAGTTTGGCATACAAGCAATTTAAAGCCAGTTAAGGGTTTTTGTTAATATTTTACCAATAACATAAAACTATATTTGTTATAGACCGCCAAAAATCCGAAGAAAAGAAACAAGAAGAAAGGGAAAGAAAGAGAAAGTCAGCGGCGTTGCCACCGGTACGTAACGAGACATTTGAGATTACTTTTGTGATTTGTAACTTGATTTTTGTAGTAAATGTTAAGAGTAACAATATGTGTTTTGCAGCAACCAGCCGTCGTGGAAGCGAAACGCGGTCGTGATTCGTGTTCGGAGCCCGGCAGCCCGTTACTGGTGGACGATGAGCCGCGAGATGCTCATCTTACTCCACCGCATACGCGTAAGTTCTTAATTTAAGTCAGGTCGTTTTGAGAATTATTTTTCTCAAACGTACCTACAATATTGCCGTTACGTTGCTGGAACGTTACGCGGCTGCAAAGTATGTTGTTGCGGATTTGGCTAGACGATAAGTCATTCCAGGATTGCAAGGTCCTCTTTTTAAATTATCATTCCACAAAAAATTGTGATATGATTGTGATGGTAAAAATAATATCGCTTTGGTCTTTAAAGTGCCCTCCGTCGACTTCCATATTCACAGGCGAGGCTGTTGATATTAATCAGTCTCTATGCACTCGGCCGGCAACTTATTACATCCCGGATTTGTTTCCAGCATTCTCCCCCGTGGGTCGAGCGTCGTCGTGGTCGGCGACGCGCTCGACGCGCGGTGCCAGGCGCGGCCGGCCGAGAGGCGCGCGCCACGCCTCGCGCCGCGAGCGGCCGCTGCACGCCGACACCGCGGGCACTTCGGCGGACGCTGTCGCGGGTAAATAAATGCTGTGTAGTTTATATTTACTGAATTTTCTTCTGCATAGTTGCGATTTGATGATTATATTAACAGTTTAGATTTTCGGCACTGATTTTATTTACGGTATTATAAAGATAGGACCTCGATAGCTTATGATTAAAATGATAGAAAAAGGCGAAGTAAATGGTCCCTAATGACACTTTGATCGTAGGTGCCGCAATGTTGGAGTCGGAGGCGCCGCTGGAGCCCTGCCCGGCGGCGGTGCGCGCGCGGCGCGGGCCGGGGCGGCCGCGGCTGCGCGGGAGCACGCCGCGCGGCCCGGCCCGGCGCCCGCGCCGCGCGCCCGAGCCGCTGCTCGTGCCGCTCGCGCCGCCGCCGCCGCCCTACCACTCCTAGCGGCGGCCGGAGGTAGGTACAATGTTGCAGTCGGAGGTGCCGCTGGAGCCCTGCCCGGCGGCCGGAGGTAGGTACAATGTTGCAGTCGGAGGTGGCGCACTTTTCTTATTTAAGCTAATTACTCTTCTGTTATTTAAGCAAATCACAGCCCGTAGGAGCGTCCACTATTGTTTCAACGAAAATTACTGCAATAGAGTATGAAATGAATTAAAATTAAAATTATTTAAAATTATTTAGTATTAAATACGAGCATACCAAGTTTTATACATATGAAATGTTATTGTTTGTTACAGATGCCATACAATCCCCATTGTGTTCGACGCTGAGCCCCACCTAGTGCAATTTAATTAAATTAATGAACTATAAACCCCGTGAAATAACTGCTCATAGTACTCATGTCAATATTATGAGCCTTGTACATATAAAACCATTTTATTTGTTCCGTGTTGTTGTTGTTTTAACGCATGCTTTACTTTACACAGATAAATATCAATTTTATTTAAAAAGATCCTGATTGATTTATTTGTTATTTAATGAAATGTGGACAATCATCTTATTTATATTAAATTGTTGTGGTTTTAAATTTAATTTAAGTAGTTTGACGTCGCCCTTGGCGTGTTGTCTTTGTATTATAGAGGAAAGTGGATGTTTTGCAATAAATGTCAGACAAACCTAACCTTATTTTATTCATTTCTTTGTAGGCTTTCAAAATGGAAGCACGTCAGCTTTAATCCATATTAATTACTGACAACTTATAAAGAGACATAATAGCCGTAGTCTGATTCGGTTTTCGAGCACTGTGAGCACGCTCACGGTCGGACCGATTCATTCTTTCTGGACTCACAGAAATCTCGTGACGTCATTTGACAGCGCTTACGGTGCTCATCATGATACATAGACTTACCATTTAACTAGACGGAGCGTGCTAATAATAATACCACGATCGAAAGGTATGGCAGAAACGGCGCTATTTTTCAATTCATATAATTAAAGAAATATATGGACGGAATGTGATATTGACAGTTCGAATGGCTCTCGCACTCACGCCGGTACGAATCAAAACGCTAGCCGGACCAGCTGTCAGCATTGTAAGCTCTGTGACCGTCATTCGGACCACGGCTAATGTCCACAAGATATGTTGACGCATGGCCTTTGACCCCTGTGTTTTCTATGAATAATAGTTACTAGATGAATTCCCCTCACCCTCTTAATTTTGTATCTTATATTTCTGGCTCTGATTCCAATAACTTTTAGTACCCAGACTCTTAAAAAAAATAATCTCGTGACTCAGTATCAGCTAAATATAAACCCCATACCAATATTTATCTTAACAACTAAAAGTTATTTAAACCTTGACTTTATGTGCGTCGGATTTTTTACAAAAAATAAATTCGTGTAGAGAAGTCATGGGAAAATATTGATCATTAAGACCATGGTCTTTTCTTGATCGCAGTCGTGCGAATTCGTCACTAACGACCTCTGGCGACGTGGTTCAGCATCAATTAATGCACCCGCACTGCATACAAATGCAGTCGTGACAGGCAATTGTGAAGTGATAAACGTTATCGAAGATTTCGTCTGTCTGTCCGCTTTGAGCTTCAAATACTGTGTTAGAATAGCGATGTTATGGGGGACAAGTATGTATTATTAAACTAATGTTTTTTTTCTCGGAGTGCAAAAGCATTTATGCATCCCCCCTAGTCTAGGGATAACCTTTACGGAGGGTATGTGGGATTCGCTTAATCCGGCCTCTGATGAGGGAGTTGATGAAAATTCCCTCTAAAAACAATCCGGCGTTCACAACCTGCCGTAACTAGGGGCGTCTTGCTATCGCGAACATTCTACCATAACGAGGGTACCACCCCTACATGTGAAGTATGGAGTTCTGGGTAAAAAAATGTGTCCTCACCTTCTAGCTTTTGAACTCCATGTCATAAGAATATAAAAAGAGCTTAACCAAGGAAAAATACCTTGGAACTTAATCGGTTGAACTTAACAGAATTACGGACGGAAAACAGTATGGAATAAAATGCTCTTGAAAGGTTTTTAAAAATTTATGATGTTAGTTGCGAGAAACGATTAATGCATAGGACTGACACCAAATTTCAAATCCACAGTAGTTACGTAACATATATACAACACTATTTGGATAATTTTAATTTAAAAGCTGAAAAAATAAAAGCGCTGGTTTGTGAAATCAATTTTACCACACGCTAAACAAATACATAAAGTGTTTCTAAAGTAACTGTCTCAAAACATTGTTTATTCATTTGACAAAATTTTACAAATTAAGCAAATCCGTAAAATTCTCTTGTAATGCATTATGGCCGTAATAAAAACTACTAACATGGCTTTTACGGATTTATGGCCAAAACGGACCTGTAAATATGTACGTGAGGTGGATTCACCTAAAGAGTGAGTCAGTGTTCGATCAAAGACGAAAGGTCATCATAATAAAGAGTGCAGTGGGAATAAACAACATTGCACGTGCACGTCGTAGTGTTTATGGGCGATTTAGTATAGGGTAAATCGCCAGTTACTTTCAATAACTGGCCACCTTATACTGAAAATGAATTCTGTTTACCTATAAATAGAACACATTTTCAAATGGGGTTTAAATTACTGGCCACCCTTCAATTACTGGCCACCTTATACTTAAATGAATTCTGTTTATAGGTAAATAGAGTCCATTTTCAGTATATCGTGGCCAGTTATTGAAAGGTGGCCAGTAACTGGCGATTTACCCTAATTAGAAAATTGACGCTAAAGACAGCTAATCTCGTCAATGGAAAGTTGAGACGTGACATATGTAGGTATGTCATGAATCTATCAGATTTTTTAATAGGTTCCAGCCTTGCCACGGCGTCTGAGATACAGTTTTCCGACGACGATAGGCACTTTTAAGTCAGAGGCATAGGTACCTAATTAAGATCCCCATCCCTGTTTGTAACGCTAATTCTAAACCCAGATAAACGCTGTCGCATGCCCCAAGTTACCGTTGTTCCTCTATTTTTTTGCGATAGCAGAAAGTAACGTGTACCTTACAAGAAGAATCTCTGACACGTTAAATAGAGAACGTTGTAAAAAGATACAGCAAGCACAAATATCTGTCATATTCTACATGCGGGCGGTCTCGCGGTTCGCTAAACATGTCAATTAGTATGCCACGCACTGACGAGACCCGACAGGTTGCGATTTGATCTTACCCTAGCCCTTGTATGCGTACAACATATTTAGGTGTCCTTTGTTGCGGAGAAAATATATATTTTTTCCCCTCACTAGCTCGTAAAGCGCTTGTTTATCCTTTAGTACGAGAGGGTAAAAACGCATTTTATCCACTAGTGATTAAAGTAAGTTGACTTCTCATAGCTCTAATTGCTATAGTTTTAAAGTCTAAATTCGCGAAGTACAGCTCACTTGCCCCCGCGGCGGCGGCGGTAACTCGCACACGCACCGAGTTGAAAATCGAATTAGAACGTTCGAAAATCGTACTGGCCACCACAAGCTAACCAAGCTAAAGGCACCTTTTGTAAAAATGTTCAATGTATCTAAGCGCAAAGAAAAAGTCAATGCGATTTCATAACGTTTTATTAGCATGTTTCACTTTCCTCGCTGTAGTGAGGGGAAAAGTTTTGTGTTGCACACGGATGCAATTGTAATTTAATTCTCGTGTATTGAAACACTCGCTACGCTCAGGATTCTATTTAAAAACCACTCGCTTTGCTCGTGGTTAAACTATAGAATCCATTCGCTTGCTCGAGTTTCAATCCCACACTCGCAGTTAAAATACAATTTTGCACCCTTGTATAACAAATAACTATTCTTAAACTCATATGCCTCTCAAAGACTACGTTTCTTGTACTAGCCATCATCAGTGTGTGTCGAAACGACACATCTATCTAAGCTGGATGCTTGAGGAAAAGATTAGAAAATAGGAGATAGGTAATGTACCTAGTAATTACTTTAATTTTAACACAATCTATAAACCTATTGACTTCTAAGTGACTTCATAAACATAACTTCTTAATTTCCTACCTACCTAGTATAGAAATATTCCGTGCCCTGTAAATCTATTCAAATCTACGTTTTCGGGTTTTACACCCGCTACTATTTATAGTATAGGTACTATAGTGGCAGTGTGTTTAGCTACCTGTAGAAGTAGATGTGTGCAAATATATTCAATGCACCGTCAGTTCTATGTTTTACGAGTCACGGCTTCATTTAAACGCAGTAGTTAGAGTCATTTAGTCCACTGTTACCATTTCTCCCGTCTCACACGACACGAGCGGCCATGAGTCACGTGGGAACCATATCTTACTTCAAACGACGAACGTGGAACAATTTTTGCGAGACATCTCAATGGCTTGTGGCGTTGTGGCGCACACCAGAAGCGACTGGTAATGAACGATTTTATAAAATCAGTGAAAATTAATTAAATGAATGATTCAATTGCACAGATTTTATAAATTTTACGCATAACGTAAAGGAAAATGCGATTCAACATTCTTTTGATTTGGTACCAGTTGGTACAGGCGGTAGGAGTGAGTGCTAGAGTGCCCAAATACCTAACCGGACTTCGACCCATCAGGGGCTGTAGCAAAGATAGAAATCGTTTAAAGAATATACAATCAAAACTAAAATCCCTTAACATATCGGAGTTTTAGCTTCGGCCCAGCGCCCTCTATTTTTCTTCTTCTCGTGGTTTCATGAAAATCAAGAATTTGATCCAGAAAGTGCGCACCCCCAAGTGGTCGATGATTGTATATACCATACCATAACTCAAATCACAGGAAAACGCTTGCGATCTGTGATATGCACCGCACCGGCCTATCTATTCACAGACTAAAAACTATCGGGACTGTGACTTGATCTGTTGTATAACATGACCGCAAAATACTTAAAAACTACGCTTAATCGTAGGTCAGAGTTATACTGGTCTCTACGTAGGTGCCTGCGATCAGTTCGTAGTTTAAAATGCCGTACACACGCGCTAGGGCGCCTGTGCAACCGTCATACGCTTCCGCATCTAATTGTCCACCATAAGGCCACTCGCACATTGCCCACATTTTTACGAATTTTACTTGCGAGAAAACTGAAAAAGAATCGTTAAGAAGCTCTAGGATCCCAAATTGAACAGGTACCTACTGGAGCACGCTCCACGGAAGAGAAATAGTCGTATGTAGGTATACGTATATACCTAGACGTCGTTCCGAAGTCTGAGGCAATCCGGACCTATATGTTTTTTTTTAATGCATGAAAACATCGGTACTGTAAACTTATTTCCACTTGGTGTAAACTTTTAGCACAATAACGTAAATTAATGTTATTTCAGTCATTCAATAAAGATTCTATTTATCTTCTAAATGCAGATAGTTCTGTGTCACAAATGTATGTTTCTTTATCGGAGATAAACGTATTCTGTGAGAGCAAATGAGTTCATCCCCACGACCTGTGCTTTACGACTGCGTCCGAGTGGAATTCGTTACCAATGTGCGGCTGGCCTATCACCGCTGCATTAACCATGAGCTTGATGGCTAATCTATTAAAACGTTCAATGGGCTCAACTTCATTGAAGAGGTCTTAAGTATTCATTACGTGTATGGTTCTTGAGAATATCTGAATATCGATCAATGCTAATTCGGAAACGAACTTAGAAACTTTTCTTTTGCTAGTGTATATCATAAATCATAGTGTATCATAAAATAAATAAATAAATATTTCTGGACAATCTTACACAAATCAACCTAGTCCTACGGTAAGCTCAGAAAGGCTTGTGTTGTAGGTACTAGACGACGATATATATAATAGATAGATACATATAAATACTTAAATATATAGAAAACACCCATGACCCAGGAACAAATATCTGTGCTCATCACACAAATAAATGCCTTGGCTGGGAATCGAACCCAGGACCATCGGCTTCATAGGCAGGGTCACTACCCACTAGGCCAGACCGGTCGTCAAACACAATATTATATTTTTATAAGCTAACAAAACCATAATTGTCAGAAAGTTAGGTAGGTTAGGTAGAGCGATTATGGGCATGTATTTACCTATTCCAGAGTTGCGATTTTGAGTCACGCCCGGGGCAGTAAATTTTTGTCTTATTTCTAAGAATAATCATAAGACACATTAGGTATCAAATTCTAATTTTCATGTTTGTATAATTGTACAGGCCAAAGGTGGCGGGTCAGTTCTTTTCTTTGCCTTTTCTTCATAAGCCCAAGGAAAACTGCGGTACTAACCACGAAAAATGATATTCGTAAATTTCGGACGATTGTCTCTGTCACTCTCGTGATGCTTTAATTGGAGTAAACGAAAAAAATGCTCGAAATATATGAACTTCGACGTTAGCGGTTCCAGGCCTGTTGAACTGCGTCGCTACTGTGATCAAGGTACTAAATGTTTCACAATTTTTCTTATTGCTTCTGTCTTCTGTGTATTTAGCTTGGGTGATTAGATTAAGACGACTGAGTTGTGATCCCTTTTTTTTTTTTTATGACAGGCGGCAAACGAGCAGACGGATTGCCTGGTGGTAAGCAATTACCGTCGCCCATGGGCATCCGTAACACCAGAGGAGTCACAAGCGCGTTGCCGGCCTTTAAGGGGGGTTGGAGCTCTGGGAACCTTACTCACCATCAGGAACATAACACTGCATACCTGAAAGGTAGCAGTGCTATTATGGCTGTGGTCTTCAGTAAGGAGGAGGTACTTCCCCAGTTGGGCTGCCCCAGATTCAAGCGTGATGGTCATCGCTGTGCCCTACCTCTCATTATTGGACGTAGTTTAAGGACATACCCGGGTCCCTAAGCCCTGACCCTGAGCTTAACTAAATATTTTTACGTTTGTGTTTGCATAAAGTTACTGCGGGCAATATTTTGCCGGTAGCTAAAGTAACGTACGTGAGCCCTTTTCATTGGTACAAAAATCAACAGAAATAGAAGCTTACTTAACCTCAATGTCAGGTCAACGATTGATCAGTCCGTTGACCCGGCACGACATCTTGTAGACTAATATTTCAGTGAGCTGAAACACGCGCTCAGGCGGGCTAATTTGATGCTCGCGTTAACAGCAGGCGGTGTTGATTGATCTCAATGAGAATCTCAATGAAGATATCTTGTAATTTAGGTACTAAACATGTCATACACTGTAGTTAAAGGTAGGTAGATGAATGGCAGTTTTTGGCTATAGGTGCAGTGTTGTTGAAGCCTTCTTAGTCGATGGATGGAGACAATTGATTAGTACGTGTAACTATAAAGAAGGTATGCATTTCGCACCTCTGCAACAAAAATAGGTAATAGTTACCTAAAGTATATTGAAAATGACCCTTTGCTCTAGAGGCTTATTAGTGAATAACAACCAACTAAAGGTTAATGGCAGACAGTTTGATAAAAGACGCGTAGGTACGTCTATAGTAGTTATTAAGACGCTTTATATCTGAAATACGAATTCTCCCGAATTTTCTCTTTGCGCTACTTTAATTTATTGTATTACCTAATATAATTCCTTAAAACCCTAACAATTTAGAAGACAGTTTTTCGCGTCACTAATAATGTTGTTTTTAAGTACTAAATTATAAGTAGGTAAGTACCTGTCCTTTAAAGTAAGTAAAAAGTAGGTAGGTGGAGTTGGTACTTTAGGCTGAATATAACTACTAAAATTGGAACGCCGATCTATATTTAACAAGTTTACAACCCCGTGTCAATAAATCACACCCCATGATTTCCTTGCTTCATTCATCAGTGAAGACAGATATAAAGTAGCGACATGTTTTTTCTGACCATACATCATCACAAACCGCCTCGTCGGCACTTCCGATGTTTTTGCGGACGATACAACATTCCAGGTACGGCTAACTAGGCAGGAATGCATTCTTGGATCATGCTAACTGGTAATTAGGATAACATTGTATCCTCAGTTTTTCTGAGGAACGAAAAGGATGTGGCGTTATTAAAGTAATAGTAACAAAATAGGAAAGGATAGTATATATTTATAAGTGTCGTTTAATGCTGCAGTTTGATGATAATGATGATATAAATATGCTCGGTATATAATTTTTTATTGTTCCTACATATCACTCATAGACGGTTGTCTTTTTTCCAAACGACTACCATGTACCTAACAAAATCATGTCAGAAACTTATTATGATACGTCCTTCTAGTAGGTAAGTACCTAGGTACAATAGTTACCAAACATATGACTATTAGTTTTAACTGTGTAAGGGGTTGGAATAGTTAATATTGCGACCAAAACTACCTTACTTCACACTAATTCCCTCCTTATTCCTAGAAAAAATCTAAGTACCTACCCAAAAAGTACATAATAATATTTATACTTCACGATTCAGTGCCATCTGTGTAGAAAAAATAAACGACCCAGTGAGAGTCGAACTCGCGCACGAAGCTTTCCCTTTATAATGGTATTAATGGTATATTATCTATCATATCCTTGTGACAGACAGACAAACAGTCAGTGGAGTCTTAGTAATAGGCTTCCGTTTTTACCCTTTGGGTACGGATCCGTACAAATTGCTTCACAGATATCTAATCTAGATCTTACCCCTATAGGGACGATTAGTAAAAACAATAAGTATATCAATAAGTAAATATTACTAATAATTTAATTACGATTATAAGAATATTTTTTCGAGCTCTGTCTAATTTTAAACAACCTCTACACGCTTGCTATGACCGGGACCAAACTTCTCAATTTCATTCTATTTCCGTAAAAAATACAAATAAAAAACAAAATTCATAAATAATTTCAGTCATAACAAAATCGTCACGTAAATGAGTTACACGTTGTCGTGTTATTTTAAATACTTACCGCCAAAGCGCCCGCACGTGGGGTATCGGATACGCGTTTTTTGACAGCGTTTTTTTTAGTTTTTTTGACAGTAACGTTTTAATTCAAGGTGTAAGAACCGGGGGTGAAACCGACACTTATCTTTTAGCGAACGATATGTTATCGTCTGTACTTGTGTTTCTAAAAGTTTAGAACGTCTTCAATTTATTGTTTGGTTTGGTGGCTGTGCGGGATATAAGAGTATTACAAGTAAATTCATACTCGTAATTAGGAAGTTGGTGTGGCCAAATGACTGCACAGAAAAAACGCTAGTAGGATCAAGTGATATTAAACAGTACTTAATCAATATTTTCACATCGACCAGTCACTTAAAGGTACAAAATCCAAGTAAGGATTTTGCTTTAAATCCAGTATACACCTACTGGATTATTTATTCAAGCGTACTTGTACCCATCTAAAATGACCTTATTTATACACATACATAATTAGTTTATGTATAGTTTGAACACCTCAGACAACCATAAGACCCGCTGACATCTCTACCTTGTAAAGACATCCGTCATTCCACGCTCTAAGACGATTTATCCACCCTCCTGCCTCTGTCCTATACTTAAACTCACCAAAGTAACTTAAACTGTGCCTTTCTAGTCCCACTCCACTAGTACCGCACTACAGATTAGACGTTGGAGTGGACCATAGAGGTCATTTATAAATGGTTTACTAATGCAGAGGGCGTAAGACGTGTAATGTGCCATTTCCGATGACGGTTTTGAATCTTTTTTTTTATTGGCACTTCATGTCCGTTGTCTTTTTTAATAAGTAGGCTCATGAAGACATGGTAACTTGGGGTGTATGTGTCTAAGCTTAATGCATAACGTCTTCATAGCCCTGGGCCATAAGCCAACATGATAATAATGATAATAGTTTATACATAGATTTCTCAATCGACCCTTGGTATCGATAAGTTCCTATTTACATTTATTAAGGGAATGAAATTTACAGTTGATATATTCCAGCACTTTCAATATGCAGCTTGATTAGGAACATGTGAATTCTATGACTTCAGCAATCAGCACCTACCTAAACGTCTGCATCACTGACCTACATTACTTACAATCAAAGAAATACTATATGGCTTCCATGTAAATTACGCCATCGAGATCTATCGACGCACTCTACCATGGGTAATATGGGTATGCCTATTAAAAAAAACTTGTCAGGAAACTTAACGTCTCTTAATTGTTTTGCAGGTTTTTATGTAGCCGAATGAAACTACTGGGCTAGGTATGTAGGTACATAAAATAAAATAAAAATTACTGTAACAGAAAAAACTACAATGTTAGGTTAGGTTAGGTTAGAATGCGTAGGGTACGATCATTAGGGCAGAAAATGTTATCTTTAGAATATTATTTTAGGAGCTACAAAAACTTTAAGAAAGTAACCTATTTCATCTTAATTCGTCTTCGCCTGAGTTTCGCACCTCGTTCCATCGTTAAAAACTGGTCGCTAAAAATGTCTGTTGAGGGTTGTCTTGTCAGGGACGTCGCGGGGTGACACCATGTGTACCTTTCAAACGGAAGTTTATTTTACCATTTTTACCGCATTTATAAAAAATGACGGTCATTTTAATAGGTTAAGAACTGTCTGATCTTTGGAAAGGATAAGTGGATATTTAGGTTTCATAATAAAAGTTTATTGAAGAAAACTCAAAAATGCAAATTGGCCGACTTAAATAACAGAATTTATGGAGGATCAAACTTGGTAAACTTTAATCTAAATTTAAATGAGTACTGAAAAAAGGTTTGGTTAAAAATGAATTTACAAATGATAATTTATATACAATAGTTAATTCATAATTATCTGTACTTATACTATTCCTTATTGCACGCAGAGAAGATGGCAGATGGGGTCGAAAAGTGCTCGAGTGGAGACCACGGACTGGCAAGCGCAGCGTAGGACGTCCACCCACAAGATGGGCAGACGACCTCATTAAAGTCGCCGGAAGACGCTGGATGCAGGTTGCTTCCAACCGGTACATGTGGAGATCAGCAGTGGACGTCTTATGGCTGAGATGATGATGATGATACTATTCCTATATTGCTACACCCTATCAGGGTCCATGTGCATAATGATATATTTGGTTTGCAAACAAATATCTCTTATCTTTTTAATAAAGTTTTTTTTACACACACATGTTATAAATTAAAAAAGCGAAAGGCACCATTCCTAAAAGTATTTTTTTACTACATTCATAATAAAAAAAGCTCAAAATATAAAAATAACTGTTTGTTTTTTTATTTGTCTACACATAGTTAGCTTAGTACTGGTAGTAGGCAAAAGTTGGTATTAGTAAATAGGTGAAAATCTCTAGAGCCAGTGTTGATTTTGTTAAAATTCAACTTCAATAATTAGAGTGTGGCGTTGTGGTTTGTTTAGTATATATAACCTATGGCCAACCCGATGAATTTTGCTGTGCAAACGTGGCAGACACTCTGCCGTGTGTCTAGATTAGCGTTCATTAAGGCCCGTCATCCAGCCGGGGAATCCATTACGCGTGTTAAATATAGCGCGATCAATAGCAGGAGTCTGCAGCCTGCAACTGTAGTCGTAATGGTGGTACAGTCAGCATCAGACCATACAACAGACCATACTTTATGAGGTCTCATCATCATCACTATCATCATATCAGCTGAGCTGAAGGACGACCAGTGCTGGACAAAGGCCTCTCCCAAAGCGACAGCATTCAGTGGCTTCCCGCAATCTTTACCAGTAGCCTTAAGTGGCAATGGTTGGTCGTTGGACGAAAAGCCTATATAATCATAAATAATCGTACCTCATATAGCTACGCATATATACATATACCCATGTATATTTACATACGTATACAATGATAATTGTATCTAACGAATTGAAAGTGATTGTAGCCTAGCTACTTATAGTACTTCTCGGCCGATTGAGTATGATCAGAGTGGGGTGTGAACTTGTGTAGATAAAAAAATATTGTTTTTGTGTTTTTGGTCACTTTGTAAGAGTTCAATCCGCCTCACTTACTCACCCATGTTTTAAAAACCTTACTCAATAAATTCATAATGGAGTTTTTTATGCTTTAAATCTAAAGGTGAGTCTCTGGCGTATGTTATTACCAGAGTGCCATTTAAGAGTTTTGCGATTAAGTTTAGCACTTTTGGCACTGACTATAGCACTCCAGCAGACGTGATACGTAGCTGCACGTATGATAATTAGCTGCCTAATAAATGACGTGTCGGATATTAAAGCTAGCATTACGGTTATCGTTATTCAGTAGGTATAAATCACACTAATACCCCAACTGAAGCGGCCCGAGAGTATTAGCACACAAAAGTATAGCTGTTTACTAATTTAATTCCAAAAATATGAATGACTTCAGGCTTTAATAGTCTATGGACTAACTACCATGATGTGTACCTAACCTCTGCCGGCGACTTAGTCTATAGTAACCGAGCTCTTATGTTCAATGTAGCTAATTTACACAATATCTGTATGAAATATTTATAAATTAAAGGCATCTATATACCTACGTTATATATGTGAGGCTGTTCGGTATGTAAATTTTTTATTCTCTCAAATTCTCAACACGACAGTACAGGGGCCGATTTTTGAGCGTCGAGTACTCGAATCGTGACATTGTATACTCTATCAGAAACGAATAAATCGTATTTTAGAAACATGAATAATAGAAATGAATAACCAAACTATACATTTTGTGCAAAAATCAATGTGAGAAACATTTGCGTACGATGATTTTAGGTCTCAAAGTTTTTGTATTCGATTGCATGACTCTCAAAAAACGGCCCCCAATTTTAAGCTGTACGAGTATGTCGTTCGCCAATCACAGGTAACAACAAGAATTAAAATTAAGTCATAGACTATTATGAGTTTGCCTAACTTTTTTCTTACCTTATTACTAACTTTACGTTTTCATTGTAGACTGGAGTAGATATAGCTACTTCGCGTGACTTGACGATGACAGGAATACAAATTGCTGTTCCAATATTTGTGTCTGCTAATATTTGGAAATAATAACGAAAGTATCCTTATTTTTTTAATAATTTGAAGTTGGAATAACACAGAATAAGCTTAAGTCTCTTATTGTGTCTGGAATAAAAATTGGAGTTCCTACTAGTGTACCTATGTAGGAATTTCAAATTAAGTATTATGTTTTTCTTGAAGGTGGCTTTGCGAACTTATTTTATTATATATGTACCAAATCCGTTAAGTGCTTGCATGAACATTGTATGCCTGCTGCTGTATGAAGACTCATAAATAGTGACTATTATAACAATTATTACAATCTATTTCGTATTTGTATTATTATATTTTAGTTTTATAATTATAACTGCAATTTTTTGTACTAAACTAAATTTTTTGTACAAGTAACACTAATTTAAGTTTCGCCCCGATGTTTCCAACTCTCTATCAGCATACGTTACGTGGTTATCGGGTCCACCATATTTTCAGGCGCTTTACATAAATAACTATCGCGGCAACCGAAGACAATATTAATACTTTCTAGTTTTGTTAATTTAAGTATTATATCAATATTTTATAAAGAACTCGAGTTATTTTAATTATGATTATTTCTTGCATAGCCTACAATCTGCTTTACCTTAAGGTGGCTGATAGATATTGTCTATGTAAGCCAAGGATGTCTTAATGTAAGTATTTAAATAAACTTAATTTAAAAGTAACCTTAAATTAAAAATAGCAACAGTAAAATATAGCAAACTCGTAATATAGTAATTGCGTTAATCTTTTTTGACTTTATAGTTATTTGGTATACATATACCTATGTCAATTCATAGATTACATAAGACAGTATTACAAAATGATCTTGATTTAGCAAGTTTCATAAATTCATAAACAATCACCTTGCGAATAGCCAATTACCAGAACAACGAGCAAATCGATCCGAATTCGACGCTGCGCGGGCGTTGCCGATTAGGCGAGATTAGGCTTTCATAATCCTAGGCGCACCATGTCAACTTGCGGATAAAATCAGAACTAGAATAATTCTATTCTAATAAGATTATATAAATATATTAATTAACTTAATAGGCCTAGTAACTATTTATATAATTTATGCGGTTTATTATTTTAGATCAAATGGGTTGGGTTTCGTTGGTTGTTGGTAGTAAGGTGACCTTTGACTGCGCTGCGAAGTTGTGAACTAGATTTAATGCGAGTGTAAGCAAGGGCATCAAATGGTATAAGAAGTAGAAACATTTCAGAAACAATTACTCTACCATATTGAAGATTATATTAGCCAAAAATATTTTAAATAAATATGCATAAAATAAAATTCGTCTGTACAGATCAACTCGTGGAAAAGTGAAGTGAAAAGAAAGGTATCAAAACAAATTAATGTATTAGCTTAGCACATACGGTAACAAAAACTCCCAAGTGTCTATGTGGCGATAATCAGAACGGTATCAAAACAAATTAATGTCTTAACACAAACGGTAACAAAAACTCCCAAGCGTCTATTTGGCGATAATCATAGGTAGATCACCTGGAATAGGCTCACATCTTAACTGCTTATGGCTACAGTAGTGCAGCAGTGCATTCAGTGAAAGCAGAGCGTGGGTGGACACGGATCACACGCGGTATGCAGTCGACGTGAACGAGGATATCCTCTAATTGTGCTTGTCGATAATGTCGGGGAAAATCACGGTAATATTTACGAGGACAGCTAGGAAAAGCTGAAGTTCATTTTAATAATTACACGACAAAGCTGATTTCTGAGGTGCCATTAACATTCTTCCTACTACAGGGAACTGGGCTGAATGACTGCAACAAGCGATCGACAGCCCGCCTGAGTCCGGCCGGGCGTCCCTACACTACATCTACATCTACTATGGAATCATACAGTGGCAGATACTTACGAATGTTTACTTTTGGTTAGCTATTTACCAGATTATTTTTCTCTTCATTTAGAACCTACCAATTCTACAGGTGCACAAAAAGTGTTCCAACATTAATGTGTTCCAATATTACAATAGTAATATTATTTTTTTAATATTGAAACACATCGGAATAATTAATTATTCCTACAATTCCTACCATAGGTACTTACTTACAATTTGGAAAACTACTCTCGTCTAGAATAATTGATTCTTTCAGAATTCTAAATTGCAAATATATTTTTTTTTGATATCCAACAACATTTGAAGTAATAAAGACTAGATCGCCCACCTAACTGTAATTATAAATAGTGACACATTACAGCAGTTATTAAGATGGATTTAAACGTGTTTTTTTGTAATCACAGCTACTTAAATTACTTTTGCTCATAACGTTCCAGTATTTTAACCTATAAACGACGCGTTACATAACGCCAGTGACACGGCATTTGAGTATGATTACGGCTTGCGTGCAAATCAAGAAAATGCTGTGACAGTATCTTAAATGACATGCACATACAACCTTCCTTTAGTGAAGCGTCTGCAGCTTGCAGTGCGTTGCATCTGCACTTCTGCAGTTGTACCGTTGCCTAATGTAAGTAGGCACATATGTATTGTTGCTTGGTTACCACGCGTAAATGTCTATCAACGGCGGTTGAGAGAGATTAGATTAAACGTGAAGACTGCAGAAAATATACTTTTATTTGTATTTGTATTACACGCGACAAGAAATGCAATGTATTAAAACTATACACTGATCGTAAGTGCAGAGTTCGTACATAACGCAACTCTATGAAGTGCTACTTACATTTCCCCTAAGTTTAAACTGATCATAATATTTTTTTTCGATGATGAAGATTTCTAAAATAAATGTGCTCTTCTGCTGTAATGTCTAAATACGGAAACAACGAATAGGCGTGGACATGGCGGGCGGTAGAATGGTTATTTATTTATATAATAAAGACAAGCAAAATTATAATAAAAACTTATAAAAATATTTATTCCAATATGAACAGGTACACCAGTTTATGAACAAACATTTACAACGAAATTAAACAGATTTTTCCGAAATACATACTTCGGTGTAAGATCCTAAAATATCGAAGAATACAAAATAAATTATAATAGTAAACTTAAATATCACATAAACATTGCAAGTAGGTAAGAAATAGGGAATCTGCATTGAAGTTAAATAAATTGATCAGATTTCTATATTGAACTTGTATAAATCACTAACTTTAAAAATACGACAAGAAAACATCAGACAAATGAAAAACGGAGTTATGGACTGCTTGGAGAAAATACTACTTTACTAAGTCGTACAGAGCCTTTTTTTATACTTTTTACCCAGAATTTACATGCAAGCCTTTAGATTTGTCATTAGAATATGTGATGATAATGTGATGAATGATGTCCGGGCATGTCGCTCACTCACAGCCAAATCTGCCCAATCTGCAGCACACGGATATTATATTGTTTGCGGCTGGCGTAATGTACACTTTATAAATAATTTATTTCCTTTCCTTCTCGAAAAAGTCAGGCGTGATAGGCACGTGCGAGATCTGCTGGTATGTGTAGGCGCTAAAGAAGCGCTGCGTCACATTCATGGCGTAGTCGATAGCGTACTCCAGTATCGGACCGCCAAACTCTTGCGCCACTAGTTGCGAGTTCTGGTTCAGGACTTGTAGGATGTTTGCACCTGTATGCAAATGGCAGGGATGAAATTTTACAATGCCACCTTGATTAAGTCTTTAAATTAGACATGCGGGTTTGCTGTTTACAGAACATTGTTCGGGTTGATAATTTATGGATTAGGCGTTAAATACTTATTCCAGATTTAACCGAAGCTAAGCGCATGCTGTGTGTGTTAAGTGTTTGAGTTTGAAATACAAGCTGCTCTTTCGTAAGTAATGCAGCTTTACCTTGCGGATTTACTGTTTGGGTTAAAATAAATCTTTCAGAATACGTACTGATTTCGGCGCTTCCTCGGAACAAGTTGGTGAGGTTCAGCTTGAGGTCTGTGCCGTAGTCAGCTTTGTACTTGTAGGAGTTTATCTTGTAGTGCCCCTCGCCCGTAGTCTTGTCCATCACCACTTTTTCCAGGACCTCCAGGCGAATACGCTGGTTCCCTGAAATGTGAATACATGTGTTAACGTCTAAACCTACAGCAACAAACACAAATTAAATATCTACTCACGAAAACCGGAATAATCTTTGGACAGGAAACGACAAGGTAATATCGTCCTAGAGGTTGACACCCTGCTACCCTGAGATGATGTATACTGTGATAGCGATTAGTGATTATATTAATGTTATTGGGCAAATGGGCAATCTTACACAAATAAAGTTTGATTATAGAAACCTACGATATTTAAATACGATTACTCGTGTAGCACAATTGGTAGTGCACTGGGATAGTGATCCAGTGGATGTGGGTTCGAGTCCCGCCGCGAGTCAATTTTTTCTATTTTTTCTTTCGATTTAAATATCGAAGATATTCGCTAGCAGATGTTTCTGCATAGTAAAAAATAATATAGAAAATTATTTTATTTTCATATATAAATATGTTTATTTAGACTGGAATCTATATTCGACGGGGGTCCAGTTTTATTTTACTATAATGCTATGTCATACAAACATTAATCTAATGTTACCATTTTAGTTGAACTTAATATTTACTTATAATATGACCAATTTAGTGAAAATTTAAAACATTATTAATCGTGTAAACCAAAATCAATAACAGTAGATAAAACAAAGGATTCTCTTTCCGTTTTTGTAGCCATGGTACATACTTAGTACCTATATATGTATATACATTATGATTCAGTGTTATTATTAATTGTTAATTGAGAAATACTCTGCCCGATCTACAGTATCGAAATAAATGCATGCGGCCAAGCTAAATGTCTAGTTAAACGTTCCGGATGCATTAAAGTAAATGGCAACTGTTATATGAATAAAAACACTTTCTTTCTTAATGGTTGGCCGATTACATTGACTAAGATAGCGAATGGAAACGACTAGGTATCTAGTAGCAACGTCTAGTAGTTATTACATGTCACGGTAATATCGAGTTCTACGGTTTTAGTCATAAAATAAACTTGCATTAACTTAAGTCAGTAAATTCATTGGACACATAATAGACACATAATAATAAGAAGCAGAATATCTGAAATAGCTAATTTGAAACGATTTTCGATCTCCTTAGTTGGATTAAAAGAGAAAGATTCCCGATATTTCCGAACTTTGATTTTCGCGGTAGGCCCTTCGGAAACCTTCCTATATTTGCCGTTGATACATATGTCATGCGAGTTATTACCAAGTTACCAACGCGCGTTGATTACCGGATCGAAAAACAATAGTTTCTCGTTCAGTCAATAAAAATAAAATCGCGGTTAGGGAGATAAACCTAAACCTGCATCAATTTATCTGTTTTTGCCCAATGGTTGACTGGTAGAGAATGCCTTATGGCATTAAGCCCGCCCTTTGTACGTTTTATTTTACGTCCAATAAAGATTACACACACAAACAATAGCAGTAGGAGATACAATTTTTTTTTTCAAAGTACTATATGGGACTACATGACCTCTACTAACCAGAAACTGGAGGTGTTGCAGAACGGTACTTTATATATTTGTTCCTATACTTTTCAAGAGCCAGGAAAGAAAGAAACTTACAAATTTTTATCTTGGCGTTGCCATCAGTGTCGAGGTTGAAGAGCAGAATCCTGCCCTGCAGACTGTAGTGACCCTTGATGGTGAAGTTGCAGCGGATGTCGAAAATAAACTTGCGGGTTTCCCGGCGAGATCTGCAAAGAAAGTACAAATCAGTTTCTTTTATGTGTAGCCGTATACACTCACTTCCATTTATAAACTTACTAGGGTTGAAAAATGGGCGGAATAAGTGTCTAGTATAGGTAAGTATAACGAGAGTATAATAAAACAGGACACCAAGTACTGAAACCAAGAAGAGGCCAAGTCGTAATAATGATTGGGTGATGAGTTACGAAATACCGACGTTAGCCTCTTCTACAATGAATAATGCATAGAGTTTTTCCGAGGTAATTACAAAATGCGTGAACACACGTTACGTTGTTACTTATTAACTACAGTGGGAAATCCTCTGGAAATGATGTCACAATTGTTTGATGGCCATACGGGCTTTTTGACGAACATTCGAATTTATTCAAATATTTGCTTATGATGGCCTACACCTTTAGGAATCAGTATTTCTGTCGGCAAGAAACAGTTGACTGTCGACGATATCGTTGTCGGCAATAAATCTACGATCTATATATCTAATTAGGTAATTTTTACTTTGCAAAAATCGCGAAGCGTCAGGTTGACGTAACTGGTGAACGAAGAGCTGGGGGCTTCCTCACACAACGTATCAGCATTGCGACGGACGAGGAGGAAATGCCGCCAGCATCCTTGGTACAAAGCCTTTTTTAGATTTAATCAAGCTTAGCTGTATTTTATTTTACAATAACAGTTCAATTGCAGTGTATTTCACTTCACTTGCGAAAAACGGACTAATACCTAAGTTTATTTCACGACAAGATCACGTAAGCTTGATAAAGAAAGTTTATATACTTAATGCGTGATGTTTTATTTTTAATTCCAGCCTCATAATTGTGGGCTATCTTCGACAATAGCCCGATGAAGGACAAAACACTCTACATAAAATTTATAAAAAACTGTATGATCTTTTTGTGAGGCCATAGCAGCAAATATTGTCCATGTAAATATTGCATGATCAATGTTAACAGCTTTTTTACCCACTGAGGCGTATGTAATGGATTTAGATGTATTTAGATAGGTTATAGATGTGTTTCGTCAAATTTTTGATGTTTAAAATCGGTTATATATCTATGTTAAGTTGTATTTGTATCATAAAAGTTAATATTATAATTACATTACTATTCTCTAGATTTTTAGACTACCATAGTTTCTGATGTAAACGTATCTTGGTTTTAGAGAATGGTACCTAAGATATTTACGTGGCTAGTTATAATGATTCGCAATTGATATTCCTTGACATAAAAATGACGATATAACTGTAACATTATCATATTTTTCTTGCACCGTTCGTTGCAATAAATAACTGGTAATTAAGTAGATTGACTATAAGATGTGATCTTGACCCACCGTGTCAGCTATTACATGCCATGTAATGCTAATGTCCTCTTCGTCAAGTACAAATCATTTAGCATGTCACTTCGATCATAATACTTCACTTGAATAGTTGAATCAAGCTGCTAGTTTAGCCATCAAGTTTAATAAGTGAAGTGGTAAAACGCAAGTAATATCCGCTGAAACGTACTGATAGAGAAATAAAGTTGCGGAATATAATTGAGGTTATAACGCGAATCTTAAACTTTTTCAGTGTTAAATACCATTTTGTGGAATCCTAACTTTATAAAAATGTTTGTTGCAGAGTAGAGGCAGTATGTTGAGCATTGAGCGTTGTATTGCTTAGATTGCAGTATTTTTTGAATCATACGATCATCTTAATTGAGTTTCAGACATAATCAGGCTAGGCCTTGTAGCATAAAATTAAATTTAATGCAATTCGATTGTAAGTACATATATACGCAGGATTATACCAGTTTAGCCTAAACAAGTAATATAGCACCTAGTTAAGCAGAATTCGCACTTTTGTTAATCATATTCATATTCATAATAAGCTGATGTTTTACCAAAATACTGTACGTTACGATAAGATCTACTTACGAAACTTTCAGTGGTACGCAAGTACTGAGCCCGATCAGCTTGCCATTATGGAAGGTCATCTTGACGTTGCCGGGCAGGTTCATGCTAATGTTCTTATCCAGGTATAACGGGTCCAGCGATGGGATGTTGGCCTCGGGAATCCCCTTCACAAGCCCGGGGATGGCATCCAAAGTGGCCTGGGTGAAGCATTCGTCTGAGAGTTCGGAGCACGGATGGATGAAGTCCGCTTGAATATTAAGACACAATATTATGACCTTTTTCGATTAATTCGATTTTTTTATAGAACATGATTACTAGATTTGCACCACGGAGTCACATTTGTAACTAAGATAAACACTTGACGCAAGCGCGGCCGCGTTAGTAGGTAAACGCGTCCTAAGCTAAGTTCTGTCGCAAACGCGCGCGCATGCCTAACAGGCCAATTCATGAACGGCCCTGTGCAGCGCCTGTCCTTATTACCGTATACTTATTATGCGGTTTAATATTTATTATGCTGTTTTTTTTAAGTGGCGTGCAAATGTTTCTTTAACGAAAATTAAACGGGCACATTTTAGGACAGTTTACATAGATAAGTTACCGAGCGAGGAATCGTTTTAATTATGTATGTCACGGTATGTCATATTATTCGTTATCAAAACTTGTTCCCTCTGCTTACGACTTATGCTCATATATGTCTAATTTAGGTATATTACGAATGTATATGTATACATCAAGTTACAAAAATTTCAACCTACTAACTAAAACAACTAGTGCACAACGTAAACATGAAAGAAGACAAAACAATTTGTGCTCATTGATACATAAGAGTAAAGTTTGAGTATAAAAATACAAATTACAACATTACTTAACCGTTCCAACATTACAACAATTACTGAGTGCGACATTGTAACCTAAAATGTCGCACTCAGTAATTGTTGAAATATCCTTAACTAATCCTTCGGTAACTTTGGTTATCGAAGGCAATTAATTCGAATCCGAAGGGCATTCAGCAACTCTCGCACTACTCGTAGAGTAGGTATCTACACGAGTGGGAGAGGAAGTCCGTTGTTGCATCAATTGCAAACCATCTGAACGGAATTTAGTTCCGGTTTTCACTGTGACTTCAGCGTTGTATCCTTGAGGGTTTAATGCCTTTATAATTTATACTAGCGAAATCAAGGTTCACCGTTAACATATTGCATGTTCTCTACTTTGTTACGTGGCGTTTAAATCTAGTACTTATTAAACAATATCCTCTAAAACTGAACGTTATATGTTCAAATGATCCATTTAAGTATGACATAGATACAAGTATATACTATACAGCGCACATTAACTACAATTATCGTTGGGTACAAAGTGAACAAAAAATCTTCAAAATACATATGAAATCTAAGTTAGAAATAATTTTAGATTTATCGCGGGGCGGACAGAATGAAAAATGCGCTGCAATATTACGACAGATCGTTAGGTACTGTAAATAAGGGTGAAGTGAAAATTTAAGAAAAACACTTTTTTATACATTATCTCTGGCGACGAAATATTTGTTATTCTAGTTAAAAGTACTACCAGTAGTCAACGATCTATTTGTTCAATATTTACATGAAATGTTATTGTCAACAATAATCTACAACGCCGTATTTTAGCGACGATGGAGGTTTGAGCATGATTCGAGGACCAAAAGTTTAATTGATTGCATAATAAAAATGTAATATCACCATTTATAAAAAAAAATGCTTGAAAATAGGTACATTCTGAAAAGTTTAGTTTAAAAGCTATAAGACGTTAATGCCCATTTTAGCCAGAATAAAGAAATCTGTTAAAAACGGTTATCGTTCTGTGTATAATCTGTATAGATTACTATGAAACAGCGACTATATAGTAATATTGCTTAATATCAATAATATTTATAATCACTACTTGTACGTCCCGTAAAGCCAGTTATATAACATATAATCCATGTTTCTTTTATATTATATCTAGATAGATTTACGGTTCTAAATACAACTGCCACCTAATTCTCCTTGTTGAAAGAGATTTGAATTCTTTTGACCTCAATATTATAAATGCCTTTGGTACCTATATATTTTTAAGCATTTTCCAAAGTTTTGTTTCCCAGTAAAAATAACACATAACGTAAAATGTACATACATTATACAGAACTGTTAAAATCCAATGGAGTCAAAATCATAGCGCATAATCATGTCCCGGTTTAAATCTAACCACTGTCCAGTACTTACGCAATGGTATCAACTGCAAACTGCACTGAAGGCACACAAACACGTAGACCACCAGCACTGGCCACGCGCTTCTCATTTTAAATCCTTAAAAAAGTCTTACAATAAAAAGAAATACAAATAAATTTTCAAATTTAGAACGCAAACGTTCAAAATTTGATTTGTACTCTTCTATTAGCTATGGTGCGTGTTTTTCTCGTTTGACGCGGACGCCGAATGGCTCCTTAGAGAAACCGCGCGCAACTGGTGTTTAAAACTTTGGAGTTGTAATTAAATGCCTCAAGGACTTAAGACTAGGTTTCTTGTTTGCGATTATATTAGTGACTACTAACGTACCAAATAGGGTAAGCATTTTACAACCATTTTCTTGTAACATAAAGATTACAGTTTCTAGATTGGTGTTTGATCTTTAACGTCTATGTGCCTGCCCTGTACCAAGATGCTTAATTTTAGGTTTAATTGAGCATACTCGCTTTCTAAATACAATACATAATATGAATTTTGATAATTGGTAAAAAAACAAAACATTTTTTTGGTACTCGGCTCAAACTTTTAGCTATTCAAAAACTCGTAGCCTGCATTTTGATGGGGCATGCACTTTCTGTCTTATACGTGTCTTAACAGATTGTATCTGTCATACATACGTCTAATAAATCATGCGAATGAAATCCCAGCCTAAGGCTGTGGGAACAGTCGTGCAAAGCGTTTAGAGTGCAGCTCTAGTGTTGCAACTGCTGTGTCGCAAGCCTGGCCAGAGACGAGTCTTGTCCTAGCTCAGCTTAGGCTTAGCATTAAGAATATGGAAGAACATGTGTTGTAGCGCGTGAATGACACATTATTGTACTCATAAATATATTTAAGAAACATTAAATAATTTAATTCTAGATATTACGAATCTCTGTTTTGGTTTACGACTAACATTGGAATTTTCTAATAAAAATGAGACGTAATTTTTCGTTTTTAAAGAAAAGAAGGTAGGCTTTATATACATAAAATTTATATATAGCTACGAGTATAAGCTATAATAAGGCGTGTTTTATCCATACATAAAACATTAAAAAAAATAGTAATCTTATATTTAAAATATAATATCTATATAATTCTTATAATTAAATAATTATCTTGGTTTAGTAAATTGGTTAAGGCGTCGGCCGCGTTAGCTGGACAGGCGACTTCGAATACTGCCTCGGACGCCGGAGGTGGCCGTGTGATGCCGGCTAACTAGAATAGCACCACTCCATCTCCTCCCGCGGGTGTCGTTAAAGAGGTGACAAAGGGAAAAATCCTACGGACGGGCAGCAGCGTCCGTCGAAACCAATCTACAGCTACTTCTGTCGCCAACCCGCCTGCCAAGCGTGGCTACTATTGCAAGTACCCCCAAGATGATACAAGTCATATTTGTGGGAAGCCTATGTCCAGCAGTTGACTGCATACGGCTGAAATGATGATGAATAATGATAATGATGCGATCTATTTTCAATTTATAATTTATACAGTTCTCTAGTAACACGTGTTACTACTTAAAAATCAAAGCAAATCAAAATAATTTGATTTGTTATTAGCTATATTTTGAATTTATGTCCATCTGTAACAAGAAATGTTTTTGTGTTGTCATAATTCAAACACGGAGGGTTACCGCAAACTGTGATATTGGTTTGCTGGCGAACACCTATTCAGAAGCACTGACTGGCTTCTACTAGGCTGGCCCCCCTAGCGAGTCTGACGTGAACTTTGGACCCGGGTATGTCCTTAAACTACGTCCAACAATGAGAGGTAGGGCACAGCGTTGACCATCACGCTTGAATCTGGGGCAGCCTAACTGGGGAAGTACCTCCTCCTTACAGAAGACCACAGCCATAATAGCACTGCCACCTTTCAGGTATGTAGTGTTGTGTTCCTGATGGTGAGTAAGGTTCCCAGAGCTCCAACTAAAAGGCCGGCAACGCGCTTGTGACTCCCCTGGTGTTGGGAGTGCCCATGGGCGACGGTAATTGCTTAACACCAGGCAATCCGTCTGCTCGTTTGCCGCCTATGTCATAAAAAAAAGAACTATTGTGAATAATCAAGGTTACCAATGATTGGTCAAGATTTGCGTCATTATAAATATTGGCATATTTATCTAAGTTAAATACTAAAAATGTTATATCATCACCGTCATCATCAATTCAGCCGTAACTCGTCCGTTGCTGGTAGTCCTCCTTCAAATAGGTATGACTTGTATTCGGGATAGTTGATTGGCGACTATGCGCTTGGCTGTAGATTGGGTATCCCTTTGTCTTAATACGATGCCCGCGGCAGGAAATGTCAGATGGGTTGTGCTATTATTCTTTAATTGATTATTTTGAATTGGTTATTCGGTTACTTTTATTGGTAGTTTCTTAGAAAACCTTCAATAATTAGATATTATTATACTACCCATAGTGGTTTTATAATTTTATACCTAGATTAGTATACAGACAGTATGAAAATTATTTCTAAAACTATTTTTATGTAAATACAGTCAACCAATTTGATTTATGGGCCACTTCGTACCTTGTCACAGTGAAAATCTATATGAAAGACGCAAAAGATCTCTTATTAACGTCACTGTGACAAGGGTCGAAGTGGCCTATAAATCAAATTGGTTGACTGTAGGTACATACACAATATTGACACACATAGTGACAAAGCAGCATTGGCATTATATTAACTTACCTATTCTGCCACCGCAAGACCTTGACCTACAGGTTACAACAAGCTATAAACTGTATTATTAGTAGTAGTACCAACCTATTATAGTCAGGTAAGCCTTAAACTTGGTAGCCGTGGAGAATCATTTAGTTACAGAGCGCCAACAAATGAGGTTCGTGCTTATTTTCCATGACTTCATGACCCTTCCATCTTTCTACTATTTGTAGAACCGTTGATAGTATTTCGGGGATTTTTTTTTCATTACTCATTAACTAATTTCTAAATACCGTGTCCATGTGGGAGGGATTGGATGGATTTACGATCCTAAATCATGAGATGTGTGAAACAGTATAACGAAAGTTCAAGTCCGTGCGAGGAAGGATGTACCTAAGAAACCGTCATTAGTGTACTGGGCTAGTGATTCAATGGTTGTGGGTTCGAGTCCCGATACGAGTCAAAAAAAATCTATTTTTCCTTTCGATTTCAATATCGAATCTATCCACACTTATATACTATCAAAATGAAATAAATAAATATATAGGGACAATACAAAGGTAACAGTTTACTGGATTCAAATCTTACACAGTAGGTACTTACATTATCCTTAACCAGTCATGGCTTGCATCCTAACTTTGGTTGGCTAATTGGAACCCAATTTGCATCTTTGTCCTTATTAGAAACTTCTACGTGTAGTTTGACTGTGTCTGTCCTTGTTTGCTTGCACTACAACTACAATCTATATTCTACTTTTAGCCAGTTTAGTGTATTTATGAGAACTTCAGTTGAGAGATTATAAGCTCGTTACTGATTCAAGAATAAAACCCTTGTTTTGAAGCCACATCCATATACATACATAATATTAATGCGGTGTAAATAAATAAGATTTGAATTAAATAACTAAGTAAGGCTTGCGTTGTATGTACTAGACGAAGATACGAGTACCTATATTTATAATAGATAGATACATATAAATACTTAAATACATAGAAAACACCCATGACTCGGGAATAAATATCTGTGCTCATCACAAAAATAAATGCCTTGACTGGGATTCGAACCCAGGACCGTCCGCTTCATAGGCAGGATCATTACCCACTAGGCCAGACCGGTCGTCAAATTAAGTCACTAGTTGGCATTTCATGTCACTCAAGGTTAATAAAATAAACTGCATTATTAACGCAGCATTTTACATACTGTAACTGTTATTTTTGGATTTAATATTAAACTAAATTAGGCAGAGACGGGATAACCCCTTCGTTTGATTAATCATATCGATAGGGTAGCCCTATAGAAGTCTTACCGTAACGATGTGGTTAACCTATAATAGGGTTACCCTATCGATATGGAAACCATTATGGATAGGCTTACCCGGGTTTCACATGGTTGCCGCGTCGGATGGGGTAATAATAGCTTTAATGTTTAGCGCTTACCATTTCATAGGGTTACCCTATTGGCGCTTACTCAAACTAAGTCTATTAAATTGGTTAGCCTATCATCCGGATCAGTCAATGATACGCTAACCAAACTGATAGGGTACTTAAAAACAACCCTATCAAAAATCCAGGGTAATACCCTTTATTTGGTAACCGGTTGCGGTCCCTGAAATTAGGTAACAATACAGTTAATACGGGTGCAATTCGATTTTTCAGTACACTCTCATTGCCAAAGTTTTAAGCCAATTCCGGTCAACAGGCCATGCAGAAAAAGATTAAGGGCCGACTTTTCAATCGTCAGATAAGCCTTATTCGGCGAATAACTGTATGGGATCTGTCAGATATGTGCTTATCTGATAATTAAAGAATCGGCCCTAACTAATGAATAAGTATATATAAGATATATACCCATATATCTTAACCATAACGCTTTATCAGCATGCGGAGGTGAAAACTATAACACACGGCGTTAAAATTAGTGAGCTTTCGTGTGCAAATCAATGGTGCCGTCGGACAGTATAACCGCAGCCCAACTTTGATGTGAGCTTGGGAACATAATAATTACAATTTTATTTGACAGATCATCGAGCACCGACAAAGCACAAAGGATTTGTAAACCCTTTATAGGCAGTAAATCGCCAACAGTGCACAAAAGTGCAGCGATTGTGGAGTTTTCGCACTGTTGAACGCCGTGCGAAAATGTTTTTCGCATTGTTGAGCTGGATTTATTGAGACGATAAGTCTAGTGGTCGATTGTAACACTGATACGCTTACTTTTTGAATACATAATATTTCACTTTGCAGCAATGTGAGTTACATAAGCATCGGGAATCTTTTAAAACCAGAGTGCCACACTAACTCGCTTGTAATTCTAACTTGCTAACTATTTGCCGCTTAGTCTAGACGTTTACCTACTACCATTACATAACAACCAGAGATAATGCAGTACCGAGAGGTAGTCTCCAGGAATAAAATTTAATCGTATTAAACATCAGACAAAACCGTAAAACATTGCTATGGTTGATGTGTGAGTTGCGCCTGTTTATTGTGGTCAACCCGGCAACAGGAAAAAAACGTTCGTCTTATTTGACAGTTTCACTATAGGTATGGCGCATATCAATCAATTAATCAAATAGTTTATTTGTAGACTACGGTTACATAGGCCTATACGATAGTAACATTGGGAAACCTTACCTTTATATTCGTTTTTGTCCAATTCTTGCTTTGAGAAATATTTTTCTTCTTACATTAGATGACCTTTGATAAAATTTAGTAAATAAATATGTTTATGTAATTATATAGATAGTTATTTGTTCAACAAGAGAGGAAAGTTGTTTTTCTTGCGAGTGTTTATTTTGAGTCCCGAGTAAGCGAAAGATTCTATAATTGAATCACGAGCGTAGCGAGTGATTCTAGTGTTAGAATCTTGAGCGTAGCGAGGCACTCAAAACACGAGATGTAAAATAACTTTACTCTAGTGTGACACATACAACTTTTCACCTCAGTAGTGAGAACATATTAAAGGTTTAATAAGTTGCCAAAAATGTCATTTTTAGTACAAGCTTTTATTGCCGACTGTACTTTTTTTCACACTCGTCATCTACTCTTCGGAAGGATTCTAATGAGCCTAAAACACCACGGGTTTATCTTGTGTATTTTAGGTGTTGCTTTTGCTACCTTCTGGCTCCAGCATCAGATCAGATCAGTGGTACCATAATATGGCATTGTAACCGAAATTACATAAATTTGTGTGCTAAATTTCAGCTCAATCGGTTAAAGATGTCTGCTTCAAAATTGAGTTGCAAGATTCCACCCGGATAAATATACAAATACATACATCAAGTTAAATAAAATCTTGTAAAAAAATTAACATCAAGTTAAGCACATTTAAGTTTTTTATTTAAGTTAAGTGTTTTATCTGCAACTGCACTGGCTTCATTACTTAATATTTTGTTAAAATAATTTTCATTTTAAAATATATGTACATTTCAAAATTATAATATTTGATTAATTTGTGAGGGTCCGAACGCGGTAGTGGTGTTATGAGTCCATTATGTCCTATTGTAATAAATAGATACATATAAATACTTAAATACATAGAAAACACCCATGACTTAGGAACAAATATCTGTGCTCATCGCACAAATAAATGACCTGACTGGGATTCGAACCCGGGACCACCGGCTTCTTAGGCAGGGTCATTGCCTACTAGGCCAGACCGGTCGTCAATTAAAAAGCTACTTTGTCTCACTCCCTGGAGTGACGAAAGTAGCAACTTTCCTCACTCTCTGAAAGTGAGGAAAGTAGCACTTTCCTCACTCCCTGGAGTGAGGAAAGTAAACATGTTCGAGCTGCTGAGGTGAAAATTATATTGTAACGACTTAGCATATGTTATTATTTGTCCAGCCATTGGGGCTAAGCAAACAGATACTCATTACATTAAGGTTATTCAATTAAGATTATTGATGCAACTTGCGAAAAGCTCACTCGCTGAAAATGATTAATACATAACAAGAAGAACAAAATAAGAGTATTTTCAGTGGCATGACTCATGAAAGCTGATAAAACGTCCACTTACTCCCATAATAGCCGCATGGCTCGTATGTTGTACGAACGACGACGCCTAGTAAAATAATAGGCGCACGATGCTATGAATGTTTTTGCTGCACAGCTTACGTAGGTGGAGTAATTTATTCTGGTACGTATATAGGTAGAATACCAGTGAATACTTCAGAAGAATGGTCAGTGAGAAGATCCGGGCAATTGAAATGCGTAAACAGTTCAATGTTTCATTTTCCCAAGATAAATTAAACGGTTACATGGAAGTTGTTGAGCGACAATAATGTATTAATGGGTCATTATTAGTTAGCTGTAGGTACCTATGTAAATCATGCTTGTTACAATTTTTTGTAAATTATTCTTGGATTGATGAATGGTTAGATAATATTAAGTAAGGATAATACCAATTCAGTAAAGCTACGAGCATAACGCAACTGGGATAGTTTTTCTAGGAGAGGATAAATTAATGATTTACATGGCATTAAGCGTTCATATTAGGTCCATTGTGGGGGTCCAGCCCTAGTTGACTTTAGTAATTTAACTAAAATGGCAGCATAAAAACTATTGCAACTATATTTTTGTCATCCCGTCTAATTGATACACACTACATATTATAAATACGCATTTCTCGCTGTGTCACGCACAGTTAATTTTGAATACTTTTGAGTTACATTCATAGTGGGTAATAGGAACAATCACATCATAGTATAAGAGCCCAATCTAGTGAAGCGTTCTGGAAAGCTATAGTGAATAACGATTTTGTTTATAGTAATTTTTACTTTTAGTACAGGTCAATTTCTGAAATGTAACTTTTAAAGAGTTTTCCTGTCTGAGGTTTCAAACACACAAATAATAAATACACCACCATATAAATTCTAAGGTGTACCACATTAATAGAGTACTTTAGATGCTACCAACTATATGACGCAGATTGTGCCTAATGATCTCTAGTTCAGTTCGATGTCAATTGTTCTCGAAGATTAAATAGGTTGTATTGCCGAAATACTACTTACACCAGAACGCGTAGCATGGTTGTCATTTTATCGTTTATCGTGATATCCGTCACTTTCGCACTCACTAGTTGTTGAAGCGTGACAGGTATTGTACCAATATAAAAAAAATCGACCATATTAGGTGAGCAGATCTGTTACTTTCTAACCAGGAGATACTAAATGAGTTTGAGACGTAAAAGAGTCATTTTTGTAATAGGTACCTATCAATTCATACCACACGGTGGCCATTTCGACCGGGAGCTCTCTTACTATAATTGCCAAACATCCGATATTTGGTGATGACCATCAATGGAGCGTGAAATTGAGCATGTCACGATAATGAGCGGCAAGTGGCCGATTGAGTCATTTGTCGCAGTGAAAACGCTCGGTTCACACGATGATTCACCTGCAGATTGGGATTTTGGAACAAAATTATTTACAGAGATGGTCACTTCATGCTAAATTAATATCAAATTAAAAATCAAGTTGACCAGCACTTAATAAAATGTATTCAGCTGCTAGTTTATAGGAAAAACTTCCATAAGCAAAGATTCAGAACCATATTGTTTTCCGAGCTCGCTGTTAGGTTTATGAAGATAATTGCTTTTCTGCTCGGAAAAATACTGAAGAATGATACTTATTACTTAGTGAGTATATAGATACATGTGCGCAGTTTTGTGAGAGTGATTTCACGGTCGATTACCAGTCTGACGTGACCCGTTCACCCACTACACCCACTCACTGTGCTCTACGCAGAACCTCTTGTTTAGGCATTTTACCAATAAATACGAGTATTATCTTCAATACATCTAAATTGTCTTACCCTTGTATGTCGTCTTCCAGAATAATTTTGATAGACACTGTTTTGATCTTTTATTTTCTCTTTGTAAATATTTGTAGGTATCCATAGAGTAGGTTTTGTTGAGCCTACAAATGTATTTGTTGTGAAAAGTTTTGATAAAGTCATGTTCTCGGAAGTACAAGACAATCTATAAATTTACGAAGTAATGGAATGTTTTAGTTAATGGACATATTAGAAAAAAATATTTAAAATATTTTTTTTTTTGTACGGAACAAGAGTTCGTTTATGATAATATGATTTGATTGTAGACGAAATCGAAGTTGTTAAGAGCCTTTTGTTATATTTGACACGCTTTTATTTAACTTGCAATGTGAATAGGTATGTATAAAAGTATGTTCGGGTGAAATCTTGCAACTCAATTTTTAAGCAGATAGTTTGAATCGATTGAGCTAACACTAATAAAAGTTCGGTGGCAATTGCAATAACAACACACAATTGGTAATACTATTCATCTGATTTCATAATGGAGCCAGAAGGCAAAACCGTGGTGTTAGTGACGTCTTTACATATTATTTTTCAGAACTCCTTTAAAATGGGTATGATTTAACAGCAAATTTAATCGAATTTAGATTGTTTGTAGAATTAATACACTCGTATTTTGTATTCACTTCTCCTATGTTTTGTAATCGCATAGCCAGCAAAAAAAAAATGGATTGCATCGTTTTCAGATCTCAGCTAGGACGTGTAACGCCTGTGCCTGCGGCGCTACCGCGAAACACGATATTCGTAAATTTCGGACGATTATCTCTGTCACTCTTATGACGCCTTAATTGGAGTAAAAGGGAAAGATGCCCGAAATATACGAACTTCGATGTTCGCGGTACCGGGCCTGTTCCCGGCAGATGCGCTAACAGTAAATCCAAGTCGTGCGCCTGCGCTGGTAGCGCAGCATACTAATGTGGAGAGCGCAGTTCCACTTGCGCACGGTCGCAGGGGACAACAAAACCTAGAAACTTCATACAATGTATAAGAATTTTAATAATAGTTTCCATAACTTTTATGCGCAATTTTTCTACCGGAATCTTTGGCAAACTTTTGGGGATGGAAATTCTGGACAGGGCAGTAATTGGCTGGAAGGTGTTTAGGAATTTAATGCAGACGAAATCGACGTCAGGAACTTTACTAATGTTCATTATTTAAGACCATATTTTTCAAGTCATATTTTTATTTATTTATTTTATTGTAGAGGTGAACACTGAACCTAGTGTTTTTATTGATATCGTTAAATTTAAAACCGTTTAGTGTTATAAATATGTATATGCCCTAGTTGTATTATATTCTTTTAAACTAGCCCATTGTACAGTCAGCAGCAGAAGTGGCTAAGCAGTTGAGGTGTTCAAAATGGGGTCAACACATCTCTACTGTCCAGAGAATAAGAGTACGTTGCCTGGTATAGAATGCCTTACGTCATTAAGTCTGCTTTTCGATTAGACTACGAAGTAGTTGGTGTTTCTCATTAAGTCAAGTCAGAGAACAGTATGTAGTTACGATATGAGCGTGTTATGGAAACCAAGCCACCTCTATCTTCAGTTGGGTCACAAATGCACGTATATTATAAAAATGATCGCAACGATGAGAGCACAATGCCGTTGCGAAATGCCGCGGCGTCCTTACGTGAGTCAACAATGAACTATGTTCAGAGATCCGTAGGCAAGTGAACCTTTGTCTAAAGATGTTGTTGCATTTCGCCCGAAATAAGGTTTCTACTATAAACGTATTTTAAATACTGTTTCGACATTTCGATTATATTTACATTTGTTTTTTTGGTAAGAAATATCACATAAGGAAACATTCCTTTAAAAGTACCAATGTAAGCAGGTACAACCTCCCCCATCAGCTCTGAAATAAAACTCGTAGATGTAATTTTAAATCTGCTAATTTTGTACCGCGTCGTGGGCTTTCTTATAATTTTATTGGTATTGAAAATCCAGTTAGTAGGGAAGAAAAACCCTTTATTATATATTAGGTACAGTCAGCAGCAAAAGTGGCTAAGCGTTTGAAGTGTTCAAAATGACCTACACGCGCTCTTATTCTCTTGACAATACAGATGTGTTGACCTCATTTTGAACACCTCAAACGCTTAGCCACTTCTGCTGCTGACTGTAGGTACTTATAAGAAAAATCCAAAATAACGCTTGCAATTTTTACCAAAACGAACTTATCTCTTTAAAAAATTGATTGTGTGCCAGGAAATACGGTTTACAACCGGATGCGTTTTCCAGAGGCTGTTACTGCTGTTATATGCTTTTTACTAATAGATGCATGCTCCAGATTATTGATTAGATGCACTTTTCATGACGGATAATATAAAAAAATACTAATTTATATGTCCTAATAACTGTACAGTATACACCCACCTGCATGCATCCCCGTATATAAATATAATTTTCTTTAAAGTTTGTATGAAGTCCAAGTTTTACTGAATCACTTTGGGCTACCGTGACTATTGTAACTCATCCCGTCTTGTCTAATAGAAGAGGCACTTCTAAGCAAAGGTATTTATACTTAGGCATGGTGATACGGAACCCACAGAGCAATTCAAGTTTTAGTCTTATTTTAACTTTATCGTATAATTTGGCATGACTTGATAGTTTTAACGGATGTCATATATATCACGCTGTATTGTAATATCATGTATGAAGTAATTTTATATGAATGTATGACACGCGAAAGTGGCAGTCGTTGTTTGTATTCACCTCGCATTTGGTTGGGAAATAACAAGATATTCAAGATAAATGCGTATGTCGTATATCGTTAGGGAAAACTTTTTTTGCAGCGTGGGTTAGCAAAGCTGCAGGTTTGTAAATACTAAATAGATAATGTTTGGTATATTTGTTGGTCAACGCGAACGGCTCAGATATAGCTCCTCGTTACGGGACAACATGGGAATGGCAACACGTTATGGCTCAAAACATGTCGAGCAATATACGACCTAGTTATAAAATCAGTTATCCGATTTAATACAATGAATGTCTACATTTTGATTCTTAGTAACAATTAAACGACGCGGCCATGCATGGAAGTTGTTACCTAAATAAATTATATATATTTTAAGCACTGGAAACTTTTCTAACCTTTTATATTACGGGGGTTGTATGCAGGATTTTTGTTTTCGGTTTGCAACGAAACTAAAACATGCACACATAAACAACGAGGCATCGTCGTGTCTTGTGAAATATTACAATAGGTAATGAGAGCCAATTAATTACGTCAATGGTAAAAGAATGGTCACATTTCTATATTGATAACATGTAAGGGTAATGCTCTAACATTAGCTGCCTTTCCTATATTAGTCACAAGAGAAACTATGAAATTAATTGGTTGATGATATCATCATTATTACCGTGTAGTGTTGGCTCAGAATAGCACCAACTCATCTCCTCCCGCGGATGTCGTAAGAGGTGACAAATAGACAAAAACCAACGATAGCAACACACCCCCATAAAGACCAAAAGATACAAATCATATCTGGGAGAGGTCTATGTCCAGCAGTGGACTTTTTACGTCTGAAAACTAAGAAATAATGATAAATGATGACATCATAAGAACGGTAACCGATGTTAATACCTATATATGGCAAAATGGCCTATATTACAGCTATAGGTTGCATTATACGTCTAAGCATAAAAACAAACTCCCTTCATTACCCCAGCAGGGTTGCCAGTGCGTAAAAAGTAATAATTAAATTTTATGAAATAAAATGGAACGGATATATGTGGCGCCTAACAAAGAGTGCGGCGCGGAATTTAAACTTGTACATGTAGAGACGGCCATTACAGGCTGCTTACACCGCACACGTTTGTCTTTAATAATTACATATTTAATATCAATGAACATTGTGACCAATGATGTAATGTAATATATACTAAAATGTAGTTTGAGTTTACTATTCAATATAATATTATATAGTAAGAAAGTTAAATTTTTATACTATGCGTTTCAACTGCTTTGAATTTCCCATTTTTTTTCCAATTTTGAATAATTATATAATTATCTATGAAAAACAACATATTTCTCGCGTTTGTCTCGAAATTTTGCCACGGCTCATGGGAGCCTGGAGTCCGCTTGGCTACTAATAACAAAATTTGGCGTAGACACTAGTTTTATGAAAGCGACTGTCATCTGACCTTCCAACTCAGAGGGTAAACTAGGCCTTATTGGGATTGGCCCAGTTTACTCAAGATGTTTTCCTTTACCGAAAAGCGATTTGTAAATATTTAATGATATTTCGTACATAAGTTTCGACAAACCCATTGGTACGAGCTTCCCAGCTGAACCTGTGTCCTCCGAATTGCAAGTCGCACGCTGTTACCGCTAGGCCACCAGCGCTTCATATTTGAAAATGAAGAAAAAGAAATATTGATAGATTAATTGCTGGGAAAAATGTTTAAAAAATGAATTACCATTATCTGTTTCAATCAAGCGCAAACTGCTTATTATCTGTCATACAATAATAAAAATAGGTACAACAATTAATCAGGGTTTCTAGAATGTCATTAGACGTGTTGGATTACAAGGTTTGACGTCGCTGATGAGACTTAACACAAATGAAATGATTAACTTAAGACCCCAGCCTGCAATTGTCTTAATTAGGCATCTACCTACAATATCTTTGCGATTCACTGAAGTAATCATTTCAGGTCTGAAGTTCGGATGCTACGTAAGCTGCCGCAGTACAGATACAGCGCTGGAGAGCTATTTCGATCCCGCGCTATTTTTACACTTAAGCACACTCATCAGGACATTGTAATGTTGCCGATACAGCTCACTGATTGTACCATTACCACGAAAACGGCCCATATGCTATAAATTTATTTTAATATTCATATCATTTTACTTAAGCTGCTTGATTTAATATAAAATTGTTCGACACGTGATTTTAGATTACTATTTCGAAAATACTTTTATCGATATATTTTATTATACATAAAATTACTTAATATGTACCCTAGTGTTAGTTTAACAAGCACTAAGATATGTATGTTAATCATAAAGAATTGGGCCTGTATTTACTTGCAACCACTGAAAAAAAGGCGCTTAACTTAAAGAAGGCATGCCAGTGAGAATCGAGTGTTATTAAGTCAGCATTGCTATAGGTATTTTATTCAAAATAAATGTGAACAAAGAAGCAAGCTTACAGACACCCAATGTAAGTTAACAAAAACATAAATCCTAATCGTAACTTTATTAATATTAGCAAAATAGTTTACAAAAGCAATAACAACAATCCAGTGATTTTTATTGCCCATTTAAACATTTCTATAGATTATGGATCAATATTGATTGCTGGTAGTGTAAACACCTAAATAACAATTAAGACGGATCAATAAGATTTGGCAAAAGTAGACATCGTAAAGCTGGCAATTTCCCGTCTTTGAAGACGGCATTAAAATCGCACTGAGACTGAATTTCAGGTCAATCTGAGATGAGTGATTAATCCCAGATCTAAGACACATGTGCATGTGGATGGACTGGATTTAAACTATTGCATGACTATCATCGTGCATATATCTGAGTACCAGGAAGAAATTGACCTACCTAGTTTATTTATCTACGCATTATGCGCGCCTATTGAACACCTTTATTATGTACACGCAAAATGTTCAGTAACCTTAAAGATCCTAGTTTAATAAGGCGATCTTAAATGATTGTTATTAATGTCAGGACACTGATGCGTGGCAAAGGTAATTGTAAATATAAGAATTATGCAGGTATCTTTGACTCACACTGGCAACATGCTATCTCGAAGGTTAGATTGCAAAGACAGTCTAAAAATACGTAATTCCTCGAATATACGTGATAATGGCAACGTAACATTCCATTCCGCGCTAGTGGAGTCTAAGTTACTCCTTATTTATAGAATTTCCAAAGTCGCTAATAAATTGTCGCTACTGGTGTAGTGGTGACAGAGGAGCTGGCAGTTAAAAAATAAAATAGGTATGCACCAATGTACTTGTAAATATTCTGTACGAATACGAAGTAGACAAAATAGTCACTTATATGTCGAAACATAATAGTATACCGGGAAAACATTTGAAAATTTTTTGTTAATTAGGTAATTAAATTTGTAATTGTACATAAAGCACATCGCAATTATCATACCTTATATCTACTGTAGCCATAACTCTTTCGACGGCCAAATTATTAAAACAATATTTAGGTCAATTAGAAAACAGCCGAGACCACTGAGGAGGTGCTCTCATTTCAATTCTTCTTGTTTTTTTTTCAATACAGGCTTGTGTTGTGGGTACTAATCCAATGATATATATAATGTACAAATACTTGAGTATTTAAGTATTCTTCGTGCTCATCACACAAATAAATGCCATTACTGGGATTTGAACCCAGGACCGTCGGCTTCATAGGCAGGGTCACTACTCAGTAGGCCAGACCTGTTGTCAAATATAAAGTAGGTATTTAAATTCATACATTAGCATTATTTATGTTCACTACTAAAAGATCTGTGCAAAAGTTTGAATTTTGTTAATACAAGCCCGCTTCCCTATTTAATTTCATACGAACATGAGCTTAGCGTTTTTCACGATTTTTTTTACAGCGTAGCTATAGTAGTATTTGGTTCTAAAAATTTAGCAATTGAAGTCAGTATACTGAATAGTTAAAATTAAAAAAATATACGCGCGGTGCCTCCCGCGAGGCGTGGGAATCTCGCCACGTGCGACCTCCGCGGACGCGGGACAACACACCACAACAAGCTTGTTTTGATTACTATGTACCTAATTCTTAATTTGATAGCTCTTTTCTGGAGCACATTTGTTTTAATGAGACATATGAAAATATAAATCATAACAAGAAATATAATAGACAGTGTAGGATTTTATTGTAACAGCAGACTAAAATTATGATGGGACATTCTGAAAAAGGCGGCTTTGGTTGATATATATTATCATTTTAGCCGTAAGTAGTCCACTACTGGTCATAGGCCTCCCCCAAATAGGACTTGTTTACTATTGGGGGGACTTGTCGGCGACAATGGCACGTTTGGCAGGCGTGTTGGCGACCGCTGTAGCCGTTGATTCGGCTTCAACGGACGCTGCTGCCAATCGGTTTTTTCATACAACACCCGAAGGAGGAAATCTGGATTGGAAATCACACATCCTGATTACTAACCTTAAAATATTAATATCCTAATTAAGCACATTTAACTTTCCGTTTAGACTTTACTATTCAACATAAAAATAGCCATAAAATCGGAACGACACATCTGTCATTGCGTCATAATTTATACAAATCTCACATTAATATCCCTCAGTGTGAAGTGGGGGTGTGTTGTGCAACTAAGGCGCCTCTAGCTATTGTTTGTCACGTGCAGAAAACTCTATTAGCGATTTAACGTAATGGCATGTTTCAAGTGATGAACGCAGAGCTATGAGCGCTTAGACAGGCATTTCCATTTGAAGCTACAAATCTACGAGTCTCAATATTTTAATGAAGATTTTTAGTAATTCAATATGAAGTCTTTCAATCTTTTGAACCCTTTTCCTCTTGCGTCAATATGTGTCATACACACTAACACCTCAACTACTGAAAAACGAGCATAAACCTTATCTGTCTGCAGGAATGTTGCTTGGACAGCGTCCGCAATGACACTTTTAGGTGCCAGAGGTTCCTGGCGTTTTAAAAGTTGGCGTTTTATTGCTGACAATTAACATTATATTAAGTGGCAAATTAGGGTAGCTCTAAAAACCCGACCATATTAGGGTAGCTCTGGAGTATCACGTTGCGAGTGAGTTGATGGTGAACTTGATAAAACAGTATCAATTTCTTTGACCCAGTGGAAGATGATGGCAGCAGGATAAGATCGGATTCTAGGTTAGTTGATATATTTTATGAAGTTATTTAATTGTTTAAAATTTTATTGTAAGTATCAAAAAAATACAAAAGGCAGACCACTGTGCCACTCAACCATGGGATCAAACAGAAATAGGCACATTTACATATTTAGACTACTTTTGTTTATGTATACGTTATAAGTAGGTACATATATTCACTTGTCAGGAGTAGATAATGAAGCAATAGCAAATTGTCTATTTAGTAGGAGTGCTAATAGTGGGTATATTTTTATTTTGACCTTTAGTCCTTATAACTAGATAAGACATTGCAGAAGATTCAGCGAATTCTCTCTATTGTCTGTCTACACATGTTTTATAACATTTTTACTGCTACATTAACTACATACACTAATCTTTAGTCGTCAGACATGGAGCCATACAACAGTCCTTAATCCATATATCGTTAAACCATCGTGCAACGCGTATAACATAAAATCTTACAATATTCTAAAATAGTTCAAGCTATTCTTCCACTTTAATGTCCCGAATATCGTTAACATCTAAATTCCGGCTGTCAACACCTCTCGTGATAGAAGAGAGGCGTATGTCGGGGATGATTGTCATTAGTTACGCCGATGTGTCGGGAAGGCAGGATGCGTGCGCGCGCGCGGGACATGCGCGGTAATCCGCGCGGCGCGGTGCGCGGCACGTCGCCGTGGGCCACTCGTTACTTGAATTGAATACATGTATACTTCACGCATTCATTTCAACTTTATTTATTTTGGCTTTCATAATGATTCGATTGCATTTAATGACTAATCAAACACTACTAAACCTACAACTTACGTCCGAGTATGTATGTTTAAGTAACACAATAATAGTTTCCGACATTTGCAAAATCTTCAACCACTGACGTTCATTGCTGGACATGGGCCCCATAGACCACGATAATATAAATAATTACTGCTAGTATAAATATACTTGACTAAAACACACAATTAAAAACAAGTAATTCATTCTCAAAACAAAATTAAAATTTTAATTACAAACACAAAATAAACATATTGCGCAACATAACGTATTAACGTTAAATTGACCACTAATAACTGTCTCACATAGAAATAATATTTTACAGTCACGGTTATAATAAAGTCGTAAGTATGTAAAGTAAATGTAATTGCTTCCTATTAAGAAGTCCGAATGAAGTTTGGTTAATGGAATACAAATAAAGACGCTTAATATGCTTTTTGTGGAGGATGGTGGACACGAGTCCGTTAAAGGTCCGTCCACACTTGGAATAAGAATCAGAATTGATACGATTCCAATTAAAGTATGTCGTACATTGTTTGCATGCTGATGAAAATGCTGTTAAGGATTTTTAATAGGTATGTAGAATTTGACCGCATGGATTTACTAAATTTTGTGGCTTATAATATAATAGCCGTACCTAAGATGTAGGACTCTATATCTCACCTTATGGTAGTAGTAGTAACACTTAGAATAATACTGTAAAAAACAAAAAAAAACGTACAATCATACAAAGGCGAGCTTATCGCGGTTAGGGATATTCAGCTAACCTTTGAGTAGTTCAGATAAAGGGATAGTTGGTAAAGAAAATAAATGATACCTGAACATATAATAATATTCCTAAAAAATATGTATCCAAAATATATATAACTAAAACTTCAAGACGTTTACTAATTTGTCAGTACGTTACACTTTACACAACCTAGAATTTGTATATACAATTCAATATACTAATACTAATACTAGTAATTGTGATTACAAAAGCTTTAGTTCTTTTGTCATTATGAAAGTGTCCTTAGGAAGCAAGACGCAATCCCGAATTTATTAATTCATTTGTCATCACTACGGCATCTGAGTAACATTGCCTGAGGCTGCGGCCATCTTCCACAAATAAACATAAACAAACAACGCTTCACTCAAGCTAACTGAATGCTTTGAATATTTTAACAGAAATAAGTTAGTGCGCGCACTTGTTTTATTTGATATCGTTAAATATTTACAACTAGACTTTGATTCGACTTAACAAACATACCAAGATACTATGGTACAGCCAAGTGAAAAATATTAGTATATCCGAAAATAGATCGTTATAAAGTCATAGGACATATTTAGAAGCAAATCAGCGAATTATATTGATACTTATTTTTGCACTGTACTGCATTGAACCGTTATTATCATTCTAGCATTTTTAACATTATAATATGCATTTTTTTACGTTATTTTATTTCCTAAATGTTTAAAATGTAATAATTACTAGAATATCTTATAACTGAAAAATCCATTACCCCTTTTTTTGCTACACTGGTGTCGATGAGACTTAGCCATTATTTCTACATATTTTGAGCTGTTATTAAATAAGAAAAAGTTTTTAATTCCCACCTAATAAACAGTTGCCGGTCTTAGGAGGATATACAATTTATTTAGTTTACGTGTCTATCCAACATAAATAACAGCAACATGCCTGTTTCAGATAACGCGTAAGCAATTATTTTATAATGTCGATTCTTTTCATATTGAGTTGCATCATCCACATCACTATTTTCATAAGTTAATATATTTACACTTAATTATTTGGTTAGTCATATGATTTATATAATTAATTGGTTTATTAGCATGTAAATGTGGCTTTATTGTGCTTTGACACGCTAATTATTTTCACTTCTATAATTGGTGTGCGTTTCATGCAGGGATCATTAGGTACCGGACTTACCGGTTAACTAACTGAAAAGAAAAATACAATGTCATGATTCGAGTACTCGACGCTCAAAAATCGGCCCCCTGTTTCTTCATATATACTCAGCCATATATATCAGTAGTCTACAGATATACCGCTATAATAAAGATTTTTGAGAAATTGATACTTTTATTTAAACCGAATTTTATACGGACAGGAAAGATCGCACAGGTCGTGAGTGTATGGCTGCAGTATCCTAGAGTGACGTCCATTTCGCGGTCTACTGGGGTGGCCTATAACCTATAACAGTGGATGTCCGTGGCTGATAGGTAAGTATACCTTTATGTATACTTTAAGTTTTTCCTAGTACACATTGTTAAATTTCATTCTGATGGTCCATTTGGATGGAACTTGACCGTTACTTAAGATAATATTGTACTTTCCTGAAAAAGTTGTTTGCTACTTGCCACTAGATGTCGCTACCTTCATGTTCATTTGTTGCAATTGTCCTTTTTAATAAGTGTGCGTTATTTTGGGCTTTTCCATTAGATTTTATTTCATATTTATAACTGCATTAAATTGTTTCATTACGCAATAACGTGGAACAGTTAATTATTTTTCTACCACCTTTAAAGTGCCCATTTATTTTTAAAAGCAATTTAGATTATTCGTCTGCCTTGAGCTATTGAAATCGAAACAAAGCTTCCGTATTATTAAGACTTAAAGTGAAAGTAACTAAAACCCTTATTAGGATAAATGTCGTGAAGCCTAAAAAAATAGGGCCGATTCCTAGGCATGCACATGCTCCACAAAGCCGTATAGAGGCATAAGGAGGTATAGCAATTACTAGGTGGTATGGTTGGCAACGGCTAGAGTCCCGTCGATGCTATCGGGACCGGCGGATTCCACTGCAGTGGGGTCGGCGGAGATTGGTCCCTTTCGAATTATTGGACACTGGCTGATTCGGCACTTTACGTACTTACCGCCTTTTATGTAAGTACTATGAGATTGAAAAATAACCCTGCTTGACCCTAAAAAAAAACCTTTTCTTCTCTTTATCGGTGTAAAGGGATGAAACTTCTTGAAACATTTTTTTGTCTGCCAATGCTTTGCCAGTTCTTACCCTCGAGACCTAGCCCTCAGGACATCTTCCTCAGTGCTCATCGTTGCGCACAGAGAACACTGTCTCATATGTATTGTTATTTGGGGGACTCCAAACTCGCAGAATGTATCACCTTCCTTTCGCCCTAGTCCTCATCTCAATTTTATTTTATACAAACCTGTTCCTGATAACGATCAATAAAAACAATTATTCACATTGGGGCAGTAGTTCTAAATTTATGCGTGTTAATATTTGCGATGGAATTGATAAAAGGATGAAGCCTTTAATCAAAGCTGATCAAAACATAGGCAAAAATAGGCGAATCAATAGTGCCTAGTTACCAGTGGCGGCGCGTTTTTACAAGCCGATTCCCGCCGGCTTGACTAAGTTTACTACAGTTCAACGGTCTTCCTTGGGCTCATGAAGAAAAGGCTAAGACATATCAGCTCCAAGTTGCCTAAGAAAAAAATTTACGCGCCGATACTGCTAGTTACCAACACAGGACAACCAGACTAGAAATCGCACGGGGCTCTAGGATTTATTTCGCGAAATTGTTTATAGGGAGCTGCGCAGCCGCAGTATACCGAAGCACTTAACATTATTCAGGGCCACAATACTCCCTTCACGCAGTACTTGCTCGATGACAGTATGTTAACGATACCCACTAGTATTTTACTGACTACGGGCACATTTTTTTAATTATCAATCACCGAAATGTACCCACATAACAACTTTTGGTTGCGGTTGGGACCTATGCTCAACCTTTTCTATACCACCTTAACACCCTTTAACTACGCCCAAAAGAGAGGTGAAGACAGAGAGGCAAGATGACATTCGCAGTGCCCATAGGGCTCATTCAAAAATCATGTGATCGTTTTTGGCCTTATTTTGAACCCCTCCTCCTTCTTAGTGATATCTGGTGATCTTAACGCTACCCCCACCTCCAGTCAAGATCACGTGTAGTTTTCGAGTGATTTTTGAGTCGACACTTTTCACTGCAAAGTCAACGAAATTATGTTACATCACACCGATAACAGTACTACTAAAACTAAACTAAAGTACACGTGATGTGGTCTTGGACTCCCCCCTCCCCCATCGTGATCAATCGTGACATTTCTTTGACCCCCCCTCCCCCAAAAACGATCATATGATTTTTTAATGAGCCCTATGGGCACTGCGAATGTCATCTTGCTAGGGCACGTACATTTTGCGAATGACATCTCACACCATCTCACACAAATCTGGAGCGGAGCCCGACTGGACAAGGTAACTCCACCTTACAGAAAACCAAATAGCACTCATAGTGTCATAATGTTGTGTTGTGTTGTGTTGTGCTCTTGCTGGTGAGTTAGGTCCCCAGAGAGCTCAGAGCCTTAAGTAGTAAGCAATGTGCGCGTGAATCCTCTAGAGTTACAGGCTACGGTGACTGCTTACCACCAGGTGGGCCGTATGCTCGTTAGCTACCATCGCAGTTTAAAAGAAAAACATAATTAATGATGAACTCAATTTTACGTACTGTTCGGCAACTGGGTACTTTTTGTAACCTCTCTCAGGCCAACAGTCACGCTTTTCGGCTCCCCAGCGGAAAATCAGCATAATACCGAAGATAGATGCATATAATAGATCGTTTTAATTTATTTCCTCTATGGTTTCTAGCCGGGTTTGTTTGTCAGGTCGTCCTCATGTACCGTTCAGTGATGTTAGGTATGTGATAAGCCTTCTATCTTTAACATGCCGTTCTATGTAAAAGCTTAACTCCGTAACTTAATATTCGTTCCGATAGTAAGTTATTACATATGTATATGCATGTTTTGTTCTTAATCGCTTAAACTAAAATGGATAACTTTAAAAAAAAACTATATAGTGCGTTGAGAATTGACACCAATTAGCAATTACGAAGTGCGTTCCAATTTCAAAGAACTCCTGCGAACACTTCCTATCATGTTTCCCGCTCGTTTTAAAAACATTCCATATTTTGAATCCAAGAATAGAACACTAATATGAATTAATAGTTGCGACGCCGCATTTACAAATAAAAACGTTAGGGGAAAAAATCACATTGTCTATGCTACAAATATTTGTTTTTAGAGTGTGAAAAATCGCGTTTTTCGACGGTTTGCGGTAAGTTTAAGTAATACGAATGTTGGCATTAAGTCTGACTAATTCTTTTTGGCCGCAGCTGCGGCCACACGTGATTTTATTTAGTTTCGTAACGTGAAACAAGTTTTAAAAAGTCCGTAGACAAATTACGTGTTGTGAGAAAAAAACATGGAGACATTATTTCTGATCGTGCCTCGAATACGATTTGATTTGATTTACACGGGGACAAGAGGGTACAACGGAAATCTTAATTCGATGATTTCAATCAATACTGATCGGGCCGCAAAATCGGTAATAAATTTAGGAATAAAATTGTTCACTTATTGTGAAATACTCGTAGAAATCAACAAATATAATTGAATTAATTGTGTTTCAAAATTAAACGAAACAAAAGAAACGCATAGTTTCATTTCATTACCGTTATTTTGTGATATTATCACGGTGCGGATATGATAAAGTGTAAACAAACCTTTTTACCACATATTCAAAGGGTTTATCAAAGGAAAGGAGCATTAAGCAAAGAAGTTAAATTACTTATTGTAAATCTCTGATTTCTGGTCAATAGCCAAACGTGAAAGTTCGACGTGGCGCGCTCTTCTCGAGTCCTCTGTCATAAACGTAGTCGAACACTCCTAAATCGTAAATAAAGTGGATTGGCTGTAAACGAGCCAATAACATTTCAAATGTTTCCTTTCAGACTGATGAGTCACACTAACAGACTTGTACCTGTGCGATTTTCTTAACTAGATAGTAATATACATCGGGTTTCAGCTTTTTTAACAACTTAAATATAATTTTATGCTCTTGTCTTTTATAGCTAAAAGTATACCATGACCTTCAATGATCTTCAAATTGATGTTGTTTATTTGTGTACTTTATTTCCTAAATAGTTTTTATATTTATAAATGATTATTAAATTACCGTGTAAACTTAAATAACGGATTTCTAGACTTATAAGGGGATGGTAACTCACAGTATGCAGCCAGCTACTCGTGTGATAGCAATAAATAGTGGTGTGAAACTGTGAACAATTATGAATTATACGAGTGAGCCGGTTTCGACCTTAAAGCGAATTATGAATTTATATACTGAACCTGTTAATAGAGCAGGCTTACTTGATGATGTTTAGTACATAAATTGCTGAAGTCTATACGATCTAGAGTTGTTGGAATGGTTTTTTTAGTAAAAGTCGGCATAAATGGCTATTAAAGATATTTAAAAAAAAATCGAGAAATGTTAGTAGTAGTAGTAGTAACATAAGTAAACAGTAGTAAACTAAACTAAAACTAAACTAAACTAGATTAAACTCTCGTATTCGATATAGAAAAAAAAAATACGCCTACGAATGTTTTCTGAATTCAGGCATCGAGCCCTGATTGGTATAAATGAATTTTACGAGTAATACTAATTAATGTGATTTTACAAACAGTTTGAAAACATCTCTTTGTTGTCGACTGTACAACGCTTTAACACTTAACGAATTAAAGTAAGTATACTTATAAGTTTACGAATACGTATGCTACCCTGCTAGTAGCTTTAAAATATTAGTCGTTTAATAGTGTGAAGTGGGTACCTATATTAGACGTTTTGAGTAAAATATATACATATTCGTATAATGTTTCCCAGCATTAGGGAACGTTGGGCGTCTAGCCAAACGTGGAAGTGATAACGTAGCCTGCTGTGTCCCGTCCGCCATAAATACAGGGTGCGAACAGTTATTGCCCATAAAAGAGATCGAGGACCGCCAGGTAATGAGCTTGTCACAATATTTGGAGACTGGTAATTGGGTTATTCTTAAAATAGATCTTTTATAGACTGAATATAGTTATGCAGTTTCTCTGCCTGCACAGTCTTGCTAAAATCGTGATTGCAACTGCTATATATATCAATTCAATTATAAATAGTCTTTAAAATTACTAAAAATAAAAATTAAATATTTACAAATAAAAAACTGGCTCTAGCTCGGAGCCTGACGGAAGGGTGCCCAGAAGGCTGGCGGAGTTGCTACGCTGAATGGCGCTAGCTTTCAATGCGCTGGGCAAGGAATGAACCAGCTCTCTGGTCACCCGTAGCGTCTTTTAGACGTTTGCTTAGCTGTCTAAAAAAATCGAGTTTCTATCATATCTGGCTGGATTTTGATACAATCTGACCTCATGTGTCCGTGTTTCAACCTAGTTATATACTAACTTAGAGCATCTGTACAGCTACTTATTTTGAACAACTACTTACAGACAACAGCTTAACTTTACCATATTATGATGGATGGCTGCTTCCCCGATCTGCTAATATCACTTCATTAGTACACCCTCCGGAACGCAACGTGGTAATTCCAGTGATTCCGCCCCATAATCTCGCAACTAAACGCTTGTCTACACATGGCCCAGTGATAAATGCAGATCTTAATTATCTTTTTAATTAGGGGTCCTTCAAATTTGGCTATTAATAAGTTTCGCCTGTATTGCAACGGGTTTAGTTTCAGATTTAAATGGAGTTGAATTTGCCGCTGAATATGGTATTACGTACTTTATCTATACAATCGTTTTATTTAATTTAAATTAATAAATAACGACAGAACGACGGATCGACAGATTGTCATGGCAAAATTTGTTAGAACAATGTTTTTATATAAGTGTCTGTACATTTAAACCAAATAACAATGAATACACAACGTTAACAATATAAAAAGAATTCAAACTTAATGCGTCGTTGTCACATGAAACATGAAAGACAGAGGGGCCTTAACATTGTTGTACCTTTTAATTCCTTTGTAACTTGCAATGCACGATTGGCGCTGTTAGGTAGATGCTAAAAATTACAATTACACGTAAGTGTCTGTCTAACTACAAACCAACAAATGAAACAATTAATATCCAACAACCGCCACGAACATGAACTTGTCACAATCAATGCATAATTATTACTAGGATTTACATGACCAATCGAATATTAATAAACAAACAGCACCACAAAGACGCACGCGCGTCGTGAGCACGCGACGCGGCGCGTGCGCTCAATGTCGTGATATTTGGGTTTATTTATTAATTAGTTAATAAACGAGCCGATTTCTTTGACGGCACAGTCCTCGGGAGACACAGGAATAGGTTTTTGGAAATCGGTTTATGATTTTGTCACGTCCGAGACTACAAAAACTTGAGACGTAAAACGACCATGCAGTCACGATAACGATAATTGTCATTTTTGCCTTGCATGTGTTTGTAAGAACATATTGCGTAAGGCTATAACCGTCATATAAAGTCTGCCGTTACTTAGTTTGTTTCATGACTAAGGGAAGACTGTAGTAACAACTCAACAATCGTTTAGGTGTACGTGTAGGACATTTACCGAAACAAAAAAATAATATTGAAGATTGAATGAAAAATCGTATGATCTTATTCATACATTATTTTTGTTTCGATATTATTTTCAAGAAACAATTGGCATCTTGGTTACGATCCCTAGGTTACTATAATCTTGCGCATCATAATCCTTAAATGATTTCTTCGGTTTTCCAGATAAGATTGTTAATATAATATGATCATGATAACATTTTCTTGATTTCTTATTATCATATTGGCCGTTCGTTCGTTGGACTTATTTTACTTAAGCAATTTTAGTTTAAAGGTTATGTCATGCAATATATCTCTGAAACGGTAACGCCATATTTCCTGAAACAGTGTCTGCTTTTCTTGAGATTTGGTAACTTTTTATATCGAGAACGTTATGACTTGTATTTCGGACGCTAATATTAGATACATGAAGTGTTTTTGGTGTAATTAGTCTTTGGTGTTTTATAACTTATGGCTTCTTTCTGTCTTTAACTCATCTTTAATAATCGTAATATACATATTTAGTATTCATTAAAAATATAAACATACACATATTCGTGTACTTATACGAAACTTTTGAGGCAAAACAGAGACACCGTTAATTTACTATGGTTGTAAATGTATATATTACGACATGTTTACACCGCTTTGTTGAAATAAATGGATTCCGACAACAGGATTTCTCGTGAGGTTTGTCGTCTGATAGTAAAATCATTCAAATCAATCAGTCAGTCAATCCCATTATAGCACCAATAAATCTCGTAACACCTGACCACACGCAGCATTACGACGCGAGTTTGACCACAAATTAGTTGCTTTACGATGTATATGGCCATTAGTAGTATTTCACACTAAATGCAGTGTTCTGTGGCGAAAAGGGCAGTAAATTCTTGTGTGCAATTTCCTTGTGGGATGCAGTAACAGTGACGAGCGGAGAGGTAGCGGTTTAAAGGGTTTATATAAAGTTAAAATTACCATTCTGATAATACTTTGTAAGTTATTGAATAATCTAGTAATCATAGTAACTCTTGAGCTACAAAACTGCAATCAGTAGAATATCGGAGAGGAGGAAATTTAATTATTCAACTATTAATACATCCAAAACTAATAACTGATAGTTGTATTGAAACTCTTTATAATTTGGCCGAAGTTTGGAGTGTAAAAGAGGGATTAAAGAAAAAATAATGACGAGTTTATACGCTTCTCGCGTCATGAAAAGCGTGGATTGTTCTCGGCGCCGTTTAGTTGACTTGGGTACAGCTGGGCATGTCTCCGATGATAAACGGGGCGTGGGTGCGTGAGAAGCTCACACGAAAGTGAAACTGATTTACCTAGTACTAAACGTGATGAAAGTGTTGCAATGAAAACTGAATGCGACAAGGATGACAAAAAAAAACGCGCGCATTGAACGCAAGGAAATATGAGAAACATGCATAATTAATTATGTCTCGCGAAAGTTTAAATGCAAATGCGTAGCAAATCCCAGTTATAAATATTTTACGACCTTTTTTTTTTTATTTTTTTATTATACGACCTAGTCCTTCATTAGATTTAGGTGAACATTAACATTAAAAAACGAAGATAATACAGATATTTCGACATAAGCAAGTTAAAGTACTGACAGGGAATTAAATATTAATAATTAATATCGAGATAATCGTCGTTAAAAAAATATGTTCAAAATTCCCTAACCATAATATAATAAGCATTTTACTATTACAAAACAAGGGATAGAGGTTAATAGGAAGGAGATAATTAAACATTGTTTTCTTTTTAAGTAAAAATACTCAAGAAACCGGAAAAAAAGAAGTAATATTGTTATGACGAGTAACATTACAACAAATTATATGCCGGTACATAACGCGTCCATTGATTAAAAAGATTTACATTTTAATGTATGTTAACTGACATAAATCATCAAAATTACGCATTGATTCGAATTAAAATCAACAGTTATTTCAGGTGATACCCGTATTACCAAGTTCAGAATGGTCGTTACGAGTCAGTTGTGTATTAGGGCAGTCCCACACTGGGTAATGGCCGATCGTTAGGCTGAATTATAGGCAGGACTCACTAATGACTCCACATGGTGAGAGGTGATTGGTGTCCGATCATCGGAAAGTGTTAAATTATGTTATTGAGAACTTTTACTATGCCTATAGTATAAGGATATTACAAAAAAATTACAAAAAAAAATATTAACTACTAATACACCTTCTGTTACCTTTTATCTTTACAATTCCAAAATGAATATGACTGGTTGAAGGCTTAAATAACTTAAACACATCATCATCATATCAGCCGAAGGACGGCCACTGCTAGACATCGGCCTCCCCAAAGCGATCCACGGTGACCGAGTTTACGCCGCGCGCATCCAGTGGATTCCCGCCTTATTTAAATATCTTTACTCAAATAAATACCAAATATAAATTTAAATAATTAATACATCTTGCATTCGGGTCTATGGCAAGCTGATATCGTTTCTCTTTTCAAGTTCCTTTGCGACATTTTAATAAGCACCCGGAAACAATATGCAACTCATAAAACTATCAATCACCTCCACATTTCCAAGTAAACTCTCGTAAATTCCCTATTCAAATACATTGAATGTCTTCCGAAAGCTGTGTTCAAATGTGTTCGTACAAAAATGGCATTAATTTTAAAACCTTTACACGGGACTTGCGCGCAATATGCACAAATGCAGTCAACAAAACGAACAATTGCTATGAAAATGTGCAGTCACAGATTGCATATTTAGTGCAATATGTTGTGGCGCGCGGAAATGCCACCTTTGGCTTTAGTTTAGAAGTAGTTGTCAGTTACATGCACCGTTGCACAAAAGGACAGTTTGTAAGTTTTTTTTTTATTTCGGATGGGTTGCGCGTTCAAAATAAGGTATGTGTCAGTTTACAAGTTTTGGTTGACTTTGCAAATACAATTGTAATTTAGGTGAGTTTTATAATATATGTATGTTCATCGCTTGTTCTGTGATTTGGTAAACAAATGCTACTTCTAATATTTGATATACATACCTCTATAAACATTTTAAATATCGGTACAGTAGATAGATAATCTATGTATCTACTCTATTGGATATCATCGACACTTTTAAGGCATTACATTCTGTGGCAATAATTCAAATTATTAGAGTGTAATATTGATATCGCTTTGTTTAAATTAGTAAAGCACACGAGAACACTTCTACTTCAAGTAAAACTTAAAACCCTACAAGAATGTTCGAAATCAGACTACAAAATATAGCAAATGAAATATATATCTGTCCTTTTCATAATGCAATTGAGGTAATGTTGCACATTCGCGGTGGTCGGTGCCAATCGGAAATAGAACGGCATATGTCGGCTGTCGGCAGGTAAAGGGTTGAGTTTGACACTGTCTTTGTCGCGGCTCTAGCGCCCGCTGCGCGTTGCGTTAGAAAAGATCAGGGAGGTATTAGGTGGATTACATTTTTGTTCTAAAACAAAGTATTAAACAAAGCAGCTGCATAGGCGTATACACGCTTAGGTCTTTAAACATACTCAGCGGATTTAATTTTTCAATAGACAATTTGATTCAAGATAAAGTTATATTATACATTTCATCCGTGCAAAGTTGCGGAACCTAAGTCGATTTTTATTAAAAATATAAAGTTTTTAGGTATCCAGGGTCCGTTTATACTTCAGTCTATAAAATGAATCTACACTACAATTCATTTATCATCATTATGATCACCGAAAGCTGCTGGGCAAAGGCCTCCCGCGGTCCAACGACCTTAATAGCTATACAACACATTTATACCCTAATACAATGACGTAGCTATGGCATAACGTGGTCCTGACACAAAATATGATACGCTAAACTACCTATGCTGTGTTACGTAAGTACCTACTCTTCTAAACATTTTTTTTTTTTTATGACATAGGCGACAAACGAGCAGACGGATTGCCTGGTGGTAAGCAATTACCATCGCCCATAGGCACCCGCAACACCAGATGAGTCACAAGCGCGTTGCCGGCCTTTAAGGGGGGTTGGAGCTCTGGGAACCTTACTCACCATCAGGAACACAGCACTACATACCTGAAAGGTAGCAGTGCTATTATGGCTGTGGTCTTCTGTAAGGAGGAGGTACTTCCCCAGTTGGGCTGCCCCAGATTCAAGCGTGATGGTCATCGCTGTGCCCTACCTCTCATTGTTGGACGTAGTTTAAGGACATACCCGGGTCCAAAACAACATGAAATACATTCAACACATAATCGTTTATTTCATATCGTTATGTGAAAGAATCTTCTTCGTTATGTTAATGTCCTGACTTGAGGGAATTATTGCAGTAGAATCAGCCGATGAAACCGACGTTCTATGATCCTCCAAGCCCGTCCCTGCGCTGGGCAGCGCGGGCGCATCGTTACAATATTATATGATCCTCCGTCACGCACACGCGCCGCGCCGGTTGCTCACGATTGCATTGTGTTGTTATGTGTATGCTAAATTGATCTAGCCACCTGCCGTGTTTCGTAGTCATACTCTTATATAATAATCATAGAAGCCGAAAAATATTAAAATGTCGAAATAAAACCTAAAGTTAATAAAACAACGAAATCGGTATACATCACGTATACTGAACTTAATTTCATCTTGACGTTTCGAACACTTATTTCATGAATTATCGCGGCAACCAAAGATGAAGAATTGTTTTGTCAGAAAGACAAGTTCAGTAGATTTAAGCTTTTTAGTATTTTCAACTTGTACTTATGGTTCACACGCGAATATATAAGATTATAAGTTACGTTCAGGCATAATCTTCTTGCAATAGATTTAGAATCTTGGTCAACTACTTTGTTGATAGATATTGCCCCTATCTAGCCAGTAGTCTCGGTACTATACATGTATCTGTCATACACGTATGGATATTTTTACTAGTTAATCTAGGTACCTATATCAGATGCTATGCGGCATGCTAGTTTAAAAATAACTGTATTATACTTTCTTAACGAAAATTTCCAACTGCATTCTTAAACAAAGTTAATGAGCCAGTGGAATATAAGTACCCCACTAACTCAAAGTTTTAGTGCTTATTTCCTTAATTTCAATCTTGCCCGTGCGCACAGGCCGTGACGCGGGCCGGGGTGTGACTTGCCCATTGATCACTTTCCTACTAGACGCAACAACATGTATCTATCTATTATATATATCGTCGTCTAGTACCTACAACACAAGCCTTACTGAGCTTACCGTAGGACTAGGTCGATTTGTGTAAGATTGTCCCGAAATATTTATTATTAAAAAAAATATATATTAAAAAAATAATTTTTATGTCTTTATCTAGCAAAAGGGACCTTATTGTCGATGGCGGTTACGTCGAACCGCGTTGCGTTTGTATTGCGGCATCTTGCACAATATCAAAGATAATGTCACATAACAGATCTGGTTTCCTTGCATGCTCCTATACTTTTATGAGAGTTCGAGCGCTAGGTTTACTTTTAGAAAATAACTAAGAAGTCCAGTAAAGCCCTTTAATAACGTACATTTCTAGACCTATACAATTTTAATTTTCTATTGTAAATTAGTTACAAAGGAACGAACAATATGGCTTTCGGTGTAGAGCTTTATATGTATAAGAGCGCCTACGTGTACAGCTTCATCTCGATCATTACACTTATAGTATTGTAAAACAAATGCATTTAATTCAAACCAATTTTTTCCATGTTTATTAAGACTTAAAATAGAACTATATAAGGTTATAAGGAATCTATAGGAGGTTGTCTTTAGCCTCAACTTCGGGGTCATCAAATAACAATAGGGATCGTAAAGTCTTTCCTTACAACCCCTTAAGTATAGGGGTAGGTATAATTTGAGCTACCGTTGTCCGATCAACCCTTCTGATACCTGCCGTTGAAGGTGTCAAAAAAAAATTGACCGTTAAATGGTGAAGACGATTTACGTAGTTACGTTATAGTTGCTTTGGATGGCTATGTATACATTAAGTTTTAAATGAAAATTTTTCAAATGCGTGATTATTTAGATGTGAATCTACGTGCTGATAGCTATACACAAGTGGTAAAAACACTGGTGTCTCGTATAAGGACATAAGTGATATCGTTTCCTGATTATGAAAGAATGTAAAAAAAAATACCTTGTCAAAGTTCCTTAGTCAAAAGTACATAGTCAAATTGGGCTCATGTATCACTGGAGATTAGAAAAAAGAACATACATTTAATTTAGTTCATCTACTCGCCTAGAGATGGCGCTGTGTATCTCACTTGTATTTGAGTAGTTACGAGTGTAAGCGTAGGAATTCAAGATGGTTTGCAAAGATTCTCCTGTATTTTCTTAAAGGAAAGTAAACGTTCATCTTTAGTTTTATAATTAAACTACTTTTGTAGAATCGGTAGTCACGGTAAATAGCATATATTAGGCAGTGTCATCCTAATAATTATCTTGGATACCCTAGGAATTAGTGTAGATAATAGTGCCAGAAGTTAATTCCTAACAAATCACGGTTATCATTGTAAGGTTAAATATCAGATTTAACTCCACATTAGATTAATATAAAATTGGGTTTGATTTATTATATAAATATTATAATTTCCTTTTATGAGATTCCAAAATCTCGTTAGAACAAAATATCCCAAACCTATACCTACAATATGTTTGAATCAAATACATAATAAAAAGCGGAAAACGTAGATGTTTTATTGAAAAAAAAAAAATAGTCACATGTCGATATTTTTGGAGTTTATAGTAGAGAAGTATAACTTTAAGAAAATCTGATTTGTTAAATTGTAATTAAATTTTGGTTTTGCTTGACCTTAAAAATCTCATCTGTATATCTTCCTATGATGTAACAAAATGCTTTCACTCGAATTAATAAAAGTTTACCTACTACAATGTACCAGCAGTTTTGAGACGTTCAGTAACATGCAAGGATTCACCCTCCCGTGAACTCTCAGCAAAAGAAGCAATTATAGTACAAAAAGTAGCAGGTGAAATATAACGTCACTTAATTAACCACTGTTAAATGATCCTAAGCTTATATCTTGTATGGATGTTATCCATTACACTAAAATCAACCTTAACAATCTGAGTTAAGGTATTAATTTCAACATAATGTTAGTAGTTTTGAGTCTTATAGCCGATGACCACGAAATAAAACAAGTCCTTATCATCTAAAATGAAAATCAAATGCTCAAAAGTAGTTTAATATGTATATCAGAACAAACATTGATAATCAAATTTGAATCTGTGTTATCATTGTAAAGATGTTCATTAAACAGTGGCGATAAGGACCGGAAGTGATAAGACACCGGATATGCCGCCACGCCCCCTTGCGTGTCGAATTAAACTTAGGGCAAGTTTAATTTGAGGATAGCCGAGATTGGCATCAGTCTTATTATCCCAAGAATGCTTCATAATATCAGCATAATTTTATTGCATACTGTATTTGGCTGTGGGAATGTTAATTGTTATTTAACCTTTCTCGACTTTCCAGCGAACTCGAAATAAAATAAATAGTTTGCGTTAACGTTAACCTAACTCGGGTCACACTCAACCCGAGTTGGGTTAACGTTAACGCAAACTATTTATTTAAATAAAATAAAAAATAAATAAATATTTCGGGACAATCTTATACAAATCGACCTAGTCGTACGGTAAGCTCAGTAAGGCTTGTGTTGTGGGTTACTAGACGAAGATATATATAATAGATAGATACATATAAATAAAACTAAGAACAAATCAAATTATTTTTTATGAAATATTTTGATTTGCTTTGATTTTTAAGTAGTAATACTACTATATAAATTAAAAGTTGAAATAGATAACATATACTTAAATACATAGAAAACGCCCATGACCCTGGAACAAATATCTGTGCTCATCACACAAATAAATGCCCTGACTGGGAATCGAACCCAGGACCATTGGCTTCATAGGCAGGGTCACTATACCCACTAGGCCAGACCGGTCGTCAAATTATATTTTGAACTGAAGTGGATTTCGAATAAAAGCCACATACAAACTAATAAGAATATTCCGGGCTTGCTATCGGACAAAAACTATCAAATTATTTCAACTCAATTTACTCATAAGTAGTGGAATACATTAATATACATACTTATATACCTACGTTCTCTATACTTATTGTATAAATAAAATATTCCGTTGATCATTATATTACCGATTCTTAAATTTAATATTATTTTTAGTCTAGTTGTTCGTAAATATTCGGTAAACTAATATGTAGTATTAAAGTTAAAAAAATAAAATTAATATTTTACTCATCTGAGGCAAATTGAATTTAAAAATGTCACATTTAGAGGAGTTTTCTTTTCAAACCATTTAAAATTAGTTCCCTTGCGTTTTCAGAATTGCTTGTACAATTTAATTTGTGCATTTGGTTTTATGGCACTTAATTAAGAACTTCTGGTAAAATCAGACTGTAATCTTGTTATCGTCCGGTGCAATTACTTTTTATGCTTGTTGGACGTTATCGTATGGATGTGAAACAATTATCACTCGTTCAAACTTTTCTGTTCGTGTTCTGTTTCAATTATATTACTAGTAAGTAATAGACAATAATATTTTCTGTCGTGAAACATTTATTGTAAGTTCAATTAAAATGAAACTACACTACTTTTTTATTGTTGGGATCACGAACACATTTGTTTTAAATGTGTTGCAATTATTGCGTGGGTTGTGTCTAATTCCTATAAGGCCTAGTTTAGCCTGTGGGTTACTTTCCTAAACGTAGTGCTTAAGCCAATTCCTCGGTTTAGTTTCCAAGCGGATTCCAGGATTCCATGAGCTGTGAAATAATGACGCGACAACGTGAGGTGTCAGGGGGGCCTGGGGACCGCTTGGAAACTAATCGCAGGAATTGACGTAGGCACTAGTTTTTACGAAAGCGACTGGCCTTATAATCTCATTGGTATTCGTCCGGTTTCCTCACGATATATTACTTCACTGAAAAGCGACTGGTAAATATCAAATAATAATTCGTACATAAGTTCCGAAAAACTCATTGGTACGAGCCGGGGTGTAAACGCGCGACCCACTAGGCTACCAGCATTTATTATATCAAGTAATTATGTCACTTGATTAAATATCAGACTTATTATAGTAATCTGTATGTTATATCTAGAATATAATTCTTTTTCAGTTAAGAATCAGTTAATGCTTGGAAGTGGAAACATTAAAACTTATGTATGTAATATATGTATTGTACAATACATATATTGTAGACATATGTACATCGATTTTTTTATAGCTGTTTCTATTATAGCCTTATTGGCTCACTCTGTATAAACTTAAACTCTGTCAGAAACGAAGAAATGGTATTTTAGGGACATGAATGAGAAATTAATAATCGTTGGTATCGAAACTATACATTTCGTGTAAAAGAAACGGTGAGAATAGAAGCCATATTTATACCTAAAATAAGAAAATGAACATTTGTGGATTATTTTCGTCCTTAAAGTTTCTTGAATTCTAGTACACGACTCTCAAAAAAGTACACACCTAATAATTTTAAATTCGTTAGCGGCGTCACAGGTAAAACTTTACTTAGGCTGCTATCACACTTGCGATTTGCGAGCGAGTTTTGTATGGAGGCGAATACGCCGCGAGTTCGCCGCGTACGAGTTTTGTATAGAAATCGCTTGCAAATCGCTCAAGTGTGATAAACGCTCTTAAGTTTAAACTGCACGGAGTATTATGATTTTATGGGCGTGGCCTTATAAAAATTTTACACCTACGAGTACCTAGTTCTGTATTTGTTACGGTCTAGCGACTCTAACTGCTGTTAAAAAGTTAAACCGACACTTGAGTGTATTTTAAATTGGCTTGTTTTGCATGACTTTTTAAATAATCTGTATATGAACTAGTTCCCATTGCTAACTGATTATGAGTTAAAACTAAATTTACCTGTCTTATATTTTAGTTGCTGTAAATCGAGTAGTAAAACAGTAAGTTCTCCGCCACCGTCACTATATATACATATATATAATTTAAGATAAAATCCTTATATATGCATATAAGGATTTTCCTCATCCTTCTATGCATGATTGACTGAAAAGTCCCTGAATTGCAATATATTATAACATTAGCGTATCAGAGCGATAAATATTGCAACGGTACTGGTTTTTACATGTACATCCTTTCCAACCAATAGCCTAGTGCATTTTAAATTCCGTTAAAATTCTATAGTCGTTACACCATGGCGTGTGCTATCTCTATGCGCTTCCCATGATACGAATAGGGGCAACATCTGCTTAGTGTACCCCTTACAATTCATTAAATTGTGGAAAGAGCCTCTGCGCGTTAGCTCGATTCGGCTCCGCATACGTCTCCTAAATGTCCAGAACACCATTGTTCCGTGTACGGGAAAATAATATTAATATATGAATACTTCTTCCGTTATTTGCACTGAGAAAATTTTAGTCATTGTTTGTCATTTATATGATTTCGTTTCGAATAGCAGCGTATGCAGTATGTATGTCAGGCTTAATAGTACGCAACCTAAATGGTTAGTAACGGTGAGGTCATGGGTTCACATTCTGACGGAGGCATGCGATGCATATTTTGGGTGCATTCTATTCGGTAAGCATGTTACTCGTATACTCGAATTTACGAAACGCTGGCTTTTAGATATGTAAGTTGAAAAAAAAATGTTTTCATTTTTAATTCTTCTTTTCACGTTATTGTTATTATTTGTCAGTGCAACTTAATAATTTCCAGTAAAATAAGATTGTGTATTATGCAACAGCGACGGCGGATCCGTACAAACCGGTTCTCGCCGGCTTAACTAACTTTCAAAAGGTATCTAAGCCGTTTTTAATGATCAATATCCACGCGTTATCTAAAAATTTCACTTGTATTATTATATTTGAAAGTATTATAAGTTTATGAATTAAGCTATTTAAGTATTAAAGTGTATGTTAGTCTAACCACAAATTCATCTGCGAAATAGCTATATATGTACCTAGTAGAACCAAAGGAGAAGTAGGGCTTCTATTTCAAACGACTCCGCCGCATACATATAAATATCCGCAGTGAGTATGTAAACAAACATCGCTTATCGATCCCTACCTGTTTCCGATGACCGTTTTCGCGACTGATACCGTCTAATCTCTATTTACTTGCACTTGAAGAACTTTTCCCCCAAAACGTGGATAGAGAAACCTCACTCACCTCACCAACAGGACGCACGAGCTACACCATACATACATAGGACATATTATGCATGACATACCTTAGGTACTTATAGTAAAATTTAATTTGCAGTTTTCTTTGTAAAAGGTTTTCTCAATATAAATCTATATCTCTGTTTAATGACTCTCATATTGCATAGCGTTTAAAATTATATAATTATCGTGGAAATTTAAACAATTACCTGCAACTTCTCTACACCGGAACAACTTACAATACTTATAAGAATATCAGAACTATACAGTGTGCACTCAGGCTTTAATTAAAGGAGGTTAAAGTTAATTACATGTTTAGCTTGTGGTCATAGGACCTTACTTTAATAAGACTCAAAATTATTAATTTTCAAACAAAAATTAAATTGCCAGCAATGTGATTGACAAGTAAGTATTATGCATCCGAATGACAGCGCTTCGATACTTACTTACATATGTATGTAAGTACAAGTATGTACTTTGATACTTCGTTTAAGAAACTTAATTAAGATAAATGTTTGCATTTAGCGGATTTAGGTATATATTTGTAGAGTTCGATTTATACTATTTACACGTAAGATAACTATTGTAAATTAAATGTAGGTGTTACGTTAATAAACTAAATAAAGCCTTGCTCTTTATAAGAACTATTTCTTCGATTTTCAGGGTCACGATTTAGTTCATGGCCCTTTCAGGTTGACCAAGTTCGATCGGCCTATTCTCTCGGACGAGATGCCGTCCATTTGGGAAGTGTTCTTGATTAAGCCTAAAGGCATTTTTCACTTCAATCTTATAATTATAACGAAAATCGAAAATATTTTTTCACCTACATGTTAAGTGCGAATTTTGGAAATTAAATTGCAGTTAAAATATGATATTCTAATACGTGCAAACAATTACTAACGGAATAAATTATTATTAGTTTTAATTAAAGTGTGGGTGCTGGTAACACACCGTATATGCTAGGTACTATAAAACCTTTAGAGCTACGATAATCTTATTTATGCTTAACTAACTTCTACAAACATAAGCGTTAAAAATATGCGGTATTAAGATACGTACCGCATATTTTTATGGCATGAGTATTTACATACATTGGTATGTATATTCAAAATTGGAACACAAATAGGCGCCATTTCATAAACGTTTTAATTAAGCGTTCTATTTTGTAAATTAAAAGCTGAACCGCCGAGCGCATAATAAAGATGTCAACTTATTTGAACAGCTGAAGGACACGTAAAAAATTTTGAAAGGTAACAAGAGACTATTTCGGTGGGAAAGTCTATTATATCTTTCCTTTTTTCTTTAAATACGGTATATGAACCAGCAATGCCACTAAGTAATTTATCGAGTCTTGTAATATAGACTTATAATTATTTCCTCTCGTTCTTTTGTGGTGCGCAATATATTATTAAAAAAAATACTTACTCTACTGATACCTAATACTTACTTCCGCTGGTACCTCTTTTATTTATATACAATTTCGGTTACGAGACTACACAGTTAATCGAGGCTGTTACGCTGTTTTAGTTAACAGCGGCGCTACCGGGAACAACGATATTCGTAAATTTCGGACGATTGTCTCTGTCACTCTCATGACACCTTAATTGGAGTAAAAGAGAAAGATGCTCGAAATATACTAACTTCGGTGTTCGCGGTACTGGGCCAGTCCTGGGATATTTACCAGTGCCAGTTCCGGCAGAATAACGTTATAAATACGTATCTGCGTGTGTGTGTGACAACAGGCAGTATCACACCGACATCATTAAAGGCCTTATTGTTTCTTGTTTGGTTAACTTTTTAATTAATTTGGGTACGTTCGTACTTGGAGCGGGGTTCTAAAGTTGATTGTTTGTTAGAGAACTTAATTTAACAACAATCTTACACAAATCGACCTAGTCCTACGGTAAGCTCAGTAAGGCTTGTGTTGTAGGTACTAGACGACGATATATATAATAGATAGATACATATAAATACTTAAATACATAGAAAACACCCATGACTCAGGAACAAACATCTGTGCTCATCACACAAATAAATGCCCTGACTGGGAATCGAACCCAGGACCATCGGCTTCATAGGCAGGGTCACTACCCACTAGGCCAGACCGGTCGTCAAACATAAAATAAAGCTCTTAAATACGCTCATAATATCAAGCTCTCTATAATAAGTTAAAGGACTCGCATAAGAAAAGTCAAACCGAATGTTAAATGGCGGCAAACGAAAACATTTTCAAGCAATAATAGTTTTTTTTTTTTAATTCAGAAATAGACTACCTAAATAAGTAACAAATAGCTTTGTTTTTCAAAGACCCCTTAAAGGCCAGCAACGCGCTTGTGACTCCCCTGCTGTTGCGGGTGCCCATGGGCGACGGTAATTGCTTACCATCAGGCAATCCGTCTGCTCATTTGCCACCTTTGTCATAAAAAAAAAGATGAGACGTTCGAAATTAAAATATATTTTGTTCAAAAATGTTTGAATTATGAATGTCATCGATTTTGAGGGAAATGAATGATTTATTGGTATAAAATAAGATATAAAATCCGTCGATTTTGATATAATATGAAGTTATTATTACATTTATACAGGTGCGGGTCGTTACTAGTTGTTCATAATTATAATAATATAGATTTTATGATACATTTGATTCTATTTATATCTTCTTCAGTGAAAAAAAAAATATAGATTTTATGGTATATGTGTAGATAAAATATATTACAATGAAAAAAAGTAAGCGACGAACATAGCACAAAGAGTAATACAAATTTTATGTTACCTAGATTTGGGTGATTACACATTATTTACTAATGTACAGTCGATGTCAAAAATATGTTTATACTTTTTTAATAAGGTGCAAAAGTGTAAATATATCTTTGACGTCGACTGTACATTGTCATCTGAACCATCTAGAAGTCTTTATTAATTACTTGCCTCTGTCTACTTCAACAATGTTGCCTCAAAGTTGTATAATGAGGTAACTAACTGACAGCTGTACTTATACCATTATATGTACTTTAATAAGACTGTATATGAATAAAACTACGTATATCATTTTGTTCATTCTTTTTTGACTGTGTTCAAGGGTAAAATATGGAAGATGGGCGTATTCGGTACTATTTTAATATTTATTTAGTAAAAGGTACATTTTTTGGGTTAATTTAGATATGTCATCAATATCTTTCATAGTAATTTGGACCTTTATTAATTATAAGCACAAACTTTGATTAATGTGAGCTACTGATATACCGGTTATCTGTTGATTTTAAGATTTTTAACTTAAGTCCTGGCATCGGAAGATTGTATCCGCTGGAAATAAAGTATTTAACAGACGGATTCGGCGAAAACATGTTTTATTTTAGTAGATAGTAAAGTTCATTTATCGTACCTTGAGATATCCCGCAACGCTCATTATTCCGCATCTTTGGTAGTATTTAGCGTGTACAGTTCTCATTTATCAATACAAACACGACAGGTAAACGTTAAATTTGCGCCCTTGTATAATATTATATGATTATTGTGTGTTTAGTACTACACGGGCCTCGATGATCAACGTGTATTGGTATAATTTATCGATAAACATTTTTTTCCTTTCAGCTTTAAATCCCTCAAGGTACATATTCCTGTTATATGGCGTAGATCTTTGCGAATTTTATTGTGTCATTATCGTCTAGCGATTATCGCCGAATATGGTTATCACATCGAATGCAAACACGAATGTTTGCACACGTATCGAGTATAAATAACTACTTAAATAATGTAGTATTAGGGCTGTCACAAATATTCGCATATGGATTCGTATCATTTTGATTGTCCCTATTTATTTGAAACGATATGTTTTTTTTTTAAATTGCAAGTGTGTTTTAAGTTTTGTCATGTGTATTCCGCCAGCCACTCTTTGTCGACTTACATATGCGTAGTGCACGCTAAACATTATTACGTTATTTATTGTGACTAATAGAAAGCATTTTTACCTAGACGAATCTTTGTGACTTGAGTTTATGAATGTTATACATACTATAACTTTCGCATTGGCTCTGCATTCTGGACATTCGCATTTGCGTTCGCGGATATGAAAAATATTTTATTTGCCTGTGTGGTAACCCTGTTTAGGATTTCCAACGACAGGTTTATCAGTATTTTGAGGTTTAGCGAGCGGGTGATCTAGCGCGGGGCCTCGTGCAACGCTCGTTATAAGTACCTAAAACTGAAATATTATTATTTACCACAAAAGCTATTTATAAATATGTGTGATTAGAATCCTTAAATCGTGGGTATAGCCTTTACAAATTTCGTCCAAGCATAAGTATTGGTGACAAAATACCGTGAGCGATTATTTTAAGCCACTGATTATTTAATTTCGAACACATTCTTTAAAGTTTAGAACATCTACTAAAAAAACATAATTTTACTCATAAAAAATTTCTTTACCAGGTCTTAAATCTCCTGCCAACCTTATGTGTATATTACATGACTACTTATCTCACACAAATTGTGATCCAACTCCTTTTTGGTAGTTAAAAATTGCATACAACTGTCTACAACAATGCTTTAATATTTTAATAACTACATATTTTCAATTCAAATGAATGACAAAATTAATCATCAAAAACGGTTCCAAAAATCGTCAGCTGGAACAGCAAACACAAATCGCTGTAGGCGTGTTATCATTATTTTGAAATACGAATTCATCAAGACGCCTTCTTTTATTTTTCCTTGCATCGTCGCAAGCCATTACGGCTGTATTAAGTTAATACGGTTAATGCAGGCCGGCGAATGGGTCACTATTAAAGAAAATTGCGAGACATGTTAAGCTGTTCACTTTGTCATTTTGTCGAAGCGAGATTGAAATCATTTATTAATTTGAATGCTTTTTAAAACACGTGATTTAAAAGATAAGGTTATTTCTTATGTTTGTTACAGTTGTTCATGTAGAGCTAATTCTGTTGTTTTGTATTAAATATAAGCTGTACTGAACATAAAGTGAAGGGCAAAAATGTGTTTATACTTTTTCGCCCTATGTCATGCTTAAGGTGAAAAAGTCTTTATTTACATGCCCTTGACTGTACTTGCCTAAATTTGTAGTTCACATAATTAGATAAACTTTGTGTATGTTCTATTTAAAACCCCTTGCATTTTTTTTTAAATAATTAAATATTATAAATCGTTTACCATAAAAAGCTCAATAACTGAATCTTCCCACAAAAAATAACTACTGTTTAAGTACAATTTTCTTGAAAAGGTTATAGTATTTATTCGTGATGGATGGATTGGCTTTTTTTGCTTCTTTTGATAGAATGACCTACCTATAAGTAATAAGTTCGAAATATGCTGTTGATGAACACTCGCTCAAGAGATTTTTTTATGGAACCAATCGATTTGCGATGGTTAATAATAACTTCTTTAGGATAAAATTAAATTTTTGTGAAGCTTTTATGTATATTCGTAGAGTGGAGGCTAGTTATTTGTAAATATAGTGATACAATTTTATTCGAGAGACAGAATATGTATACTTATTCTTTTGCTTGTAAAAAGTAATTACTTTATATGATATAAATATAAGTTATATACTCGTAAGTTACACAATACCTACACAGTACACAGAATAATGGCTTTAAGATTCATCAGTTAAGTGAAGAGGTAGTAAAGGATATCGGTGATAGATACATATCTATCACAGATTAGAAATCCTTTCAGCCGTTTTTATACACGTTGAGTGCGGGTCACAAGTATGAATATACTATTATGTCTGATTTTCTTATTAATTTGAAACGGTTGCTTTCTACATTGGATTTTAATGCTTTTCAATTTTCCAAACACGTTGATAAAAACCTCCCTTAAGTGACGGGATCGTCCTAGCAGCCACTGAATAGTGAATATTATCCTTGATATGTATCTCGCTTTGCTGATTCTAAGAGGTGAAGTAATTTTAATTGTAAACGCATGCATGTGTATCATAGCGATGCGAACAGACTGTTAATACCCTACCTTTATTGCTGCAAAAACGAACAACAGGCGTTGTTTATTAATAGATATTAATAAATGAAGCATTAAGTCGAAAACAACATAATTAATTGGTCGCATGTTTTAATATTTGCCATTTAGTTTTGCTGTGAAAGAAAACAAGTATTACAAAATTCGTGAGACTTTTGTATTTGACTTTCCCTGTTAAACATTAGTGCGAAGTTTTAATTAAGTACTATTGAATATTACCTTAGTTTTTTGTACAAATGTGAAAAAATGTGGAAGGATGCTCTGAATAGAGGAGAATTCAAAAGGTCGCATATTTTTTTATAGTGCTTATCTTTTAGGTATATTAACGTTTATAACATACATAGTTGCATTTAACTAGAAGATAAAAGTAATGCGTCTACGCAGGTTAGCGCTTCCATCGCTTATGTTAAACAAAATTACCTTGATACGGATGTCCATAAGCCAAGCAATAGGCGACCGTATTGTGAACGACTTGAGGTTTCCAAGAACGTATTGTTTACGTGGTTTTAGTTTACTGGTGAATTAATTAGAGCACTTTGCGGTCCGTAAAGCGCATTCATCATTCGAGTCGAGATGTGTGAAACTCTTTAGTAGTGGTAAGGCGTTATCGATATCCGTAGTATCGATACATTACTTTTGGTATTTGTTTTTAATTCAGAGAATAGGTAAAATATTTGACTAAGCTGAATGCCATCGATTGGAGAGTCCGTGCTCACCACACGTCGTTTGCTATGCCCTACCTGAGATATGACACTTTTTACTCTCCACAAAAGGCTGTCTACCAAACGCGGTTTTTTAAAATGCTAAGTAATTCCATAGTCAAAGGTGTGCAATCTTAAGAATTAATTCTTTACTAACCACAGTATCAAGGGAGTTTTAATATGTGGCATTTTAATATATGGTGGCAGGACCTAAATAGGGACTTGATGTCTCTCTCCGTGACAAAAAAGAACTTGCTCAAACCTGAGGTGATGAGGATAGAGGACCGAAAAGTGTTATGGAAGAGTACACGGAAGGTTCTACACGACCCCCACCGGACCATAGTTAGTCCTACCGTCTATGTCTATACGATGTAAAGATAAAATTTCTTAGCTCAGATTATGCACCTGCAAGTTGGTACATTAAACTTTGTAAGTCGTGTAGTGCCACACTGCGCGTTCAAGCTAGTTTCCGAACTATCGCACCACTCTCTATTAGGATCTATATGCCATTATTCTCTTTATTTATCTTGTTTCTTAAGTTAGGTTTTTGACAATATTTTTATAAAAGTAGAATATAAAAATATAGGATCGATATGTTATTATTATTACGAATAATTTAGTACAACTCATTGTAGCCTATATGTAAATATGATAGTTAGCTAGTGAATAAAGCAGTAGGTACCTAGATATTGTAATAAACATTACCGTCCTCCATGACGACGACCTTGTGAGGGTCAAGAAATATCAGTTCATCAAGTAGGTAACTAAACTTAACTCACGGCAAAATGGAAAAAAACATTGCTTTATTCCATATTTCCGTTATTTCTAAATATTACGTGAGAATTGGTTCTTATATTATTTTCTGAATTTAGTTTTTATATTTGGATAGTTTTTTTATGACCATTTCTTATAATCTTATAATAGACTTACCTAAGACTTACATCGAATAACTAACATTTATATGACAACTTCGTAACTATGCATTTTCGTTTATTGTTTTTGTCTTTTTTACCGATCATGGCCGCAACACTAGTCCACATCTGTGTCAGATGCACGGCAGGTGCCGCGTGCGCATGTGAACGCCATACTAGGCGCGAGCGCAGCCTGGCTGCCGAAATCTATCACGGTCATTGTTTCTGTTCACTCATCGCACTGCTGCCTAAAGTTCTAGAGCTCATTCGAATATAAGTCAAATATCTAATAATTGTTTGAAATTATTACCTACCTATAATAATTGTCATATGATCGGTCCCGTTAAATGAAATTATTTTTTAGCGTTTCATCATTCTTTAGTATCAGTAATATAATCTCCTCGGCAGTACCTATTCTAAATCTGATACATTCATGTACATTACGCGTTCCATCTAATATCGATTTTAGGTTGTACCTTGTATTCTGCTGATTCGATATTTTTTTTGTATATTGCTCAAAGAGACATTTATTAACAGAAATTACAATCGTATTTTGATAACTACAAGTACTTAACTAGTTACAGTATAAAATCTAAAAAAGGCCCTTGAGGCATTGTACCAATGATGATGGCGGCATTTCCTCGTTGTATCGCAATGCTGATACGTTGTGCGAGGAAGCCGCCAGCTCTTCGGTCACCAGTTACAATTGTAGATTCGATATTATGACATTTATAACGTTTAGGTTATGGTCAGGACTAAGTAGGTAGTATGTAGGTATACCCTTCATAGTCTGCGTAATAAGTACGTGAAACTGAGCACATACGTAGCATTGGCAAGGTGTCCTTAAAACTTGTTTTCCACTATGCCCACTAAGAGTTTATTGTGTCAGCATCTCGTCTGAAATACTAAGTAATTCTTCCTAAAACTTACTGATCTCTATGACATTAATTTTGGGTGGTAAATAACGCTTTATTCCTGGATCCTGTTTTGTCAAACTTCTTTAGTGTCAACAAATACTCCATTAGGGCAGCTTGAGCAGTGTATTCAGAGAACATCATTTATTATGTTGATAACAATGTATCTGTTTATTATTATTTTTTTTACCTGTCCAATAAAAGACAACATAGTTTTGTGGACGCCAGAATCAGGAGCTTAATTCAAAGTAACCCTTATCTCACTAAAAAATCGATCAATAAACAAAAAATGCAATAGACTATACTATATCTTAATTACTAGACTAGAGATCGTAGACACAATACTTTTATGCGTTTCGTATAGTACCTACGCAGGATTTTAGCATATTGTTTTCATGCTCTCCAAAAGATTTTAAAAACTCTGCAACATTTATTAATATTTCATGGGTTCTACAAGGTATTCCTGACGGTATTAGTTTATAAATTTTATAATCCTACAAATTGTAACACTAGAACACGTCTTAGGTTTAGCACCTGAAATTTAATTAATTATTGAGACCCCACTGCACTATACTAAATGCGCGTACGTATAGCTCAAGTACAAAACTTTACAAACAAATTAATTGCTACAAACACTTTAAGCTGTGTGTTAATCGCTTAAACCACGCTAAATGCACTAACAGGGTCATCCAGGAGGAGCCATTACCGCCAGGTGGGCAATCCGTCGGATGTAAGAACAGGTATTGAAGCTTTAAGCAGACTTCTAGTAGATTCCATACGTAACTATGTTTTGCTGACTTTAAAAAAAAAACTAGTACATTGTTAGACAGCATTGTGAGTTAAACACGTTCGAAAATATTGGAAGAACTTTACGGTGTGACTGCACGAAACGATAATAGATGGCGCTAAGAGTCAAACCTGTATGTTACAACTTGCATACTCTTGCTGCATACACGTATTTGCAATGATTCCTATCATTCTCTCAGGTTAAGTCTAGCCAAAAAATTGCGTAATATTAATATTTATTTTCCTTACCCGAAACAAATAAATGTTTTGCCTTGGATTTCTTTGTTCTTATTTGAATATCAGGTTATATATAAAGAACTATTCATTTCCAAAAAGTTACTCTATACTAACCTAACAATACTAACAAAAACCCTAATTTTGTATGTTTTAGGAGCTACCTTAACTAATTGTATATGCTAGGGTACTAAGATATTTACTTGCCAGTAAATGTCGAAGGCGAGTGACTATTCCTATTAGAAAATAAAGCTGACTCGTGTAAATAAATGGAACATTGAAAATATAGAGATAAAATCACATAGGGATGACGGCAGTCCGCTTTTGAATTGACACTTATTTTTCGCATTATCAAAAAATCATTTCAGAAAATTCAATTTCCGTCCGAAAATTCAATTTGAATGCAGCCATGACTGGCTCTCCGGATATAAAGATAGAACGAAGTGTATATTTCGGCGAGTAGATTTTTTGCACATTAGGGTGGGATCTCGTTTATCGCTTTTATAAATACAATTTTGCAGCGAGAATATCAACATAAAATTCCGCGTACACATTAACACGTTTAAAAGCCACTTGTTTAAGCCAGTACTTACGCTCCCTATAATAGTTTAATTTTAATGTAAGACTATATATTTTCAACTTCATCTCTCATAAATACTCAACGGGCCTTGAATCGCGAAAACCGTTATCTAAATAAAAAAATAATAAAGAAGCTGCATGCAAGACAAATACAAGACAAAATACGTTGCTTAATTGAATTTCCGCACGCTAGGGTTGAATGCTCGTCAGGGTTGTCAAAAGCGTCGGAGAGGGCGGCCCTGAGGTAACGGGATGAGGCAGATGCAATGCAACAGTATCGCGAACTGACCGCCGTTGTACGCAGAGCCAATGTTGTACACTGTACCATTGGTATTTTTGCGCATCTTAATTCTAATTGGTTAATTCACCGAATTCCTAATAAATTTTAATCTGTTTAGAGGATCGAGTATTTAAGTACAGGTATTAATATAGCAGTTGTACACATTAGATATAATTTGCCTTGATATAACATCGCACAAGGGACATCTCTCTATTTGAACTTGTGATAACTGAGGGTCTGGGTCTACGACTCAAAAATTAAATTTAATATTGGAATTTGATGTAAAAATTTTAGAGTCCAGATAAGTAGGTGTGACGACGAGCAAAGCGAGGAGGACTGTGTGGGGTAATCTGCGACCAAACAGCCGAAACCAACTTTTTTATTGTAGGTACCATACCATACCGCACCATAAAAATTGATATTACAGATACTTATCAAAACATTTTACGATCTAGAATGTAAAGTTTCAAAAAGGCCCAAAATATACCTTGTTATTTTTTTAAACTAATTATCAGAATTTTTGTGATAAAAATTATTAATATTAATAATTATTAACTTTATTCTGAGTGAAAGATTTAGTGGGAGAACTACATACAATCTATGGCCCTTTTTTAGTGGTCAAAATGACTTAAAGTTAAAATATAGTCAAACCATAACTATAAGTTGACGTGGGATGCACTGGTCATTCTTGTGGTTTACATTTCAGCCGAATGCAGTCCACTGCTGGACATAGGCCTCCTACAAATATGACTTGTATCATCTTGGGGGTAGTTGCCACAGTCGCCACGCTTGGCAGGCGGGTTGGCGACCGCAGTAGCTGTAGATTGGGTTTCGACGGACCCTGCTGCCCGTCCGTAGGAGTTTTCCCTTTGTCGCCTCTTACGACACCCGCGGGAGAAGATGGGGTGGTGCTATTCTAGTCAGCCAGCATCACACGGCAATCACATTCTTGTGGTTATCCATTATTTTTAGTTAATATTTGATAACCAGAAAGTTTTAAAAGTAGGTAGAGATTTGATTGTACTTTTCGAAATCGAATCGAAAAATAATATGTTGTAAGTAACCTTCAAACATATTTAATAAATATGTATGTACGGCATTCTTTATGAATAGCAGTTAAAAAAACTAGCAAGTAAGTTTGTGACTCTGTAAGTAGGTACTTACCTTATCCTTGTAACTAGCATCTGCGGTGTTCTTATTTTTGTACCTTAAAACCGTTTAGGTGAATGTCAAATACATTCTGTAAATACATCCGACCCTTTAGCTCTAGAAGAATTACCGGACACTGTCCTTAGTCCTTACACTAAATAGTTGACTTAAACAATAACATAACTGTACAAATGTACGCGAATAGAGCACCTTGTCGTCCCGTCTTTACTGCCTGTCAAATGTCAGGGCCGAGGCATCTTTCTCTGCGGTTTGACAGGTTTTAGACATTGCGTATTTTGATGGAAACCAGTTATATCGACAAATACATTTCATTTACAGAACGGACCTAAAAATGCCGGTCACATTATAAGCATGAACATGCTGGCATTGGAGTAGGTACGTGATGTACAAATGTTGGTATAATATTTAATTTATGATACTTAGTTTTTGTTTTTTATATATATATTTGAAAGCATCTAATTATACTGTTCTAATCAGCTTAAATATTACAATAAATAATAAAAAGTTAACGATTATGGCTACGTGTGAATATAGCAATCAAGTCGTTACTAACGAACCTCGACGAATATTGGTTACACTTCATTACGAGCTAGATTATCTATCAAATTGATACCCATAATACTATTTTGTCATTCTACATTTGGGAGTCAGTCACTTCTGTGCCTGCATCGGAATCGAAATTTAATTAAATATGTATTTAACGAGATTGAACGGGTTTCGTGAGTGATAATTATGTAATGGTTTGATACACAATCTAATTGGATAAGCAACTCTATGCACCAAGGATAAAAAATCTGTCAATTATTATAGTTACCAAAACAAAAGAAAGTTGGTAATTTGTCCTGGAGACTTTTGTCTTATAGCGCTCATTTATAATCCTTTTCTGCCTTTGAAATTTGTCTGTTAGATAGAAATGGACTAAATGCATTTTGCTATGTTTTGTGAATAATCAAGTTAATGTGGTAAAAATCAATATTTGTGTATATATAGTTTACATGGTGATTATAATCTAAAGAAAATGATTATATCATTAAATTTTGTAATAAAACCGACCGTAAAAGTATGTTTACCAAGTATTTTTTTATTATGTTTTAATCACAAACATAAAAAAGAACAAAAATCGTTCTTATGCGACACATAAAATGGTGTTTACGAGATTTCACTTAAAAAATATGAGACCCGTGCGTTATGTTATAATTTTATGTTAGATTATTAAATTGATTGACTGAGGAACGTGACAACATCTTAACCATGTGAAATTTGGATATCGTATTCAAAACTCCAAAACCATCGACAAGGGCGTGGGAAAAAGGCCTCCTGTTCGACTTCTTTTTTCAAATCCTCATTGTAGATTACACCTGCTGGCCGTTCGCAGCTTTCGATAAAAAATCAGTGCGTTCCTTTTTTGAATGAGCCTATCGTTCGCTTCGATGTGGGCATTTTATTTTTAAAGTAGTCGTGAGATACCGAGTAGGTTTACTACGATTATTAAGTGGTAGAATCACGACGAGGCATTATTTTTTCGGCATCACGAACGAAGGGTTATTGATCATTATACAAATCATAACGCGGGTCGTTTTTTACGAATGACCACAACACAATTATTTTTGAATAAAATTGGTGCCTTAATTTGGTAAGATGATTCCTAATGAAGCTGCAGAAGAGTGTAAAAAAGTAGATTAATATGTTAAATGTGGTGTAGCGATCTACCGCAAGCATAAATGATTAGATTATCCGTATTAAAGGGCAAAAACTTGAATGTCTCAAGCAAAAGCAAGAATCACATCTCACGTAATTCAGGGAAATGAACCGTGGCGTTGTCACGTCCGAGACGAGGTGAGCTCCTGTTAGCTGGAGAAACAACCTGCCGATCACTCAATGTTTATGGTAATCTGAAACGCTTATTTTGATCGAGATATTAAACCTACCTACTTCTTACCTTATACGCAGGTTACTTAGCTGTCTAACTAATATTTCCTATTTTATACGTAAATAGGCTCCTACCTACTCTCGACTGATAATATTTTTATAAAAAGCGATATTTAAATCTTCTTTATATTTTAGGGTTCCATGAATTATACTTAGTTTTTTTTATACAACGACGGTGGCAAAAAAGCATACGGCCCGTCTGACGGTAAGCAGTTATACTTTGCATATGTAAATAAAGGAAGTTATGACTAGGTTTTGCAGTTGAATACTTGTTAAAAACGTAATTTTCTTACTTATGTTCTTATATAATGAACAGTTCAAAAGTGACAATAATTAGTTTAGAAAGAATATAAAAATATAGTTACATCTTAATATTAGGACAGTGAAGTGCATCACTGTACATTTTGGCACTTTGAACGTATCTTTATTTTTGACCTTGACTGTACAGTCAGCAGCAAAGGTGGCTAAGCGTTTGAAGTGTTCAAAATGACCTACACGCGCTCTTATTCTCTTGACAATAGAGACGTGTAGACCTCATTTTGAATACCTCAAATGCTTAGCTACTTCTGCTGCTGACTGTGCATAAATTAAGATGACAATTAGAAACGTTTTCAATTGAAATACCTGTTTTGTAAATAAGGATAAATTGACTATATAAAAAGTACATTATCTTGCTAAATGTAAAATATCTATATATTATTAAATGCTATGGATATCGATGTATAGCCAATAAGAATTAGGTGTCGAATATTTACGACAGTTCGTATCTCCATATACGGCGGGCGCGTGCGCGGCGCACCGGCCGCCATTATCGAGACGATATATGCCATTTTTAAAATTGGAATTTAATGTAAACGACTACCTGCGTCTACGCAGTCATATTCTTTATCAATACGTCAGTTTTTTAGACTTCGTTTTCTACTCTTTTTGTTTTGCTCATTGTCATGGTGCCTACTTTTCCTCTTGTGTTTTTAGGTAAGAACTCTATTGTATTCTTAGTCAGAATGGCAAAAACAGCACCTTAATAGCTTAAACTTTCCATATTTTTATGGTTCAAGTTCATTGAATTTCATGTAAGTTGTATTAATTTTCATTATAGCCACAAATATGAACGTGACATTATTAAATCAATAGTTTATTGAAATGGTCATATCTTAATCATGTTGATATTATATTTTTTTGTTAAAACGAAATTAGTTGAGATTTGTTTGTTCTTATTACAACAAAATTAGATGTTATTTCTTGTTATCTCATTAATATGGTACTTTATAAAAGGTTTTAGTTGAATGTTAATTAGTCGGTACGTACATAATATATTTACTTACTTCTCATGTCTGATTTAGTACCTATATGACGTATGCAACCTACATATAAACTTTACAACTGAATTTAACTTATTTACAAACTTCAAATTAACTTAATTACAATTTTAAATGTATGTTGGTTATGAATGTCGGTTTGGGGAGTTTTCAAAATTTGGTACACCCAATTAGCGAAAGCTCTTAAGAAAAATTTAATCACTGTCAGTTTCGTGACGACAATTAAGCATGAAATCTTTATGAAAATCGACTTTATGTCTTTAATTGGGTTGTAATATCGATTGAAGTTTATAAAATGAACAGCAATACCAAGTTTTTATCTGAATGTAATGCTTAATTGTACACTTTTTTAACAACTTTCGCTAATTGGGTGTACCAAATTTTGAAAACTCCCTTTGATGGTCGTTTATTTATCTTTTGTATGTTGTTATTTAAAGTTAACTCTAACAACAAAACCACAACACTCATATTTTGTTCTCACCCCTTTGTAAAGTTTAGAAATCTCGCAAACATGTTCTTAATTCAAATTCACAAGGTCAGAGTGAACCGGAAGCAGCACAATGCGCGGGCGCAGTATCCGGCGGATGAGGAACCGCCTGCGCGGCGGGAAGCGCAAAAACGCACAGGTTGCGCTTGTTCGAGACCTCTCCGTGGGTAAAATCAGGAGCACTCCGACTGCGGTTCATTATTTTTTTGCTCCTAAATACTTAGAAACACGGAGTTGAAAAATAAACCCTGAAACGTTATGTTCATCAACGATATTAACCGAGGTTCCGATACTCTTGGACAGGGGTAAGTACCTACTTATTCATACATTTATTACTTATCAATCAGGTTTGCGTGGAACGTAGTTACGGTAACCATTAAATACCTTAATAAAGTTTGTAAAACGAATTTGAACTACTTAAGTAGAAAATAAAATGTGAAATGACTCAGTGGAAAATACTGGCAGGAGATACATTGATAATTAAGACAGGTAGAGGTGTAATTGATTACAGTAAGATTTTCATAAATATTTTTTTTTTCGAAAGGAAAAATAGTGTTTTCCCGAGTGTGTGGAGAAAAAGAATTTTGCTTTCCATGAATTGTACGTATTTTCTCGATCAGCGTCCAAATGCCTCATCAGTGCAGTGTTTATCGCGCATCAACAATAAGGCTCCGGCAGATGGTAAATGACTACAAAGCACTTGTGCCGAACGATTTATTTTTTCCAACACAACACCATATGCACTGCGATTCAGAAATTAAATCTACCTTCTAAGCGTCATATTTGCATCCCAGTGACATATGTCTGGAATCACAAAAACTGGAGATTTTAGAAAAAATCAGAGAAAAAAGGCTCAAGGAGCGACAGATGTACGAAAAGAAACTTAGCACGTGCCATCTGCCAAATCTTAACGCACACACTGGTAGAGCATAGAAAAAAGTCTAAGGAACGCACACAGGCGCAGGTATCAAGCACGCGCTATGCGGCAGATGTTGCCATCTTTGATTGGTTCTGCTGTTTGCCTTTGAGACTTCCGTACAGTCAGCACAATTATGTAAACGTCCTGCTAAAACCGCCCTAATGCACAAGACAATACAGTTGAGTTGCTTACTTTTTTGACAGCTTTGATACAGGTTACAGGCTGTACATTTTCTAAGGAATATGAGTTAGTGACTGGACACTCGATACAAATGATTTATTCTTTAGTAGCCATTTGTTCACTCGAGAAACGTCAATGTATCAAATGGACTTCACGTAGAAAGCACCAGGTGTAACATCTTTAATGATTCTACTTTCTCAATATTAATCATCAGAATTGTGGTTTTGTTTTCGTTCGCGTTATCATTGCTTAAAGCGTTTATCGTGTTTACCTTGAAGTCGAAATAGTGATAGCCCGCGTACGTTTTTTTTACATACCTACCTACCTCTAAGAGAAAACGACCATCTTTGCAGAAATAAATAGCCTAATGGGGTACAAAAAGCACCAACATTTTTGTTAATTTATAATTAGACTAACAATTCGTCTATAGTTTACGTTACGCTAAGGTTACATATTAGTTAAAATGAAAAAGACGGTTAATGCAAGGTAAAATTTAGACTGGTTTTATTAGTAAATTACAGCTTAACTCACTATTGCAAAAAAAAACATTAAGTTGGATTGTTATCAAAAGTATCAAAAATTAACGTAGTAGTAGTAAACATTTATGCAGTAAGTTATTGTAAATACTGGGCATAATTCTATATTATGTACTGGTTATGTATTATGTACTGGTTTATAATTATGTATTTACTGTTTGTACCTTCCTTTTTTCTTTGCAATGCACAACGCAGCATACCTACCTACAACCATTTTTTAGAAGACAGTTTTTCTATTCTTCTTTACTATTAATCTTTTTTAACGTTAAAAAAAACGATTAAAACTCAGAATAGGTTCATCCAAAATCTTAAGACAGCCTTGCTACCTGAACGGCAGCTGTGTTAAATCGATATGTGTGGTGTCTCCCTCTACCATGAGCATAATCATATGTTTACCTCTCTTGTGATAAGGTTCTATGGATCTTTGTCTGAGATTGTCTGAAGCGTTTGCGCACTTATCTAAATACAGCTTTGTGTGAAGTACTGAGTCTTTGTATGCTGGTAAAGTCGCTTAACTACTGGGTTTAATATAATATAAAAAATGCAACGCTAAGCACTAATATTTAAAAATGTTAAAATTAATAATTGACTGAAGTAAATGACTTAAAATACGGTTATACGTAATACCTACACTTAATTTACCTAATTTTGCCGCTTAAATTAGTATTCCTGTATTATCTTACATTGTTCAATCTCGAGTGAGAATATAGGAACGAAAAGCCACGCTGGATAAAAATAGTATTTTAATAGTATTTTTTTTATTGCCTGCTATACATAGTATAGCTGGAAATTATCCATCGAATGTAGCACATAATGTCAATAATACTCTAAAATAATGAGTGCAGAGATATTATATAGGTAGGTATTATATATGTATTTTATCCCATTCTTTATTCAAAATAGTCGTGAGCTAGCTAAAAGTAACCTATGTGCGATTTATATAGCATTTAAACTGTAATCTTTGCTATGGTCATGTGTACCTAAAAGGAGTTATATATAGTATATAGGCAAGATAAAAATTACACATAATTATGTATTTAAGGGATCGCGGTAACACGACCGTGTTAACTATGTACAGTGGCTCATTTTGTATATAACCTCATATTTTTCTTTTGAACACACATTCATCAAAATGGCAGTGGCACCTACGAGTACTATTCAATCTGTCACATTACAATGCACAATCACCGATTTAGAATTGGAAAATTAAAGAATATATTCATATGTAATATAAGCTTGATTTGGCCTTTCTTGAACTACACGTGCAAATCCTTGCATTTAGCTAATCCCTTGAACATTCAGTCAGTCAAAAAACGAACTTAAATGTATGGTATCACGTTTTACTGTCGCAAATCATAATATCGATCAGCTGATTCCCATGACAAAGCGCACGTGTTCGGGTCAAATTTGCAAGTTTTTTCTTAAATTTTACTTAAAAGCAACTTTTTTCTTTATTTGTGCAAGAGTCGTGGGAACGAGTTCGTCTACCCACGTGCGTTACCTGACAAGAAAAAACGAAAAATGTCTTGCGTTGCGACGTTTATGGTACCTACATAATAGGTGAATAGTATAGGCCAGTGCAAACATAAATTTGCAGATAGAAACGGCGTAAGGTCGAAGGTTTATATTGAATTTGTACACAGAGGTATACATTCTGGTTTTCATCAAATGTTGATTGTAACTTTGTATTTATGATAAGAAATATTGCAATTTATGTTATTTATGCTTGTTGAAAGCTTCTGAAAAGTATGATTGATAGTTTTGAACATCCATTATTGTAATGTAACAGTACGTTTTAAATAATTTTTTATCATTATTTCAAAACCGAATCCTGAAAACCGAATTGATGAATCTTTAGTGTTTTTCAATATTTAATCGTATACTCGTACCGCACCCGTAAATACCGAGAGGAGGGTATGTAATTTACTCTATGCTTTTAAAATAAAATAAACAAGTAATGTATAGTCAAAATTTTCTAAGCTAAGCTCATCCACTTACCTGAATTCACAATGGCATTGTGTCTAATACAATTCTATTATCTGCTTTTGTTATAGTTACCGCCAACCAGTTACTTACAAAAAAAGGTTAGAACTACATTGCGTGGATATTGAAATTTCAACCCTATTCCTTGTTAAATAGGTTTAAAATGGTTTAAGAAGACAATGGCATTTTCAACACTTGTGTATTTCATGACCACTTCACAACTTTTATTTTGGCACTAGTATATAAAATGTTTTGTAGTTTTTATATTACACTAGCTTTTGCCCGCGGCTTCGCACGTTTCAACCCCCTTATTGTACCTTTAGGGTGTGAACTTTAATGAACGCTGAAATCACTTTCCTTTTAATAAGGAGCTTATTAGAACTCCGAGTTTAAACACAACGTTTTAAGTCTCTCAGTTGATATTTGACTCCATCTCCATACAAACTTTTAACCCCCTTATTGATCCCTAAGGGGATGAACGCTGGAATTACTTTTCTTATATTTAAATACACCAAATTTCAAATCTCTCGCTTTAAATTTTACACAATTTCCATACAAAGTTCCAATCCCCTTTTTATCCCTTTCGGTATTGGTGAAATTTCCAATAATGCCTTCTTAGTGGATCCTTATATAAACTACCTTTAGTGAAAACATCAACTATCTAGGTTAAGCGGTTTAAGCTAGTGTAATATAAAAACTACAAAATATTTTATATACTAGTGCCCAAATATAAGTTGTGAAGTGGTCATGAAATACACAAGTGTTGAAAATGCCATTGTCCTCTTAAACCATTTTAAACCTATTTAACAAGGAATAGGGTTGAAATTTCAATATCCACGCAATGTAGTTCTAATCTTTTTTTGTAAGTAACTGGTTGGCGGTAACTATAACAAAAGCAGATAATAGAATTGTATTAGACACAATGCCATTGTGAATTCAGGTAAGTGGATGAGCTTAGCTTAGAAAATTTTGACTATAAGCGACTTATTTTTATTAATAAAGGTTAATTGCTTTTAATATTGGTGTAACTAGAGACCTGATACAAAAACTAAATCAAATATATTGGCAAGCTATAAAAAATATGTAAAACAGTCTTAATTAAATTGGAATCCTTTAAAATTTAAGAGATGCCGCAGTCTGGCTTATTTTAGTGTAACTTCTTACGTGATTGCTGAGATCTGTAGAGAATAGCGTCGGGGTGAGTTCAAACTCAGACGTAAAATAAAATATGTGAAATTTGAGTAACAATATTTATTTAAAAAAAGAGAGAAATACTTAATGAATACAGGCTGATTTCTGGGTCGTGAGTGTTATTCCAACTTCAGTAACTGATCAATCCCAAATCCCAGTAAGGGCTTTTATATGTGTGATGACCAGATATTTGTTTCCGAGTCGTGAATGTTTTGTATGTATTTAAGTATTTGCATATTATATATATATCGTTGGCTGAGTACGCACAAGCTTATGGCGGGGGTCAGTCAATTTATGTAAGAATGTCCTGTAGTATTTGATCAAAACAAAATTAATTATCTTTTCTAATTTTTTTCATTAAAATGGGTTTTTCGAGCACGGACTCGGTCGGAACGCAAAATGCCTATTTTAGTATTTTGCTAATTACGCTTTTAGTCTAATACGGTCTAAAACGTAAAAAGCCTACATGGTGCCGCGAACCACCGAATCTTTTGACGTACGCATGATGGAAAGCAACAAGTTGTCACAGTGGTATGACCAAATTGTAAGCATTTTTTTGCTATCTAAAAATTAGTTCTAATTTTAATTCATAAAAAATTACGCTGAACATGATTAGCTTCACCTATGAGTTCTATGTCATGCCTTGTTTTCTTGTCCCACTACTCTAAAATCAGCCTATATAGTTGTAAAGAAAATACAACATGTATATGTGCCATAAAGGTGCCTATTTCGATAACAGTTATCGTAATGTCATCCTGTTTTATTGGGATTCCATATTTAAGAGTCGGATAATAAAGTGACAAGTGACTTAAATCATTAAGAGGACGAACATCAGCTTTATATTAATGGATCATCAAGAAATTTTAATCGGCATGTGCCATACCTTTCCATTTAAAATAAAGTTTTTTTTAAAGTGGTATAATAAAATCAGTATTAAAACAACACTTAGAATATATTTAAAAGACACAGTAAATACCTATCAAGCTTCGCAAGCGAAGTTTAATGTTCCGTATTTGGTTTAATGTCAATGATATGTAACCTATCAATACTTGCTTTACTATTATTGCAATGAACCGTATGAAATTGTAACTATATTTATACTTTTCATAACCATAGCAATGCATGATGTTTGATGTTTTTGTTTTTGCACATTGGCAATTTATAAAAAGTAAAATAATAGTAGATTGTTCAACAAGGGACTAAAACAGGCCATTATGAAGTTCGAGTGTCATTATGGCTGTTTAGTCCCACGTTAAACACGACGGTTTTCACTTCGAAAACAACTATGTTCTACACAATCACAATATTTATTAATAGAAAAAATAAAAAGTAACATATATACCGTTAACGTTAGTGTGGTTTTGAGCATGGAATATATAAACCAAAGTGATGGCGGTTGATATTTCTTTGATATTTCATCAAAATATGTTAGAAACACGCTTTCCGACGTAATTTGTTTTCCAGTTTTCCAATCAATAAAAGTTTGGTATCCTTTTGTATAAATTCCACTGGATTTCGGCGGCAAAAGATTTTACACCACCTCTTGCTTTCTTCTTCATTCTGGATTTAGGCGTTAATACCACTTCATCGGATGATGATGACGACATCGTAAATTATCCAATTTCACAATTAAGAACTTAGCTAACTATATATTACTTATGATGGCAAAAATCAAAATAAGCAAATTCAATTTGTTCCGCGTTTCAGTTTTTTTCTGTATTCCTTTTACGAAATGTGACGTTTTAAATACTTGCATATTTAGCCAACAAATTTTAACAATAAAACTATTTTGAAGCTAATTGGTATGCATAATAAATTTAATTCAATCTTAATCATATTAAATATACATACGTCTATACGTATATCAAGAAAATAAATCGATTTTCTTAATATTTTTGTACAATTGTCATTTTGAGTTTTGAGGTTATTTTCAATACCAATAATCGTTCGTTCATAAACACCGGGAGTGGCTGTTTAGGAGTTTCCAAAGTCAATTAAAAAAAAGTTGGAGGTTGTTTCCACGGCCTAAATATTATCTTTTAATAATTGTTAAGTAGGAACTATAAAATACCTTATGGCTTGTAACATGAATTACGTTCTCTGATTGGTGAATTTTAATATATCTGAAATCTAATTGGTTGATACCAAATACGAAGTTTCTCATATATACTCAAATAATTACCACAGTATACGTACTAATAAAAAACTTATAGTTCCGATTAACCGCCGATGAGTGCTGTGATTGGCTGTTGTGAAGTGTTTTTTAAATCAAAATATGTATACTTTTTTGCCCGAGGGACTAAAATACGATTTTTGCCCCGCTCTGCAGATCTAATATGAAGCACTTTTAGAGCATGAGAAGTGAAAAATGCATTTATTTAAGCTGCTGCAGTATAATGTATTAATTAAACAAAAATAATGTAAGTAGCGGTGCGAAAAGTGACCAATATCGCGAATTGGTACACAATAATTACGGCTCGCGGTATTGACAAATTAAGTACTCACTTCCATCCTACTGTCACATTTGGCAAGAAATTACTTTATTGACTAACGGTTTTTGTTATTGAGAAGCATTATAAAATAACACTTACTTATCAGTAGAATTTGTCATAATTACCTAGAGCGTACACGTGCAATACAGGAACTTAATTCGTACTTATAAAAAGGTAGGCAATACGTCATTCTATATTTTTATTATCATTGAAAACAACTCCAGGTGACGTCTATTCTATAAGAAACGCATTACGGGCAAGAATAAGATCCCGAACGGTATTTCAACTGGCAAAACCATAGAGAATAGATCACTATACAATGGGACAATGCAAGGACGAATTTCGTTCACTACATTAAAATGCTATTACAAACAGACGTACCTTTAAAATCTACATTCCAAGTGATATGTATTCCTTATATTCAAAAGCATAAAGATTATAATCCTATAATAATTAATATAACCAAGTCCAAAGTTATTATATGTAGATTTTATGTTTTGTGGGATATTTGAAATGGATCTGTAGGTATAATGGGTAACGGCTGTATTGGCATTATAATTGACGAGAATCGATTAAAATAACGGTGGCATTAAAGCGAATTATTTTAATAAGCAAATTAGACATTTTATGTTCGTAGTTCTTGGCGTTTCTATTATTTAGTAAATATAAGATGTAGGTACCTATAAATAGACGTAAGTAAAAATTATATATCATTTATAATGGCTCAAAGGTCTGAGTTACATAAAAATATTTTTTAATATGTAAAATTTATATGGTCCTTAAAATGTATATTTTGGGATTGTGTTAAAATATCAGAATATTTGCCTACAAGAATGTTCCAGCATTTTTACAAATCAGTGACTATATAAAAAACGCGGTAGATTCCATTTACTTACAATTAATCTTATCGCTTTTCAGTAAGTAGGTACAAAAAACTCGTTATGTACAGTCAAGGTCAAACAAATAAATACGGTTGAAATGCCTGATTACCTATGTATAGGTGGACCTTGATATTAGTATATGACTGTACTCTATATAATTAAATACTTTACAATCGATCGATATACAAAACCAAGGGTTCGAAAACTCCAAAACCACAACTATCGATTGATGACCCAAGATCATATCGATTTCTTGTGATCTATTATGGAGTTGCAGGATGCATCTAAAAAAATAAAGAATACGCAAGGGTGTTTTTTCGTGGTATTTAATAGCTTTGTCGGTTTTGTAGTTGTGGAATAGGAACTATTTTATAACCATGAAAACAGATGATAATCGATATACAATATTATTTTACGAATTATTTAGAACACTTCAACAGCTTAAGTTTAAAGTAAAAATCAGCCTATCGTACCAAATATACAAGAACCTATTCTTAATATATTAATAAACAAGCAAAGAAGTCACCTTATTGAAGTACCTACTTCGTTTTGCATACTCGTGCCTAAGAATACCGCTTTTAAATACAAAGCTTCCAAAATTAAATTCATCATAACAACCTCATTCGCTTAGCACACTGGCCGCAATTTCAAGAATTCCTCAAAGACATCTGCAAGCAGTCATCCTGGAGCACTAACATTCTATTTTTACATATTCGAAACACAAGGAAAGCACCAGATGCACGCGGCAGGTACCAAAACAGCCAGCATCATGTTGCAAATTATATACTTCGACCAAATTCAAAAGCTACCAGTTCGCAGGTACCTCTAGAGAGAAAGGGGCATATTCATGTTGTGTGGACTGCCCTGAAAACCACAGCTTGCCACGACAGATGTATTACACCGGCACAAGGAAGCCGTACAAAAAGAAGCACGTGCTAGTTGGAAAAAAATCGCATGCGGGTACAAGTTGGCCCTCATATTGCACCTTTTGAAAAAAATGGAGTTAGTCGCGCGTGATTTCTGGAATATATTTGGCTCTTGGCAGCTGTAGGATTTGCCTTCCAAATTTGTAATTTGTCATGATTAGGTTTGTACGCGTCACGTTAAGGTTGTTCAATGCTTTTAGTACGTGCCTGCAATAAGTTTGAATGCACCTTGTTTAAAGCAATTCGGACGTAATGCGGACGTAATGCATTGTAAATTAACTCATTACATAAATTGAAGAAATCTTTTATTGCTGTTTTCGTAGTTTAGCTTACGTCGATTGTTGCATTACATACAACAAAAAGAAATCCCAATAACAAGTTACCATAATCATCAATGACGACGCGAATGCCACCACGATAAAAACGCGAAATACTTACGATACAGAATATAGACTTTCAGTTCAGTACTTAACAATATCTACCCTTCGATCAACGTGAGCGATCACAAATATTGTCCCGGAAGCGTCACAACGAGCCACTATGCACGCACATGAGGACCACCCCCGCGATCTACGAGGTAAACTTGTCATACGGGCGTCATATGACACATTTCACTCGTATTCCATCATTGGATTGCAGAAGGAAAAAATAATATAAATAAGCTGGTGAAGTCATGTTAATCTTCTTAAAAAGCTGCAATGTTGCCGACGAACTCTGAAAGACCTTAGTTGGATTTATATAGTAATTCCCCTTCATTAATTTGACTTCGTTTTTTAGTACCTCTTAGTAAATTGTATTAAGTAATAATGTGAAACAATTTATTGATCACAAAAAAATAAACTTTAAAAGTCATACCTGAAAATGATCTTCTGCAATCTCTCGTAGCATCTTATTAATCTATAGTTTTTCGGATTGTGTTTAAACCATATTTGCAAGGATCATAGAAATAATCGATTGATACTATCTATATAAAATCGCGTACCCCTCATTCTGGCAAACGCACTACATTTATCACCAGACATGGAACTTTTCGGCACGAATAAAATTTAGCTAGGGAATTCCACACAATATTATTTTATCGATAAGTTGTACTTTCTTATGACAGTACTTATTATTAATATAAGGTTAATAATTGATTGAATGAAAATGATGTAATGCACTTCTCTGTTTCAGTTTATTTTGCACGGAAAACAATTCAATATAAAAAAGTATTTAGATGTAAAATTTGTTATTTATTTGAATATTAAAACTCTTAATAAGTATAAAGGTAACATTGATGGGTGGTAATCATCATATTTTAGTCAATTTTCAATTATCCAGTGAACTTTATAGCTGAAATGAAATGTCACTTCGAAATAAGTATCGATAAATTTTATATCGGAAGGAAGTCCCTAGTTAATAAACGTTATTGCCACCAAAACTTATCAGACAGCACTAGGTATCAGTTCTATACTAGTTCCATAGAGATTTCTCCTTGTCAAAATAACTCAACACGAGTCCATAAATGGCGCAGCGCCACATACGAGTAGTACTGAAATTGTATAAATAGACAGAATGATGAAGGAACGCGATTTTGTTTAGACATTGTCATTATTTACATGATCCTTGGTATTTTTTATATCTGTCTTCTTTGGCTGTTGTTTTCATAGACCTGCCGACTAAACAAAAGCTCTCTAGACGGAGTCTACTTACCTACTTTCAAAATGTATGTAGTATAATTGTCACGATAAATAAACTATTTATATACATATTAAAGTTCTTTTTGATTGACCCCAGTAAAGTGTTACCTAAGTAAGTATGTATGTACTTATTGAGAGTAACTTCTAACAATTATTACATCGGAAATATTACCCGATGAACCTACTAATGGGTAGGTAATAGTCGTTATTATTTATTATTGCTCTGACAAAACCAGACGTAATCAATTATTAATTTATGAGATCATAGGAATGTATGATAGCTACAATAGCAGCAGGTGAATTCAGATATAAACACTAAAAACACTTACAATAAAAATGTTAATTAGATTACGTAATATTAGAACAGACATTGCATAGAAAAACAAAATTCAGATGTAATTAAGTAGATATAATTATCATCGATCATCGTAAACTATTTACCGTCACACGAGTGCAATATTAATAGAATCCAGAACAAACTTGCGAAATAAATCATCTTATTGCAATAATTATAAAAAATACTATCATATAACACATTAGAACTTGCAAACAGTACAGAGGCGCTACCGGGAACAACGATATTCGTAAATTTCGGACGATTGTCTCTGTCACTCTCATGACGCCTTAATTGGAGTAAAAGAGAAAGATGCTCGAAATATACGAACTTCGGTGTTCGCGCTACCGGGCAAGTTACTTTATATTTAATATTTAAGGTCAATGTGGGTAACACCGTCTATCTGGAAAGACCATCTGCCAAACAATTTCCTACATTATCTCATAGGTATTTAGTCAATATGACGGACATCCCTTAAAAATATAGTATGCCGGTCTTACCCACATTGACCTTAATCGTAAATAGCCAGATCAGAAGGTGTTTTATCCTTTAAATGTGTTTTGATTAGAATATAAAATAGATAATCATTTCAGTCAACACCAAGAAGCTTGTCCTTATGAAGTTTGCTTGTATTAAATTTTTATTAGTGGGTATAAGATACTAGTAGGTAATACAAGATACAAGTGGGTGAATATAAGTGAATACTCATCATATGCCCATAATGTTCCTATAAAAAAATGTGACTCCAGCTAGTCATGACTGCCAAATAAATTCAACCCCAATAAGGACCAGTTCGATCTATATATTTAAATAAAAGAGATTACGGAATCTCATAATTAAAATACCAAATTTTAAAAACAGAAATACACCAGGGACGTCATGATTTTAACGCATTTGTTGTAAATAAAATTCATTACAATATGGCTCGGGAGTACGTTTGAATAAATTGTTTATTATTTTAAATACTCGCTTACCTCGCCAGTTAATTAACTGAAAAGCTAATTGAATAAAATTCTCGAAACTCGCGTAAGTATTTTTAGTGTAATTATACAGCGTGTATTTTTATACGGGCGTATATTGTAGATTTATTAGATTATTAATGGACTTCGGGAACCTATTTACATTGATTTTGTTAAAAAATAGGCTATTTTTATTTCATACATAATTATTAAGCACGCAATCCATAATAGTTAATGTAGCGATGCGTCATGTCATGTCAGTATTACTTATGTCAAAATAAGTTGGACTGCGGACATTTCTGCCCGGTCAGACTTTAAAAAAACGTTACAACTATGTTATAACACTGTTTAACAAAATTATTAACATAATACGAGTCGTATTACTTAAAAATACACACTCTATAGGTAACATCGAATTTTTTTTCACGAAACGACAAAACGGGAACTATTTAGCATATGTATCGTAAGACGTATCATAAAAATAAAAGCACAAGATTCTGGTAATAGTCGGGCAAGTTAAGTGTAAGTTGCGGTATATATTTTAGCGCAAGTATAATTTAGCGGGCACCTGATCCGTAATTTGGCTTCATCTAAAAGTCCCGCGGTGACAAGGTGCACAGAGGCTGCGCGCGCGACGGCCGCATTAACTCTACAGTCAATTTATTGATAAACAGGCGTTGAATGTCTCTCGCTTGCCTAGACATTTATCATCGAACCAGTATAAGTGTCATCTTTCAACATGTTTAGTTCTCGCGGGGTTTGAGGCCAGTATTTAACTGGACATCAATTGATTATTTGTGGTTGGTATTAGCAGGTATTAAGTATTGGCTCATGTCTTCTCTTGCGGTAAATGTGTTGGCACTTTCAAAGGTGCCTAGAAAGTTTAATGTTAAGTTTACAACATGAATTAACAAATCGTGTTATTTCTTTCTATTGCGTACACGTCTACATACGTATAAATGTGAATCAAACAAAATAACTGATAAACGCGATTTCATTGTTAAAATTTAAAGGGTTAAGTAATTTTACAGGAAAATTCATTTCGTTTCGGATTAGTACAACACTTCCCCCTGCATGTCCCCATCAAAATTAAAACACTAATCTATTTTACAATCACACTAGATTACAAATTGTATTCATCTTCATTAAAGGGCCTTGCACACTGCCACAATTATTCACGCCAACAATTCCGAGTATATAATATTATATGTTGTTGGTTAATTATGGCCGGTCCCGTTACCGGACAGGTGTTGCGCGCGCACGCGCCTTCGCGCGAGCCACAGTGTTACCACTGTATAGTATGCCTTGGTATCACCGGAGACGAGTTTATGATGACGACAGGAGACTAGCTCTTTAAAAATCTGAAAAGGACTTAGGGTATCAATTTTAGTTTGAAAATACCTCTTTTATACATAGTACTAAGTACTGTTTACTGTTACTTGCCTTTTTGGTAATACGTGTGCGGTTAGTTATTTGAGTAACTGTTAGTAACACACGTTAAGTAGGTTGATATACATATTACACAAAATACCTTCTCCCAAAATGATATAGATGACCCCAATGCCGTGAAGTGTTTGACTACTATTCTGCGTTTATTGAAACATTTTCAGATAGTTAGTACAGATAGTTAAATACATTTACAAATAACATTAATATAGCCACTAAAGTAACTCCATACTACTTCCCACGAATCAAGTAACCTTGTACGGTCATTTACAGTCTTTTATGTATACTTGTCACCTGACACAGTGTTGTCACGCTGTAACTTGGTACCACTAATTGATATTCGGTAACGTGTATTGCACTTATGTTTATTAGCTTACGGATCTTCTGCAAAACCACGAAATGCATCTTATAGCGAGAGTTTATGTTTTAACTTATATTTAATACAATTGCTGACGTCGATATATTGTTATACTGAAAATAGACGTTCGAAGTCTATGTGTTAACAACAATCTTTTTCGGATGACGTGAAAGTACTAAGAACTACGATAGTAATAACATTTGATTTGTAAATGTTTTTATATTATATTATTTACAAATACGTAACGTTTCACCAATTTACCTTCTTGCACTTCTTTTTTAATTTTTATTTATATATGAATAAATAAAGCAATTTCAATGCGTCTGCGTACAATATTAAGCGTTCCAATATTATTGTAAGAAAATGTTACAGTATTTATTTTAATTCATTGTAAACATATGACAAAAACATGTACGTATTTTTATTACAAAATGCAACCGCTGGTTAAGAAATAGTAACAACAAACAAGACATTACGTGCTTTACACGTCGGACTACCGTATTAAAAACTACAAAGATAGAGGTACCTACAAGAAAAGGGTAAATCAGATCATTAATCCAGCCATCTGCAACGTCTTGACATCTGCCTTTTTAACCAACCCTTTGAAGGCAAAAAAGTAAGGGTAGTTTTCTCATGCATGAGGTCTGAGTTAAGAGATAGGTTGAAAAATGGCTTGGGTTGCAGCCAACAGTTATGAAATGCTACTAAAATGTCATATTTTATGTTCTTGTGTCAGGTTATAAATTATTTTATTATCATTCTCACGTTATCATTGACAGGTGCAAGTCTAAACTGAGATTACTTTTAATTAATGGTAATACCGTGCCTCATAGGCCTTTTTTAATCTAGAGTAATGCCTAGCTTAGCTTGTTTTTATTTGGGATTAAAGTACTTATCTCTTTTTGATTCAGGTTACTACAAAGAAACCTGATTGACACGGAATAGTCCTGTTTTATATTTTTTTGAACATATCGATAGGTTGCATTCACAATTTAAAAGATCATAAATCATCAAGATCCCAGATCATGTATTGTATAATTTAGATTACCTATACATACGTATTTGTCATAGCTTAAAATTGTCTATCAAATGCATTACATAGTCACAAATTTCATAATGTGGGTTAACTTCGTTTAAAAGTCATAAATAATGTAATGAAGTAAATTCAATGTCGCGTATTTGACAAGGTTACCCTAAATTACTAGTAGTGGTCTAATTTCACTAGTGAGTCAGCTATTAATACATTTTCCTGTTTGTAATATTAACACAGCCGGACATAACGGAAATACCTGGCTGAAATAGACATTCCTATATCTCTATGTAGCTGTTTCCGAAAAACTCGCAGAATTTGGCAAACAGTCAAGGATACTAAGAAAACTATTACGATTGTAACTTCAGGGAGTAAGAATACATTCAGAACCCAGTTTATTTATTTTATAGGTTAATTTAGACTACTTATAATTTACAACTTTGCATAAAACATGTGCTAAGCTATGTAACTTTGCTGTCAAATGATATGTACTGTTGACGGCAAAGCCATTCACCTATCTAAAATGCTTATATAAGCACTCTTAACTGTAACTTAAAACTGTTTTAGCAGAAACTTATTTCCTCTACTTTAAGATAAGGAAGTCAAAGGATCCCTTAATGTAGCGCTCCACCTGCCTTCTGCGTTAGCCTCTTTTTTGCGGGCAAGGTGTTTCTGTGCTTTTGGATTTTGGCTTGCTCCCGGTTTCAAAGCTAAACACCTTAATATCTTGTTTATGACGGGACATTTCGTAAGGGTCATATGAACAAAAAAATGTGAAGCAGGTTGGACTATTTGTAATCACAATCTGACTACCAAGAAAGGTATTTGTACATGTACGTACCCTATTATTTTCCGTAGAATATCCCTATAAGTAAAATCGCATCAAATGCACATTTGTGCACCTTTTGTGCGTAAGACTTACTCCTATCAATATTCTAATTATAGAACATAATAAGTAGTTAACTTACTTTTTACTGACGCCAATACCTTTTGCAATAGTTTATTAGTAATAGATAGTAATAAATACATAGTAGCAACTGCGCAAAAATTTACGGTATGTAAGTGTCCATATTAATGTGCAGCAAATGCCTACTGACTGCTACACATGCTTAGGCCTCTACAAAAACCACTCCAATGGATCACTTAGGTAAGTTACTATATTAGTTCGGAATAAGCTACTCTACCATTTCAAAAATAAGGTTTTATATCAGTATACAAAAAACTGTCACACGAGCTTCTAAAGTTTATTCGGTTTGACCTTTAAAGTTTATAATTTAAAAAGAAAATAAACATCCGCTTGATTCCCCGCCAAAATCGAAAGTGTAATTGCCCGATTGAATTTCAAAATACGAACGCTGTCAAGATTTAAATGGAACGATCAATTTAAAAACTTTCCCGCCTTTTGTGAGTGCACTGAACTTCCATTGATTTGTTAATGGCCAGTAATAAGTTTATTAATGCATCTGAGAAGATGTTTTGTCTATGCTTGATTATTGATTCAGATCGTTTCTGCGCTGGCGTATCCACGTGGGTTTTTTCTGATGAGAGAATGAGAATGAGAGAATTTAAGGCAATAACGATGCGTGTTTGTATCAAAATGTACTTTTAAGCAATGTGCATGTCTTGTCTATCGATTACCAAGTCAATACACAGTTCCGAGCAAAATATGAGGGATAACTAATTAATAAAATATGAACATAGCATGATTCATTAATTATCATGTATCGTTACAGGTTGCAAAAATATTGAGGTTGTGTATGTAGAGGATCAGAGTGTGTAGAGAATCAATCCAGGACGCGTGATCGATTTGAAGCGTCGCATCGATGCGTACAAGTATGTGTGAAACAGTTACTCTGGAAGAAAGTTGAAGATGCAATCTACATTACAAGTTACTGACAGAGTAAATGCCAACAACATTTTTGACGCCGAAATCGTTAATAAGAATAGTTCGCGTTGCAATATGGCCGCGAGCAGGTGACCAGCGGGCAGCTGCGCGCGCGCCGCATCAAGGTTGCCCCTCCCCTCCCTGCGTGTTTACTTACCCCCTTGATAAGTGTTAGTGATGTTAGTATGAGGGTACTTTTTATGAGCGGGTATAAGATGGTTTTATGTAAATACTCGGACTTGTCTACTTAACAATAATAAATATACGTGTATCGACCTAATCTACCTATCTCATCTTCCGCTATACAAGTGATGTTCAAGCAAACTTTTATACCTCAAGTAAAGAATGGGATCATAATTTAACTTTGCTTAGTCATCAAAAACGCAATATTTCAGCATTTTCTTCAGAAAAAAACGTTACCATAACATATAACAATGTTAACTATTTTTAAGTCTTATTTTGTACTAATTATTCTACCTAATCTGAAGAATCAAAAGGTCTTGACGACCGGTCTGGCCTAGTGGGTAGTGACCCTGCCTATGAAGCCGATGGTCCTGGGTTCGATTCCCAGTCGGGGCATTTATTTGTGTGATGAGCACAGATATTTGTTCCTGAGTCATGGGTGTTTTCTATGTATTTATATGTATCTATCTATTATATATATCGTCGTCTACCTACAACTCAAGCCTTACTGGGCTTACCGTAGGACTAGGTCAATTTGTGTAAGATTGTCCCGAAATATTTATTTAGAAATATTTAAAAGGTCACGGTGAAGCGCAAGTACACTATACGGAGGTCGCGGTTTTGAATCCCAGCTCGTTTCATTGAGGTTTTTCGAAACTTTTCAAAGTTTTTATATACGGAATACTAGTAGGTATTTATTCTACGCTTTTCTGTGAAGGAAACCATTGTGAGGAAACAGGTCTTAAGCCCGACATGGCCTTGTTTTTATTTGGTAGGGCAGTCGCTTTGACAAATAAATGTGTCTATGTGAAATCTTCGTTCAGATCACAGACCGTATCTCCGGGGTCAGATGATAATATTGTAGACTAAAGACTCTTTAAATTTGTCTCATGTTGTGACGTTGAACTATATCTTTTTAAGTGACCACGTGGTCTACTTATTTACTGTATGAAAAAGTGCTCTAAAGCTATAAATTAGCTTGGAACGAGTTCGAAACATGACAAATACATGATGATGCGTAGATAATTCACTATTATGGTTAACCTAAGCCTTCAAGGTATTCGTTAACGTCAGGCGATAGGCACGTGCCATGTGGTACACACGCGCAGCCGATTTCGATGAAAAGTTCGATAAGCGCCCCATTGGGGTTCAAGATCAAGATATTTTAATAACAGATAACATTTACAATCTTGCCCGAACTGAGTAACCCATAGGTTTGTTATTATTTGAGCATGCGTATGTATAGACATGGGTAATGTTAATGATAAGCTGGTATATAGCTCGGCGAGTTAGGAACCATGTTCTGTTCACCCTACCTGACCTCAGGTCACACACTAGCGCACGCCGGCCACGAGCCACGTGGCGGATCGCATTCCTGCGCACGGACTCGATGAAAAGCTAGTTCGTACGAGTACTGAATGACTTGGTGGTGCGCAGATGATCTATAACACTTGACAATCACATGTATATACATATAAGAAGTGTAATAGGGGTAAGAGATATTTAAAGGTATCAAACCTGACAACAATTTCCTGACAAAAGGTTATAAGTTTGAGCTTGCTATACAGGTGATCTCGGGTTCATGAAGCAAGAAAACAAGGAATGACATAGAACTCAAACTTTTTTTTATTACCAAATAGTATAATTAATAGAGTACGTAGCGAGTGCGCATCGTTTAAATTAGGCGCTGGTCTACTCGTAGGGTTTAGTTACTCATAGTAATTGTTCCTAGGCATACAATAATGACGGTTAGGCTTTTCTGAGTATAAAGCTCGCAGGACGAAGACGAGAGGTAAGAGCCGAGTCATGGTGTAGTACGTCTTGGGGTTTCCATGCGGCATGGAGCGCGCGTCGCGTGACCATGCTGACTTAAGAGTGAAGCGGACCTTTCGACGACATCGACACGCCAATTGCTTTAAAACGTCTCGAAGCGCATACAGTTCAGGGTTTGCAATATGTAGCACGCATGTGAGTGCACAGTTGCACACACACGATTTCAGCGAGTTTGAGCTAATTCATTATTATAATCTAGTTATAGGTGCGTAATATATGGATTTGTTGATATTTGGTACCTTGAGTCGGTTCTAAAATAGTACATTTCGATACTAGTGAAAAAAAAATTTTTTTCGACGAGGTTGAACGTTGGATCCCGAGTGAAACGAGGGTGACAATCACCCGAGTCTTAAAGAAGTTTTTACACGAGTATCGAACCTAATTTTTAATAGCAAGTGCCTTAAAAAGTGAAATTTACGCACGCGAAGCGTGCGAAAAGTGCACTTTTTACGCACTAGTTAGGAAAATATTATTTCAAAAAGGCAGCTATGGATGCTCTGTTGCATACGTAGAACGAATCTATTTGGATCAGATGTCCATCGCTATACTTATACTTATATTGCATCAAGTATAAATTCAGTAGAAAACAACATGAAAATCCATACAGATTATGAAATGATCGCGAAACAGAGAGACAGGCTCTACTTTTTTCTACTGATGGTGTATATGTACGTATATACGTATAACTATGTATTTTATTACCTACTGTACCCTAGATACTTATCGCTATTATATATATATTATATGATTTCAAGCCATTAATAATTTATGATGCATATGGTTGAACAGGTTTTTCGAATGAACGTGCAATGATGCCTTTTTAATCAAATCTTATAGGCGTTATAGTTTCAAAACCTACGGTTTACAAATAACCTTACATGTTAGAAAATGTAGCAATATTACTGGGTAATTAAATTAAAAAGTAGACCCTGTCTATAAACTCCAATCGTAATGTCTGACCTGCTCTCGTGTCAGCGGCCGCGGCTAAGCGCCGACTTCCTACTAGTCGTTCTGGCGACTGCTTCGGCTAACGACGTGCCTTATGGGAACGTCCCCCCCTGCCTACCCCCCTCCACGCCAGCAGACAAGGAAACTTACATTAACACTGCCCTTCGCGTCAATTATCACCCATAGAAACGCTTAAGATTTTTTTTGTAAAACCGGCCAAAAGCAAGTCGAGGCTGCTAAGTAGGTATCTAGGTACAATTACGACTGAAAATAGTGCTTTATTTGATAGAGGTTTTTGAAATAACTTATAAATCATTTTCTCCAATATAATTTTCATTACAAATATACAAGTTATTAGTGAAGCTTTAATCATCTACGTGATTTTATATGTAATTATATTATTTTAATATTCAAAGTGATTATTTTCGTTTATTATCTCAAAATAGAAAAAGGTTAATAATACCTATACAACAAACCCCCACATCATACTTATCATGTGGACAGGAGGTATCCGGACGATTTTTTTTTGACGTGATTATTACATTCTTATACCCAGTAAAGAACCCAAAAAATGTATAGGTAGATTATATTTAAACATTGGTTTAATGGTTTACCCATATTTTTGGCAAATGCCTAAGCATTTCATTAAGAGATACTACAGTTTTTTTAAGGAAACGTAAAATTATACGTTAATCATATAGTGATGCACAATTTTGTATAAGCAATCACGAGTTGATACCTTAGGTTAAACGAAATAAGAATAATTTAAAAAATAAAGATATCAAATCATATTTTTACAACGTCGTCAGTGTTGTAGAAAATCATACCATTAACATTTTACGTCGTTTATTGCCAGTTCAATTTAAGGCAAGGTATGCCTGACCTTATTTAATCCATATTCATATTTAAGTAGGTGGTTTTATAGAGATATTAAAGTAAAACAAAAATGCTAATCGAAGAAGTTTTGTATTCTGAACGAAGCAAACGTACATTAAAGTCCGAGGACAGGAGGTATTAAACAAGAATCTATTTATCTGTCGTTATTTGCTGTCCGCCATATTTTTATTACACGTAAAAAACTTATTTAACTGACACTTACAATTGTTAACTGAGAAATGCAAGGCTTTGTTGACATGACTTTTTATTTGTTTCAATTTCATAAAACAAACTATGAAAATGATGGCCGCCGTTATTTTCCCGCAGACATTATGAAGGCACTGTAAACAATGGATAATCAGTAGAAATATTGCGCGTACATCTCAGTTTAGCGTCAAGCGAATACGAGAAAATGTGTCTTTTGTTTTGTTATTGAAAATGAGTTCCTGTTTATGTCATGAACTAGTATTTCTTCTGGGAAATATTCGTAATTAGGCAATAACATATTCTAAAGCTTGAACAAAAGGTTAGTACTTATAAAGTTAACAATTTTTGTAATTAGCATTTACACAGATTACGGTGAACTCACTTGAAGTGATCTAACACTAGCAAACTCAAGTCTTCTTCTACTCAAGCTTAGATTTAAGACTTATTGAATAAAAATAATAATTTATGTTATTACCGCATCTTTCTTACTGATAAATGCAATAGATACAGAGACTTCCGCGAATACTACAAGCTATACAATATGTTGGTCGCAGAAGGACTGGGATTCCCCCCGCGGAAGATAAGATAATTCTAAGAAGAAAGAAGTTAAGAAGACGATTTCAATAAAACTTTCTTAGTATATAAAAAAAATTACACTTCTCGGGTGAAATTGTTTGTTAGGCAATTTTGATCGTGAACCTACTTTGAACAGGTATTAAAATAATAACCGCTTAGAAAACTGTTTCGTTAAACACTGAAGAATAGAAACATGGAACTTTTAAATAAAATCCAATGACTCAATTTATTTATTGGCATGTTATTATTCGTATACGTAAGTTATGGAAATTTTTGTATAAGTGTTATGAACATACTACAGGCTTTATTAGTGCTTGCTATAACTCTGACAGAGCTGGCGTCTAATTTGACAAGCATATTATAAAATGGTCTGTCTGTTAACCTAGTAATTATAAAATGCAAGCGATTACAGATGGAGTGATTGGCAACCATTGACGTCCAAATCAGCGCCCGGTGTGAACCAAATTATAATGTCAGGACGTAATAGCGAAGACAAAAGAGTTTAGATTTATTCATTAGATCATTATTAATCGTGTCTGGTTACTATATTTATGTAAACTAAATACAGTATATCAGGCGATTTATTATCTAAATTATCGACGTACTAGAGCCTTTCTGGCCCTGTAGTTTTTAGTTTAAAACTAAAATAGCGATGCTTCATTTTATTTTAACATGTCGTATAGTGTAGCAGGCATATTACGAAAACAATCGTAGATTTTCTGCTTGTTACAATATGTTTCTAATCCTGCGAAAATCACTAAATATGTTTTAAATATTGTATGCATTTTGACATTGTCAAATGTCAAAATGCATACAATATTTTGACATATGACAATATTTTGAGTCGTGACATTGTATGCATCTGTGCGGTTGTCGATATATTCGGTGATTTATTGCAATGTATGTGATAATACATTGTCATAAAGGATCATAGACAACATAAATTGGCAATACCTACCTATACAAAATCGCGTGCCCTTAATTCCGGCAAATGCTCTAATGTCATCTACCGCTAGTTCTATTGAGTACTAATTGTATTGAGATTTGTGCCACATAGTACCAAAATCAGAAGAACAGGCTGATTTTGCCAAGTGTTCTATAATCCTTGATTTCTAGTTAACACTTCTCTGTGCGATAGTCGCCTTTGAATCGACCTCGCGCACAAAACGGATAAAAAGATGGAACAATTAGATAGTGTCAGTCTAGCATTGTGGATGCACTTTTGTGTGTAAACACCTTTATTGGGAACAAAGCTGTTTTGACAGGCAGATGTTCGTATTGATGTCTGTGTTTATATTACAAAGATAAGATTGCCTGACATGTGTGCAACTCGATTTACTATACTGTTTTATGAAACATGTCTAAAGTACCTACTCCTGACCTACGACTCGTACCGACAACGTTAACTGAGTTATGACCTATAAAATCAATATGGTTTGAAAAATAATTACATCGATATGCCACAATGTTTAGGGATGTAAAGATGTCACTGAACAGAGATATATACATATATGGGGATACAATTTCTCGCTAAACTACGTCCAAGTGTACTTAGATGATTAAATACTTAAAACAACATTTATGGATTAGGTAATATCTGTCTAGTATTTTTATGAGCGCTGAATACTATGAAGAATTCCTATTTACACATTGGGTAATAAAATGTACGTCATCACATTCTACCGCCGTTTGTCCGGCGTCGATTGTTTCAGCTGTTTACAAACATGGCGTCGCTGACGTCGCCCGTGACGTCACCGCGTTCGGACAAATGCTTCTGAATTTATGTCGCTTAGCGAGCCTTCGCATAATCAGACGAGTGACATCGCATTGCACACAGTTTTAAGGACACTCGAGAGTAGCTTAATACTGCGTAGCAGAGGCAAGCATTCGCGTGTGTACAGAAACCTACTGGAATATCAGCTAAGAACGGCGCGTGCGCTGCTGAAGGATTTACGTTTACGATGTGCTCATGTGTTTTTGTTTCTTGTTCAGCTTTTAACGAATTTGGCGAGATGATGACTGAATAAACAGTTCATTTGGGACTGATATTCCACTAAATTTCTATTGAGTTTGCATTATAATTTATTAAACGATATTAGTTTAAAACTACACTACATAGGTATGCAATATATGTTATTCATGTACAGTAAGCATCAAATAGTTTGAAGCAACCAATGTAGTCAAATACTTATTTGCATAGCAGTAAGAATGTGTCAAGATATATTTGGCCACTTTTATTGTTGCTAACTATATGACAGGCTGTAACGGTCAAGAACTTTTATTAGCACGAATTTTCTGTGAAAAAGCAAAAACGGTCAATTTTAACGGATGTGTGTATACTTAAAACAATGAAGTATACGCTCTGTTGCCACCAACCACCATGCACCAGAGTACTATTAAACACAATCATAAAAAACACATTTAGTCATAATTCGTAAAGGTTAACATAATATATATAAATTGCAAATGCTAAATTAGTAATAACTTCTAAATACGTTAAAACTTAGGGGTCAGTATATATTTTTTACTTGAAAGGTCACACCAGTCGTTTTCGTCCTGAATCGCATCATATAAGTCCCATATGTAATTTAAACTTGTCATAACATTGATAGAGGGGCGTTACATCTTTAAATAACGACAACGATTTCATTCTTTTTCTAAATTCATGAACACGGTTAAGTAATACTGCGTATAATTTTAGTCGGTTTTTTTTAAATTAAATTAAAATTTATAAAAAAACGTTTCTTCATTTTATGAAGATTTTAATGTTTTTAAAATAATATTACATAAATCAATCCAGGCCTATAATAAGTTCGTACTGTCATTACCATACCTCGAACAAATCATGCGGATGACGTAAAAATGACGTAGCTAATTTTGCACACAGGATGATGTCTGTATTGCAACATCCGTATGACATATTGCACGAATTAACAGATTAACTGCATATAATTTCAAGATATCTATACAGAATTATCTAAATGATAGGATGATGTACTTAGTGAATAAAATAAATGCTACGAGATTTGTTTACGTAAGTACAATAATTGATAATAAAAGTCAATATGTTATTAAAAATAATTTATTGACATGACATCATGTACAAAACTATTACTCCAACAAGTCTATAATTGTTATTATTCTTTTAAGTCTTTTGAAAAAATTGTAAAGAAAAATCTAAATAATTACGAAGTCACTTTATTGTTCAACTGAATGACAATGTCAGTCAAAGATGTTATGTACCTACTCGGCTCATGTCAAGTGGCGATGTCGTTTTATTAAAGAGGTTGATAATTGATAAGTAGTAATTTATTTATTTATTTATTTATTTATTTATTAGGCTCACAAAACAAATATATATAATTGTTTATGAAAATATTTTTGAAATCATCCTATGAGTGGTTTGACGTCATCCGCATGATTTGTTCGAGGTATGGTCATTACTAAGTACTGACGACGAATTTAGAAAAAGATACAGATTTTTGTGATAGACGTAAACGTTGTTTTATTTCGGATTTTCGGTTAGACGAAGTTAGGTTTTCTTTTTAACCATCTTTGTCTTTTTTCATCTATTTATACGCGTGTGTATAACAAAATAATATAAATAATACATGACAAAAAAATACCGTAATGTCGGGCTAGTTTAAACCCTACAAGGTGGTCTACCCGTGAAAATCTATTTAATCTAATTAATAAGTTTAATATAATATATAATTTCACAACATAATTTGCGTTTTTTTTATTTTATTTACCAATTCAATAAAATAGGTGTACGCAATATCTGTTACGGCATAGAAGATATGAGATCAATTAATCAAAACAAAAGTGAACCTACCAATTTGAAATGCTTATTCCAATTAGCCTTTGAAGAGTCTAATACCAAAACCTGTATTATTTCGTGTTATACAATAAGTGCGCGCTTATTATTTTTTTGTCTTTTGCTAACCGGTCGTATACTAATGTCTACACCTGGACCTCTTACTCTGGTTAAAAACACAGCTGGTAAGATCTTAATGTCAAACAACATAAGGTTTTAATAGAATGGAAACTGTTGAACGACAAAAATTACATCATTGATGCTGTGGTTGTAACACATGTTATTTATTTGTAACATGTTTGCTATAGAATTTGTCTTTACAACCGGGAGTTCCCAGTTTTAAGAGTCCAGCGTCCAATGTGACCAGCAAACAGATATAATGATACATACATTTTCAAGCAAATAAGATGAAAAGGTTACCCATTTAATTAAAGTTAACATGACTGGTATATAGTATTCTACTATATTGAGCGAAATGATTGTCTCACATGGAAAATAATATACTATATTGATTAAGTACATTTAGGTACCTACATTTCAAAGAATTATGAGATATCGATCTCATAATGAAAATAAACTTAACAATGCTTCTGAGTCATAAGCACCTTATATAGGTTTTAAAAATGTTTTTGACGTACGTATGTTCCAGATATTATTTTTATGTTATACTAACTAAAACAGTCTAAATAAGTCGTGCGCATGATCCAGCGATTAGATCAGAGCATTTAATTTTAGTTTTTGCCGTCTGTCACTGCAGACTTTAATTATACGTTATGCGTCTAGACCTAGCTTCGTAAAATTTAAGATTGAGGATGCAAACTTTAAGTCATTGCATTAATGACTATATTAGAATGGCAATGAGTGACTATGAACCCAGTATAGACCGCCTGGCAGACAGTGGGAGATGTAGGTCGCTTGAAGGATCAGTATTGTTTTTATACAGCGATGAGTAGATATGTTGTATTGATCTCGTAGTGTTTGCATAGTTACACTAGTAATAGTATGATCAAAATAAAAAAGATTTTTATTTTTCACTTAAATGCACTAATGCATTGATTATATACTGGTCTACATGTGTTAATGATAACTCAGAAATAATTGAAAAAAATAAAACTTTATTACTTCAGTCCTTCAGCTGAAATGTATTTGAAACACTTCAAGTGTTTACTCCAAAATATGACACGCACGCAACTAAAAGCCCCCAGTTCAAATCCTGACAATAAAATTATTTGTATGTTAATAAGGAAATATAATTTATGTATTTACATATTTATTAGCAAGACACATCGGATTCTCCACCGGATTTGTATCGGATACATCCAATCACATTAACCGACAAACATCGACGGTTTTGCTCGTCAGACATGTTCGCCAGACAAATATACGGCTAGCTAATCGCTTCAACCAACGGCTGTTTATATATTAGGTAGTGTTCAAACCAGATATTTTGACCATCCTGTTAATCTGCTTAATAGCTTAGTATGTTTATTGGAAGCGACTGTTCGTTGTACGTATCGTACGTGTATCGGTGCAGGTGTGGCACACAAGTCACCTGTTGGTTTGATTTGATACTGCAGCTCATTGCTTTTATATTTACAACATAGTAGATAACTAGGCATCAAATTATAGCCGGTTGATTATCGATATTTAAAATTTACTTATGATTACAATACGCAGATACGTTTTTTTTATTTGTAGTGCAATGACAGGTCATTGTAATTACTTTTTGGACGTTAATCTCTAGACGTAGTTGGCTGTGGCTTTAAAAAGGAACGAAGGGAACGAATGAAAAATATAAATAAGTTACTAATTCGGATGTCGGAGTCTTCTTGTCGATATTGGCGGAACCTTTGTCCAAATCTGCAATATTTGTTATAACTGACCGATTTGCTTTCGTATTTTATTTATGTACTGTATAATTATGATGCTATAGTGGCCTAACGAAGCCAAAATGATCTTAAAAACAAAATGTCCTAACCAAAACAAATAAAATATAAAATAAAAAAAGTTACTAATTATAAATGAGTATGCGATTAGGTACTTAGTTTTTTTTTTTTTTTTATAAAAGACTGACCAGCGTTTGACCTCAGTCGCACCTGATGGAAAGTGACGACGAGGTCGAGGGTGTAGCACGCTGGTTCAGTAACAGCCTATTCACTCTTGCCTTGAAAAGACTCAAATTATATCTTACCGGGAATACAGACGAAGGGAGCGAATTCCATTCCTTAGCAGTCCGCATTAGAAAGGTAGAAGCGAATCGCTTCGTGCGAATGAATGGAATATTCACAACGTAAGGATGAAACCGCTCCCCTCGTCTGGACGTCCGGTGGAGGAACGGAGATGGCGGAATTAAATCGTGCAGTTCCTGTGCACACTCTCCAAAATGTATCCTGTAAAACACAGACAAACTAGCAACCCTGCGACGGTGCTCAAGGCTTTGTAACCTTATACTCAGTAATTCAGGATCGCCAATGAGTCTGCGAGCACGGTGCTCTATTGAATCCAAAGCGGCCAGCTGATACTTGGCAGACCTGTCAAAGATGGCAACAGTACTCCATGCACGATCGAACCTGAGCTTGGTAAAGTGTTAGAAGCTGTTCCGGCGTGAAGTACCGCTTCACCCTGTGTAAGACCCCAAGTTTTTTAGCAGCGGATTTCGCTTTGGCCTCAATAGTGGCACCGAAGTTCAGCTTAGTAGTTAATTTCAGCCCAAGTAGTTCTGAGGTGGTCCGGAATTGCTAATGTAACATTATGGAAAGCAGGAGCCAAGTTAAAAGGGCTCTTTTGGCTGTGAATAAACACGCCTGTGTCTTGGAAGCGTTAAACCTGACCAAGTTGGCTTCGCCCCACTCGTCAACGGCCTTCAAGGTCAGGTTCGTTCGCTCAACCAAAGCTTCCCTAAAGGACTGGTCTCTCCACTAGTAGTTTGGGCCTCAGGAATATCTCTCAGTCACCGTGCTGTCGTCTGCATACCCAAAGATACCGGGCTTTAGCAAATCGTTTATATGCAGCAAAAAGAGGGTAGCTGAAAGAACTGAACCCTGAGGCACTCTGGCATTAATTGCAACGCGATCCGATGAGCAACCATCCACTACGACCCTAATAGATCGCTGCCTCAGGAAATCAGAAATCCAAGAGCACAAACCAGCAGAGATTCCGTGCGCAGAGAGCTTGCCCAGAAGGCCGTCATGCCAAACCCTATCAAAGGCCTTGGAAATGTCGAGAGACACGGCGAGAGCTTCGCCGCGTTTCTCGATGGCCTCGCTCCAAATGTGGGTAGCGTACACTAGAAGGTCCCCAGTAGACCGCTTTCGGCGGAAGCCGTATTGCCGGTCGCTAAGGAGATCGTTACCTTCAAGATACGTAAGGAGCTTGTTGTTCAATACACGTTCCATAATCTTGCAGAGTATGGAAGTGATTGCCTTGATGAGTACGCACGGCTACCCTTCTTAGGCACAGGCTGCACGTTAGCAGGCTTCCACGCTTCGGAACTTTTCTCGTCTTTAGGGAAAGTCAAAACAGGCGCATCAAAACAGGAGACAACTCAGGGGCACACGTTTTTAAAACGATTGCTGGGATACCGTCGGGACCACTAGCCATTCACATTTAGACAGCGTAGTGACTTCAGTACTTCCCTTTAGTGAAGACGCACCTCTGGCATTGATTGATACTTCGCAGCAGGGCAAAGAGGGAGGCATGGCACTACCAGCGTCATAATGTGAATTTAATCCCAAATACAGAGGCAAACATTCGCCTTCTCTTCCGCAGTGTGGGCCAGTGAACCATCCGGTTTCAGCAGTGGAGGTAGTGATGGGCGACAGAAATTCAACTCGGCCGATTTCGCGAGAGACCAACACGCTTTGCTCCCAGGTGGGTATGCGGCAAGTTTGGCTCCGACACGACGAACATGGAGTAATCGAGCTTTCTGCATGACCTTCTTGCAGAACTTCTGGCTTTGCTTATAGGACTGTTTCTTTACGTGTACATCCGGAGCTTTACAACTACGAGCATCAACCCATGATAAATACGCCACGTGCTTAAGCGCTTCCGCCTGAGCACACTCAGCATTAAACCACGGGCGAGCTGCGCCACCAACAGCTACGTCGGAGTAGGGGATGTAATATTCCATACCCCGACGCAACACATCAGTGACAGCTGCTGCACAGCTCGACGGATCATCACTATTGAAACAGGTTGGTAGCCAAGGATATGATGCAAAGAAATGCCGCATCTCATCCCAATCTGCTGACTTGTATCGCCACACACGGCGCATGCCCTTCGGGCTAAGGACAGGAGGTGAGTGGTGCGCCACAGATTTCACCAGACAGTGGTCAGAAGTTCCCAACGGGGATGACACTGACACGTTGTATCTGTCCGGATCGGTAGTCAACAGAAGGTCCAGGCAATTAGGCGTGTGACTCGCAACATCCGGAATGCGGGTGGGTTGGTCGACCAGCTGAGAGAGATCCAGCGATAACGCAAACTTGCGTGCCTCTCTCCCTGCATGGTCAGTGAACTGGTATGGGCACAGCCACTCCTCGTGATGAGCGTTAAAGTCCCCCAGAAAAACCAATTGGCACTACCGTTGCTGAGCCACACCCGCCGCATCACTAAGTTGTTCAAAGAGCCTGGTTGTCTCCTGGTCACCGCTGTGCGAACGGTAAACCACGGCGTAAACAATTTGTTCAACGCCGAGGTCCACCAGAAGCCATAAAGAGGAAAGGTTACGGTCCTCAAGGTTACGGAGACGCCGATAACAGATGTCATCGCGAATATACACGCACACGCCAGCCTTCTGCACAAAAGAGTGCTCCAGGGCATATCCCGGGTAGTGCAGATACGACGCGTCCATGGGACATCTGATCTGCGTCTCGTGGGTGCAGAGCAAGTGGGGGGCTTCTCAGTCTCGAGATGGTGGTGGACTGGCACGAGATTAGAGTGCAAGCCCGGATGTTCTGAGAGGTGCACTTCTAAAGGAGAGGATGTGCTTCCGCTGTGAACACTTGCTCGATTTTTGACTTTAGCCATATATTTAAGTGTGAATAGGCGGGGAAGGCGGCAGTTGAACAGGTGCAAAGCTGCTCACCCAGCAGCACACAAACAGTCTGCCACACATTGGAGGCCTGGTCTGGAGATGCAGGGACGTGAACCCCCCCCTGAAGACAGCTGTCGGGTCCTCTCTCCGGTCGCAAACCGGCACTACAGCACATCTCCGGGATTTTTCACAGTTGGCGGGGCAGCCTTCGGGGTTAGCTAAGTCCCTACTTGGGCCCCTCAAATCACCTGCGGTCGGCCAGCGGAGAACCGTGCTTCGGATCCCGCTACCCTCCGCGACCAGGCATCCGGTGCAACAAACAGATGGTACTGAAACCGGCTTGCAAGCAGAGCAATACCGTTCAGACCCGCCTTCCCAAAAATGGCTGCTACTGTCTTCATGCCGGAACATGATCCGAAGATCATTTAGCGACATGGCTTAGACAGCAGGGTGGTGACAAGCCGCGGCTATAAAGCCTACCACCAGAGAGTGCTGGTCATTTGGCGCTACCCAGGGGACACGTGTGGGTATCTAGAGCTAAAGCCCACGGACGCGACAACAGCTTTATCCCCCAAAAAGTTTAGTAGTTTTAGTTCTTTTTAAAATTATGTAATAAATAGTAAAATCATAGAATTCTAAAAATAATTTGACACAAACGACTGCTATGAATGTCAATCATGGCCATTCCCTTTTTCTACACGCTATTGTAATACTTTAAATGACCATAAATAATATATTTAACTTTTAGTACGTAACACAATACGCTCAATAGTTTTTGATTGATAACTGAAAACTTCGTCTTACAATTCCCCCTCGATTCAGCGACAGAAATGATATGTAAGCAATTAATAAATGTTTTATCCGCAACCCTATTCCTCAAGACTTAAAGCTCATATTAAAATAGCGAACATAATCGTTGTCCATTGTACGTTCCTTTAAGCTTTCCCAAATATCATATTTTACGGATTTGGTTCCGTTACGGATTAAGTGCAATAAAGTTTTGTTGCAAAAATATCCCCGATCCGCGAATATTTAACGATATATCTACAATATTGCAGATGTTAATACGATTATGTTTAATGGATGGTCTACTACCGACATTTTTATAGTGATAGTAGTAAACATCGAATGTATGAAGGTGCCTGTAAAGTTTTATGATTGAGGAGCATCTGTCAAGCAATTTGTATCACTCCGATTGTAATCAACGAGACCACTGCTCATTTTATTTAATGCTTCGCATTTTGACAATAATGGCGAATATTCAGCGTATCAACAGAAACTCGTTTTCCTATAGTCACTAACACTTACACAATGATAGGCCTATTTGTAATGTACCTAGTTAAATACCTAGTATTGATGTCGATTGGCATACCTTACGTAATAGGTACCTATACTTATAACTTTAATTAATGTTAGATTATTCAAAAAAATATCCATTTGAATGTTTTCCCTCTTGTGTTAATATGTGCCGTATAACTTATAAGCTAACATCTCAACTAATGAAAAACGAATATAAACCGATCAATGACAGCCATGACTCTTCTACATGTCTATGGTGTGGTGGGCACGGCAGTGTTTAGCAACTTTTATTGTTCTTGGCATTCAAAATTAACAAAGTAACACTCCAATATCTTCAAAAGGTCTCATTACATAGGTATATTTTATTGTATCGCTTTTACCTTTTGATGGCTTCTCATAAAAATTAACTATGAATGGAACAGTTGTATTTACCTACTATTTTCATAACCCACAATTAATAAAGTATCGGGCCTCAACGAGAACAATAATCTAATCGTTAACTCAACTGATAGAGTAATCTACTGACGGTGAAAGCGCGAAGCTCAAATGCTTAATTGTCATGTTAATCCGTGGCTAATTCTCAACCGATGCCTGTCCAATATAAAGAGGCCTTATTCTGGCATAAGCTACAAATGCATTCTAGTTTTGATCCCGTAGTTTTCGTGTCCTTATATGATACAACAGGAAAAACATGGCAAAGAGATGAGTTTTAGAGTAGCTAAATAGATTTAAAATTCAATAGGTACCGAATTTCAACGTGCCCGGGTGTTGTCTTGAAATTAAATTGTGACCAGAAACAACCGGAGGATGGATAGCAGCGTCCTTTGGATCAGTGGAACACACTGCGATCGTCAACCCGCCTACCAAGCGTGGCGATTGTGGCATCAAACCCACCTGCTTAGAGATCGCTCCCTGTTTATAGAAATTTCATTGTAAAATTCTATATCGTAAACAGAGGATGTGATGCTTGTGCCCATGATGTCTTTAAAAAAAAGAGATAAAAGATCTTTATTTTTCAATTTAGGTACATCACATGCACTTATGAACGTCTTTGAAGTTTTTCAGAATAAGCTGCAGATTCGAATGTCAATATTAGAGGTCATGAGGTCGAGAAGGTTTTGTATTTTATTGGAGGGGAATTTATTGGTATTGTAACGAATCTAACATTGCGTTTACGAGTATAATGTATATTTTTATATATGATGCATGTTTATTTATGAGACAAAAGGAAAGAGATAATTTGAGTGAATTTTGTTGATGGCTTTGCCAAAATATAATTAGATGGCCTTGTACAGATAATATCTTTCACTTTAAATGCTATTTTTTTATTTAAAACGTATGTAACCTAAACGTAGAAACGCGCATAATGGTAAATATGACAGGTCATTGTAATTAAGACAAAAATTACAACTAATTTGTGACACAGTGAGTGACTTGAGTGAGTATTACTCTAAAACTAGTATAAAATTATAAACTGTCAGGCTTTCATAATAAGAACTTTATAAAGTGCAATAAAATTGTAGCATTCTTCCATCAAACAAACTTGTCTAGTTTAATAAAATCATAAAATCACGTAGCAGCCGATGCAACTATAAGTTGGAGCTAGGTTACTTAAGACTGAAATTACATTATATGTTATTCTTTACTTACGATCTATCGACCATTACCATGATAACTACCGAAAATTAAACTCTAATGCGTTTGAAATAAGAGTGGTAATAAGTGGAGGAACAATTTTAGAAAAACGCATGCCGACGTCAAAACCAACGTGAGAAACAATTCTCCGTAATAAAAATGTCACAGCAATCCGTTAAGCGTTTGAGGGACGCACTATTTTGTCCATCAGTTAACTGTGCGAGAACTCTGCACTCATCGAACAAGGGTTATTTTTGTTTAACCCAGATGTTCTATCCAAGATGAGATACTCTCGCTATGTGTTTATTGCGATTGACTATTGTAATAGGTATCTATTTTGTATTAATGCTTAGTAATTTAGTATTGAATGAATACTCAGTAATGTTTTTATACGTAGCGTCTTTTTCGATACAGGATGTCTTTATGATTTAAAAAGGTATGACTGTGCTCATCCTATTTTATGTACATAGATTTTATGAGTATAACCCTTTCTCTTAGATTGTTTACTATACGTTAATAAGATATGATACAACAAGCGGTATGTCAAGAATAATTTATTACAATTTTTTATTCAATTAAGATCATTTTAAACACATGCCCTATATTTTAGACGACAAAGGAAACATTTTTGGGGAATCTTACACAAATCGACCTAGCTATTATGCACTTTCAAACAATCTGCATACTTACCAAATTTTATCTTCAAGGGTTTAGCGATTTCAGCGTAAATAGGTTATATAGACCTATATTCCGATTTATAATATGCGTTATTAACTGCACACTCGGCACGGGTGCAATGTAAAAAATTAACTATAACACCTTCCTATCGATCTATTTATGAAAACCGCATCAAAATCCGATGCGAAGTTCAACAATACAGAAAGAGATCAAGGGAGTTTTATACCAGCTATGTGGTAGGTACTTACTCGTAGATGTTCAAATGATAGGTCCAAGTGCCGTACGGGGAGCAGCCCTCGCCGCGATTTAATGCGCGCCGTCATTACAGATGAGATACGCACTAATTTGCCTGACAACGCATTCCTTGGGACACCTACTGTGAAAAATGCGCGCAAAATGTGGAATAATTCACTTATAATGAGAAAAAAGGACATCATTCGACAGTTTTTGCTACCATCAATAACGTTGCTCGTGGTATTTTTTGTGTAGTTGTAACTAATTTTGAAATAGCATATATTTTACTATATGATTATTAAGTAATAAAGTAAAAATTCGAGATGTCACATAGAAAAAGATAAACCAAAGCCTGTAGATAACAAAACCGTTAATCTGTTGTGAGCATTAGAGTGCTTAAATTCGTAAGTATAGTTAGATAAATTACTATAAAGTAAATTGCCTTAACTGTTTGACAAGTATGTAAATCTCTGTAAAAATTCTCCAGGATTTAAGAACTTATATTGTAAGCCAATGTCTGCAACAATTGTAAAAACGCAAAAAAAAAACAAATTACCCAAAAATACTAATAGGCGAAATAAACAACGCCGCACTACAATCAGTCAAATAAAAATTAATCAAATTAAAAAATGCCCCATTACGGGACTATTACCTATTTGTCGATATCGATTTCCTGTCCTCTGTCCCGTACCCATAATAACCTCTTGATTTATTGCATAATTTGTCCTCTATACTAATTGATCAATTTAGTGCGAAAATTGCCCAATTTCGTGTACTCTGAACAAGCCAACCGTGTAATTTTAAATAGTTAAGGCAGTACACTTTGAAGCGTTTTTTCGCAGGTTTCACAGGCTGGTGGGACCTAACTGTTCCGTTGTGAATAATAAGTGTTAGTCTTCATTCAGTTTTTTTTTGAGAAATGCATTCTCTTATGTTTTTGTAGTTTTGACGTTTGTGTTATTTTTATTGTATTTATACAATAACGATATGTGGATTATTTTATTAATTTAAAAACCACGGGCAATATCAAAAAAATACATGGTTGTTCTTACATTTTTTACTAGAGTAAGTTATTGCCAGTACATTTGCTCTGTGATTATAAATAAGATTGCATCAACTGCATAGGGTTTCGTGGTCGAACCCGATAAATCGACATAATATTTTATTGAACTAACAATCTTACTTAATTCACGTTTAGTTTTAAATTCAAAATCCAATTTACTCGACTTATCGGGTTTGACCACCAAACTCTCGTATTATTAATAAAACCAAATAGCTTTACTTACATACACAAATATTATATAATATACGTTTCAGATAGTTCGGATGCAGCAGAAGAAAAAAAAACAAAGATATCCTTTCCTTTACAGATCATTAATAAGTTCGGAAGAATTCAAGAGCGTTGTGTTCCACTCGGTTCTGCCCCAAATGTCAATTAGAAACATGTAGCACAAAATCCGCGGCAACAACTTCCACAGCACCGCGTCATTGTTCTGACATGCGTTAAAATTACCCATAAAATACCAGTTACAACACAAGACATTAACTAGGAATTAAACGGTTTCAAAAACGGAACACCAATTAAAAGTGTGAATGTTCCAATTGCAAAACAATGTCAATGCATTCCCAAACTGCACGCGAGCGGCGAATCAATCACGTCGAACCGTGAAAACCGATATTTTGAAATCGGTTTTCTAGAACAAAAGCGACTTTAACAGCAGATGCGGGATGATTTATTGTCAACTTTTTAATGGATTTCCGAAATATTTCCTAAATTTTTTAGTAAAAAAATCAAGACATGTGCGACTGTCGTTCGAGTATCTAGTTAGTAACGGTCTTGATACTTTGATACTCCAAAATTGGTGCAGTAAAGATGAGTAGATGTGTAGCATAACATAGACAATTATAATATTAGATTCAGCGAGTCCTGTCCACTTTAAAAAAGTAGGAGGTGACATAGATTTCACTTTTATTTATATGACAATGTAAATACATTGCATAAATTGTTGATCTATGTCGAACTTTTAGCATAATCAGGTTATGATTTCTGTGAATCAACAGCTACTCCGATCGCTAACCCACCTGCCAATCATGGTGAATATGGTGAATCTCCCACAAGATGATACAAGTGATATTGGGGAAGGACGACGATACAGGGGACTTCTTACGTTGAAATGATGTCGATGATGATCAGTTAAGTTAAATACTTAGAGTAAAGCACTTATGACAGTTTACGCCATATAATTACATTAAGTTTTTCTACATATTAAAATGTTTCATCTATCATCAGTTTTTGTAAATAAATTGTCATCTACCAGTTCAAGTATCAAGGGTGGGTGAGCAAGGGTGTGTTGTACGGGCATATGCTCGTTTTTTAGCAGCTCCGATAGGTTTCAGTGCTCCGGGCCGATAACGGCCGGGCACGCGAATCCGACCCCGGCCCGCATGGCGTGCTTAGCTTACCTGAAACCGACTTTTTTACAAGTTTTTTTTTTTTAATTTTGTGTTCATTTATCTAAAGATAAATGAACACAAAATTAATGCACAAATCAAAAGCGTAAGTTGCCAAAAACTGCCAAACATTACGCGGAATTTATCTATACTCTCGTTGACAGTAGGTAAAATATTACATAAGTGGTAATGGTACGCCTACAATTTTTTACACATAACTAACACTACGATGCTTGTATAAGTACGTATAATAGTAATAAGGTCAGATTTTGAAGGATTTCTCATGAATAATACTTAGTATATTCACTTACTTATTTTTTTCTATTTATATATCACCAAATTTGTCCACAATCACACATTGAAATGGTATGTTAGTCAAATACTTGACTTTATTATTAATACACTCAATTACCTATGAGTAGATCTTGCTAAAGAAGTTGTAATCGATATTTTTTATGCATATTGCTATTCTATGTAGTGGTATTGCGTGTTTATAGGCATTCTACATTTGAAATTTCCTTTTCACCTCACTCGCTCGGAAAACCTTAGTTTATAGCGCGAAATCTGCGTGGAATAGCTTATTTTATCCGCTAGCGTGGAAAAGTCATTCGAATTTCGAAGCCGATTGTTGTAATTCTCTGTGGTGCAAATAACTTTTTTTTTAATATAAAACTCCTTCAACGCGTGACTGACGCCGCTACCGCGAAAAACGATGTTCGTAAATTTCGGACTAACGTCTCTGTCACTCTCATCGGAGTAAAAGAGAAAGATGCTCGCAATATACGAACTTCGATGTTCGCGGTACCGAGCCTGAGTTCATATTAACCATAGATAATAACCAATCAGAAACATGATATGATTACAGATTTTTAACTTCTTTATTTTTACCTACACTTTATTTAATGTCAAATTGGTTTTATTGTAAATACTAGTTAATAGTATTTCTGTTATAGTATTTATGTAATTTACATATTTTGGCTAATAATCGATTAAATAAAACACAATTATATTGTTTATTTGATAAAGAAATTGACATGTACTTAATATTGTAATATCTGAACGCAACCGAAAAAAAAGGAAATTTAAAAAGTTTTAAGTTATCACAATTCACGTAATCGCAAATTTGTCGGATTTGTCCTGTGCTAAGCTCTATGAACTCAATGTTTGAACTATAAAAATGTGTGGTTCTAGCAGCGATGCCGATATGATTTCCCTGAAAAATCGCGCGATATGTTTCTTTTATTGTTTTTCTTGCCGCTCGAATTTTCGAAGCCTGAAGTGTTGCCTCGCTGTAGTGAGGTGAAAAGATGTGTGTTCCGCATGGCTGCAAAATTATTTGGCGTCTCGTGTCTTGAAAGCCTCGCTACGCTCAGGAATCTATCTTTGAACCATTCGCTTCGCTCATGGTTCAATCATAGCTTCCTTCGCTTGCTCTGCTTTCAATTTCAACACTAACGCCAAATAACCACTTTGCAGCCTTGCATAACAAATAACTATTTCCCCTCACTAGCTCGTAAAGCGCTTGTTTATCCTTTAGTACGAGAGGGTAAAAACGCATTTTATCCACTAGTGATTAAAGTAAGTTGACTTCTCATAGCTCTAATTGCTATGGTTTTAAAGTCTAAATTCGCGAAGTACAGCTTACTTGCCCCCGCGGCGGCGGGCGGTAACTCGCACACGCACCGAGTTGGAAATCGAATTAGAACATTCGAAAATCGTACTGGCCACCACAAGCTGACCAAGCTAAAGGCACCTTTTGTAAAAATGTTGAATGTATCTAAACGCAAAGAAAAAGTCAATGCGATTTCAATACGTTTTTTTGCATGTTTCACTTTCCTCGCTGTAGTGAGGGGAAAAGTTTTGTGCTACACACGGGTGCAATTGTAATTAAATTCTCGTGTATTGAAACACTCGCTACGCTCAGGATTCTATTTTAAAACCACTCGCTTTGCTCGTGGTTAAACTATAGAATCCATTCGCTTGCTCGAGTTTCAATCCCACATTCGCAGTTAAAATACAATTTTGCACCCTTGTATAACAAATAACTATCCCGTACAACCACTACAAATGCAATTCGACGCTCTCGCTAATTTATCTATACTCTCGTTGACAATTAGGTTCAACTTAGTCTTACATATTTGTCTATAATTATAGGTATTATTAAAAAAACCTTTTAGTTAATCAGTATACTACATATTCCTATGTCTGGTATAATTCTTCGCCTGTATTTTGTTTACAAACAGTATAAAACAAGAACTATAAGTTCCCACTTTTAATGTGAATTTAATGAACTAGAAATGTACAAAAGGATTAAAAATCTCAAGATACCTACTATTATTAAATTCTTTCAGAAATTGCAATTTCATTCATAAACTTTTTGAAATTCATTGCAATTTACTCTTGACCTCTGTCATTGCATAGCGGATAAGCTTTTCGATTTAAAATTTAAATGGAGTGTACAGGAGAATAGTTCAAATTAAAAAGGTCGGATATAAACTTGTACGGGGGCGGGGCATGTGTTTGAAATACAAATATTGTCTACAATCAAAGAGATTCAAGTCACTTAATAAATTCTTTTAATTGTGACTTCTATGCATTCTTGTTAAGGTCTATTCTTGCATTACACTCTTTGGATTTACTGCATTTTACCTCACTAAGTGGCAAATATGGAACTCATTCAGAATGGTACTTCCGATTCTTCCTTTAGAATCAGAGTTCTTTTAATGCACATGTGACGGTACACGTGCTATTTGAATGCTTTTTTCTAATTCTGAGTTTTTACGAACGTTAATATAATGAAGACATGGTGTTTATTACAATTCAGAAGCCACTTAAGTTTTATTGTTACTCGTTGTTTGTATGTACTTACAATTTCTTAACACTAGTGCATAAGGCAGGCATCTTTCATAATTATGTGTTTGTATTGAAACCATATATTAAAATACCGACGTCTAATATAAGGCAAAACTTGTCTAATATATGTAAATATGAATTATATGCATGCAGCCATGCACCTTTAATTAAACGTAAATACCTGCCATGAATTAAAAAATACAACATAAACATTCTAGCCAGCTGGCCAAAATCCACTCTATAACGTAATTTGAATCCAACTTGTTCTAATCACCGGCTGAATACTTGTGACTGTGCACTTGGTTTAGAAAAAAACCGGCAATGGCTGCACTTCCTCTTAATACAGCTGCTCTTACCACGTGCTATACGGGACCACACAAAAAGTTTGTGTGTTTTTTGATAATTTTGATGATAAAGTTTATTGTTAATGTAAATACTATACGACCTAATCGTAAGGGTGTATCATGTTAAGCACTTGGCATTTTATAGATCCCACACGCGTATATCTAACGGATATATATGTAGATAGTTACAGCAAAAATATTTTTTTTTTCTGCTAAATTAAATTTTGTATATTTTCTCCAATACGCACTACAAGGTTGCCATTATGGTCTTATTGCTTGGCTTCGAAGCATGTTACTGCTGGTTTGGTTTGTCAAGATGCACGAGCGGTCATTAAGGTTAAAATAGCCGGCCTACGCCGGCAAGTATATCTTTTTTAATTGCTATACCACATAGGTTTGTGACAGCATCACAGCGATTGGTTGACTCGATGACAGTCATTCAATAAATAAAATAATAAATTTTTGGTAAATTTAGCAGTAATTAACGATTAATACGGTACTACTCACGTTTATTTAGTCACTCGCGCGACATGTTTCGGAGAACATAGGCCTACATTTTAATCGTTAATTATTAAATATCTCTCACGTAAGTTTAAATACAAAAATTTAGCAGTTTTGTATGTCAGATTAACTATTAGTTACATATTTATTTATTGTATTGCATGTGTTTTGATCATCACTACGAGTATACATACCACAGCGTGAAAAGGGGTTGTCTGCCTCGTAACAATCCGTAACAGTCTACATAAACTCAGACGGCAACCCCTTACTCCCCGACCTCTTTCATGTACTATCGTTAAAGGCAAATACTACATTAAAACCTATATTAAGAAGTTGCTTCAAACCTGGTCATTACGTGGTAGTTATTTTTATTGTACGAATTACTTACCTAGTTATTTTACTTATCCATAATATCGATGCATTTCATAATCGATTCATTAGAGGTTGCTTATGCACTTAAACTCTCTGGAAAGTTGGAAACTAGCTAGCCTAACATCTTATCCATTTCTTAATAGTACCTGTTAATTTCATATTCAGTTACATCCATAGTTATGTAAATACTTACAGGATGATTTCGGGGACGAGGAGAGAAAGTAAGCTGAAGCTTTATTAAAAATATTATAGTTATGTTTCTTTTTTTACTATCGTAAGTAGAAATAAATATTTTTACATATAATTTGGTCATCCTTCTCAATGTGACGTCTTGTTGCTTCCCTTACTGCGTATGTTAAGAGGCATAGAGTGACCATGATTTGGTTACTGTATGAAATAAAAAAAACTTCATCATCATCATCATCAGCCCATCGTAATCCACTGCTGGACATAGGCCTCTCCAATTTCATGCCATCGTGTTCGATTTTCGGCTGTTCGCATCCAGCTCCTGCCAGCCATCTTGCGCAAGTCGTCACTCCACCTAGCCTGAGGGCGACCTACACTAAAAAAACTTAAAAATAAGAAAAAAATAATTAATGTTGTTTTAATCAAGATAATATTATTCATATTATATTTACCAGTAACAAAGTTAAAAAAAAACTGGTTCAGGATCACGACGCAGAAATCACTCTGTAGATTTCAATCTGAAGTAGCCTCCTCTTAGTGGGAAAATTCACTTCACCTTTAGTTCCTTTCGAAATTTAGAATGTTGTTCAAAGGCAAGCATTCATTAACATTAATCGATATTAGCGCATCATATAAATGAAAGATACTTAATTAGGTAAGTATATAAGATATGATGTAAAATTTCTAGACTCGGACGATTAAAATAATTAATTCCACTAATATTTACGACGATTCGCGTAAGTTTTGCGTAATATAAATTGCAATTACGTTAGACCAATTGAATTATATATTTGTAATGAATAGATTGTGATAACGTGGTTTAGAAATGAAGATAACGTGGTTTAGAAATATTATTTTCACCTCAGCAGCTCGAACATGCCTACTTTCCTCACTCCAGGGAGTGAGGAAAGTGCGACTTTCCTCACTTTCAGGGAGTGAGGAAAGTTGCTACTTTCGTCACTCCAGGGAGTGAGACAAAGTAGCTTTTTAATTGACGACCGGTCTGGCCTAGTAGGTAATGACCCTGCCTATGAAACCCGTGGTCCTGGGTTCGAATCCCGGTCAGGCCATTTATTTGTGTGATGAGCACAGATATTTGTTCCTGAGTCTTGGGTGTTTTCTATGTATTTAAGTATTTATATGTATCTATCTATTATAATAGGACATAATGGACCCGCTAAACACCACTAACACGTTCGGACCCTCACAAATTAATCAAATATTATAATTTTGAAATGTAGGTACATATTTTAAAATGAAAGATATTTAAACAAAATATTAAGTAATGAAGCCAGTTGCAGATAAAACACTTAAATGAATGTGGATAACTTGATGTTAATTTTTTTACAACCTTTTTCTAAACTTGATGTATGTATTTGTATATTTATCCGGGTGGAATCTTGCACCTCAATTTTGAAGCAGACATCTTTAACCGATTGAGCTGAAATTTAGCACACTTATGTAAGTTCGGTGACAATGTAATATTATGCACTGATCTGATCTGATGCTGGAGCCAGAGGTAGTAAAAGCAACTACTAAAATACACAAGATAACGTGGTGTTTTAGGCTCATAAGTATCCTTTCGAAGAGTAGATGACGATTGTGCAAAAAAGCTTTAAAATGTTCTCACTACTGAGGTGAAAAGTTGAATGTGTTACACGAGAGTAAAGTTATTTTACATCTCGTGTTTTTGAGTGCCTCGCTACGCTCAAGATTCTAACACTAGAATCACTCGCTACGCTCGTGATTCAATTATAGAATCTTTCGCTTACTCGGGACTCAAAATAAACACTCGCAAGAAAAAACAACTTTCCTCTCTTGTTGCACAAATAACTATTCCCTTATACACGTACATCGACGAAACCTGTATAATTTATGCTGTTAATGGCCAGAAACTATTTTATGGTACATAATTAATATTTGTATGTAGTTTCTTTTTAAATAGACAACAGTTCTGATTTAACCGTTTGTATGCAGACTAAGAATCTACCAAGTAAATAGGTGACCACGTTGTTCCAATTTCATGTTGTAATTGTAAGTGTTGTGTGTCAGTTATTCAGTCAGTTAGTTACGGCACTGTTTTATAGCTGAATAGTTCCATCAGAATGGAACTGATCAATTACCAGCTCCGGTATCGAAGCGCGGCACTGCCCGCGCCCGCGCCGGTCGCAGGTCGCGTAACTGTAACCTAAGATACTTCAGCTAAAAAGGCACATGTCCGGTCAAAATTCTAATCGCATACGCCTTTCTCAACGGAAATCAAAAATTAGCCGTGAGTGATAGTATGTGTATCGTGATGGTGATTGATAGGTACAACAAATAAATAATCGATGCAAAAATATGGAATGTTAATGGTGTAATGTGTACGTGTCTGTATTTTATTTATATACCTAATTATCCAAAACGATAGTTCCGTCACATGCCTCACGAAATCTACTGAAAGTATCTGACTAAGGCAGGGATTAACAAAAAAATTTTTCATTGCGAATGTTCAGGACACGAATGTTCGGATGGGAATGCGAATGGTAGGTGTAATACTTCGTATAGGTACCGTCGTATCAGTGGCGGCGAGCCAGTTTTCGCGACATTGACCATTTACCTTTTCCCATATCGCTTCGCTTCTGTCTATTGACTTACTATCTGTAAGTCTTCGTTTAAACTCTGAGACTATTAGGCATTAGGCTATTACATACATATTTATAGTAAAGTATGATTAAGTGTAGTATCAAAATAAATATAAGAGTGTTAACAACGCATCACTTACCTTTATCACGCAATACTTACAAGTACACTGGCACTTACATGCATACAAGAACTAGAAAAATATTAAACGATTCTTCAATCATATATCTTAGGCCTTCGTTAATGTGTAAACATTACATTACTTAATACATGATCTAACTAACAGTGCAACTTCCTCATAGCTCGAAGATGTGTCAGGAAGTGAGTAGGTATCAGACGGCATACCTGTTTGCAGAAGATCGGGTCAAAGTGCCCGATCACTTTCACCTCTCCATTAACCATCTGTCTTAGTCAGATTAGTTATAAACGTTATTTTTTACTATTAATTTTAAGCAGATATATTTTAACTAAATAGATACCATTAAATTAATTAGGGCTTTATATGTATTAATATGTTAAAGTTACAAAGCAAAAGTGATACATAGTAAATGATGTCAATAAAGCGATAATAATTCATTTGCTGGAATGAAGATAACTCAGGTGTTTTTTATATATCTAGTAAGAGAACCTACCTGTTTTTTGTTTCAATTTGACCGTAGCCTTTATATCACTTATGTCAGCGGTTTTACCCTTAAAATATTATAGTTCTCTGCGGGTTATTTCTACAGCAGCAGACACTTTTTTCTACAAAAATAATACAGTCACTGTCTATATTTGGAACGAAACATAAATTTCTTAACCGTTAGACAAAAACATTACCCCTTTCCGACTAATAATCAAAAATAAAGGAGTGACATCACCGTCTGTCGCAAATGGCGTCTGCACATGCTAAACCGAAAATAACCAAAATAATCTGCCATATGCACACCAAAAAACACTCGTGCAACTGCGAAACACTAACCCAATAACCATCTTACACGTAAAAAAGCAACGAAAACCTTTACATATACAGAATAAATGGGGTCAGAAGTTACTAAAACCTTCTGCGAGAAACGGAACGCACTCAAGCATAGACAAGAAATGAAAGAGCTAAAAAATTAAGGGGGAACTGAAATTCGAATTCGGAAGGGTTGTTGTAAAAAGTGTAGTCTTTTTGATTGTTTTCGGCCAGGTGTTTTCGGATTTGAACCGTCTTACCGGAAATCTGTGGCGCATGTGTCTGGCAACCCGTTCGGCGGAAACAGTGCATCCCTCACCTTCCCTTCGTTCTTATTAAAGAACATCCCTTGAGAAGGCATCTTTTTATTTTCATTTGGACTTGATGAAGACGATTTTTACTGTCACGTTTTTTTAATTAATTAATGTTGGATATTATTTCCGGATTGTTACATACATATAATTACAAATGTCAGATAGTAAGTATTTGATCATACCGAGGTAGGTACTCTCACTACTCGTATATGATGATCTGAAACTCCAATTTTTTTTCTACTAGTATAAAATGACAGCACGATCTATCCCAGTCTGACCCAATCCACATATCGTACTAGTATGAAACAAGAAATATGTCTTGTTTATTACATCATATGCCCAATCGAACTACTATTTTAGTAGCAAACTAGATAATATAATTAGTGTATATGTATCTAATTATTGATCCAATGGTGATGAAATAAACTGAGTTTACATAGGTGCACTCTACAAATACCTTTTTATTTTCAATCCAAAGTTGCTCAAAACCGGGGCGGTGAAACATACTGCGATCGCCATGCTTGTGTTTGTGACAGTCTATGGGGGATGCCCATGTCCAGCAATGGGTTTCTGTGGCCGATAAGAAAGTAATTGTTTAGTTGATGTCTAGATTGTGTCAGTTTTCTAAACATATAATACATATATGGTATTGCGTAATGTGATAACTAGGTATTGTACTATGTATGGACATGATTGTCTTTATGGCATCTATATCCATGTAGTATGATAGAAATGTTTGACAACTCGCCTGGACAACTATGGATGACCATGCTAAATATATACGAGCTTAAGTAAGGGCGTGTGCGCACTAACGGCGGCCACTCGACGTTTTCCTGGCGATTCCGTAGTAATCGGCAAGCCGCGTGAACACTACGTCTCGTCTGCACAGCGTGCAATTTTATACGGGAACGCCGAGAAAACGCGAGTCCGAAACGCTAATGTGCCTGCCCTCTTACTATTAACGTGTATTATCCTTCATTGACCATTCAGTCATATTTCTTAAGCACGATATGATAATAACTAAACTTAATAAATTATCATAATTTAAGCTAGCCCATATTTTACAAATTTTAGATAGGTTTAAATTTTCGTCTTAGTAATGATTATCACTTTTGCTAAAGAGTTTTATATATGTATTTATTTAGCAAATTACTAAAAACTTTCACTAAAATCGAAAAAAATACTCCAAGTATTTTTGTAGTCCTACACTAGCCTTCAAATCAGATCGGCAACAGGTGGCCTACAGGCGAGGGTGCAGATTCAATACCTGAGTTATGTATAAACGTATCTTTACTTATAACTGTATATTAAAGTGGTGTATTTCATTTTGCACGTTCAATTTGCCAATTGAGATATTCCTTAAATTATACTCTTTATAAGTACTCTTGCTAGCTTAATATGGTCGGGTTTTTATCATTTGTCACAATATCTGTCACGCTCCAACAAGTGTGTGACTGCGAAAGTGACGGATAGCGCGATAAACGATAAAATGGCAACCATGCTACTGTTTGGTTTCTATATGTTAATATTATCCACATTACATTGTTTCTATATATATTCAATTATTTTATTCTACTTATATATATTTTTTTTATCATTTGCCCCCGCGGGTAAAAGGCGTATATCTAAATGGTTTCTATGGCTCTATGTCATTGTTTAACCGACCTATCTTTTTATCTGTCATTTTCCTATTGGGTTGTCATTGTCAGGCCATGTTGTTGTAAGGTGATTAAATGTGTTCAGAATAGGTAAAGTATTAATTTGCGTTTATGTATTTACTAGACTAGGCATCAAGATCATTGCTATATCATTTACCTCATCAATCAATCAAGCTACTTTGACCGGAGATTCCCGAATGTCAGCTGAGCGATCAATCTGTCAAAAGGGTGTTGACCTCGGCGTGATCCATCTCGGAGATATGCTGCGACAACACGGTGTGTTTGCTCTTTACTCTCCCACGGGACGGTTCCATTGAGAAATTTAGGAGAGGTGTAAAAAAATTATAAGAAAGTGTTTAGATAAAGTTTAACCTGTTTGGTTATGACATCTAAATGTAAGTATATTGACTCCAATTGAAGCATTCTTTTGTTTTTTACTTGGTAATTTTACGCGCTTTATTATTTTTACTAACATACAGCTATGAAAGGACGAATTATTATGTAATAGTTCATTACACAGTCAGTTCTATTAGTTTAAGGATAAAGGGTTTTCTTTGGAAACCAATGGTCAAGTACGTCTTATCATTCATTTACTAAAACTAAAAACAATAATTTCTGCTAGAAGGTTAAGCTACATTTAATTCAAAACTAATGTCATACTTTTCACAACATCAAAGCAAACGTGAGCGTTAAAAAGCACCTAAATAACGTGCCGAGATCAACCCTTTTAGATGTAAATCACAACCAGTAACAAAAAGGGGTGAACACAGTGGATTCTCATAAGTCCCGCGAGCGCAGGAGTTCCCACGACCAGCATAATGTGACCTGCTTAACTATGTAACTTGGGAAGCATTATTTAACTGGTTCTAAATCTACGTCACTACCGGTGTTTCAGTAAGCGTAGGGATTGCACCCCAGAGTTAACCAGAGATGATTTACGCGCATACCTAATCGCATAAAGGTTCCGTGCCGTCTATTAATAGACACTAGCAGCTGCTGTCGATTCAAGGATTAGTCATCAGATTTGATATAAATCATGGTTTTCGTTGAATATGAAATATTGCGTGCCGATTGCATCATTAAACGTATTGTCTCCGGTAAAACAGAAGAGTCACAGCCTACTTAACAAGATACTAGAGACTAAACTATTTAAGACCTTAGGAAGAATCTTCCCCTTACTAGTATTCTTAATGCAAATGTCTTAATAAATCTGCCAATATTAAAAAGATCGCCATGCACAAAATTGAGAGAGAAGGTATCATTTTAACATTATATTATTTCTAATATGGACAGTGCAATTTTTTTGTAGTAATCGTATGCACAAAAAGTGTTCTACCCATATTCTCACGTGAAGAAAGTTGCCCCGAAAACGATACTTCCTTGCGGAAATACAATATCCGACCCTTACCAGGCCCACTCGAGACCCAATATCTGCCATATGAGACTTACTTCATGCGCAAGCGTTTCTCGTTCTCACAGTAAACACTTTTACCTCTCTTTTATAGCCCGTTGGCGGTAAATTGCGCTAGCAATAAAAGCCGGAAACATCAGTTTGTACCTAAGTGGTACTTTGAAAAATAAGAAACTGCAGCTAAAAGTAAAATTAAATTTCCATAATGTGCAGCAAAATGTCTAACTACCTACTCATAGTAACAATAAAAATATTTGTATCAAGATTGACACAATACTTTTTATAGAGTCGAAACTTCGGATAGGATCCGGCAAGATGACATCCGACGAAACTTGAGCCTGGGAGGATATCCGGCGAATATTTGTACAATTGCAGCGAATACCTGAAGGCGGATGCGAGTGTTAAAGGTTCGTATGCTCTTGACGCGTCCGTGGAATTGGGTTACCGACTTGAAATTGAAGGCACTTGCATGCCATATTTCGTTATGATTACAAGTTACATGTTAAATCTACCTGATGTTGTTTACGTTTTAACCTCGAAGCTTGCGCTTTTGATATTAGTTTGAAATAAATATACGTATGATAGGACCTAACTTCTACTTGTGATAGACATTGTGGGCACGAAAAAAAATTTTAATAGTTTTGTAAGTAAACAAAAACACTCAAATTAAGAATTCAACTAAGTAAAACGCTAAGAATAGAAATAACTCTTCTCTTTGTCTTTGCTATAAATGGACTGCTAATGCTGATGTTTTATTCTTCTCATTGGCAAGCAACAATGTTAACCCAAGAGAAAATTATGATGATTTTCTAGAGTTTTTCCTTATAGGTTTGTGGTATAATGGAAATAAATATGCAATGCATATACAGTCTAGAAATTTGCACCCTTCGCATCTATTACATAGGTACAATGTAAACATATTATGACATATAAAGACAATATTCCTCACAACTCGTACATTAATTGTTTTCTAATTTTATTTCGACGTTACTTAAGGAGCTTAGTGTTTTTTGTTTCCTTGAAGGGTTAATCTGAACAATGAGGGAAGCGCCATCTGCCGCGGACTATCGAAATAGAAAAATATAAAAACCCTTAATGAACGTAATTCCCGTATAAAAGGGTAGCTTAAAAATAAACAGCCGCCTTATTCTGAGCGTTGTCGTTTGGATGCAGCTTAGCTTTGGGAAGAGTGCGATTGTATTTTCTTGGTGGTTCGCGTGGTTTACCTAATTAGATTATATTCTTGCAAACAGGGATAAGTCATCGAATATAGTTAAAGTAAAATAGAGGTTTTTTTATTATGTGAACCATTAAGTGACTACATATACTCGTACGCTTATATAAATACACATAAAAAAAACCGCACATCTCATCCTTACTGCTCCGACCCTATGAGCCTTAGCCGTCACCGGCGTAGAGTGCCCGGTCGCAGAGAGCTCCGGCCCGCAGTCTTCATCGGTCAATCTAGGCGAACCGCTCATGATTATGCTCCTCGTTACAGAGCGAAACATATCAAGCAATTTTCGACTTATAAAACATGAGTTCCCCGGTTTTATACTATGTTTAAGCTACACGATTTGTGTTGAAAATTTTGTATGGGGACTAAGATAACGCCGCAAAATCTAGTCCCACCAGTCCCGCCGCAAAGTCCTTAACCGACTGTTGAAATATAGCATGATCATCATAAACGAAACCGATGTTTAAAGATAAAATAGGTATGTAAAATACGAGAAAGTTAGTGTTTCACGACTCGTTAAACAGAATAAGCGCCCGAGTTTTTTAGTGCATCTTAAGTCGCGCCGCGGTATGTAAAGATGATTTATAGATTCAACGTGTCTGCTTCTATTTTAGACCGTACCTATTCAATGCCGAAGACATTCAAAATATGTCGTTGTGATCAATAAATTTAACCCTTATAGTTATTATTAATACGAAAATCATCAAGTTTATGAGACCTTCAATATAACATTTAACAAGTTTTATTAATCACTTACTATGTAAATGCATTTAATTTACAGAAACGGCGAGTCAATACAATTTGTACGTACTTACTGGATTTTTTTACCACATAGGTACCTTCATCACTAAACAACTGCATCTTGCAATATTTTCTGTGCTTAAGGAGTGCTTGATAACTAAAAGAAAAGCCAAACTGATTCAAACTATGCATCGAAAATAAAATAAGTTATCTTGCCAAATAATTGCATTGAGCAACAAAATTAGCATAACTATTAACTATAAACATACCACAAGAAACTCATCAAATCAATAACGAATAAGCTATAAAACTTAACTAAGATCGTAAAAAACGTCTAGATTTATTTCTAACAATCTTTCTCAGGCCAAATCTATCCAGATGTTCGTATTTTTTACTAAACGGAAACGGAAAGACAGTCTTTTATCTCGTTCTTACCACCTTTGTTTCCATGTCCCGTCTCTGTTTCACGCAGTATTATATTCGCAGGTTTTTCGTGCACAGATTGCGCCGTCGGCCACCTGCTTGAGAAAAAAGTTTGAACAACTGACGATCATATGGTGCGTGAACGCAGGTTATGTGTGTATGGTGGAATTGTCTGGAAGTTGTGTTTGGTGCACGACTCACTCGACTACCCGAGTATTTAGGTAAGTACTATGTATGTCGAAATTATAAAAACAATCTCTTATATTTCCAAAGTTATTTAAGGACGGGAGAAATATATGTACATACATTTAAGCATTATTTTTGCTAACAAAGATATTTACAGTCAACCGTAGTCCATAACTACGTACAGAGCCCTGAGTGTAAGTTTTTAACGTAACTTTACTTCACGAACGCGTTTGCGTTTCCCATATAAATAACATTATCACTTACGCGTTCGTAAACGTTTTATTACGTCAAAAGTAACTTACACTAGAGCCTCAGCTCTATGGCACGTTATATACAACCCTATGTGCAAATAAAGCGCAATATCATTAACGTCAACCTGTCGATTGCAGGGAACATGTTTACGCTGAATATTATTAAGTCTGCTAGCATAACCATGGTCGGGTTTTTATCGTCTGTTACCGTACTTGTCACGTTCTAACAAGGTACGTGCGAAAGTGACACAATACGCAGCAGGCGTTAAATGGCGACATTGGCGACCATCTTATGTTTTCCGTCCGAGGTTATTTACGTGGGCGCATTATAGTTTTAATAGTATGTTTGGAAGTTTCAGTTCAGCTTGATAGTGCCAACAAATTGAACCGATTTAGTTGTATCGTTGGAGTTTGATACCTAAATAAGATATCATTTGTGTTTACCATAAATAAACAAATATTTCGGGACAATTTTTACACAAATCGACCTAGCCCTACGGTAAGCTCAGTAAGGCTTGTGTTGTAAGATACTAGACGACGATGTAAATAATAGATAGATACATATAAATACTTAAATACATAGAAAACACCCATGACTCAGGAACAAATATCTGTGCTCATCACACAAATAAATGCCCTGACTGAGATTTGAACCCAGGACTCTCGGCTTCATAGGCAGGGTCACTATACCCACTAGACCAGACCGGTCGTCATACCATAGAACCGCAGATATCTATCAATTAACACTACGTCCACTGCCTTTGCTAAAAGTATTGATCGTAATAGTAGTTTCTCTTTCTTCAAAAATTATTTAGTAAATGCAAATAAAATATTATAATATTTATACAGTATACGAATATAAAAAGAAAACCAAAGGCAAAGATACAGGCGAATTTGAAACACGAAATGAAAATTAGCTAGGATATGAATACTCGATAACTCAATATCTGAACATAGTTACTTTCTTCAGTAACGGTCTCATTAATAAAGGGCAGCTAAGCGATTAAGTTCGTCTTTGTATCTGTTTAAGTTATCTCGTAAATGGTTTGTTGCATGTAGATAACATGCACATGTCCCGCAAAAAGTTCCCGTTTCAATGCCTTCCCCCGTAAGTAGTAAGTAAATGAATAAATAGTTGCTTGTTTATTACTAAATACCATGGAATATCGTAAATTGTTATAAATGGTATTAGGTGATAACATACCGTACCTACATTCAATGTGATGAAAATTTATGGTAGACTTAAAAAAAACAAACAAAGAGGTATTTTTTACACTATCAAATGGTCTTTCAAACAATAGTCTATGGACACTTGAAGAAAAAACTGTTCAGCTATTTCAGAGGTAGGTAATAGGTACGAGTGTAATAAGTAATAACACTAAAGTCTGATTTTGTCTATTTCGGCTCTTACTTTTAAGTAAGAATTATTAAGAACTCGTGTACCTATTGCCCTTAATCTGTGGTCAGAAACTACTGGAGGAGGGGCAGCAGCATCCCCTTAGAACGGGGGATCATATTGCGATCGCCAACCTGCCTGCCAAGCGTGGTGATGATGGCATACCAGAGATAAGCGGCGTTGAACTATTTTATTTTAAATTACATCTATGAAAAGCTGTGCTCCAGATGCCATTACATCGTAATATAATGAGCTATGTCATGAATGTCATGTTGTTACAGTTTTCCGTTGATAGGTCGGACGGTCAAAATATTAAAGAAAGGTATTAAGACTTTAAGACCACTGGTATACAACTATGCTACCCTGCTGTTATCCAGAAATAAAGTACCTATTAGGGTCGCATCATACTAGCTTCCTATAACTAGGGTCAATGCTCACGTAATTGTAATTAGATCACATGTCGAAACTGTAACGGGCCTACAATCACCAAAGCAAACAGTTTTTCGTTTGCATTCATTATTGGGCCTAACAGGCAAAGAGTATACACCGCCGTAGAACTGCCACAATGCGAGTAATTTCACCCTATGCCATTTGTATAGGGGTATAATGTATAATTGTATATGTATATTTGTGCCTAGACTGTACAATGTCTACATGAAAATGAGAATAGGAGACTGAGCTATAATTAGTTATAGACATAAATTCTAAGATGATAATAAATCAATTACTTTAAACAAGATTCCGATGTCAATATATTGTGATAACCATGGTTATAATACTTAATTATTATACACTAACTATAAATTCGGTTTTTTATTGCCGAGTTAACAGAATAAAATAATACAACCGTTTTTTTCAAGCAGATCATATTCTCTATACGCGGTAACTAATTAGTGGACAAAATGAACGGATCTAATTTTATTGTCCAATTAAGGTTATAGCCCGAATTTGTTTATAATCAATACATTTACTATCCACTAAAACAGGTATATCATGCGTATTCTATTTCATCGTATTATATTTTAACCTTAAGCAATTAAGTATGAATGGTATGATACATAAAAACTACTCAACATTTTCAATTGTCAGTTTATTTGCACATATTTTTCTGAAAACAATTTTAATACAGTTTACTAAGACTACATACATTTTTTAGTCTATGGCCCTTACAACGCAGTGCTAAGAAACGTATTGACGGGCCACATTCCTGAATTAAACGGAAGTTTCCTCGATAATTGTATTAACAATTTACTTACTTTGTAATCTAGTACGGTGGTCATTCATTAGAGTTTCCGCCTGTAAGACGACCAAGTAAAATAAGAAAATAGTTTTTTTGACATAAGTAAGACCTGCGCGCTGCGTCAGATATTTTTGTAATGAAATGACATTATCGTAATTAATGTAACAGATTTGAAATTACAATTTTCTCTCTTTTTTTGCTGTAAATATGACTAGGTTTATTACTTGTGACTCCTCTGGTGTTGCGAGTGTCCATGGGCGGCGGTAGTTGCCTACCATCAGGCAATCCGTCTGCTCGTTTGCCTCCTATAGCATAAAAAAAAACTTAGAGAAATAAAAACAAGTAAAGTAGATGTAGGTCGAGTTCAACTAGCTGGCGAAAATATTCCCAACAACATTTCACAGGGTCTAGTTGATCAGTGTGTAATCTTGCCTCAGACACCGGTGGGCTTGGTAACTTTTTCTTTCGAATATGTCATCTATTTCCAATTACAATTCATATAATATAGTAGTGTATCTATTTAAAAACCAACGCAAATTAAATTTTTTTCATAAGGTAATTTGATTTCATCCTAGTCTTACGTTAATCCATAAAACTAGGATCAAAAATAAAATAAGATAATATATATTTTTTATATTACATCAGTTCAAACAAGCATGTTTTCCTTCAAATGATATAGAATCATCATTAAAATAATAATGCCATCCTCAATCACTTTTTAATTGGCTTGTTTATACTTTCGGCGAGGTCGTCAGTAGCAAGCGATCACTAAAATTTATTGAGAAATTATATCTAATACCTACATGAATGCCAAAAAATGTAATAAATAAGGATTACGATTGTTTAAGTATCTGGTGTTAAATTTATGAACTTAGTTTTATTAATGTTTACGCCTTAGATATCTCCAAAGTTCTAACACAAAACTGGCCGTTTTCACCAAAAATAATAATATGTGTGATTTTTGGTGAAACCGGCAAAACCACTTTATTTGCGCAATGATGACTGTTGCACAGCAAAACATCGGTATTTTTATTTATTGGTTAAGTAGACTGAGGTGTTATTTAGAATACTGAGAATTACGTTTGTTAGAAAACTGAGCTATCGGAGCAATTTTTCGCAAAATTGTTAATCAGCCGAAGGACATCCACTGCTGGACGTAGGCCTCCCCCAAAGCGACTTACAATGACCGGCACCTCCCGAATACAGTGGGTTCCCGCGATCTTTACCATGTCTTCGGTCCACCTTGGAGTCTGTCCACGTTGAAATATAAAAAAAAAATATTACAGTACTTTCTTCAGATTGCAGTTTTTCTTAAATACAGTTTTTCCGTTAGATTTGTCTGGCAGAGGTGTCTACATGTTAGGTACACATTATCTAAATTGATCTTATGAGAAAATCTCTAGAAATTTTATATAGGTAGGTACATGTATGTTCTATGTAGGGTGCATGTTGTGTTTATTATAAGACAAAATCATACTTATAATTGTGCATAAACGGGATGATATATATGGGGCCATAATACGATATAACCCATTATGCACAATTATAAGTATGATTTTGTCTTATAATAAATCTAGTTCGATTTTATTACACAAAATGCGGTGCAATAAGTTACAAGTTACAAGCAATAATGTTGAACAATATTTATGTAAAAATACACTAATAATTGATTAGTGATTTATTGTTAGAATTTTACTCAGTATTTCGTAATATTTAATAGAGACATACCACTATTGTATGGCGCAAATTCTGAGTTGTATGTTTTTTTTTTACTGTATCTGAAATATAATTTACTGACATAGCTTACAACAAAACAAATATCGCGTTTAATATTAGTTATATGCTAATTTTTTTGTATTATTTTTCTAATGTAATTGTGTAAGTGATGATTAATTGGTATATTGTGTATTATTAATTATTGTATTTTTTTATAATTTTATTTTTGACACAAAATTTACTGACTAGTTATTAACCCATATTTTTTGTGTAACTATATGAAGAGACTCTTGCAATCATTAAATTTAAAATTGATCACTAAGGTAATTTTCGCTACAAATATGTGCGTTTATTTGTTTATTGGTAAAGTAATTTTCAAAATATGTATAGTATTATACACCTTATTTCAATGAATTACGGTGAACATTTATAAACTCGTCTGTACCTAGGGTAAGCAAAAGCGAACTTTATATCTATGAAAACAGGCTTCATAATACCTACATAACTACCATGGAAGTAAGTGTGTGTCTGCCACTGAAGATGACAGCCTTATGCAATTCACTAAAGTGTTGCATGGAGATATGAAATAAAATTTTAGCATGAATTCTACTCATCCTCAAAAACTGGTGTATCACTTTAAATAGTTAAGTAAATCTCCATCTTACAGCTACAAGTTAAGGTACATATTTGCATATTTAGTAGGTTTGCATGCGCTTGCTCTCACTGATTGCGAGAAATTTTACAGCTTCCCGCTAATACATGGAAGCTTCACAAGCGGGTCGTAAATACTTTTCTATTACGCAGGCATCTTGTTTGACATACATTGGTATATTTCTAATTAAGATTTTAATGCCTAAAGAGTTCTGTACAGTTACACAGTTTAGCTGTTATATGAAGGTAATATTTGAACAGATTAGAAAGACTTGTTTTCTAGTGAATCTAGTTTTCTTTTTATATTTCCTATGACACACATGTTAATGAAAAAAAAATGTTAAGACAAATGAAGATAAAGCCTTAGGAGAGCTATGTACATGTACAAGCCCTATAAGCTTACTTTTAGCTAAGTAAAACAATGTTTAAAGCGTCAATTTCAAAACAAACAATTTAAAGTTTTTTTTTGTTCTCAATTGTAGTAACTTTACCCGTTTGTAACTAAGTAGTAGTAACATGGCTCACAACAGTTTTAATTATATTAACATTAGTACTAGTACCTAAATATTTATATATCTATTAATTTTATATGAACTTAAAAAAATCATATACATACTTAGTAACCTAAAAAACATTAAAAAAAAGATTTATAGGTTAAGATATGTTAATCTAGAGGTGATCTCTTATTTCTAAAGGGGATTTTTTTAAATTAAGAATGTGTTACTTTAATCAAAAATAAATACTGTTAGATTAAGCAGTTTGCGAGAAATGAAGAGTCTCATCTTCAAATCATATTTTATCTTACTTCCAACTTAACCTTAAGTAATCTGTTCGTATCTTGCCTGCTGCTAAAGTGCAGTAAATATTTTTTTCATATATCCTATTTAGTTAGTAGACATATTGTCTATCGAGTCAGATGTCTCCCGCCTGCATAACGGAGAAAGTGGATATGATAATTGGCCCCAGCGATGCACGACCGGCCGACACACCAATATCACTAATATGGATATGGTTATTGCGTTAACCAATTCAATGTACAACATTTTGTAGAAACATAATACAGGAGTTGTATTAAAGAAGAACTCGCGTATTTTACTGATATAATGTTTTCTCACGGGATTTTAGACGTTATTAATACAAGTTCCGTAATATATGCAGCTTTCGAAGCGTACACATTTGGTCGACGAATACAAAACATGGTATAGTTTTGCAAAGGGTATGGACAAGTATGATTCTTGGTAAATGATAAAGATTCATATTTACTTAGGTATGCTGATATAATTTGATTATTCTAGTACCTTATATATTCAAATGGTGTGCCTGTATACAACCTTAATATTTTTATTTGACTGGCTCATTTGATGTCTATTAAGACTAATTTGAAAATAGACGTAGGTACATACCTATTATATAAAGTGCAAGCCTTTTTAAATAGTTATAAAATATTTTACACATAATAATAAATCTATCCATGAATGTTCTGTACCATATTTTGTCATATTTGTGCTTAAAAACTCTGTTTTACAATCCAACTCGCCGAAAGCTTTTTTTTAAGGGTGCTAAACTATGTTCCTGGATACGATATTTAAGATAATAATAAATTATTTATTTACTCTGACCGCTATAGTGACCACAAACAGCGAAATACTTATGCCTCCTAATAAGGTGTACCTATTTATTATTGAGAGCAATATGAGTCAACAGTCAGAGTTCAACATGAGTAGTGGCATTCAAAAGGTAACGCCAGGCGTATCCATAGTCTGCCCCCGCGTTCGTCCTCGCGCCGCTCTACCGCGTTATCAATCATCTATTTTTACTATTCCACGGCTGGAAGCTTTATGCAACTATGCTAAACCACTAGAAAAGACCTAAGTTTCTCAATAACTTACCACACTTGTTCTCTTTAGAACCAGCATAACATGTTCGCCACATATCTATTGCTCGAGTCGTCTTTAATATCGTAATAGTTTCTTGATGTATTACATTCCGACAACGGTCGGGCCGAGCTGAGTTTGTTGCTCGAGTCTTCTCAGAGAGTTAGGGTTTGAGTACCAACGACAAAGCTCTCAGTAGCTTGACACTAGTTACACACTACTCCAGATTCGGTTGAGACCGGCTCAACCAATCATGCTGGAAGCGTAAACTCAGTTACCCCATACAGTCAGCCCGATTTAACATTCTGAACGGATTATTGAGCCTAAGATATGTAAATACACTCAAGGTTACAGTATACAAAGGTATTTTACAAAGCTGAATCTAAGTAAATGAAATACAAGTGGACGAAAATACAAAATCGGATTCTTAGAGGCCATTTGCAATAATTGTGATATTTTGTCAAATAAAACCAGTAGCGTCAGGTAACTGTAATAAATAAAGTCAATTAGTCCAATTTTATACTTGTTTAAATGCCATCAATGACCATTTTATTAATCGGAGATTATCTTCAGACATAGCTGGGTAACGGTTTTTTCCGGAAATGGTGTTTTTTATTCTAATTAAAGAAATAGATTCAAATACACAGAGTGTCGTATGTGCCTTGTAACGTCGTAGATACTTGTGACATTTTTATAGTGATATACGAAGTCTTGATATAATATATTGGTTTGAGAATGATCGTATTATTTACGGAGCATTGGCTATTCGTGGAGTGCAGCTAATGGGCCGTGAGTCGTGTGGGGCGAGACACAGAAAGTAGCGGAAAGTTGTAAACAATCAACATTGTAATCATTATATCAAATCATTTCTCGAAAATGTTTAAGGTTAGAAGGAGAAAACGTCGGGCTATTTATAAATAAACCAAGTCAGTTCGAGTTCAATGCAAATATAGTTTATAATACATACCTACATTAATTACACTTTATGACACCTATATAGACACTTTCTTACAAGTTATTCAAATTAAAGTTATTTATTGTGGTAAATTTATTTTCAAATTAAAGGCAGTATAGTACAAGTTTCGTTTGCTCTAATTATTTCAATAGTTTTAAGACTATGCACAAAAGCTATTTTGAAGGTTTATTTGCTCAAATACTGTTATATCTTGGTCAACATACTTGTTATTTGCGTTTGCCATAATCATTTTAACCGTAAGACACCCACTGCCGGACATAGGCCTCCCAAATACGAGTTCTGTCATCTTTGGGCGGGAAACAACCTAACATAAAACAAACCTAAATTCTGTGACTTGGCCCATGGAGAAGAAACAAAGGGGAGTACGAATTACTTTAAATATTTGACTCGGCTAGTTGCTGGCGCGTGGCAAGGGCGGCCAATCCTTTATTCAAATACATGTAAATTATATCAGTAATGCAAGGAATATATCGGTCAAGGTCTGTGACTCTTGGAATGAATTTCGGAAGGCGCGACTGACTTGACTTAAGTAATTAACTTGATTTGACTTAATCTTAACCATACTGAAGAGTTCTTAGTAGAAAACTCTTGTAAGGGCCCGATCCAATATCAAGAGAAAATAGATTTCTTAATATCGCGGATTTACGAGATAATGATAATGATATTACATAACTGTCACATCAGTCGAAAACAATGTTTCAACATATTATCATATTCTAACATTTTTTTTTTTTTTTTGCATTGCTTTCAGTAGTTTTTGTAAACTGCTCCTTATGCGAGGAGGATTATGTGAAGGTTATCATATTTAGAGTGTAATAAGACTAATAAGTATTATAACATAAGTCGATCGTTTCTTAAAAAAGCTGTAATATTTAAATATCATCAAAAGAGATTCTTCTGATTATTTCTTTTGATGGTTAACATTTTTAATATTCTACGGAAGCTTTAAATTGATTACGATTTCAAAGATTAGTTTTTCAGTCTATTAACCTAGAACACATTTTATGCTTTAGAGCAATAAACATATCACCAATCTAGTTTGCCTAAGAAGCATTTTTAATAGCTAACGAAAAACGACATTCAGCAGGAAACTAGATGGCAAGCGATACGCTTCCAACGAAAATTACCTTAAAAACACAATTTACGACTAACTATATATTTCGTATTGGATTGATACAGTTATTTATAATTATTGCGTTTCGGTAGCAGGTGTTGGTTGAAATTTATATGTCCATTAGATAGTTTACGGGGAATAGGGGTTGAAGTGCCGGGGGTTGGGGAGGGTTGGGGGTTGATCGACGTCTGGCGGTCACGCGCATGATTTTGACTTTTAATTGGACAACTATAATAATAAAAATTAAGGAACAAAAGCATGTTGATTGCTTATTATTATAACGTTGTAAGTGGGTTGGTACATTTATACAATATAGTATGTAAATTGAATGATAAATTATCCAGGAAAGATGAATCGTTTTGTTGAGAAACAAAGGTTAATAAATTATAAAGTAAAAAGCGCATCGTTGAAGTAACAGTAGTTATGTATAATTTTTTTCAAAAAACAATAAAACAATCTTATATGATCAATCATATATTTTAATACAATTGTTTATAAGATTGAATTCGAAATGTAGAAACTTCAGCAGGCCACTGACGAGCCATCCAAATGGATGCCGTTACAATGGATTCATCCAAATGGAAGGCGTCCAATTATTTAGCACACTGACGATCCATCCATTTCATAAGTCCAGAGGTGTTATTGCTAAGCGTTTGTGTGTGCTTGAAATCCAGTAGATAAATATATAATAAATTTGGACTGTTGGAAGCAACGTCAGTGGCCACCTTTACTATCGAGGCGTAGATACTATTTTCTACTAAAGCGCTAAAGTCAACAGATCTGGGAGATGGACACTGACATAAAGGTGACAGCTTGGGGTCCACTATTGGACATTATCATGTACAACTGTGTGTAATAGAATACATGTATACTTATTATAACTAGTACGAAATCTTAGCAATAGGTACCAATAGCATAAGTATATATTGGCGCGATATCGCATACCTAGTACCTATTATCTATAAGTATAAGTAAGTTATACGAGTAGTATGGAGTATTGTCAAACGACTAAAATGTATGCTTAGTCTCACTCTACTGTAGGCCGTCAACATTACTGACATTCCACTAACCAGATGTTCCAAATCTTGTTTTTCATCTCATTCTCACCTAACAAATTGAATTACCTAACAATTTGCTTCCAAGCTAAAGCGAGGTAAAAACTCACTGTTTGCCTGCCCATTACCAGTGCGCGAACAGCGTGACCGAAGGGTTGCGATCCCCTGTCTTTAGTACATCTCTACTGATCTTATAACTATTATCAAATTTTAACTTTATCAGTAACACTTTAAAGTCTTAAATCCATTGTTACATTCGTGTTGTTACAACGTTTTGATGCTACAGATTACTGTCTCTAAGTCTGTTGCTACTTAATTAACAGCTATGTTATTTTGTTTTTTGTTCCATGATAATAAGGTTGACTTTTGATTAAAACTAGATATCGTAAGCTCTTATCCAGGTTATGCTTCGCAGATCACAAGTAAGGGCTAGATGACCACAGGTTTATTGTAATACGCGAGATTTTTTTTCCTTGGTCAGTATTTTGTGGTTAAGACGAAACGGATGGAAAACAGGAAGTGTATTTGGGTTAATATAATCTATAGTATATGAACTTTGTTTGTTTATGATACTTTTATCCTTCCATTATGTCGGCTGGTTACTGCCCACTTCCGATACAACTGGTTTATCTGCGACTCGCAGATCAGCAGTCATTGATAATGCGACGAGCTTTGCCAATCAATGCTTAACGGAAGCAGTGCGTTGTCTTCGGAACTCTTACAACGACGTTATGAGCCAATCGGACCGGTTTTTTCATCGCACCAAAGCTATATAACACCTCATTGATTGAATCAACTAAATCGAATGCTGATTTGCCTACTGGACTTATGACATTTATGTAACGTCATTAAGCATAATACGAGTACATATTTCGTCGCTGTTACACTTAGACTAAATAAGGCTTCTCTGTCGTAATATTTACAGACCCTGCACTGAAAGATACGACTGTCTCGTCTGTTGTGTAATCTGCGGTTAAGTGATCAAATGCTTATGTTATTTATGTACCTACATAATAAGAAAAATATTTAGTCTCCGTAAAAGTAATCAAGGTTTATATTGGCGTAATTATTTTGCAAATTAAAGCTATATTATATTTTCAATACGTCATCCAATAGCCAACTAATCATTCCCGTCAGTCTGTTTATTCCGAACCATCGAGTCGACCCAACGAACTGAAATTAATGGCCCCATGAATATTCATACTCATTTACTCATTCGTTCGCTCATTCGTTCAGTCATTCCCTTGGATTCCAGCTCATTATTTCATAAAACTCATTACCATTGCCTATCTATCAGATAGCCAACTTTGTAACGTCTAAAGTGACCGTTTATTATTTTATTATTATGTTTGAGTACCAGGGATCTGGGCCCCAACTAACGGACGTAGTCAGCACTCGTGGTGCGGTTTATCAGTGGCACGTCGCACAATACAATATTCTTCAAATTCACTCTCAAATTGTATAAAAGCTCTATCATTAAGACCATCAGCAGCCATATTGAGTTCATCTTTTTATTACACCGGTGAACAAACCGTTCACCGGTTGTTCACCCATGTCATGTATGTATTTAAGAATAATGATTATTTCTCCTTGTTTTTTAGCAAATTAAAAAATATGAAGGAATAGAGTCGTAAAGTCTAAGAAAAAGTCCTGTCTTGATATCACCAGCTTTCTGAAGTTAGCGATTAATCAGCTCCATATGTTTTGTGTTACATGATGATTGATGACTGAAATCTTAATTTGTGATAGTCATGTATTTAATGTATGGGACAGCATCATGCCATGAAATGAAATATACCCTTATTCCTTACATGATTGCTATATATACTATAAAAGCAGAACATATGACAATAATTTGTTTATTTATTTGATATCGTCATCGGCAGTAGCAAGAACATATAATATAATATGCTCAAAACAGATCTCTCGTGTATGCTCGTGTACCTAATACAGCAGCGTCTTCCATAACATATATCCCCCGTGAGTCGGTGCGCTGAACCGCGCATGCGCGCTTCGGAACGGCGCACACGCCGCCCGACCGCGCGCGTGCGCGACCGCCGTCCTGTGTCATTATGGGGGGTGTCACAGGCTGCCGCCCTCCAAAACGTTACAACTCCAATAGCATTTAAGCTTTCTTACACCGTTTTTTACATGGAGAGTATCTACTGCGGTAACACACGTCCTTTACACATGGAAAGTATTGGTCTGTCTCCATGCGAGTAGTGTTACATTTTCATAACCAAATGGTCCAAGCAAGTTTATAGATTATAAAGCGTTATTAACACGAAAAACGACGTTACTTTCAACTTATACTTAAAACTATTGTTGTGTATTACAAATGTCTAATTAATAAAATAAGTTAAGTATACACTCGTACCTACCTACTATGTTATTTAGTCAAGTATTTAGAAGTTAATGAAAAAAGAATGACTAAAGTCACCAATTCATTTTACTTTACCTTGCAGAAATTACATTTTACACCTTCATCCGTTAATTTCAATTAAGTTAGTTTTCAGAACAACTCTGCTATTACAGGTTATAACTTGAGGGTTAAAACCGTTCAGCTGTCTGCGGATATTCCGTAATTATAAATCATAAAAACATCCCTTTAAATCTTGATTGACAACCTTGGGTGGTCACGAAGACGACCCTCACATTATGTGCAAGATCGCAGAGATAAAGTGTCGGGGGCCCAACCGTGCTTAAATAAATAATTATTTAATCAAAATGGCAGTTGGAGGTTTTGCAATGAAGTGCATAAAATTAGTTAATGCCAATAAAATTTAAGTAACTTATACAGTACTGGTTGGGCGGGCTAACAGTTAATAATACAAGATTCTCTGTCATAAAACCTATACGAAAACTAACTTTATCGTTATTCGTTTCCATTCCAACTCTTAATTTACATACAGATAATTATACTTGTATAGAAACTTTAAGTTGGCAGTAAACAATTCGCGTGCATTCAAGTAATTACTCATTACGTTTTATTATGGTTTAGGTTTGAATAACTGTTGTCTAGAGACCTATACCTACGTAATACTTATTCAATATGTATTGGTTTATTGATATACATAGTTATAAAGTGAATAAATCACCAGGCATCAATTATTTTTTAAGTGAAACCATAACCAGCCTACTAGTCCCTACTACTTCAAAAGTATGTCTTTGATGGAAAGCTTTTAAAGAAATACAAATACAAACAGGTTGCCACTAGACTAGTAGTTTATGAATTGAGTTTCTGTTACTTAACTTACATTTCATAATACGTTTTAAATTCTACCTTCAGCATTGAAATGTTTGAAGTAGGTAAAATGGTATTTACTAAAGTATCTAAAGGGAATCAAGTAACAGTAATAACACCATGTAACATAAATAGTCGAAAACACCTGGTCGAAAAACAAAAGCGTACAGTACAGTAGAGTTTAGGGCCACAATGCGGCTCGGGTGTCGGGCGGTCGGTGGCTCGGTGCCCTACCGGAACGGCCAGACCGCGGCCGCCTAACGTTACCGGAGCGACCAGCGACGCGTGGACTGCCTCGTGTGTACGTCTATTAATATATGTATAGCAATACACTAATATATATTAGTTTAGTAATTATTTAAAACTACGAAAAATTGGACAATAAATTCGGATAAATGCTAAATAACTAAACTGATATTCAGTATTTACTCAAGCTATTAACGTAACTTATAAAATCAATATTGACTTACTTTACTTCTTTTTGGTACTATCATATTCTATCTCTATCATATTACATACATACAGACATTTCAGCCGTATGCAGTCCACTGCTGGACATAGGCCTCCCACAAATATGACTTGTATTATCTTGGGGGTAGTTGCCATAGTGGGCGCGCTTGGCAGGCAGGTTGGCGACCGCAGTAGCTGTAGATTTGGTTTTAGGATTTTACTCTTTATCGCCTCTTACGACACCCGCGTTAGGAGACGGGGTGGTGCTATTCTAGTCAGCCGGCTCACTCGGCAAATCATATATCTTTATATCTTAATCAAAAGTTATCAATAATCATACAACACAGGAGCATAATCATAAGTCATACGCGTTGGCTGACGGACGAAGATGTGAATGCTTCTACGCTCCTCGTTAGGCAGCAAAACATATCCAGAAATATTCGACTTGTAAAACTTGAGTTAACCGCTTCTACGAAATTAATATGATGATGTTGATGACGTTGTAAATATAAATTAATCAATATTAAGTTGCAAGTAAAATACGGCGTCTTAGATACTTTAAGACGCCGTGTTTTATAATAAGTTATTTGATCGTGAGGATATGAGGCTCGACTTATACTGGATACTTGAGAAATAGTACAGGAAGTAATGGTCAGTTGTTGATTCAAAAAACTTTTATGAAATTAAACACTATTTGTCGGTGAACCGAAGATTGGTTTTTAGGTCATTGTAAGAAATACTTCAAACCTTGAATTAGTTTTACGACGACACAGTTAGCACAGTAGTAAAATTATCACAAGTACGAGACTGTCCTAGATGGCATCATCGTAATGTATGTAAATATCTAAGTGTTATTAAATCATATTTATAATATTTCCATTCTCAAAGCACGATTTATATTAATGTTCCTTCCGAGACTCCGTTTTCAGTTTAACACAGGATAGCACCAAATTACTAATAAACTCAATCTGCAATAAATTTAGAAAACGCAGAGTTTCTTTGAAATCTGCTTTGGATCCTATTAAACTAATCTTTGAGCAAATCTCAATGCAAGTACCTATCGAGGGATATCTGTTAACTGAATCAGCACGTGGGCCGAGGCTAGAATACGTAACTATAAGTTTAATGATTAACGGCGTTCCCGTACGTCTTCACCTTCAAGTCATTATTGAGTCATTTACATGACCTGTACGCGATGCCAGGTCAATGTTAGTCATTTTATAAGCTGTAGATTCTTAGATAAGGGCGAACTAAACATGAATTGTTTAGTGATAATACATCATCATCTTTTATAGTTCCTAGCAATTATTACAATTACCTCTTAAATTTGTTTTAGTCCATATTTCATGGATAGAATAGAGCAGTAGCACTTAAATATGCCACTTAGTAGGATTTCTACAAAACTAGTGTTTGTTTTAATAGACTATACCTACGTATACTCGTACCTTTAGCATTGACCTTAAATATGCTTGAAAAGGTTCTTCAAAGGACCGATGAAGAAAGGTGTAATTTAATTTAGTAGCCTATAAAATAAACGTGATCGACCGAGTGCATTAAGCTGGTTTAACTGTAGGTGCATAAATTCTTGATTGATTGTCAAACCGATTTCCTATTGATTCTGAGCGGTGCTAAGAATAAGTCGATCCTTAATATTTATTAGCATTGCCAAACATCCGCCGTTGCCATGATTCACCAATTGTGCAAGTCGAGATCTTATATTTGCTCGAGAGTTCTGCGAATTATGCCATTGAAAGTCTATATTATTAAGATGTTAGACAGTTCGGGTAATGTGTACACACCCAATAGCTAGCCGGTTTGGTCTCTATCATATATGATACCATACAAGTTTAAATGTAAAGTCAGTACAGGTCGATTTACAAGAGTTGGTGCGAGTTTTGTACTCAACTGTCATGATTTAGATAGGCAAACGGTGGCACCTTGTGGATCTACCTGTACGTCTCATATATAATCAATTTTAAAATAAGATCAATTTATGAATTGAAGTACCTAATAAAGTCATTCATTTCTTTGATTTAATTCATAAATTAAACTTTTTCGATAATTAGTCTCCAATAAAAAACGCTAACGTTTTATATTATTAAAAGTTATTTAGAAGGCACAACCCTTCCAGTAGGCTCTCAATTTCTATGATGGAAATGAGGTATTCTTTTATATCTCTTAAAAATATTTACAAACTAAACGAACTAAGCAAGAGACAAGTAACAAAGATTCAAGGGTTAATTAATCAACAGGTATGTACTTAACTGTTGTACTTGTTAAAGTGTCCACTAAACTAAGCTAGAAGTCAACTAAGCATGCTGCCCTGTTTATAAGTATAGTCCAGCAAAATGTTCATCAATCTTAATCTAGAAATCGTATTAAGTGCACAACGAGAAATCAGTAGAGCACTTGTTTAACTGTCAGTGTTCAATACTGGCATAGTTCAGCGAACACTAATGCCGCCGAGACTGTTTCACCCGTCCGAGCAAGAGGGTACAGGTGGGCTCGGAAACAATAAGAATGAGAGAAAATACATTGATAACTTTTACATAAACAAATAAACATATCTGAAAGCAAAAAGACAATTGACGTATTGTACAGCTTGAAATATATACCAACAGTGAAATGAATAAATCCGGTGGGACTTAAATAGAATTAGTTGATATGAGTAATAAAACAAGAGTACGTCGAGGCTGGTTCAGTGTAAAATTCTGTGCTTGTTCGTCCTTCGGGTAAGTGGACTTGAAACGGCCGTATTTTGATATTATGTACAAAAATAATAATGATAAAATTGCAAACCATCCTTACACAAAATGACCTGACATGAACTCAAGCCAGCTTGCGTTGTGGGGTCTCAGCCAACGATATGTAATATGTACCCATGACTCAGGAACAAATCTCATCACACAAATATGCCCTTACTGAGATTCGAACCCAGACCATCGACTTCATAGGCAGGGTCACTATACCCAATAGGCCAGACCGGTCGTCATAGAGAGTTTTTTTTTTTTTAAATCTGATTTTACCTAATATAGTTGTAATTTAAAATTAACTTTTAAGTAGTTCAATATAGTTTTCATCGAAAGTACTGATAGACGCACAGACGAACAGACCAATATGCCGTTAAGGGTTAAATAGTCCATAAAATAAATTTTCATAAAAACCCTTATATTAACTATAATGGTTCCTTGTAGACTATGGAACCCGAAAGAAAATTGAGTGCTAAGTTGATATACACACGTAACGTAATAATTTATGTTAATGCAACTTGTGTTACAGACTGTACATAAAAACTCCATACTCAACTAGATTGATGCACAAGCGTTACAATTTTCTACTCAATTTGAGCTGCTTTCCGACTCACACTCACGTGTTGGTACAAAAATTGGTACTTGCTTTGTAACTGTACCAGTTTACTTATACGTTACTATTACTGTGGTCGCGAGGTGTATCCTTAGGGAATGTTAAAGACCTTTACGGAACAACGGGAGCTTGATTACTAAACGTGCTACTATGAGGGAAATAAATATATTAACCGTAGTAGATTTATTGCTAATAAGAATCATGAATTAAATCTCCACCAACAGTCAAGGGTATAAAAATGAACACATACTCGTAAGTATTTTAACTTCAAGTATACCTACTAAGTTGTAAATCGCGGACATGCTTTTGCGGAGGCCTAGGTCTGGGGGTGGACTTTTATTATTAGTTGCTATTATTTAACCTATAACATCGTACGCCAATTTCGCAGTTACAATTTGATACACAAGAAATAATCGACCATCTAGCCTGATATTCTTTTGGTGCGACATTTTTTTTTTAAGTTTTTTGTTTTGAAATAAAACAAATAAAACGGACTATATCGTGTAAACTAATTTAAACTTCATCCCGACCTTTCGGACCCTTTTGCAGCATTCGTGATCATCGGGTGGACCACGAACCGCATCCGATGACCCTAACGCTTCGGAAGGGTTCGAAACGTCGTGATGAAGATTAAATTAGTATACACGATATAATCCGTTTTAGTTGTTTTATTTCATGAGTAATTATCGCGGCAACCGAAGAAAATATTATGTGTTTTGTTTTGTTAAAAAAAAATAAGAAAGTGCTCTCTTTGATCCTACTGAAGAGGGATTCAAATAATTTTAAGGTTAATTATGTACATTTTAATTTTAATCAAAATTTAACACTTTCACCATTCCCCAAACGGTCGTGGTGGTAACGGGTGTCTCGGTCTGCTTGCGCGCGCTTTCGTAAGCTGATCTTCCTGATAGCGCCTGCGCATCGCCCGGTATTCCCAACACATAACCACTCTACAGCCTAACCTTAGAGAATAAGTGTAATTGCAGAATACTTAGTAAATATGTGCAAAGCGAGACCACCGTTAAATTGGTTTTCTGGTGAAGAATTATTTTTAAGCGATGGGAAATAAGAAACATTAAACATTATACACAATAGAGCCTAATTACATGTGAATTACACTGCACTTACAGCCTTTTCAATTAAGTAATAGAACGCTAACGTTTTATAACATTAAAGGAAGATGTGGAAATGGTAGAATATATTGTTAATGCCTTTTGTTTATTTTAAATACTAATTGTTCATGATTTTCGTTTTCAGATGTACTGAGCAGTTGGTTATACTCCAAATATTTTAAGTACAATTTTCACATTTTTTATTACTCAAAAGAATATTACAATTCACTTGTATAAGTAAACATAATGTCTAATAATATCCCAGCTTTAACATTAGCTTATTGACGAGAGCATGCATTCAAACGTTTTATATTAGTAGTAAGTCAATAATATAAATTTGACCCACTTTAATTTTTACCGAAATATGGTATTATGACAATAATATCATACCTTGGCGCTTGTGGACTAATTATGAAGTCGGGTAATACCAACACGCACAAGCAGTTATTGCTCTATAGGACGGTCTTAATGAGTAGGTACTTATTTTATTATAAAAAATAGAAGTCTAATTTAAGATACAACACAATTTAACACGACCAACATATTCCACTTAAAAGTTAAACTTGTGATTTGGTTATTTCTTGAGATGCACTATCGCGCCGTTTGCATAGTCTATATTTTGCGCATATAAAATTTTCTCTAAATACTAAAACGACTATTGACCTCCTTTCTATTTACTGCAAACGGTTGCATTTGACATTGAAAATGTGTCACAAAAGTGTGAGTCGAGTACGAATAATAAAGCCGTTCCGCAATAATATGTTAAAGACGCTTTAAAAACCAGAAACATTAAGTTTTACGGTCTCACGACCTTACATCAATTGAAGAATCTATTAATTACAAAGTAGCAGCAGTAAATGTAGCCATTTGGTCGTTGAACTAGACATTTTACGTCATCTGATTATAAATAGGCCAATTAGGCTTCATTGACAATTGACAACTGCTTGATGCTCAAAACGTCACAATTACATATTAGATAGTGTACATAAAAGCCTCTACCGAAATATTATTAAGGGCTTAGTAATGTCATTACTTAAAATAATGAGTTTACTTAGCAGCTGCTTAAAAAGGAAACAAAAAGTAAGCAATTAGAGCACAAAACTGAGGCAATTACGAAAAGATCGACAAAAATCATGCATCTGGTTCAACCTTTCAACCCTTTTTGGTAAAAAAGCACCAATGAAGTTGAAATCGGAGCAATGTGAGAAGGGTTCTATTTTTGTTACCCGTATTTTAATAGTATTATACTAGGCCTCTATTTTATTTTTTAGCATACATTAATAAAGTATTAAACAGCTAGTCTTAGAGTAGGTATATAAACTTACTACAACCATCTCTTTAAACCAGACGATCACGTCGAGTTTATTGTTAGACCACATATTTTGCGACTGTGTATCGACAGTAATATTTTTAATTTTAAGATAGTAGTAAAATTATAAAATGTTACCTTTTTCTAGGTCGGTTAACCCTTAAAGTCAATACTTTAAGGATTAACCGACCTAAAAAATCGATGATCAATGATCCTACGATGTTATCTCGCCTATGCTACCTCTCGGCAGAACCGGCAGCACGCATGGTAACGCGAGCAAACTCGTCGCTTTTGCGCGCGTTGACACTTCTCAATGCGCTTCTGACATCATCTCCTGAATGTGACCTGCTTGCTTGGAGATGGATGACTGTGTGCCTTTGAAATTGGAATACTTGAAGTTTTGTGAGTTGATGGAGATGGATGGATTGACATACTGTATATGTAAAACTAATTTCCAGCCACTTTCAATATAAATAGCTCTTATTAATCCCTTATAGCTGTGGCTTCTTATTTTACCTTCTATAATATTAGCTTTACACTTTATAACAAAATTATATATATACTATAGCACATTTGTCCGTTTCACATTTTTCTAATTTTAAACTTTTACTCAAAGACCCCTAAAAAGGGACCAAAGGATAGTTCTGTTCGGAAACATAGTTAATTAAGTTCCAATTAAAGCTGCGCGTGCGCTCGTGACGGATTAATAATGGGAGGGGAACCCTTCCCCTCGAGGATGAGTAACACTTCCGATACCATTTTATAATTATTAAAAGAACCAATATGATATAATGTTAAACTTTTTAGTAATATGCTTTTCGTGACAAATACAAGGGCAGTAGTCAAGATCATATTCGTTTATAGAAAACAAAAATCCTACGAGGAAAAGATCATGTGAAAGATTGCAGTAGCTATAGCTATAGGTACATAAGTTTTATCTCATAAAGTATATATAAAACATAAAATGTCTGTACACAGATTAGATAAACATAGATTTTGATTCATTGCTGGTCGAATAAGCACGCGTCTTGTCATATGGCAAAACTGCAATAGGACCAGACGTGGATATGTTTTAAAAAATTGTGGACTTACTATTACTGCAAGTCAACCTATCTATTGATAGAATATGTATAAGAATAGTATTAAATGTCTAAAGGAAAGGCTATATATAATTAAATATATTTCACATCCATGCTTTGTTTGTTCAAGGAAAATATGATTGATTTTTTTTTTTTTCTTTTATGATATAGGAGGCAAACGAGCAGACGGATTGCCTGATGGTAAGCAACTACCGCCGCCCATGGACACTCGCAACACCAGAGGAGTCACAAGTACGTTGCCGGCCTTTAAGATCCCTATACGCTCTTTTCTTGAAGGTTTGGATGTCATATCGGTCCGGAAATACTGCACACGACAATTTATTCCAGAGTTTTGCTGTGCGAGGCAGGAAGTTTCTAGAAAAACGCACAGTTGAGGACTGCCAACCATCTATGTGGTGAAGATGGAAATGTTGTCGTGTAGAGCGCTGGCGGAAGGAAGCAGCTGGGATTAACCCGAACAATTCCTCGGAGCACTCTCCGTAATAGATGCGGTAGAAAATGCAGAGTGAGGCCACATCTCTACGCAGTGCCAAGGAGTCAAGCCGGTCCGAGATATCCTGGCTGCCGACAATTCTAGTCGCTCTCCGCTGAATGCGGTCCAAAGGGAGAAGCTGGTATTGGGGTGCCCCTGACCAGAGATGAGAACAGTATTCCATATGTGGCCGTACTTGCGCCTTGTACAGTTGTAGGCGGTGGGCCGAACTGAAATACTGCCTCGATCTGTTGAGCACACCAAGCTTCTTCGAGGCCAACTTGGCCTTTCCTCTAAATGACCGCGGAACTGGACTGAGCTAGAGATGTCGACACCCAGAATTCCGATACTGGCTGTGGCTGTTAGGAGAGTGCCCTCAAAGCGAGGCGATACGACAAACGGGAGTTTCTTTGCCGTGAACGCGCAAACCTGTGTCTTACTGGGGTTAAATTGAACCAAATTCATTCGGCCCCATTCTGAGACTTCTTTAAGGGAAGTCTCAACTTCAGACACAAGCTTGTTCCGGCTCTCGATGACACTTTCCCGAGAAATGTTGGCACGGCCGGTATAGCAAGCATCACCCGTACTGTCATCCGCATAGCAATGAATACCGCTGGTCTGCAGCATGTCATTGATATGCAGGAGAAATAACGTGGGCGATAGCACACAGCCTTGAGGGACACCAGCATTCACAGACATGGAATCCGAGCATTCACCGTCGACTACGACCTTAATGCTTCTGTCTGCTAAAAAGCTGCTGACCCATTCGCATAATTTCTCGGGAAGCCCATAGGATGGTAGTTTCGAAAGAAGAGCCCCGTGCCACACACGATCGAAGGCCTTCGCTACATCCAGACTAACTGCCAATGCTTCACCCTTCGTCTCGATCGCCTGTGCCCAACGATGTGTCAGATAAACTAGAAGATCACCAGCCGAGCGACCACTACGGAAGCCGTATTGACGGTCACTAAGCAGCTGGTGGTTCTCTAGGTACCGGAGGAGCTGGCAGTTGACAATGGATTCCATTATCTTCGAGAACAAGGAGGTGATAGCTATTGGCCTGTAGTTGGAGGGATTTTTTGTAGTTGTGTGTAATGCACCTTTCTAAGCCTACCTATTTCTTCGAATACTTTTTTATCCATGTTGATGTGATTATATTATATCATATACATATTTAATATCGCGTAACCTAATTATTTAAAAAAAGAACCGGCACCGGATAGGAAGTGCAGTCGGAAGGGGAGAGTGGGGTCGGACACGTGCGCACTTACCCTTTCTACCCGCACTCACCCTTCTATACAAATCCGCTACAAGCGCACTGAGGGTGGAACAACACATGTCAATGAGACCTGCGGACGCCGCTTTATATTTTATAATGTTTTGATTATTAAGTTTGATTAGATTTTTTGTTAGATGCTCCATCATAATTTCAAGGCAATGATGTATGCTATGTACAAGTTATTTATGGGTAATGCGCCATTCATTCCTATTATTTTTTCCATTCCTAATATGTCTAGGATAAAAGTTTAGTTAAACGGACATTAATTGAACTATGATAGAGAGAATAAACATGACTCCAGGACGTATTAAAAGATTTGTTATAAACAATATCAAGACAAATGTATCGTAAAACATTGTGTTACGTAATGTTTATTTAAAGTTTATCGGAAATTTGTAATTGGAAACAATAAGAAACTATTACTAAACTATAAGAACCTCATTATAACTTCCCACTCTACGACGATATCATCGCGAACCGTCAAAATGTTTTGTACCAACATTATCAGCCATCGCACTTCGTAAACTGAGGAAATCGCCAATTGTAAAACAATGCCCCAATCTACCAACATTTAATCCAACGCCGTTGTTCCATCCTGTTCGATCTTAACCTATCAAGCTGAGGATAGAGTGAGATGTAACTTGTTTCAATGTTGGTGGGTTAAAACGGTTGTTTATGAAGATTGCTATCTTAAAGTGGTCTACATTGTTTTTGGGTTTAGCGGTATTTAATGAAGCATTAATGTTTTAATGTTTCGCCTATTCGTTATTTTTTTAATCGTTAAGTTGGAATAGTAAGATATTTCATTTGGGAGGATAACGTTTGTGAACGCTTCAGAAATGATACGGTATTTAAAATCTTTATAGGCATATTAGTACTTAGCCAGATAAATATGTTCTTATTAGCTGTTTCTGTTATTACCCATTATGATCATTAAAACATAATATGCGTGGGTAGTGGCTATAATAAAACAGGTTAAAAGCCAGCTAATATCATCACGATAAAGTAATTTTACTGGCTTATAATTCAAAGCCCAGGTAGCTAATAAGAGTAGCCTCGAAAAAGTTCTTAAGATATGGACGTTGAAGTTCAGTTCAGAAAACTTTCGGCTGTAACGCCCTGACAACATGTGATGAAGAGCTACTTCCAAGTATTACATTAGACCTTTAATGCTTTATATTATTTTTAATCTTCATAATATATTACATTAGTACGTTTTTATTACATTTACTTGTGTACAATCACGTCTCTATAGAGTAAATTATTACTATTGTGACGTTTTACTCGTATAGGTATCGCCTAATTAGGGTACTAGCATGATATTCTTATAATTAAAAAGTGTTCTTAATTAATCTACTAATCAACGAATAATAGCACCCATTACATGGGACACTCGAATAGGAGAGGAATGAGGTATCATTACAGCACTCTTGCAATTTTTAAACGTGATGAAGAGCTGATAAGCTACCAGTCACCACTCGTTTGCCACTCAACAGCCAACACCGGAACTAACTTTTTGATTCTTTGAAACTCCGCGGCACGCGCGATCTATTGTTGTTGGACTCGTTGGCACCTGTCAAGGACCGGCTAAAATGGGATTTTGCACATGTGCCAAAGTATCCGTGAAAGATTGAAAGAATAAATTTGTAAGTCGCAGCGGAAAATTACACGTTCTGACCTCTTATACTGCAAGCATGTAAGTAACTATATGCAATTTACTTACCGACATAAAACGACATTTTACACCACATTTTCTTACCACAACTCTTTTTACATAAAATAATCAAAGCAACGGGTACAACGCTGTCGTTTCTATACTGAACAGAGCCATTAAAATAATTAATATATGAATCTCAGAGTTCATATTATTTAAAATCCTACATTATTATGGCTGCCGAAGCGGGTCGCTAGTTATAATATTTATATTTGATAAAATATATAGATCCAAGTAAATATGTCGTCCTATAAAATTGTGTAACATATTTATGTAGGTAATATGCCTAGTTACATACAGATGTATGTATATGTACAATTATGTGGTTACAAAGGCTTGTTAGAATCATTCACGCATGTTTTTCCTCGTGATGCCATAATAATTATTGTGCTAAGGATATCATATAGTAAGTTATCTCGAACTCGACAACTCGACCTCGATGTGCATCACCACACGGACTTGTCCATTATTACCTCATTTAATAACGCATGATCGGCGATATTGCCAGCCCAGAATCTATAGTACATTATAATTCGTGTTTTAAAGCTTCTACGTATATATTTTACTATAGGTAGCTGTGCGCCGCGGTGTTACCCGCGGTTTATTAAGGAAAAAACGTAGCCTGGATTAACACTCCAGGGTGTCAGCTAACTCCATACCAAATCTTATTAAAATCGCTCCAGACGTGAAGAAGTAACAAACATACACACTCCCAAAACTTCGCCTTTATAATATTAGTGTAAATGTAGATTAGAGTAGAGTGTACATATAGTGTAGAAGTGTAGATAATATTTAGTCATTGGAGTATTACAAAGAGCAAACAATTAATGTAAAATTTTGAGTGTTCGGACGTGCCGTGCCGTATAATTCAATATTGCTAGTCGGGCAAAATGTACACTAGCGTACAAAAAAAACTTACCTATAGTATAAAGTCGCGGGTTCAAAGTCTGTCCTGGACACCCACAGTCCGAGGCAGAATTGTACCCGCGCCTTAAGTATTCGCGGTCACAGGGTTACAATTTATTGTACACGTAGTACTACTACGTAGGTTTGCTACTTACCCCATATAGGGCGACGACGCCAGTAATGGACAAGGAACCAATTATGAACATTAGTGCTTATTAATTTTATTTTAATGAGTCAAGTGTTGTGGATTTGTGGGTAAACAATCAATTTATTACGTTTTGGTTTTTAAATTAAGAACTAAGTGTCCATCATTGGTGCCTGTCAGCTTAAAGTGTCCAACATTGGTGCCATGACCCTTGGGATGTTTTTAACCCCGTCTCTTAATGCTTGCTCCCAATTTCATGACGTTCTTGGGTATATATACATGGATTAAAAACTGATGCATAATAAAATAATTTGTTCCTAGTAACTCACAGATATACCAGCTCGAGTAAAAAAACATCCATTGGTAAAAAAAGGATTTACCATGGAAAGCACTTAATAATTGAAGTTTGTCTTTGAAACCCACAATCAAGAGCAATGAAATGGTTGGAATTGCAGTATATGTATTTAAGTTTGCATATCATAAAATACCTCCCTTATTATAGCAACCTACCTTTTAATAACAGTATTGTCTGTTTATTTACCTGTTCCTCCCACTCTCTTTATGCTGGTACATCTCAAACATCTTACATATAGAGCCCGGTTCCTATAAATAGACCGTTGTTTGTAGGCTGTGGGAGCGTTTAGTGCTATAAATAAAGCGATTGTATTTAATCGCTCGTCTTCTATTAGTGCGGCTAAGTGCGCCCGATTATTGCAGTCCTCCAAACAGAACATAACCCGTCCTTAATAACACGGTGCCGTTTACATGTGAGCTACAGGCTATCCGACGTAACACAACTGAATCGGTTGCTTAAACAGATTCCTTTTGTATCTTCTTCCTCGCGTTGTCCCGGTATTTTGTCACGTCTCCATGGTCCGCTTGGCAACTAATCCCAGTACTTGACGTAGGCACTAGTTTTTAGGAAAGCGATTACCATCTGACCTTTCAACCCAGGGGGTAAACTAAGCCTTATTGGGATTTAGACCGGTTTCCTCACGATATATTCCTTCACTGAAAAGCGACTGGATCTCATGAAATTTCGTACTTATAAGTACATAACGTAGTGCAACAAAGTACGAAAAACTCATTGGTTTGATCCCGTGACCTCCGGATTACAAGTCGCACGCGCTTACCACTAGGCCACCAGCGCTTCAGATTCCTTTTGTATATTAAGTATATAAACTTTAAAAATGATATCCGTCGTTCAAAAAAGGACATTGCTTTATGGACGCGGATGAAGACTGGCTAAAGTTGACATTTGACATCAACATCTTCTAGCCGCGCGAGTTTTTCGGGTCGTTCGACTCGATCTCGATCTTAGAGTAGTGGGATTATCATAGAATCGTTAATACATCTCCCATCAGATAAATATCTACCAATAAATGTTTAAACAACTACACCAAACCTAAGTCTAATAAATCATCCTCAGTGTCTACTTAAGTAATAAAGACATTCAAATTTAATGACGTCACTGCGTCAATATAAACAAACATCATTGTGATGGAACAATAACACTCGTGTGTTTGCGCATTGTTGACTGTTTGTTGTGCGTAGGCGCAGTGGACGGTATTGAATGGTGAGAGTAGCGAGTGCTTAAGTGCTTACAAGATTGATGTCACGGGTTCGTGCATGTATGTCTAGCAACGGCATCATTAAATCCTCATTCAATGGGAACGAATTATTTATAAAGATTTATATTAATTATAATGATCACTGCTTCTTTACAATGCATGATTCAATTAAAATGAAATGATATAATTTGTAATTTACTATAAGAAAAGTCTTGTTTTCAATCCCTCGCAATCTAAAAAAACTATTTTAGATCTTTGACCCTTTCAGCTATGTTCTCTAATTCATAACTTTGTTGTCTATAAACGTTTAGAAAAAAATGTCATTCGTGATAATTATACTCGCAACTTGCGTACGTGTAAAAAAAGTTGAAAGTGTGAAGGTTGTTACATCAGTAATTTTAAAAATATTATTCATTAGCATGTTTTTGTCAATGTTCCGTTGATTACTAATGTTTTCCAGTTGCCACTATGTTACCCAGGAGCAAAGGGTGATAGAATTTTTTGTTTACGCGGCTGAACACGTATGGATGAGGCTGTACAGCTGTTCACTTTACTTTATAAAAATAAATATCTTCGTCTTATAGACGAAGTGCCAATGAAGCTGACAAGTAATAATTACAGTATATCTGTCTGTTTCCGCATACCACGGGCTACATGTCTAAGGCGTTTGGGGTCAAAACCAAGCGCTCTCATGTTATCTAGATAGGCAGTTTAATTAAATTGATCAAGACTAAGTTTATGCCATTTGATTGTCATTTTACTGATAATTGTTAGTAATTATGTTTTTGTTAGCTATCGATATTCTAGAGCTTGTTAAATACAATATAACTTTAGTAGGTATCAGTGGCGGCGCGTCAACTTTAATATTTACAATGCGGGCCAATATATGGCTTACCTCTTCCTCATGAAGTTAAGGCAAACTGCTGAACCGGGATAGTTAATTAAATTGCCAGGAGTTCGCTTGTATGGATACGCCGCTGCTGATAGGTACATTTTATTTGTTATTATACAAAATCATAAATACTACTAATTTATAGGTATATGTTTTATTAATATTCGTGTTTACGCGTAAATTAAGCCAGTACCTTACTCTGTTAAACATAATAGCTTATTAGTAAAGTAAATGCATTCACACACATACTGACTCACCCGATTACATGTTCGTCAATCATAACTTCATTTAGATTAGGATGAGTTACACGTTACTCGCCAACCGGTAAATTTATGCGTATTGCACTGGCACGTCTCGCCGATCGAGATGAAGGACTCGCAGTTTACTCGAGATTACATCTTGGATGAACGAGTAATATCAACATAAACAGGTACAGTCACCATCAGATTCAGTTCGTTGTTCAAATATTTGTGACCACCTCCATAGACCCCATATATTTGATGGCGACTGTACAGCATATTAGAGCGATATATTTTTCATTGGGTTAATTTTCATGTATTATTAGAATGCAACAGCAGAGATCCAAATACAGTTATGACATGTTATAAATAAAATTCATAACAATTACATGATAGCAGTCCTTTTTATAGGTCTCTACGCGCCTCGAGGGTAAAGCAAGTATTCGGAATAATACTAATCAGATCGCGCATCCTCCAACGTGGCGCCGGTAAAATGTAACGATTAGATTCAAAGCACCTTCAATAATATGAGTAAATTAAATGCGTCAGATTAAATCGTGTCTTCTGCACTCGTAATGTATGTATAAGCATGTCGAGGTAGATGCGCGTGATTCAGTGGCCGTGGTCGTGGGAGCGGCGCGGGCGCAGGCGACAGCGCCGATTCCAGCCATACCGCGCGCTCCGGCGCCGCTGCACATCCTAGACATAGAATATTAATTGCAATGAAAATATCCTTATTAGAAGAATGTTTTAGGTTTAGTTTTCGGATTTTGTTATATTGTTGTTCTTTGGCAACATGCTAAGGTATCCTAAGTTGTAAGAACTTTGTATATTTGGGCTTAAGTTGTTATTATGTTTAGCTTGTTTTTATAAGTGAGAACCTATAATTGGCTCTGTAAGTCTATTCTGGATTAATTAACGTTTTAAGCTGTTGGTTTTCCATGTAGTTAATATAAAATAAAATAAAATAAAATAAAATAATTATTTCAACTACTGCTGTATTCAATTGACGTGATTGAGGAATATATAGATGTAAGACATTGATAGCATGTAGAAATGGATTTCTCAAGTAAATTTTCTACCGTTTTTAAGACAGACCGCACAATAAGTAGGTAGTCGATTTATCTGTTAAAAGATAATTGAACGTATAGAAAGGAATAATGTTCATAATATCTGCAGATTGACAGAATGACTACGTATACCAAAGACATGTTTCTTAAAACAAAGTAATGTCCATTACGTACGACAGTTGTCTATGTCCACTATATTAATGCGCTACTTCAATATATAAAGTACATATAACAATGTCTTCATACCAATAAAAGTTAATTCTGGCCTAGACACTTCATGAAGTAAATAAATAAAATCGTTTTTACCTGCAAGTCGTGATGCTAAGATTGCTAACTCTACATCATGTGTAACTGGTTATTTCGATATTCTTAAGAACATTCGATAATTGAGCCCAGTTACGTTATTAATAATAGCTACCTCTTATTTAATTACGAAGACTATTTGGAGCAGAATGTATTAGGAAACTTAACAGCTATAATTTTCTTAGAAAGCTCGTACGTTTATCTAAGGAAACGTTTGCAAAATATTATGTGTCAGAGGTTGGTTTAAAAGGGTTTCATCTCCATGTCTCAAAACTTTCCCGACAACCTTCCCAATGTTACTTTATTTTATTATATTTAATGTACGTTACAACGTTAATAAGATAGTAGATCGCCGCTCAGAGGCTCTAGTGTAAGTTACTTTTGACGTAAAAAAACATCTCGAACGCGTAAGTGATAATGTTATTTATATGGGAAACACTAACGTGATGGTAAAGTATTATTACGATAAAAACTTACACTCAGGGTTCTGAGTGTAACTTTACGTCACGAACGCGTTTGCGTTTCCCATATAAATGACATTATCACTTACGCGTTCGTAAACGTTTTTTTACGTCAAAAGAAACTTACACTAGAGCCTCAGGGCTCAGAAGGCAAATTTTGGTAGTCTTTACACGACAGAATTACACCTCTTACATCGCCGCATGTAAATTCTTGTTAGGGTCTAATTGGAAAGTTAGTACTAAGATTGAATATATGTTCGGCTAAAAAGGGGGACACCAGCAGTTATTAATGACAGAAACCAAAGTGGTGGACGGCGCAGCACAGCATGCACGAGTTCCTCGCAGAATTGCAGTACATCGTCTACCAACAGTAACCTCACATTTGTGTTCGCTTGGATTTTTTTATTTTTGAAAAAGCTTCAGCAATTGTAGCGACCAGTGATCATGTATTCAAGTGGTTCACATGTCTTGTTAAAGATCGCGGGAATCGACTAGACTGCGGATGGCGGAAAACCGGTCGCTGTGGCTCGCTTCGGGGGAGGCCTATGTCCAGCAGTGCTTCGGATGATGATGATGATACTGAGGTATTTAAATCGAAAGAAAAATATCTTTGATATGCTAGCAGAGCAGACGTTTCTGCTTAATATAAAAATAATGATGATACTGCTGCCGCTGCCGTGTAGTTTCAAATTTATATAGGTACAAAATGTGTGTCTTACACACACATATTGTACCTGTATATAAATTTGAAAAAGGGTTTTTTTTAATAACACTTATTATAGCCATGTAATTAATTCATTTTTGTAAAATTTCCGAGCAGTAACGTGCAAAGAACATTACGCGACATGAGCTTTAGAAACCATGGGCAAAATTTTAATTGTAATTCTAAGCAAAAGCTATCTAAATATACTTCTTAGAGCCTATGCTGACCACCGCGAAGAGATTCGCCCGTATTAGATTTACACACAGTATGTGTTACCGCTTTTGAAGAATTTAACCTTTACCTTGTGTAACACAATCTTTGGTATAATACTGTTTGAATTAGATCAACTGTGATGTCACATCAAGATATGGGAACAAAAGTCCTCCGTCTCACGGTAGATTAGCTATGCAAATGCTCCCGCGTACAATGAAGACGTCGCTCGTCGGTGCCGACTTAAGGACCCAATACACTTCGTCGGTGCCGGCTTAAGGACCCTGCATACTTCGTCACTGTATAATTTGCCGGTTTCGGCTTAATAGTTTTCTTACTAGACTTTATCAGTGACAATTAGGTGACGAGGCTCATCAATTCTATATGCTACTGGAATCGCTCAACCTACATACATTTATTTTGATATATTACCTATTTGAAAAAAATACACGTTACTAAGTTTACACTGTTTACACGAATTTACCAATACTAAAGTACCAGTGTAAATCAAGGTTTAGAAGCTTTTAACAGGTACAATAGACTTCAAATATAGTCGGAAATTAAGTACTTATTACCTAAAAATACAAATGAAATAAGTAATATCATACGCTAATTTATACTGGCCACCGTATAAAATGCCTTCTATCAATAATTTACGGATTTTTAAATTATGAGGTAAGAAGGCAGGGTCCTTTACCGTGGCATTGGATGGCGACGCGACATGTTTTACATAAAGAGAAGGATAACAATTACACTGTAGATTTGTTTAATTGACCATTATGTGGGATTTCATACGTAATCTATGTTAAATCAGACGCCATTAATGCAGATGATTTGCAATGAGATAACAGTACAGTTTGAATTCATTGGGTACAGTTTTGCATAAAGGTTTGTTAGTGTATTTGTAACATATTTTCTTTATATCTATTCAATATAATAATTTTATTAATATTAGAGTTCATTTTAATTGTTAGTCTTGATATGAGCGATAAACTATGTAATTGCAAGTGCTTTTATTTCTAAGTTGTTGCAACCATGAAAAGACTTTGTTTAGCCATCACCTATAGAATATTGTGCTTAACTTCATCAGGATTGCAAACTTGAAAGAAACATGGCTCACTCGCTCTCTACCCAAGAATAGATGAAATCTACAATGCCGTCTATTTTTAACGTTTATCTTTATATATAAATTATGATGACATAACCGCATAATCACAATGTGATGACCGTGAATGTCCCTCATTACAATTATCTGTGAGATTACTCGACTAGTTATTTTTGCATCAAAGTATAGATTTACTTCCTTACAACATTTAACCAGTAGATCTTTATCTACCCCCTTCCCTTCTTCCCCTACTTGTTTCTAATTTCCTTCCTACTTTGTTTAATAAAGAATTGAGGTTGAAATGAAAGAGTATAAACTACAACCTAGGTACATAATAACAAACAGCGACTCCGGCTATAAAGATTACGTCACGGGTTAAAATTCCAATAAGAACATTTATGCGCCTGAGTTACGATTGCTTATGTAAGTGACTGAACTAAGAATGTATTTATTTATGTAAGTATGTACACGTATAACGTCGCTAGATTATTCTGTGTTAAGATTCAAGTCAATATTAAAAAATTTACTGGTAAAATTTTAAGTGGACATTTTTATTTAGCTAATAAATTTCTGACAAAAATGACATTTTGGTAAGTACAAGGTTTTATTAATTATTATTAACTGCACTCATGGAACGAGCCTTAACACCACGGGTTTATTTTTTATATTTTTGGAGTTGCTATATAGCTACCTTCTGGTTTCAGTATCAGATCATATCAGAAGTAGATTCATATCAAAATTAATATTATTGCTTTGTTGCCGAACTTAGATACATATGTAAGTGTAAGCTTCAAAATTGAGTTGAAAGATTTCACCCGAACATAGGTACATACTTATATTTACAAGTTAAATAAAAACTTGTTATTAAATGAATACGGGGACGTTGTAAGTAAGTTAGTCACCTTTTAACTCTGCCTAGAGCTATCACACGTTTGTATTGTGTAATGAGACAGTTACTTACAAATTTTGAGGTTAATGATCCCCTAAAACGGACGAAGCTAATAATTAATTAGATCAATTATCCTAACGGAAGTCTAGAACCTGCACACACAGGTTGTAAATAATTACATCCGCCAACGATAGCTACTTATCTGGAAGAATAAAAAAGTACCTTCAATATAAACAAATAAAGGTGGTTATTATCAATTATGTGCATTCGGTTAGTAAATCATTATTGCAATATTTTTATATACTTAATTAAATATTAAAAAAATGTTTCATGGTGAAGTGATTATATATAAGTATTTGCCTGACTATTAATCCTAACATTAGTGTTTTGATGTTTACTATATTACTTACTACCTATTGATATCTTATAAGTTCCAAAAACATTCGACTACTTGATAATTTACTTAAAAAATATTTATAAGGACTATAAGCTATACAAATATAGGGGTACGTCAATATCATCCATATATTTTTATTAAAGTTATAAAGATTTATGATATTCCTGCTAATTTCGTGGTATTTAAATACAATAAAGTACCAATATCAATATCGCATAATTATTATCTGAATGGACAAACGGGTTAAGGATGATTCACGTTAGACCGTCGCGCTTCCTACACGTCGACCTCACGAGCACGAGCCCACCGTCGACCTATCGCTTCACTTACCTCGGCGGTCCGACTCCGAGCGGCCCGAAACTCGAATATTGACATTAACACGAGCGTCGCGTCGCCGCTCCGCTCACGAGGCCCACCGGCTCGAGCACGAGCCACCCGAGCCGCCCGTCTCTAACGTCAGCCGAGCTGTCTAAGTCATTGTCACTTGATGTCAATTAAATTCCTTGTCAATAATAATAGCAAAACTAATAGAAAATGAGAAACAGAAAAATTTAGTTATTATATTAGCCATCACGGCTATAATAGCCGATGAAGAACAAGAAAAATCACGCAGACAATGAGGCATACACCCCTTTTGGTGCACACGTTTGCAGTACAGAGAATATGTGTTACTATATTCGTGACGATTTTTGTATAATTTCCAAACCACGAGGAAATTACCGGTTGATGAATAAACAAAGCTCCAGAGTTAATATCCTGTAAAGATCGTCTAGCAGCCTGCTTAAGGTAACCGATAATAAAATAATAAAATATATGTATAGGTATAATAAGTGCAAACAATATCGTGGTCTTTTCTCTTTACGCCTATTAGGTTTAATAGTAGCCACGTATCGTTATTTCATAATTTTTCAGTTAAAAAAGGAAGTAGAACTTAGTCTTTGGTAAGCATTTTTATTATTTACAATTTTAGGATGAGCATTACTTTTATTGATTACAGTGTCATCAAATGAACAATATATGAACAGAGGATACACAGTCTGCAGTTTGATGAGGAGGCATTGAAAAAATTGCTGACATTCATCCAAAGATTGCTTTGTGCGAAACACATTCTGTGCTGACGCGCCTGCTTAAAATTGCTACGGTATAGATATATATCATATAATATCCAAACAGGCTATTCTATTGTTCAATAAGTATCTAATGATATATAACGAGATGACTTAGGTAGGTACAGCAACTCCCGAGATAAATTAGAGCTCTCTTACGAAGCAGATCCCATTCCCATCCCATCCCATTTCCTTCGTTTTTCTAACAAAGCAAGGATGCTGGTTCGGGAAGAATGTTAAGTATCGCGCAAAATACGCGAAGCGATTAATATAGATAGTTGCTCTAATTTTAATCGTAATGGTGGTTGGACTGGCTGCCTATAGAAGCCTGGCATGTATGGCCAAATTTAGAAGTGGAAGTTTAGTAAAGTATAGTTCCGAGCAAACTAACGACGCCGGTTGAGGATTGCCGTGAACCGGTCACAACATCGAGAGCGGCAAAGGCAGCGCAGCGCGCAGCAATTCGTTGAAGCAAACGGGTGTCGACACACAATGTTTGACAATAGTGTTGGAAAATTTAGACCTTTCTATAGGTACTCCAAACCAGTTCGCGTGAGTGAGGCTGTGAAATATACAGTGACTCACGAAACTTTAAATACAATATCAAAAGACCATAAACTTATTTTTACCATAAAATTACATTATTAGATGCCGTATTATAAGCATATTACAATGCCGAAAAGAATAATGTTCGTTTCTGACCTATTGAATTAAAAAATGAGCATTATTTTGTTCACACATACTCGTAGATAGAATATTAAACGTAGATCTTTGTGTTATAACAAAGATCTTTTTAATATTTTCTCCTTGGATAAAATAAAGTGCATAAAATACTGAATTCATAATATTCATCACACGATTAGAAACAACGTGAGACTAGTGAGTATCTTTGGCGTGAAGGAATTTAAAAAAACCCTAGTTTACCTGTACCTTCAAAACAGTATATATACCGCCTTCTTACTAGTCAAAAACTTTCTGTCAATATTGACAAGCCGTCTAGTTCCTAATAATCGTATGTTTAATAAATAAGGGCAGATTCGTTTTTAAAGTAAATCGTTTCTAAAAGTCAAAAGGGTAATGTTTTTCCAGCGTAATATAATAATTTCTAGTGCGGCCTAACAGCCAAGGTGGTCTCATAATAACCAAACAAATAGGACTATATACGACTGTACGTATAGACGTTTATAAACCTAATTGTAAAACATGCGTGTCCGCTTCAAAAATTAAACTTCCCATAGTAATGTGCCTTGCTTAAACCAACTGTAGTCTGACAATGATCTGGCCGACGGTGTATAATATCCATCAACATAATTGTACCGATAATGCTTTTGCAAAATTTTGTCAACGTCTTGCTAAATCATAATAATATGTTCACTGATTTTCGTCTCATTTTCAGGTTTCCATCAAAAATTTTAAGGAACGCGACTTTGGATAGAAATTGTTAGTCCTAGTTATATAATCTTTGGTAAGTAGAGGGTTTGGTAAGGGACTTACTCCCTTACAGGAACTTAGTAAGTTAGTCAAGTTTACTTGAATAGTGACTTAGTGACATACAAAACATAATATCTTGCAAGCAAACAAGACATCTAATACAGCGAACTCTCCGTGATAAGACTATTCATTTTAGGTCCTGTTTGTTATAATAATGTAATATAATGTACGTAATTATCGGGACCGTAACGATCAGGCATTGACAAGATCCTATTACTGTCCGTCCTTCTGCCCGTCTTTTCTGCCTGTTAGCAGTTAGAATGTACCTATATAGGTACCTACTTTGACTGGCATCCATGTATGGTCCTGAGATAGCTATATTCATCATCTTATCAATCATTCTATTACCGAACCGTACCGAAGGACGTCCACTGCTGGACATGGGCCTCTCCGAAAGCAACTCACAATAACCGCCACCCGCATCAGTGGATTCATTCTGTCTTTATCAGGTCGCCAGTGCACCTTGTGGGGTCTGCCCACGCCGCACCTTCCGATATGTGGTTGGTACTATAACCACTTACCCAAAAGTGAAGGCAGGAGAGGTTGCTAGTACCTACCAATAAATTATTATTTGTGTAATGACGTTTTCCGCAGTACTAGGTACTTCCTGTGAATACTAACTACATAAGGTTTGTGGTTGCCTAAATTATGGTTACTTACACAGCGATTTGGGGCATACGTTTGTAATGTATTTACAACATATTATATAGGTACTTTCCCGAGCAAAGGTGGTTAGTTGCGAATAAAATCAGATTTTACTAACGATGTTTCCGCAGTGTTTGGTACTTCTTATCACACTAGTGTTTTCTTGTAAGAAACATTGACTTCCATCAGTCATCATCATCAGCCTTGAGCCGTCTACTGTTGGACAATGGCCTTAACTTCGGTGTTGCCGTATTGACCACGTTTGGTAGGCAAGTTGGGAATCGCAGTAAAATACACCGTAGACGCCGGTCGCGGTCGCTACTGCTCATACCGGTGGGCTTCGACGCAGTTTAAGGACATACCCGGGTCCATGTCTCATTAGTAATATTAATAAAGGTTTACTGCAACTTACTTGCAATTTTTGTTGTATAATATTATTAATGTTATAGGTGTATTATGTAGCAGCCAAGGAACTGGGCTGAATGACTGCAACAAGCGATCGACAGCCCGCCTGAGTCCGGCCGGGAGTCCCTACACTACATGTGTATCTACATTAAGTATCAGTGATACATAATTACGTAAGCTTGTAGGATCTGTAGATGCCTTTAACAGTTATTTAATTTAATTTAATCATTAAGTACGTAGGTTATGTTGAGGATTTTTTAATAGAGTGTACCCCAATTTAGCTGAGGTACAGGCAGATTAAAGAAGAAATGGCGGGACGACCTAAATGTTTTTAGCGACTGGTGGGAATACGCACTAAAGAGGGGAGGCCTTTCCTGGCAGCTGGACACAAACTAGGCTAAGAAAAAAGAGTAGGAAGGGTCAGGTATCTAACCTTAGTGCGGACGAGTGATAGTAAGTAAATATATTTAAGTTGTTGGTTGTTTGTGTTTGTTGGTTGGTTGGTTAAATTGTAAACCCGTGCTGATTACTCCACAGTGCATCCGTTCGTTTATAACATTAATAAATATTCAGGACAATTGACGATAGGTCTGGCCTAATGGATAGTGATCCTGCTTATGAAGCCCATGGTCCTGGGTTCAAATCCTAGTAACGTCATTTATTTTTGTTCTGAGTCTTCTGAGTACCCACAACACAACCCTCATTCGTCAGTGTATTGTGCGCGCGTACTTGTAGTACGGCAGCTGTTGATGGTGTATAATCCTGGCTACGAAGTCAGTCTGTCTAGGCAAGTTCTCGCCGTTAGCAAGATGAGAACATAGAGGACAGAGGTTTTCCAACCCTAAAAGGGTTCCGGGCCCGATTACTATTACTAAGACTCCCCTGTCTGTACGTTTGTCCGTCTGTCTATCTCTCCATCTCTCCGTCTGTTCGTCCGTCCGTCTGTCATCTCTCTGTCTGTCTATCTATCTCTCCGTCTGTCCGTCTGTCCATCCATCAGTCTGTCCGTCTGTCCGTCTGTCCGTCTGTCTATCTCTCCGTCTGTTCATCTGTCCGTCTGTCCATCCATCAGTCTGTCCGTCTGTCCGTCAGTCCGTCCGTAAGTCTATGTATAGGTCACCAGGCTGTATTACATAAAATGTTCACAGATAATGTATTTTACTTACCTCTATGTAAACGAATACTTATACTGAGTAAAATATTAGGCTCTATATATAATGCTGCGAACCTTTCAAGTTATTACTAGCATTTGGCCGGTTTAGTATATGTATAAGTAGGCAGGTTAACTAAGGTAGGTAGGCAAGCCGATAGAAATGGTGTTATGTAGACGCCATGCATAGTTAAGTATGTATATATATAAAGTTCATAAGTTAATTTGAGGATTTTAGAATATTGTAAGTTGATGTACAGTATATATAAATAAGAGAGGCAAATGCATGGTTAGGTATATTAAGTTCGTAGGTTAATTTGACCACATGATATCATCATCATCATCATCTCAGCCATAAGACGTCCACTGCTGAACATAGGCCTCCCCCTTGGATCTCCACAAGTACCGGTTGGAAGCAACCTGCATCCAGCGTCTTCCGGCGACCTTAATGAGGTCGTCTGCCCATCTTGTGGGTGGACGTCCTACGCTGCGCTTGCTAGTCCGTGGTCTCCATTCGAGCACTTTTCGACCCCATCTGCCATCTTCTCTGCGTGCAATGTGGCCTGCCCATTGCCACTTCAGCTTGCTAACCCGGTGGGCTATGTCGGTGACTTTAGTTCGCCTACGGATCTCCTCATTTCTGAGTCGATCTCGTAGTGAAACTCCGAGCATAGGTCTCTCCATAGCTCGTTGAGCGACTTTGAGCCTTGAGATGAGACCGACCACATGATAATTTTATACTAATTCTACGCACAGGATACTGCAAGCAGAAGGTAGTTTCTATCGCTCATATTGAGCACGATTACGAGTGGCTTTGCATAAGCGTCACTGACTAAGAATCTACTTTGTCTGGATTGAGGACGTTGTCATTAAATATCATATTTCTAATTTTAATTCATCATTGCATCGGCCGTAACTCGTCCACTGCTGGACAGGGCCTCCCCCAAATAAGACTTGTGTCATCTTGAAAGTCGCCACTCACATATCTGTTATTGATACAAAAATATCTAGAGTGGCTGGAGGGGACACTGCCAAAGCTATTTTCCTGCTGAATTCGTCGAGACGAGACGTTGGCGTACTTGACACGTTTTGACACAAGAGAAAGGTCTTTCAAAAGGTTAACACGTTGGCTGCCCGCCGTAAAGTCAGCATCAATTAGCGCATGAAACAGCGCACCAAACGAATATATCGTTTTGCTTCACAAAAAGTGACGAATAAAATGCGATATAAACTTTGAAACGCGAACTGTAAAAAATGTCATTTGTAAAAAATACACAGGATGGCAGATCTTAGATATTGGTGCGTTTTATTTCATATGCTACTATTGATGCTGATAGTACTAAATTACAGCATTAATCCCATGCAATACCCAAAAACATAAGCTTTTGATCCCACCAATGATGCTCATGGCCACACAGAGAAGACAATGTGATCCCACCCATGATGCCGATGGCAACACAGGGAAGGTGACTTGATCCCAAGAATGATGCTCATGGCCACATATTCCACCCGTGATGCTCTTCGCAGTCTACGTGTTAAATAATCAGTATCATATCATAACGTAATTTGTTTTAATTTCATATATGACGTACGTCGAGAGAAGTTCCAAGCTTCAACCAACTGGACAGTAGCGCTGAGAATACGGAGCATTTACTGTATCAACGGGGGCATTAGTCAAAAATATAATAAAGTTCTGGATTAGGATTTTATCACACTTCAACTCGAGCCTTCATGGCTGATGTATACAATATTTAAAAAGTTATTATTGTTTAATTTAATTTGTTTGCTAAATTTTTTTTGATGTTTGTAATTCTACTCAGATAGACTTGACGCTATGTTTTCTGCAGCTTTTACGTGTAAGTAGTAGCCTACTATCAGTCACAGAAATTAAATTAATTAATTAAATTAATTAAATATTTCGGACATTCTTACACAAATCGACCTAGTCCCACGATAAGCTCAATAAGGCTTGTGTTGCAGGTACTAGACGACGATATATATAATAAATAGATACATATAAATACTTAAATACATAGAAAACACCCATGACTCAGGAACAAATATCTGTGCTCATCACACAAATAAATGCCCTGACTGGGAATCGAACCCAGGACCTTCGGCTTCATAGGCAGGGTCACTAACCACTAGGCCAGACCGGTCGTCAAAATAAATTGTGCTTTCGTGTTGTTTTATTTCTGAGCCACCTCTCAGGAAGGAGTAATTTTAACTTTAAGTCACTAAGGGTCGATTTTTCAATCGTCAGTTAGCCTTATTCGACGAATAACTCTATGGGTATCTGTCAGATATGTGCTTATCTGACAATTGAAAAATTGGCCCTAAGTAACAAATATATTCATTCAAGTCTTAAGTACCGTTCATTTTATTACAACTAATATCATATAGATGGCAGCCAAATATAGCTCGCCAATCCTCCCTTCTAGGCACTGGTCCCACCGCAAGCTAGTAAGCTATGAGCTATCAGCTATTTCAAGGGACAAAAGATAATTGCTCCCGTGTAAATAAAAGAGAGATATATATTTATATCTCATTGCCTGGTAATGAACTACGATCGCCCGGCTATGACATATAAATATGTCTCTTATTTACACGGGATTGATTATCTTTTGTCCCTTGAAATAGCTGATAGCTCATAGCTTACTAGCTCGCGGTGGGACCAGTGCCTAAATACAAATATCTGTGCTTAGATATTTGGATACTTTGGTTGCTAAAAACTATGCTTATAAGCTTATTTTCCCTTATACCTAATATACCCACCGTATACCCTGTAATATACCATTTGGACGCCAGACACGCCTTTACTGGTGTAGTGTGTTCCTTTACCAGTTGAGACGTTGCGCGTTTGCGCGCCTAGGTTCTTTGTAGATAGTAATAGTATCTAAAAATGAATAAAAATTACATATATTTAATTTGTTTTATTTTAGTAGTTGGTGTGAAAATTAGCCTGAAAAATAAAGGGATAGACAACGGAACATAAATGTGCTCGCATACTGCTAATACTTGGTCGCGGCAAATTTTACCGTGATCCGAAATAATGTATGAGATAATACTACCTATAGTTTTTTGCACAGGGCGTTTTTTTTTCGTAATTATTAGTAATAATTAGTAATTTTTTCTATCCAAAGCACAAAAGCTGGTAATATTTACAAACTATCATTATTTATCTTTCTGGCAACATTGATGAACATCAACAGGTGCCACATTAAGACGGCTAAATATAATGTCGGTTGGGTTTCCATATTTCAGAAAACAATTTGTGACATTTTGTAACGCATATATTTTTGACGTATATTCCGATACATCAAAAACCTCTTTGGTGATTTCAATTCAGACTATTCAAACACAGAAAACTAAATAATAAAGACTGTTAATTGTTATTGAGGAATTCATCGAATTATCTTCATACTGGTTTATAGTTATATGGTTATGTAGACACATGGTTATGTAAACAGGCGGTTTAGTCCATTAAATTAGTTAAGAAAGGGCATAAGAAGGGATTAAATTATTTGTTGAATTTTACATTTGGTATTTAAGAAAATTCATATACTATACCTGTACCTAAGCCCTACCATACCACTAGGGCCTACATCGAACTTTGATTTTTAGTATTATATTTTTTAAATTTAGTTTATATATTTATTTTTGTGATAAATATTTATGTTATATGTTAAATGAGGTTTTGAAATAAAAAATATAAATTATGAGCCCTTTTCCTAAATATTCGGTTCTTTTATTTATGATTAACGAATACTTATTCTTTGATTATTTTTAAAGAAATGTGTCAACTCAGCACTCTTTGTTAATTCCTCGTCTCTGCACCAGTAATATAACCCGACTAAAGAAAGAATTATTTATCCCCTCATATTTAGCAAACAAATGGATGACATTTTGAAACCTCCGTAGTCCGGCCAATATATACCGTTACATCCGAGCCATTTTTTGCGACTTGGCGACCGTCGCACGCCCGTCGACATCCTGTCGACATCCCGTCGCCCTCACATCACCGGGCCGAGCCCAGCCCTTTGAACATAGCTGTAACGGCCGTCGCACGTCCGCCCCGTGCCCGAGTCGAGTGGATCGGGCGGCTCGGTGGTCACGTGACTCGTTCCATACAACGGATCGCTCGGAGCGGAAGCGCGACGGTCTAACGTGAATCATCCTTTAGTCAACTCGTACGATCACTTCCAAGTTCCTTATGCCTAAAAAACTAGTATTTATGCAAACGAAGAGTTCCCATTCTCTTGCAGATAAGCCCTGAGACAGACAGCAATTATAAAAATACGCTTCCTGCGATTAAGGGAGCTGCGCCGGAGTGACAGTCGCACGGTGCGCACTGACCGCTTGTTACTGTACCGGGATAGGTGTAAAACATTTTATTCCTGGGAAATATGAAATCATTCGACAAATATAGGGATAAGAATAAGCATTCATAACATTATAACGCTCTGCGAATTGTAAACATCGCGACGTAGTCACCTATATTTTAAAATCTGCTAATATGTTATATCCTACTGCTGTAAACATAAAAATGATACCTTGGGGGTTTATTATCTCGTCGAACTCCTTCAGCACTAAAGACCTTATGGCACTTATTGGGCTCGAAAAAAATCCAATTCATTGTCAAACCTGCTTTCAAAATTTCAAGTGATACCTAGTCTGATGGAAAATAGAACCTATATTAGAAGATACCTGACGTTCAGACACACGTAAGCATACTTGCCCAGCTGAAACGAAGAAGGATAGGTACCTTTGTCTCGTTTCGCTTGTACTGTCATCAGTGGTTCTACTAAAACCGCCCTACTCAGTTTCTTATAATGTTCTGTGGACTTGACCCATGTGAACATTTGAACAAATCTGTCAAACTTACACGTCCCACTACCTTTTCCAGAAGATTAATTTCATCTTCCCAACTACGTCATCTGGTATCGGAATAAAGTTGTCATACTACATGACAATTGCAATTTTGTTTCTGTGTTCTTTTCTTTACTATATACGGACTTTACGGCGACGGCACACTAGCTCGGTAATTTCAGATTCACTCGTCACCCGCACGACATTATCTCAGGACGCATGTCTCACAACAATTACCATATTTAACCGATTTGCCAGAAGTGTTTTTAGGCTAAACATCGCTTTTGTCGTCCCCGGTCACGTACAGTCTTAGGTCGAGGAACGCGGAATTACGTAGGCATGTTCTAAGAACGGAATAATTCAGATCTCAGGGAAAAAAACTAGCTAGGTATTCGAAATTACAATTTATTGTAAGTTATTTTATAATGGAACATGCCTTGTAAGGCAAACGAGCAAGCGACATGATGTCAGTAATTGACTTAATTATTAACTGATTGAGTTTCAGATTCCCGTGAAGTAAGTAAGTAGTCATTAGCTACTATGTGTGATTTACACACAAAGTGAAATGTGAAATAAAGAAATCTGGGGTCACGGTAGTGCCCTCGCCAAAACCAAGTTAGGGTTTAGGAGCTTGGCCTTTCTGGATCTAACAACGGATTTTTAACGAAATCATTATGAGGTTGTAAGTCTTGGCAGCCAATTTTTATGAAATGTTTTTGGTACAATTTCTAATTCTAAAATTGAGTTATGATAGGTCGACCATCACTTTAATATCTTTATCAACGCGGCAACGCAACTTTATGTCAGTTCCAGCAGTATGTATTATTTGCCTGTGTATTTTCGAATCAAAAATGTAATATAATCATCTCGATGTTTTTATTCTGGTGGCGCATGTAATTTCACTCTTGGGAAACCGAATAACTTCACAAATTAAAACAGTATAACGGTAGTAAAAGTATTAATAAGTACCATGTACTCTGTACTGCAGACTTGGCGAAGGCACTTGATTTGTACAATTGCCTGTTAAGATAGCCAAATGATTGGTAATAAAATATTGTAATTATAACCTGAGCGACGTTTTCAGGGACACACGAAAGAAATAAATATAGTTTTAAAATAGTACAAACCTCGAGACCCATTAGCTCACCGTTCTCATTGTTAACGAAATACATAAAATGCTTTATTCACTCTCTGGGGTCCAAATGTAAATTTAAATAAGTATTTTGCCGTCGATTACCCATTAAAATGAATATAATTCAACCAATTAAATTTGTGTACCTAAGAAACCTCTTAAATAAATATGTGAAAAATAACTACCAAGAGTCTAAATTGAGAGTTAGGACATTTATTCATAAGTTGATGACTAAATGGGACACTTTAAATGTGAAAATCCTATGCTATAAATAACTTTTGTAGTCAATAAGACTTAAGTAGTGTGCAGTAATATCACATGATATTGATATTACTAATAATTACAGCTAGAGCTAAATTTACTACTATTACTACTAGATTTAGAGCTTTTATTGTATACGCAGTCATGCAGCAATGGTCAGGTAAGCTTACAATACCCGGTTGCACAGTTACGGGTGCAATTAATATGTTACTTATATCGACTCTATAAAACAAAAATTTACCGCTACATTACTTAAAACACTCTTAAACAACGGAGAGAGGACTTAAAATCCTTCACCGATGAATCCGAATACGAATTTCAAATTGTGCTCTCTGGTCAGCTTCTTCTTTTAAATAGTTAAACTAAACGCAACCGTAAAGTAAGTCACATTTAAGTTGTTTTTATTGTGGCAATGAAGGATGTAGCAAATGCATCAGCTATTGAGAATTCAACGTTTCTTTAGTTTAAATAGAGTACACATTTGTCTGTATATTGCAGTAGGTTTTAATAATAACCCGTTTGCCGGCGTCGTGGGAACCAAGTCTGATACGCGAGTATAATCGCCTGTCGGAACCCAGACTGCAATAGTCCAATTTTGCAGCCTTTTACTTAGATTGTGTTTGAGAAACAAAACTTGTTCTGTTTTCGGCGCATCGCTTTATACTTACCTGGCGAAGATCGCCCTAATTTTATATTTACGCAATATATCTTAACTTCACTTCTTATTTTTCGATGTACTGGAGGCATATAGATTCCAGCGCCGGCGTGTCCGTTTACACCAATTCCTGCCGGCTTTACTATTTTTTCCGAAGTTCGACAGTTTTCTTTAGGCTCACAGAAATATCAACAAGTCTTTTTTACATAACACCAAAACGAGCTTGTTTTAAAACTAAATTAATCTTTGCGAACTCCAAACAAACCGAGAACAACTCAAATGATTAATGATTATTTAGATAAACAAGGAATTAATTTCAATTAGTTAGTAGGTGGACTTGCAATGCTTTTTGTAGCAAATTAAACAATAGGCCATCGATTATACACGATAAAGTACGTAGACGGAAGTGGTTTGAGGCCTTGAAGAAGGCCAGAGTTTAAGGATCAATAGGCCGGCAGCCTGCGTATGGCAGGTTAATGTTATAAACCTGTTGTTTTGTACTGAACGACTCTCTTTCATGCAGTCCAAATTTAATAAACAGCAGATATATCTAACATTGAATGCCATAAATTAATGAAATGTGTACATATTTTTGTACAAAACAAAGAACTGAACTGAACTATCTATTATGATAGATAAAACTGTAAACAAAACTAACGACTTAAAAGTGATCGCAATGTTTAGAAGATAAAGTTATAAGCACGAAACTCTCAATAAGTGCCTACTTGATGCACTTGAATAAAATACAACAAACTTCAAAACTACATAAACACTTACGGAGTGGACGTGCGAGTCGTTGCATTGAAAAAATACGCCGAGACGACTCAATCAAATCCACGCACTCGTACAAACACACATTCGTATGTAGACAGGTGTTTTACTAAGTTTACTGACATTCAAAATTTAAATACTTCAATGACACTAAGACGCTATAACATATTCACTTCTGGTCTAAACCTGTAGACTAATCTACTCGGTTAAACAAAAGAGTCGCAGTGTAGCGGCCAAGAAGAATTGGTCGCGTTGATTGTGTGTGTGTAATAGACTCTTAGATTTACTTGTGTGCGTGTTGCGCAAGCGCACGAGACGAGACAGGCTGAGTCACCGAAGCTTCTAAGCCCTGAGGGACACTAGGCTCAAGGTTGCTAATGTTGCTATGGATAAACATTCATGGCAATTTCCTAATAATTCATTGAAAATTAACGAACATTAATAAACGAAAAAGGCACGAGCGTATCTAAATATTGGTATGTATTAAAAGCACTGATACCTAAATTAGATTCGGGCCCCTGCTTTTATTGGAATTTCACTTCCAGCATGGTTGCCACTTTATCGTCTACCGCGCTACCCGTCGCTTTCGCACTCACATACTTATTGGAGCGTGACAGATATTGTGACAAATGATAAACTCAACCATATTATGCTAGCGGGTGTCAGTTATTAACCGGAAAATGTATGACTCCTAACTATACCCTCAACCTTGTTTAAGCAGTGTCAAGCTTAGAGGCAAAACCCTCCGCCGACCTCGAGAATTAAATAAAAAACAAACACATAGCTCTTTGAACTTTAGGCATTTTTTGCACATAACCAGTTTCGCCACAAATTAAATTACTTTTAGAGCCTTTGTTTATTTAAATAAAGGTAGCACATTATTCTCAACTTGATACTACCCACTCGTAATGGTATGCTAGAAAAAAAAAGAAAAGTAGGTACTTTGTAAATGTGGTGAATGTACCATGTTACCAGTGTACTTAACCGCGCAGAGTAGGTAATAATTATTGAACATGTTACTATAAAAAAAATGTAACTTATTTAGAACGTTAAAATAATAATGAAATAAAGGAACAAACCAAGTTTTGTGATAAAAAATGTGAAGATCAAATATCCAACTACAGAAAGTAGCTACTTCCTATTTATTCTCCACAAGTTTTCAAATAATTTTTAGTTTGTACCGCTGTTCTGGCTGCTTTCACCGTTAAAAATTACTCCACTTAGAAGTACCTAGTTTTAGAATATGCGCCATAAAAACACTATAAAATTTTAAACGAGCGAACTTATAAACAAAAGGTATTTCAAGATAGATATAATAATATTATAGTAATTCATATCTAGGTATATCATGGAACACAGCTATTTCCTATTATTCCTAGAAATTTCATGGTGTGCCTTACAGATTATTTTGAAATTCACTTAACGTACTAATGCAAAGCAAGCTTGTTCGAGACTTGTAGATGGAGTAATGTGGTGCTCACATTAGATATATAATTTATTTATATTACCTCGATTACCTTACCTACCTAACGAACTCGCGATCAACGACAACTACGCATAAATGCTATGAATTGTGCAACCTTCAAGGATACATCGATTTTGATAAATTACCCAATTTTCTATCAACTGTGGGAAAAAAGTTGACGTCAAACAAAGCTTCGGGTGTGGTGATGCAACAATCTATAATTTGTCAAGCTCATTACAAATTATCATTCAGCTTGGATCGTGATGTAAATCAATCATCTCGTTGACTACAAATATAGAATTACTGACAAACTGAGGTATTGTTTTACACTCGTTCGATATGAGAAGATCGGCAAATAATCTGACCGTGTAATATACACCAGAAGCTTGTACTAATATTTATTTTATACATCGATAGAACGGGAATTACCACAAAATTTGATCATTACATTAAATACATGCAAAAGTTGTAAAAATATCTATTGTGATATAGTATAGATCATATCCATAGTGAGCAAGAAATTAATATGCCAAAATGAAATCAGTGTTTGACAAAAAAGTAGTATAAATTGAAGTAGATAGATTAAATCAATGTAAATTACCTATCCCTCTCTCCCTGGTACCAGAACCTGGAGTACCGGAATCGTTACCGATATTACCAAAAATCTAAATATTGCTGTACATTTCTAATTTTTCATTTATATTCTTTATTCGTATTTAAGTAAGAATAAAATGCAAAACTGAGATACCGAAATTGAATACCGGTATTCAATCTCTGTCTATTTCAGGAAACAAAATTTAAAGACAAAACAACGATTTGTAGGTCTCAGGAGGTTAATATTTATACGTAGGTAGTTAGAAGTACTTTTAGAGTGACTCTCAATTGGCGATTCAGTTCATCTGTGTCGGCTCGGCGTGTTTGTCAAACTTTGCCTCAGCAAATATTAATATTGGCACTTAATATGAGTACATAGCGCGACTTGTTTGTCTAAAGCGGGTCAATTAGCCGTTCATGTAATTTGGTATCACCTGAGCACCTGACACTAGTTTTTAATTAGTTTAATATGAGTTTTAAAGAAAAGTGGTTTTAATGGCGTTCGTTATTCATAAGTCTCTCAAATAACAGATATCGGCGATTTTCGTTTGTCCTTTTCTATCAGTATCTAGTTCATTTGTAGTGGTTAGAGGGCGTTTTCAAAAAATTATGCACCCAATTAGTGAAAGTTGTTAAGAAAAGTTAAATCACTGTCAGTTTCGTGACGACAATTAAGCATTAAATATCGATAAAAGCTTGGTTTTGATGTTCGATTTATAAACTTCAATCGATATTACAACATAATAGAAAGCAAAAAGTCGATCTTCATAAGGATTTAATGCTTCACGAAACTGACAGTGATACAACTTTTTTTTACATCTTTCGCTAATTGGGTGTACCAAATTCTGAAAACTCCCTAGAACACAATTTAGCAGAGAATTTAATAATATGACAAAAAAGGGTAAATTTATTCTTTTTTGTCATATACGTGTAACATTAGCTTTGTCTATTCAGAGCTCTAGTGTAAGTGTCTTTTGACGTAAAAAACGTTTACGAACGCGTAAGTGATAATGTTATTTATAAGGCAAACGCAAACGCGTTCGTGACGTAAAGTTACATTAAAAACTTACACTCAGGGCTCAGAACAAACCAACGCAATCACAAGCTCTATTTTAGGATCCAGAAAGCTAGACGCCACGAACTCTCAACAACCAGCGTCACTGCCATTCAGCTCTCATGTAGATCACTATGGGCAGTACGGACATTTCACCCTTCGCCTTCTAAGGCACAGAAGGCAACGCTCTACTCCAAAACGTGCTTGAAATAGAACCCTATCACTTGAAAATAAGATTGATATTTAAACAAACGAAATAACAACATACGACATTCCAACAATTCACAACAACCGTTAGCTATCGAAAAATAACATTCGCACAATAGGATATTACTCTATATTGTTGTTGCAAAACCGACCTCATTATATGTATTTAAGGTTTAAAACTATTACAAATACTGTATAATGCGTGGATGTCCTAGCATTTAGTATTCAGTTCAGGAGAGCTCGGTGGGAAACGTCGGGAGTGCGCACATTATCAATGATATACGCATCCTCGCTCTGAGGAGGTGAGTAGGTTTAATTATGTTCTTATTAGGAATAGTTTAACCAAATACTCATAAAGTTAGTAAAACTCCTCTATTAGCAGCCGAGTAAACAGTAAAGCAACGCACTGGCTTTTTTTATATATATCATTAACATGATCCAGGTCTGAACTGATTGTTTATATTAGACTGCTTAGTCTTAGAAAATGAATGTACCGCCAATCAAAGACAAAGGATACATATTTAATATAAAAAAAACAATATGTACATTAGGATTATGCACTGGTGTGATAACTCATAAATATGTAATTAAAAGTATATTTTGTAATTGAGCGTTCTTATAAGATACTTTGTCTTTATTCTTATTTAGTATTCTTACCTACATACATATGTCAAATGTACGTCGTGACATATGTTTTTAAAATGGGGCTCAATTACCTTATTGTTTATTTACCTTTCATAAACACAAAATAACGTTAAAAAATAAACGCAAGCACACTTGAGTTTAATTAAGAGAAGACATTCCATACAATTTACTTAAACAGTATATTTTTTAACAACACTTGAATACGACAGGGTTGCAAGTTTGCAATAAATGTATGAAGTTGCGACCTTGTCGCGGTGATGTACGCAGTGGCATCTGTGCGAAGTGAGGCGAAAATTCGCGAGCGCGGGCGCAGCTGCCGCTGCAACATTTGGTACGTGCCGGAGGAAAAAATCTTGCCATATCTATGGGTTCGGGTGTTAGTAATAAGGTGGCAGACTTCGGATTGACGTCGTAAGCATAAACATTGAGATGGAAGCCGCATACCATCTACATTTTGCAGTTTAATTTTTTATTTAAAATCATACCGAGATCAGAAGACTTAAAATCAAACTGTTATTAAGTGACCTAGTGTACATCGCATTAAGTCTTTCGGGTGAGCAACGTCTATAGAAGTCGTCTTATACTTCTTAACCACGACTTAATTGAGGTTGCTGACCCGAACGGGTTTAACTTTTTCATATGAACTAATATATCTCTTCAGTAGCTAGGCAATGTTTTCTTCTCACTATGTACAGTACTCGTATAGTAACACCAGAGAGGTCACAAGCGCGCTGCCGACCATCAAGGGAAGGGTGGGGGGTTGGAGCTCTGTTAACCTTATTCACCGCCACCACAACACTGCATACCAAAAAATATATTAGCAGTGTTATTATGGCTGTGGTCTTCCGTGGCGACTCCAGATTCAAGCGTGGTGATGATTCGCTGTGCCCTACCTCACATTGTTCGACGTAGTACGACGTAGATGACACGTCAACTTACATTACAGAATTAACAGAATACATGAATGTTGAGTCTAATACTAAATCTTAATATCGAATAGCCGGTGCAGTACTGTATAGTAGGGACCAATAAGATAGGTAATAGTTTAAATCATGAAGCCTAACATTGTCATTAATGAACTCTACCTTAATATTCAATTTGACAAGTTTGACAACCGATGACGTTGTTTGGCACCGTTGACAATTTTTTTTAATGAAAAGTGTTGATTCATAATGTTCACGTTTAGGTGTTAATTGTAACTACATATTTATTTATTTTTTTCTTTGGGAGCTAGAGCTTGAAAGGAAACATTTACCTCCCGTACAGTCCAGTCCTTACTGCGGAAGTTGCAGTCTAATTTTAAACTCGACCACTTGAGTCCACCTAATTTTCAACCGGAAGACACAAAGTGACCGAGCCTAGAAAGCATCTGCCTTACCTGGCAGACGTCTCACAACTGCATATGCCTTTCTTGAGAAAAAAATCTTAATAATGTTACAAAAGTTTCTCGAAAAACTGTGTGAAGCACATCTGCTTTAACAAAAATATATCTACAATCAAAATTGAGCTTAATGGAACGACAGGAGAGTTCTTATTCTTTTGATGGGGCGTATGGAGTTCTTTTTGCGATGATCTTCGTAAATAGTCGGATGCCTTCGTGTATCTTCGGGCGCGTGTCCGACGCGTAATTTGGCTTCAGGGTAAAGATGTCCACTTTTATTTAATTCGATTCAGACCTTAATTTATGTTTTTTTAAAGCGGTTAGTTTTATTACGCTTTAGCAGTCGCATAATGTGTGACGGAGTTAATGTTTATTATCGCAAAAACTGTCGTGATGTTTTATTCACATACTTTACGTATTCAAGTCAAAGGAAATTATGATGTCCTGTACCCAATACCTAATGACGTTTATTATCACCCTGCCTTCATAATAAACCGATAATGTGTGAGAAGGGTGAACTGTCAACGTAAACTTATATTGTACCTAACAATACCGAGAGATCCATCAATGAATAAGTAGGTACATAGGAGAGATAAAAAATAATAAGTAGTAGGGGAGATTAGTCCAAAACCGGGTATGGGGGTAAAACCGGGACATGGCTGTTTAGTTACTTGTACAGTTTCAAATGTATCCGCTCTCGAGTCACTGCTGTCAGCCATCTTGGTTAGTTTGTCAACAAAAGTTAAAAGGCGTGCGTGCCGGCATATTAAAATAAACCCAGAAAATAGTTTTTAAGGGTATTTGATATAATATTCCATAAAAATCGTAATCATACCAATGATTTGTATCTTGAGGTAAGTACAATTAGTATTTTTTATGCTATTAGGCATATATTCAAGTTTAATAAACAATGTTTCTATTGTTACTGCTTCATGATTTTAGGTTAGTAGATTTTTTTACCTCTCGTATGTCCGTTTGGGTCAAAACCGTACGGGGTAATACCGGGTAGTACACGGTAGTACCCGGTTTTGTACAAGTGTCTTTTTTTGTGTAATGTGTTTTTACAACTTAATTTTATTTAAATTATTGTTAATGTTCTAAAGAAAATGGCTCGAAATTATAAAATAACAACAAACCGAGGCCAGTTATCATTGCTAAGAGACAAAACCGGGTATGGATGCTTGTCCAAAACCGGGTATACCCGGCTTTGGACTGATCATGGGGCAATACCGTAAAAAATAAACATTTAAAAGTTGATTGTTTTTTCTTCTTGTGTTAATGAAAATAGTGATCGCGCCTAATAAATATGTTGTTAATGAGGTAAATTAAAAAGATAATAATATAAATGGTTGATTTTACTAAAAACCAAAAAAATATCGAATACTTTCCTTAACGTCCCGATTTTACCCCACTTTCCCCTACTACTCAAATAATAAACACCACAATCAATTAAAATATATTCTTAGAGAACAACAAATTGTTATAACATTTACTTCGATTTCTTTCTGAGCTGAAATGACATTTATTAGGTACTTACGTAAAAGCGAAAAATTATGTTTCAGGTTTAGGAGCAGTCTCATTAGGAATATTTAATTAACAAAAATCACATCTGCCGTAAAAAAACTGCTACTACAAGCGGCTTTATCATCATATCTTTTTACGTAAAAAACCAAAGGTGGTACGTTTTTTTTCGCCAAACATCTTCAAGGTCCTTCTTCGCGCATCTGCCGAGGCATATTTTTAACAACACATCTGCATATACTGATAACAAAAAAGTGACCTACAAAACTTAGGAAATCACCTTACTTTTTATGCTTAAAAAATTAGTACCAGCCGGCAACGATACTCTATTATTGTAAACCTAAAAATATTGAATATTAGCCCCTATTTCATTGTGTTAAAGTCCCTAAATCAGACAGCTAATTATTTAGTTAAGTTGGTAGGACCACAAAAAGGTGCCAATATCCGTTCAGATCTTGCATCCGTTTAGAAATCGGCAGCGAGTGATTAGTGTCGCCTGTTTATTGTTTTTTCGCATTTTTAACTATTTTTGAGGACTGTTTATCAATGTTTGACAAGCAGCTGGCATTAAAACAATATGTGGAATATTGTTTGCAGATTGTAAAATGTAGAGAATCTTGTTCAAATGTGTCAGCTTTTTAAATGTGTTTTTATCTTATTTGCCGATGTTACAAATTTTGAAAACACGTTTACAAGCCTAAGTGAGACTATCTATTATTTAAACAAAACGCAACATTAGAAAAAATTGTTAGGTATTCACAACTTCAGGGAACTGGGCTGAATGACTGCAACAAGCGATCGACAGCCCGCCTGAATCCGGCCGGGGGACCCTACATGCACCTACATCTACATCTAGGTATTCACAAATTCATCATCATCATTTCAGCCGCAAATCGTCCACAGGTGGACAAATATGACTTGTATCATCGGGGGGGATGTAGTTGCCATAGCTGCAATGATTGTCAGGCGGGTTGGCGACTGCAGTGGCTGTAGATTGGAATTGGACAAATTATTACAAGTAAACGGAACTTAAAAAGATGACCAGAAGGACAATGTCGATCTTGAAACGTCGGAGGTAATCTAAAAGTTCAGTTGAGCCCCTTTTACTTTTTAATACCTAAGTATGTACATTCTTATGTATTAAAATTTCTCTTACGTACACGGAACAATGGTGTTCCGGACATTTGGGAGGCGTACGCGGAGCCAGATCGAGCCAACGCGCAGAGGCCCTTTCGACAATTTAATGAAATGTAAGGGGGACACTAAGCGGATGTTGCCCCTGTCCGTATCATGGGACGCGCACAGAGACAGCACCCGCCATGGTGTAGGGACTATTGAGTTAAATATTGGAAACTAGAATGTACTAGAATGCTACTTTCATAACCTACGAGAAGGTTTGAATTAAAACATGATTTTCAATTACAATCAATGTATTTCATAATCAGTCTATATCATTGGTATCTAAATCAATACCATAATTAAATTCAGTAGTTAACGGTACGGGCAAGTTTTGTTTGGTTGTCACATAGTGTTACGTACAAACTATGCCCATATGTGGACAGTCGTTTATGCTGATATTCAATAGGACCAAATCAATTTAGAAGCCTTAACTTCCAATACGTGGCAATAGGTAAACCAAATTTTTCTGCAGACTCGTATTTCTTAGAACACAATATTTTAACCACGACAAAAAAAAAATATAATACCAAAAATTGTTATTTAAGAATGTCAAGATACCATAGATGGCACTGTACATAGGCATTTTGGATATTCCGTTTGTTCTTTGTTACAAGCAGTATTCAGTCAATTTACCGCTGCGGAGTGAGATAATTCCATTTTGGGCATACTTATTCCATTACAACAGCGTAATCGAGTCCGAAATTGCAAATGTTAACCAAAGCTCTTGCTTGCTATAAAAAAAAAATTAAAAAAATGCGACTAAGGTTTTCAAAAACAAAACATCCTTTTGGAGACATAAGATAAGACTACCACGACATTTACATAAGACGGACAATGATTATAGATATAGACATATGTACATATTGTCGTCAGCCTCCTGGCCGGGGATGGTACAGTCAAGGTCAGATATATCGATCGGCCAAAGCACCAAAATATATACACATGAACACATTGACACTGATGCAATAAGGTGCATGTATACATATTTCAGCACATTGGTCAATTCTATATATTTGATCGTGACTGTATATAAAGAAGAAGAAGATTGATTAAAGACTTAATAATCCACAGGACTATAAACTATTAACTGTATTTTTCATCCCTTTACATTACCGTTACTGTAGAATTATTCACCTTCCCACCAACATTTTACACACACCCGGAAGTGATCTATAGAATCAAAAATATGTGAAGGTACGAGTAATTACGGTACAAGTAGCACAGGTGACATTTGTTCATATTGTTCCCACGAAATGTGCACCTTTCTCCTACTTGTCGCCAAAAACCGCGGACCGGCGTACGCGCACCTTGTAACAACCCTTTGGGAGAGCACGGCATGTTGGTTGGCACAAGAACTTAGCTATAGCGGAGTGTATCCTCTACGCGTAACATGCTACACGTTTTGTGTTTTAGGCTTATTGGCTTTTGTTTGTTTTGCAAAATAATATTAAATAAGTCATTTATAACGTTTGTATTTCTTGAGTACGTTTTGCATCTTAGATATCTTAACTCGTGAGCATATACATATATTTACCTTATTAGTGGAAAAATATATTTGTTTGTGAAACTTAGACACATATGCCATCATTGCAGCCCTCAATTTGTGCAATTTTATTATTACAGTATTTTTTTAATATGTTAATTTTATGTAAACCCTGAAGACATGTATTACGTAAAGGTATATTTACAATATAAATACATGACTTTGACTTACATAAGACGAAATATTACGTTCTTCGTCTAAACTTGCCCGCTTGCGCTCACAACATGGGTGCGTGTGGGAGTCTGCCGGCAGATGTCTACCCGTTAGGTGCTTTGTGATAAAGATCCTCTCCGCACAGATACCGTATGTGCGCGCATCTGTTGGCATCTTCGGATTGTTTATCCATCTTATGCGTTTATGGCCTTAAACCAGGTTGGACAGGTAAAGCAACACTAATATGCCAGAGCATCATGACACGTCGACCAATCTGGACAGTATTGGTCAAAAACACATAGCATAGCCTTATTTCCACATCCACGTATCTAAAATTGAAGTGATAATATAAATATCCATCCAATTTCTCTGAAAACTTAGAAAGCTTTCTCATATAAACTATGATAAAAATAAAATCTCCGCTTACGTTGATTGTGTAGATAGGTCCGTAGTACCTACACCATGTGTATGGAATCATAAAACGTTATCTTTTATTACGAATCGATAAATTGCAGCTGTCTACTCGGTTACATTGTAAGATATAGACTTTATGACGACTAGGATACGAAATGTGAGTTTTGTTCAATTCCTAGTACGTAGATAGAAATGATAGTAGAATCTGTTAATTACTTTTCTACACTACTTTAATAATTTAATGTTACTGGGTGACAAAACTTCTCAGACATAAGATGAAATTATATCTTTTCACGAAAGTCTTTTAGCTAATTATGTCTTTGAAATTTTACTTACTTTACATTCAATAATATAAAACTTGTCTCCCTATACCTTCCGTCAAACACTGTAGGCATCTGTATGTTACTTTATTGCTAATTGTTGCTTGATATGTAGTTATATCAACCACATTCCTAATTAAATACATTACAAACCTCTCATATCTAAATTGCCTATCGAAATCCGACGACAGATCCTAAGTAAGGCAGTAATTAAAGAAAGGCTCAGTATTTAGGGTTGGTAAATCTACACCTTGGCATCGGCAGGTGATATCTGGGCGTTTATCTTTTTTTTCCTTTTTTTAATTAAAAGAGTAAAAACATCAAGGCGTCATGTGTCGCGATGCAATCGGCTGACAGTGTAACTCGTACGACAAATACAACTGTGCCGTTTATAGTGCATTCACTTGACGTTTTAACGACGAAGCGAAGATCAATTAATATTTTTTACTTTAAATTTACATTCAATAGCGTCATATTACCAACTGAGAAAGTATTTACATCTGCCAGAGCCTGTGTGCAAGTCCTGAATATACATCGTCCTTTCTGCCAGGACCACTGTCCAATCTGTCTATTCTGTAGTTATGGGTCTTTAGCGTAATAAGTCGTTTTCCTAGCGATTGCCACATAACACCTTTGGTTCCGCTTTACTACTACTACTTCAGCCACGGACGCCTCTGCGAGATACGGGCCCACCTGATACACTGCGATAAGCCATAATCGCCACGCTTGACAGGCGATTTGGCGATCGCAGTATGTTCCACCGCTAGGACGCTGCTGCCCGTCCTCCGGTTGTGTAAGTTAAAACTCCCAGTCCAGTAAATTATAACTTACCTCTGGGTAAAATTTGGCCTAATTGGAATTAGGTTAGTTTCTTAGTAACTCATCAATGGAATTGTTTTTTGATGTATTGCATATTTTATAAATCTTTCTGAATACCGCACTAAAACCTCACTTTTTAGGTGTGCCATCGGTTTCGTATATTATGTTACCGAAACTTCGCGCTCTTGCCACGTGCATAGGCATTATCAAAATCATACGCAGCATGATCACCGCTGTTCGATGACATAAAAGTGCCGGCAATCTTAGCTCGTATAAGCATTCTTATAGGTGCACTTATCCCCTGAACACCATATGCAAATGGCACGTGTCATGCGTTAAAACATTTTTACGTATCTGGAAATTAATCAAGTTAATTACTAAAAAGAATTTCGAGGCGTCTGAAGTTTTAAAGTTATTTTAGGTATTTGCTGATTTAAAAGTATACCGGTCTGAATCAGCTTGGCCCAAGCTTGCTGTTATTTGTCATTTGATTTTAGATCTTATCAAAAATACACGAAAATGGTTTTCGTGTGCACTTTTGTTATGAAATTAGACGAACCCCGAGCGGAGAACGTAAAGTATTCTTTATCAGAGACTATATTTTATATATTTTTCTTGTGCAAGTAATGACCGAACTCCCGGGGATGTGGTTAAGGAGTTTTTTAATTGAGATAAAATGTGACAAAGCTGAGATTTATGTAAGTTATTTCAAGCAGTATGCACATTGCACATGTACAAACATATCGCGGAAATAATGAAATTTGGTCGTTCTCAGAAAGCTAGAATATAAATATTAAGCTGGGAGCTTGCGAGATATTAGATTTATGGGCAGACAAAAATAGTTACTGAGAACGGTCGATTGACTGAGATGTCAACAAGGTTAATCTAACAGCAAGTTTAAGCATATTTAAATATAATGGTGGTTCACTCACTAACACTCAGTAAAGATTTTTATGGATCACAGAGAACCTCAACATGAACAGATTATAACAGGTTGTATGCATAATAAATACCATTTTTTATATCACATTTATTCCAAATTATGAAAACTAGTTTAGGTAATTCAAGCAGATATCTTAGAAACAATTTTACCTAAATAGATGCATTTCAAACTTATTAGTATGATGACAAATCGATGTAGGTTGAAGGTTTGCTACTGTTCAAAGAATACGTCAGATATACGGGTAGATAAATTGCTAACGAAATTGAATTACGCCCGTAATTATACTACGATGCCCGCCGTCCTTGCCTCGGGTCCAGGTACAGGCACGGGCCAGATGTTTAAAAAGTTATAAATCTCTCTTTTGTCTATGGGCATCTTTTTTTAACAATCACTGGACACATGGCGGGAAGGGTTTCGGACAGATGGTGATAGAACATGGCGGCAAAAACATTTATTATTGAAAGTAATTTCTTAAAAAACTTAAAGTTATTAGTACATCTTGGCTAGAATTTGAAATCGAATTCATATAATGACGAAATATGGACATAAAAACACTCACTGTACACATTAGGAATATATGTGTAAGTTATGCGACTAATACGTTGTGATCTCACTATTACAAGCTAATGAAATACGAGTACATTTAAAATACCGTGATAAGTGTGATAATTACGATTAGAAAAAATGGTTAACTATATCTATAGAACAGTGATTATAAAAGTTAAATACGTGCCGTGTTGCCTACCTCTATATTCTTGGCAAACAAGATTGAACTCAATGTCATATTCATATAAGGTTGTTACAGTTTGAATCATTATATCATTAGCTATGACCATAAAAGGATTTATAAAACAATAACATAATATTATACAGTACACTTTACGTCTTGAAAATAAAATCTAATTAACAGAATATCCCGCCCACATTCCACCGCAAGATCATTTAGAAAAATATAAATGCTCTTTAGATAATCAGTGGGAACGCACGTATCTTAGATTTTCTCCATCTTGCTAGCTCGTAAATGTTTCGATGATTAACTGTAAGACTCGGCGGTTATGAGTGTTGCTTACATTACGGTGATAGTGCTTACAGTACTGGAACCAAATTCAACCTGTTTTTATTATGACAACTAATGTTATAGCGACTATTATAATGGATGTTATAGAATTTTGATATTCAAAATATTAGACCATGATTATAATTGGAATAAACGTTTAATTTGAGAGAAAACAATTGAGAGCATATGATATGATATGACGTTAGTTTATTTATTTATTTTATTACATAATATGATGTAGTTTTAACTAGCATATAAGAGCAGTATGGGAAACAAATAATAACCAGATACATCAAGCATTGTGCTACTTTAATTTAGTTGGGTACTGAAATTTGCATATGTGGAGATGTTCCTATATGCTACGTATAATAAAGAACAATGTGAGCTTAATGACATCTTTCATAACCAATTTAACAGCATGCAACAAACTTCAATATAAAATAAACAGTTAAGTACATTTAGTGTATGCGTACACTAGTAGATTACTTTGAGTGTTACCTACATAATAAAATACATATGTATACATTATCAAACCCTCATAAACATTTTAAGATTTCGGCAAATAAGGCTCTGATAATTCTCGGCGGAATTTTGCTACAAACGGCGATCATACGTTTGTTGACTCCTCTCAATGGATGACTCAGGATTCAATTATTTTGCAAGTTTTGCACGCTTCTCGCAAATACTTTAGTTTGAAAATTTTAAGCTAATTGTTATGACTTGGAAGCATTGCTTATTAAAACTTTAGCGATAACGGTTTTTTTAGAGATATTACCTTAATGAACATTTTCGCCCGCGTTTATATAACGTTTCCTAATTCGCTCTCGCTCGCAAAAAAAGCTCTAAACCTTAGAAGAATATAGCATTACATCACAAGCTGACAACTACGAATTCAAATATATGGCTGACTGTTCGTGCCTGTCGAGTCTAGGTATCTATGATAATAAAAAGGAAATTCAACATTATTGTTATAACTATATTCTGCAGATTATGAAAGCTTTTCGTTTTAGTGCCTTAATACACAGGATTAATTTAATAGAAACCGCAATCGAATCTAGTAAAACGAGTTCGATGAATTAGTTAAATAGTCCTCACTCCATCCTTTTGGTTCTAAGGAACCTCCGCCTAGGTCAGGTGAAGGTAGTCCTTGCGGAATTCTGTCCCTTCCCCTGCGTCGATACGATCTATGCGTACAATACTACGCGCATTTTTAGTATACGCAATTGGATATTTAGCCGGTTGCGTAGTACTTAACGTGTTTACAATTTTTCATTGAAATAATTAAATGTTTCCACGTTCTAACACCATTGAGAGTTAGGTACAGCCATTGAGAGCTGGCATTTCGATCAACATTATATAGTATGTGAACCACTCTCGGGAAGAGCGATAGGTCATCTTATAATTTTTACTTCACAGGTTTCTGGTAGTTAGTAATTACAGACCCCTCTAGTGAGATTTTATTTGATATTACTCGCCCGTTTACCGTCCGCCCTTTCCTTACTTTAAACTCTGCTCGATGTCTTGGGCACAACGCTTCCAAATACCACTCCAGTTATAATAAATCCCAAGTATTTACTATCAGTATGATGCAAAGGTCATACTCAGGAGCCGTAGCTATCGCGGCGCTTGCGCATGCTAACGACTCGCTGCGTCACGATGGTGTCAACGCGGAAGCAGTTTGTGGGTAACAGGGACGCATTTCCATACACCTGTAGGAATCCTAGATAAACTGCTTAAGGTTTATTGCATCTGATGCCCGTTCCGTGGAAGCTTGTAGGTTATAACTTCTTAATCTTATAATCGACGTGCAGTGCATTTTTCATTGTTTTAATAGCGATATAGACGTACGCTTACGTTTAAATATACAATTAAGGTTTTATGAAACTGACCTTAGATGCATTTGAATAGTTGACTCTGAAATCAGAAAGTTCATTTGGAAAAATAAATAAATGAATAAGGACCTTGTGCTAGAATATCCTATATTTTAGTGCTCATTTAGTTGTCAAACATAATAAATGAGCTATATCGGGAATCGCTAGCTACTTTCTTCGAGGTCGAGTTGATGCCTTATACAAGTACAGATTTTAACATTCACTAATTTGCTTCTACTCGTAAATATAATTTCAAGAAACAGCTATATTACACTTTTTCCAGTTCCTATGGAAAGAGGTCTATTAAAAAAAAGAATTTTAACCTTAAAATAGAACCTGTATGGAGAGATGCTTTAAAATTTCGTATAGCAGTATAGGCATGGGAAAAAATAACCTTTGTATTTCTACGTGCGATGACTAATTCTTAAAAAAAAACTATTAAACTAACTGTAAGTAAGACATGCTTACTCTGTACGTGTTGTATCTACCCAATGAATAATGTAATTATATTTACAAGATGCATCAAAATACCATCACCATAAATTATAGAGTCTCGAGAGAGTAAATACCGTTGTAAGCAGGGACAATGTTGTTAAATATTGGCGTGCTTATTTAACCGGTAGTGACATCGGCGCGAGCGCACGCGGCGGCGGCCTATTCTGCTCTATTAAATTATAGTACATATGTGAAACTACACGTAAACTTTAATAAATGTTGATGATATTTGTAGATTTAAGAACGATTGCAATATTAGGTAAATTATGAAGGATGAAATATTTAGGTCCAAAGCTGTTTGACTAAAGTATTATATTGTTAAACAATTTAAGCTAGTATATTTACTAGTCAGATTAACTTTGACCTCATATTTTCTCCGATTTTTATACCCATTTATTACCACTCAGATTCGGTTCAGACCGTCTCAACCAATGTCGCGTGAAGCGAAAACTCAGTAGGAATATTTCAGTAGTACAATTCAAGTCTGGTGCCGAAGGGTCCTGGGTTTTCCCCAGGCTACCTTCTCCCCACACAGTCCGATCGCTCTAATGTGCCGAACGGTCATAGAGCCTAAGTCAGGTTCCAAAAAAAAAACAACAACTGACATCAAGTTTAAACACCAGCGACTCTAAATGATGCCTAAACACTTGTGTCTGTGAATGTTCAGAATAGCGCCGCAGGTCGGGAGTCGCGGCGCAGGAGTGCCGTGATTGCTCGATCGGCCTTAAAGGTCGCCAACGGAATGCCTTTACTTTTCGTAACGCTGTGCAGGGCTTTCCTGCATGAGCACCGGCAGCACGGCGAGGCCAGACTATGAGACGACAGTGGTATCTACTTAAAAATACTCGGTTAAAGTGCATTTATAATGAGTCCATAGATTTTGCACTGAGGCGCTACCGCCAAAAACAATATTCGTAAATTTCGGACCATTGTCTCTATCACTCTCATGACGTCTTATTTGAGGTAAAAGAAAATGTTACCCGAAATTTACGAATATCGTTTTTGGTGGTAGCGCCTCTGAACTCTCGAAAACTCTCAATATCTCTCACGTGAACAAAAAAGATAAAGTTATAGTTTTTATACGTATTTATTAAGTAATTGGATATTACATAATAATGACTCATACAACAATACTTCAATTAAGGCCTCCTTATTATAAAGTAATAATTTCAAAGACCGTTTTTAAGTAATTCTTATGTTAGCATGTCATTTCTTACTAACTGTAAAAATCTCAGGTATCTAAGTGCGTTAAATAGCAAATGCTAAACATCTGTAAGTTGTTAAAACAAATGATCTTATTAAAATTACTCCCTTTTCAAACAACTTACCTTTTTAAAGCCGTGAAAAGAAAAGAATTGGAGGTATTTCGCACATCTGGTCACTTGGGCTTATCAGCCTTGAACCATCTGTTTCCATCTGTAATTGAGAAACATTTTAACAAGCTTCAACAAGTCGAATAGCCCATAGTTTTAATCCTATTTTGATCAGCCATTTGTGTTTTACAATACGTAAGTTTTGTTTTCCTGGTAAGCAGAAGTACCGTTATGTAAAATTTTCTAAAAAGTTTGCCGATGGCTTTTTTTATGACATAGGCGGCAAACGAGCAAACGGATCGCCTGGTGGTAAGCAATTACCGTCACCCATGGGCAACACCAGGGGAGTCGCAAGCGCGTTGCCGGCCTTTAAGGGGGGGTTGGAGCTCTGGGAACCTTACTCACCATCAGGAACACAACACTACTAACTGAAAGGTAGCAGTGCTATTATGGCTGTGGTTTTCTGTAAGGAGGAGGTACTTCCTCAGTTGGGCTGCAGCAGATTCAAGCGTGATGGTCATTGCTGTGCCCTACCTCTCATTGTTGGACGTAGTTTAAGGACATACCCGGGTCCTGGCATGGCTGGCTGATGTTTGGTGTTTCGGTATTAACTTCTAAGCTCGGTCGCTATATATGGCACTTTCATTTATTTCTCGAATTGGAAATCCTGGAAGTTATATAAGAGAAAAAAAATAGGAGACATATTGTTAGCAATATTTGCAAACTAAAACCCTGTGTCTCATTTGACCAGGTTTCGAGATTCGTTCTTATTTTCATTTCTGTACTAAAATGGTACAAGACCAGAGGCAGAAAAATATATATTTTATATATTTCTGGACATTTTTATTTAATATTTCTGGACAATCTGACACAAATCGACCTAGTCTATACGTACTAGACGACGATATAATTATATAATAGATAGATACATATAAATACTTAAATACACAGAAAACACCCATGACTCAGGAACAAATATCTGTGCTCATCACACAAATAAATTCCCTGACTGGGAATCGAACCCAGGACCATCGGCTTCATATGCAGGTCACTACCCACTAGGCCAGACCGGTCGTCGAATTAACACTAAATAAAATACATAGGTAAACTTTATATCTAAAATAGTGCGAAAGGCGAACGAATAGGAAAATGTAAATAAATACTTATTTTGACAAAAGAACAATTTAACCGGGGGTCGATCGGAACACATGGAGGCATCACGACTCGCGATTTGCTGAGTCACCCGTCTCTCACGGAGCCTGGGAAGCTGTGAATCATCCCGGAACATGTTTCTACTTGAACGATGACACAAATAACTTCATTTCGTCATCAGTTGAACCAATAGTTTACTGGATAAAGGTTAAGACGATCTACAAGCGAACCTACTACTATAGGTATGCGTCAGTGAATAAAAGTCAGACATGCAAATATAAAATCAGATCCGGATTACAAGTAACTCTGCATCGAAGGATAATAATCGATAATGCTATTGACTGTGTTCCCTGACTTCAATTAAAATGATTTTGTGTCATTTTAATTTTAAGATGAGGAACTAAGGGTCAAGGGTCATTGTATTTCACAAAATGAGATTTTGATCATCTTTATTACCACCTGTCCCGCATTTACGCTCTTCTAAACTCTCTACACTTCTTTTAGGGAGAAAAGCGTGATTTACATATTTAATCAAGTAATGCTTACTAGTCCAGTAGTCACAAGTAAAATTAGCAGTTAATAGAGAAATTGAGCGCGTGTCACTTGTCGCTAAGAGCCCGTGCGACCCCCGACCCGCGCCGTGGTCGCTTTCCAAAGAAGATGGCTACTCGGGCTCACTAGTTAGTGTGGCATTCCAACGCGGTGCCATTCGGCACGGACTAAGCGATGAGCTAGAAACTTTCGGATAACCCTATCTACACTGAACGACAATTAAAACTGGTCGCTTAATATTTCTCTCATAGCTAATGTTGTTCTGTATTATAGTCAAATGATGGACTGAACCGATAACAAAATGCATTGAAAAGTATTTCATTTTTTAAACTTAATTTCTTTGGTACCAAAACAGTAATTTTTATTAGTTGATTGTGGTTATTAACTATCCACTTATGTGATAATTACAGTTCACGTTCACTAAGTTCATTAGCATTACGTACTTCACAAAATATCTGAGCCACATCTCATTCGTATAGAGTCTTATCTCGTAGAAAACTCGAGTCTTCCTCCTCTGCTTCTTTTACCCGTTTTCCTAAATTAGGACCTTAGCGGGATGTCTTAATTTTGTTACAGGAGTATTTTTTATCTTCTCCATCGATTGTAACTTCACGTCTGTAAGTGAATAGCTATAATGATTCGTCCCACCCGCGAGCACTGGGTCGCAAGCGCAAGCAGAGGTCGCACACACACACGTGTACACACGCACACATTTAACTACACACACCGGTGATGGTGATCTTAACATTGAGACAGGATGTGCCGTGTTTGCGCTGCATGTATTGGTATCGATGTGTTTAATAACTGGAGGCTTGGCGAGGAAAAGTTGATGGTAGGTACCTATATCCGTTTTAAAGCTAAATAATGGATTATGTTTTGTGGTTTGTTTTTGACTTATGACTTTATAGTGAAAGGGATGTGAAATTAAGTAAGATCTGAAATAAAGTTGATATAATTGTGTACCAAATGCGATTGATTATGTACTAATATCCAATGACGATACAACATACACGATACAATGGCCCGTAAATATATTCGCAGTTATACCGAAGTTATTTGACTTTTTTTTTTCTTTTATTCTCAAGTCCTAGATACTAATCCGATGGGCATTGAGCCCTATGTACGGCCAGTCTTGGACACAATTTTAGATTAGTAATGGCTAGATTAGTAATAGCTGGAAATATTAAGATATTTCTGGAATCTATTTTTGTCTTTCTCTCTCCCTTTCTCTCTCTCTCTCTCTCTCTCCCTCTAAATGTCAAAACGTAAAATTACATAATAAACATATACCTAAATAGCGATCACAGTAAGTTCAAAAGCATTAACTGTGATAAAAGTCAAAGCATAGAAGGCCGGATAATAAATCTTACTTAAATTTATGAGACATATTTGCCAAATCAACACTTGACTCGTAGCTGTATGTAAATATTGACCGTAAATATAAATTGGAGTCCGGTATAAATAATGAAGTAATTGCATGCAAATTTAAGACCTTATTTAGAGTAGGATCTAACTGGAGCGCCGACGATCGCAAATGGCAGAGGATGACCCCAATACATTACTGTAATGTGCTAACAGTTCAGGATGTGTATTATGAGTTTATTAAAACTTTTCTCATAGACATTGCAAAACAATACAATGTCTATGTATACGTATACATAGACAGAGGAGGACATTTTAATTACGTAATTAAAATGTCCTCTTACACTATTACAAAATATTACGTACCTATATAAGGGAAATACTATCTATCCGGTGCGATAAGTGAATATGATATGTAAAAGAATTTCATATAGCATATATACACCTAGGCCTGTAAAGAAACCTTTTATTTTTAAACGCAGAATTTTTAAATAATTTAATATACATACTGTTTAAACAGATCTTTGAAAAAGGTTTGGCGCTTAATTTTAACAGTTTTATTTTTTGTTGGATGGATATCTTAACGGTTCTTAATTATTTAAAAAAACTTTAAAATAAAAGCTAATGGTTCTCAAAATGAATTCGGGCTAAAATAGTATGGGTTATTTTTTTATTTAAATGCAAGTTTGAGAAAAGCAGTATACATATCTCGGCGAGAAAGAGGGTGGCTAGCTTCTATCCCTACCTATATACACTTGACCTGCAAACTTTTGTTTTCCAGCCTATATCTACTATTACTTCATATTATGATACATATATAACAAATTGAATACAGGTACCTAATAACAATGTCTTATGTACATCGTATCTTATTGTAGAATCGAATTATGTCGACAGTAATGTTTCATTAATCAATTTATTGCTTTGTTTGGGTAAAGCACATTGTACTTGAATTTTTATGCACGATAACAGAAAAGTGGATTCCTAGCGTGTATGGTGTGCCAATTTGTAGTATTGGGCAGGGGACAGCAAAAGTCGATCGGCGTAATAATAGACAAGCTTCGAATGTAACCGTTGTCCGTCGAGTGTTTTTATTTAATCTTTATAGCAGAAAATAAAACCTTACAGTACAAAAGGCGGACTTAATGCTATAAAGCATTTTCTACCAGTCAACATTTAGACAAAGCAGAAAAATTGTCGACGGCGCTGCTAATAGCAAAATCAAAAATAAATGAATACTTACAACATGTACACGAATAAACACACACACACAGACACACACACATATATATATTTGACCAGCCATCAATAAATTGAGACTAGCCGTAGGTACATACATTTTACTATTGTAACATAAATTTGTTTCAAAAAGATTCCAATGAATGTCGAACATTTCTTTACTCCAATTCTATGAATGATCATGAAACAGTTTTGTTTCATAATTTCTCTTCAAAAACGTTATACGGTTTACACAATTTTTCACATTATTAACTTAATACATGTTCTAATGGGTACAAAATTACTTCTTTCCTGAGACACTTAAGCCATTTTGAGATTGGTACAGTGAGATATGTGGCGCACGCGCCATGGCTAGCACGCATGCGCGAATAATGCTACTAATTGGACTTTACGAACGGCCGATTCGATAGGGACAAACCGAGAAGAAATTCGACCGACCACACAGATTGAAGAACTCTTTTTAACTTGACTTTAAAAAGAGATAACATTCATAACAATTGTTTTTGTTTTACTTTCCCAACATGGCAGTGCGGTGCGCGAAAGTTTAAATCTTATGTCACAATGAAACTCATAAAAAACAATTATTGCGTTGATTCTCAAAATACTGGTACAAAATTTAATCTTACCGTTTTAAGTAAAGTTTTTTTTTCTTTTTATAGTCTATATGTATATTGTAGAAATAGAAGCTTTTTTTACACAAAGTTTAATAATTGTTACAATCAAATACACTATCAAAATGGTTTAGGTTTAGGCAATAGGCAAAATGCCTGGTTGCTTCACCATATATTCGGTTTTGAACATATTCTCAAAGACTCTTGCATCGCGGTATATTGTTTGTCACTCACTTAGGAGCGGGCATAATGAGACTCGCGACAAATAGCAAATAACCCTTTATGGCTTAATATGTATTAACGCGGAGACCAACCTAATCGCTTCATCGCTAATGTTGAAGGAATAATCATTTAAGTACCCATTATGTGACAATTAATAGGTCACCTGCTTCACTGCGACACTGCGCTTAGCGGTCATTAGCTACTGAGACAGATTTCCATTAATTAAAGACACCTGTTCAGTTACATAAGTTTTACTTCTCTTGATCTTAATTTTAAACTTAAAGCAGCCGTCCCTTGCTAATAAGCAATTATGAATGTGAGTGCGAAAAAGACATGTGCTATTTACCGTGTACCTATAGATATTATTTCATTTACGTATATGTGTGAAAACACGGACATTCTGTATGTACACGGATGTAAATTCATTATTCTCAATCGTGCCAGTTAGAAAACATTATTGTATATATTTAGTAATAAAGTAGGTTAGGTATTTGCTCGTGTCTTATTGTTATGGGTTTCATGTTGCCTGGTTTCTATTAATTAAACGGGTTAAGACTATTCCTATATGTTTGTGTAACACTATGCGATAGCTTCAAGATAAGCTATGAAATATCGCCTGCATTCACAATTATGCAGCTTACTTGGAAAAAGGATATTACGCATATTTGTTAGTAACTACTGAACTGTAGTACCTATGCCTAGTTTTTTTAGATTACTTAAGACTAGAATATATGAACGCATAGATAAATATGCATGGCTGACCACACACGAACTAAGTAATTAACACAGCAAGCGCGAGTTTGTTTGCTTTGCGTTTAGCAAACTAAATGTCAACCGTTACGTTACCCACTAATAGAGTACCTTACGTTTGGCAACCTCCTTATCACAAAGACACAAAGTTCAATTTCAAGTGAACTGTGGGAAAGGTTTAGACGTTATAAATGTACGATGTTACAGATCTACGACTTACGAGGTATTTTTTTTATTAAATAACACAATGTCCGAAGTATATCCTGTATGGTAACGAACAGATGATAGCAGTATAGATATATCTGTTACCTATTGGTATTCTCTATTCATATAATAATACATAAAATATTGTAAAATATTAGTCACAGAATCTTACACACAATTGTTATATTTTATGATCGAATACACTAAGCTATAAAATTATATCCATTATAAATATACGAGTATATATTGTGTAATTACGTTGAAGGCAAATACTTCTCGCTTTCCCCTGCGTATATTTGCTAGCATATAAATTTAACTAAGAATGCGAGGCTATCGAAAATCCGTTCCAAACCGTTCCAATCGCGCCATTTGCATCGAATATAATAGATCAGGTACGTAGTGTGCGGTGTTCAGCTGATTCGGATACGCTAATATGTTACTGGACACAAAACCACTAGCTATCAAAGCCTTGAATCTGTACGATCGACTTGTGAACTAGCTATCCGAGTGCTTACAGAACTTCGCTGAGAGCTTGCTAAAGGTATCCCTCCAAAATCACCTGTTGTCGTATCGCCACCTGTTCGCTACAATCACATCTGACCGCAACGGACAATATAAAGTGAACCTTAACACCAATCGTTTAGAGTCAAAAATTGTTGTTATATTTACTGTATTTTTTATAAAAATGCCGCGAGCTCACTTTACGAAAAAAGCTTTCCCTAAAACTTACGATTTATTGCTGAAGTTAGTTTAAATTTCACTTAGGTTAAGTTGTTAGGGTTTTTATTTTCTTTATTATGTTTTTGTTGGTAATATATACATTGATTTTAAAAGTTACTTATTACATAACAGATAAACTCGTACAACATAAAATACCGATCCTTACACAGATAGAATTGAGTAGGTTAGTATAAAGTTTGGTGTAATGACGTAATTATTTATGTAAACCCAATACACAAAATGAATAAGGGGTTTAGTTGACACACCTTTGCAGCGTGTGAAATACGCATCAAAGTGATAAGCATATAGGTATATGAACTAGGAATTCGTAGTAAGTTTTGCCAGTTACGATCGTTCGTTGGTTGTCCAGGAGTTTGTCAGCAATGACAAAACCTAGCTAGCCCTCGTCCGTATAAGGGGCGCCGCTTTCTTCCTACGACTGGTTGTGCATCCTTACCTTTAGCCGCTTTCACTCACATCTTGAATCTCTAGGTATGTTTCCAATTTGGAACTAACATACTTGCACCTAGGTATTTTAAGTTACCTACTCCTTGCAATATTTAACTACATTAGCATAAATACGATATTTTTTTATTGAACTTATTGGGAAATGATACTTGTTAACTGGTTTAAAAGATATGTTTCCTCACTACTTAAACTGCAACGTCTAAACATTTTCCTTCTTGAATTGAACCAATGGTTTAAAAATTACGTTTCGTCATATTTAAATATTTGACTATTAAATGTTCTTCTTTCAAAACTATCGATATCGTTGATCGCGCCTGCTTTCATGTTAAATAGGTAATAATAATAAACGATAAAATCATAACAGTTCTAATAATAAACGTAGAAGTTATCTTTTAAATTATTAATGGTTTACTTTAGGAGCGGTTGCTTTGCAGCAGCGATCGATATTTCAAGTCAATCATTACATTACCTAATTAAGTTAAGTAAGCTTGTAAAAGTTTAAAAGCTTATTTCATAACGTTTCATCCATTAGCAAACTGTCAAAACTTATCAACTGATTAAGCTACGCAACTTGCGAAATAATATAAAAAGATCACAGACATCTTCACCAAATAAATCACTTAAGTAAATTAGCTTTGAAATTCGCGTCGACAATATTGCCGCATCGGAAGAGATATAGCTAATAAAAATGGTTCATAATATTGCATAAGAGTGAGCTATGATATAAGATTAATTAATTCCAATATAAGTCATGTTGGGTGTTGTATTTCGCCGAAAACTGCACCTAATATCAAAGTATTAAAGTTGTTTTATAAAATATCGCCAAATTATCTCATATACTGCGTGCAAACTTATTAATTCAGTCTGCCAAATTTGCCGTAAAATCCCCGAGTACAAATAAAAAGAAAAGCAGGCTTCGGCGGCTAACTCAGTGGTAAAGCTAACTTTGTAAGGCAATTAATTTCTAAGGCATCGAGAAGTAATCATCATTAGTTTCTTGGTTTTCTATGACACCCACATTCAACCACGATTTCGCTGCACCAGTCCGATATGTCACAATATAAAAAAATATTATCTTTGGCAGTGCGGTGCGGGAAAGTACAGTCACTTTAGCAACAAACACACTTTTACTTATGTTTTGTAAAGTTGCGGTGGTACATATTTTGTACATACAGTTTTGCACTCTTGAATGTGTACTCGTTTCTTTATTGATTTTTTTACACATAAAATTTTAGCTTAACATATATTTTGGTCATAAAACTTTTTAGATTTTTGTAATAACAAACATGTCCATAGTAAGGGCCGCAAATGTGCGAAATTAACGAGAAACCACATAATTACGGCATTTGCTGTTGAGGCTCTGGGACCGTGGAGCTGGGATGCCCATTCCCTAGTTAAAAATATATTAAACAAACTCTTCCAATACACTCGAAACCCTAGAACTACAGTTAACTATGTAGTAAAAAACTATGTGATCTAAGATAAAAAAATAAGAAAAAAAAACTTATATCGGTACTAAATGTAAATTATACTTTGTATTTATTATTGGGTAAGGAAAATGGCCAATATGTATGTACAAAAAAAAACTGCTGTCCACGAAGCACCTGCGGTAGTAGAAGCCGATTTTACTAATTTTCCCGCAGTAAAACAGTTTTCCTTGGGCTCATGACGAATAGGCAAATCCATATTGCCTATGTCTTGCCTAAGAATAAAAATGACCCGCCACCACTGACACATAGTAATAAAATTCTAAAACATTATAGGTGCCAAACTATGATACACCAACTGAACGGTGGCGGTGGCACTGACTATGCTCGTAACTACTAATGATATTTTTCGTCCGACTGTACGCAGCGTCCGTCGGCTCGAACAAAGCGCTAATTAGCGGCGCGGACGTTAATCACTCCCGGACGGACGGAGCGGAGCACGGACACGCATAAACCATGCCGATAGATCGCTAAATTCGCCACTAAAGAGAAACTGCAAACTTACTCCTTTTTTACTATACATTAAAGGTATTAAATTATCCTTGCGTTAAGTCCATGCATTAAAGAAATAATAGTTGGCGCACCTGAATACTTTTAAGTGCAAATTGTCTGACATTCTGATTTTGATAAATGCATGAAGCTTATATTAAATTAAATAAGATTTCAAATATATTATAACCTCCAAAAAGGTTTACGGACAAAAGTAATACAACACAAGTGCTGACATTTTCTACATTATGGTGTGAGCACTTTTTATCCAATAACAAGTAATTCTCTAATTAAGTACCTATTTGTACAATTCAATTTTTGTAGTGAAACATAAGTGGGCATTTAAAAGCCAGTTACACAATAAATAATTACACTCAAGATTGTATACACATTGAATATATATCAATTAGTAAGAGTATATAGAAGAAATTATAATCATAAATCAATATCAGAATCAGTGCCGTTCGTTCATAAAAATTTATTAACAGCAATAGGCAATAAATATCATAGTTTTTGACAACTATAAAATTAAATTCAGGCAAAAAAACAAAGCATTGTTTTTATTAAAATAATATAAAATTATTTATTAAAAAAAAAAAACATAGTATTGTAATTATGTATTTCGTTCGACTTTAAATATAAGACTTCAACGCGTTTAGTCTATAATATCTTGTTACCTCCTTGGAGAGAATTCGTAATTTTAAATATGTATCTAGGCAGATTTTTATTTTATGTTAGTGATTCTTAAAACACATTTTAAATTATGGCTATTGAACCAGGCCATAAACAAAAAGGAAAAATATGACGACCATCTCGGCCTTCTAAATATGTATGAAAAATGTTAGTAGAAAAGGCTAAGGGGATGTTTTTGCAAAACTCTTTTTTTTTTCTTATAGTATATGTATAAGTAATTATTCGTATGCATAATATAAAATGACTGACCAGAACGGATAACATGGTTGCTATTTTATCTTCTATCGCTGTCACATTCGCGCGCGTATACCTACTTGTTGGAGCGAGACAGATATTGTGACAAATGAAATGATAAAAACTGACCATATTAGGCTAGCAGCATCATTAATCCTTTATAATGTCTTGTTCCCTTGCTAAGATCCCGAAGTCATCCAGCATTTATTGCAGTACCCTTACCATGAGTTGCGACTTTGAGGTTTTCGATAACGAGTATAAGTTTACTATCTGTGCATCTCGTTCGCACTAAAATAGTACAAGCGATATGCACGGATAGTAAACTAGATACTCGTCATCGAAAACCTCAATGTCACAACTCATGGTAAGGGTACAGGTATATCGTTGCTTCAACATCTTTAAGACAACGGTCGTCTCGCGTAATAAAAGGTTCAGTCACACCGATCGGCCCAATTATCGTTTATATTAATCACCGTGCGTGACGTATGTCTGTCTGTCTGGCACGCGAGCAAGCACGCATGCAGGTTATGGGGTACATTAGGTGATTTGGGATGTTTTTAGAAAGAAATAGTTTTTTGCTAGATGTGATTCACTGATCCATGACCCTGGATTCACTCTACAATAAAATTCAAATTCATACCTATTAGCACGTGCACTGAGACATATTTAACTAAATGCCATGTTATTCAATCTACTCTTCTACCGTATAAATTCAAACGCAACACGAAATCTAGAATATATAAATCATTGTACATTATTATTCGTGTTATGATCCGTGATATCGAACACATCCTTATTTACAAACCTTGAAAACTTCATCGTTTCCTCATTCTGTTTTTCAAAGTAGACATTGAAAAACTCCCTAATGTGTTCACTCCACATATAGCCGCATTGAACCGTGTTGATCGCTAACGACGCGATTCGATACGCACTATAAAAACTATTCCACGCCGTCCCGTAATCCTGCCATAAGAACGTTAGAACGTATACCGACTGGCCGCTGCGTTTCCACACTGTTCTTTTCACACTTCATTTATCGAGGAATGTATTTATTATTACGATTTTTATTGAGCTATTGCCGGCATTGGTCAAGCTCTTCATATTCCTAGAACGTTGCCTATAAGGTTCGCTTAAGAAATATATCCGGCAGTACAACGAACTAGATGCGAAGCTGTGATCTCCCACGAACGTAACATATGATAAAACTCTACTCCTTAAAATTAATCCATAACCTGCAAGGAAGTCTCCGTCGATTTCCGTCCTGTTGTGATGTTGAAGCATTTAAAGAAGCGTAATGTGTCGTATTACTGCATTTATCATCTATATAGGTATTATTATTTATCGTCTTCTAGTACTAGAGATGTGGGAATGTTCCCTAATAAATTTCCCCATAGTCTTTTTGGGAATTTACCGTGCGAGGCACAACTCGATCTAGCACTTCCAATACAAACCTATAACAGAGCCTATAGTAAAAGTAGGTCCATTTTGTGTAAGTTTTACTCAAAAAATGATTATATCCTATTTATTTAAAGTACCTCCAATACTAAAAACCTCGGTTTGCAACTTTGTGCCTAAACATAGAAATCAATAAAATTTATTAAAAATTCCGTTAGAGATTGAATTTAATAAGTTTTATTTCAGATGGGTTGTATAATTTATATTTCAAACTGAAAGGACCTTAATTCAACGTTAAGGCAGCGCGTTGTCACGTGGTAATGTAGCAGTTTTATATATTTAAGTACTTAACTTAGACTAGTATTTGACCGCGAGTTGGTTCGAGAGTTCGATTATTCAATCCCATGTTTATATATGAGTATTAGAAAAATAAATAAAAAACCGTTTTATTTGTCATGCTCGCAAATATCGATTCTATCTTATGACTAGGCTGCATAAATTGGCTTTTTATTACGACTGTTCGGAAAATATAAAAAACACATTTTAGGTATTTACTCAGTCTCAATAAATCGTATCTTATCAACTAAAGCAAATAAAAGATCAACAGTACAAATTAAAAACAATAAACATATCACCAGCAAGTCGACCCGAGCAAATTGTAAAAAATATTACATCGCATAATGTAAATATCACCAAATCTCTACACCGTATAATCTCCGATATTGCAACATCGCAGCTATACTAATAATATATGATTACTATTAATTAATAATATACTACTGCACATGCCGATGAGGTCACGTTACCTTTTTAAATTATTTGAAACATCTGACATCACAACAAATTGGATTCCAAAATGTTTATCGAAGAAAAATCTGTAATAACAACGTATAAATAATAAATTACAAATCACTGTTTATATAATAAGCAAAACATTAACTGTTACGAACTAAAATACGCTTTATTATAGTACTGCAAGGCTGCTTTTCATTTACATCGGTTGGATGTATGGATGCAAGTTGTTAGTGACATTGAACACATCGGCGCTTCAATCGATTATTCCGATGATACGAGTCCGAGTAAGAATTAGAAACGTTTAGATTCCAAATCGACAACATTTATAGTAATTAGGGATACCTTACCTAAATAAATATACGCGGCTTACAACATGAAATAGTTAATTGGTATAATATAAATCCTAATCTGATTTCGGCCTCCAATCTTGAACATGAGTAATGAAATATTCATGTGCTGACGACTATTTGCAAATTTAGTTTGGATAAAACGCTTATTTGAGTAGGTATAATGTTATATACTAGTTTATTTTGACATGACATGAGAGAACACGTAGGCTCAGTTTGCTGTAAATTCATTATATCGAACATATAAATGCTTTACGGTAAATAAAGTACTAATAGTAAATTTTATCGCACACACTTATCTGCATAAGCGCGGCCCGGGGTCAAGCTTTCTAAGACCCGTCAGCGGACCCCTAATTAACGTCTGCCCAGGAAAGCTACGGAACCTGAATTTCAATGATTGCGGATGACTATTTAGCTCTGGAAAATTGACAATTATTTTTAACCCCGAACTTTATTCGTTAATGTATTTTTTACTAACACATTCGAGACGTACCTACTATACATAAAAACTATCTAGATCACGCATGAATTTGATGGAGGATATAATATGTATTGTTCAGTGTTTTTTTTTTAATATTGTTATTATATATAAAAGACAAGCGACAACTTTTGTTTCATTTGCATAGAAACACAACTACAACCTAAACAAAATAATTTAAAATATTTGTTATAAAATCTCAGCTTAAATATTATATTGTAAAAGTAGGTAAGTACCTAAAAGTTGAAATAAATAACATATACTTAAGAAAAAACTGCCGCAGCCGCGATAGCTGGAGATGCGGGTTCGAATCCCGTCTCGAACACTGGAGGTCCTCGTCGTTTTTTCTTAAGTATATGGTATTTGGACCCGGGTATGTCCTTAAACTACGTCCAACAATGAGAGGTAGGGCACAGCGATGACCATCACGCTTGAATCTGGGGCAGTCCAACTGGGGAAGTACCTCCTCCTTACAGAAGACCACAGCCATAATAGCACTGCTACCTTTCAGGTATGTAGTGTTGTGTTCCTGATGGTGAGTAAGGTTCCCAGAGCTCCAACCCCCCTTAAAGGCCGGCAACGCGCTTGTGACTCCTCTGGTGTTACGGGTGCCCATGGGCGGCGGTAATTGCTTACCACCAGGTAATCCGTCTGCTCGTTTGCCGCTTATGTCATAAAAAAAAAAAAAAAAATATGTTATTTATTTCAACTTTTAATTTATATAGTAGTATTACTACTTAAAAATCAAAGCAAATCAAAAATATTTCATAAAAAAATAATTTGATTTGTTCTTAGTTTCATAGGTAAGTACCTATTTATGTAATAACATAACAATGAGTCAGAACTCTTCCTTCGAGATTTGCTCAGACCCATAAAGTAAATTAACAACGCTATCCGACTAAATAGAAAATCCATTTAATAACAACTATCGAAATCAAGCCCGTGGATATTCCATATGACAGGATTATAATACGAGTCCGAGATCAAGCTTTAAGGTTATTAAGTAATACCTATTACCATATTAAAATAGGGCTACGACTCCAAATAGTAATTTATAGATCTTGTTTAGAACTGTGAGTTGTTTAGGTGCTTTATAATTATACATTTTCGTTTTAATTTTAGTTCAATAGAGTATAATGGCAAAGTCCTATCAAAAGAGACGTTAATATGATTCGTGATAATCGTAATAAATTATTCATTTAATCTGTGTGGAAATATGCTTACAATCTTTTCTTTCTCGGAGATTTTGATTGGATGCGTACAAGTCAATAAAATTCAAATATATCTTTGTCAACATCGTTCAAAACTACAACATATTTATAGGTCAATAAAGTTAGTTTTATTTCGAATAATTCATTTCCAGCTGTATTAAAATGTATTAATCGCTTTCCATCTGTAGGTATATATCCACTATTCTGAGGAATAAGGGCATAGCTATATTTTCCATTAATGAAAAAAACTATCAACGATCTATAAAATCAATAGCGGCATAAGATATGACCGTATAAACTCATAATATTTACAAAAGGTGTGAAGATTAGTATCAACTTCGGTTTCTGCTTTGAGAACACACTTTGTTCTTCATACCAGATGCGATGAGCACTACGCCGAGAGACTATAGTCAGTGACTTATAGTTATTTATCAGATAGTGGCAGTTAACGTTGAGTATTATATATATGTGGAATTATACCAATATAAAATATTCAAGTGTATACAAGTGTGATTAGCGTATAAATCTGTACTAGCGAAGTTTAACATAAATTATCATTGGCTGTAAAATCCTGCCTGTACTCCGTGCATTTTCTCACCATTAATTGCGATAATTACGATTAGTTTTACATCTATGTTTTAGAATGTTATTACTATGTATCAGTGGCGGCACCACTGCTATGTATCATCATCATCATTACAGCAGTAAGTCGTCCATTGCTGGACATAGACCTCTCCCAAATATGACTTGTATCAATTTGGGGAGTACTTGTCATAGTTTCTAGCTTGGCTTAGCTGTAGATTGAGTTTCGACGGACCCTTTTGTCTATCAGACGGTTTTGTCCCTTAGTCGCTGCTATGTATACAGTACATTATCTAATATACGATTAATTCTGAACACCACACACAGAATACAAGACGGTAACTCTGTTGAAACCTGGAGATTTCGAAGCGTTTCAGTATCGCTTACGCGTATTGGCTCGGCTCAAGAATGCGATTACACAAGCCGTTCACTCTGCCTACATACATGTTGCCATCACCTTTATTACCATGTAACTCGGTTCTAAATTGCTTGGCAAAGTGATGAGGATTGTTCTGAGTGCAACCTGTCGTCTTTATAGTTCTTATTCGTTTGTAATAAGGTTGCAATTGGTGCGTTTTACGCGATATGTAAACCTGCCGTTGCGGAACGATTAATATTGCAACGCAAGGTTGGTCGTCTGCCAGTAATTAGTTATATCGCTCTATTTGGACTTAATTAACTGTTTTAATAACGATTGTTGGGTTAGATGATGATGGATCGATATCATAGTAATGCATAAGTATATGTAATGTATTAGGACGAAGTGTAGAGATGAATGAATATTGTGATATGCTAGCGTAAGATTGTATTCTCTATTTTGATGAAACTTAACCATTGTTGATTTTAATGTTATTTTTTTAGTTTGACGCTGAAACTGAATCTTGTTGTATTGTTAACTGACATTGCATAATTTTTGGGGAATAGTTATTTAGATGTATTATTTATTAATTATTGTTATTTGTATGTTTTATCCTACCTGCTAACACAACTCATATACTTGTTCCAAAGCTTGAGCACTGTGCATTATGTTATAAATTATTCGCTTATCTAATAAATTTACAATTAAGATACGTTTTAGGAATTTCATAATCTTAAAAAACTGCCTGATATTTTCCGGCGGTTAAATGATCTTAGCGTATTTAGGTAGAATAGGTACTTACCTAGTGCATAACATCAATACAATGGAAGACCAAATTCTGTTAATATATGCATTCACTTACATTTCCTAATCGCTTAGCACACCTAAATCCTCACACATTCCTTGAAATAATCGACGCGTAAATCATTTTGGAAGTGCAATCAATATTCCACTTTAATTTCATTTATATAAAGGTGAGTTCAATTGTTTTAGTGCACGAGTATTGAGATTCCAATGCAATCGATAACTTTCAAGAGATTGTATCTTTGCCGAAGGACAACTCTAAAATAACCCCTATCGCATGTTTATAAGGTCTATAGTTTAATGCAAATGTAACTATGATACATTTTGCATAATTTTTCGTTTTAACAGTTCACCGATTGATCACCATGCGTTGTAACGAATTGTCAAAGTAATTGTTTCATGTCCATTGTGATATCATATATGTATCTCTGGCACTCAGCTGTCAGTAACGTTGTTCAATTGTTTAAACCTATTTGCTAATGAACTTAAAACATGTCATTGATTTGATTGATTATACGTATTGGTATTACAATAGTAAGTACAGATAAGTGAATGTTAGGAACAATTAAAAATAGGTAATGAATTACTCGCATTATAACTTACAGCATCACATTTCCTGAGAGTCCATTCAGTTCGAGGAACTGTTGTTGTTTGCAAACCGTGCTTATAATATAATTTTGAAAGCATCGCATATATAATATAATGTTTTTTTTTTATGACATAAGGTGGCAAACGAGCAGACGGATTGCCTGATGGTAAGCAATTACCGTCGCCCATAGGCACCCGCAACACCAGGGGAGTCACAAGCGCTTTGCCGACCTTTAAGGAGGGTTGGAGCTCTGGGAACCTTACTCACCATCAGGAACACAACACTACATACCTGAAAGGTAGCAGTGCTATTATGGCTGTGGTGTTCTGTAAGGAGGAGGTACTTCCCCAGTTGGGCTTCTCCAGACTCGAGCGTGATGGTACTTCGCTGTGCCCTACCTCTCATTGTCGGACGTAGTTTAAGGACATACCCGGGTACAACCTAACCTGAGCAAGCGAAGGATTCCACAAGTCTCTCTCTCTCGCTTCGCTCGTCCAAACATTAGATCCTTCCGAGCGATGCGCGGGTCTCAAGGCAATAGAGGCACACAACATTTTTCTTTTCGTAATCGAGAGATAAAAACTAGCTGTAATGTCACACAAATTAATGCTATTAAATAATGATCGTCCAAAATAATCCCATTTATGTCCTTACTTTATAGCTAAGTCAAAATTTGTTTCAAAGGTTTACGAGCGGTTTTTTCAAGAGTAGGTACTTAGCAAAAAAGGAATTCATAAATTTGGTTATAAAATAATAGGTAGATTAAAGACTCAATTGAAATATTTTTTAGAAATATATTCCTTAAGTATTCCAATACTTATTTGTGTCTATTTTAAAATTACTGACACTGACCTGAAAACTAAAGCAAAATCTTGACTTGAATAAAGAATATATTTATAAAACGACATCGAAACTATATGTAAATTAATTTGATTTGTCAAGGTTCGGTACATTTTCACACATTTGGCACGAGATTTGAAGTAAAGTCTACCGCGATATAAAAATTGCATACTGTGTTTTATAGAGCCTTCAAATGTTTACTTTGATTTTATGAGAACAAAGTTCATAATTCAATCATTCATCTAAAGTAACTTCAACAGCATGGCAGAATTGTGTAATTAAATAATTTGCGTTCAAGTGAGACGTAACACAACTTAAACTCGTCTGTCTGTACCTATGTGCGCAACAATTGAGTTATTGTATGAGGGTATAAGTCCGGTTTTTTGGGTTCAAAGCGATTGAGAATACAAAGCCGAGCTGACCACTTTTTATTATTACCTACATGGATACAATTGGGCGCTCTTTGATAATAAGAATAATATATAAAAAATAATGAACATAGTTTCTTAAATCCAATTTCTAATAATATAAATGTAATAGTAGAAATAAAACTACACTCATCCATTTTTTGACGCTATAGTTTGATACCCTCGTTCCCATAATTACATGATTTTGGAGCTGATTTAGAACATTGATAAGTAGCATACAGATAATCGATTAATCGATGATATCGATTATCTATATCCTATGATAATCGATGTTAAACACATTAGGTAATGTTAAATAGTGTTAATGTAAACGCATTACGTAGTGAAAAATCGATAATAAACAATACAATTGTCTGAACATACAGAGTGGCAGAAAAATAAATAAATAATATTGATATAGGAACTTCTAGAAGTTACAAATAGGTACACAATTAAATACTAATCTATCCTTAATCCGTATAATCTATTAATAGGTAGAAACACATCTAGTAACAGTCTTGTAAAAAAAAACTATTTGTACTTTTAACTTTAACTCTTCTCCTGTCCAGAGCAGAGACACACTGCGGCGCTACCGCGAACAAAGATATTCGTTTTCGGACGACTATCTCTGTCACCCTCATGATGTCTTACATTGGGGTAAAAGAGAAAGATGCCCGAAATATACGAATTTCGATGTTCGCGGTACCGCTCCTGCTGTGGCAGAGACCTGCCACTATTTCAACTCGTACCTACTTGTACTCGTAATTGGCTACTCGTAATAATACAGTTAAAATTGGAGCAATATACAGTGTGGAAGTCTTATACGGGCGAATCTCTTAAAGCAGGGTAGAATAGGACATAAGAAATATATTTAGATAACTTTTACTTATAAGTGCAATTAAAATTTTATCCATATAAAAAAATTCGGCCCGCAATGTAATGCAACACACTCGAGTTAAACACTCGTTGACAGTTAGTTTCAAAAGCTTATAACGCGTAATGTTCGCAGTACATTACTGCTCAGAAATTTTACAAAAATTAATTACATGTGTATAATAGGTATAATTAAAGAAAAACCTTTTGGTTAATGATTATACTGGTAAATCCTATGTCTGGTTTAATTCTTCGCCCGTATTAGACTTCCACACAGTATAAGTATCATAACAGTCCAAACATTTTCTAATACCTTATTGTCATGGACACGGAACCACTAGTCGTCGTCACAGATATTAATGCAATTTTAGACCGACGGCAGTTTCACGGTAGTTACAATAATCCGCTAACTCGATCGTAATCGTCCGGCTAATATGAGACAATTTGCATAACCACGGAATCTCAAAAACGGTTCTTATGTCAAGTGAGATATGTATTGAATTAGGTCATTAAATTACTGTTCTTAATGGCTAGTTAATATTTTTGAATTCGTTTCATTTTTGAACTTATCATAACAGAGTTAATACTTATCAACACACAACCGTATCTCTAAAATCGAATCAAGTAGGTTTGACGATAGGTCTGGCCTAGTGAGTAGTGACCCTGTCTAATAAGCCGACAGTCTTGGGTTCAAATCCCAGTATGAACATTTATTTGTGAGTTGAGAATAGATATTGTTTCCTGATAGTCATGGTTGTTTTACATGTATGTATTCAAGTATTTGTATATGATATATATTTTTCGCTGAGTATCCACCCACACCACAAACCTTATTGAGCATATCGTGATGCTCAGTCAATTTGTACAAGGATCATCATCATCATCATCATGTCAGACCGAAAGACGTCCACTGCTGGATATAGGCCTCTTCCATAACCCACCCATAGTCACCGGTTTTGCGGTACCCGCATCCAGTGGATTCTCGCTATCTTTACTATGTAGTCGGCCCGCCTTGTGGGGGATCGGCCCACGCTACATCTTCCTGTTCGCGGTCGCCACTCGAGAACCTTTACGTCCCAACGGCTGTCAGCATAAGGATGTCCTGTAACATTAAATATAGGTATTGCTTTGTTCAGCTAAACAAACAGAAGAAGATCCATATAATTATTACCAAAAACAATACGGCTAACCCAAGCGGTATTTGAAGTACCTGTTTACTCTTGGAACTTATTTTTTCTATGCATTTTTTTTCTAAACGCTCCATCTAAGTAGTTGAGACTCGTATAAAACATATCAAAGTTTCACAGATGTAATCAGTAACATTAATACAAAAATCATCACATTCCTGTGAAATCGTAAACCTACCCACGGCGGACGGGCAGCAGCATCCCTGAAGAGCAGTGGAACACTGCGATCGCCACCCGCTTGCCAAGAGTTGTGATTATGGCATTTACCCCCCATTTGAAGGAGGCCTATGTCCAGCAGTGGTCGATATTCGGCTGATATGATGATGATAATGATTTAATTTGTACGTTCCTGAGATTTATAAAATGATGATCACTATTTTATTTCCATCTCAGTAAACTACATATATACCTCACGCACGAACGATACACTATTTGTCGCACCTACTACGATAACATACGCTTACAAAAAGAAGCAATAGAATAACGTAACAGGAAAAATGTCTTAATAGGCGTAATTGACTAATCAATACTAAGTGTATAACATACTTTCATGGTTACTTACCGGTAACCCGCTAAAGATGTTAATCTTCAAACCAATTTGATGACCGAATAGACAGGCATGCCGCAGCAGTCGACGCGGATTTAAACCGTTGACGAATGACATTTTTCAATACGCGAACAGCCGTGGGATCAGCTTATCAGCCGGATCTGAGAAATCCCAAATGTATTGTTATTCCCGAGTGCATCGCGTCACAGTAACACTGTAAGTGTGACCTCCGATCATATGCAGCTTAACCTGTCTCTTAAGTTTACTTATACTGGATAATCTGAAAGGCTACACGCCTACACTCGGTAATCAATAAGAACACAACTTGGCATTTATAGTTCTTTCTTTTTAAAGCTCGTAATTCTTCTTTCTCTTTTTTCAATTTTGAACTTACGTCTCATGGAACAAGGTTGATTTTGTTATTATTCCGTTGTGTGGGATATATATATAACAAAGTTACATATCAGTCCATTTACAAACATATTTTAATCAATGTAGTGCCACCTATTCGACAACTAACTAAATAAATGCGTTAAATTACCTGTAAATATTGCATAAGAAAACATATTACGTACATACCTATTTGATCCGAACATGCTATGCGATATTCTAAATATTATTACAAATTCATACGAACGTATGAAATATACTCGTACCAACTGAAATGGATTTATATCGCGTATACTAATTTAAACGACGTTTCGAACCCTTTAGCAGCGCCGGTGATGGTGGTTTGATTTTTTTGGTTCGTTGGTCCACCCGATGACCACGAACGCTGCTAAATGGTTCCAAAATCCAAACGTCGGGATGAAGTTTAAATTAGTATGCGATATAATCCGTTTCAGTTGTTTTATTTCATGAGTAATTATCGCGGCAACGTAAGACAATATCGTACACATAGTTTTCACTTTTCAACGGATTTTGCAGTATTTTAGGGAAATGACTACAATATCCATGGTCTAAAGTACCAACTAAAGTAGGAATACACACACTAATTCAGTACACTAATATACCGTGCCAATTGGCCTTAAGGCTTCTTTAAAATCAAAATATATCTTCAATGTTGCTGTTAAACACTGAAATCATAAAAGTACTATCTAAACGAGGTTCGATAAGTAATGCGCTTAATTAGTTAATATGATACAAAAAAAATCGAGAGTCAATGCTAACAGACAATGTTCAAAGAAAGAAAAGTTCCAGCCGCGTGGGGTGACGGTATAAATTAAAATATTTGTCAAAATAGTGAAGGCCGTTTTTCTACTTAGACACGCAACGCTTAATGACATAATCCGTCGGTCTCTTGCCACCATCAATGTGCCTGCTCTTCTTGAGCCGATCTGCAATGTCAGAGATGATGGCAAGAGTGCAATGTGCTCCGCTTCGACAATAAATAGACAAAAACAGACTATAAAATATTCGTTCTATTTGTGTCCCTAGACCTTGCCTTCCAACAATGTTTCTTTGATTATTTTAATCAGTATCAATCACGCTATATGTGTGATTCAGTACACTAATATACCTAAATAGTGGTTACTAGAACAAAGGCCGCGCACACCCATTGTGAACTGGCCACGCCTAGCGCACGTTACCCCTGACATAGAATCTTCAGCGTTCGGCAATACAAGGAAAATGAGAACCATGTACCGTATTTGCGTAGCTACATTCGCATCGGCTCCGCAGTAGTTATAAAGATTAGTACCAATAAAAATTATCAATGTAAAAAGCATGTAAAAATCCTAAAATAGAGCCTTCAGCCTTACCCAAACTGCACTGGTCAAATTTGATTTTAGAATTCTATTAAGGTCATATAATCATAACAACTTTAAAATGATTAGTTTGCAAGTAAACGTCACTGAATATTTAATGATTCTCTGTTGTTTTGAAAATTCGAGGACACCCAACATGAATTTGCAAAAAAGGTAACAAGAAAGCGTTAAGATGAAGAAAAAATGTATTATTAGTAATATTAATAGAGTTATAAGTATTGATATAAAGCAACCAAAGCATTATCGCTACGGAACTCATTGCATCTTTTTTTATCTTCCGCCTGATAACCCGAAGGTCCAGGCTCCACGCAATGCTGATAAATCCTTTATCAGTGATAACAATGCGATTGCCGTTTGCAGATAATAACTGCAGGATGTGCATGATTGCTTGGAGCCGGCGGTTCTTCCCGCATCGACCTCCACCGAGGCGAGTTCTTCCTAGATTTGTGAATAAATTTACGTGGCTATGATAAACGAAGCAGTTACCTTTATTATCTGTAACTGTGATGAGAGATTTTAAATCATTTGAAATTGTGAAATTTTTCTTGGGGTGGATGATGAATCAATCGCAATAGCGATGACTGTTATAACGATACAAGAAAAATTGAGTAAACTTCCTTTAACCTATTAACATATTCATGATGGACGGATAGTAATAAAAACTTCAACAAGACCTGAAATTAATCAAAAAGTAATTTCCTTTTTTCTAGACTTCATTACATACACTATATTATCGATATTGGTCTACGAGTACTTAACCTAAATTTCTCGAGGTCGAGTGAAATTCAGTAATTTGTCGAAATAATCGGCGAACACCTATTGCGTAATTTAGGTGAGTTGAATGAACCGCGAGGTTAGTTCGGACTTGTCTAAGGACAGAAATGCATAGAAATTATACCTAATTTCTTGGTAGTTAAAAAAGTAATTAAAAATAAACAGTATATTTTCATTAAGACCATAGAGATCTCACTATGGTGGCAGGACATGAACTGCATCCGGAAAGTCTGTGACTGGTAAATGGACTTCATTTCGGGAAAACATCGAACAAGGAGCCCACAAAAGTATATCTCTTAAATTAGTAGATCTAGAACAAAAGTTAATTAGTTTCAAATTATACATTATTGAGGATAGTTCAATTAGGTACCTATTTACACTGCATCGCGCAATGCTTATTGGAGATCGCGGATGGGACTATAATAAGCCTTAAAAAGGTTTGTTCCAGCTTGGGTGTCGAAATGTTTCACACTTCATCATTGCAATACCTACGAGTAATCAGTGTAAAACGAATGTTCATGATATTCTAAAATTTAGGCAACTATATGAACTGGGCACACGCCAAAAAACCTTTACGCGGTGCTTAAACGAGTCTGTTGTTACATTGATACGTAATTAGATAATACTGACGGACCTTGCGTGCTCACCGAGTTTAATTTCTAAATATTCGAATACCTATTAACTAATGTCAAAATGGGTTCTGAATAAATATAGTATGTTTTATTCGGATCACGAATTCGAGTCAAGTAGCCAAAAATACCAGTTGCTCTATCACCGAATAGGGAGCCAATTTGGTTGACTTACCTGTATGTATATTATAATTTTACCAACATATAGTTTAAATAGGATATCTACCTCGAAATAACCATCCTTTAAAATTATGTGGCGAGAACGAATCAACAAGTTCATAGTTAGAAGCAATTTACTGGCTTATTTTTTCCAAGCCGTAACTTAAAAATAATTTTACGGCGATCATATCTCAGTTACGTCAGCGCTACTGGAATAACACCTTTATACGACTCGAAATTAAAGGATAACATCCCATCGCGTGATCTCATTTACTTATTCAAATTGGAAATCTGCACAATTGCTATCGGCAGCTGCTTTGATAACTGATAAACATATTCATGAGCCTTCAGTTAAGGGAAGTTGTTATAAAAACCCTTATAAAACGTTTATAGAGCACGCTAATAAGCTTTTGCATGTGGATTCGCCTGTTGGTTGGAGATAAGGAGTTAATACATACCAAGTAATAACATTTCGCGGAAAATAATGTACATGTTTATATAACACTATAGATATTATATGCAATAAATAAATATCGACCTAGTCCTACGGTAAGCACAGTAAGGCCTGTGTTGTAGGTACTAGACGACGGTATATATAATACATAGTTACTTAAATACATAGAAAACACCCATGACTCAGGAACAAATATATGTGCTCATCACACAAATAAATGCCCTGACTGGGATTTTAACACAGGACCATCGGCTTTATAGGCAGGGTCACTACCCATTAGGCCAGACCGGTCTTCAAAAATAATATACTACAATACAGTACACCTATGTAGCTATGGCTAGGCTTAGTTACAGTAAATTTATAATTGTTTAAAATAAGTTTGTCTTAAATCTGATGGAACACAATACAGTATCTACACATATACACGAGTATATGAATAACCAAACATTCAGACCGTTTGTAAAATATAATGGCCGCGAGATTTGCGGGTCTGTATCAAATCATCTGCTTGCATTAGCATATTGCACATGATTCCTCGATCAGGTAGCTGGTCGGATTTCCGGCTATTTGGCCATCTTGACTCGTTTCGTGCTACTGTTCTCCGAAATTATAGAGTATAAAGTTAATTGAGTATTTTTTAAAATGATTACCTATTTAATTACGTAATGAAAATACGAAATTTTATATAGTTGAAACAGTACACATATATAATTGAAATGATTATATCATTGTTTTGTGACTATCGGGAAACGCACGAAGATGGCTGTTAGTTGATCACTAAGGGAAGAGACCCTTAGTGCATTGCGTTGCGTTGTGTCGCTTCTACCAGATTCCAGTTCAAATTCGGTTGAGACCGTCTTCCAATCTCGCTGGAAGCGCATACTCAGTAGGAGTATTCCGTTCGTACAAATCAAGTCTGGTGCGGAAGGGTCCTGGATTTTCCACAGGCTACCTTCCCCCTACACAGTCCGATCAATCTAAGAGGCAGAACGATCATAGAGCTTCTACTGGACGACGGAATGCAACACTACTCAAAGCACCATCAGGACCTTTCTGTTACGTAATGTTTAATTCCAGATTTATTATGCAATTAAACGCAACAGTGAGTCCTATAAAAAAGGGTTTTAGAATTTGCGTAGTTTTAGGAAACTAAAAACATATCAAACAATTTTTTTATAAATATTCTGAATTGCTTTGATTCCTTCGCCTCCAACCCCGGAGGGTCAAGTCACTTTTTCTTAAGTGTATGTTCTAGGGTTAAAAGGCATTTTTTTTTCTTAGATAAAATTTTCAAATTTCTTACTCATATCAAAATTCGAAATGTTGGCTCCAATCATCATTTATTTTCTGAGTATAGTCAGCATCAATAGTAGCGTATGAAACAGCGCACCAAAAGTATTTACCGTTTTTAATAGCTTCACGAAAGAGACAGATTTCTGCGTTATAAATTGAAATGCTATAGAAACTTTAAAACGCGAATTGTAGAAAATATCTCTTTTGTAAAAGATACACAAGATGGCAGATTCTTTTGGCGCGTTGCTTCATACGTTACCATTGATGCTGACAGTACCAACTTCTGCTATCAAGTTTAGCTAAGCTTGAATGCTATTATGTATTACAGTCGCTAAGATCGTCATTGTTGCTACGGCCCGCTACGGCGTAGCACTTGTCATCATTGTCAACTGCATTGTGCTCGAGGCTCGGCCATTCACGCGTACCGGTTCAAAGAGGCTTAACTGTTGCGGCCGCGAACGGCACTTGAGTCGTTTCGGTAGTAACGCTACGTAAAACTTTGAGCATATGTACAGTCGACGTCAATTATATGTATACACTTTTCACCTTACTCCCTTGTAATAAGGTGCAAAACTGTATACATATACTAGACCGTTACAAGCTTCCCGATTGCTGTAGGATAATCAACTATCAAATGCGCAGACTCGCGAAGAGATTTGCTTGAAATGGCTTGAAAACGCTACACGCACTTAGCAAATATACGTTATTATTTTACACTTTCAATATATATTTATATACCTACGTATTTTATACAATAAAATTCAAGCATATAAGCTAGGCGCCAATAGACAATAATAAATTGTATGTCAGCCAAAATACGTCCACTGCTAATATATGCCTCCCCGAAGGATCGCCAAAACAACCGGTCCTGCGCAGTTTCTTCAGGTCTTCAACGGGTTCCCACTACCGCTAATAAATTGTATAACGACACAAAATAGATTTTACCTTAATATATACGTAATAAAATATAATATAATATATGCAATATAATGTAGGTAATATAATATGAACATATGTACATTTGAATTCTGAACGGAACGGAACGAAATCAAGTGCGTACGCTAAGTAAAAAAATAGTTATTAAAGTATTTTGCGTACTTGTTTACAAATGAATGGCTCTCGTTTGAAAAATAAAATGTGCTAAAAACTTTTTACATGGGTATGGCACGTGTGACGGCGAGCGCGGAGCGCGGGCGGGGCGCAGGAGCCGGCAGATGCGCCGCGCAGCGCCATCTCTCGGCGCCAAGGCGGCAGCGCGCCAGGTGTCCCGGCCCGCGACCGCCGCGCCTCAGTCCGCCACCACGCGCCGCCAGGATCACACGTCTGTACGGCTTCACGCCGCAACTACACGCGCGCGTTTCGAATACCGGTTCGCAAGTGACCACTTTGTGAGTGACTTCCAGTGAAACTCAGTGCATAGTGCTGTGATGGATTGCGAATCCCGTGCTTGCTGACCGAAGGCCTAGGCCGGCCTGCGATACATGCTCCGGCGCCGCTGGCCCGGTCGCGCCAGTATGCGCGCCCCTGCGGTGCTGCTCGCCCTGCTAGGGTTTCTACCCCAGGTACTGACATGGGCACTGGTCGTGCGAAACTCAGATGAGGTTGTTTACGCGAGTTCAGGGCGAACCGAATGAGATGCCGGCGGAGACGACGTCGGCCACGACACTCACTTTCCCACGTTGGTGATCGTCCTGGATAGTCGGGAGTCGGTCGTGACCGGGCGTGCGGGCCAGGGCGCTTGTGTGTGTCCGATACGTTTACCGAGCAAACATAGTTAGTTGCATAGTTATAAAGAAAGTTCAGGTTTTAATACGACCGGCGCGCGGGGTCAGCTAGGTCGCGACGCGAGCCTCTTCGTTTTAAAATTAGATGCATTCCGAGGCTTCGAGTGAAGATCTGTATACCTAGCGCTGCCCTGCCAGGAATAACTCCAGACGGTGCGTTATTTCAGGCAGGGTTAGTAGTTCGCTCCAGTTAACAATGCCTAAGCCTGTTTATTCTCCATGTCTAATGTTCGCTCGTTCTGGCGATAGGTATTGTCTACTCGACAAAAACATAACCTCCAAACACTGTAGTAACATGCCTCCTTGCTTTACCTACTGAATGCGAGGTCGTTGCCCCAGCCGGTCAAGGTTACGCCGAGGGCTGAAGTCCTGAGCTAACGCTCCTAGATTTCCTGCACTCCTCGCGCGGCGCCAGCCGGCCGTGAAAATTAATTCATTTCTTACGCTAGGTCGTTCACGTCTAAAGTTCAACACATTCAGCTGCTCATTTGCTAAACTTATCTAGCATTACCATAACTCATACGCACCTGGCATTCATACAAATTCATTCTGAAAGTACCTAATAAAATTCCATTAAAAGCGTTTCATAGCAATTAAACTAGCGATGAATGCAGCCGCTATAACAAACAGTTTACTTTAACCTAATAAACAGAGCTTGGTACTTTATTTACCAATCATTCAGTTACTCTAAGTAGGTACCTAGGTGTAGTTATATAAACAACTCGAAAAAGACTGAAAACAATCATTAATCTTCCGATTTGAAACGCTAACAATTCCTTACTAGTACAGTAGGTTCCTACGTACCGACCACCGGCAGATGTGTTTATTTATATTATAACTGAACTAGTAACATCTCTCAGTGAGTACCTACTGCGTCCGAAAAAAAATATTATTCTTCAAACGATTCGATGCTTTCCCGATTGATAACCCAGGTGTAGCTACCTACATGCTGCCATTTCGAAAGTTTAGGCAAGTCAGCTAACATTCACATGTAGTTATTATAGTTATTTCGCCCTACCGAAATGTCAGCTAGGCGTCGATAAAAAATCGATAACTAACTAACTAAAAGCAGTCGGGTTGGTTTTTGTTCTCCCGCATCGTACCGGCTAACATTTCACGAGGGACCTATCCCCATGCGATGCGTGCGCGCAAAACGACTACTTATTTATTAATGTACGCAAATACACCGTTATTTCACTAACACACATGTATGCGGATTAAGAACCCGTATATGTGTGTAGATAGGTGTCGATTCCGACGACATAGTGATTTTGGTTAAGTTTTTAATCGTTTTATAACCAGACAGGCAGGTTAAATTACTAACTATGGTGTCCGGCCGCACACTTGCGTCTCCTGTAGATTTAGGTGTCTATTTATAGCCGTGCGTGTGTATGCGTGCGAGTGAGTTTTCAAGGCATTATACATTATGAATGAAGTCGCGTTGTTTCATAAAAAAACGGTATTTTGCGTCCAGAGCGGGACTGGTTTGCTCCCGGCTACGTGACGACGGCGGGCATTGATGTAATTGTCCCTCGATCGAGTCGATTCTTTATGATGTATCGAGCATCCGTAGTGGAAGCGATTGAAGAGCGTTTTTGTTTTGTGGCTCATTAAGTGCAAGCTGGCTGCCGAGCCGAGCCGCGGGCATCGCGTGAGTCCGCCGGCAGCCTCGGAAGCAGCGGAAACACGTCTGCCCAAACCGCAATTCCAATTTCGTGAAATTGTTATAAGTAAATAATCATCCACCGATAGAAGGATAACACCGTTTAAGACATAGGTACCTACACGGTTTACAATTTCAATTAAACTATGTATTTCAATTACAGGTAGGTAAGGCACGTTTGTTGTTGTACGATTAAATATAATAAATAGATATGTACCGAGAAACATTATGTCCTTCGAACCATTCGGAATGTCGGGTCGGGATGTAAAATGAATTCGATTATACCCAGTCAGTACCTAGTCAGTTAAATAAATTTAAACTAGGTAGTTATAAATGTATCAATCTCGATTGTGCTATATATATGGACATAAACCGCTTTTTTTCTAAGATTGTCCGACATTGCAGTTAAGCTGAGATTATTGCTGCATTTTATGAGTAGATATTTCTCTGTAATAGCCGGTGTGTGTAGTAGGTAACGTGATTGCTCGGCGCCTGAAGCATATCTAGGACAAAGCTGGCCATAGCTCGCATGGAACGCTGTGCGTGTTATTGCGTTATGATTTGTGATATAACTAATATAAATTGAATTCGCGCAGCCTGCTTCGTATTGGCCGGTAAGTCGCAACACGTATGCAGTATGCACGGTGCACCCACATTCATCAACTGCAAACTAAAAGGTCGAATGAACGTTATAGTTTAAAAGCCGCTTCAATCGTTTCGTAGTAACGCGCCGGCATAGCTGGCAAGCAGGTGTGCTGGCCGGCTAAAGGACTTCACATCTGCTTTTTTCTTAATTTACAACTAATTGTAACTGCCGCTGGTGGCCCGCGAGTTCACCACGAGGTCTCTTATCACTGCCTGATGTTAAACGACCTATGACTAAGATAGTTACATCTAGATAGAAGTTTTAAGACTAAATTATGCACATAATTTCGCGTTTAACTACACCTACATAAATACTTCGAAAAGTTCCCATAGTTAATTTCGAGTTATAACTGTCAAATTTGCAGGATAATGGACATATCGTAGTCGTAAATATGGTGGATAGCGCCTGGTGGGTGGCAGTACCTAGGAAACAATGTATAGTTTCTCTGAATTTTCCCAGCGTCTAAGTCGCCACCTGCCGCGATTTCGGCCAGCCGCACACGTTTTCACAACAATTAATCGCCGTATGTCATGCTAGTCGCAATAAGCATTTAAGTATGTGAAACTTTAACGGACCAACCCTGTTATAATTTCGTCCATTGTCCAAAACGGTTTTGTTCTATGAGAACCGGCTCAATTATAAAAGACCTCCTTGTAAGAAATCCGTATAATCGTCGGTTTTAACAGCTTAACTATGAGAAACTGTAGTTTTGGTTTCATTGTGCCGGGTATGTAATTGTGGGCGCACGCATGTCGAATAGGCTAGAATATCTGCATCTAGCGACATCTCTGACAAATTAAGAATTTATTACGGGGCAGCACGTATTTATTACGGTGCCATCGTTCACCATCTCCCCAGAAGAACTTGATGTGTGACTGCGTAAGCTGGACATGGACCAATACGCTCAGAGGTGCAGAATTACTTTCATTACGAGCTCTTTAAAGTTTTTGTCGAACGACCGGACGCTTAATTGATTCCCGATCTCCCGGCAAAAAGACAGCACGGCCGCCTGGATCATTGATCAGATTACGCAATGTCGCCAAACTGGATGCTCGGGGAAGTCAATATTATGCATTATTTATAAACACACGCATAACTTGACGTCCGTGAGCTTACTTAGCAGGGATTGCTGGAAAGGCTCAATGGCATTCGTAAATTGAAAACTAATTGACAACGATCCTTAAGTGGCGCGTTTTGGAACGGTTTTAATTTTATACTTGGAACTGTTCGACTAATTTACGACTTTATTGTCTTTACTACGCAACAATTATTTTATGGTATTGTTTAAAACGTACCTCAAATAGCGAATTATTCCGAAACTGGTAAACGTGCCAGCGATGCAGTGGGTTGCACAACCTCCAGCGCCATAGCGAAGAGATGAGTCGAGCTTCTGTGGATGTGGGTTGAGAGTTAAGGTTGTTAAACGACAGTTATGAATGCTCAAATTCACACTGCGAAATAATTACTCAACTACGAAGGCGTTTAAATTAATTGCGTCGTTTCGAGTGTCCCACACTTAGAAACTTTATTGTTCTTTATGTGGGTAAAGTTTCTAAAATAAAAAAAGCAATTATAATAGTAAATTTGCCTAGTGTCCCCGTACACGTCAGTTACACTCGAACGGGCATGATTAAATTTCTCCACACGAGATACGTCGAGATAGGCAGGTACCGGTGCATAGCGTTTCATAACTAGCGCATTACTATGATGGAGCCGTACTAATTTACTTAATCTGTTAGTATCTAATTCATATGCAGATTTCGATGTGGCAATGGTAGGGCATCTTAAACCTACTTGATTAGATAACTTGGGATTTGCTAACTTTCTTACTTCCTACAATTGACAACTACTCTAACCTACTTTATGATTATTAAGTGCATGATGTGATTTATGTGAATATATGTGTGTAATATAATCAACTATTGCAAGGTTCTCATGAATTCCTAGTATAGGCATGATTTATTGCGTCTTAAGTGTCATTTTTCTGCCTGAGAATGTCTAGATCGATTTAATATAAACGGTGGACAATTAACGAAAGTCATATAGGTTCCGTATCGAATATCGGTTCACACGTATAATCCCAATAATAATTCGTATGATGACCGGGCTGCGAACTGCGATACAGAGCGCGGTCGCAGCGAGCGAACACCGACTCACGAAATCTCAATTCCCTTGCACAACACGCTTAAACAACCGCAAAATACCTTATTATGCGCTTTCCATATACGATCCAGGCAATCTACGGGCCTATTACGCTCCGCGATTCCCGACTAATTCACAATTCCGACCTTTCATACTAAGTTTCTTTATGCGAGCAGCTGCGAAATTAACAAAGAGCAACTTTTGTCGCGCCGATTTTAACGTTTTGTTCCATTTGAGATGACATTTTGTGTGCAAGACGTTTGAAAGCCGCCCTTTGTGCGAGTGTTGCTTCAACAGTTTTCTCGAAACTTTGGTCATCTATAGCAACAACACCCATTCATCCTCATGTTTTTTCATTAAGCAATTAATTTACCCCGAGACCGTAGCTATTTTTAATCTGAACATCTTTATGACACGTGGCGTGTTACTGAAAAATTACTGAATAAAAAAATAAATCATGCTGCCGTTCTTAATTTACAATTATTGCGAATTCGGATGCACCCGAGGCCACATCGTCGCGATATTAAAAGACTCTGTTTGGGTGTTTATTTTAACACATTTCGCTCGTGTGTAACGGCCGAGATGAAAAACATTCCCCTGCGTTTCATTATTTGAGCTATTTTTAGACTTCGCTCAACCTGCCGTCTGGAGCAAAGTGTTTACTGCTGGCTTACTTACATACAATGGTGTTCACATTATTACTCCTTATTAGGTCTCCCTCATACTGAATCCCTATTAGCGACGTGTTTGTCCGAGTTCGTTGCGGTTGAGCAATGGACATTGGTCACATGCAATATGTGACCAATGTGTGTATTATGTGTAGAATGTTATAACTAGTTTGTATTCTTAAATCATATTGACACGCCGATTCTGCATTAGTAGGTATATTGGTGAAACTCGATGTAATTACGTTGAAAAAGGCATTAAATTAATGTATCACGATATGTTACCGGGTGGTATTGCGCGATCGTCTATTAGGTAGGTACCTACTCAAATCAATTTGGGCTGTTTTTGTTGGGCCTTGCGCCGTCGCAATTAATGCTACAGCCATTGCTTTCTTCTAAAAAAAACCTGAATATTAATCTTCAAGTCTGACGTCGAATGCATTAAATGTAAAGGCGTATGTTAAATAAATGAGACCCATCTCGAACGCATTTAATTGATTACTGACACACAAACTTTACATAACCGAAGTTGCCGGCTAACGTAACATAAACACATTCAAAATTCGTTTTATTTATTTAGTGGTATGTAATTATGAGCAACGTCATAAGGCTTAGCACTTTTAAATACGTATTTTAAATACATCAATCAATTGTCGTGTCAAACCGCCCGAAGACATCATAAGATGTAAGATATTCGGTAGTCGAGCAGTAAGTATTATTTAATTGTTAGTTTGTGGTTTGCCCGCGGCTGCGCGCGCGCTCGCCGTCCCGTTGCCTTTTTTACGGGCCTAATTGTTTAATTTACCGTTTAACATAAACCATAAACTGTAACTCTACCTCTAATTACACAATTAATAAATCCAACGCATCGGAATGAAAGATATTGGTATTACGTATGTCGTCCAAGTAACTTGCTACTAAAATTAATAAACAAACGCACAATACGTCACCATTTATCATAACCAGTGCTACTATAACTCGTTTTATAAACAATACATCAACTCAATAACAAAAAAGGGGATGTTTAGAGTGCCCGAAACTTTTTTCGGAGTATTTTTTCTTTCCGCTCCTACCTGTGGAACCACGTGGATGTGTGAAGAGTTAGTCGTCCTTAGCTTGTTGGCATAGTTAGAGCGAGACGTAAGACGGCTTGTTTTACACTTTATTGAGTCCAACCCTAGCCGCAGCAGGCAGGAAGTCTGGTAAAATCTGGTGCCTTTTTTACCACATTTGTTTAAACGGGGGTAAGTTTTGACACAGACAGAACTACTGATGAGATAAGACTGAATGCCCCATTGTTCGTCATTCACATTCTTCAGGTTGACTTTATATCGCCTGATATTCGTGGGAATATCAGTTTATCAATGAATTTGTGAGATTATTGCGTTTTAACGACTATTAATCGGCTGTATAATATATTTCACTTCGACGTCACGTCGGATTACAAAGTTTATTATCAACGTGATTATTTAACATTCAAATCACGGCGACATTTAATAGCGGGAGTCACAGCCTAATTTATAGTACTATCAAATAATCAATTAGACCGATAGGAAATGATTTTTGTTTTCATTAAGTAGCAACACAATCCATACCGAGCCGGTGATTCGCTGAGACGCCATAACTTAATATCTACCACTTCCTTCCGATGCCATATAAACAACGCTCCTTCCCATTCAAGCCCCGTATCTATTGAAATTAAAAGTAAGTTTAAGTTCTTACTCCACCTAATAAAAACATTATTAGACTCCTGTTTGATGCATTCTCAATTCGTGCATTTCTACTGGTTTTAAAGCTGCAACCGCGTTTTAATATGTACCTACAAGGGTTAAACTACCCTGGAGGGAACAAAAACTTGCTATTATTATTCATAGTCATAGTTAATAAAAAACTTGGGGAATTCGAGTCGTTTAGCTGACGACTGCTTATCTATCAACATCAGTAGCCAGCCACATATTTTTCATCAATTTTGATCCTGGCAACGCAGAAAAAAAATCGTTCATAACAATGCGTGGGGGCTTGGAGCCATTTGACAATTCTAAATATGCGTTTTCATAATCAACGGATGTGTCAATGCGACTTTTGCAAACTCGAATAACAGATTAATTACTACTTAATTTAGACCTTGCTATTTGTATTATAATTTTAAAAAATGTTTTTAACGCTAAGTTTAATAAGAACTTACAATAGTCCCCTGCCTGCTCAGCAGTGCGTTCGAAATATGAATCGGGTTAAGGGTGTCACACACCCCACATGCTCGCAACCCCATATTTGAACGACCCACATCGTGTCCAGTAAAACCGTTAATGTCTCCGATTCGATACAGCACGGCCAGTTGTGCAAATACTCTGACTGTTTGAGGATTACATCTTGGGGGTGTCGAAAGTTGTATCACTTACACCAAGCTCCCTGTTTGTCTTGTCAATACGATATTGATAAATGGTTTCGGCTGTTGAGTGGAGACACATTTACGTTTTTGCTTTTATATTACAAATTTCCTTATAAGGTGGTTAGCCCGTTATTAGTTGTAACTCTGTGTTTGCGTTCAAACAGTTAATTTAAAGCCGTACTTTAATTGTTTCAGGTGCTGACGTCCGGTTTCTTCGAACTTAGGATAAAAAGTTTTACTAACCCGTCGGGTAGGTTAAGTAGTGGCCAGTGCTGTGATGGTTCCTCAAGTAGTAGTGATGCGCCTTGCTTGGCGCCGTGCAGGACTAAATTCCGCGTGTGCCTCAAGATTTACCAAGCAAATATCGATACAACATCACCTTGTACCTTCGGTGATATCACGACCCCAGTGCTAGGAGGAAACTCTTTGGATGTGCCGAACCTTAACGTGAAAGGATTTACCAACCCCATCGTGTTCCCGTTCGACTTCACGTGGCCGGTAAGTGATCAAATTACTTTTTACTATTTAACTGACTCTGGTTCATAAACAAACCAACACTTCATTAATTTTGTAAGCAATGGTAACATCAATACATCGTAAATAAACATTAAGTAGCAACCCTACATCAATAAATCAATGTCACCGTTGATACCAACATTCAAATTCCAATAATCCACGAAGGCCAGGTCCCGACCGCCGTAAATAATAGTAAAAAAGAAATTACGGGATTCTGTATTTAAATTTGACAGAAGCGATGACGATAAGAATACTTGATGGTTTAACGAGCGCGTGGGACTGTTACAGCGTTGAATGGTTCATTTTTAATTAATTATCGAATCGTCGTACGTGTGTTATTAGAGGCAGTTCTTGGTTAACCTTCGGCTCGGCCCGCTCTCATCTCCAGACGATTACCTACTTAAGGCCGGCCCGGATCGTGATTCGATATTGTAATTACCTGTTATTTATTTACTTGCTTAGATCTATCTCGCGTTCAAGGATAACGGACATCTTAATTGGGCCTTAGTTACGGTTATTCCGTCGGCGTGAATTGTCTCTGGCAGCGTTGTGGACACTAGAGGTTTCGAGCGCTATTTGTATTTTATTTAGCGGCCCGCTTCAAATGTCGTACCGTCTCGTAATGTTTGAACAAACAAACGCTCCTAAGCTCGACCGCTTGCACAAGCTCGGACCATCTGGAGAAAAACGTGGCATTTGGTATCCATAGAAACTGCAGGTAGAGAACCCTGTAACACATAGGCGAAATTTAAGACGTTTTAAATTTTAGATCCGGTATATCCATTGACGGCGTAGTTCCGAATGAATTAGTGCTCAATTGAAACTTCCTGTTTAAATTCCCATAGTGGGCTATTGTAAAGCATATGGTGTGGCTCGAGACCAATTGAGCGAAAGCAATGCGAAATAATCCCGTCAAACGAATTCCTGTAGTGACAGTGACGGCCAAAGTCCGGATCGTCGCTACTGTCATTTTCACGCCATATGCCCTTTATCTTAGCCAGATCCTGGCAGGGGCACATCAGGGACATATGCGCTAGACCCCATATGCTCCGCACAGGCAATTTTTTTATGAAATATCACTATACCTTAGATCAACATCTATAACATCGTTTTGAATTTATATTTGTAATCAATCCTAAAAAGTATTATGATATAGCTGCATTTTTTCTTACAGTGAGGTCATCAATGGACCGACAAGAGCCTGTTTCACAGGCATATGGCCCGCACAAATAAATATGTACGCGTAATGTTGGTATATACCGGGTACACGTTCTGCGCGCCTTCGTGACTGGCCGGGCAGGTGAATGGCGCTCGCGTTAAAAAGGATCGACGACGTTCGATTTTCGAAATTGACATTTAATTTAGTCATCGACGAGCCGTGTCGATGGCCAGCATCACAATATTTTGAAACGCGATCCATGCGCTCCGCCGCGGCGAACGGTCGAGGTTGTATTACATCCCTGGAGCCGGGAGAGTCGATTTCGTCACAACGGCATCCGAACTTTATCTGATCCGAAGTGAAATAAACCCGGTTTAACAAGATGTGACCCCTTGATAATAGGTCATGAGCATATTAATATTACTGACAACATCGAACAGTGAAATTACTAGTACGGCGTGCGCGTTAACGACGCATAGAAACGATTCATCATCCGTTTAAAGAAAGAGATGGCTCACTCCAAAAAGAAATCTCATTTGTATTCAGCCGCCCAGCCGGCGGCAGGGTTTCATTTATTTTACTCTTAAACAATTTGTGTTTGTAAATCACAAGTTTTATATTGTAATGCGGCTTTGTATGGCCCGTTAGTCCGGATGTCGCGACACGAACGACTCGTCTCACGTACTTTGTAAGCAGGTTTAATTGTTACGTGTCTCGGGGAAAGGTTAATGCTGCCCGGGGCAAATTGTGCCCTTAGCGGGGCTGTTCTGGGGAGAATGAAACTTCATTCATTCACTGAGGACCGTTACTCGGTGCCATTTCCCTCTACAATTACTTTTAAAGATGAGGGAAACCGGGTAACGCAAGGTGTGTGTATGCCGCGAGGTAAAATGTCAAAGTGTACTTCCGCGCAAGCTTCGCGCATGCCGTCCGCTGACCGTGAACTATACTTTTTATAGATTCACCATAGATCCGTATTGCTTTTAACATTACTCATCTCGGTTTATCTTGATAAATGGACTCCCATTGTTGTTAAGTCTTGTCGATAAAAACTGGTAAAAAGTTTAATTTAAGTCGTTATTTTATTAGTTAATTACATGTACAAGATTCGTGCGACTGTTTGAATACGAGTAGACATGTAACATGTTAGTAGTTACCGTGCATTTCTCAATTATGAATTAATTGTAACTTACACGTTTGTTGATGTAAAAATGGCATATATTTTATTTTTCTATAAAATTATTTTACTTTTCTATTATTATCCTGAAATTGTCCGAGAAACAACAATTTTCACTCGCGTAACTTAATAACAATCGTAGGCTTAAACTAAATATCGTGTTTCTACTTAATTAAGGTTAATTAAATCAGAGCGTCGAGTTATGGCCATATTTGACTTTTTATACTTATGTACATTTTTATGTGTCTATTCGGCTCGGCCGAGCGTAGCGTTCCCAGCGACGCGGGGGGCGCGCTACAATTGGTCAATTGTGAATCTTTCAAACCTAATCTACAGAATTAACGCTTTATGTTAAACATGGTATTTTGCTGCTGCTTAGAAATCAACGCTTTTAAGCGATGACAAGCAATACATTTAGCACTAGCAGTATCCCAATCACAAATCATGATAAATATCGGTTGGAAAAACAGTTCAGAAAGCACGGACGTAATATGTTATTAATGTGAGCCGTCCTCGAGCAAACAGACAACTAGCAAGTGATTGTTACACACTTTGCATGTTTCGTCAATAGTTTCACGCTCTACATATGTGCGTACGTAATTTAGCATTTCAATGAAAGTCAACCTAGTAAGAAAACGATTTTACTTAATGCACTGGTAAGGTTTGAGTTTCGAAGAAGATAACGCGACTGTGACGTCAGTAAATTCGAATTTCAAAACAATAGTACGGTAACGCACGGTGCCACAGCAGCCGACATTGTCACCGTGAGAACGCTGCCACTTCTTGCGCCTCTAGCGGCCTCTCCATTAGAAAGTAATTAACAATACATTTCACGTCGCATAAAAACTTTGCACCAGGAATCGTAACATGAAACTGGGTTCCAATCGCCTATAATTACGATCGAATTCTAATCGGTTATGCGGGTATTGTTATTCCGCCGGCGAGTAGTTACATAAGCTTGGCACATACGAAAAACGGAAAACGCTGCCTTCGTACGGATCATCGCCTCGTTACTTCATACTTGTAACACGATAGTGCGTCGGACGCTTTATATTAAACCATAGCTCGCCGAGCACAACTTCCGTCTGCCGAGTTTTTTCACGTAGAGAACGCTCTTAATAATTTCCTTTATCTCAATCCGCCCGCGCCGGGAACCTCTTAAAATACTTACCCCTACATCCGCTTCTTTTAATAAAGTCTACCGAGCTACGGAATGCCTCTCGGTCTTGCTCTCGTCGTCACCGTCTTTATCTCCGGACAACTAATCCCGGACAAAAAAATATATTAAATTCCTCGCAAATGGGGATTGACGAATGCCGTTGTAAATCAACTTTAATCATGATTTCATAAGTTTCAAATTTAAACAATCGGAGCGTGTAAAATTGGTGCGCTTGCATTGTTCGAGTGAGTGCGCAGGTATTCGGCAACCTTATCAATTAACGGCGGGTTTTCTACTGAATCTCGCCTAAATAAACCTCTTCACACAATAGCTGGATGCCTTAATTATGCCATGCCTTCCGGGTGCTAAAACAACAATCCCACGTCCACACTTCTTAAATAAAATCTCACTCGAGATTATGATTAGTCATAGACAAGAAGATAAAGAAAATAAGCTCATCAACCGAGTGAATAGACAATAAACGTTACCGGTTTTGTTATTTCATTCGGCTAAAGCCGAACGCTAAGAAAACACTCCTTTTTCAAATGGACGCTCGTTTGCGGTCAGATTCTGACATTTTAATTGCGTCTCTCGATTCATTTACGGCCGCTTGTAAAATTGTTCAAAGAGTCCGATGTAACCTACTTCACAAACTTAGCAGGATTTTAGTTGCCACTAAACGCAGAAAAAAGTAACAGAATTTGCAGTGTCGGCGATAATTCAAATTAAGTTCGGACTCGGAGTCGTCGCTTTACATAACATTTTAGGCTGCGTTCCATTTTTATTAGTTGACGACAGCGGTCGTTCGGGTGCGTTCTCATGTCGTGAAGGCGCGTCGAGCCCTCAAATCTGAAATGATGAAATTCCTCGCATTCCTGGCTTTATTCACCACGCGCGCTCAATTTCTAGGAATTCTGAATCGCAATATGCTCATGTGGGGTAGGCGGTGTCGGCGGCTTCGCTGATAAATCCCGCTCATTATCATTACATCCAAGAGGCGAACTTGCATCATGCGGGTACACCATTGGTATCGAAGGCCAAACCAACTCTGGGAACTAATAAACTGTAGACTTAAACGGTCGTTTTACTTACGACTGATAATATTGGTGGGGCGCGATTGCATCTCGATGTATAGAAGATTCCACTCTGGGATGTTTCTCAGAACACGCGTCTCCATTGTTGATCCGCTAGATTAGCCGCCGGTTATCGCTCTTCTTGTGATTGTAAAACGCACTTAGTTTATTTCCATTCGCTACGACCGTGACCAGAGTACAAACTCGTCACTTTTCTATGTATTACTCATCGTTTGGTCTGTCTGTTCTCATGGTATGCAAAGTAGAATAGGAAACCAGTTAGAGTTTAACCTATCGGAGTGTTCACTTCGCACATTTTTTATCGATTACGACTGCTCTCAATTGAATTAACTAAAATACTATAAATTAAATACGAGGGTATCTGTGTTAAGGTTGATTTAGGGAGCTTAAAATGAACGAGAATGTTTCACGTTAAACGTTATGTTGGGTCGGTTTACATGTTTATTCCGGCGCGGGTCTCTAATTATAAATATGACTTTTGATCGTGTCTCAACCTGCACGGCGGAGGCTGTCCGCGCATCATCTTAGGATCGGATCCGAGTGAGCTGATAATGAGCTGTTTATTTGTACCACGGTTTTGGTTTCTTACCCTCCACTTATCGCCCGATCTATTCGACGGCTCCAAAATTTGTTAACTTCATTTTTTTATTCAAATCTTTATACAGGTTGGTCCCTATAGTGCTTGATAACCTGCTTTCAGATCTCTTCTTGCAATGCAAATAAAGTTAAGAAAATTGAAGTAAAAGACATAATAAAAAAATTGTTAAGTAATTATTTTATTATTACTCTTATGACAGTTGTCGTATGTAAATGAGACTGGCGATACAATCTACAAAGAACATGAAAAATTTAATTTGTTTTACAATAGGTAATATCCACTTCGAGCTCATCTGTTTAAAAACCCCTATCGCCGACACGGCTAGCGCTCCACCCTGTATGCTCCATTCAAATCATTCCGTAGTTTATTGCGGACATTTTCGTGTTTGAGATTCCTCCGCCGGTCCGCGCCGGATGCCTCGTGGGCTAAAGGTAGCCGGTTCGTTTTTCACTTTAGGTAGTATTCAGCCCCGAATTCCTACCGTGAAGTCGCTTTTTTCGCGATGATTGTAATTGAGGGCAATAAATTGTTAATGTCTGACTTATTTCGTGTCCCCGAGTGGTCGTTAGCAGCCGGAATGGTTAAAGGTTTATGTCTCACGGTTACAAAACCACGCGGTTACTCTGACATTGCGATCGTCTAGGCCCGCGTATGGCAGTTAAGCTTTTAATAGCCGTCTAAACACTGTTAATTTTCTTCTTGATGTTTGTATTCTTGCTAACCGATTGCCGCAACACGAGGGCTCATTATCGCCTGGCTTGACTGGTTAATTTTTATGATTGGCGTGTGAACAACTTAAATGGGAAAAAATATTAGTCTGTGATGTCTTCAGTGTGACTATTATCTTATACGGAATCGCCTCGAATTTATGAAATACAGCCATTTACTGAGTACGTAATATATATTTTATTATCATTACAAGCGAATAAACTGCTGTTTGAAAGCTTTTTAATTTATTGAGCGCGCAGTGCAACCTGGTTTGGCGCGAGAGACATGACTTATGGTATGTAACATTACTAAATTGAAATCTAATAAACGTATTAATTCTTTACAATTGGAATTATTGGACCACTTCCAAAACTATACCTATGTCCCAGTGATTTATGTTGACGTTTCGTTTTAAAATGTTAAGTGCTTTAAATCCGTTTACGTGTAGCATTCCACTTTAGTACAAACAAAGGATTTCTCTCGTTTAACAATTTGAATTTGGAACGCCGTAGATTCACATAGCCCGCGAGGTCGGCGGTTGAGAACGTCTCACTTTTGTCTATATGTATATGCGTCTGAGACGTGCTTGTAGCGACAAGGATAACCCGGCCGAGTCACAATGCATTGCAATGTAAACATTGTGGTAGTGTTCGGACGAATACCTAAACCGCCGGATAGGCGAGCAGAGTAGAGAGGCTCTAGTACCGCTCGGCGCACTCGCGTTTAACACGAAACTGCTTACCATTCTAGCCGAATGCACGTGTACTGTCGCCAATAAACCGTCGACCTGGTTATTTTTTGTGGGAGAATGTTTCAACAGGAAATCTCCTGTTCACACGACATTATCGCAATAACACTAATAAATGGCTCATGCTATTTTATTGCATCAAAAAGGACCTATTCTGGTGGTGAGCATGGGTCAACGCACCGGGCGATCGGCCATGCCGAAATAGAAGGAAGATAAATTTAATTAAAAGCATTAATAATCCGAATTAAACGCTCTCGAAACGCTTAAATAATGAAACACGTTACGCGTCCTGTATCAGCCAGACGTTAAAATTTGCATATCTTTTAATTTGACTTATGGTGCGGCGTCGTATCAAAAAAGAACGAATCTAATTTGTGAGTGTTTTTGCTTGTTATCATCGGGATTACAGACCTTATGTGAGTTATTGTAGGTATAGTAACAATCGTTCGGGCGTCAGTGCCGGCTGGGTGCATCGAAACCTGTCCTCGGCGCGGTGTAACAAAGTGTGAAATATGAAATCACGACTCTACTTGCCGGTGTTTGCGTTCCAAATATTTTCTCGTGTCGAAACTCGAAAGCGAGACCTAATACGTTTTTCCTGCTGTTTTATGAATACTTTCGATAGTGTACTGTAAAGAACGAGGAGTGGAACGAATAATCGGGGCGCGACCTTGTTCCATTTGAATCTCACCTGAACACAAACTTTCATTACAGTATCGAGCCCATAGCGATTAGTTGCCACTCACCCGACCGACTGGATCGTACCTAAAACATCTGTTTCAGTTTACCCGCATTCATTCCTTTAACAAGCAAAACAATAGACGGGACACGTGGTAAGCGCCAAAACGACCGGCACCTGATTATTCCCTTTGTCCATAGTCGTAAAACTCATAAAGATCCCAAACACATGACGTTCCGTACAAACGAGCTTCGGTTGTTCCCACGTATCCTTACATTGGGTATTTTAATTAATATCAAAACAGCCTCGGAACGGGCTCTGATATGGAAGTAGCCTCTTTGGGAACCCTCATAAAACGATTATCAAATAATTCCCCAGCATTCAGACCGCATCATATCAGTCTATTGCTTCGTTTAAGTCGGTTATACAATTTATCGCATCGCATTCAGAAGTAGTATTAATGCGTCGTAATACAGCGGTCATTTTATTGTTCACCTCATAAAAATAACAATCGTATTTAGTAATTTTAATACCACAGTATTCTAAATTAACAGTTAATCGACAGGTCGCTTTATTTAACAATTTGAGCGCATACTATAAGTACTGATCGATCGTTAATCTGTCATAACAAAAGTGTGGCCTACACGTTTCCTTAATTGCGGGCCGAGTAGGTAACAAATCTATGCAACGCTGTGTCGGTATTGCCATCTCGACGCTACCATAAAGGCTACCTGTACACGTACGCTTACGTCGGCCACTTTTTATAGCCGCGTCGAGAGTCACTGTCGTGGGAACCGGCATATACTTACGCCGCCACAGCTGACCGAAATGCGCTCTCCATACTCGATTAACAAATCAATACGACGCTACTACGGCTTGCCATATTTGATCGCTTACACGGAGTGAGTTAATGTGTTTTGACGACGCATCGTGTATAGCTCCTTATTCATAAAGTATTACGGGCTCTAAATGGTCGTTTTATGCAATAAAGTAGGAGCTGTAAGGATTTAAGGCACACATTTGTCCACCCGCAGCAGCCTGCTTAGTATGCAGAGGCGACGATAAGACGTCCGCTCGTATTGTCCACGTACTTAACGAAACGCTCGTTATAATTTCGTCAAAACTCAAAGCCGACACCATTCCTTAATTGAGACCCGGTCGATAAGCAATTAAAAAGCATATGAATAAGTAAACGCGTAGAAAGATGTAAAGAAGCTCGTTTTTAGTACCCGTGTGACGCCCCGAGAAAAGATGATTTCTCGTATTGACAATAATCATTGTCTATCGGAGGCGCGTTTCCTATGCAAATATGTCATTGTTGAGCGCATAGTGCCCATGCAAATACTGTTTTCATTCATCAGGCTAATTGACAGCGACATCTGTCAGAGAAACTGAATCACTCCTTAAGAGCAGTGATCAAATAAGTTAAACGGTGACCCTACCATCCGGCCCGGCAGCTGCCGTGACGTGCTCGTTATAATTATTCAGTTCGGCGCCCCTTCAAGATTTCATACGCCATTAATTCCTGTACAAACGTCTTAGCCGAACTTAATTGAGCAAGCCGATAAACCTTTACCATGAGACTGAAGGTCCAAAATCAACAAGGATACATTTTACATACAGCAGGGGTTTGATTGTCGCGTAATTAAAGCTCGATTAGTTCACTGGTAAAGGTCGAGGAGCATCGGAGCTACGTTCGTGCGCGCGGGTCGAGATGCAACCTCGATCCGACTTTATGCTTCAAATAACCGGTTCCTCTTGTGGGAGAAATTTTCATAACCCATGATGCTTCACATTCCGAAAGACTGAAAGCGCTCCACAAGGATATGTACGTAATATTTCAGATTGATTGTGTAATATTCTCCAATGATTGATTCCGGATGCCACCATTTTTGCAAAAGCGGACCGTAAGCGCTGTCACCCATAAAACACGTCGATAAGTGTCGTCGCAGGCGCCTCGAAGGTGTTGACTCGTCGCGTTATCGTTTATAATCGATTTAGACTGCCGTTTCGCCTCCTTATGCAAACATCGACAAAATGTCAATAGCTCCCTATCAGATACGCGGAGCTATTTTTTAAGGCACGACACCATTACAGAGTCCCATATTGGGTACAGTAAATTGTAACCGAGTCGACACGAGCTCACTCCATTTGTAGTATTTTTAGCATTTATTAAAAACCATTTCGCTGCCATCTGCTCCTGTGTTCACCTGTCCATCATGCTGGTAATTTACACTCGTCCGCGAGCCCGGCTCGCCTCGTCGCCTCGGCATCGGCACCGGTCGAGCTCGTCGTAAACTAAAAGAAATATTTATACTGCCCCGCCGCACCCATATTTAAAGGTCTCGTTTTTAAAGTTGCATTATCTTTATTAATAGTTTGGTTCTTTTTATGTGTTTAAATTAAATCCTTTATTTTCTGTTTTCAGGGCACTTTCTCGCTCATAGTCGAAGCGTGGCACGACACCAACGAGACGTCGAGATCTGACGGTGAGTTAATGACTTTATGATAAGAAGGGTCATGATCATGAAATCGCCAAAGCCGTTTGTAAAATTCGAATCACGTCTGTCACGAGTCGCTCACATTCAGGTTTCACTGTAATTCTGGGTGTTTATCGTGCATTTAACGGACAGCATGTATATTTGAATGCTCATATTATCATATCGTGGAAGACAAAAATGTTCCCATGGTTGTGGCGATTGGCGTGCGGAGCACGCGGCGGCGCGTGAGTGGCGTCGCAATGCGGTCTATTCTAATAAACGCAGCCTTCTGTAGGACGAAAATTTAGTAGAAATGTTCTAATATATTCCAGTAGCCGTTGTCTGTAGGTACACCTCGCTACTTAGCACAGGAAAACAAATCGAATCGCCGATACCGCGTCCGCCACTATCAAGGTTTCGTGACTATTTTATGAGCATGCCTCTACACGCCACGAATTACAGCTCCCATGTGCACAAATAAATATTTTCGATTATTATCATTTGATTTACATTCGAAGTACTATCGGATCAATAAGTTCGGCACGGATATTACTAGTCTAAATGCTCAATAAAGATTCGACAGCGGTTTACCATCATGCGACATGGCGTGACCGAAAAAACGGTTCCAAATGAATTCTACCCGCCGTAAATACATCATCGCAGTAATTCGCTTAGTTCTACATTACCACGCACACAAACACTCAAAAATATGTATGACAACTGACAACATTATACCTATTGGTCGTATACGGTTACAAATTAAAGCCAGACATTTCTAAGGCAATCGAAAAATGACCATATTATTTTCTTAGGATCCAGTTTCGATTTTCAAAAACATAATGGTAGACGCGAAAACTGCCGCTCCTCCCACTTCTTAATTAGATTTTCATCCTGCTGCACTCTGACCGATATAATTACTATCCCGAACAACAAAAAACCCTGGTGATTTACTTAGAAGAGATTTGGAGATACCGAGAGGCTCTACGAGCCGGTTTACGGCAATCATTAGTCTCCGAGTGGATAGCAGAGGTCGGGCATATTTTAATACCGCTCGGGAGCGATGGGCGGTGCTCACCACTACCGAGAAATGATACCAACAGAAATCTAATCAACCATAATAACAGGTTACACGCACGCCGTTTGTGTTCACTTACTATAGACTCACCGGCTAATACTTAATTAAATCACATTCGGTTTTTTTCTAACAGAACAGCTGCAGTTGCACTAGACCGTTACGAAAAGATCGCTCGTCGCCCCTGCTTCTTTAAAAATTTTGTGCAGGCGTGCCAAAGAATAGCAACGATGACTTAAGAATTCAATATATCATAGATAAACGCGCGATTGTGCAGAATAGCGCTGGCTCACGGATGCATAAAGGGATTCTTGCGCTAAACAAACAACTACATACAATGCCTCTTCACTTCTCTGGCGAATCATTTGTCGCTCGTTCCTTCACCGAAATCTTTTGTATGCCCGAGGCGGGCACCTGGCCGGTAACGGGCCGACAATGTTTACCACAAGGATACACCTCGGAGGGAAATCATTTTTTAGTTTACACTTCATCTTTCGTCGTAGGGCTTGAGACGTTTAAAAAATCAAGGAAGAAGCTCCGGAAGGTTCAATTTATGATTCAACAGGCTCAGGAAGCGCCGACGACAGATGCTGAGCATATGCGCCGAGATAATAGAGGGCACACTCCACTCAACTGTCTCGGAGTTTGTTTAGTTTACTTTTACGATTATTGCATTGCCTCGGTTTACACCTCCATATAGGTGAAACCGGAAAAAAGAGCGTGTGAAAAGTATCGATAAGAGATTCGTAGCAATTACTTGTCTGGGCCAGTGCGTTCGGCCCGGGGCGGTGCTACCGCGCGGCGCGGCCCGGCATCGCACGACCGAGATGCGATTATGATACAGTTATGTTGTGACGCTTGCTATCTCGTTATCCGCTGTACGTTATTACTTAGTAAAATTATCACCGCATAATCGTCGTCCCTATTGATAGTCCTTTGTCATCTTTGTAAATTTACTAATTTACATTTCACATTGCGCAACCCGGCATTCATTTAATCAGTGCGTGGAATAAAACAAAGAAATATATTAGGTGTATATGTTGACTGGGTAAAACGTTTAAGAATTTTATTTAACTAGTTCGTAGCGCCGTGGAGCCCAATACTCGTATTGCCTGTAGTGGACAGTTTTATAAACAAAAGGAGTGCGTGCTGAGTACACAATCCATTCATGAGATGCCTTTTCCCACACCACGCGGCTAGAGTGGGGCGGCAGGTGCCGGCAGGTGCGTCGGAGACGGCGGCGAGCAAGGTAATGATGGCGGACCAAACTCCACGGTTTCGATTTCATTCGAACGCCTGCTCTCACTAATTAGACCACACAATCCAGTTTAGGCGATCGATAGACGTTGTCAATCTACGAGCTACATAATGAATGTGAGCTCCGCATCCGGTGGGCTATTGATCGATGGATCCCGCAACGGAAGCGTCGCGTGAGCTTCCCAAATCGCGCAGCATCCACCGATAGTCCGAATTATCGGTTATTTCGCTTTTTGTTTTTGTTTATCCGCCTTTTGTTTTGTTCTCTGCATTCGTTTTGTTTGTATTGACCTCATAATTACGGCACCGGCGGACGAACCACGTACAGCCTTTAAGTGCGTTATTTATTTGTGAATCGGAATTACATTAATAGATGATAGCGCACACCATCATTTAATATAGTTACTGCTTCGAATTGGGATAATGGGTGTAATTTGTGCGGTTTCGTACCGGACCGTTGGTTACGTTTTGGCGGCGAGTAATGCGTCTATGCGGAATAGAAACGTCTTAACGCGTTCGCAATTTTCCTACAAATTGCTTAGTCATTCGGATGTTGAGGGTTAGCACACTTCGTGTCCGTGTAATTGTTCTTTTGCGTATAAAAAATATCTTATGTTAAGGTGACACTCTGTAAATATAATGAATAACTTAACAATAGGTGCATAGCTCAACAAAAAACTAAAATGTATTTTCAAGGATCCTGCTAATCATAGTCCGTGCAGCCCTAGAGCCTGCTCTGCGCACGGTTGCCATAATTCTCCGCTACATGGAGCTAAATTGCTAGCGAGCTCAGTTCCCACACATCATTTTTCTAATTCTCTACGAACTCTGCACTGCACTTCGCGTTAATAACGATTCTAAGAAGTGACTATCATATTTCGCTAGATTATTTACTGCTTGCGTTCGATATTGTTAAGATTTGTAGTTACTAACGAGCGACTTACGCGACCCTTGTTTTACAACCGATAAATAACTAAAAATTTTCTCCGGCTTTCGATCGGAATTAATTGATATTTATGTAGACTGATTGTATTTTCGTTTGGTAGGCGCTGCAGCGCGTATGCGTTTTATCTTTTAGATTTATTGGACAGATACGATCGATGTAGTATATAGCGAACCGGTAAATCGTGTGCTCTATGCGTTTATTCCGGCATCCACTCGCCGTTATCCAAACGTACATGTTGCTGAATAACGTTACGATATTTGTAAACAAAAGAGTCGATCGGAGATAGCAGATGTACCTACTCCATCTCATTACTCGAAATCCTTTATCGCTTTCAAAACAAAAAAACGATCGACTCGAATACCATACGCCACCAAATTAGTTGGATCGATCGTTTTTATATACCTTTTAATTTTGTTTCGCGTCTGGTTTAATTTTATCTGCTGTAGGGATTACTGGCTTAGGAATGTTCCGGCGAGGCAACAAGACTAAAAAGCGGGCATACAGAGAAATAAATAAAGGTAGGAACTGGTCGAGGCTCGGCCGTGATGAATGAACTGGCAGTTTTTTTTTTAAATCAGTGCGGGTAGTTTTCACTGAGGGTCTGTGACGCGTAATGTAGACATAGATTTCATGACCACATTACAGTCATAGGTTTATATTGCTGTGTTTCGTCGGAGCCGTCGTGAAGCATATAGATTGATGTAATTATTATAAAGGTAGTGCTCAATTGATATTTGTAAAGTAAGGTTACCATTGTCCACTGCCCTTCCCAGGCTTTTGCTCATTCCCACTAGTAAATATTTAAATAGCTATTAAAATAAATGACGCTGTTACAGTATTCATGTTTAAATCAGACTCAAATTGAATCGAATCACGGACAAAAGTCTCACGATATGCGGGCTAACAGGTCAATCTTCCACCCTTTCCCGCAACGATAAGCAATGGACCTTAATTTAATTAATGTTCATTATCCTTTTTAAATTTACTCTTATCGAGGCATCGTGCGCAATAAGTTTGTTGAGGATAAAATACTTCGGATTTTATGTAAGCTGTTAAGCCCAGATTCCATTGCGATATTTATTTATTGCAGCCCAAGTTGAAATGCCTGAACATAAGTTGCTGTTCCTATTTTGAATGAATGTTATGTACGATCATCTTCACTATTAATTTTTCTAACCCGCCCAAAAATCACCACATTTTATCGAGTTACTTTTACGGCAAAAAAACGACGCGCAAAACATCTTGGTTAATTAGAATAATTTTTATATTCTGTCTATTTTTACTGAACCAGCGTGCTACACCCTCGACCTCGACGACACTTACCATGAGGTGCGGCTGAGGTCAAACGCAGGTCAGTCTTGTTAAAAAAAAAATCTTGAACTACTTTATTTTATTGCAGACACACTAATCGCCCGCATGACAAAGCAGAGCATCGCTGACGTAGGAGGACCCTGGGCAGACGAGGAACAGCGCTGGAGCTCGGGTCCGCACCTGCGGCTGTCTTACCGCGTGACCTGCGCGGAGAACTACTACGGCTCGGGCTGCGAGGTGCTGTGCAGGCCGAGGAACGACGGCTTCGGCCACTACAGCTGCTCGCCCAGCGGTGGCATCGTCTGCCATGCCGGCTGGCAGGGGGAATATTGCGATACTCGTAAGTAGCTTTAGTTTCTTGTCTGCCCTTTTCTGGTGCGTCGTATTTAAACTGCAGATAGTTTCCTGATTTATTAGTTTTATAACTTTTATAGTAACAACGTTTTATGGCTTTTATATTATGACGCCACGACACCACTTGGCGAAAGATCCTTTCGTATTCCTCTTTCAAGAAAGTTCCGCTAATATTATTACTTACAAATTCTTACATACAAGGCTCCTGCTCCAAATGAAGTAGCTATTGAAAGATTTGAGTTAAATTATATATCATATCACGCATTCCACGTCTAGGTAAAAAATGTATAGTTGGAGAACATAGAATAGTGTTTGTTACGTAGGATAAATAGAGTACAACTACAAGTTCGAACAGCTTTTTGTATACAAATGAGTTTATTTATTTTTACGAATTAAATAGCAAGAAATAGACATTTGAGGGACTATTATTAGACCAACTGTTACCGCTGCAGTCAAATCAAAAATAAATGATACAACAACGTTCGAAATTCAAATGATAGTACGTAATGTTCCAAATTTGTTTCAAATTTAAATATGGAACGAGCAATTTGCTCTTCCTCATTAGTGGTTACGCGACAGTTTAGTCGAACATCCTCTGCCTAATTGGAGTTGATAGCCTTTATGACAATACAGATAATGCATTAATTGCTCCAGCTTACTTATTCGGTTCATTGACGACTTGTACACTGCTTTAAACTGTAACATAATATACGTAGGTGGCCCGTCTGTATTAAACTAAAGTCTTGTTAACCCATTTTCACATTTAAACTCAGCCAAAACTTTGTAATTTAACTACTACCTGACCTACTAGGCTGACTGAGGAGACATGTTATCTTCGTTTTGTCATTTGCGGATTATAATTGTTTCAATAATTATTGTACCCATAAATCGTGTTCCTTAATTATTCCCGAACTAATAGTATTAGTCTTTATATAAATCCACTTCCTGTGGCCAATGCTCGACCTCGCAAGTAAATGACTTGTAATAAATTAACAACTTTTTCATTTTATACATACCACGAATATAATGTTATCGTAGAAGTATTCGGTTCATAAAATTTTATTACTGATTGTTTGGAGCAATTAAAAATACTAGAATCTGGTTTGGTATTTCTAAATTGAAATTGTTCCGCTACGAAAAATATGAAGCATCGCGGTTTAGCGTAGAAATAAAGATATTTTATTAGAGTGGAACGCCGGAGCGACAAAAACAACTCGTCCGTCATCAGTTGCATCGTCATTCACACAAGTTGGAAAACACAAGGCGTGCGACCGGCGTCCTCTGGTGTGGTCTGTTTGTCAATCATCAGTGCCCATTCCCAAACAAAGCAAAACACGCCATCCATCAATGTCGTACTATCAATAATAAGCAGAAATAATTCGCGAATCTAAACGTTTCAAATGCGAGGTCCTGGCGTATGTTAAACATCGTGTCTCGGTAAAACAAAGCGGTGCTGAGATGCATTGTGGGGAGCGGATGTCGCGTCGCAATCTCAGCAGCCCCACCTGCCGCCGCGTTCCCACACTCCGGCGCCGCAAAAAACGAGAGCGAGACGTCCGCGCGCCGCCCTCTCACTCGCACGCCAGGGCTGCGCGCAGCCTCCACTCTGATCGTGGATCGCAGCCACCTAACACAAATTTCACTTAATATTAAAATTAGTCGAAGTTTCATTCAATACACGTTTAACGTGTGAAAGCGGCGGCCATTCGCGAAATTAAAATGACCGTACGATCAAATATACGGCAATAAAAGTCTCGGCAACCCTATCAGTTGGGTTTGTATCGCCGATTACGAAAATGTAAAAGCAAGAGAAGCGGTCATAATGAAATGAAAACAACGCTGTATGCGCGCACACACACAGCCACGGCGAACCGGGTCAAAAACACTTTTAAAACGAGAACTGAACACCGAACGAAATATAGGCTGTTCTTGACCGTGTCACGAAACTTGCTCGGTGCTCACATCTGCCTGCAGAACGGTAAGCGCAGAAACTTGCCTTCTGGGAAAGCTTAACGATCCCGAAAACTTATTTGCATGTCCCGAGCGCATTAACTCCGCTCTCCCGCTAATGATAGGCCAGCCGCCGAGAACCTTTACAGCCGCTTAATTTCGCCTAATTGTAAACGAGAGTAAGGTTCTCACGAATATATACTCCTGTGTGGAGCGGGTGGAGTCGCGATCGGAATCCCACGCATCCTTAATCTTAATGTCCGCTCTATAGACAGATGTGAAGCTGTTAAATATTTGCAGCCACGTGGGGACGGGGGATCGTCGCTTTTTGTCACTAACTACCTGGCCTCGCAGAAGGCCGAGAAATCTGCCTTGTTAAAACCTTGGCCGATCGCTGCAGTGCACGAAAGCCTTTCATTACGAATCGATACTGTTCATGCCCATTGCTAATAATTAATAGCTCTGCAGGACGGTACAAAACATCCCGCAGCGCCCACTCATGCCCTAATATTAGTTTTAGGAGTGTAATTTTTATGACTCCCGTTTTACCTCAAGGGGTCAAGATAAGAGAGGGAGTGCTCTGGAGTGGCGCAGAGCAACGAGCTCGCACTTGACTCGCTTTGATCTGCCTTTGTTGCGCCGGCCGCCACCTATGCATTCGGGTCGTAAATTTTTATTAAGAATTTCAATTTAAATAAACGAAAGGTCACGAGCTAGTTTAATGTAGGAATAAATTCGTAAACGCCACATTAATTCACCCGCGAAAGTGTGAAACGGTCTGAAAGTAAATTGTTATTATTATTAATTTCCTTTACGGCGAATAAAAACAATGGAAATGGAATGTCGGCGGCGCTAGTCCCCCCAATTTCGCGGAGTGAATCGTAAGCGGATTGCGAGGCGGCGCTGGGCTTAGCGTACCTATTTACAGTCTAGGGAAGCGCTGGGAACTAATCTCTTTTCGTCGGGGCCCCAAATCCTCTAGGCTTATCTGCCGGATCCGAATATTGCTTCCTTATTTCATTTAGAGAGTGCATAAGCCTCACATTTGCAATCGGAATGGTAGTTATGGGCAAAATGGCGTCTAGTATTTTTCTAGTGAGGGGAATAGTAACGGTCGAGCGACGGTTAGTAAGTCTCCCCGCGCTATCTGCCCCCTTTGTATTCGCTCCGATAACTTGCCCATGCGCACCCGACCGGTACGACTCCGCGCCGCACTTCTTATTTCAAAACACATTTTTTTCATCGGCTACATACACTGCCGGCTCGCCTTTTATACTTGTTGTCGGCACGCGTTTTTGCACAGTAATGCACCTTGCTTGACTCGCGCGCACCTCTTCGTTTTCTCTTTTGGTAACGCTAGAACAGGGTAAGGTTCGTTCGTTGCATGGAACGTAAATCACACAGTTAACGATGCGCACATATTACGCCTGTAATACATCACGTCAGAGTTAAATATTCATCTTTACAAACTATCTTTCCATCGCTGGACCCGGTGCATCCTAATAATTTCAAATAAATTCCAGCAAACTTTCGTTATTATATACGACTTTGAAAGTTATAATAAAATTAATAAACATTCGACCAGTAGAAGAACATTGTCAAATTGACTCTTAGACTTTTTAGAATTTGTCCATACTAACATACTAACTGTTAACTTTGAAGTTTTTCAAAACGTCAGAGCCTAAATAACGCCATAAATAGGTACGAAATAGCAGTTTACATATGTGGGACGCGGTATTACGAGTATGAAAGTAGTGTGGTTTATTATGTAGATATCATGTGGCTGCTGAATAAAAGGTCTGCCGAGCGACCTCGCCACTGGCCGGGACGCCAATGAACGCACAATCATCTATCCTCTCTCTTAGTTACGCGTGTCCTTACGAACCCCGCGACTCGCGAGATGTGCAATCCAACTGATATTCGTGTTATAGCCCGCTTTCCTCTCAAGCATTACAATTACATCCGTTGTTACGCGGATGGCTTTAAAGAAATCCATTAGGCAGCATCCTTTTGTGCACGTTTTGTCTTTGTGAGGCGCTAACGAACTCGTTCTTTTGTTGCAGCGCGCTGCCTGCCCGGCTGCGACACGGACCACGGCCACTGCCTCAAGCCCGACGAGTGCATGTGAGTATCCACTTCACACATTTGTGCTAAGCGCTACAACCTCCCTCCGCGTTTAAATCATTCATCCTCCTCATTGTTCAGAGAGACAAACTTTTTAGTCGCTTGTTATCACGTCCCATTCGAGTTAATGAACGTTTTTGTCCGTTTCCAGTTGCCACTCGGGCTGGGTGGGCGAGCTATGCGACCAGTGCGAGCGGCATCCGGGCTGCGTGCACGGCACCTGCTCCAAGCCGTGGGGATGCGACTGCGAGGAAGGCTGGGGTGGCCTGTTCTGCAACCAGGATCTCAACTACTGCACCAACCACCGACCGTGCCGCAACGGTGGCACGTGCCACAACACAGGCCAGGGCAGCTACACTTGCGCTTGTCCACCAGAGTATACCGGACCCGATTGCGAAAAGTCTCTGCATTCGTGCGCGGTGCGGCCATGCCTCAACGGGGGGGCCTGCGTACCGGATGAGGGCGGCGAACTGGCTTGCGCTTGCCCCGTGGGCTACGAAGGAGCACGCTGTGAAACTCGCCGACTGACCTGCGCCGACCGACCCTGCCGCCACGGCGGCACCTGCGAGCCCCGCGCCACCGGCTACGTTTGCCTGTGTCCGCCCGGTTACGCCGGCGCCGACTGCGATCTAGAGGCCGACCCGTGCGCCGCAGCGCCATGCCGCAACGGAGCCACCTGCACCCGCGCCGGTGATGGTTTCCGCTGCTCTTGCCAAGCCGGCTTCCGCGGCAATCGCTGCGAGATTGACATCGATGATTGTGCGGGTGTCACCTGCGAGCACGGCGGCACCTGCGTGGACTTAATAGATGGACAACGCTGTCAATGTGCCCCTGGATTTCTAGGTCCGCGTTGTGAAACTCGAGTTGACCTGTGCTTAGCCAAACCTTGCGCGAATGGAGGGGAATGCCTCGTACTAGACAATGATTACGAATGCCGGTGCCGGCCCGGTTTCGCCGGAAAGGACTGCAGTGTGGACGTAGATGAGTGCGAGTCGTCGCCGTGTCGAAACGGGGGCACCTGCCGCGACCGCGTCGACGGGTTCCTATGCACGTGCGCGCCCGGCTGGAGCGGCCGCGCTTGCACCGTCTCCCTGGCAGATTTAGTTGCGGGCGTAAATATGCCGCGAGTCGGTGGAGAGACTCCAGAACAAGATACGTTATCGGGGCGCCACGTGGCGCTCATAGCGGCGCTGTCCGCGGCCGTGCCGGCGGCGGCGCTAGCGGCGGCGGTAGCCGTTGCGTGCATACGAAGGAGACGCAAGCGCGCTCAGCACGCGGCGGACGCGGAGGCGCGCGCGCAGAACGCCGCCAACGCGGGCAGCGGCGGCCGCGTGATCCGCAACACGTGGGGCAAGTGCGACGTGCCGGCGCCCGAGTGCCAGAACGCGCACAACGCCGCGGCGGAGGAGTGCAAACGCAAGACGCTCAACACGGAGAGCGCGGCGCGGCTGCTGGCCGCGCTGGACCCGCGGCTCTCGCGGCTGTCGCAGGACTCCGCTTATTGTGCAAATAGGTCAGTATTGAATCTAATTCTTATCTTCTACCTAGCTATCAAGTTTTACTGCAACTGCGAAACAATTAAATAAATAAAACACTGATTTTAAAATCTACCGTGGATACCGCTGTTTGATGTGGTCTGTTAATTAACATTTATGTATAAAGTAACGAACTAGATATAAGCATACATACCTACTAAACCAATCTCTATAGAAAACTAGTAAGAAACTCCGTGGCTATAACTTTTGTTCTCTTTGTTGCAGTGATACGTCGCTAGTTAAGCGGGCGCTAGAAGGCGGAGGGGTGTACGTCCTGGACGACCACTGCCTTCCGCCGACGTTCGCGACGCAAGTGTAGTGCAGACATTAACTTATTTATTGGACGCTAACGCGAACCTGGCTGTGCGCCGCGTGTATATATAGCGTAAAGTGTAAAGTGACATCTGTATAAACGGCTAGATTAAGTTCCGATGTATTTATTTGTGCGATCCGTGAGCCCTTGTAAATAGTAACGGCGGAGCGGATCGTTTTTCCGCCCCATATCGTCGCACGTCGCCCGAAACGCGCTTTGAGATCTTTGACTGGTTGATAAATAAGTGAAAGATTACTCGGTGCAGACTTGCCTGTGCCGTCCGGGCAGCGGGCACGGCTGCAGCGGCAAGCCTGCGCCGGCGCGCCGGGCGGGGACCGCGCGCGGCGAGGGGCCGGGTGGCGAGGTCCACCGTCTGCGATCTCTGTAGGTAACCGGTGCGAAGCGCGCTCGGGCAGTGTCGGTCCACTGCGCGACTGCGCCGCTCAAGAAACGATACTGATTCCTAAATTAATCCTATTTATCCACGTCTCTGCCGCGTTAACGAATAACGCTTTTGGACGTCGTTTACGTTAAAGTATTCGAAGACCATGGCTGTGACCTGCTCGCGTCGCTGCCAAGTTATGCTCTCCGTATCGCTTCTCCGAGCTTCTCACCATTTCTAAACTGTCCCTCTCTAGACTCGCACCAGTATAGAAGCCAAAACGTGCGTAAAATAAGATTTTAGACTAATTTATAAAAAAGAACGCGAATCATGCGTTAATCAGTTTTATACATATATTATTTTGTGATTGACTAATTATTGTCATATGTTCCTATAATTATGATGATTGATAGTTATATCTGGTTAAAAAAAATCTTGTTTCGATTTTCTTTAAAATCGACAAAGATTTTTTTCAAGTCGTTTCGCTTCCTAGCAGAACTAGCATGAACCAGTGTCCGGGGCCGTTCGCGCCGCCTCGCCGGAGGTCGCGCGATCGCCCCCGGACACACCTTCGATGCTAACAAACAAACATCACGCACGTAATTAGTCCATAGGTTAAAATAACTCGAGTACTTATAAGAACAAAATGTCGAAACCTAAGTCATTGTGTATAAAAACTATTAAGTTTTAGTGATTTAAGTATATTCTCCATTACTTTTGTAAGAGTACTGTGACAATATAGTGGTGATCAGGCAACATAGGACGCGCGGCCCGGCTATTTATTGGCTCGACGCGCCGCTGCGCGCCGCGTACTGCGTACCGCCGCGGCAGCCGCGCGCCGACCCGACTCGATCTTACTTGTATTTCATGAAATCTTTATTGCACTTAATTAAGTACCATTTCTCGAGCAGCTGTAGATATTATTTGGTAAGGTGTTACCTCTTATGTTGCCTTTTGACTCTGATGTAGATTTAAAGGGTTAGATCGACAAAATTGTAAAATTTATATCAAACTATGAATAGACTGATGATCAATAATAATGTTCTTGTATTTAATTTTGTAAGATGACAAAAATGTAAGTTTAAATTATGTGAAAATAGAACATATTACCGAACAATCGTACTAAAATAGGATCATACATTTGTACTTAAATTTGATCACGGTAAACATAACTTTCATTTTTCTTTTTGATGATATTTTAAGAATAATGTTTCAGACGAATTAAATTACAACATTTTTAATTATTATTTATTATAATTTACGATTATTGTGGATTTGCTTAAATTTTATTGATCTTAATATAATTAATATTTTGAACCTGTTTACAATTGACTGAAGACAAATTTACTTCTTGATTTCTATTTTGGACACAGATTTTATCGAGATCTTATTTATAAAATAAACATTTGTGAGTATACTGAAAGTTAAACAATATTAAATCATTCCATTTCTTATTTAAGTAGCTTTACCTTTTTTTAAATCTTATTGTAATTTCACTATTTTCTTAGGCTGTTTATTTTGCATGTGAACTTGGTGATATAATCTCAATGCTAAGTCCCAGGTGGACCAATTCCTTCTTTCCTGTCTTACCTTTGAGTATATTCACATAGCGCAATTCTGAAAGAAAAATGAAAGCAGTTCTTGCAAAAGAACGTAAATGAATTCCATAGATAGAACCTATCAGAATAAAAGTCATTATATTGCTACTACGGTGATAAATTTGCCAGCGAGTGTTTGCGATGAATGTGTATATGTGCAGTGATACAATGAGAAATAAAATGTTAATAAACAATTGTTTACAAAAGATTAAAACAGTATTTTATTTCAATTAGAGAACACTACGTCTAATCTGGATAGGTGTAATATTGTGATTTGATCCAAAACAAACTTTTATTTTTTTGACAGGTAGGCAAAGTTGCGGTATGCCCAAAAAGATTTTCGTTATTCTCCATACGAAATTTTAAGCATAATAAGGGTTGTGCCAAACAGAACAAGGTTGTCAAGTGGTTGAACAGTGAACCAGTAGTACACATTGAACCACGTTTCATTTTGAAAAATAAAAAGTCGATTTATGTAACATGGGTTACTTTACACGCAAACCCCAAGCCCAACTATTTCGCAGCTTCTTAAGTTCTTACCTAAGTCAAAAGCGATTTTAAAAGTTTATCAAATCAGTTTGAGACCGACATTCTATTAATAGAAAATCTTAACTCAGCGCCTGCACAAAAAATGTCAGCAAAATAACGCTTACAAGTAATACCTGCATTAAAATCAAGGCGTTGCTAAGTCTACTAAGATTATTATGTCGTGTCGTAACTTCATGTTTGAGTCAACCAATCACAGGACACTTTTACTTGTTTTAATAATGGCGGAATGGAAAAGTTTCTCGGCGTGTAAAACTCTGTTTATTAAGAGTAAATAGTGGTAAATGGTCTGATTAAATGATTTTTTACTCAGATTTATAGTGTTACGGATGTATAAAAATTGAATAATCTAACCGGGCCCGGCTTTATGTATCTATATTTTGTTATTGTGTACCGCCAAAGGCAGATGCCGTAGCGCCAACATTTAAAAGGTAAGTGGATTCTTTATTGGTGGTTTTTTAAATGTTGTATATAGTAATTGTAGCCAGACTATTTATGATAGGCATTAATTATTAGGTACATCGAAGGCAAAAATACTACGAAGCGGGATTGGAGGGAAAATTAATAGTACATTACTGCAGCCGCCGGGAAAGAGGGGGTTGAAGGCTGAGTTGTATAGACGGCCGACCGAAGGGAGGCCGGATAGTATACGAAGCCTTCAAGACCCTTTCACGGCTAGGCATGTATAGTGCTTTTCTCAAACTAATGCAATGAAATAAATAAAAAAATACCACTGAACAAAACAGATTCACGACAAAACTTTTTTAATTTTCCCTCCAATCCCGCTTTGTAGTATTTTTGCCTTCGATGTAATAATTAATGACTATCATAAATAGTCTGGCTATAATGACTATATAAAACATTTAAAAAACCACCAAAAGAGAATCCACTTACCTTTTAAATGATGGCGCTACGGCATCTGTCTTTGGCGGTACACAATAACAAAATATAGATCCATAAAACCGGGCCCGGTTAGATTATTCAATTTTTATACACCCGCAACACTATATCTAAGTCACAAAAGCATTGAATCACACCATTTACCACTATTTAGTCTTAATAAACAGAGTTTTACACGCCGAGAAACTTTTCCATTCCGCCATTATTAAAACAAGTAAAAGTGTCCTGTGATTGGTTGACTCAAAAATGCGTTCAAAAACGCGCATGCGTGTAGTGTTTGGTGTTGCCAATACAATTTCAAAATTGGGAGCAGGAATAATAAATATAATAATTATACCTAGATATTTTTCTAGCAGGAACGGCATTTGTTTTGTGCTTGCCACAATAAAAATATCGACAATCCTGCTATCGATAAGTACATACTACTTCAACTTCAAGATGTACACACAGTCTTATATCGGCTACCTACCTAGACGCCGCGTGTCACCGATCTTGAACAAATTAAACGTAATCCGTATACTTTTGATCCAATTTACGTTTATAATTTGCAATGAATAGTTCCAAATTGTTTTCTGAAGTAGGTATTTAAATATATATTGACTTTTATTATTGTTAGTTATTTTTAACCCTATTACCCCATATTTGTCTTTGTATTACCTGTATGGAAATTGAAGGGGTACTTATCGATAACAGGACTGTCGATGTTTTTATTTTGTCAATCACTTACAAGAAATCGTTCGTGCTAGAAAAATATCTAGGTATAATAATAATGTAATAATCTGATGATATGAATATTCATTTTTATTATAAATAAAAGAAATCTCTTCATACCATTTCGTCTGAAATAGGCGTGATTATTTTTTATCCCGCTAATCATTTATTCACTAAAAATGATAAAAAAATATAATTCAGCTATTTAAACAGGCTTCATGAACACAGGCGCCAGGTATACATAAAAATTTAAAAAAAAATACTTCCCAGCCTAGGCCTTCAATTTTATATGAAATTCGTTACCTGTCCTCTGGAGTTGATCCGCCCTAAACGTGATACTTCGAAGCCTATTATGACGCACGTAACGAAGACATTTCATTGCATGTTTGTGAAAAAAACTTTTGTCGTGAAGCTGTTTTTTGAGTGGTATTTTTTATTTATTTCATTGCATTAGTTTGAGAAAAGCACTATACATGCCTAGCCGTGAAAGGGTGTTGCAGGTTTCGTAAACTAACCGGCATCCCTTCGGTCGGCCGTCTATACAACTCAGCCTGCAACCCCCTGTTTCCCGGCGGCTGCAGTAATGTACTATTCAGACCTGGTACATAAAGTACAAACTAGTACATTATAAGTACGTCACGCTCCCTGCCGGGACCACCTTATCTTTAATATACATAAACGCATTAGAAAATATCTACAGTATGTCTACATAATTCTACGACCATATATAAGAATTCTCTAGTATCCTTGTAAACCTTGTCGTAAAGTGGTCCCGCCGCAAAGCATCCTTCCAGCCGAGCCACCATATTTTTCTTACCAAACGTACTATTTACACGTAACTGCCACCGAATAATTCTACGTGTATTTAGTTTACTATGTAACTCATTTTATTTTGAAATCATCAAGTTACGACATACTTTTAATAGAACATTTTCACTCAGCGCCTGCACAAAAAATGTCAGCAAAATGACGCTTACGAGTAATACCTGCATTAAAAATTTAAAATCAAGGCGTTGTTAAGTCTACATAAATATTTACGGATCATTCTCAGTAGATCCATTGACTAGATCCATAATGTATCTACTGAGACATTTTTTTCTCGATTGATCTGCTGTTTAACCGATTCGTTGCGTGTTCCATTTTCGAAAACTTTAGTCTGTGGCGGCGAACAATTTTTTCATGGCACGACAGGCGTGCCTTACGCCATGGAATATGATGGCACGCCTATCGTGTCATCCGCCATGTGTATAAAATTCGGAATTAATTTCGTTTTTTTCATTGATTTTGACTTGATTGAGTTCAGTTGACATCTAACCAAGGAAGTGAACTGATCAAAAGATTGTTTTAAACTGTTAGTAGCTTTTAAACTACGAGTTTTACTCGAAATGGATGGTAAGTGACTTTCAAAATTCAGATATCACAAACATTTTCTACTAAGTATAATGATTATACTTTCCTAATTATCAGAGCCCGGAAAATCTATAGCAAAACAAAAGACTGTCGTAATCAAACTAGTGATAGAAATTTTTTTTATCGATATCGAGTTAGTTTCGTCTAAAAATCATACCGATATGTTTTAGGTACATTACTTATTTTATAATCATTCACGCCAAACGCAAAAGAAGTGGTAAAGTTAGGGTTTGTTTTATTGTTATTTGATCTAAAACGCAACGTAATCATCAACGTTATTTATATTTCATATTAAGTAATAACCCTTCCCTTTTGTCTTGGCCGTAGTCTGGTGACAAAGAGGTAATCAATCTCATTGAAAATAATAAACTTCAGAGAATCAGTATTCCATAAGACATCAATAAACTCGATATCGATAAAAAAATGTTTCTAACACTAGTTTGATTACGACAGTGTTTTGTTTTGCTATGGAATTTCAGGCTATCTAATATGTATAGTGGGGTAACGGAATGTGTAATTATTTTTTATAGTGCGACGTATTTAAACCTATGCATTTACTATCTTCGACATTTCTCCTTGAACTATTCATTTGAGTCTTATAGGTAACAAACTTAGAGGATTTAAGTAGTAACTGGAGACGCCTTGGCTGTCATTTTTCGTACAAAATAGACTGACGGTTTTTGCGGGCAAGGGAAGTGTCAAATGCATTGCTAAAACGTCAGTCTATACAACAATCTGCACAATTGTGCAAGTTTTTTGGCAGAACGGTAAACTTATAAAGGCGTCTCCAGTCATTAAATGCTCTAAGGTAACAAATCATTTATCTGGAATTACAAAAAATAATATAGGTATTCATTCTATAATATGATGACACGCCTGTAGTGTTATCCGCACTGAAACGCTAAGTAGTAAAATTAGTGCTGCATGAAAAGGTTGTTAACCCTTAAATGCATGATTTTTTGTATAACTTTTTAATAAATTGAAATAGATGTGTCATGTTGTATAGATTGAGGGAAAAATAAAGAAAAAAATCATAGTATATAAAAAAACATATTTTTTCCCGAAAAAGACTTGATGCATATATACATCACTATGCATTAACGTCTAAACGCTAAAGATTACATATTTAAAAGTAAAATTATAATCTGCAATTTATTATTACATTTGTTCTCGTATCTTTATAGCACAAAACAAATAACAACATTGTACAACAGATAGACTTCACCTCAAATAGCATTCTCCACCAGTCAACCTTTGGGCAAACAGAAAATTTAATAATTATATACCTATGTCTTTCCCGTTCACGGAACAAAGTAGCTTTGCAGAATCGGCCTGACCGGCCGAATGCTCATGATCATGACTAAGTTTTTTGAAATAAACCCTAAACAGGTTGAGCTACTTTTGGCAAACTGACCCGTTTAATAATAATGAACATGTTTGACACTCACTGGAGTTCTCTACATAATATTATTGATGGAAATATGTAAAACAGTTATTTCTTGGATTCAAACAAAGAGGCACATTACATTTGAGCAAGACCAAGATGTTGTCCCGTTGCAACTTCAGGTATTTTGCACCTAAGACGAGTAGCAATCATAGGCCAGTGATCAACGCCATCTTTTCTTACATCTACGCTTGGAAGAGGATGACTAGTACCTTTTCGTTTCTTGGCTTGTAATTGTTCTTTGATGGAAGCATTACTTGGACGTCCTCTTTTGATGCCGTAAGTTAATCCAATATTGCAAAGGACATCAGCTAATTCATTGCGAAATTCACCAAGATTCAGTATTTGTTTCTGAGGAACACCCTTTGTAATGCTTCTTCATTAAGATCCAGGAATTTATTACAGCCAAGTCAAAATTTAGTGTAAATTTAATATTATACTATATGTACTTTAAAGGGACTTTTTACTTTAAGGCCACGGATGCCATTATTCTAAAACTTTTCAATGACTATACAAAGAACGAAACAATAAAGTAAATTCTAATACAACCGATTTTGCATGGTGATGTATTTATGCATCACATATAAAACACAAATTTTCGGGAAAACTATACTATTATTATCAAACCTGTCAATAATATACATTATACTTACCTTTTATCCTTTTCAGAAATAATTTTTTACTTGCAGTTCTTATTAATATTTATCAATAAATTTTTGAAACTTGTAAATTTCGCGGCAACCAGTGTAGCAACTTACATAAGATTGAAAATATGACACTACAGAAGAAAAAACTATCAAAAGTTTATGCGTGCGTTCAGAATCTAACACGTAAACGTCACATTTATTAAATAAAAGTAATAAATGTGATTTTGGATAGCTGCATATTGAGCCACGGACCATCAAATATACGATGCATATATACATCATTATGCATTTAAGGGTTAACAACTGAATTTGAAAAAAAATCTTAAAATTTTGAATATTTCAGAAACGAAGGCTACTAGCTTGTTCTACACGACAAACAATAATAGTTTTGTTCGGGGTGAACCTTTCTGAAACTTAATTTGGTGAAGTTTTAATCGATTTTAAAATGACACTCCTCTCGTGTCATACGCCATTCGTTAAACACATTGATGACACGCCTGTCGTGTCATCCGCACTGAAACGGTTAATTAAATGGATCTCTGTACATCCATTATTCAGATCCATATTAACCATTTTTGAAAATTCTATCTAGTGACACTAGACATAATCATTAGATCAAATTAAGATTAAAATATTTTGATAATATATCTATTAAGACTAAATGTTCTCATTAGATCCATTTAATTAAATAGCAGATCAATCGAGAAAAAAATGTCTCAGTAGATACATTATGGATCTAGTCAATGGATCTACTGAGAATGATCCATATTTACAGCCAAATCGGGCTTGGGGGTCCGGCCAGGGAGGAAAACGCTGTTATAGCGAATACTGTCAAAACAACATTACTGCTGACAGATAAGGTTTATATTCGTGTACGCCACATATTGACACGAGTGGAAACCGTTACTCCGCGTTGACATGCTGGCTCTTCACTCGCCTCGCTATTCTTCGAAACATTCGACGAAACTTTGCCAATACAAAAACGCGATGCGAGGGACGAGAGGAATAGCGAGACGTCCACGTACATAATGCGTGCTCGCGTTTCGCCTCGCTACTCGTGCGAATGTGTGGCGGTAGCATTAAGTATAACAGCTGAAAGAATTTTACGGGAGTGCCGGTAGTGGGGTGGCTACACAATAAAACCAAAATAATAGTTGTCTTAAAGTATTTATAATTATTAATAGCCCCAGATCCCACCATAAACCTTTGAACCCATCTGTTCCCTTATAGGGCAATGAATGGTATAAAATAATGGCTACACACATTATCAACATTGCTATTTGAAACACATAGGTACAGACATTTACAATGAAATCTTACCCTACGAGAGCTAGTAATAAAAATTCAGTATTTACAAAATACTATGTAAAACTATAGAATACTACTGCCTCTAATTTCCGACCTGTCCAGTCAGGTAACATTGTCCTTTGAAACCGTGTCAAAACCTATTACCAAATTGATTTAAAATTCTCTTAAACAATGCACATTTAATACTAAAATTATGGTAATTTTGTACAGTAATGCACGAAAGTTTTAAGTGCTACTAATTAGTTTTCACACAAAATATATTCATTAGACGGTCACTTTCTTGTCTCCTTAAATAACGCCAATTAATGCCTAAAATCAATTATTCACTAGCCCAAGAACTAAAAGATCACTAAGTTATATATCAACATATTTTGGATTACAAGCAGTTTTTTAAGTAATGTTATGTTATAATTTATTAGATAACACACTGTATATGTAACATTTCTGGTGATTTAAGCAAGTTATTTTTTAGTTTACACTATTTAAGCTAAACATGCTAACAAAATCTAAAATCCAATAGTGAACAAGTAAGGATCTACTATCAGTGCAGTAAAACGGATCCGTTCTTAGATGAGCAACAGTGTTATGTGAACAAATGAAACACAAGTTGACAAATACAACGCCATATGACCCAGTCTCACTTATTTGGGCCTAGCCTATGAGTCAACAAAATTGCAATTACTATATATACGATTACTTAACCTTTTCGCCACCTCGTCAAACAAAATCTGACGTGCGTCACACGCCAAAGGTTTTTGCAAGCAAGCGAAAATAAACCTTACCTCTCAGTACGTATGTCCAAAGCCTCGACTTGATATGAAGTGGTGGTGTGTGGGCCGCGAAATGTCCTGACTTCATTATCAAGTAAATGGCGGCGAAAAGGTTAACGTTAGTATATAAAATACTACACTGAATCAAACCGGAATTTTAAATGGCTCTACAATTATTAACCGCTCTAAACGAATAACCATCAGTCAAGTGAGTAAGAGTTTGAAGGAAGCAATCTAGATGTATATCAAATCAATGCTGTAGCATTATTCATTAAGAAATTAGATATACGCTGCTATAATTAGTATATCAATTTATAAACAAGTCAGTATAGTAGTAATGACGATTTTATGTAATCTTAGTCGCCGGAGCGTGGTGACCGATCGTCAGGCGCGTCGCCGTTCTGATGCGGCGACCGGGAGCGTGAGCGGGAGCGCGAAGCGGAGCGGTCGCGAGAGCGCGAGCGGCCGCGAGACGCCGACCGCGAGGGAGATCGGGACCGCGAGCGAGACTTGCTCACGTGACGCTCCTCGCGCTCTTCGCGCTTGGGAGAACCCGCCTCCTTGCTGCGGGATCGAGATCTTTCCCTAGAGAGGAGACGTTTTATCAATTTGTGGATATATTAAGACATTAACAGGAATACCAGGATGCACAACACAATAGGGATGTTGACATTCAATTATGTAACAAAACTAAGTAAAATGGGTACATAATTACTAATAAAATCAATAACAGCAATAATGAAATAGTACATTTCGATACTAGTAAATCGAACCCATTTTTTCATAACAAGTGCCTTAAAAAGTGAAATTTACGCACGCGAAGCGTGCGCAAAGTGCACTTTTTACGTACTAGTTAGGAAAACAAAATATTGATGTTATTAAAAGGTAGTCGAATTCTATTCTTTTAGAATCACAATTTCAAAAACAGAATTTTTAAATTGCGAAATCTCAAAAAACCTTGGTATACCTGTTGATTACTCGTTTTACTGAAAAATAAATTGTATGGCAACTATGTACATAAACGCAATATTTTTTAGTCCAAGAGCGTGGCTAAGAATGAGGTTCTCATCATTTGGTAAGAAGCGTTTTGAGCGGGAAATACAAATAACGGACTTTGACGCCCATTTCAGATTTTTGTATAGCTTCATGGCAATTAGTCTCATACAGACAATAAATCCATACAACAAAACGAATCGATTCGTACCCTAAAAATAGAGTCAACTCTATCCTATTGAGAATATTGAGCCATAATTGTTGTAATAAAAATGTTTGGAAACAATAATTTGAATTTAACTCTAAAGAAAAAATTGTAATAAATACTATATAAAAGAAACCATACATATAAAGCAGTAACTAACTACACATCTATATAAAAAAATGTTATATACATTTTAAACCCAACAGCAGTAAAACAATGAAGAACTAAGTTTAATGACATAAACAAAAATAAAGCTCTAATTAACCAAGCTGTACAATTGGCTCACCTTGACGGCTTCGCCTCAGGTTTTCTTCGAGATGCGGGAAAGCACGGAACGAGTTTAATTATTTATGAAATTGTGCTATCAATACAGTGAATACTAAGGTTTTTATTTTAGTCAATTAAACCCAACAAAACCAAGTTATTTTAAAATGCTGACGACAATGTTATGACAAGACTACTGAAATGATTACTCAAAAGGAAAGATTTGGGTGTCTGAAGAATATCGTAATTGCGAAAATGTCACGAATGATCGTTTCAGTATGACACAGCCGTCAGCAGGATTGAAAGCACACGAGCACACGGACACTCACTTGGACTTGGCGGGCGACCTGGACTTGGAGCGGTGGCCGTTGCGGTCCTCGGACTTGCGGTCGGAGCCGCGCGAGCCGCTGCGGCGCTCGGCGCGACGCGGGGAGCCCGAGCGCGACTTCGAGCGGCTGCGATCCCTAAGCGATGTCATCGCGCAATATTTGGGGTTTAGTATCTACTTCTACGGTTAACAACATGTCAAAATTATACATATAGTCGACGGAAGGAAGGGGTGAGAGCGTCAGCTGTAAGTATACTACATTATTCCATACGAGTGATTATTGATTTGCCTTAATTGTCTTAGGAGCATGTAAATTTAAGAGTAAGATTTTTAATTATATCATTACAACTCTAAAAACTTAATGCAACAACAATAACTACTATTATTTAATGCAAACTACTAGAAACACATTTAATTACTTACTAGTTGCCTACGCGATTCTACATCCAAGTAATAAGTACGCAAGTACTTACGTTTTTAAATTTTGTTCAGCGCAAGTAATAACACACCTAGCCAAATGAACACTAGGTTAATTCAATTAGGCTCATGCAGTTGATATAAATAATTATTCTAGTCCCATGCAAGCCACTAATGCGACGCAAAAATAAAATGGAAAGGAAAAGCTCTTTGTGCTTAAGTCTTAAGACTGTTAAATAAAATAGGGCTAATACCAATCATGTCGTAAAAATAGCAGTTTATTTAGGTGACTCTGCCACAACACCCATTAAATCACTTAATATCTTGCAGTATGATTTGATGACGCACCAATAAAAGGGGTTGTCATGGGCTTGTGCTATTTTAATGGCAAGATTTTTAGGTTACAACAACATATTCTACTTTTCGAGATCAAGTAAACACTGGTTTAATTTAAATCGTACATTAAAACCATAAATGTGGGCAGTCCAACTTAAAGCATTATTTTAGAAACAGGTTACTCACTTTGATCGGGACCTGGAGCGACTCTTGGGGGCGGGGCTCTTGCTCTTGCCCTTAGACTTGGAACGAGAACGGCTGCGGCCGGCCCTGCAACACGCAGTATTTAATGCACAGGAACTTCAAAGTGCATAAGAGGGGTCAGAGTAATAAGTAGTCAGGGGTAAGTTATCAACAAGGCTTTTCTGCCCCGAAAGATGGTAAAAAATATAGTATCATCATAAATAAAACCCACATATTCAAAAATAAATTAAAACGCCTGCTCAAACAAAAAGCTTATTCCTTAATGACCCAAATTTACTTAACCCTACTTATAAAATTGAAAATTAATGATCTTTATTGTTTATCTTTTCTTTCTTTATGAAATTATAATAATTATAAAATAATGAATGAGTAGTTTTAATAGTAAAAGTATTATATGAATATGCATGCAAAGTTGGTAGATTAATATTAAGTAGAATGTGACAAAATAGCTACTTTACGGTTTATAAGTGAGGAAAGAGTGGGAGGGGGGGCGTTACCTGGACCGGCTGCGGCTGCGGCGCGGGCGCGAGCGGCTGCGGCTGCGGCTGGACGACGAGCGCGAGCGGCGCCGCGACGAGCGCCGGTCCTCCACCAGGCGGATGCGGCGCCCGTTCAGCTCCGTGTTGTCCAGCTTCTCGATGGCGGCGCGCATGTCAGAGTGCGTCGCGAACTCGACCACCCTGAACAATTAATGCGGTTACAATGATACCATCGTGACATTCAATGTTTGGTTTCCGAGTGACAGTTATCCTCAGAAATAAATAATCATCAAGGTTTTCAGCCCCGAAAGATGGTAAAATGTATAGTTTCATCATGTATTCTGCAGCTTGGGAAGGTAATATAAAACTTGAAGGCGAGAGTATTAGAAAACTTAAAGCACTGGCAATAACTCAATGTTTTTAACTTGCAAATAGCAAATAACAGTTTAAATAGTGCCGAGAAACATTCAGCATACTGCAATAAGGTAAATAGAGTTGAAATCTTTAATTATTTGATTTATTCTTGCCTTCCTCCTAGAATCGTATGACTTAGTGACATAATATAAAAAAGTTACTACTATTTCTACATTACGTATGTATGTCGACGCTTTTGGAGTTGATGAAAATACTAAGTGTTGTATTATACTGCCTTCAGTTAGACAAAGGCACTCTGATGATGTTGGTCAATAAAGTGACAGCTTGCCAAAAAAAAAATACATAACTCACCCCTCATTTCTGTGTTGCTTGTGCGCGTCAGCATATGTAACTTCCCCAGCTTGACGCATGTAATCCTTCAAGTCCTGGCAACGAAGTTAATATGTTAATAACTGTTTCCGACATGTCTATAGAACTATTCCAAAAGTTAGCCTCAGATTAAAGTTGACATCAAGGTTTTCAGCCCCGAAAGATGGTATAATAAAAACGATATCATCATAAACACAAAAAGACATTATGTACTTTGTGATAATGCTAACTTTGGGAAAGGTTCATTCGTAAGCAAAAGGAACGCCTAGAAACCCTATATTAAAAAAAACTACAAAATAAAGGTGAACAAATAAAATGAAAATAATAGAATTACGATCGTAACAATGTTTTCGTATTTGGATACCATTTGGCAAATTGTTAAATGTCTGGAGGGCATACGCGAGGTTTCAAGAGTTTTTCCAGTTTCATTCCTTCACAGCACTGCATTGGCCCAATATGTTATTCCATAATGGTCGCTTTGAATCTTCTTGTTTCCTCCATTATACTAAATAATATTCAATCAGCGGAGTAATGTTCCATCTTCATCAGCAACTGTGTAAATCCATCCTTGTAAATGCATTGTATAGCTCCATCCTTTCAGCCATTTAGTGTCTTCTATGGTCGGGGATCTGGTCCAGGGGTCCAGGCTTGTACGTCCGCAATGCTCCGATTACACAAACAATTTACCTTTAAGGAAATACCAAATACGAAAACTTGTTCAAGCAAGCAAGAGTAGTTTTATAAATTAACATAATTGTATTGTTGAAATGATTCTCCACATCATAGTCGACATCATTTTGTAGTGACGATGCGGCGCTAATATAGATTGTCGAAACGTGAACTTAAATTATAATAATGAAGGTATAAAATGATTTTAAATGGGAGTATGCACATAACAAGAGCAGCTCCTTTGTGTGTGCCCCCCGTGGTCTCGTTTACCTGGGCGGGCACCGGGCACCGGGCTCGCGGCGGGGTCCGGCGGCGGCGGCTGGCTCATGGCGGGGTCCGGACCGATCCCTCTAACATCGCCTCAGACCACATCTCACACAGCACTACATCGAGGGCTCAGGGCACGAAACGCCACCTTCTGTTGTTTTTAAAAATTATCTATAAGCTCGTAAGTTTGTAAGTAGAAAAGTTAAAGAGGACAGATATTTCTGATCATTTTTAAAATTCTAGTTCTGTCCTTATTTGACTAATTAAAACAAGATATGTGAAGTACAAAAAAAATTACAAACTACTTTACAGTTATATTCATTGCTTAAAACAATGCAAGTCTATGTGTGAAAAAAAAATTAAGTGAGTTTTCAAACGAATATTGTGGTCCATTGAGCTCGAGATCCCGACTTCGCTTCCTCCCCTTCCTTTACGATTGTCATCTTTGGTTGCGTTTGCCTGGACTCCATGGGTGTTCTCCATTCTCGATTCCCTTGAATAGGCAGAATGTCTTACTTGCTCCATCAGCAGATTAGTCACACTTTCGTTTAGAACTCCTGTTCTAAAATCCTCAATCGATAATGACATCTTTTGGTTATCCTTCGTCTCCAATTTGCCTTGTACCAAAATAGCGAGCCTTTTCGTTCTGCAATACCGTCTTCGAGTAGTTGGATAGATCAACCGTGTGGAAGTGGTAACTCGCCCTGCCCTCGTGTTGGTGACCCTCAAGCGCCATGAATCCAGACCCTGGGTGAGAAGTGATGGGATGATGATGGCCCAGTCTTGTCCCAGCAGAAGAAGCTTACCTGCCAGCTAATGCGGCTAGACAGATTTTCGACGACAAGCCGGTACTCCGTCCTCGTTGGCGGTCCATATCTGTAATTGTCACTGTTGTAAACAGCAACAAAAAATCAGATGAAATTATTATATCTCTGTAGGTACATGAATGATGTATTAGACACAAGTACTGATATAAGGATAACAGTTTAATCTTTTAAACGGCAAAGACGCCGAAAAGCAGTGCCCTCGGCGCCACAACGTCATATTTTAGAGTCCTACCTATCATACTTATGGCCATGGCACATGCCACACATGTCATGGTGTCTGGACACAGTTTTTCATCGATGAGTTGAAGAGAGAGAAGATTAAGAATTCAAATAGGGAAAACAGAACGGTATTGCATGTAATAATCTAAGTTAAGACTTAAGACTCAGAAGCTAAGACTCCTTTCATGACTTGTTTCCATAGTTCTTCATGAACTCTATACAAGTTTCGTCAAAATAATTTATGTTATTAAAAGATTCTTTACTCACAGATATGTTCTAAATATACAGCTGCAAAATAGAAGATTTTGCTATTACAAGATGCAGCCAAAATAATTATAAGTTCTGGTTGCAATAAAAATGCAGTTAAAAATAAAATAAATGTGGATCAACAAAGAACAAGGAAACCTCATTTGAGATAATTACACAAACAAGGTTAAGGTATAAAGATTTCCATCACAAACGTTATAACTATGGAAACAGCAAGCAAGAATACGAATCGCAAATAATTTCATAATAAATAAATATTGCAATGTAGTTGTAACTACGTCAAATTAGCGTATGCTTATTGTGTACCATTTAACATATTCAAACAAGACTACAATAAGTGATTAAAATGGTAAGGTTCAATGAAGAATTAATAATACTTTTGTGTATTTAGAGATCATTAGTATTAAGCATTAAACTCTTGACCGCTACGGCTTTTTCGTATAATGAACCATACACAAATGAATGCTACATTTGTGTATGGTTAATTTTAAGCTGTAAGTGTTGACGGCTAGAGCCGTCTTGCGCTCAAAAGTTTAACCAGAAGCCTTATTAGAAAGTTGGTTCCAATATTTTTTTTTTTGTGCCAAGGAAGTGATACATTTATTTCATTGCATATTACAGTGAGATGGCTTGTACCAGTGTTGTTTTTATAATGTTGCGAGGGCTACCCAAAATTTTGTAGTGTGCCATCGTTTTATGCCACAGGAAAAAATAGTCTCGCATATAGTCAAGATTTGGCATCAAGCGGGCATCCAATTAAACAAATTATAATTGCTTACGCCCGTCCGTATTTCCCATCTTACTGTAAAATGTAGCTAAAGGAATCAGAAAAGGAGGATGAAATCAGTTCATCAAGGGGTTTTATCTACTCGGAGGATTCAGCGCTAATATACAAGGCACACGCTCACGTGCAAAGATAAATAAATGTATCTACTCTTGGTTCTTTCGTGCGTGTAATACGGACGCGTCCCGGCGCGAGGGCGGCGGCGCGCGGCGCGGCGGCGGCTGGTCGCGGCTGCGCCAGCGGTCCGAGCCGCGCGGCATGCCCCGCGCGCGCTCCACCGTCACCCTACAACAACAGGGACACTCACTCGTACCGCGAGCCGCGCCCGCGGTCGCGCTCGGAGTGGCGGTCCCGTCGGTACCGATCAGCGCTGCGGTCGATGCCTCGCGCCGGCTCCACCACCACCCTGGGGGCATCCGTCAGGTTAGCCGGTCGTCCCGCCCGCTCGGCCGATCGTCACCTGGCCGTCCGCATGCATGCCCACCCGCCGACTCTCCCGAACTCGCGGTGAGGAAATACGATTCTAGCATACTATCATAACGATTCTGTACATACAATACTTTACGAAATCTTTAGAGTGAGTCTGATAAAGATTCCCTCTTGAAATATGAATTATGACTCGCATACTTTAATCTGTCGATTACGATAACATAGACAAAACTACAAGCACATACTTTTCAATATCAGACTGTCTATGATACCTCCAACTCAACTATAATATTTCATTAGGATATGCTGTAGAAAACTATAATAATTTCAAAAATAGAACTTCATACAATACTAATTTGCAATACCTGGCAAATTTTCCTGCATTTAAACACATTTTTTTTATCTGTCACATTAATGGCCAATCAGAGACAGTTTTGCAATGACACTGACTGGAGTATATATATTATATTGTTATATACCAGTTGTTTTATTTGTTTTAGTTCATATATGGATGAGTCATATTTTACGTACATTTAACATAATAAGTTTTTCAATCTCGTACCTTACTTAGGCCACTCAACTGAAAAACTCTTAATTATGTGACAATAGTATAAAATACTATTTTAATTTTTCCCTATTAAGTGAAATACTATAGAACAAGCCAAAATTTGTTTGTCGTTTGGCAAAATTATCCCATGTTAAAGCACCATTCATATCATACAGGGTCTTCAGACTTCCATACAAATAGTAGCATCAGATATCAGTTCTCCATACAAATCTTGCACTAGTGGAGCCGGCTGATAAAGGAAATTAATTAAAAAATGGTAAATTATTAATTACACCATAAATTAATGTGACAAAAATATTTCTTCTACACTATTTATAGATAAAAATGAAGAAAATGTAAAAAACAACCTATATTTCCTTTTAAGAACATGATCAAATACCAGTGTTTTTTTATTGTTTATTTAACTAAATGTACCAATCCTTCAAGTTGTTAACAATAAATATGATCCATATTGGTAAGGTGTAAACTGTTGTAATTAACTTATCTGCTAATCTGTAAACATCTCATGAACCTACTCTAATTAAATTATGTTCTTTATGAAATTTGGCTTTGCAAGATAAAACATATTCTAACTAGGCAGATAAAACATACCTCATCTAGTTAGATTCATAAATATCTCTCACACCAAACAAGGTTTGAGAGATATTAATAAACCTAACTAGGCTAGACTATAAGTACTTTTAACACTTGTTTGTATACCACTTAGAAGACAATTGGTATAGTAGAAAAAGGCCTACCTATTGCCTGTGTACTGGTAGACTCTACAAGTACAATTGTACAATGGGTCTTGCCTTTTATAACAAATAAATTCTGTGCTAATAATTACCTTTCTCCTAGTAAATCCTTCCCATTTAGTTCATAGACAGCATCATCTGCATCTCTGTAGTCTTCAAATTCCTGTAAAATAGCCCAGAATACACTTTCACAATATACATTATAAAGCATGGCCCAGTTCACACTTCTATGTGAATAGAATATTATATGCAACTAATGGGTGACCTTGTTTGTCTCAATTTCAAATTTTCCTCAATATGATGGTTATGGTCCCTTGGGTATCTCTTAAAACCACTACTAAACATGGTGATAACCAAACACCGGATTGACGGGGCAAAAGTGCACCAATGCTAGTGATTAATTAAAAATCGACTAAATTTATCGACATCGTAAAAAACAATGTTATCCATCAATATCAAAACAAAATGGATAACTTTGAATATATTTAATTGTGTGCAAAGCTCTTTCATTTATATTTATCAAAAGGAGAAACAACCGATATCTGACATTGACGGTGTCGAGTCACTTGTGACAAGTATTGAAGTTACATTGAATAATTAATTGCGTACAACAATATTATTTAGCATTCTGATAATTATGTTTTTTAAGTCAGTTAAAAAACAAAAAGTTCTAACAATTACACAATGTTTGAACGTCATTTATATCGATATCAAGTAATAAAATTAATTCAATTTGTCCTTGCACTATTAAACGTCAGTTCAGATTTTCCCCTGTCAATCCGGTGTTCGGTAATAACTAGGTATGTCCCTATTAATTGTATAAAAGCGGGTAACTCACGTTTTATAAGTTGAATATTGCTCGACATGTTTCATGGAGTGAAACATGTCGAGCAATATTCGACTTATAAAACGTGAGTTACCCGCTTTTATACAATTAATATGTTTCAATCTCACGATAGTTTTGTGTTTAGGTATGTCCCTTCCGAAATAGGTCACCTAACCAGCATGTTAGTACAATGCAGTGCTAAATATCTTCTGTTGTCCCTTACTGGTGGACTGATTCACCCATATGCTAACATATTTACAGACTTGCTACACCAGAAGAGCACTTGAAATCTATAGAAAATTAAGAAGTAGCATCTGTTTATAATAACTCCCAAGGACGACTCATATTAGAACATAAAGTTACCATTACATATATGTGGAGGTGGTCGCAAATATCTGCACAAGCGCTTTAATGCACTTACAATAGAGGCATTGTTCAGATATTTGTAGCCATGTCCATAGTTCTAGTTTGTAATAGCAACCATACTGACAATTTGAGTTTTATCTTGATTAAAATATGTTATTACATAATTAAAGTAAAAAATAAAAAATATATTGACTTATTTCACAAAAATAAGTTTAAATAATCAGCATACATAGGCAAAAGCCGAGCATGTGGCAGCCGAAGCTTCCTCCCTATGATTTATTTATAAAAACTTTCAAGTCTTGTTGTTGTAACAAGACAACTATGTATAAAATCAGTAAGTTGTTAAAAGTGGCCAGTCATTTAAGGGGAGTCATACTAAATGTATATACATGAATAGTAGATTATATGAAAACTAAACAAAAGCATATAATTATGTCGCTAAAAACGGTTGATTGTTATAATATATGCAAGTCATTCTAAACAGATTCAACTGTAGACTAAGGAACTGTCATAGCATTACTTAAAAAATAACAAATCAGAATGCCGCAAACAATTCATTTTACATCTTGTCCACAAACTAAGTAACAGGAAAATGCTTAGAAGATTATAACATATTTTTCTCTTCAGTATGTAAATTCTAATGTGTAATTTCAGTCTTATGTTTCCCATCTCAAATTTACAATAATAATAATGATTGATGGGTAGAAAGTTATAAAAAACTATTAGAAGCTGACATTGTTACATGGAGGGTCAGTTTTTAAGCATTTGTTATGTCAGTGTCAGTTATTTGTAATATCATTAATAAATAATGGAAATGATACTTTGGTTTTATTGTTCTTTTGGAATCTTAAGTGCAATAAAATACATTAAAGACTGATTGGAGACTACTGCTTCTAAGTTTATCCAATATCTAAGCCTGAAAAGCTAAGTATCTGCGATATACGAATCATGCTTCTGAAATGATATACTATCAGTCTATCTATCAGCCGATATGTACTGATACCATAGTTATGAATTCATTGAAACTTACCACAAAACCATATCCATTCTTGATTAGTATATCTCTGATCCTTCCAAATCCTTTGAAAAACTTTTCCAAGTCTCTGTCCCTCACACCGAACGGCAAACCGCCAACGTATACTCTTGATCCCACCATTTCTGCAGATGTACAAATGATTAGGCGGGATTTGGATATACTGTAACTTAAAATAATGTTTTTTTATTTATAAACTACAAAGAATTCCCTTCTCAACAATCTTAAGGATTGTAGACAGCATCTGAACTAAATAACAGAGTACTCATTATCTAAATAAGCAGGTTAAGCTTTGCTACGAGGAATCTAAGGTTATTTTAACAACACCCTTTGATATAAAGATGCATCATAGAAACTAACATTGCAAACCAGACCATTGTCATTGCATCGCAATGTAGTGCATTATTTGGTTTCTTATTTAATTCAACGCACACGATCAATATAGCAAGTTCATGGGGCAAAATAACCAATCATACAATATGGCGGTGCGCGTGGCTTAGCAAATATATTCAGCTAACGAAATTATTAACTTACGTGTGAAGTATCTAATACACTTTGCGCAAACTGTACCAATATGCGATTCAATGCAAAATTTTTGTATTTACTCCAGCTAATAACACAATATTATATCATAAAAATCACTCCTTACTCCTTTGCACGTGTGGCTTCGCGTAACCATAACCGGAAATGAATGAATGAAATGATTTGAAGTTAGTGTTGCCAGAGGACCCTGGCTGAATAGCACGAACGGATAGACGAAAAAGCACGAAATCTGGATAAAAAGCACGTTTTTAAGATTTTTTTAATTTATTTTGTTTGTACATAATGCCCAAATCAACAAAAAACTGCCTAAGACTGTCGTGCCATGCTCAGTGTAGGTTCTGTAGCTCAAATTGGTTGAACTGACAAGATAATTGTCCTTGAAAGTAGATATGGGAGTTGAAGATAGATATGGGAGTTTTTTTTTTAAAGTGCACTCAATTAGTATTCATTACAAGTAAAAGTATCTGAAAACACCCATATACGTCCATAAAGCATGGAAATAGCACGTTTTTGTAACGCACGTTCATAGAACGTACGGGTTTAAAAAAGCACGCAATACCGTGCTAAAAAGCACGATCTGGCAACGCTAATTTGAAGTTTGAACAGAATGGAATGGCGGATGGCGGAGGCGGAAGGCGGATAGACCTGGGAATGGATTGGGTGAAAATAAAAATGGCGCTAAGAGCTACCTACTGGCAGTACTGGCAGTACTGGCAATACTGCGGCGCTACGGCGAAACGCGATATTCGATACCTAAAATATACGAACGTACGAGCGGTACCGCGAACATCGAAGTTCGTATATTTTGGTCATCTTTCTCTTTTACTCAAATTAATTGCCCGAATTTTACGAATATGTCCGCGGTAGCGCCGCTGGCGCTAGTGTACGTACAACGTTGAGTCCAAGATAATGTAATCACTACTTTATTGTTTGAGTAGTCAAAACTTAATACATGGCATTTATTTTTATTATTTTATGCCTATATTATAGACTCGCCAAGAAATTTTAATGTATTTTATATTTTCTATCAGATTACTACTGACTAGTTTTTTTTTTTTTTTTTTTTTATGATATAGGAGGCAAACGAGCTGACGGATTGCCTGATGGTAAGCAACTACCGCCGTCCATGGACACTCGCAACACCAGAGGAGTCACAAGTACGTTGCCGGCTTTTAAGATCCCTATACGCTCTTTTCTTGAAGGTTTGGATGTCATATCGGTCCGGAAATACTGCACACGACAATTTATTCCAGAGTTTTGCTGTGCGAGGCAGGAACAATGGCAGGAAGTTTCTAGAAAAACGCACAGTTGAGGACTGCCAACCATCTAAGTGGTGTTGGCGGAAGGAAGCAGCTGGGAATAATCCGAACAATTCTTCGGAGCACTATGGTCTTCGCCTAAATTCGGGCGTAATCGGGAACGTTCGGGTCGCCTGATACGCTGCGGCCACCACGTGCCGTACAACCGTTTGCCATGCCGTTTTAACCTGGTTAGGTTGTAAAATTATACTTAGAAGTAGGTCTTGTTGTGATTCTAAACTTAATATAAAGAAGTTTGATTAAATTATGGTAGTTTTTTATTTTATTTCCTTACTTTTTTTGAAGAACTAGGCAGCCGACTATTTGGCTCATTTTGCCGACTAGTCGCCGACCATAAATGTTACTATAACTATGTAACGTGCTGACTGTATAACGTTTTTATTCAAGTTAAAGACCCCAGGGTTGGACAAGGTGTAAGAAAAAAAAAACAATAAAAATCAATTTATTTTATTTCATTCCAAAAAGCCACATGCCACACATTATGCAACCTATTATTATGTTTAGAACATTATTTCCTGAAGAGCTAACCTCTAAATGCACTTTTATAGCATCGCTATTTTCATTTAATAATGTTAGATTTTAAGAAGTAAGAATTTAAGTTTAAAAAAGAATGACTCCCAACCGATTACTGCTATATATGTATTCATCGTAGAAACCTCAATTAATTTAGATAATCTCCATGAATTCATCAAAAAAAATATTCATATTATAAAATGCCCACAGCACAGGTAGGTACAGTAGGACAAACCTACTTACTTACTTGTGCGCATTTATTAAATTATTGGCCCATACTACTTTATTTAACTGCAACAGCTAGTTTAGTTATGTGAGCTAAGCCAACAACTAAATAAGTTGGCGTCACTTAAAATGCCTTTTACCAATATAAATCCCGTTTATTCTCGTCTGTACAGTTTTTGATTGTGGTCACTAGTTAGGTGTATTGCAATTTGTATGTACCTCGTTAAGGGTTTATTTGGAACGATTTCATAATGCAATGAAAATAAACCGACTCATGACTATGAGTAATTTTCGTAAACAATAAAATTTATTACAATACCTAAGGCTAACTTAGGTACACAACATGCAATCACCCATATTTATTTGTCACACGCGGCCCGCATAATAAGCATAATGACTTCATTAGAAATCTAAATTAATTAAACAGGCGTAATACAATTATACACAAGGCAGCTAATTGGTATCAACATTTTAATTCACTCGAGGCCGCAATTACCTTAGTGTTAGTTCACATTTATGTCTTAAAAACTTTAACAATGAATATTATGTTAAAGATTTTATAACTTACAACTACTGTAGCTAGCCTTATATCCTACACGAGCTTTGCAAAGGAATATATTGATACCAAAAATAATTAATTAATGTCTTAACTGCTTGATAAAATGTAATTAAAACCATCACATAAACGAAAGTAAATGTTGTTATTTAGTAACAGCTAATAGTAGCCCTTTCAAGACATAGTTTATGATTGTATTTATAATCATTTTATTGAAATGTATAATGGTGACAAGTTTTGCATAAATTGTATAAGAATATAATAAATGAATATACGGATAAAAAAAAACATAGTTTGGAGTAGAAAATGATTTACCTTATTGACTTTTAAATAATTATCATTTCAAATAAAATTATTGGTAAAGGAATAGGCTAGAATGGCCTCGTCCTATATTATAACAACAAATTATATATATTATACTATAATATAAGTAACAATCACATCGTCAAATAATGTCAGACACAGTAGGTAAAACATAAATACCTACAGTTATATATTTATAATGTATACGTACGTATACGTAACAAGGAATAAAAACCAGTAAGATGTTTACTGAACCACGATATATAGAGGAAATATAGTCTGTTTGTACTGGTGTTAGTTTACGATTTCTTTCCACGATAATACCTATACGGAAGATATCTAACATCATTGTTTGTTAAACAATGACATAATTCCTAAAATACTGACTTATAGAAAATATTCTCTAAGAATGCACAAAAAGGAATAGTTCACAAAGAACCTATGTATACCCAGCTTGACAGCAGGAGCTTTCAAGCATAATATAATAACGTAGAGTATGTAGGGGCAGCAGAACTAAGGTCACTTTTACTATGACATTTGATTATATTTTAGCTTTACTTTTTATAAGTCGGCGTTGCGGAACTAAGTTAAGAAATGTCATGTTTCCACGAATAATCAACCATGAATATTTGTGAGAGCCGAACACACGCATATCTCTGACGACTTTTTCAGGTTTTTTTACCTAGTTCACTAGAATCTTTTGCCGATTGTTCATCACACTGCGTAGGTGGTTAAATTAATATTTAGTGCCAGTTTTAACTATTTAATTACAGCTAACCAGTTCCATTATTAAAAAGTCAGTATTTAAATTTTTACCTTAACCTATCGAAAAATCGTCATAGTCAAAGTGTCAGTCTTTACTTTAGTTAATTAAGGCCACAACGTTGTCAAACTGCTTTTAAAAAATTGAAAGACATATAATAATAAAAGTACATAGATATTTAGAATGTAAATAATATATAGTGCTTTTTTTATGCAATTATCAGATGATCTGAAGAATGTTTGGTATTATTGTCGCAATACATATCTCGTATTTATAAGAAATACACTGGTTACACTTAGCGCACTCTCACCTATTTAAAGTAACTTAACAAATAAACTTGTACTAAAATAGGCATGCGACTAAACTAACACAAACTTAGTAAGGTTTGCTAATGTTAGTACATTAAATACTACAGTAACCGTAAGTATTACTACTTTGAACTTCATCTGATACAGATGATACTTTGTTTTGGAACACTTCATTAATTTGAACTTTTTCATACTGTGAGCAACATTTTTTTTAACACCGAAATTCGTCTCAATTGAATTCCAGTTTGTTGAAATACTGGACTATGTTTTAATCGTTAAAAGAACTTAATTATGAAACACCGATCAGTTCTACTTATAATCCCCATCCTCATAACAATCCCCATTCATCAATTTCATGTTTTCTTAGCCTGTTGTTAGTAAAAAACTTTCGTCTATCTCTTTTAGTCACATCATAAACGTTCTAGTCACTCCAACTGTTAGTAAATTAAAATTAAGATATTGCTTATGCAATGACGTCAAAGATCTAGTATTTCAAGACTATCCACTATTCATTTTCCCTTCCTTAATAAAATAATTAATGTATTTCCATTTCCAGAGAATTGCCCATAGCGGCACTCATTTCACAGGTTGGCACTACCGATAGAAAGCGTCAAGCTTTTCGCGCCGTCTACAATTTTGCACAGATACAAAAAATTGTATGCGATTCACACTGGCGGTGGTCCGCGAACGTAACGCAACTGCGGCGTTAGTGTTTGAGCGAGAGAGTTGAGTGCGTCGCAGCAGCGGGGCCGCTCCACCAGCCACGCGGCCAGCAGCAGCGCCACCAGACACAGCTGGATGGGCAGCGACGAGCGCAGCACGCGCCACACCCAGCCGCTGCGCGGAGTGTAGTCAGGGTCGCCGGAGCCGGTTTTCTTACCTACGACGGTACTTACGCTGCGTTCGCTGCAAATTAAACAAATACAGTCAGTTTACATTATGAATCACTTGATTCGTCTGTCCACGGGGCCGACAGGTTATGAAATTGTTCTATTAGTCAGAGATGGTGTCAAAATTGATATCGCCTTTAAAGCTTTCCCGCAGCTAAGAGGTTAAGTAATTTTGATATTCGTTTTCTACTTACGTTTCCTCGTGAATCTTCAAGTCGGGGATGCTTTGTTCCACCAAAGCACGGCAAGACTCTTGCAAAGTTCGCACCTCATTTTCTGTTTGCTCCATGCGCTGAAAAGAAAACAGTGTGAGTCGTTAGTATAATTATTATATTACTCAGCATGGAGGTATGAGGTGGGAGGTATGTTGGCTGCGAGTTCTACAAACAAGTATCAAATCTAAGCTAATTAAAGTGTAACCATAATAATTATATGACAATCATATGGAAAGCTTATCCTGATCCTGTCTACATCTTAATCTCTGTAGCCTGTTGGTAGTGAGCTTACATTTGAATACTTTTATTTGTGTGTTTTACTACGAATATATTTATCTAAATAATTTATACGTAATATGTATTGTACATGTATGTAATATGGATGTATAAATAAATAATTATTTTTGGGATTTTATCTTACACAAAATCAACCTTGGCCTGACGATAAGCTTGTGTTGTAGGCGGTGCATATGAATAACTAAATGCATATTAAGTGTCTCTATAGAGTGGTTGTACATACTGCCATTGCCAACCCGCCTAGCGTGGTGATTATGGCAATAAACCTCCATACTGGTATTGGGGAGGCCAATATCCCACAGGGAACGTTCGTGGCGGTAGATCACGGTGGCGTACTGTGGCGTGATGTCCTACGTCGGTGAGTGTAAGATTGCCCTGTTTGATCAGATTGGCGTACGTTACCTTAGTGATGGCCCTGTGCGCGGGCGAGTTGGGCGCCAGCGCGGCCTGCAGGCGGCGCGCCAGCTCGCGCAGCGTGTGCAGGCGCCGCGCGCGCCCGCCGGCGCCCTCGCTGTCGCCGTCCGAGATGCCGGAGTCCGACAGCGAGTCGCACGTCGAGCCGCCCTGGGGCAGGAATAAACATTCATATCACATAAGGACATAACCGACGATGACAAAAACCAAGATAGCATATACGACGACTTGAGATATTTTGCGGTGACCGAGTGGTCTACTTGTTCGGGGCGTCTGCCGCGAATGCTGAGACGCGCATTTAAATGTGGACTGGGACACTAGTGGACTTGGGCACTTATTCTTTAGTATAGTCATCCATTTTAATTTATAAAATTGGTGTAGTTTGGCCAGTGTAGGTTTCTAAATTTGAGACAGATTCTCTCCGTTTCTCTGAAGTATTTTTCTTACACATTAATGTGTATTTGAAAAGGGATGAGTATTTATTAGTATCTCGATAGATGGAGGTTCAAATCCTGTCTCAGACGCCGGAGGTCCTCGTCAGTTTTTCTTATTTATAAGTAGTTATTATTTTTATCTCCTGTTACTAACAAATTTTGCTTTGCACAACTACAACAAATTCTAAAATCAATTGTAGATATTTATGAATGAAAAAGTTTTTTATAACTTTGTTAATAGTTAACAACAGTACAGTCAGTTTTCCAACATAACATAAGTATCAACTTTTCTATACAGCAATGGCGACGTGGGTCTTCAGTTGTGCCACTTACCGTACATAAGACCTTGCTGTTGAAAAATAGATATAATATGTAGAACATCAATTAATCGCCTCATATTAAATTTATTAACTTACGCGATAAAATTGTAATACTTAATATCCGTGATTAAATAGTATTACCTAATCAAAACCGTGTGTTTAAATGAAAACTTAAATCACTAACATAATGGCACAGAAACATAATGTTGAAAACATAGTCCCGTCAACCACAAGCAGTAGCTAAAAAGTACCTTTTTCTTATCCACGAGCGAGGCAGCGAGCTGCCGGATCTGCGCCGTGACCTGGCCGTAGTCGTCCCCAGGTCGGTCCCGTAGCGCCTCCAGTGTGGCCAGGTCTCCGCGAAGCGCGCCCTGCAGCTCTCGGAGCGCGCTCTCCCACTCTCCCCACGCGCACACCGCCTTCTCCAGAGAGAGAAGCTCGTTCGACGTACTGCATAAATAAAATGGGCGTTATTGTAGGTAAATTTAGAAATATCGGTTGTGGTAGGTTACACAAAAATATAAATATTTGCGTATAGGCTATGAGCTCTATGGAGCTCTCATGACGGCGAAAAAACGCGCACATACCTACATAGACATATTTATAAGGGGATTGTATCGATTAAATTACTTATTTTACGACACATTAAAAAGGAGCGTGGATATTCAAATAAATTTGCGTGTTGGAACTTGGAACCAAAATCAAAATAAATAAATAAAATAAATAAATAAATATTGTGGGATAATCTTACACAAATCGATCTAGTTCTACGGTAAGCTCAGTAAGGCTTGTGTTGTAGGTACTAGACGACGATATATATAATAGATAGATACATATAAATACTTAAATAGATAGAAAACACCCATGACTCAGGAACAAATATCTGTGCTCATCACACAAATAAATGCCCCGACTGGGAATCGAACCCAGGACCATCGGCTTCATAGGCAGGGCCACGAGGCCAGACCGGTCGTCAAACAAATAAAATAGGACATCCTTACACAAATTGACAGTAAACCTCATGGTAAGCTCAATAAGGCATGTGTTGTGGGACTTGTGGGGTACCAAACCAAAGATATATATAATATACAAATACTTAAATACATAGAAAACCCCAAGACTCAGGAACAAATACCTGTGCTCATCAAACAAATGCCCTTACTTGGATTCGAACTCAGGACCGGGTTCATAGGTCCCCACCTACTAGGCCAGATTCGTCGTCAAACGACAACAACAAGCAGATGATTATTTATTTCTTTATTTAAACTTTATTGCGCAAAATGTATTTTATGTATTTTAGTACTGTTGCCTAGCTGGGTATTGTCGGAAGCGCACATTACCTAAAAACTATCTTTAGAAAAACCCGACCGATTGGACCCGGGTATGTCCTTAAACTACGTCCAACAATGAGAGGTAGGGCACAGCGATGGCCATCACGCTTGAATCTGGGGCAGCCCAACTGGGGAAGTACCTCCTCCTTACAGAAGACCACAGCCATAATAGCACTGCTATCTTTCAGGTATGTAGTGTTGTGTTCCTGATGGTGAGTAATGTTCCCAGAGCTCCAACCTCCCTTAAAGGCCGGCAACGCGCTTGTAACTCTCCTAGTGTTGTGGGTGCCCATGGGCGACGGCAATTGCTTACCACCAGGCAATCCGTCTGCTCGTTTGACGCCTATGTCATAAAAAAAGCAGCGAACTGACCGTTGGTGCGCATCCTCCCACAAGGCCAGCAACGCTGCGAGGTCGGCCGCCAACCCGCTGTCGTCAGGCTCGTTTTCGCCGAGCGCGCGTTTCACAGACACCTTTATCTTCAGCATGGACACTTTGCAGTCCAACAGGCGCGCTAGCCGATCCTGGAAAGTTTAATAACCACTTAGTTTAAATTTTAGTGACCGTGCTGACCGCTTCCTCTCACAACTTTGCGATACAACGAGGAAACGCCGCCAGCATACTTGGTGCCTCAAGGGCCTATTTAAGATTTAATGTAGAGTAGTTAAGTAGTTAATGTAACGCCTAGCTTAGCTTGTATATTTGAAAACATGTTTTTTTTTACAAGTTTTCTTATTCAACTTGCAATGTAAGTATTGTACTTATGTAAATATGTATTATATGTTCGGGTGAAATCTTACAACTTAATCAAGAAATTTAGCACTTATGTAAGTCCGGCGATGACAATATTATGGTACCACTGATCGACAGAAAGTAGCCATATAGCACCTCCTAAAATGTACAAGATATATTTACCCGCGGTGTTTAGGAACGTTAGAATCCTCTCGATGAGTATAGTTGATGAATGATGATTGATTGTGCAAAAAAGTACAGTCGGCAAAAAAGCTTGTGCCAAAAATTGCATTTTTGATAGAAACTTGTGCCAGTTTTTCTTTTTTTCACATTAGTGTAGGTATTTTAATATCAACGTGCCATATCAACATAAATAATGCCAAACTGCACTTTTCTCTATTTATTGCAGCTAGGCACTTACACGCGGACCAGGTTTTTTGACACGGGTATTGTCCCTAAACTGCGACTAAGACCCAGCGAAAAACGGGCAACAACGTCCCTTTAGAGCGGTGTAGCAAACTAATCAGACCTGCAAAGCGTGGCGATCACGATTTATCCCCCATGCTACTACAATCGCTCCTTGTGGCGGGCTGTGGGATCATATATCCCAGCAGTGGACGTCCGCAGTTTACTTAGGACGTACTTGTAGTGAATATTCGCCGAATAACCAGCATTTGGATGTAGTCAGTTAAATGATGGCGCTGTACCTTCAACTCATCAATCCTCCTGTTGAGCTGCACCCTGGTATGCGGCTGCGGAGCGCAATCTTCGGGCTCGCAGATATCGAGCAAGTTCTCTCTTAGGGCTGCGACCTCGCGACGTAGACGGCGAGTGCCGCCGCGCCGACTGGCCGCCGCGCGCAACGCCGACCATCGCGCCGATACCGCTGGTGGACACAAAGCTTAAATTAGTTATTTTATTCCAAACAACATACGTAACACTCAAGTAAAGTTAAAAAAAAAATCGGACAAACAAAGTATCCATAGAATGTTACTAAACAACAAAAGAAATCTTAAAAACGGTTAGCACTACTTTATAAATTAATAATTTACCAGTACAACTTGCGCTACACTCTTTATTTGCTCTGTCCAGTATTTTAGGGTCAGGCAATCAAAGCTGGCAGCAATGAATGCAAAAAAAGAGGAAAAAAGTCAAAAACAAATCTAGACTAGGTCTCTACATTTGTTTTGTTTTAATAAATTATGTTACACAAGAATCACACTCTTATTATTAAGAATAATCAGTTGTTAAAATGAATGTTCTAAAGTGCGTAAAACTGTTTTCTATAAACAAAGCGAGTCAACAGAACTTATTAAAGCTTCTTAATTAATGATCCACTCTTAATGAGTTTATTGTGCTTGGATAAACAATTCAGATACCGGCGTTAATCGTGTAGGTACTTATTCAGAAAACTAAACAAACACGAGACTCTCCATCTATTCTTGAAACAGTGAATTTAGACCGCTCAAAATAAAAATGCACACGGAAGCCACCAATGATGACATACGAAATGATTATTTATGTTTTTGTGTGACAATTTATTTTCCTTGGACATCTGTTTCACAAAACTTTCGCTTGATGTGATGTCAAAAGACTATTAGTTACAAGTGTTACAACTGTTACAAGTTATGAACTTGTTAAAATCATTTGAAACATTAAGAGTAGATTCTTTAACCCTAACTTATTCAGATACCATACCTATTACCATTATTAGGAATATAAAATTTCAAAGGTTTCGCATAAATTTTGTTATTTATATTTTCTATTACACTAAGGTTAGGTAGACATTTCCTATACATGAATGTATCTTAGAAACCTCATAGATCTCATTAGCTAGGAGCTACCCGAGCGCAACAAATTGATCACGTGTTTTTTTTTTATCAGATAGACTATTAGCGACTGTATAGCCAGCACTTTCAAGTTGTTTTCCAACGGATACATCGATAACAATTTCATTAAGAGCTAAGTGGTACTTGAAAGTGCCCGGCGTCCGTTATGTCTAAATCTGATGATAATCATTTCCTGACGTTGATGGTGAACTACTGGTTTCCTCACGAGTCGAAACCGATAATATCGGTTTAATAATACTTCTGGTTCAACTTAAGCTCTTAAACTATTCCACAGATTTCCTGTTTTATTTCAGCTTATTTGGATAAAAATTTATTGCAATATATTTCTGCAAAAGCCCAGACACGTATGGTAGTAAATCAGTCCAATAGATAGGGCATAACGCTGCATCCAACGAAGTGTGCACGATCCAAAATAGCGCCCTAAATGTCATTGGGTCCATGAACTTGTCTGCTGCTCGCTGTACGTAATAGTCTTAATTTACGAGTCGTGTCGACGCAGTTACAGCTAGGTATAATGGTTTCCAAACGTCTAGACTTCCGAACATGGTTTAATAACTGGGAAAGGAAATATGACTCCAGGCGCAATATACTGACATGTTTATGATTTTCGTAGGTACTGTGAAGCGGTCCGGAAACGCAACCAATTCGCGTTGCACGGCAGTCGTCCGTCAAAATCAGAGTTGAATTACTGCTTCCCCCTTAAGCACATTTGCGAATTGGAACGCGACCGTAGGTACCTACTGTCAAAATTCAGAAAGCACGTTACGTGCCATTAACTTCCGTAAAGTTGCCTGTTAATATTTGAGGATTATTTAAAAACAGCTAGGTAAAGCTTTAAATAATAACAGTTGTGAGAGACCGTTATTTTAATATCATATAGAACGAACAAGCTGTTGTGTATTAAGTTGAATCCTTGGAATGACTTTCGAAATTAAAATATTCCGTGTCCATACGTAGAGAAACTGGTCGTTACGCCACGCGACAGCTTCACATCCTCAGCGTGGGAGTGAAAGTAAACAAATTGTAAAATACACACATTTACATGTTTGAGTGAATTATTATTATTTATATCTGTTTAGTGACATTGACAATAAACAGATGCCTAGATAAATATGTTTCACCCCAAAGGCCAGACGTCATTGTCAGCTTCGACTTTATGTTTTAACTTTAGGACTAGAAAGTACCGTTAGCCACCTATATAGTTCATGCGTTGTTGTTCAATAACGTTATTTAGTACAATAAGGACGCCGAAAGTGACTCACCAAAGTATAACATAACTCGTTTTAGGCCGGAAATTTATCTTCTTGGCAATTTGTCACGATACCTGACAGGATACTGGTTGTTGCAATCCATTACGGAACTGTCAGCGCGAGCGCAGTCGGCGAGGCGGCAAGGTCGAAACTGCACTATTTGCACCAATAACCACCCATTGACCTTTCAGAAATTCAATGAACAATGTGGCAAGACCTTAATACACTGACTGAAGGTTTAATATCGTTTACAAAGTACCTTTACCAATATTTAACTTAACTTTGTAGCATCTAATGTTGTAATTTACATCTAGATAAACGTCTATTGGACAAGACTTAAGGTGTACTGTACGCTACAATTTAAACGTATTTTGAAGGTGAGTATTATTTAAATGTTAATAGAAATCGTGTTATAATGCAAGTCTAAATGGGTCAAAGTGAAATATTCTAACTACAATGGATGGATGTCAAGTCGGTAATGCAATACTGCAGCGCGACTGATTCAAGGTGACCTCGATACGACAAATAAATTCGCTTGCAGACATTCGAGGATATAACTTAAGGACATATGTATAAAAAAATATTGTAAAGTTGTTAAGATAATATTTGCACGACCTTACTCGGATGTTATGTATTCCTTTTAAAATTGAACAATTAAATTAATACCTACACACTTGTAAAGGGGATATCACACTCGTAAGTAACAGGTAACAGGTTCCTGAGTTCCTGAGTTCACAATGTCACCAATACCACAAAAGTCAAGTTGTTCGTTAAGTTTCTGATGACATATCCATACGAGATTTACAACTCTGTACATTTAAGATAATCAATTTAATACGTGTTTAAGATCCGTATTTTTCTATCCATCAAGTTGTGTTAGTAGCATGACATCTACCTATTTCCACATTATTCATGTTAGGAATTCTTGTTTGGTAACACTTAAATACCAATATTTTCAGGAAGAAAAAAGTGTACTTGGTCCCATGTTTTGAAATATTGTTTATATACCTTAGTTAATAATATCTAAAAGTCTAGCAAAAGCCTAGTACATTCTAGATTCGATTAAACCTCAATAGTCCTTACACCATGGCGGGTGCTGTCTCTGTGCGCGGCCTATGATAGTACGGACAGGGGCAACATCCGCTTAGTGTGTATGTAAATGTAAGAGACACTTCATTAAATTGTCGAAGGGGCCTGTGCGCGTTGGCTCGATCCGGCTTCGTGTACGCCTCCCAAAGGTCCGGAACCACTTATTGGAAAACTGTATTAAATTAAACGAGTTGCAAGTTACTTTATCAAATATACTATGAAATTATGAGTTAAAGTCAAATATTTTAGTAAATGTTACCCAATAAGTATAATAAAATAAAGCTGATTACGATTTAACACCAAATTCGGTATTGGGTATTGCAAAGCCCAAAGGTTATCTATACGGGTCAAGATATTGACTTAAAATGTGAAATAAGTTGATTAAAGACGAGTATTCATACAATATGTATAAGCAGCGATACCGATGTCAAATTAAAACGGAAGAATATACAAATTAAATGGTTTAGACATTATTTCATAATTCATATAGAAATCTATCACTAACGTGACCAACACGGCTGTATTATTTATTATCCTTACATTTATTTAATACGTTATTAGAGTTAATATTGCATTCGCTTAGGTGTCATACACTATCATGACATTACTAATTAGTTCCGTCTTCGAAAATAAACTTAAAAAATCATCAAAATCAAACTGAATTTTTATATTCACTTGATTTATTTTTAACACACCGTTCAATATGGTTTTATTAAGGCTTTAAAAAAATTGGTTAGCAGATTACAGGCACGAATTACCAAATCAAAAGTATATAAGTACCTAATAAATCGGTAATCTATGAAATATTAATATATTTTCCATCCATCAATCCATTTACCAATATCGGCGTTATCGGTTTTGTGATGTGATTCCTTATTTTATTTTATGAAGAATGATGACAAAAACATTGTGTTAGTTTTTAACAAACTTCAAAAAAGGAAGAGGTTCTATATATGTTCGGCTCTATGTATTTCTTTTTAGCCGAATGCAAGTTTGTGTCGTTACTCGTCAGTCATGGAGTCAAAATTACTTCTACATAATTATAGCTTAAACTAGACGGCAGTCTAGTGGGGAGACATTTTACAACCACTTCATGGTTACATGTTTCATAAGACAAATTCGACTTGTCAGAATAATAGTAGCAACGGATTAGAAGTCAACTAATCTTCGCTGATTGTTTCAGTTACGTCATCAGTTGATTGATTAGTGATTACTACAAGTTGCATAGCTTGTTGCAATCTAGAACACGTTTGAGGTAGCAAAAACCAATCACCGTATTACCACAAACCATTTAGGTGGGTTAAGTACATTTTACTTATTCGAATTACAAGATTATAGGCTAACTGACCATTGTACCAGCCTCGTGGATGACTTTTATCTAATAGTTATGTTATTACCAATGTTTTAAACTTAGCTTACTCCACTAACTTCGATACGGATACCATTATCTATCAAACTATATCTTTCACAGGGTAAACAAACGATTCAAAATCGGTAGTAAATCTCCATTCTGCTCGTAACGGCTTTTTTGCGAGCCGTTGCGCAAGCGCAAGTGTTGCAACGGTGTCTGTGCGAGATAATGATCGAACGTCTGGGGCGTTATTTTAATTGCGAGCAAGTTGAATGCCCAAGTCAACCAGTACAAGAGCGATCTCCGATTATACATTATTGGTGCATGGTAGGCTAAGCTGGTCCGTGAACAGCGAATGCTATGGGAACAGTGTGCTGTTTGTGCTGCCAGTGTTAAATAAAACTGCCTCGCGACCTACTGCTTTACTGCATCGCTAATTTTGGAACTTATGATTTGATGTGACGGAATGAGATCTGCTGATCTATTATATATATGTTATGCACTCTAGAGATAAGGTTAATAGACTAGTTTTTTACAGACACGTTAAATTATGAAAGATGTACATATTGCGTAATTTAATTAGTGCATGGAACGGTTTGTAAATAATAAAAAATGTTATAGGATGCTGAATTACTGATGGTTTCGTCAAGTCTTTTATGTTTAAGCTAAGATAAGATTACCTATAACAAAAAAAAAGATGTTTATAATACATTTTTTAAATCAATTTTATTTTGCGTAATCAAACGTTAAATTATATTTTGCAACAGACTATTAATTCAACAATTATGCGTAGGTTGCTATCGTATCCGATAATTAATTCTTGCTTTTAAGGTAAGGACGTTTGGCATTTAAAGGATCAATTTTCTATTTCCGTTTACGCCATAGATAGCAATTACGTTATATATATGGACCGTGTTTTGCGTTGATTTTCTCGAGATGTGGACATGTTTGTAAATGTCACAATTTACAACTTATAAGGGAGTTCCTTTGAATACCATTTGCTATTATAATAAACGTGTTACACCCATTGAAACTTAATCCAACCATTAACGTTCGTAGTTAATTATATTTTCGATTAAAGGTTCTAACAACTAAATAATAATGTTTATGCATCGTATAAATTCAAACTAAACACATTTTGCACGTGCATGAGCACCCACGAACTAATAAACGTATCTAACATGCTAACGATATAATTAGACCTAGAGAAAACAGTGCCAGGTAGGCTGCTGGCGTGGGCATGGCCGTAGGCGGACCAGCCTAGGTCAAGACCGAAGCTGGGATAGCGTTCTACCGAATAATACGCTTAAAGGCGAGATCATGGCTGAGACGAACCAGTGTATAACAACTTCACCATTACATAGTATTAACGGATTCCGAGCTCCACCTACTCCGGTCGATAGATTTACCCGAGCTCGTGCCTTTGACAGCAATACACAATCCGGTCTAAGAAAATTGCTAAAGCAACATGTCTTTGCTTAGTTTACTTCGGTAGCTACTACCGGGAGCTGCTAACAATCTCGAAAGGCAATTACCATACTTCCATGATTAGTTGATTACGCTCAACTTACGTAAAATAAGGTTGAACGGTTAACCATATCTTAATAACATGTTTATTAGACTACACTTACTTGACCTTATGATACACAAAGTCATCTGGTTGATTATAATATAAATAATATTACAGTTTTCGTATTTAACTTACTTAATATATATTTTAACATGATATCATGCTAGAACGAAGTGTATAAAAAAGTATAAACATGTTTTATTCCGGATAATGTTTTATGCTTATGGAAATTGATCAGAAAATAAAGTGCCAAGGCAATAATTTGCAGAGTAGCCTGTAACGATTGGGTACTAATTACAAATTATAACATTGACCACGACAACCTTGAAGAGCAAAGACGAACTATTTATTTTAGTACATAACTATAATTTCACAATACTTATAAAAAATATTTTCATACATATTTAATTTTGTTACTTCGTTCATGTTATTTTTCCTTACATTTTAGTGTTATTTTCACCATAAACTTACAGTACAAAATCCGTCATATCCAGTAGTAGGTCACATAACATTACCGTAACTTATTGATTATAATATTCCACTTACCTATTTCATCAGTGTTGCTAGTAGTTGTAGCAACAGATAGACTCATTTTGATATCAAAAGTATCACAGCACTATTATGTATATTCACTAGACTAGACGTTACTTCATCACTTCACTTTCAGTTCAGTTTATTTTATAACTTTCGATTAAAAAAAACTTCCTGTCTTTAAAAAAAAATAACCAACCATTATTTCATAGTTTTGAGTTTTATTATAGTGATATTTATAAGAACTTCGGGCCGAAGCGAAAATGAAAATATTAGATTTTTTATTTATTAATGTTTACATAGCTTATCATAATTATAGTCACGATTATATAATTTGTATTGCGACACCAGTTTCACTAAACCATGACAAGTTTGACAAGAGATCGACATAGATTTGAATACAGTCGGTCGACCTAAATCCACAATAGCCGCGCTCACTCTCGCGCCCTTCTGCGACGCGACTGCCACTAATCGAAGAACGTCACCTGCCTATCCGTTCAGAAAAACTGCATCCAATAGTTTAAGTTGACCCCGAGATTCGTAAGCAATGCTGTAATGATCTGCCAAAGTGTAGTGATAGGCGAGTTAAAGCCAGTCTACCGAATAATTTACCGAATAGGTTTGGAATAAAATATTTTATATTTCCGATTTTACATAAAGGTTTCACGGTTTAGTAGTAGTAGAATACTGGTATAGTATAGTATTTATATTATATATAAATATTATTACTATATTTATACCTAATGGTGTAACTAATTTTGGTAATACAATTACTCGATATTTGTTCCAAATTTTTGAGATCAGATAAGGTCAGTTATACCATTAACAATATAAAGTTTGATCAACGCCCGCCTATCAAGGCAATCATATTATAAACCTATCATTAGCGCATGATGCAATTTGAGAAAAAAAGGCTGTTTCGCCCACAATTGTGGCAAAGATCTCTCTGTAATTGAATTAATGATTGTTATCTAAGACTCTAAGACAGATGTTCCGATTGTTACATCAGAAAGATGCTCCTTTCGCTTTTTTTGACATAATGTCGATTGTTTTAAAACTGGTCAAATAGCAATTAAACTCCAAGAAAGAACCTCGTTAATTTCAATTTATCAAAGCCATTTCTCTTCAGATATAGTTAATTAGTTTCATATTCAATCTATGCTTTTGTCTAGTATTCCTTTGTGTTTTATTTATCCGTCATTTACAAGGGCCAATACAATAAGGGTTATGAGGCTAAGTCGCTATTCAAAACGCTATAAATTATATTTTGCATTCTAAAGTTTTTAGAAAGAACCTTATTTATTAGTTTTATTACTATCCTTCACCTTATTTAAATCATATTTATAAATTATAATGTATGTAATTTAGATTACAACTATCACTTATATTTATAACACGTGACGATTTTGAGAGAAAGCACATTTGAGTGACTATGAATTTTGATAACGATGCATTTGAATGTGCATTTATCCGTAGATAACTAGATACTAAACGGATCTAACTAGCCTACTAGATCAAGGTAAACATAGACAAGATATGCTGTATGTTCTTTCCTAATAACACCAATTATAGGAAATTAAAAGAAATTTACGCAAAAAAGGGAAGGAATGTCTAGATATAGCGGTACAGATGAACTAGATTAGCCGGTCTGATACACCGTTAGTTACTTACAAGCTACACTAATTATAGCCTGTAAATACATCACTATAAGGCACACTCTCGCGAACAGAGAGGACAATATAATGAATAAAGTTTTGAGTGATTGCGAGTATTTATCATGAGAACTATTTGGTGTGACCTTAATGAGACGAAAACTCATGCTCATCAAATTATATACAAAGATAAATTATATAGAGAATAGATGACTGAGCGGCAGTCTTGTATCTTCTTGATCTATTTTAGTCAACCTATGGATATTAGACATTAGAATAACATTTAAAGGCATTTAAAGATACATGATGCTAAAATGAAATAATCACCTACAATAAGATTAGAATCCAGGGCCTCCATCCCAAAAATCTGTTTTACATTCAATGCATTATTATTGGTTATTAATTGTTATCAACATAATTGCGGACAATGCTTTTGCAAATAATGATAACTATTCTAAAAGTGACGTGTTTCACTAAAAACTTGCATGGGTGGGTCTGAGTCAGCAGAGCCGGTCTTTCACCTCTAGAAACCGGCAGTCGCGCACAACAATTAAATTGCTCATCCAACAAAACGGTTCAATCACAAACACGACCACGGTCCTCTCTTTTAATATTGTACTGATTTAACTGATTAGGTTACAAAGCTAAAGAACATACAATACATAGTTATTCTAACTTTTCTATCTTAGTAACATCCCTAACACTCTAAACTGGACACTTGTATGACATTTTGTACACTGACTGTTGCTGCTGCTGTTTTTACCTTTCCAAGATAGAAAATGCCAGAAAAGGTGGGAAGATTTCTAACGCTTGTAATTGACTAATTGTCTTAACTTAAATCATTTTTTAAATGTAATTGTGAAACAAATGTTACGTTCGATTCGATGTTACGTACTTATTGTTACATTATAGTCCTATCAATGATCGGGACAGATCCAATCTACGCTTTTCTGTAACCGTTACACCATGTTCCGTTTCCATTTTCCCCTTGATCTGATGGACAGCCGTTAGTACCCGTAGCAAGCAATTACTCATAGGTGGCATGTGTGCCTACTGCAGTGAAACTCACAGGGCAAGCCTGCCCTAACTACTTTCGATAAGCATTAGAAATGATTCCTGTTTGTGTGACGTGACAACCATATATCGCAAAGATTTTAGCGACTGACAAGCTGACAACATAAATAAAGTTAAAACGTGGTGGAATGATTTAAGTTAAATTATTCTCAGGTAAAAAACTAAAAAAAATAGGAAACCAAAACTAAATAGAAAGTCCACATCATCATACATTAATGTTCATGATCTTGGGTTTAGAAACTATCAAAAGGAGTAATGTTCAAGAATTTCAAGGTATAAATCCCAACCTATTTATTTAAAACGTGGTATTAACAGCAACAGTCTTAATTAAAAATCAGTGGACCTTGTACCGATGCGATAAGGTTTACAAATAGTCAGCTAATGCTGTTGAAACAGCAATACTACATTACTTCATATGAAGGTGACGTTAATTCGAGGGTGCGTACAGATTTAATGCGATCTTGTAAGGAGTGTCTGTGATCTCATTTAAGAACCACGAACTGCGCAAACTAAACTAAAAGCTGTCCTGTAGATTTTTTTTTATTATGCTGATGCAGCGGTGCAGCACCAATGAGTTTGTAGTTTGGTAGCCCGCATATTCATATCTTAACATATCATGCCAGTCTCACACATTTCCGCAGCATATGTGATAATTGTTTTATGTATGAAGTATATCTTTTTAAAACTTCGTCGGGTCAAAACGTTAAGACTAACCTAACCTAACCTAACACAATTACTAACATTAAAAAGTTAAAGTACTATGAGTTGATTGAGTTGGTATCACGAACTAATTTATCTTAAATGAAAATCGGTAATAATAAATGTCACAGAGCGTTATGTTCATAGTATACAGCTTGCGGCTCCATAGCTCCACAGCTATAAATGTAAGGCTCGATTCCACTCACTTTACTGGTCTAATGCTGACGATCTTTTGCTTCTGCACTTTAAAAAATATTGTCAATTTAGACAATTTATTAGACCTAACAACTAAACTTTTTTAATCGTGCATTCCATGAATCAAAAATTTCGATATTATCGTTTTCTTGTGATGTGAGGACAACTTTCCCTTGTGCCAGGGACACTTGACGTTATAGGTGAAAACAAAAAGTAACCTATCAATTTTGTGTTGAAATTGAAAATAACATTAACTGCTACGTTAATAATTGAATTAAGAATGGACATGTTTTTTAAAGCGTAAATCAAAAGATGCTCAGTTTGAGTGTTAAAATTAAACCTTGTTTTTAAAGCCTTATATTCAAAAACACCCTGTGCTCGTTTTACATAGATCGACATTTTTACGAGTTAATGGCCATTAAAATACAACTTAATGATGCAACCGCAACTTTCACAAACCTCTAGAAGTGTGTCATTAGCGGTGGGATTTATTATTATCGGGTAATGCAAGTCATATTATGCAGATGATTCCTTTATGCGCTAATGTACTTTTGATATGCGTCAATTTATGGTGTCTACCTTCTATCAATTTGAGTCAGTGTTACATGGAGAGTTACATAACATAAACATGTTATAGGCATAATACATTACACTCAAATTACAAGCGCCGAAATTTGTAACTACTTATTATGCGAATTTATATGTGCCCACTCTAAAACATATATTATTACATATTGGGCGTCAGTAACTTTAGCGACTGTTATGAAATAACTTGTAAATATTTAGCCGAGTTGCCTATCTAACTCCAAATTATGAATCATGGCGAGACAATAAAATTAGGCAAATCTAGTTTTTGACTGTATGAATGTCACAATTATTATATAATGTAGGTATAATTAATAGATTAGTTACCTAATCGATTAGATAATAACAAAAGTTATCTGTAAAATTTGGACCTATCAGTCATTGGTTATATTTTTTATTTTTAAACAATAAGTACAATAACATAAAATACATAAGTAACAACTTATTCTGAGGTTTCTCGTCTATGACGCCATTCAATGCTAATATGTATTGATATTTGATACTGATTGGCTGACTACACGACGTACCTGCGTATGTGTATTTGATTTGTTATGTTTTCGTCGAAACAGATTTTGATTTTTATTAAACGGCTTCATTTAGGTTAAAATTATTATAAGTAATATAACACTAAATAGACGACTTAATTTATGTTATGGTTTGTAGCAATAAAGTTTACAGCCGCTTACTTATACATAAGTAGTAACTATACTTTCAGTAAATGTAAACAAGACGTCAGAATCTGCACTAAGCTCAGTCTTCTAAGATGTTATCAGATGATATCTACCGCACAGAGTCTGCAGTTTGTTCAAAGAGATGTCGCTCTGATAGTAATTTGTTATGTGCAATTGAATTCCACGTGCATGGATTATGTATACAGGTGGAAAATTGCACTATAATTATTCAAGGCCATCTCAATACAATAGCATCATCGATAAAAGTCGTCTCATTTGTGTAGTTACCTAATGCTAATGTAACGTCGCCCTAGCCAAACGTAAATATTCCATCAGTCCAATATAGTTAGAAAATTAGGGCAATGCAACCTCTCATTAAAAACGCAACAACACTGATGAGGGAAAGTGTAAACCACTCGTGCGCATCCAGTTTCTCTTGTGTATTGTCGGGCAAAATTTACGTTTTCTTTTCATTCAGAAATATTGATTGGTTAACTGTCGTAGACATCGTGGCCAAAATTGAAAGTGAGAAATAATTAAAAAAACCGTTTGTAATGATGACACTGTAGGTACAAACGTTTGTATGAAATATAAACACGAACGAACAACGAATACTCGCGACTTCGGACCGGCGCGGCGTAGCGATGAACGCGACCGTTCGCGAGGCATGTAGTAGATCCACTGTTAATACATTTCCATCCACACAGACGTTAAGCGCTTGAAGCGATTTATTCTTAATGATCAGAATACCATAACAACGGACAGTAAAGCTATGGAAGCGCTTATAAATCCTTATACCAACAACATTGGATCAAATGTGAGTATGAAATCACCTTTTCATACCTAGAAGACACCTCTTTAACGTTTGAATATGACAATTGAGTTTCATAGTCTGCCTTGCCCCATTGAGCAAAGACAATAGAGGTGAGGGGTCGTGTCTCCTCTTTGTTCGATGTAAAAAAATATTCATTAGCTACCTACATAGCTATAAATTAACCATATTCCAACTTATTGAAACAAGGCCATATCACAAGTCCATATATTTATTCAATGCAGAACAAAGACTCGAGAGAGTTTATAAAGTAGTCAGAATACATTTTAATAAGGGGAAACTTAGCTCGAATAGAGAACGTAACTTCTGATGTTACACAACAATGTAAGTATTGAAATTCAAAACAAAATGCATTCGATTTACAAAACATAGTTTAACTATTACATAGATTTTAATATGGCTAGCTTAGCGGTGTTTCAAGCGTGCATGTCATAGCAATTAGGTACGACGCCTTTTGAAACGTCTTAAGGATGCGTGTACGGCCTGCATTCCACACAATGTCCTTAGTTTAGAATACTCATCGATAGACAGGCAGATAGAAGATGCTTTCGAATCGTTGCTGAAGATGAAGGCAAGATATATTTACAATTCTCCAATTTAAAAAGTTATAACTTTAGTCTATTGATATGTGTTATAAATGCACGAGCCCGAGTTCCTGTTACGATAAAGAAAAGTCGTTAGTCTCGAATAATTTCGCGATAACGATAACACATCGCTAGCCTGTTATAGTTCTCTATACATATTGCTTTGGCCTTGTGTCTTCGCCAACTGCAAATATCAGATCTATTTACTAAACTGATTGTTTTGGCGCCAATGCCAAAGAATGCAATGCACTACCCTCGGCTATGTTGCGCAAGTATTTACATAGAGTATTTTAATCAGTAAACTTTGTCTATGCTTTCATAAATAAGGTTTAAGTTTAAAGTATTACCTAACTTAATACCGCAAGGAATCCGGAAATACTTGATTTATACTCGAATACTATTCGTTATCAAGATTGTTGGCTTGTGTAATTTGAATAACATAATAAATATGTATAAATATTTCGAAACTTTTTACTTACTTTTATGAAAACGAGGTCTTTTGATTTCTTGAATAACCAGTACAACTTTGCAAGACATAACGATTTATTTAACGGGTTGAGAATCCGGTTCGAGATCAATTCAGCACTGAGATCAAAAATGTCTCTGCACAAAATCATCTGTGCATTGAAGTATTTGTACAACTTTTTAACGTGTCTGGATGATGTCATGGGTAAACGTGACTTTGCGCTTAAGTGAATACAAAATCGTATTGACGATATGATTGTTTATATTAGATTTGACACTTATTGCCTAGATTTAGGTATGTAACAAGTAACAATATAAAGTAACACCTACGCCACAAAAAGTTACATGTACCTACCCATAAAAGACCTAGCCTCAGATTAAATAGAGATAGCCTAGACAGCCTGGCCATATAGGTACATATAATATATACGTACTTGATATGAATGCGGAATGCAGAACAAAGAACGTCACACAAGTGTACAACACATATCTAAAGTAATTTTTCGTGTGCTAGTTCCAGAATGCACTTAACGTCTGCATAGTTTGTTTTGTCTGCATAGCTGTTCATTTATAGAGGGCAAATAGATTTCTAGGTTACACTTGTGATTGCAGAAAGAGCCTGCGTTGTTAGTGTAAAGTATGCACATAAAATTATGATTTGACTCTGTATTGTTTGAAGTGGTTTTCAGCAAAGTGATTACAGCTTTGACGTCGCGCGTCCGAGGACTATGCCAGAGGCGATTGCATTTTAATTTTTAAGGCCATTAAGTTGAACTGTCTTTCTGATTTCCACACCAGAATACCGAACTACAACAGAGGGTTGAAAGAGGGGGGATTGGTTAAAGTGTGTATCAAGCTTGAATATTAGTTTAGTGTCGTACTAAAAACTTTAGGTCATGTCACTCATGACTCATGATGTCATAGTTTTATTTCAACGAGGAGTGACTGGTGTGAGTTTACTTGAAATATTTATTAAATTATGACAAAAACTACAGCAGCTACAAAATTGTAAAAGCAAATTCTGCATAAAATTTTACAAAAATATTTTTACATAGGTGCCAGAAGCAGCGCGTCAATATCCTAGGCAAGCCGGGAAGCCTGAATTATTTGGACAATCTTTTTCTTCATGGAAAACTGCTCTACTATCTAAAAGTTAGTCAAGCGGTCAGGAATCGAGTTCTAAGGACGCGCCGCCACTGATAGGTACCTATAGCAACCTATTTTTATAGATTGATCGATTATCATAATTCTTACTCAACATATGCTTCTAACTAACGTAGACGTAACTTAAGAACAATACATCCTAAGTCAGTACGGTATTTTAATTAGTTAAGAGTTATTTTAAGAAAGCTAGAAACACAATAGGAGGACATGCGGGCTACCGATAGTATGCACTATCCAGGTTAAAAATACCCTAAATATCGGTCTCAGCGTCTATTTATGGAATTTTAACTGCCGTTTCTGTGGAGCTAGAGATAAGGAGACTAAATTATTGAGTAAGGGAGCAGTCTACCCTCACGCTTGCATCTTAAAATATATTAAGTGTCAAATAGTAAGTTACAAATAGTATGCATGTAAATAAAACCATCTTAATAGCAAAACACATTTTCCACAATTCGATGTTCATGTTACCGATTTTAGAGGAAATCAAACCTAAATGGAAATATGTTAATCTTTTTGGATACTAAATATGTCAAGTGATATTTTTAAATTACTACTTTGTGCAAGTTTTTGTTTATGGCTACGTGGTTGAGATAATTTCTGTGTTGTTTCTGACGTCATAGGTGCTGGCTTAACCACAGTAATTTAATCAAAATGTTCGCTATAAATATAAAAACACTATGAAAACAGTAACAAAGTGCAAGAGTGTACACTCATTCGGACGTAGCGGGACCGTTCCGCTTTCGTTGGCAGAAATAGATGGGCCGGCCGTATGGTCGCCCTCGCCTGGCTCGGCCGTGTCGCCGTTTCCGGGAGACGATAGGGTTGACAGGCGATACCGGTTCAATATGTCGTGCCGGCAGAATAGGGCTTAGGTATGTTGGCAATTACGCAGTTTATACATCTGCTATTGCTAAAGGTAACATGTTTAACTCGGGGATAGTAGCATAAAGTACTCTCTGTACTTTGACTTACAAAGGTATGCTAGGTGTATTAAACAAATACATAGGAAGCGGGAAATTTGCAGTCTATGTAATTGTGTAAGATAGATATTTAATTATTTAACCTGTAGTTAGAAAATCCTCATGAATTATAAAATACTGCTATTATTAGTATTACTGGAGTATACGAGCATATATTACGCTAACAGTTCGTTGACAACCCTGATAAAGTAAAAGATAATTCAGTAATAAGTATCAGTATATTTATTAATGGCAAGCTACCGCGGCCCTTTCAAAACGATTACTTCTAATTTTGCAATTAGTCAACTCGTATAGGCTGTCTAGGCCTGTTGCCGGAGGAGATAGAGATCATAAACTATTACCAGTAGTACCTATTTATCACTTGCAGTATTTGTATAGGTAAGGTTAGGTATACAAGCGAAGCATCTATAAAAGTAATTACACTAATCACTGTTATCATAATGGTTACGAAGGTTTATTTTTGATGTTTATAGGAAGAGTACATAGGTCGCAGTCTGTTGTAAATAAACCTCTATCTCTCTGATTTAATTACTCACATGAAATGCGCTGACGAGGCAAACCAGTACCAAATGTGGAAGAACCTTGACTGATACTGGACTGGTTATGAGAATAATTAAGTTTGCTAGCTACGGTGACATATCAGTAAACGCAAGTGTAGGTTGGTACTTAATTACTTTACAAGCGGATATAAATGAGAAACAAACGTATGTAAGATAATCGAATCATTCCTACATGGTGCATTCAGAAACGTCTGCTAGCGAATATCTTCGATATTTGAATCGAAAGAAAAATAGAAATTAATTTTTTTTACTCGAAGCGGAACTCAAACCCACAACCATTGGTTCACTAGACCAGTGCACTACCACTGGTGCCACTGGTGGTAGTGATTACTCATTTACTTTGCCCTGTGAAAACATCGAACGCTCCTTGCAAACATCGCAAACATCGCATGATGCACCCAGAAACCGGTTTCTACCCGAGTGAAGAAACCACAACATACCGGTTGCTTTTTAGCAAGAAATAAGATACCTACGTTTTTATGCATGGTTCACTGTTTCGATCTCAAATTGGAACGACACTGTGGTCGCATTTTTTTTAACGTACGACGTCGATGCACTTACATGGTATGCGACATAATTTAAAAATGTGTTGTGTACATTGTACCTACCTATCTCTTGGTATGTATTTAGTACAGTCGCCATCATATATTGTAGCTTTGGCAGTCACAAATATCTGAACATCGCCTCTATTGTCAAGGAGATAAAGTGGATGTTCAGATATTTGTCACAACCTCCACAGTTCCGATATATCAGATGGCAACTGACACTAGAGTTTCAATATTTAATAGTTTTTGCTCACGAAATCGAAAACATTTCATCATTGATGCCTCGCTTTACGATATAAATATCTATGATGGTGAGCATTAAACGGCAATTTTTAAAACGAGAAAAATACTACTTAATACATATTTTGATTTCTGTGTGGAGCCTTACTTAGCCTAATAGCGTTGTTTATTAGCTCGTTCCCCTTATGTTAAGGCAAATAGCGCCAAGGACGCATGTACATTGCTGGTAACTTGGCACTCCCATTAAAATACTCTATGTAATCCGCTTCAAATTCCTTTATCCTGGTGAGCAGCCCGTAATCCAGCCGCTTGATGTAAAAATAGCCCTAGTGGGCGCTACGAATTGCTTTATCACTATCAGAGTACTAACCTCTGATGTCTCTCTGCAGCACGGGCGACAATGAGCCGCCGGCGAGCGCCGCGTCCAGCAAGTTGATGTTGTCCCGGCACCGAGTCTCCAGCTCCGTCTGTGCACGAAAAACTTCTTTCGCTCAAGTCCGTCAGTAACGTAGAATCGGAACACAGCGCATTGGCTCAAAACACCTAGCTTGCGTGTCAATAAAAAAACCGATAACTACTCGATTAACTTTACTTTTTAGTGACACTATGACGGTCGTTAAATAAAAGCAGACTTCTGAAATTACTGTTTTCGTACCGGTAGCAAATTAAACTGTGAATTATAGGATTAAACAAAAAAAAAAACAATAAATTTCGTTAGAATTAGTTAAAATATCTGATTTAAATATAAAAAGAACATTGTATAATTTAATATCAATATCAAACTGTATTATTTAAATTAACAGGTATTTGAATGGAATCAAGGAGAATAATTTGTAACTACTTTTATACAATTTGTAAGTGTTATGTTGCAGTTGCCTTTAGATACATTTTCAGCCAGATATTTAAAAAATATAATTATAGTGCTTTTAGTTAAGTTTACTACACTACACTACTAAAAAAGGCGTACCTTTTTTGCCATACGTGATTTGTGTAGTTGTGCGTGTAATCGTTTAAGTAGTTCACGCCTATTGCATAACAATTTAAAAGTAGTCATATTAGCGCAAGTCTCTTTCCAATAAAAGGAAATGGAAAGGGACTTCCGCTAATATTATAAGTTGTTATGCAATAGGCCCCTGGTCTTCGCGCGATACCCATACTATTATTTTAAGTCTTTACATACATACTATAACTAAAAGCCAGCAAAAATAACAATTCAGTTCTCCTCAGGCTACTGTAATGTAAAGGTCCTGAAGTACATAAAAAAATACATGTTTATACCTACCATCTGTGCTTGTGATATATGTATAAGCGTCATAATAGCCATGTCATTAATAAATACATTCCAACTAACTCACTTTGTCAAATCCTCTATCTTCTTTAGCAAAAGCAGCACTCACTTTTAAAAAATCCACATGCAATTAATTTTCACAATTCTATAAATCATGCCAATTAAGTCACAAAATAACTTACAACATAGTTCTCCTATTATATTAATATTAATGGAACCAAAAGTAACGTCAAACAAAAATGCAGTTCTAATCTAATCAATGAAAGGAAATGCCAAACATTAGGAAAGCATGTAGGAAAAGCCCAAACAATCCGAAAATAATTTTGAGTATTTTGGAATTTATTCCAAAACCGTTCCGATTCATAATAAAAAGAAATGAGTACATTGATTGTTGACAGAGAAGGGTGTTAATTGACTGAAACTCCATTTAATTTTCCAACCGATACGTTTATTCCTCTAAAAACTTTTACACAAAAATAATCACTTTGTTTTAACAGTTTGTAAAATTAAACAAATAAGATCAATTAACAGCCTAACCCTATTCAACAAGTGGTTAACCTTTTTTACATATATATACTAAGATGTGCTGCGGAGTTCAGTCAATAATATGTTATTCACAAATAAACATTAGTACCACTATACATATGATAACAACCGAAGGCGTTAGTTTTACTAACTAAGCGTACAGATATATCACTTAATGACAAGAATACGCTTCTATAATGAGGTAAACCATAAATCAATTAAATTAATCGCTTACCGCCATCATAAAAAACTTGGCGATATTCAAGCGCAATTTCTTGCTAATTACTGAACTGATCGAAAACGTCAAATGTAACTGGTGTCAATTTGACTTTTCAATATATTTCATCGATTTATTGCGTCTGGTAACCTCGAATGATTCTTTATCGAAGCTTTCTGTACCAATGCACAATATGCAAGATATTATTTGATTAAAAAATATATTAAAATACTGAATAGATACCTAGCACCGAGTTTTAACCACCGAGAAGATGAGATGATTTAAAGGGAAAATTAAAGGCAGTTAGTAAAAAATGCACAAAACACATCACTGCAAACAAACTGTTAGTGGGAGAAAAAAAAAAAACAAAAAACAAATAAAGGGTTGAAACGCAAACATAACGTATGATAAGACAGTGTCACTTTGTTGGTAAAGCTAATCACAAATTATTAAGTTAATAAAAGTAATAGGTACTGGTTTTGTACTTAACCAAAGGTTAGTATTAATACTTATAATTCAAAATGATACTGTCGTTGTGAGATGAAATAGATGAAATATTAATAAATTAGTTAATAAAATAAGCAACGATTGTCAGTTAATATTTTGAAATGTGTTGCTTGCTAAATGCTGGTTATTTGTACATTTTTCTATTTCATATATAAAAATGTTGCATTTACTTATTTTACCGTCCCTCTTTAACCTCATCAAATGTTTTCTAACAGGACGTTATCCGAGATATAGGGACACCTAAATCTGACAATCGTCGCGTACTTGATACGTATACTTACATAAATAAGGATAAATATCACACATGCCCAAGCCAAATGTCATTGAAGATGTATGTAAACTATTACTAGAATGGAGAAAGCGGCGACGGCGAGGCAGATGCGCGCACGCAGCAGCGCGGCCGGGCTCCGCGCCGTCAGGCACGCCGGCAGCTCGTCCTCCGCCTCGGTGTAGCTACTATCTAGATCGGTATCGAATGGGGTCCTTACGTAGTCGAAGGCGTGCAGCAGGTCGGGCGACGCCTCGTGGCGCGCCATCATGGCCTCGGCCGCGTCGAGCTGTGCGCTAGAGCGCCGCACTAGCGAACGCACTTCCTCCGACTCCGAATCGGAGTCGCCGCTCCAGTTTCTCCTGCTGTGCTTCTTGGGGCTCGACGTATCATCCTCAGAATCCACGTTCTCGGTCGAGCGCCGGCGCAACTCCGACAAGGCGACTTTCTGCAGCTCCGACTCTACGTGTTTGTCGACGTTTCTTCTTCTTCGGCCTAAAGAGTCGAGGATATCGGGCCGGTTGTTGACCTCGGTGTACTCCAAGGAGCTATTGACCTCATCGCTGGTCATGTTTGAGCTATGCCGACGTCGGCTTAGAGCCTGCACGTTGAGCAGATCAAACTCTGGTGACCGTTTATTGGTTTTACGATCGCTCTCGGACGGTTTGCGGCGTCGGACGCCGTCGTTACTCTCGATGCTGGTATTGTTCCTGGACCTCTCTAGACTGTCGAGAAGGGACTTTTTGCGTTCAGCGCTGGACATGGATTTCTTGGGCTTGCGAGGTGGAGTGTCGACGGGACGTTTTTGGCGAAGATCGCGGCGGCGACCGGGCGAGTCGCGCTCGGGCTGCGCCGACAGGCTGGAGCAGCAATCTGACTGCGAGTCGAGGAAGGCACGGTAGTCGTCGCCGAATTCCAAGAGACGGCGCGCTGCGTCCGAGTCCGGAGCTTCGGAATACGGCTCCGAATTGTACTTTTCCTGTGGAGAATTAACAAATAACTACTAAAAACAACTAATTTACATGCGATTGAAAATAACCTCTGAATTAGACTAAATTAAAACTAATGAGAACGCTAAACAAAGTCGCAATAATCTTCTAAATTACAAAATGCGAGAACAGTAAATTTAAATCTAAAACTACTCAAACGTTTCTGTTTATATATGTATACTACGTAGTTCTAATTCTTACTTCGTAGAGATTATTAACATTCTCGACTCACCTGATAGAAATCCCAAGCTTGCTCCGAAAAGGAGCTATGTTCCTCCGTGCCCGCCGTCACACTCTTGTCTACATCGGAATCCTTGTCCATGCTGACGTCCCAGAGCTGGCTGGGGTCGCCTAGACTCAGCGCTAGGAACGTCTTCTCCCTGTCCATGCTCCTCGCTATCCTGGGTCGGACCAGGCCGCCCGCCGGGCCGATCTTGAAGCTGGGTGCCACTCCGCCAGCGATCTCTTGTTCGTTCTGCTCCGGGATCGCATTGTCCTCTCGCGACGAGATGTGCGTTTTCTCTATGCTCCTGCGCAGGTTGGCGATGGTGGCGAGCTGTTGTTTGATTAGTTCTTCGTCGCTGTCGTTCCCGGAGGTCGATGTCGTATCAGACCTAAACATAACGAATATAAAAAGTAAACTTTATGACGCCTAATTTGGATTTCTCGAAAATTTAAAATACCTTACAACGAACAAACTATGAAAGTTGAGTCATTTCTTAATTTTTTATGTACTTGTATTTGGTCATATTAAAATTATCAAATGAAGCATAAAATACAAAAGTTTATGAGTTGTTAAAATGGTGTAGTGGTGTTATGTCTACGACACGCACACTCTCATATTTATCCTTATCAGTATATACTCGTATTTCCAACACTGCAATAGCCGTAGTTTAGCAAAAGTAGTCTTACGAAAAAAAAAAAATTTTGTGCTTTCGCACCAACTAAATACAGGTCTGGGTCTTACATTCAGAACAAGCTACAGAAACACAAACCCTGGTGTGTTCAGAACTTACCTATTCTTCTTGCTAGTAGCGGGGTCGCTGGCCGTGCTGCGCTCGTGCTTGTCTTCGTGCTCGGGGCTCAGGCCGCAGAAGGACAGGCTCTTGAACAGGCGCTCGCGGCGCGCGGCGTTGTGCCGCCGCAGCTTGAGCCGCTTGCGCCGCAGCCAGCACTGCTTGTCGGCCGCCTCCACGCACGACGTGCACGCCTCCGTCATCGTGTTGGTGCTGGACACGTGGCCCTGTCGACAGATGGCGTTAGTAAACACATTGCAGATTGCTACCAACTTTCTAAGGCCCATAGGAAAAATGAGATTTTTTGTTTTCAATTCTATAAGAATTTAGTTGATAGTTTCTGGTTTCTAAATTCAATGAATCAAAAGAAATGCAAGTCTCTTACAATTGTAAAAGTTCTTAAACCTTTGAAGTAATCAGCAATACATGTAGGCCGGGGAACCTAAGCAAAAGTAGGATTAAATTCCATTAAACACAATGAGAATCTATCACATATTTATTTTGTTTAATTTCTGTAATAAATAACGATTTGTATCATTACCTTGATCTAGAAGAAAAATTTCATTGCCTAGCAAACAATCAGAATCACTGAACACTGATTTTTAAATGACAACATGAACATTTACGCTGCCCTATACATGAACAATACCTGTACTGTGGTAGTGCTGCCTCGCAGCTTCGAATTAGAATTAGCCGGCGTAACTCTCTGCGGCGACGCCAGTGTATTAAGCGCCGACTCGGATATAGACATGATGTTGGACATGGCGGCGTCGGCGGTCGGCGTGGCGGTCAGGGAGGCGGCGGCGCCGCTGAGCTGCGAGATGCACGACACCGACCACGGCCGCGCGCTGCTGCCTCCTCGCTTCTTGCGGAGTTGTACCTTCGGAGGAATGTTATACCTTAGCCGTGGGTTAATTGCGTGGGTTAGTGTAGCGCATACACTGCCAGTTAACAATTAAGTCTGTGTTACACAAAGTGTGGTTCGACTTTGTTAATTGAAGGTGTTCAAGTACAACAAAAGGAAGTTTTTATATGTACAATCCAGTAGTCACAACAAAAGTATGCTAATAACGTTATTTGCGACGTAAGTTTTTACACATATAAGTTAAGTATCTAACTTGTGTGGGACTGAACATTAATTTTACTACTCGCCGCTAGATAGCACTACTGAATATTACTAGAAGTGTAAAATAAGAATTCTCATTTCAAGAGGCCATTTATCATTCTTGAGTTAGTTACCACTAAAAAATGTGTCAATACCCTACCTCGCTAGAAATATAGGTATATTGACTAATAATTTAATAATGTTTAACATTTATAATCGACTTGGTTCTCGCAAAATATGTGATTTATTATACGGTCATTCTGGATGTCAAAAATCAACGGTTGACTAGTCATCCCAAATACGCATTAACGTTACGTTAATTAACGCGCGATTTAGAAAAGAGCAAACTTGTATGATAATATTATGCGATTGATTTGCTACAATCACTTTGACACTGGCGAAATCATCAGATTTGATAAAAGCTAGTTTTTTGACTATCTATCTATTTAATTCTATCTTGACGACCGGTCTGGCCTAGTGGGTAGTGACCCTGCCTATGAAGCCGATGGTCCTGGGTTCGAATCCCAGCCGGGGCATTAATTTGTGTGATGAGCACAGATATTTGTTCCTGGGTCATGGGTGTTTTCTATGTATTTAAGTATTTATATGTATCTATCTATTATATATATCGTCGTCTAGTACCTACAACACAAGCCTTACTGAGCTTACCGTAGGACTAGGTCGATTTGTGTAAGATTGTCCCGAAATATTTAGTTTAGTTTAGTTTTAGTAATTATACCATGTTCTGAACGGCCCAGGGTATCTTAGTGATTAGTTGATTACGCACGTCTTTTAAAATTAGAAAATATACATATCTCCCTCGAAAGAAACTCTAGAAAAAAAAACAGTGTATGCACTAAAGTGAGAAGAATTTGGTGAATAGTATCCATCACCCCAATTAGTAAACAGAACACAAGAGTGAATAATTAAAATTAACCGCCTCCTTTGGCCAATTAATAACATTGATTGTTATTATATAAATACAAATAAATTATGAATAAAAATATATCATGATTTTCATTTTAGATGAATAGAATAGTTACAATTTAGTAGTCGATGTGGTTACGTAACGCACAATAATCCGACGTAGAACAGTTAGACAAAGACTAACGTTTAAGTTGTTAAAGTTTACCTTGGCGTGGTGTGTGGGCGTGACCGTGCAAGTGGAGGTGCTCATATCCATGGAGGAGTGTATGTTCCTCTCTTCAGAGGTCAATGACGTGTCCACTTCGCTCTCCGTTGTGTACTCGCCCGATGCGTCACAGCTTTCCGTGCCCTAAAATAATAAAGTAGTTTATAATATAGGACATTTCGATTAAATAGAAAATGATAAACGTACCTGTAAGATTTACTAATCTGAACCTCTGAACGGGCAAAACTAGAGCACCACTAACAACCTGTATTGACAGTTTAACAAAGCAAGCAACACATTATATAGGTAGCCATTATAGGCGTTAAAATCGAACTTGAACAAGACGAGAGTTTAGAATAAAAGTAAAATAAATTGTAACTTCATGAAACATGCCTCACCACACGTACCACTAGCGCCACCTAGCTTAATGTTAATTTTTGAGACTTAGATGCCTCGTATTTATTGAGGTTACTATTGATAAAATACAATATAAATTACGCAGTGACAATTTATTAGTACTTTATGCAATAGTTGTATAAGAGGGTTCAAAAAAGGTGAGTGGCGTGTGTAACAATTTGAGGCGAAGCCGAAAATTGTTAATGTAGACGCCATGAGCCTTTTTTGACCTCTTTATATAACGTTGCATACAATACTTTTTCTACGACTAGGGATTAAATAAAACGCAATATATAACTATTCCAATGCTAACCAAACACAGCAATACAGCATAAAAAAGAGCGGGAAGTTGCATACTGGAGCGGTACCGCGAACATCGAAGTTCGCATATTTCGGGCATCTTTCTCTTTTACTCCAATTAAGGTAGCATGAGAGTGACAGAGACAATCGTCCGAAATTTACGAATATTGTTGTTCGCGGTAGCGCTGCTGACAAATGACAGCCGACAGAACGTAATCATAGACACAGTAAAATATATAATTTTGTGTTTTTCCTTATGTTGGCAGCAATTATTTTAGTTCTGTTACTGCTTCAATCAAACCATATAAATTCAGTTGTTGGTTAGGTTGGCAGTTTTGATTTTCGTTCTAAATTTAGTGTTTGCTTATTATTTTTATCTGTTGGATTCACCGCGGCCCTACCGCGAAAAACTATATTCGTAAATTTTGGACGATTGTTTCTGTCACTCTCATGATGCCTTAATTGGAGTAAAAGAGATAGACGCTCGAAACATACGAACTTAGATGTTCGCGATACCGGGCCTAGACACCTCTAGTAGTTGCATTTTACACATAATAACTCTAGGGTCTTTATGAAGTATAGACTAGATAGAATTTTGAGAAATTGCATAAGACATGTTTTTATATTCGTTCGCGGGAGCATATAATTTACAGATAAAAGTACCGGAGTAGAAAAACGAATTTATTACACGACAGTAAATAAAGGCACAGTGGTTTATTCACGTCTCAGCGACTCTAAATTTTAAGGTTTACTAAAACAGCAAAATGCATCTGATTGGTCAATTATTACAATCCGGGTGAATTCATTACACAAAGAGCTGAATCAAAGGCAAGGTCATCGTTACATTCAACTTAACAAGTTACTATATACCTACTTCTTTATAAGTATAGCATACATTCTTAATTTAAATCATGAAACTGTTAAGGGCATTACGATTTTTTCTTCACAGATCATTAAGACTTTTGTAAGAAAACATGGACAGTTTTCCATGGAATATCTGCAGGCATATTTGATTTTTGTCAGTACCTTTATTGCTTAAATGGTAAGCCCGCTACTTCAAATCGATACCATACGTTTAGCTAAATAAGAATGGGTTTCATTCTCAAGGCGTAGTAGAATTAAATAACAGTGCTAGACTTTTCCATTTTTTAGTCTAGTCTATGTGATGACGGACGGATGAATCATAATTACCAACTGTAGTTAGAGTACCTGTCCTATGCATCGTGATTACACTCATTTGCAAATTCTAGTTTACCTGCTGTAAGACATAATGTGCATACGTTTTTAGTCGGAAAATATATCTAATACACACCTGGTGCACATTATTGTTGCCCTCCGAGCTCTGGATGAGCCACTCCTTGATGCGTGATATCTTAGCCCTGCTGACGTTCTTGCCGTCCTCTTCGAACGCCAATGGCTTTAAGTTCCTCACTCCTTTCTTCTTAGCCATCTGCTGTTGCACTTGTTTCTGCACTAGCTCCTCAGCCTGTATTACTAGCCTTTCTATGTCTTTGCATCTTGTGTTATTATCTCGAATTAAATCAGGCGTCGGTAATAGTTTCGGCGGTTCTTTCTTATCAATTGGCAGCTCGCATTGTATTTCGACCGATGACGTCATTATATCGGTGGAATCTTCGATAGTTACTTTAGAGTTAACATAAGTCCATTCCTCTTCAGACGACTCTTCTTGACTTTTTTCGTCTGTTTCGACTATTTGTCTGTCCGAGTCTGTGTCGCGGTGCTTACAGTAGAATATGGCAAGATGATCGGATTTTCGGTATGTCTGGTTGAACTTTGACGGGTCGGCGGGCTTTTTCCTCTTGACTACTGTTGGCGGAGTCCTCGGCTTGTCTACGGTCGTGTTTTCCAGTCCTAGAAATGCAAAGACAAATGACAATCGCAGCATTGTTCTGTTTATTTGTTTGTGAACAGCGGCATTTCTCAAACAATTGCCAGTGTCGGAATTGTTGTTATTGTTATCAAATGAAACGCGAGTATGAATGAGTGATGCGCTGGTGCGGGTATGCTAGCGTGAAACGGAAAGCTGACGAATATGAATATTTATTGACTCTCACAGCGTGCAAGAAAGTAACGTGATTTCGAATTTCGATTAGATATATATTTCGCATTCGCTGAAACCAAATTCATTTCATGGTCAAGTAATTAAGAAACTAAATTATTTAACTATTCAACCTAACTAACTTTGGCGCTGATAACCAATTGTAAATCCGTCTGATATATGCCAGTTTAGTTAGTATTATGTAATATTATCGCGAGCGTCCGTTTTGTTGCTAAGTACTGCACTGAGTACGCGCTCTTTCTGTGTAAGAGCAAGTCATCCGTACGTACCATCGAGTTCGTCCATCGTGGCCGGCACCGTCTGGTCGGTGTCGCGCGCGTCGACCCCGCCGCCGCCGCTTGGCACGCGGGCGTCCATGTTGTGTCGCTCAGATTCGCAGTCGGACCCGAAGCTGCGCCACGGGTACGTTACAACATACTCCTGCTCCTCCTGGAATGGGGGTAGTTTGATATGAATGATACAGTTAATTACGACTCGTGCAAGTAAACCCTAATAAGTTATTCACTGCCCACAAGAGGTTTCTAGTAATTACTGGTGACAGATCTACAACTTTGCAGATGTATTAGGGCAGGTGGGAAGAGGGAGCCCGGGAAGGATTACCTAAGCGACAAGTTCAAAACTCAAAAACTCAAACGTTTATTCAGTGAGTAGGCCACAAGGGCACAAAAGTAAAAGAGGAAAATAAAACCTACACTGGTTCTAGACGGTACCAGTTCTTAGGGCAATTGCCTGAGAAGACGCGGACTGGATATCAGCAGCGATCCAGCAACGAAATAACCTGAGATAGTCTCACCTCTGAGGCCGACTGTCTGCTATCGCCCGAGCTTTCGCGTCGCCGCTCTGTCCGGAGTCGTCGCGGCGAGCCGCGCCGTGGCGAACCTTTTCGACTAAGCCGGGGCTGCTTCAACGCCGGCTCTTCGTCGCTGTCGCTTGCTACTTCTGCTGAAGCACAGCCCTGGAATATATAAAAAAATTGCTTAAAAAAGGCACAGATAAATGATGAAAAATTTTTTCATTAATAAAAGAGTAATCAAAGAGACTTTACACACGCTATGGTAGGTACATATAACGTGCACGTTGCATAAACAAAATGGATTATTATATTACATTTATTTATTAGTGTATTGTGGGCGACTATTCATATATTCAATGTCCACAAATTTAATCTTTTAATAATGTAACGGCGCATGGAAAATTTATTTAAGGTCCCTAAAAAACTTACAAACTAGATCACCATCCGAGAGCTATGCATTTATGAATCATATTTCATTCAATAACAGCATAGCTTTAATATCATCCAATTACGTTCATTCATAAATTAATTTATACGCACTAAAAGTCATTTAGAAACTAAAGAAATTTATGGCCAGCTTTTGTCGTAAAATAATTCGAGTTACGGACAGTAACGGCCCTTATCTAAACAGACGGGCCCTACTAAATGGCGCACGTCCCTCACAGATCCGAATAATAGTTTAAATTTTTTCCGGAAAATAAATGTAGGTCGGGTGTTCTATTTTATCGTACTGTGAAAAGGACGTATGGACAGTAAATTGTTCAACATTCGCATCGTAACAGAAAAGCCGCTGTAAGTTGCTTAGCAACGGCCAATCAAAACAAATCCCATACAAATTCAATAATGTGATTTATATAGGACACGTGGGGGGCCAATGGCAATTCACTAGACATTCAACTAATGTTAAGGTAGGGTGTTAAAATCAAACGTTGTGACTAAATAGTCAATATTGTACCACACAGTATTTTTCAACATATCTATTTGCTTATATTATAAAGCGCTATACCGGGTGTGGCCTGGAATAGGAGCAAAAATTTTAGGGATCGCTTCTACACCACGAGTGTAACAATATTTGTTCTACAACTTTACACAATTGGGTAATTTGTTACTTGTGATTTTTTCAAACAAAATAAATAGTATTTTCAATGAACAGCATCCAATAGTCTAGTTGACGTTTATTGTCAGCCCACAAACTTCATAGTTTTCGCAATACATTGCTTGATTGGATTTTTTTTTTATTAATATTTATTAAACTATAAGTTATTTTCAAAAGTCGTAGAACAAATGTTGCTACTTTTGTGGTGTAGAAACGATGCCTAAAGTTAATGCTCCTATTACAGGCCACACCCGGTATAACACGCAAAAGTATAGAATGAGTTAAATTCCAGTATACTCCCTCGGGAGTAGGTAAGTAGTTTTTGTAATGATGTCACTATACTATAAACGCAACTTAAATATTTATTTAAAATCCAGCTAAGATTATTCATTATGAATATCAAAAAAATTACATTTGTACAATTTAACAGTCATTGTAAATATTTTTTAACAATGTTCAATCGTAGCCGAGCTGGATCTTCTATACTTAGTTATTGAGTATAAATTGTGTAAACAACTATACTTTAAGGACAAGCCTAAGAGCCTTTCCGCACTACGTCCGATCCGAATCCGAGAAAGTAAGTTCCGATAACTGTCCGAAGTAGCCGTAGAACTATTTCTTTGGTAAGTTGCGCACTATGACGGAAAGAAATAGTTCTACGGCTACTTCGGACAGTTATCGGAACCTACTTTCTCGGATTCGGATCGGAGGTAGTGCGGAAAGGCCCTAACATAAATCAAAAAAATAAGATACGGGTCATCACGGTCGTTCAAAAAAAACTTAAGGAGCCATCGGCTAACTTAAGCACTTTTTTTTAGCGTAAAAGTGTTATGGGTCATACTGCTTGCCAACAGGGCTTTTAGATGGAAACTGATTAATGATTACTAGTGATCACCAGAAGGTAATAACTAGTGTCAAACAACTACGCCTATCTACGAAAAAAATAATTGAAACATAAGTTTGAGCACCACCACCAACTATAAGTGGTTTAACCGCAAGGGTGAAGCCAAATCGCATAAATAACAAGCGGCAAAGTCTCATAAAGTTTAAAAGCAATAAAAGGGTTTCTCTATGGCCAATTTCTGATGCCACTTGGGGCTGTTTGCAAACAGGGAGCCGGGGGTGGCTGATTGCGCTTTTGTCAGTCGTGTGAATAAAAATATTACAAGGAGAAAAATACATGCGTGCCATACCATATTACCATATTATTCGAAGAAAAATACATGCGTACATCATACGTTAGGTACATACGACTGTTCTTTCGATTGATTTGTAACTAAATAGTTTAAATTTACAATTAATCAATATTCGTTGACATTTCAATCGGATTTATTGAATAAAATTTAATAACTCTGACTTTCTGAGTCACAAATAAGTGATTGCATATTATAGCGGAATGATGAAAAACTTGTTTTTAAGTAACTGAATAATTATGTAAATTTAACAGGTTAAGGGCATGTAAGAATTAATTATTTTGAGTGCAGTTTTAAATTATGATTTATTTCACCTGTTCCGAGAAAAGTGAAACTCGGGTTATATGTCTTATTGAATTAAAATTAGTGGCCGTAGTCTTTATTCTGTTTATTAATAGGCAGCTTGTGAGATAGGCGGTTGTAAAGGCGTTACGATATCAATAGGGAATGCAATCTCGTCTCGCCGAGATCCCGTTCTCGCGAGATCCCGGCCATATTTTACGAGATTGAATCTCGTCAAATTTCGTACGATATCTCGCGAGATAACGAGATAAGTAATGTTCCTATTACTCTTAATTATTGAAACTAAAGTAATAATTTACAAAAGACTAAATATAGATAATTATTGTTTTGTTACCAATATTGTTAGAATTTGAACTGATTAGCTACAGTAGGTATAATGATTATAGACATAAACAAATGTTATTAGAGTTAGAGACAAAGTAATAAGTACTCTGTTCATTTTTAAAATAAAACTTACATTATTTTTATAACTAAGCAACGCAGTTTCTATTTAATTACATATCATGTCAATTTCTAGTTCTTAAAACAAGCATTTGCATATGTTTTAATTGCGATTCTCCCAATCTCGCGAGATCCCGTAATTTGCGAGATCTCGCGAGACTGGGTTTTGAATCTCGCGAGATCTCGCTAGGCGGAAATCTCGTACGAGATTGCATTCCCTAGATATCAATATAATTCATAGTTATAAATTATAACTTTATAATTATTAGGCATGTCATAGTATGTAATATAATTAATTTCAGTCATGTTCTAATAATTTCATGTTGAATTGATGTTAAGTTGAATCGATAGTGTGGCAGCAAACGTGTACACTTTTGACTTGATGTCGATCGTATTAGCGAGGTCCCACAAGATGATAGTGGTGCGCAGGTCTAGGAGGTCCCTTCGCTAGACTGTTCAGCCAGTTATCGGTTCTAAAAGGCATGCAATGGAGCTGCCATCCTATTACAAACATTTAGCAACAACTTTAAGCTATGCGATTCACATGCGATTAATTTAATTCTCGTTTAATTCATGCTTATGGTTGAAAATCATGATCATGAACAAATTCAGTACCTATCAGTGACAGCGCGTCTATAGAACCCAATTTCCGCTGACTTGACTAATATTCTTGCAGGTGATAATTTCCCTTCACGTAATAGAGAAACGTAAAGTAATAATCATAATCATATTCGTAACGTGGTAAAGAAAAAATTTGCTGCCGCCACTGATGGTAAGTGTCGATTAGCTAACTACGTTATTATTTTGATGGCACGCCTGTACTGTAGAAGGCCGTGCTACTAGTTGGCGCCCAGAATTAACAAGACTAAAGGCTTGGTCACATAGGGCGCGTTTTGTGGCGTGGCGCAGCGGGGCGCGACGCTGCCGTCCGAATGTGTGCCTTTTTTCGTTACATTAGCGACACCGATGTCACGCTCCGCTGCGCCACGCTCTCAAAACGCGCCTATCTGCCAAAGCCTTTAGCGCCGCTTAACCGCAAGGGAAATGCCGATGTCGGATTTAACTATCGTAGCTGTTGGACCCCTTAGGTTGTTTACCTGGTTGTCGATCCTAGCGAGACACGCCTCCAGATGGCACTGCCACTCGATGGCTCGCAGGTACAGGAGGTGCCAGCGCCGCTCGAGCGCGCGCGCAGCGTCTCCGCCTGCGCACAACCGCACCACCGAGCTCACGATCCGACCGTGGCATTCGACGTCGCGTTGCAATACCTGGGTAACAGAATTAGCAATCAGTAATTGTCATCACGACAATTGAGCCACATCAAATTATAATTTATGTGGATACAAAAAGATGTCCCGCGATATACTGAATTAAATTACATTCAGGACCTTTCAAAAACTTTACAGCGTTCGTAGTCACCGGGTATATCCGTCAGCCGTGTTCATTAATTGTTATTAAGATCACAACACTGATTATTAAGAAACACCCCATACAAACTTTTAAGGAAAATTATTATAAATAAGTACATCGATTTTTCAGTTATATATATATGTCTGTATGCATGTTTTATATATATATTTTTTATTGTCTTAAGAAACGAGACGATTGATATATAAACAAGTATAGTCCGACAAATACTTAACCACTTTTTTTTAGTCAACCTATTATGTAGTATTATGGATATAATTCTTATGATTTACGTAGCACTAACATGCCATAAATAAATAATACATACAAAAGGAAAGACCTATGCCGTTCGACCCACGTTGTTTATACGAGTATAACATGAGATGACGAGATTATAATGTATATTTGTATTCTAACGTACACAGATGCTAGGCGAGTCTTCAAGAGTCTACCATCTATCATTCTAGTTCCCATAAATTTTGCTGTCAAGCCGCGTGCCATAAACTTAACTACTTTCCAGAGGGATGCGATGTTGATGATGCTTTTGCAAACTTACTAAAAATAAGAATGGTCTTAAGATGAAATAGACGTATGTCGATCTGTATGAAGAGTATATCAGTAAGTAAACGCGCATCGAGATCAATAAAACCGATACGGAAATCGTCTTACGAAATGGCTGCCGAAAACAATAAAGAATACGGCCCTTGCGTGCCGCCGGATAAAAAATATAATCTGGTTGCGCACAATAAAGACGAGAAAGCTACGATAGAACCAATCAAACCGACAATGGCCGTTGACACCAGCAGCCATTTAGTAGGGGCAGAAGAAAAAAGTTAACATTGAACAGTGAACAAAGGGCAGAACGTGCTGGCATCCCATGAAAGTGACTGGTGGCGAAACGATCAAAATAGTGACAACCAAAAATAGAAGAAAGGTGAATTTAACGATTAGATCCGGTAAATTAAAAAAATATTGTATGCGGTGACCTAACACGCTGTTACTGAATAGCTATATACATATTCATAATAAATATCGACGAATAAGCCTGTTGCGAGTATACATTTGTGGTCACCTGACGAGCCTGTGTCGCAGATTTGTAGATACTTATTCATAAATTGTTTAATGGTTTTTAAATTTTCAACATGTTTATTAAATACTTAATATAAACAAATAAAGTACCACACCATTTCTAAACCTGATTTAATTAATGGTGCGATGGTTGATGTATAAGAAAACAATGACTTTTAATCTGGAGCGATGGAGTGCGTTGATATGATTGCTGCGTCTTGACGTGCAGCTGCATTCTTGATTGCATCTAAGTTCATCGTAAACAAACCTCGATAATAATGAATGCATTCATTTCCTCGCGCTTCGGTGTGGTAAACTAACCAACATTAAAAGCAAATTATGATTTTGGAACTTTATCGCTTTCACATATTTGATGATTTCATATGGCAGTTGGAACTTGTTTAAAGTTGTATGGTTCAAAAGGCATCATTTCTGTGAAAAAAGGACGAATAACTAGTATGAAACTTACACCGTTTTTCACTACGGCCACAAATTTATTGTTGATCTCCCTAAAATACTCTTAATAAATAATAGCGTGATGCATATTATAGTACGGATATTGGATAATTCCGAAGTGCGATTTCATGCAAATCTATTCGTTTCTAAGAAAATCCTAGGAAATTCGTGAATTGCAGGAGCTGTACCTACACTATACTGTACTTTCCATTGACCAACTTGGTTTATTTTGAAACAACCGACGTCAAAACATGAACCAATCAGCCTGCCGGCATGTAAGGGAAATCTACTAGTAATAAATATCCCAATTCAATCTAATTGGGTCTATTCCAATCTTGTGCAGGGAAACCAGACCATAACGAGCATTCCGTAAGCGATGCGTATACAAATTACCATCTAGAGAATACAGATTTCGATACCGATAGGTAATACCGATGCACGATTACGGCGAATTACAATTTATCGGGATCACTGGTCGTTTATTTTGATTTCCGCCTAGAAAATGCTTGGAATTGTTAGAGAGCGAGAAAGTTTTTTTAATGTAATTGCGTTTTCCATGCCACGAACGGAATTCACTTAGGTCTATATATAAATGGGTATGCTTAATAGATAGCTGTTAAGTATTCAATAATTGTAAATTTTCGGAAAACGACATGGCCACAGCGAATTGTTACTACTGGCTATATGATAAATAATTCCTATACAGGTGTTTATGATTACATACAATAAAATTTCGGATGCCATAGTTCAACGGAACTTTAAAAATTATTGAAGTCTGGTATATACTTACACAATATTCCAATAAATGTCATATGCGTTCATTCAAAATAAAATCGCGTAGGAGTAAACGCATTACGGAATAATAAAGTGATGTTTGAAGTTTACAGTCACACATAATTATGTTTTTATGAACATCTACGCCAGAGCCACAGGAAATTGAGATAACAAATATACAAATAAGAGTATCTATGTTTAACATTTCTAATATAAGACAGCATCGGCAATATACAGAACATTTAGAAGTTGGTTCAATTATGCAGATTGCTGGTATCGTATGGTGTGATGATGATATTAAGCGCATCAATAAGGCATCCAATAACGAGAAACCTAATTTGACGACGCTTTTATACATACAAATATTGAGTGTTTATTCATATTAAGAAAGGTAACGAAGATATTTAAATGCATACATTTAAGTATAACGGATACCGGTGCGGTGAATAATAAATACCATTTAAACGGTAAAAAATAATCGAGATACAGCTTTTATACACAGGACTCGTATTAATACTTAATTTTGGAAGTTCGCTGATATATGTATGATATACGAATCATAATATTACTTCCTTAAAAGAAATTTTATAAATTCAGGGAAGACTTTCGAGTGTAATGCTGAGATAAGGTCTCCTATCAACCATGATATTATGCAGTCACTGAGATATCATGAAATACCAAGAGGTGTAAAGTCAAGGCGAATCATGCAGCGAGGATGTCGCATTTCGCAATCGTATCGTGATATGCCGGCGCGAGCGTGACAGACTACGGGGTTAGCTGATCATATGTCTTATATATGCAAACGCTACTTATATGTTTATATTTTTTTGCACCAGTAATTTATGTAAATTTTTCCATTGTATCCATATGATCGGGGAGCTTACCCCGTTTGAACATATTCAAGGTATTTAGTATTTAGTCCAAATCAGATAAGCAGCATATGAAATTAACAAGTTTTTTACAGAAAATAATAATTATTTGAACAATTTAATACAAGGTAGGCGACCGTAATTGATAACTTTTAACTTTTTTTTTTTTAATTATGCAGAAACGTCTGCTAGCGAATATCTTCGATATTTAAATGTTGTATGCGTCATCATGGGTGACGTGTAACCACATCTACCGCCAGCGTATTTAAACACTTAACGGCATCGAAGTTTCAATTTTCATTGAGAATTCATCGATAACAATGTGCTACCCCTTTCTAAATTATTTTTTTATTATGCAGAAACGTCTGCTAGGGAATATCTTAAAATAATTGACAAATTTGACTCTAGGCGGGACTCGAACCCACAACCACTGGATCACTAGCCCAGTGTACTACCAATTGTGCTACACGAGTACCACCAATCAACTTTTAACTAGTTGTTACATAAAACGCATCATCATGAGACAATAAAATTGGTAAACAATTTATATTTAGATGGAATCGATGAGCACACCTTGGCGTTTGGTACCATCCATTTGCAAAGTAACATACTATGAGATGTAAAGTGAGAACCTATTATGCTTGTACAGCATACATATACTTTTATACAACGAGTAGTATAATTTGCCTGGATCTCAGGTGTTCACCCTTCACAGAGTGCACAAACCATTCATTACGTTCTTGGATTGTAATGGTACAATTTGAAATCAACACTAAGATTATTTCTTGCGGAATAACATCGTGTTCTGCTATTGACTCGAGTTCAAAATCATTTGAGTCTTGAAAGTAGGTTGTACAGAACAATTATGTAAGGAGAATGCGCCTGGATTTAAAAATAACAACAAAGGAATAGGAGACTTATGAAGAAAATATTATGTATAGCGAAGGTTACGTTGTAGGTTTCAAGGTTAATTTATTTGAAGTCCTGCACCTAATGCTACATTCAAATGATGACCTTACCTGAGTGAATGAAGAAACCGTTCCGCTCTAGCGTTTGAGTAATGTTAGGTGCACTGTTCTCGTTGTAATTGGCGTTATTATTGACGTAGCTCGGCGAATCACCGGCTGTCCGACTCAAATCGTAATTGTGCTTCAAACAATCGCACAAAGCAATATACATTTCGTAATCTCGTCTCATTGTTGTGTCAAAAACGACGTGTCTTATCACAGACTACTGGAATAAGGTTATATATGAATGGTTATACAAAAGGTAATACGTTATGCATCGACGTCATAATTGTTACAAGACGGGCTAATAGCGGATCAGTTTGACAGATTGTAATTAAGTGACTGGCTAACTAGAAATCCGAGAACAGTTTTCTAATAACGGCATTCTAGTTAGACGGTACGTTTTATAATCTTGTTAAAATGTAGCTAGTAAACTTAAGAAGATCATGGGTGGTCGTTCGTTATTACTCATGAAAATGTAATAGAAATGGCAAACATTTGCTTTTACTATTAGAGTTCATAGCCGCTAAGAATGTAAATAGATAGATGGAAACGGACATAACTCTCAACTTCTCACGAAGATTTAATATCGTATCGTAGACATAAACAATAAGTTTCTGAGTAATCATCCGCGACTTCCGAATACTTAATGAAGATGGGTATCTGTATCAATTAGAGGAACCAACCAAATAATACTGCACCGGACTTGCTTGTCAAACATTAATCTTTACGCTATTGCAAAAAAGTTGATATTGCAATGTTGCATTGCACACGTCAAGTTTACGTCAAGGTCCGGCGCCGGCGCACGCGGCGTGCCGGCGGAGTCATCGGCCGCCGCCGCCGGATTTAGCCGACGGCGAACGGAAATAGCCGAATGTCCAGAAAGCATGTGCTTGTCCGCGTTTCAGCGAAATGTTTGGAACACCGGTCAATGGCGGTATAAATCATGAACGGGATTTAACCATGCCTGTAAGCAGGCGAACTAAATTCATATCGACAGCTTTGAAAACCCCTTTACTTGTAAGCTTTAAAATTAAATCTAAACATCGAAGAAACGCAAGGAAACACCTAATATATAGGCCACACATATCAATAAGTTTCGCATCTTTCCTGGACATTTTGAAATTTAAGGATTTTAAAGCCAAATATTTGATTCTATGAAATATCAACATACACCGTTACCGTTACGTAACACTATACCACAAAAACATATAACTTGTCTTATTTTGATCAATTAGTATGACCCATATTGTTAGCACTTTAACCATAGATATTTGTAACTGTTATGATGATCAGGTGCATTCACACAACAGTTACCTTTTGTGGAGCTGTACATGATAATATTAATTATTTCATTAACTATCTGGAACTATTAGCTACCTATAATTTGCTTGGCGTTGATGTACATTTATTGTTTATTAATGACAGCTACGAAAGTATTTACCGTAGGAAAGTAGAAAATTTGCCAAAGCATGTTTTTCCTAGATCTTCAAAAATACACTTCTAATATACGACTAAGGTTTAGCCAGTCAGATCTTAAAATTCCTACGCATGTTGTAATATGGTTTATGGATACACAAAACAATGAAAAAACAAATGAATATCATCATTCCTTTTTACCTTCGTGAATTGTGTTTCTTTTCAAAATTAAACCGATACCAAAAATGGTCTACATCCAAATTTTTATGCAAATCTAAATCCACGACCAGTTCAATTATGTATCGCACAATGGTTTCTTACAGTGTTTTTTCAAATGCTCGCTCATCGTGACGAGACGTGAGAAATCCATCCCAAGGCTTAGCCTCGACCGTGTTTTGAGTGACACGGAACAAAAACCCGAACTAAAGGACGCTAATTGTCAACAAATTAAGGAAGCGTTAACAAACACCACGCAGACGCATAGAGAAGTTTTTTTTATAACCGTCAACGTAGCTGCAGACGGGCGTAATTACGCTGTCAATGAGAACGACATTTCTACAGAACACCTCTAAGGGTTCTTTGAAAGACCGCAGAGAAATCTATTGCAAGAACCGTTATAATATAGGTTATGTCACCGCAAAAGGTAGAGCGGACGCGAGGCGGTACTACGGGTCTTAGTATGCCCATGCCGAAGCGCAATTTTCTCAGTAGGTACGTCCACTTCGGAAATACTCAATTTACTGTTAATCCGCGATGGCTGCGCCGTATTTACACTGGGGCAGGCGAGTAATCCTATTACACTTGACATGATAGCTTGTACTCAATACAGCCAATTGACTAGTCGGCGAACTGACATGAAAACATTATCATAATGGTTTGAATCGACACCTGCTTTAATATTATCCGACGGTTTAATCGTTTTGATGATTTTAGCAGTTAATTCAGATTGCAGACAACACAATACCTACTCGCCAATCACAAAGTTTTTTTTTAATACAAGACTGACCAGCGTTTGACCTCAGCCACACCGGATGGTAAGTATCCATGAGGTCGAGAGTGTTGCACGCTGGTTCACTGACAGCCTATTCACTCTTGCCTTGAAAATACCCAAATTAGATATTTCCGGGAATACAGACGAAGGGAGCTAATTCCATTCCTTAGCAAGCCGCATTAGGAAGGACATGAATATTATGAATTGCATAAATAAATAGGTATGTGTCTTAATTTTTAGTTATTAGGACTGTAAATAATATATATATATAAAAAAAAAAAACATTAAAACACTAGGTTAAGTCAAGAAGTCAGTTGAACTCCAATTTCTAGTTCCCACAGCCGAGGACTCGCATTAGCGCAATTACCTTCTTCTCGCATAGTGCACATCAGCGACGTATCAACAGTAAGCTGCAATTAACTAAGCTCTCCCCTTACTGTACCTTTGACAAATTAATGTTGACTCTATGGGAAATTAACGTCGACTCTGAGAATTAAGTTTATGGGATATGTCAACCAGTCTCTGGTAATTTGCGTTTAGATAATAAATTGTGACTTGCGACACGTGGGGTCTGCTGGGTTAGAAATGTTGTGTGGAACGCTATAGAAATGTTTAGTTGACATCAAACAATAACTTAAATCTGCAACGAGACAAGTGTTATTTTTAGAAGCCCTATCCTTCTGTAGTATAAATTTTATTATTAATTTGAGGCCTTGACGGCCATTCAAAAATTGCCATAGCGGACGGTATTTCACGTCCACACGGCGGGGTATTGGTAAAGTTTTCAACTAGCAATAATCGCACCTCGGATTAACCTCATTGGTTACGATATTGCCTCTGCGCAAAGTTAATGTCGCAGTCGGCGGCGGGAATTCCTATGAAACTACGTCGACCAAACGATAGCGTGATCTATCTCGACCCCAGCGCCATCTATTGTGGCATTTTGCAACTACTCTACAAAATTAGACTGTGGTTGAAGCATTCGCGGGAACGAGTACATAGTTGCGTACAATTAAAATTATATGAAGCATAGTTGTAAAAACATAAAAATAAAATCGGAAACAAAACAGTTAGTATGGTGGAATATTAAAGTAATTACTTAACGATGGGAACTAACAGCTTGGTTGATCTGGAAAGATACGAAAGATACCTACTTACTCAATGCCAGTTTTTAAGGTTCTTTAGTTAAAATAGAAAAACGAAGCCCTGGTAGTTTCGTGTCGTCATGTGACATGTCCGTCTGGTCTGCTTAGACACAGACATTAAACTCTTAAACTATAAAGTGACTATTAATGAAATTTTAACAGATGGTTGGTACTCAGTGTACCTATATGACTGCTCCTACCGCTGCTTAGTTTCATATTAAAAGAGTTTATTAATTATTAGTGTCCAATTTTCCACATGTAGTATACGTCAATAGATATCAATTTGTTTTAACAATTGCACAAGTATTTTTATTAAATTTTATATAATTTTTACATATAATTTATATGAAAATTGTTTGGAACCTAATCTAATAAGTGGTTATGATAACCCTCTTACACAGAAACAGCTACGGAATCCTTCATTAAGTATGGTGTGACAAGCACTTGGACGGGTTTTTTATGTGGAAGCAGCAATGAAATTATTTGTGTTAACTGCTGTTTTAATAAAAGCGTGTGTTTTTAGAAAGATCATATACTACACTTGAGATTAATGTTCGTGATGGGGTTATGTATGTATAGAACAAAAGATTTTTAGAATCTTTAGTTGTGGCGGGCCATGAGCCATAACTTCGATAAGTGGATAGTAGGTAAATGGGATTCTTCAGTAGTATGAGCTGTAATGCAAGCGAACTTATTTTTACGAATAAGATCGGGAATATAAAGGCGAGAGATGAAAAGACCGACCGCCAAACCTCATCGTAAATTCTAAATAGAACTTAATTTTAAAGGCGTTTTGTTGCTTAACGGACACATTTTTCCTCTAATCACCATGAAAAATGGGGTTAATCTAATAGACACACTTTTACTTTACAAACTTTGTAAGTACGGAGTTAAATCTACACTAAAGTATGCATATTATGACGAAAAAAAGAAAGTAAAATCGAAAACGAATGTCATGTTCATGTTGTCAAAGTAAAAATAAAAACTCTTCAAGTAATCAAATGTAAACAAACGAGTCACACGCATGCAAATGCACTGACAGCTGACAGCCATAGCAAAATTGCGAAATTACACCGCGGCGAATAGGCAAAGTAAGCACAACATAAGGTCACCAATGTAACACCTAACGCATGCCGTAACAGGTTAGGTAAACAAATCAAATAATGATGCCGTGAAATCAGAAATCGAACACAATGAAAAACTAGTACGTACACTTCTTTGTTGTGAAGTAGGGACAGTTTGGGCAATGCAAATGTTGTAAGTTCATCAAATAAAAATGGAGCAATGTCACATATAAATTATCAAAATTTTATTTACGATTGATGTGCATTATTCAAATAAATGGATATTTTTTACAGTAACTAGGGTCACTTTTATTGCGTTTGACGACGACTTGCGCACAAGTAGATAAATTTTGTTACGAATTTTGTTAATCTCCAAGAGCAAGATCATACTTTGACTTAATTGTAAGCTCAACATCGCAACATGAAAACACGTTTAGACGAAATTACAAAGCCGCAAGTATTTTAAATTACAAAATTGCTATGACTCATAACTCATCAGAACAGAACTAAGGCTATGGTGTAACATTGTGGTAATTGAAGTACCTACGTACTTACTGTAACAAAAATAAAGTATGTTTTATTCATTAATTTTGAATTTGCACGTGCTTTCTCTATTCCTATAATAACCTAACTATATTTACAAAGCCTCTGTAATGACTTCGTATAATTACAACGTAGTAAACGAAAGCACGAAATGCAACGAAAACTTATCAGTATTTTTGTTTGGAGCTACTACTATGTAGTTTCCGATCCCTACTTGATGGCGAATGTCTGCGAGTGTACTATTTAAACCCGTTACTCGTAAGTCTTATGTAATTAGACTCAACGAATTAACAAAAATAAATACGACATGTCACATCCACTAACATAATATGGTAATTATGTAAACGTTGTAATATTTCAAAATTAGCATACACAAACAAGAATTTCTAATGATGAGCAAATAGAAGGTAGTTACAGAATCAATGCGTTATGATTGAAAACCGCGGCCGGCGGAAGAAACAATGATGGCCAGGACTTTCACGGTTCTCCCGCCGGTGAAACTGTAACTTTGCGAAATGCGCAATCAACCACAATGTAGCCACAACACACATTGCACATGCAGTAGCAAATGCACAGATGTTTCTTTGTTTATTACCAATGGCACAAAAAACGTCAGTCCGTTTTTAATCATGCAACAGCAAACGAGACATAAGGACGAGTTGACGAGCTCCGGATACCCGCGTGAGATCGAAACACATTAATATTCCTGACAAAGAAAGTGACCAAAAGCAGGTAATGATTGCGAACATAAATAATCACGAACATATTCTCGATAAAATAAAACAACTAAAACGGATTAAATTTAAACTTCATTCCGACGTTTCGAACCCTTTAGTAGGGTTCGTGGTCATCGGGTGGTGTCGGAGTGTTTTATTTCATGAGTAATTATCGCGGCAACCGAAGACAATATTATATTCTCGATATTTAAATCGAAAGAAAAGTAGAAAAAAAAAAATGACTCGCAGCGGGACTTATTCGCTAGCAGACGTTTCTGCATAAAAAAAAAAAAAAACACGAACGTACGTTTTTTTACTTCCAACCGGTACATGTGGAGGTCCAAGAGGGAGGCCTATGTTCAACAGTTGACGTTTTATGGCTGAGATGATACATGATGATGATACTTATAAGTGACTCTCGAAGCCGGGTATGTCCTTAAACTACGTCCAACAATGAGAGGTAGGGCATAGTGTTGACCATCACTCTTGAATCTGGGGCAGCCCAACTGGGGAAGGACCTCCTCCTTACAGAAGACCACAGCCATAATAGCACTGCCACCTTTCAGGTATGTAGTGTTGTGTTCCTGATGGTGAGTAAGGTTCCCAGAGCTCCAGCCCCTTAAAGGCCGGCAACGCGCTTGTGACTCCCCTGGTGTTGCGAGTGCCCATGGGCGACGGTAATTGCTTAACACCAGGCAATCCGTCTACACGTTTGCCGCCTATGTCATAAAAAAAAAGTGAAGCATTGCTAGGTTATTAATATTAAATCAATCCTGAATATTTTGTGGTAGGTATTTATGTAAAAACATACCCGATCTTTCTATCTTTATTAAATTTTCAACCTCCGCAGTTATCGGCCATGCTACACAGATTATAGTTTTGACTTTAAAATGAATAAAATGATCAAAAAATAATTCGTATTTGGTATAATTATAGGTAAATTACTATGCCGTCTGTAGTAGGTAATAATTATGATAACATTTTTGGACCACTCCATAATAACTGCTTGCCAATTTATATCAGAATCTAAATAAATCTAAACAAGCACATAACAAGGACTGTTCACGGTTTAGCTTGTACGAAGTCTTGTTACCGTGATTTTACGATTAGGTAAGAATAAGTAATAGGCCCTGTGGGCTTATTAACTAAAACTACACAGTTGTTACCTTACGGAGGAAGTATTTACGTTACGTTGCAGTGAAAATATCAATTACGAAACTTGTTTAATTGAACATTTAGAAAACAAACTTTGTTAAGATAAGATTACGAAATTGCGTTACTATTTTCAACTAGGTATGGACATATATGTACATACATAGATATTGTAACAAAAAAACAACGTTACATTAGCTTAGCCTGTTGAACGCCAAAACTTCAAAAACAAGCCGATTCCCGCCGATTACCTTTAGCACAGTCCAACAGTTTTCCTTGAGCTCATGAGGAAAAGTCAAAGTCATATTGGTTCGTCCTGCCACCCAAAAAGTTGTCCCGCCGCTACTGCTTTATGGTATCATACTATGACTAAGGGCCCGGGCACAGTAGCTACGGCTATTCGACGTTTTCTTGGCGATTCCAATGTATCCACAGCGTGCAATTTTATATGGGAATACTATGAAAACGCGGCCCCGAAAGGCTAGTGTGTCCACGCTGATACAGTGTGTCATGGCTTCGGTAACATAGTTTCCGTGTAATAGTTCCCGTTAAGGATAGAACTCATAAAAATAGTTTAGTTAGTTAGTATTAAATATGAGAATGTAAATAAGTAGGTACAACTTACATTTCTTAATAATGACTTCGAAGTTTCATCCTGATGTAAATTCTACCGATACCATTGAATAGATTAATTTGAAATACGTATTATATCTGTGCACTGTGTCGAAGTCGATCCCGCCGCAAATCATAGTAATGACCGAGCATATCACATCGTATCATACGCAGCCAATCTGCAATAGATTCCGATTCGCGCTCGGCGTTTGATTTACAACTTTTACAAGATTACAAGCCTCGCATTCGCTTTCAGTTTCTATAAACTATTCGTCTTGCCTCAGAGGTTGTATTTATTTCTAAATGAGATTTGTGCAAATGCAAATTGCATTGCATGTCATAGAATCTGATTCATAAGAGGTTAACATTAGTATCACGCTGTACGACTAGTTACCGCGTCTCGTGTCTGTAGTAATTACAACGGTAGTAATCTTATCAGTGAGCTTTCATACATATAGATAGGCTGTTATAACATGTAGTTTATCTCTGTCTCTATTTTAAAACATTTTATAGTAGACTAAATGATGCCCGCGGCTTCGCCCGCATGGTTAGAAGAAAATGTAACAAATCGAGTCTTCCCGTGGGAATGAGATGTTTTCCCGCTGGAAAAAATAGCCTATGTCACTCTACATCCCTTCAACTACCTCCACTTAAAAAATCACGTCAATTCGTCTCTCCGTTTCGCCGTGAAAGACGGACAAACAGACAGACACACTTTTTGTTATTTTATAGTATTGACAACTTTTGGTATTCCTTTATACTTATAAAACGTCATCACAGTTCATAATCAATATAATCATATATAGTTCACACAGTTATTTGAACTCGTGAAACTCTGTACCTACCAGGGACCGTAACCATGATGCTACAATCGATTGTAGAAACGCACGATTAATAATGAATTGGGATGACAGAATGAACTCACGTGATCTTTAGATTTTTTTCATGCATTTTTTATCGTTTTGATTGCGTTTCTAGAATTGATTGGCATCGATCGTGTCTAAGGCTCCAGCTATTATTAATTAACCTTTCCAGCTTAAATCGTCCCTAAAACAAACGAGCTATCTGTTATTACAGTTACAACAACGAATATGTATGAAGTCGCAAAAATAACAAATACATTGAGTATGTTAATATTATGAATGCACCAATCTAAGCGATATATTTTGTAAGGTTGGGGTTTCTTCACGCCACTGTAAAAGGGCACACAAATGTCAAACGCCCAAATACACTTACGGCCTTTTAACCCAAATTGGTAGTAGTCGTGGAACACGTGTTTATGGGAGGCGCAAGCGCAGCTGCAGTGCACGAGGGGCCGTATTATGAAATAGCCATATGCTTCGTGGTGTTACTGGTAGAATGTAATAAAATAAGAGGACAGTTTTTAAGGGAAAAGCGTTCAAAATAAATAAATGCAACCATCGTAAATCATCGCCTTTCGTTTTTCACAAAACCATTAACTTGAGGTTTTCCTGTTTCCTGTAAAAACGTCTTATTTTGACTCTTATATTTACAAAAAAAGAAAAAAGAAAGTTCTATTCTTAAGGAAAAAATTTAGCTTTATAGTTGTCGGTACTTTGAACGTGGGGAACCGTACTGCCATGTTTGTAATGACGAGGTAAAATATAAAGAATGAAAATATGCAAATCTAAAAGTTGTTAAGTAAGTACAGTTGTACTTCAAGGGGTACAAAAGGTTGTGTAACGTAATGAAAACGAAAGATTTCTCACACATCGTACACTTGGTACTTCAAATCCAGAGCCTCAGGCGATCAGGCGAGCTGCATAAAAACAAATCGTTTATCCATAAAGGTAGTAGTTGAATACATCAGCTCTAATTTTGAATGTGGAAGAAAACCATTCGAACTCTTAATTATCTCTGTGTTACTTAAGTTTACAAGGTTTCCCTTCCATGTAGTATATTCCTCAATTTATATACCTAAGCAATTATTTAAAGAGTAATCTATTATAAGTATTCTGATAAATCGCACCCGGGAGCAATAACCCATCGATCTGATAAAGATTATGGCACTAAAGCCTTCGCGGGCTTCGCTTTGAATAATTACGGTCCACATGAAGTTTAGTCGATAACGTTTTAAGTACCGTTGATTTCAATTTTATAAAAGACATTCTGGATCTGTATAGTGTTAATGAACAGGACCGTTTGTTATAAGTCTAACATGGCCAATATTAATAGTAACAATAGAAACATATTTACTGCAGATATTACTGCGTTGCAAACAGTGGGTCAAAAATGTCAAAATAAACTAGGTACATTTTATAAAATACACCTACAGTATTTTTAAGACATTTAATGTATGTAGTCTTCATTTCCCAAATCAAAATTACTTTACTTTAATACAAAGTCAATCTTGTGGGTGGACGTCCTACGCTGTGCTTGCTAGTTTGTGGTCTCCACTCGACCACTTTTCGAGCCCATCGGCCATCTGCTTTGCGTGCAATGTGGCCGGCCCATTGCCACTTCAGCTTGCTTGCGGTGCGCTATGACCGCCGGTGACCTTAATTCGTCTACGGATCTCCTCATTTCTGATTTGATCACGTAGATAAACTCTGAGCATAGCCCTCTCATAGCTCGTTGAGCGACTTTGAGCTTTAGATGGACTGACGACCTTACGAGTAGGTATGAAGGTTACCGGAAGACTGGATGCAGGTAGCTTTCAACCGATGCCTGTGGAGGTCCAGGGGGAGGTCTATGTTCAGCAGTGGAAGTCTTATGCCGGAGATGATGATGATGAATACAAAGTCAAACCTTAAGCTGCTATTTTTCCTACATAGCATCGCACGGAAACACGGAACATACCTGTAACAAATAAAAGTAAGTTTATTACATCATCAATAAATCACCGCCGTTTTATAAACATAGTATTGTTGAATACGCAGAAACAATATTTGTTTCATACTACACAACATGTTACTTTAGTTCAGAGGCTAAGAATTATGAGTGCCCCAGAAATGGTGCTTGAAATTGTAAACAATCCAACTCTTTCAGCAAAATGAAAATACGCATAAGAACCAAAAAAGCAAAATTAAATGGTGCTGAGTCAGTAGTGAGACTTAACGTAGGTACGAAGTAATGAAACCCAGAAACATTCGAATTCGCAAATTCGAACAATAAGCTTAAACAAAAAAGCATTCAACGTGTCGAACAAGAGTTATTTATTGAGAACAGAAGATTATATTGTTTCAGTTTCATGTTAACAGAAGCCCTTAAGTTTCAAAACATGGCTATTGAATAATATTGTATAGAAGCATTTCCATTGTGTGTTCAAAACGAAATTATTATAAATTCTACGGTTTGCAAATTTTGTAAAGCACTTGAAACAACAATGTGTGCTTAGTGTAATTATAATTATATAGGTACACAATGGTCAATTCTGAGAATATCGCAATGTAAGAAGATCATTATTTCATTATTATATCGGATATTATGTGCGTATAGATTGATGATAGTGATGTATCCCAATGACAGGTTGGTTGGCAACTATGATCTAAACAGTGATATTATACAACCTGCAATTAGGTGTTTTGCGGTTGGCGTCATCGGGAAATTGCTTAATGGGATTACATCGTGAGACGGGAATGTAGAAATAAAGTAGGGCGACTAGATATATGCTGTGGAGCTGAAAACTAATACGTATTGCTGTTTATAAAGGCCTCATTTACAAAAATTGCAGATTGTATTTGAAATTAGTAGCAAAACAAAAAGCAAAGTGATACCAACAATACGTTTGAGGTGATTTACTTACATCATAAGTAAATAATAGAAGGATAGACCAAATAGATACAGTTCAATCGAAACTCAAAAAAAACAACGAAAATGATTTCCACACCAGAGAAACTTGGGTACGCAATGGCGTAATCGTTAAAGTTCGAGAACAAAAAGTAATCTGAGCGCAAAATTTGACTGACAGGCCTAACAATGAAGTTAATCATTATAATTACTTAGTACGTAATACCGGAGGCCTTGGTCCACCCGCAATAAGATATTAAACTTCCTAGTGTAATTTACCAATTGCTCGGTTAAAAATGATACCACGTCCAAAATACAAGATTAACATGTTACAAAAGGAAGTTATCTACATTATTCCTCATAAGTCATAAGCTCATAAATAATAAACCGCAAGTCTAAATTCAGATTGTACGAAAAGTAAATAGATGTTTTAATGACGTATAAGGACTACATACTCATATATCTGAAATATATGATACACATTTTTAAACACTATCAACTAGATATAGATAGTAAACTTATATTGGTCAATTTAAAAAGCAACATGTCTTTAAACGTCCAACAACAAATTAATTATTAATTTTAATTAAGGAAAAATTTGACCCACTGACTGCCGAGCCGAAGACCAGGCTCTTCCTACATTCTTCTTACACTTAATCAGATAGCACATTAAGTATGTTTACATGCTCTTATACTCATACTCATAACTAAATATACAATCAAGTCTCACCTTTTTGCTGTGTAAGTTTAGGTTAAAACTTTTCGTGGTATGTCGTCTTGTCGTTGAATTAATTTGTTATAGCTAAACACATAAAAACTAAATAACATACTACAGAGGACTAGACAACTAGGTGCGATGTTATATTAATAAATGAGTACTTTAATAGCTATATCAACCTTGACTTAATTTCTCACTTATGATGACTGATATTATGACGAATGCCTGTTATTTATAGAATAGAAATCGATATTATACTACAAGGTCGAGTAATAACGATTCGGTGAGTTTATTTCAAAATTTGGATTGGTACAACAGACCTGATCAAGTTCAAGGCATATTATTAGGGCCCATATAAAAAAAATAAGTATGGATCCATCAATGCATATTGTGAAACTCGAATATTTACGCTAATCCATCAATGGATTTTATTTAACACTTGTTATACTCAGACCTATCATTGTAGTTTTGTTTTGTCATGAGGATGTACTGAGTATCCGCGAAGAAATGTAATGGTGTATTTTAACTCCCCAACCCGCTTTTGGCCGTGGAACGTTATATAGGCTAATGATGTGTGTATAAAATAATGATAATGAGTGTTTATAACCGTTTATATGTCAATACATTACAACCTATTTATTAAAAAAATCACATGACTCAACTGATGGATTTTATTCGATATCAAAGTTTCCTAAAATCCATCTTAGGATGGCTGGTTGTAAATAGTTTAAATGAATCCTTTGATGGATTTTAGAAAACTTTAGTTCAACGTAATCTGTTTGGATCCTAGTACTCAATAAAGTCTATTGACAGATTTGAACGCACAAAAGGTCCACCTGGATCCGTAACGGATCCTACCAAACGGATTTTAGTGGACGGAGGGCACTACACTTACGTACACTCAATATGCATACACACAAATAAATGCTCTGGCTAGGTTTCAAACTTGGGATCTCCAGCTTTCCAGGCAATGTCACTATCGATTTGATTTGGCTCGTGCATTTAAAACCAAATCTCATGAATTCGATTATATTCATATGAAGTCTGTTAAAAATAGATTTATGAATGATTATAAATATACTTGTTACGACACTTTAATATAAAAGGTTTTCTAGTATCGAAAGTTATCGGTGTGTAACTTCTGATTAGCATAACAAATGAGGATCGACATCCAAACTCGTTTAATGGAGACATTGACATTCAATACTTCCTTATTTACATATCACAACATAAGAAAATTACATCGATAGTTACTTAATAGCCTAAATAGGAAGTATGTACTAGTACATTATCGTATTCGTTTTCCTACCTAAAAGTAAAAGTACGAAAATATTTAGTAGGCAATGTTTATATAAACAGCGATTTGTAACATAAATCAGATGAAATACGAGTGCAAAGTGGATAGAAAAATAAAATAGGATACTTGTGTTAAAATGAGACCACCGATAGCAACAGATATGATACCATATGAAAACATTGTAGTGAGCTATTGTAATCTCGTACATAAACTGGCAGTGTGGTATGTCCCGCAGGTATTTTATTTTAAGAACATTACACTTCGATAACAAACATAATAATTATGACCAGGAAGGTGACTAAGAATTCATCCTGAAATTTATTAAGTAACATAATTGGCCATTATGTACGAACACGCATGCGCGGAAACGAAATTCCACCGTTCGTTTACAACTCAAGCGTCTGACACTAATTCACCTGATCTCGCCATTCTAGCCCATTCCCGAGATTTAGTGGTTTCCTACTGTACAGAGTGGGCAGCCGTGCTCTTAAATCATGAAGCCACTTACGGTGCAGAAGACAAATTGAGCCATTTTGTCTAGTCTAACGTCTATCTAACATAAAAGCCAGTTTATGAAGAGCCATTCAATGTTACCTTTACAATCGCTACAGTTGAAAATTTAAAACATCATAGCTCTTTCTTGAGTGGGTGATATGAAAGAAACGACCGGTTTCCTCAAACCTGAGGGTAGGTTCAACCAATTTATTTTATGAGGGTGATTTAAGGAAACGTCGGCAAAAAGCAGTGATTGCTTTATCTATTACGGTAGATAGCTCATGTGCGCTATAGCTGCCAGTTATTTGGACTAAAGGGGGCACTTAGTCAATAGCCGGCTATCATGTGCACTTAATGATAAATTGCTAACTATTTATCTAGGTATATGTAGGTCGTCGGGTGCTCCAGGTAGTTCTCGTTATTTCCTTAAATCTTAACATTGTGCATCACTGTGACATTTTGTCTTTTAGTTATATAAGTTATCGAATTTTCAGTTAATTCGTGTTTGTTTTGATTAATTTTGAGCGTATAATATTACTATAATTTACGTCAAAAATTGCATAACATTAAATATTCTTGCCTACAGGAAGTATAAGTTTATAAAATAAACTTTTCGGCTCAACAATGTTTTCTTATTTATAAATGAATACCATTTATTCTGGCGTTTCGTGCTTTGTAATTTGTTCTTGTTCATTTAGTAGTAACAAAAAACAACCTTGTAAATTCGGTAGGTCGGGTTACGATCGCACAACCTTGCTCGATGTTAGGCTATAAAGTATTTATCACTGAACAAAGGAAAACTGTTGCAGTTGCTAATCGAGGAAGTGTTGCTCCAATGATGAATTATCCAGAAGTTGCTTCGACGATTTCATTAACGACGAGTAATAGGTAGACATAACTTTTGTTACAACGTAATCCATTTTATTAGAAACATAGTTAATTGGAATAAATTTATAATATGCATACTGGTACTGTGTCGCAGTTTTTATAAACTTTTATATTAATTAACAAGTAGCAAAATGTCTAAGCTAATGGTTCTTGAGGAATGAGATCACTCTGTGACTCACTTAACTATTATTAATTTAGTAACTTCCCCGCTCTGTACTTAGTAGTTTTTATCTGGTTGTATAATTAAATGCCATTGACCTATTTACGAGTATGAGGTTTTTGTAATTTCTAAAGAAACTGGTCAAATGCTTGTCGGACCACGCATGAATGAGGCTTCCGTAGTTGTATTGGTATTATAGCTACCTATTTTAGTAGAAAATCAATGTTACGTTTCTGACATTTTGGCTATGGATCCAAGAAGAAGCGAGATGTGAGATAATCATAATAATGTCTTACCCTAATTCAAAAGTTATACTTTATATTTAGCACTAAATTGACATGTTTAACTAAATGTTGACGACCCCTTTGCAGAGAAATTTCTCGTAATCATGTTTTACTGAACACACAAAATCACTAAACACATTGATTAATACAAAATTTAAGTAACAAAATGAAAATTCTTAATCCGAGACATGCGTTAGAAACAGATTTAGTACGAGAATACAGCAGAATTAGGGCGATGGAGAAGTTGAGATTATATTTACGGAACTTACATAAACAGGTAACTTTATCAATAATCGGAGATAGGCTGACCGTAATTCAATCGGAGCAGGTAATTTATCGACAAATAGCGGCCAGTTTGTACGACATGGTTTAAGTGGTAAGGATAATTTTCAATGCACGAAGTGAGCAGGTTTGCTGGCAAATTATCTGAAAGGGAATATGATAAATACGAGTAGTTTTCAATGGCTCATTCTTTTGAAACTTAAATGTGACATTATCTATGAAAAGGGACCTTATTGTCGATGGCGCTTACGCCGTTGTTTACGGTGCCGCAATACAAACACAACGCGGTTCGACGTAAGCGCCATCGACAATAAGGTCCCTTTTGCTAGATAACGTCACAAATGCTGAAATGGTTCAATTAATCTGTGTACATAAAAGAGATAGATACTACACAACGTATTTTTGGAAAAATCTTTTTAACTTGGTTATTGAAAGGCAAATTCTTAGATTAGTTATGTACGACAGAATATAGTCATCACCCACCATTTCAAACATAAGTCCCCTGCTGGTGCCGGCTGAGAGTATCACCACCCCGTCTCCTGTCGTTGGTGTGGTAGGAGGCAATAAAGGAGGAATCCGACGACGAATGGCCAGCAGCGTCCGTCAAACCGAACCAAAAGCTACTGCGGTTACCAACCCGCCTGCCAAGCGTGGCGACTATGGCTACTTAAAATATGGTACACGTCATGTGTGGAATATATTTTTGTATATATTTCATTTCTAATATAAAATGCATGGAAATGGGAACAGAAACAAGCAAGTTCAGACGAATTAACCCACATAGTCACTCGCGGTCGAATTGGCGGCGTTGCTTGGCAAGTATGAATGGGACGATATAACGGATTGTTGTGGTTTCATTATATTGACATAGAAAATCCAGCTGTAATCGATACTGGTTGGTGGTAGAGACTTTCAGAAGATCTACCGCAAAAATCGAAATTCCAAAATTTTCATCCCCAACTCTATCGCTCTCGCATATATTATGACCGATAGAGAGGCAATTAGACCTTACGTATAACACAAAGTTGACATATAGTTTGTTGAATAAATTGATAACATATATTAAGCAAGTACAGTAAAAAGTAAGAACAAATCAAAATTATTTTTTATGAAATATTTTGATTTGCTTTGATTTTTAAGTAGTAATACTACTATATACATTAAAAGTAGAAAGAAGATAGAAGCAGCCGCGATAGCTGGAGATGCGGGTTCGAATCCCGTCTCGAACGCCTGAGGTCCTCGTCGCTTTTTCTTAAGTATATGTCATCTATTTCTACTTTTAAGTACAGTTAAGACAACTAAATAAAGATGTCATGTCGAATTAGTGAAGGTATGGCATTTAACTTAATGATTTGGGTCTCTTTAAATTTCGCCATATCAATTACGATAACTAACAATTTATCAATTAAAAACCTAACACTGTTTCTAATCTAGATCTATTAGAGACTAATTTAACAGTGTAAGTAATATCACGAGTCACGAGATTGCCTTCTATCGCTCGTAACAACTTAACTTAAGAGTTTAATGTGTCAACCTGCATTATGTCAACTATGTGTGACAGTACTGAATCGTATCTTGGCGAATTTATAGGCCAGTGGAACTCCAATCAAAAACAATTTGTACTAACTAAGGTTGAGTAGTATCATCAATTGTCGGAGAACCATTACTCATGATATAATAGCGCATTCGCATTTGCAAGATTTGATGTCATCAAAGCATGATTCATCATCATTATTTTAGGCGAAAGACGACACGAAATAGTAACTCCTCCAAGGATCTCCAAGACGACCGGTCCTGCACTGATAGTTCCCATGACGACGTTTTGATTTGACCATGAAAATCAAAAACTTTAATTCAAATAAATATATAATTAATTGACGCTTACTGTGTTACTTGTTTCGCAAGAAATCCGCTAGATCGAGTTTATCTGCCAAAAACAGAAATATCAGCTCCGGTAAGGAGTTAGTTTCTATAGATGAGCATGACTGCTTTTTTAAGACATATTAGGTGTCGCAAGCTTTCCATACGTCAGGTGGCGCAGAGGTACCTATATATTCACTTATAGAAATAAAGCCAGACCAGAAATATGTATATGAGCACGCGCCATTTTGCGGAACATCATTGGAACTTGGACTGGCAATCATTTGAATGATAGGTTAGGTTAGGTTAGTTGTCAGTAACATTGGTACGGTTTACTTGAAAATATAAAAAAGTGCCATAAAATGCACGAAACTATTCGTAGTTAAAACTGAAACATAAATAAAACATAGAAATAAACTGCTGGATAAAAAACGCTCGGAAAATGAGACTATTTCGCTACGAAACATCTCGAAATTACCATCAGTGCTGACAGGTAAACAGATCAAGATATTGCAATACCATAGAGAATAACATCTCCCTCTCTCCTTCTTGACTATATCGAACGGGTGTCATATAAATAATATAAATGAAAATAATAACGCCATCTTGAGTATCTTGACAATCAACATTTATATTCCTGATCAGACTTTACCAAAATGTTACATCAAAATACAACTGGAAGTAAATTTTGCTCATTCTGACCTTGTTTTGATTTGGGCTGAGGTTTTTACAGATGCAATTTTGCATATAAAAAGCAGATAGTGCACAGACGACCAATAAGTGTTTAGCATTCCTACCTAACCTAGCGAGTTATATCACAAACTGGAAATAATAAATAGTTGTTAAAATTTTTAAGGTAAGGACCTTTAGATTTTCAACATTCTCGGGCAACTCCGACAACACTCACTGTCCAGTTTTTTTATTTTCAAAAAAATATATGCAAAATGGGCTATCAAACATTTCTAATGTCTGTTATTGTGTTACCTATTATATGTGTTGTTATGTTATGTTCCTTATTATGTAGATACATGTTCAACTACTTTATCTAATAGCCGTGAAGGGTGTCGGCCGATTCCCTTTGAAAGCCTCTGATAAACCGACGCATTCGTGATAATTCATTGATTGACGGTCAATAAACCTCGGTTCATGAGACCCACCACGCGTTGATGTGTTAAGGCTAAGTGCTAGTTACAAACAAACATTAGATAAGCAAAGGAATTGGAAATAATTGATTTTAATTATTTTTATGTTCAGTCGCTGATTACGACCATGTGGCCACTTGGTTTGTCCCGCTGTGCTGTTTTCCTGCACGGAATCGCAATTCGATTTTGTCCGAGTGATCGGTCTGCCTGGCTTTATTCCTGTTAGATTGACTAATCGGACTAAGCGGATCCATGCAGTCTTGACCTTAGCGAAGCTAACACAAGTGACTACAATATTAAAGCAAATTAGGTCATTTACACGTTTTAATCATATTATCCCATTACTTATCTAATTACTAACCGCTACTGCCAAATTCTTTTTAATTAAAAGTGAGACGTTAACCCGTAAAGTAATTTATACGCTCCAGTTTGCTGAAACACTAACCGCCGAGCCAGATCTAGAAACTCGTCGAAAAGAAAAGCGGAATGAAAGTATTTGAAATGCTCAGACTCACGATTATGTCTTAGTAGCGAGTAGAAACCCATTTCAATTCAAAAATGTGAATGAATCCAGGCTGACGAATCTAAATTAATAGTTATCGGTGTTGAAGCAATAAAGGAAATTAAGTATTGATCAATTACCTTATTATTAATTTATTTTATACATACAACTCATGAATACTTCATTTTCCCCGTTCAGATTCAAAATACACTGTTTTCAGACAGAAGTGTACGTAATTACAATTAGCGCAAATTATAGAAAAGTTAAACTAAGTCAAATATACGACGACAATTAAACATGAAAGCTGTATGGAAAATATTTTTGCCTTTTTTACATCGTCATATTGCTTATAGTTTATGAAACGAGGATGAATACGATATTTATAGAATTTTAATGCTTAATTATCGTCACAAAACTGACATATGTAAGTTATCTGTCCTACAAGTCACGCTAGTAGTTGGGTACGCTTTTTTTGGCTCCCTTATTTGCCTCTGCTATAGGTACTTAATCAAGATAGATCCAGAGATTGGCAATAATGAATAATTTATTTAAACTTATTTTTTAAACATTTTTTTTAAATATATTTAGTATTTACCACTAACACAAACGTAAAAAATTAAAAAAAGTAGCTGAGTGATTATCAGAAAATAACTTCCATTTAATATCTCTGTGGATCTCTCTCCTAATCCATCATAGCAGACACCTACATTGTGATACTATACTCCACATTAACACTTTCACGTCGCTGTGTCGAATCACATACAAAAACTTCTACAACCTCGTATGCAACAAATGTGGCCGCCTCAAAGTAAAGCTTTTTAAATGCACTAAAGCCGAAATTAAAACTTAATAATTAATAGTTCCTACCATGGTGAAAGTTATATTCCTTTATGTAGTCATGTACTGTACTGGGCTATTGATTGTATAGTAAATATTGGCACCGATTAGTCATATCATTTATTTTCGAGGGTCAATTTTAATGAAAATATGAAATCAGAGATGGTATGAGTGTTTTGTAGTCAATGCACCAAGTGATATATTGATGTATTGTAGCAACAAAGAGGTCGCAAGGTCGAGGCGATGAAAGAAATTTATACCTATTGACAAAATGATTGCATCGTTAAGTTTCTATCGATTGATAAACGGCGTTTGAAAGTTAATTTAATGGCGAGGATGGTCTACTCGTATACCTTTAGTGTTTTAACTATCCATGGAACTTTCAAGTCCATCAAGGCGTCACATACCTGGTGTTACTGCAACGGTGCAGATTTCTATAGACATTCAATTTAAAAATGTCTAGTTTACCTAAGATTCTAAAAAGTTTTTTACAATCGCGATATCGTCAAAAAAATGATAATAAGCCAGTTACTAGAAACGAAAATATTAGGCGTAAGATCTCACTTACAGTGTCGGGTTCAACCAACTCCGATACGAGTATACCAACCATTCCTTCCTAACACCTATAATTACGGAGCCAACTCGTTAGAATTACCCTAGAGCTAAATTCGCGGAACGAAACAGATTCGTCAATCATTTACAGACAAATAGCTAACAGCTTATCCATGAATCTCCAAGGGTCCATAATGTTAACAGTAACGGGAGAAAGTCTAACTTACGAGGGCAGGGCTAAATTTACAACAAGTCCGAAGCGGAAAAGGATAGTGGCTCTTAAGACATCGATTGGTCATTCTGGTAAACGGGTAGCTATAATTCCCAAAGGGAACGTTATAAGTAAATAGGAACCCAAAGGAAAATGTAAGGCCTGAAATATGCCTTGTCATATTTGTAAACACTATTAGTTTTTTGCTTATTATTAACTTTCTTTTAAACAGTATTTTTATATATGCATTTATACGAATAATAACTGCGGCGAGTATGCAGGCGTATAATGACAAGACACAGAACAAACAAAACAACCTAATATAATTATATCCAGGAACAGATGTGATGATAAAGATTTAAAGGCTAGCATGCCCAGTCAATTTACAGCTCTAAGCGACAATATAACAATCGATTACTATTGCCCGGTCGATAAATTCTCACCAGCGGTGATATTAGAAGTTTCGAATTCACGCTCGATTCGATTTATGTATCACGTTTCCGGAAACTATTACCCACGGTGGTCTTCAGCTGTGACAGAGAAATTATCGAGACTGCTTCTAAACTGCAGTGCGTCGCTTAATGGGTCCGTGACCGGTTACCTTCCGCGAAGAATGGGAAGCCAAAGGTTCAGGCGCGTCTCGCTAAATCATGATGGGAAGTCAATTAACTATTTGCATAACGGTAGGAAATACTTCAGAAAGTTTCCTTTTTTTTTAACAACCTAATTGATCGTAATTCATATGACTTTTACATATTATTCCAATAAAAACGAGAACCTATGTATATACATTTAAATATTATCACTGATGATTAGAGTACAGCATTGTACTCTTGGTTCAGAAGAAGAAAGATCTCCAGAAGGAGAGCGTCAGTCAATTATATACTGGGTGCTATAAAAAACGTGATACAAGATTATCAAACCGGAATCTGTTCATGATTTTGAACACCTTTTTCTTTTACTAAACATTTTTACTTGACCCCAGTCAAGTTTGTAAAATAAATAAAAATTGAGCTGTCTCATAGAAAAGGTCAAGTGTAGTTGACGAAAATGTACGAGAGTTGTCTTTTTTTTTTCATTTTACAAAATTGACCCCATAGTAAAAATTGTTCCAAATCATGACCAGATGCCGGCTTGATAGTCTTGTATTACGTATTTAATAACATCAAATAAATATAACAATTAACGTACTGTAATAAATTACGGTATACCGTTCTGCGATCCAATTTTCATTGAAACATGTGCCGTAAGAATTATCGCTCCGAAGTCTGAAGTGTGAACCTTGAATTACATGAAATTAGCGTCAATCGGCACTATGCAACGGTACAAATGGAGGTCGCAGGCCTAAACAGGCATGCAGTACAGTACCATTAGTTATGCACCGCCACTTATCGGATAGGTACCAAATGCAACAACGAATCATCATCATCAGCCTATGGGCGTCTACTGCTGGACATATACCTCCCCGATAGCGACCCACAGTGACCGGGTTTGTGCCACCCGCATCTAGTGGATTGACGCGATCTTTACTATGCCGTCGGTCCACCTTGTGGGAGGTCTGTCCACGCTGCGGCTTCCGGTTCGTGACCGTTCCGACTCGAGAACCTTTATGCCCCAACGGCCCTCAGTACTACTACGTGCAATGTGTCTCGCCCACTGACTCTTGTCTTGGTTACTTTGAGCCCTTTTATGAGGCCCGTAGTAAGCGACCACGTTTCAGTACCATGTATCATTACTGGCAATAGGTACACACTGGTCAAAGACTTTCGACTTGAGACACTGCGGACTATTGAAAGAAAAGATGTGTCGGACAATACAACTACACGAATACAACTTAGGATTTAACTTAAGTCAAATTTTGTAACTGTATATGTCTTAAAACTAAGAACAAATCAAATTATTTTTTATGAAATGTTTTTTGATTTGCTTTGATTTTTAAGTAGTAATACTACTATATAAATTAAAAGTTGAAATAGATAACATATACTTAAGAAAAAACGACGAGGACCTCCGATGTTCGAGACGGGATCGTTCGTTCGGGACATCTCGAACACCGGAGGTCCTCGTCGTTTTTTCTTAAGTATATGTTATCTATTTCAACTTTTAATGTATATGTCTTATTTATAGAACTCATTCCACTTCTTTCTGTTAGACGAGGTCTTGTATAATATAAAATTGAAAAATGTACTTCCAAATAGGTAACGGCTGGCTAGATCTATGTTTGTCAACAATGGGGTCTCCAACGCAAAGGAAATAGTTTATCTGCATCTGTCATTACAACAGCGACTTGGATATACAAATTAAATTGTGATTCTATCTCTTGTTATGTTATAAGATTGTGAGAATAAGTTATCTAAACTCAATTTCAGATAGGCTGGAAGGATCGTTTCATTTTATTCATCTGTCACGCGGTGCCTAGTTATCGGCATTCGTGTAATGAGATTATCTAAACTACGAACAATAATAACATAAACTTAACGATCCGATTATTCAAGTATAGGTGGTTGATGTCACACTGCTGTCCCGTAATAGAAGGGCGCGGCAGAGTTAGTAGGGACTCTTTTTTTCAGTCTCATATTGCTTTAAAAGTACTGCGTTTGAGACATATTTTTCCGTTTAGATTTTTAATTTTTAGGCGGCATGGTGTATATCCTGCTATTGTTCTTTTATATCTTAAGTTTTGTTATTTACAGGCTGGCCCATTTAGATCGGTCAGTATTTGAAAGTCGGAAACTATAAAACATACGAAGATAGAATAGAAGTAACTACCTAGGACATAGATTTCAATGAGAAGTAAAACTTCATTCATACATTAAAAACCTGAAATAAGTTGGGGAATCGAACCGGGACGTTATTAAAAACCGGCCAAGTGCGAGTCGGACTCGCGCACCGAGGGTTCCGTACAAACCTGCAAGGTTTACAAAGTTCGTTCATTACGACAATATATTTTGTAATGTAACTAAAAATTTAAGGTTTTCGGAATTTTTCCTTTATGTGTGCTATAAAACGTTGCTTCATGCCAAATTTCAAGATTCTAGGTCGACTGGAAGTACCCTTTAGGTTTTGATTCCCTTGCGAGTACTTGCGAGTTTCAAAATATGCAGCTTAAATTGCTGTTTCTTTTGATTGCGTTGACATAGAAGTTTGATTTTGCTACAGCTTAAAGGTATTATAGACCTGAGTATTTGGTATGAATTTCAATTTAATACCTCTACGCGTTTATGAGGAAATGGGTAGTAAGTTTAAAATTATTAAAAAAAAATATATTATGTGATGTAACTAAAAATTTATGGTTTTTGTAATTTTCCCTTTATCTATGCTATAAGACGTTGCTTCGTACCAAATTTCAAGATTCTGAGTTCACGGGAAGCACCCTGTAGGTTTTGATTCCCTTGCAAGTGTCGAAAATTTGCGGCATAAACGGCTGTATCTTTTGATTGCGTTGGCTTAGAAGTTTGATTTTTTCACAGCTTCAAGGGACAGTAGACCTGAGTAATTTATATAAATTTCAGCTTCATACCTCCACGCGTTCCTGAGAAAAAGGGTCTTGACAGACGGACGGACGGACGGACGGACAGACGGACAACAAAGTGATCCTATAAGGGTTCCGTTTTTTCCTTTTGAGGTACGGAACCCTAAAAATACAATTGACATTATTTCTATGTAGATATCAACTGTGTACGTCTTAAGCAGTCAATTTTACTATGAAAATTTCTAAAATGATTAAAATGCATTATTCTTTAATTGGTTTTAGTAAGTGTTCTAAATAACCACCGCCTTTTTCAATACAATATTCAACTCGTTCAGGTTAGGAATCTTTCGATTGCATTTTGTATTTTCGTGTGGTGAATTTACGTTGAAATTAAAATTGATTAAAATCGATGTCACGGTTCCTAAGAACAGATCTTCGTATGTTTTATAGTTTCATTTACGAAAGTCCATGTCATTATCAATACGCTTTCCGCTGCTAAATAAACGGGGCTATATTAGTATTTATAGTGCCAACAGGTTAGACTTATCTACTTACTTGCGTATGTATAGTATACCTACATACCTATACATTATTATCGCAAACATAAATATGCAAACGTATTTAACAAATCACGACCATACTACAACTCGTCAACTGTTTCGCGTCTTTGAAACATCGTCAGGAAATATTGTCCGTCTAACGTGACCACAAATTGGCTAGCCTGTTAATAATAATATTTTTACACATCGTTTACATCTACGATAAGTGGCGTCTTTAGTCTTTAGGGATGTTATTCTCGGGCGCAAGAAAGCACTCGCCTCAAGCATGTAATTATAGAAATGTAGCTTCAAGATACGTGATAACTATGAGCAAGATGTCAGAATTATGCTCGCCAGTATTTGTAAAGCGATGACAACATGGGCCCAGGCACGACATGCGCGTGCGCACAGGGGCCTCGTAATAAGCGCCGCGCCGTCTGCAGTCACGGAACCTTCGTTACTAACCACCGGAACTGCGCTCTTGTTAATACTAAATCACGTAGGACATGTAAAAAGGAAAATTCGTGCGTCTTTCACTCTGTTCAAGAATTAGCTCTGGAAACCGAAGCAGTTGGGTACCGTAACCGACGCTCGAGTGGTCTTTAAATTACGGTGCGCTTTATTGACAATATGTTATAGGATAGCAAGTTACCTTTTATGATATAAATACCCAACTTAGCTTGTATTGAAATGAGTTTACATCGTATAGGCGAAATGATGCACTTTTGCATTATATCTATTTATTCTTTAATAAACACTTCTCTCTAGCTTGCAAGTACTGATCAATAGAATTAAATTAAGGAACAACGAATGTACGGGATCTTAACTACCAGTGGCAGCGGGTCAATATTTTTCTAAGGCAAGACGGAGTTATATGGCTTTGCTTTTTCTTCATAAGCCCAATGAAAGCTTTTGAACTGCGGAAATGTTAGTAAAGCCGGCGGGAATCGGCTTGTATGGACCCGCCGCTGCTGTTAACTACACAAGGTCATGATTGTTTTACCTACTGTTGCAAAATATTTTGAAAAGGCAATATCTCCCAAGAATCACTAATCAATCCAAGGTCCTCTTAGTTTACGGTGCTTTGACACGTTAATAGGTTTATTAGCGAATGTCACAACGAGCTGTCAATTAGCGTCAAACTAGACACGCGGTTAACATTCGTATTATGCATTGGTTGGAGTCATACACCTGTGCGCAGCGACCTTGCTTACTTAGGAGCTCATTAAAGATAATAATCACTTTTGGCTTATGAACTCGCTTGATTAAAATGCAAATGAGTTTGAGCACAGTTTAATGAACAGTTAAATGTGAAACGATTATGAAAGAAATCCTGATATTGTGCTTAAAATCGATGGGCCTAGAAAAACAACACGCCGACAAATGTTGCTTAATCTATTATGTTAAGCATGTCAGGTCGAGTTATATTACTTATATTACGTGAAAATATATTAAGTGCCCAACCCATACACCAGACAAATCTAACAATACCTAACCCAAATATAAAAAAAGACCACTGTTGAAACTGGATTTAATGAAATTCAATATTTATGTAAACAGAGGTAAACCCTCCCACGCAATAGACCCGTTCTATTTTTAGTAGTAGTAGTATGTGTACAACTCTAAAGTCTGAAATGTTATAGAAACAAGATTATATTATTACTTAAACTGTTTGAATAAACAATTTGTCTTGAACACCTCAGTAGTATCTTCATATATAAAATCTATTAAAATCCACTGCATTGGAAAGCTTAATGTGCTTAAAAGGAAACGTTTCCTTCGTCTTAACGGTTTCCTGCAAGTAGGACGATTCTGAGTAAGTTCTCTATGAAGACTGTTTAACTAAGCAACAAACGGAACTGCTAGGCTACTGCTTGTTATCGTACAATGGAAACGCGTTGTTTGTTCACTGTCGTAAACCTAAATCCGTAAATAGTGTAGTTCATACAACTGCATTTCGAATGCTAAAGAAATAATAATTTGTGACTCTAAAAACATTGCAAGAGCAATGTATTGTTAAACTTAATTTTATTGATTCAAAAGTGTGTTTTCTTTATTGATCCCAAAGTGAAAATAATAAACAACTGATTTCATATTTTCTAACAGCGTCAAATTGAATATTTTATCTTGACATTAATTGTTTCATAAAAATAAGCATAATAATCTATGAAACTTAAACCTATGTAATCTATTAAACAATCTCGGAAAAATTGTATTAGATGGCAAATATGACCTATTAAATATGCAATCTCTGAAAGTTAGACACAAAAAAAAAAAAAAAAATCTCGTCATATGGACCGTAACCGCCGCGTCGGATTCATTACACGGATTTTAATGGCGCAGAGGCATACGGGCTGTGGGTGCGACCACCCTTAGAATGTACGCTCACCGTGCGCCCGGGTACCCGACGACGGACATAATTATAACACCGTGATACGCGGTCGCTGTTAATATTATAAAAGATATATAAATACAATATTGAAATGACAATGAATAAATAAAAGGTGAACGCTTATTAGTAGTTATGTTTTTGTAAGTAATCCTTTTTTCCTATAAAAAAACAAATGATTTTAAAATTTTAACACCATGCATTGTTAACCTGTTAGTTATATTACAAAAAGTTACGTAATTAAGTTCTTGTGTTGCTTTCATTTAAACACATATTGGGTACACAAATTATTAACTGACGGTAGGTATATTATTCTAAAAAACTTTAACACCCTAACAAATGTACTTAAAACTTCACTCATAATTCTAAATCGAGTTATTCCATTGTTTTGGTGTATATATATCTAGTTATCTATCTTTAAATGCTTACGTCTCCCGGCGTCCCCTAATTCATTATACCTACCAACTACTCTGTGTATATTCAATCATCGCGAGACAATCCCGTCGAAACATCCGCCCCTCCTACCGTAGCTAATGAAGATGAAACCTGCACAACTAATTTTGTGTCTATTTTAGGGTTCCATCTCGGGCAAGAAAACTAACATGTAGTAGGAAGATATATATTTTAAATTAGTATGAGGCAATACTTAATGTTTTGTTAGAAGAGTAAGCTAACAAACGTAATTTAGTTAAGTAAAACACTTACTCACATCATACAATTATCAGAACAGAAACCTTTTCACTAGCAAATCTGTTATCTATCACGGAATTTGATTTCTTCAATAAATATCGAAAATATTCCCATAAAGATAGCATTGCTATCTTAAAAGGATCAACTCAAAATGTTAACCGATGATATAACATCAGATCGAGAAAGTGTAATGGCATCATAATAAAAGCCATTAAGATTAAGTAATTAAATACGTAAACAAATAATTTTAGGTTATGAAATGATGGAACCGGTTGCATTAAGGTCGAATTTGATTCACACCGACTGAATTAAGAATTACGGAAATCAAACTAAAGTGTGATGACTGAGTGACGTAATAAAGGTTGAAAACTTTAAATGAGCTATAATTTTTACCAACCTCAACACATTTCTAAAACTAAATAGACCAGCAGTTAAAATAATTGAAGGCAATATTTACTGTAGCAAAGATAAATATGATGATGGTGATAAAGTGAGCGCTGATGTGGAAAGACACTGGAGTAAAAAGGTTAATAGAGATATCAGTTGCTAGTATAAATGAGTCATTTCTCTAAAAGCGCATTAGCAACATGCAATTCCATCGAATGATACTGAAGTTAGCCTTGTAATCGAGACGTCAAATGAATAGCCAAATGCCATGTAATCCGACGGAGCTTGTGCCTACAAATTACTGGTAGCTTTATTATACGTTGGGAAAGGGGCACCGAAGGCCATCTGCGGAACGACAGGATCCCAGTAATGGCCGTGAACAGATGTACAAACGCTTTGTTGTTCAAGCTGTTCCGATCAGAGTAAACATTGATGACCTCCCACGTCAAGGGGAAAGTAAAATTTAAAATCAATTAAGTATTCGATTTAATTTTGAGCCAAGATGACTCATAATTGAATAACATGTTTTTGACCAGTTGTAAGATTGGCATGTAAATCAATGGCAGTTAAGAAAATTATCCATTGATAGTGAAAGCAGGGACGTTAAATCGATTGTCTCGATTAATGAGCTCAAGAGTTAATCGATCAGGAGCAATCAAGAAAGACTAGGTAATCTAGAGCAGCTCGGTGAAACGTAGCGCGCCAGCCTTCAATATTAAATTGGTCAATTTCTATTTTTAAACGAATTTTTATGGTGTTTAGAACTGAACCACTTTTGTTTTGTTCTTAAAATAGAAACAATGCTTTCGTTTACCTGCAATAATTGAAACCGTAACAGTGGCGGCGCATCATTTTTTAATAGGCAACACAGAGTCAATATGGCTCTCCCTTTTCTTCAAAAGCCTAAACAAAACAAAAAAGGCAAGGCAGTCAAATGTTGAACTGCAGACATTTTTGCCGGCTTGTATAGACACGCCGCCGCTGTAAAATAAACATTCCGAATGTGTTTGGCAATGTAAAACGTCCTTTTCCACTAAGGTCAAAATACATGTCTTTTATAAAGTAAATCGAAACAAAATAGTTTCTTTTCTAAATCATAACTGCATTATGTGTAAATCTTTAACTGCCTCGAAATAAAGCTTATAATCGTATAATCAGTAACGAAGTCTGTATGCAGTCGGTGGCAATAGTGGCAGCTGAGTAAACGTACACCAAGGTAAACTGTCGGTGCAAGAAGGTTTTCTGTAATCTCTTATTGATCGTAATTTAATTCATTGTTTCAAAGTATTATATCACTAACATACTGTTATTTTTAATCATCAAAATCTGCTTATTTCCTTTTGACTTAATGGTCTCGTCTTACATTCACACTTTTTACTTAATCCTTCTGATACATTTCGCTTTACAATCTAACACTAACCTTATAAGCAATTAGAAATATCACGAGTATGTTAGCTTTGACAGACATTTATGTATTACGTCATAAGAACTTACGAGATGCTACTCGTTTAAAATAGTGCGTATACGCAACTGTTGCATGAATATTGCGACATCAAAATGCATCTAGTGATTATCCCAATGAGTCAGCGACATACTATCACTACCAATACATAACATGGCGTACGTATGCTATAGTTATATAGATATCGATCGAAGTTAAATCCCGGTATCTTTATTGTAGTGGCTGTTATCGACTGTGAACTGCCGCTTATTTGAATATGACATCAGCTGCTATCGGGTCAGGTAAACTGAGCTAACATTACAACATTGTAGGTACAGTCACCGACTTTAATTGTTGAGCCACCTACGGTTCAAGCTGATTCTTTTGTTTAATGCTTACTCTATGTAAGGTGAAACCTAAAAGGCTCAACAATCAAAGTCCCTGATGATATTATTATACGTTGCCTACTTCACAACGACTGCTTCTCAGTATTATATGACATCATTCAAATGCACTTAAACCGTGGAATATATTTTTGTTAAGTATCAACAATGTTTAAATAATACATTTGAATAAGTAAGGCTCCGCCTACTTACTTATTCAAATGTATTATTATTACGAGTAACTCAGAAGATTTAAAATTCAGAGAGTTTCAAAGGTTCTGTTAGAAAACATATGTAATAGATAGCAGACTATTTGAAAAACTCGAGTCTCTTTTACGAGATTGCGTAAGTATTAAAGTATGAAAAAATGTGTTTACAAAATTTCTGTAAAAAAAATGTGTTAAATGGTCTCTACATAAAATTTGTTTATAAAAAGTGGAGACCTTTATTAAACAGTCCAAATAAAATAAATGAAGTTTTTAAGGTGAGGATTGTGGAAACTCGAGTCTTTGCCAAAGCTATTTCAAATTACCAGGGACATATACGTAATAGTTTGTTTGGAAATCGGCTTCTATACGGATAATATATTTTTCATCACACTTGCTCGTCAATGGCGTTGTTACTTGCAAGAGTACAGATCAGTTATAGCCGATTTAGCTCACACGGGCTGTTAAGTTTAGTTTTAAAATTATACAGAACCTATACTTCACTTGGACTGAGGATGTTTCTAAACAGCCAAGGTGTATTTCATATCTTCAAAAGTTTGCTACAACCAACTTTTAATATGTATAAAACATATCTTTATATTATAATTGATACTATTTGGCAAGATGATCTATCAACTTCGAAAACAAAACGCAGTTGTTAACATTATCTGTGAAAGACATTGAACAAAATTGACATTGTTGACAATCTTTTATAGTGGATGCGGTCTGATAGGTAAAACTACACTACACTAATAACTAATATTTTACCAACGAATTTATTTTATTTCCTCACAAATGTGATGAAAAACATTGTATGTACCACGGGTGGTAAGTGTATAACAAACTTGAGTCATTAAAAGCCCTCCGACTTCGTCGTCGGGCTTCTAATAGACTCGCGTTTACTATACCTTACTTACCATCCTCGTTGCACAATGTACTATAAAAGTCTTGTTACAATATATTCACTGAAAAGAACCCCTAGTGCAGGAGATCAATGTCTCTACACACATTAATCATTCGCACCCTCGCCACTTCTATTATTGGTAACTAATGATTTGCAATAATTTAATAAATTAGTTATTTTGAAAATTTTGTTTAGAAACTTAACAGCACGTCAAAACATACATTTGTTCGATTATGCACACTTACTGCATCCCTTCTTTGTTTGCACATCTGTTGTATTTACCTGAAATCAAGACAGAATATAAATTTAAAAATATTAATACAACAACACAATAACAAAATCTTGTACATAGTTATAATTTAAAGTAGGTAAGATGTAGACAACATGTCTACAAATATCGCAAGTAAGCTACATGTTAGTCATTATTTTTTATTATGCAGAAACGTCTGCTAGCGAATATCTTCGATATTTAAATCGAAAGAAAAATAGAAAAATTTGACTCGCAGCGGGAATGTTAGTCATTTATTTAAACGAGTATTAATACCACCGATCGAACACACCTAACAGTACCAAACGCTGTAGCGTATACATAAAAATTATCAGGTTCCCGTGTAGCAATAAAAAGCGAAACAAAAACGATTTAATCATACATTCGGCAACGAGATGGATCGAATCCGCGTTATCGTTACAAGAAGTATGGGGAATGTTCTCGAAGAAAAAAGTTTTAGTCACAAAAAAAGATTAAACAAGGTTTAGTCTACTGGAATAAAGTGTGATTTAATACAATTAAAACTGTTGTGAGCCATGTTACTACTATTTAGTTACACCCTCATCGCGATCGGTGTGTCCTGACTCGGTTTGAAGATGGGTACCAGAGCTTACCCGAAACATGTCGCCTAGTGCGATATAATTACACGTGAGTTTATCCGTTTGTAACTAAATAAGTGTGATTTAAATCCGTTTGATAGTATTTTTAAAGTTTAGGAATATAATACACGATAAGAATAATGCGTCTAAAGATTGTTTCTAAAGTTCTAATTTGCTTAATTAACAATAATGCATACGAAACTATGTCTCCGAGGATGCGTTTTATAAAAATATAACTTAAAGATTACAAGCGGTATATAACAGGCAATTTGTAAACTGTAACTTAACTTTAGAAAGAGGTAAATAAATAAATTGTAGATCAAATAACAGGCACACTGAATGCGACCCAGGTGTGTCTGTCTACTGCCTAATTTAAGGCCTAGTTCAAGGCCAATTGGTGATTAATGATAGTGATAAACAATTTCTTCCACAAAAAACACTTCATTAGTAAAACTAGATCGATTACTGACCAATTCAATGCCGTAGCACACCTAAGCAATACACCTTATTAATAATAGTTTTTGCGGGTGTAGTACCTCGGTCGTTGACGTCGTGATCATGGTAAAAAGTCTGAACTGGCAATATAGATTACGTCATGGGCTATGGTCATTTGCTCGATGAGACAGCATGATACGTTTTTATACTTTATTCGTTGTTGCTAGCGACCGACCTTGTACGTGCTAAATCATTTAACTTTTTTTATGTTTTATAGAATTACTTCATGCTGCTGTAAGTACCTTTACTTCGCGTTTGAAGTGTTCCGCAAGACAAGGAAAATATTAAAATTGATTATAAGCAAAAAATTAAACTATTTCAATACAACTTCTGATCTCAATCAATTAAAAAAAAAAATACTAGGAAGGTACAAATGAAATGTTAAAGACCCGAAAAAGTACTGTGGTTTAAACCCACGACCTCTGGTTTGGAAGGCACACACACGTCCCTCGCATGCACACGAGTGTATGCCCGACAATTTGCGGAACGACAAACACCAACCGCCAGCGCCATATGTTACAAGAGCGTCGACAATAAGCTTCATAGCGTCAGTTTGTATTTTCAAACGTAACACCGTATAGTCAACCAACTTGATTTCCAGGCCACTTCGAACCTTGTCACAGTGACGTTAATAAGAGATCTTTTGCGTCTTTCATATAGGTTTTCACTGTGACAAGGAACGAAGTGGCCCATAAATCAAATTGGTTGACTGTATATGATGTGCAAAAAAGATCTCTTCCTTTTTGTATACGGAAAGTGTGTTTTTTTTTTATTCTAGCTCTGACATTTACAAACAAAATAACAAGGTGAATTAGTCCTATATCTTGGTTAACGTCAGGATACTCTTAGATCCTATAAAATAAAAATACTATTATACAAAGTATGTACATCATTTTACAGTGGTCAGTTTCGCATGTAAACGCTTCACTGTCCCGGTGTCGCCTTACCCATAAACTAAAATTTTGCGTAAACAGGTCTCCCCAGGCTTTCACCGATGCCCTTTTCATATGATATTTATTGAAGTGTACTTTGGTGTGGTAAGCAAATTATAGGGCTTCCGCATAAAATGGATGGACGAAGAACAATAATAAGATCGAAGTCACACTCATACCGGCTACCCTGTACGGTAGCGAGTACAGCACAATAGCCTCGTTAAATGGGAATTATGGGAAATAGGTATTTGTGGTCGACGCAAATTAAGTTAAAATGGGAAGACTTCCCGTCTTACAACATGAATGTTCCCTGCAACAAGACATTTTCTTGTATAAATATTTTACCCTTTATGAATATTACACCAATGTCACTGCCAGACGTAGTTTCATTTTCATGTCCGACGCTGGCAAACTTGTTCGTATTCAGTCTTAACATATAAGGCCTTCACACATAATCTCCTATAGCTTTCTCCATAAACGCAATTCCAATCGATTCGACAACCGATTATGAAAACTGTTGTGGTTTGCGTTCGACATTTTAATTTTTTAACAGCAACAGTGACCTTTATAAACCAATGGAGTTGGTGACGTGTGCTCGTTCATTCTAGAGCCGGTAAGTATTATAACATAACATATTAATCATAAAAGACGCAACCTGGACAGAACCTCAAGGTGGGCTGACAAATCTAGTAAAAATCGCAGGAATCCACTCCATGCGAAACTGGTCATTGTGGGTCGCTTTAGGGGAGGCGTCCAGGAATGGACGTCCTTCGGCTAATGCGATGATGATGATGATGAAGATATTAATCATGAATCGTAGTATATGAATAATGGCCTTTGTATATGTAAGAACGAAAGTGCATTTACATTTTCGCAGGCACGCAGAGGTCAAAGTTGGTGATCGGAATTTTATAATACGATGTCTAATCTCTGATCAAGATGAAATGATGTTTAACATGAAGTGTCATCAATCATCTATCTAAGAAGTCTGAATTTAAATATAAATGTATTATTGATAAATGAAGCCTAAACGTATAGCTTTTAAACTTCCGGTTCATAGAACACACGTACTTCCCTATTCGAGTCACGCTCGCACCAGAAATAGTATAGTAGATATATGGAAGATCTCGCGCCGTGATAGTTGTCTTCGACCCTGTACAAAAATGTTTTAGCATCATTTAAGCTTATAACCTTATCTAAGCAAAAACTATGGATTATTTTGTAGTGACATCATTTCTCTTTATTGAAACTAAACGGGACTCAAGCGCGTATATTAACTTAAAAAATGACCACCTACGTTTCGAGGACGACGTTCTCCTTGTGATCTCGGGTGAAGTGTGACAAAATTTCACATCAACAACTTCTAGCCGCGCGAGTTTTTCGAACTACCCGCACTTGACCTTGTGTAGTTGTAATAATGTGTAAAAACCTTAAATGTTTGAATCAGTATCATTTCCCTTTGCCAACTAAATGTCTACTAGCTAGCAGAAAACTGACTTCTATTTAACGCAACGCTAACGTTGATCAAAGAACAAAGCCGTAGCTACTCCTCAGTAAATCTAATATGTTTAACGTCATGACATAAAGATTTCCATCACCAATTAAGATGACGGACACCCGTCAACGCCCACGCCGTATTGTGTGTGCGCAACGTATCGCCAAAATGTGGAAAGTGTTGTGTAACGGCATAATTGGCTCATGTGTAATGCTTGTCTTTAAGTACATTTAAGACAGATTACATATTAGAAATATAGGCGAGCGGGGATTGTGTGCGCTTGACGTATTCTACAAAACGAGTATGTACACGTCATATAGTTCGTAGTAGTCAGTATGATCAAAAATAACGTAACATAAATATATATCTGTATACATTTGGCAAAAACCACAATGTTAGGTCAGGTTAGTTTCATCAATCATGTTATGATTGGGCGCCTTAAATAGAACAAGCTAATACTAACGATATGAAGCGTATTTTACACTTTTGGTAATGTCATCTCATCATTGACAAACATTTTGAAGTTCTTAACTTTCTTAACAATGTTGACATCACAGCAGCTACCAACAGTACCAACTAATTACTACAACAATGTTACATATATGTACATTGTCACATTTCTAGATCGACTTCTTTTGTGAGAGTAAACCACTATTATAGTATTACGTATTAAGTAAATACTTCACATGATTTCCTATTTTATGTTACTACTTTTCAATAATTTAATTAGTTGACATTACCCTTGATATTGATGAGTTGTCCCAAAATCCAATAATAAACAATAAAAGCTCGTTTGTAAATAATTAAAAAAACCTAAGTTTCGTTTTACTTCTAAATACCTAACAAATTAAAGGTAACACATATCTGTCTGTACAATATCTAGCAAATTATCAGTAGTATATCAATTGACATGTAGGTAACACGTGTTTAAATTTAGTGATCACTGATCAGATCACATTTCAAATCAGTCAAACAATCGTCCGCTAAACTACAAGCTGACAACGTCCTTATATGTAGAAACCTTTGTACAGAATACCCGACTTCTCTAACCAATCTGTGTAGTTAAACTTCGTTTGAATATTATCTTTTCATCAGATAATATATTTCACGCTGGATCAAATGAACGTTCATTTATAAGAAATAACTCGCTAGACAGAATTAATCCCACAAAAAGGTAGCCATGGCATGCGTCGTCGCAACCCGTCGCGCTAATCCATCAACCAAAATTAATCTAAAGCGATATTCATTACAACTGTTGTCTGTGGTGCGCGGCCGCGGCCCGTGGTCAGCGAACCAGGCTGCCGAGGTGATCTTTACATCAATTTCACACCCGCTACACCGCTGCTACCTCGGGGTTTAGACATAGATTAAAATTGTGTTTAGAAACAGATTGTTTACACTGAAGCTTATATGAAAAAAAAAATGCACTCATCTTCAAGCTTTCCCGGTTTGTGAGGCCTCCGTTTGAAATAAATTTACATCTTTACAAGTAAAAGGTACTGTTTATTGTATGGTAAATCATATTATATATATTATATACCCTTACTGTATTTAGTGTCAGAATTAACTACCTTTCGCTTTTACACATTGTGAGAAATTTAATAAATATTATTGATTACTTTGTTGCCGTACCCATCAACCAGGTGTTAAAAACCACAAATTTACCAACAATCTTGTCATAACCAATCTATCACCTTACATCACATACACACCACATAATTAGGCATAATCTGTATAATTATCTGCTTGCTCCTTGCTCTACTCTATATGACTTTCTCCGAGCTGTCAAAATTGGTCTTACGCTGGTATGAACGTGTGTTTTCGTGTAATTTAGGTTTACTGGTGTGGGTGTAATTTGTGCATGAGTGCGTTACATAAGACGGCGCTAATACGCTGCGACGTTCATTTGTTTATTCAGCGAGCAGAATAAATGATAAAGATGGATGTGTAAGGTAGGATTATTGTTTAATGAATATACTAACACCCACGATTTTCTTTGCTCAGGTCTAGATTTGGCCTGTAAGTCCTTTTAATTTAAACAATCAATATGTATAAACAAGTACTTATGTTATTTATTAATTCTAGGTAAAACTAAAAAAAACCATAATCATGGCTAATAAGGAAAATTATACTTTATTATGTTATAAGTTATAATAACAATAGAGTATACACCTAATTATAATATATTATAATTAACAAGCGTTATAAATATGCATAAAACTCGTCCCGCTTAGCCAGGTATCTCTTTATTTATTTTATTCCTTATTAGAATAATAAATATCATGTATTCATAGTTCTTAAAGTTTACTGAGCATATTCAGTAGACAGACACGATGAAGTCATTATTGACAATACTCAAGTAAACAATTACACCCACTAAAACCTTGACAACAAAAAACAAATAATAACGAAGCAAAAATTCGTCATAATGTTCCAAAATTAAAACACGACGCAACGAGAATACCGCATTTTGTATCAAATCAAACACCAAGGGTCTTCTAAAGACAAGAAGGCAAAGATGTAAAAGGGTAAAATATAAGATGGCGTCTATGGGTGCATCCGGAGATTTATGCAGGTGCTAACCCACCTTGCGCAACCAGAGTAGATCGTGTAAAAAAAAGAAACCACTCACGCTCCGCGAGCAGCTGCAGTTTCGGACTCTTAACGGACTGGAATTTAATCAGAAGCGAGAACATGGATGAATATTTCCATACTGTTGTCCACGAGTGTTTGACTTTCGCCTTCCGTTAAAAAAAAAGAAAACGTAATGTACATGCGGCTCTGGCTCGTAATAACTATTTGAAAGCTCAAATATGAGTAATTAAAAAAAAACACGAACGTCTTCTTTTTGGAAATGATGTGGTGTCCTTGTCATAATTTCCACACTTACCATAGCCAACCTTTTTTATTGCGTATAAAATACAAAACACACTCTTAACCTCGTTTAACGTTATATTTACGGAAGTTGCTTAAAATCGATTTTATACAATCTATATCAATTAGAGTCAGATATCGTTTATTAAGGGCAGATAACAGTAGACCAAGTTATGAAATACTAACCGTAGAAACGTGGAAAGGCAATCACTTTTTCTAGGAGTCGACCTAGAAATAATTTATCAACAAATTAAAAGAAACAAAATATAAAAGTACCTAAAGCAACATTAAGGGAACTGCATTTTGTAAGGTCAAAAAAGAAACGTACCGATATTAAAGTTTTATAAATCTACTAAATAATCTAAATTAGATTTATGTATAAGTACCAATAACCAAATGTAATAATACAGTCGAGGGTCGCAGCAGTGACCTCTAGCGGAGACAAAGCACGTGTAGCGTGCGCACGCGCTTATTGTAGCTACACCGAACCTTGACTGACCTACAATGTGATTTACGACTGTAAACTGCAATAATTGCCTATTGTATCTGCTTAAATGGGTTATCCAGGATTAAAGCTGGTGGTGGGCACCAATGGGGAATTCAATTGATATACATAATTTGATTGTCCAGTTAATAAAATAAATCGAAAATCTATTGATTTCTAGAAAGTTAGTAAATTCTGTGCTAAGAGATTTATTTATTATAAATATGTGTATTATAAATAGACAATAGTTCATTTTTCGGGTAATTAATAATTAACAGGAAAGGCTAACCAATAGAGTAACAAGATTTTTGTCTCGGTAAAAGACAGGTAAGCAGCTATTTCTAGAAATCAGGAACTTCAATGGTTGAAACCTCTAAACCGCAACCATGTCTAAAACAACGAAGCATAAATCAGTCAACGATTTACAAAACAGAGATTTGAGAAAGCTCCTTTCAAATGTTTGGCTCTGATGGTATCAATCTAAACCTCGGAACAATGAGATATCGAGATAATTTTTCCGCTTTCAGTTGTACATTATATTTGTCACCCACAAATGATTTAATGCCTGTTATGGGATCCCACGCGAGGCCTACAATATACCATTTTGTGAAATTACAAACAATGATTTACTTTCTAACATTAAAAAATATGAGACCGAAATGAAAAGGGCTTTAAAATTGAGAGTTATACAGCGATTAGCGTCACGCCATCTTACAATGTAGTAAAATAATATTGATGTTATTAAAATCATCAGTAGAAATCGATAGAAGTTAGATTATTTGAATTAGTGAATTAGATTTAAACATCCGGTCAAAATGGGGGGTATTGGTTCCTTTAAAATAGTGAAGGAACCAACGTATGAAACTGTTTACGGGGCACTTATTTATAGCTGTAATATTGTGAATTTAACCTCGTGCCTACTTTAACCGAAATTTTGCTAGTGAAATTTTAACTCAGCCAAATTGACAAAGAGTTAACAGTTATTTGCTGTCTATGTACTATGAGCAGGACATATGTAGGCAGGAGGATAAGAGATGCCTCCACATACTGTAACAAATTTAAAAGATATCACGTGGTTCAATTAGGTGTTTACGGTTATTGAAATGTATCCAACATGAATGCAAATAAATTGAAATTGAAATAAATTGAAATCCATCTGATTGGAAGACTAATTAATAGATTTTGGACAATTCTTATAATTTTAAGAATTTTATTAATAAGTATATTTAGTTTATATGTTGTATACAGCTGTCACCAAAAGTATTGATCATGCACGCGTTTTTCATAAAACCTAAAAATGTTGTTTTGTATTTTTTTTACACAAACTGCATAGTCTTGATTGACGCAGTTAGTAATAAATAGGTACCAAATTGCAGAATTAATAATCACTTCGTTGTGTACAACTGGTGTACCCGAATGTTTTTAATATGCTTATTTTTAAATATTAGAATTGCATTTCAAAAATAGTGACGTCTGGAGTTAAGGCACACAAACTATTATGAACTATTGTAGACGAGAAAGGTAATTCCGCCACATCTCAATGAATTAAAGCCACAATACATAAGAATAACATGTCATATCGTATGTTACACGTAACATGTCATGTCGAGTATACATATTGTATGTTGCTGATGCATTTGTGAGAAAGTCCCAGAGGCGTGGCGGGCCACAGTGATTTGGCGTTTCCCGAGCGGATATCTCGGGTATATACTTGCATTGTATCGTGGAGTTACTTGCATTATAAGGAATCACGGAATCTATTCGCACCTGAACGTTATGATTTGATATATGTACAGTCGCCATCAGATCTATCGGAGCTGTGGACCTTGGTCACAAATGTCTGAACGACGACTCTATTGTCAAGGGGATAAAGTATACGTTCAGATATTTGTGACCACCTCCACAGCTCCGATATATCTGATGGCGACTGTAATATAAAATGGTAGCCTTCAACTTTTATTTTGAAACATCGTTTTAAATACACCAAGATTTAGAGTGCATCGTCGAATTTTTAACCTAAAATTAATATAATTTAAATTAATGGAAGAAAATATTTTTGTACCACAATAGTATTATATATATTACCTTAATATACGATTCACATAGAACTTTTTGCGTGAAACGGTCAATTCGTGCAAAACTGTCTTTAGATATTGGGTTATGTGATGTGTTCTTATTATTTAGGCATAAATTAAAGTTCTTATAAAATTTGGTTTGATGGTTCATAAATTTCATAATCTCGCTAGTTCGTATAAAATCGAATGGTAGTCAATTCTACGGTGCCGTATAGAAAAGATTTTCCATTAATTTGCCTTAAAAGAGCACCTCTACTCAAAAAAATAAAAATAGAATAATGTTGGTACATTTAGTACATAGGTGCAAAAAATTTCAAAGTTACTACGTATTTTTACGGCCACCTTTGTTTGATTTCAACCATGAAAAACCTTCCTATCTTTATTAATAGAAATTTTATTAGTTTTATGAATGAAAATGGTATCATCAAATTTATCGAAATCAGAAAAAAAATCGCAACGGCCTCTTAATACGTCGGAAGTTACAAATTTTACTAACGATTATTTATAAATAACCAGTTCATGAAAATTACGTCAAGGTTTCTTTCGAGTTGTTTTCACGAAACTCTTTTTTAACCATCTATTAGCACGTTTAGGACCATGGTTTCTACTCTTAAAATCGCTTCTTTTTACTTTCACTAGGTATGACAATGATGGTGATTTTTGATTCTTGTTTACATACATGACAGAAGATTGCTAAATTGCTAGTTACGACTTATTTAAATCTAGAATTTACTTAGTTCATAATTGCTTCAGACACAAGTTAGATCACGCCAAAAATAGATTATCTTACAGTAATTACAAAATCAAACTATGGGGTTGTTTAGGATCTGTCATTTTAATATTAGCGTTTGTAAGAAGAAAATAAATATTAGCGGAGGTCTGCGTAGTTTTATAAAGAAGGGGGTTAATAATTTGTGCCTCGCGGAAGTCCTTTGATAATTCAAACGAAAGCGAGTTTCTCTTCAAGGTGTAACGTACGATATTTCGGTAAAGGTTATAAAGCGGCACTTTTATACTGGCTTGCGTAATACCGAATTTAAGCATGATCATTAAAATTAAGGCAATTATGTTAACGTACTGTCAAATTTGAGGGAATTATTATCAATCTGCTGTAATTTTGCTTGAGTGCTTGTACAGCTTGATTTTGAAACGTTTATAAGTGGAAATCATTTCCTATTGAAATTGGTAAAGATAATTATTGTTTATATTACGCATATAAGAAAATTATCATAACTTATAGGAAATTATGAGTAATTATTTGTTTTACATTTTAGAATATGGAGTGTGTCAGAAACAGTAAAGGAAAATGATGACTCCATAAATTGACGTCATATTGGATTTCATAAGGAAGGAAGAAGTTATATATACATTGCGGTTAACATCATAACTATGAAATGACTATAAAATATAGCTTAACATCAATATTTCTAAGAGATATAGGCGGGTTGATATATGCGTGGCTAATGTACTTACAATCAATATTAAATTGGCTAAATGTTCTCTCATAACTTACAAAATTAGGTATAATACAAAATTACTGTAAAATGCTGCTTAATCTTTCTGCATGTAATCGTTACAATCTCGTTTTTAAAGAGCCTCTCAAAAGACTTCGCATATGGGTGGTTACCCATAACAGGTATAGGCCCATGACACGGCAAAAAAGTAAACGTATCACACTATCCATCATTAAAGCTGAACACTAATCAATCAATTATTCAACATTGAACAGCTAATCATGTCTTTGCGGCAGCAATAGCAGAGAAAGTGACCGCACGACGGCAAACGACGGTAAATTAACACCGGTGCATGTACAATTTTTCACTTACACGATTGTTAATAAGACGGCTCTTGACGTTTTAATACGAGAAGGTCGTGGGTCAAGTACGGCATTTGTAACTCTAGTACAGTTGTCGATGGAAGTGATAAAAGATTTAGATTTCTCCGGAGTCCAACTGTCACAACGAATTCAGAAACGTAAATTTCATTAACGTTCTGGTAAATGCTATAACCCTATAACAGTTGCCATCATATGCAGATGCTATTGGTTTGAGAACCTAATAAACTTTTCTGAATGGTACGTTTATTGTTCGATTTATTTTAATACATTCCATAATTTATTAGTCATACCATACCACTATTAATAAAATACTGCTTTAGTGCATTCAAGTTGTTCGAGCGGTATAATGGTACAGTGTAGAAACCGGTGACAGTAAGACACGCGTATACAAATATCAACCCGCTTTTCGCGCCGACTGTACTGAAGTTGTAAACACAAAGCGCTTTCCAATCAGGCTGTGATAGATCACTAACATCAGTCAAATTTCGTTATCGCTGCGCCTGCGTCGATCATTGCATCATTGCGTAAAACGTTCATCACGAGATGAGATACGATAACGGTTCTAACACCACTCAATGCAATTGTGATTCAAGTTAGTAGCATGTTCTCTAGTTGATCTGGAATTTTTGTACACAATTGTTATTGTTAACACACAGCTACTAAGGTTTGAGTGAGAAGCTATTGGCTCTTCTCTAGTATTAAAAGGCAAGCTTATAAATATGTGTTTTCTTCTAATCTTGAATTGTTGCGATTACTTGGTGGATGGTGGCAAGGCAACGTCGTAATAAAAGCTTAGGTACTTAAGATTTTTCACTTGTGCAATACATATATGTAGTATTATACTCCCAAACAAAAATAGGTGGATATAGCAAATGGGTTTGGGCTAGACGTCTGCCTTATTCCGGAGAACTTATTGCCGGTTTAATATTGTAATAATGTTTATCACGTGATCGCAAGGTCCAGTTCTGTTGATACAAGTCACATTTGTGCATCGTTTAAAAATAGACAGTCTAGCTCTAAGTCATAGGCTGTTCTCATAACTAATAATAATCACGAAATCATACGTCATGAGGCAAAAGGGGTTAAGCATGTAAGTTTAAAGAGGTAATTTTATACGACAAGTCTAATATTTCCTCGTAGATAATCTGCGTGTCTCTCCAAGTAGTTAAGCCGTTATATTGATAGTTTATGAATATGAGTTAAACACACAACTCCGTTGTGACACAAGCATGCGCTTTAATAATCGATGAGCATAAGTATCTCATTAACTCGTCTCATATATTCTAGGTTGGTGGCCATCGCCATCAGTGTTCCCGTCTCTAAGAGCCGTTAACTCATAAAACTATACGCTATAAAAACAAAACAAAGCGAATAAGTATCTGGAACGGTTCCAGCGACCTTGTGCCTATTAAAAATAAAAAATATCAACTAGTGAACTCACGCGCAGCTTCGCAATAAATCGTAGATCGCCCTACTTTTGCTAATAAAAGACTAACGATGTCCGATTTGAGGTTTAAGGTACTGATGCAATAATTTGAGCGCGTGTGAAGTAACTTGATTGATATGTGTGGTTATTTTATGTGTGACTGCGAAACAACAATGAAAATCATTACAATTCATTGAATCATGAAATTAATTATTGGTACACGAAAACAAAGATGAAAATATGTGCGCAAGTAAGTAAATAGTCACTGTTTAGCATACCTATAAAATAATGACTGTAATGGTCGTATGTACAGCCAGCAGCATAAGTGGCTTAACGGCTAAAGTGTTCAAAATGACCTACAGACACTCTCGACATTTTGAACACCTCAACCGCTTAGCCATTTATGCTGCTGACTGTGTGAGTATAAGGAACTTTAACTATGACAGTGCAGCTCTAATCCCATAGCTAACTGTCAAACTTATTACAAAATAAAATTGTTGGTGGAATAGTTTATTTTAACCGACCGTACATGGTAAGATTTTAGATGCGATGAGCTCACACAGAAGTATATTTCTCAAGTGTTTATTGACTATGGTGACTCACTTTAGGAAGCCTGATCGCATACTGATACAAGGACTTATACAGTTCAGGAGAGGGGAGTCCTCATCTTTCTGAAGAATTTATAATGTGACGTGAAGACTAATCATATTCAGGGAGTTTTCAAAATTTGGTACACCCAATTAGCGAAAGATGTAAAAAAAAGTTAAATCACTGTCAGTTTCGTGGCGACAATTAAGCATTAAATCTTTATGAAGATCGACTTTTTGCCTTCAATTATGTTGTAACATCGATTGAAGTTTATAAATCGAACATCAAAACCAAGCTTTTATCGATATTTAATGCTCACGTCATAATTGTCGTCACGAAACTGACAGTGATTTAACTTTTCTTAACAACTTTCAATAATTGAAAACGCCCATCAATACATATGCCGTCTAAACCTTGCGGTTATAATATGCTGTTTTAATATGTGTATCCACTAAAATCTATCTATCTACTCGTATATATATTTAGCATCATATTTACAACCTACTTCACGCTCGTTTGTTTACTAACGATAACAGTATGTTGCTATAAGCCAATTTAAAATCAATTTCATGGCATGCTCGTTACTTCGACACATGGTTATGAAATTGCCAAAAAATTGGGTCAAATGCCAACGGCGTGAGAATCCACGGGATGTACTTGTGGTAAAAATAACTGGCATTCGTAACCATGACTCCATTCGCTGCTAAAATTACAGAAGAAACGGTACTTAGTGGTTGTGATTTGTTGCCTACGAGTGGACCAACGTACAAAATATTATTCGAATTAAATATTGATTGAGTAGTGTGAGCGTAAGCCGAAATTTAACACGTTCACTGCGCACGGGCTCGACCACGTAGGAGTATGTACTTATAGTAGGAATGCAAGTGTTGCTACAGCAAGTATAATCACTAAGTAGATAGTTTGAGTAGTTTATATACATTCATTTTTTTTTTACAATTCTTAATATTCGGCCATGATGAACCTGTTGTGTTATAAAAAGTCGAGAAATGTATCGTATATTTATGTACTTGTGTTGTTTTCTAAGCGAAACAATTAACCACCGTAGCTGGTTCATTGCGTTTTATTGCCCAATAAACAAGATCAGGGACATGCGAGTCACCCGGGTTATCAACAGCCCAAACGTCTGAGTCACGAGTGTTGCTATACTTGTTGTGTTACACTTCCAACTTCTAAACTAGAGTCACTGAACTCTACCAGCCAATTTAGGAATAATCGTTAACTTGTACATCCAGCATCGTACTCGCTTGATGCGATTGTTAAACCTAACACAATTGAGCAGAGGATAAGCGGACTTCATTATATCTATACCGATCAATTATAATCTATTAATCCTTTCATACGAAGGAAAATATATCATCGCAGAGTGAAGCGAATTTTTTGAATGAATTGAAATCAACTTCATGGAATACTTAGCATAATTAAAACTGTTGTGAGCCATGTTACTACTACTTAGTTACAAACACAGTTACTTAGTTACAGCAGTGAGCGATACACCCGCAACGCGAGTGGTGTGTCCTGGCTCGGCTTGAAAATGGGTACCAGAGCTTACCCGATTCATGTCGCCTAGTGCGATATTACACGTGAGTTTATCCGTTTGTAACTAAGCAATACTTAGCAATACAAGGGTGTAATTCAGTCCCCGCGACGCAACACTAACCCGCTCCTATTAAAAAAACAGGGATATAATTATGCTTTCTAACTGCAATGATAACTTTCACGTACTACATTTTTGAAATTGAATATAGCTATTATTTTAATCACCATAGTTGAGATTTGAATGCACAAGATTAATGTTGGATACTGCATTGACAACAAAATTGTGAATGATGAATTCAATGTACACTTTTACTCTGTGGTTGTCGCCCGCGGGCTGTCTGAAGTATCTGATGGCGAGAACGACCGCCTTGCTAACTGTAGCGACAATTTTATTAATAAAACATTTCCGTGTATCACACCGATGCGTAATTTGTTAAGTATTTTTGTATTACAAATAAATGCGTATATTACTTGTAATAATGTGTAAAAACTGTGAAAGATTAAATCAGTATGCATTTAGTAGATTTTACATGAAAAAAAAACTCAAAAGAAAGCTCAAGTATTAATAATTCCAATAGGGGTAAACACATTTTGCTCAATTTCAAGTTTGTGATCTACTGCTGGAGCAAGGATAGGAGGGTTTTCAGGTTTTCTAAAAATAAATTTACTGTGTATTTGTGTATAATAAACAAAACCAAATGTAATGATGCCTTGACATAATTTTAGACCCTATTCAGTCTTCAGGTTGCGCGACATAGTTTCCATAACTGTATAGCATTAAAATTATAAATAAAATTGAATAGTTTTATTGACGAAGCTCATAAAGCACCACGCTGTCTGCGATTACGGTGTGACGGGCAGCGTTTATTCAAACACCGCTATCGGTAGCGATTCATTATTATTGTAATTGGACGCTAGGTATGAATATTGCTTAGCTTCTGGGTGTTTTACGGCTAAGGCATCTCCTATTGAAAAGCAACTTAAAATATAACAAGTTGATGTATATCATTACCGTGATTTTATTTAAAAAAAATCAGACTTGTCTCCGAATTGAGTAATTATATACCTAATATAAAAAAATAGCCAGGAAGTTAAGCTATGAACATTCAATGCATAGTTTACCTTACCCAAGTTTAGTATAGTTTCACAGCAATAGTCAATCGGTGTCTCGAGTACTTACCTGTAAAGAAAAACATACGTTAATACAATCGGTATACATACTACTAAAATAATATACATATGTAACACGCGAATGACATTTACCTACTTTTTTATTTGTAATTTATAAACACAACATTCGCTTGTTTTTTTGTCTGTTTTAGTAAGTTCTAGAACAAACTATCACGTCTATCTAAAACTACATCTATTATTAAAATAGCCCCCAAAATTGACTACGACCGTTACGCATCATCATTCCCTATTCGGTATGAATAATACATTCTACAAAAGACCACATGTTCTCCCTCCCACCGTTTCGGTTGCTAGTTTACTGCGTACTAAACTAACGTTTATTACTATACTCAAGTTATTCTTAGATTCTATATACCTACGAGTAAATTAATAAAATAACACAATGCAAATGATTAAGTTATAGGTGTATAAAGTAAAGATTTAATTCCATTATTTCCAGTGGACCAAAATAAAATAAATTCTTTTGCGCCTTTTTGCAGACACATATATTGAAACAGTATATAAAATAGTATTATTGTCTAAAATAAAATAGGAAACTAGCTAGACGAAAATAAATGCAGAATACAGGACGTTGCATGACATTATCGAGACGAGTTGAAGTGTTGATAACGAGTGATTGATAAGAATAGATACTTCTGTGCGTGCAACTTGTATCAGAATCGTATCAAATTTAAAAAAAATATAAATCATTGCTTTGGTTGTTCGATATTTTTTATTTATTTAAACTAAACGAAGATATCAGTATAAAAGGGTCGTCTCACTCGTCTCTCAATAGCTAATTAGAAGCATTCTTAAGCCAATAGGAAAACAAAATCAAAAACCAAAATGACTTATAGCTCCAATCAAGCAGCTACATTGATGTCTTCAATCTCAACATCAATAACGATTCAGTGGCTCTAAAAACGAAAGCAGTCCATTTACGAGGCTCGAACGATAGTTAAATTTACGATAATACCTGCGTGGATAGGTTTATACTTAGTTGCGGTCGATTGGTTCACGCGTCTAACTATGTTGTATTACTGTTATTATTCAAAACCATCAGTAATACAATTAACGACAGGGGATATAATTAAGCGTTATCCACGCGAGGCTGCTACGTTGTAATCGTCTTAACGTTTAGCTCGAGGCATTGTAAAATTTGCCTTGTAACTAGTAAATAATTACCACTCGCCATCAAACTCTATAGAAGGAATAAGATGCGACTAGTTGTTTCACGAGAGTGTTTGTTTAACCACATTATCTATTTATTTATTTAAACGTTGTTGCACAAAATGAAAAACGTCACCAGACAATCACAGGGCTAAACAGACACATGACTAAGAGGTGCAAAGAGCAAAGTTTCATTACGACTAATTACAGAATTAACTAAACACGCTTAATATTTATCGGCGTGATGAATACATATATTCTAGGCATTCTCGTATAAACATATTTAAACTAGACTGGCGGACATGAAAATGCTGTACTTAAATGATTCTAATTGACTACAGAGCCATAATACTAGTTAGCTATTTAAAATGAACTTTTTATTAGTAAACTTTCAACGTCAAACTTTATAACCTTAGCTTAAGCAGTCACTTAATTGACGCCCATCAAGATGCGGTGATTTTTTTGCAAACAATTGCAATATATAAGTTATGCAAATTCGTGTGAATAATATGTTGTTACAAAACACCTTGTGCATGAGAATAAATGTTAGCCACGTTCGTGTTGTGAACTTGTGGTGTCATAGGTTGCGTGTGCTGCATGCTGCGAGCGCATGAACAACAGATATTGCCAACTGATATTTGGGAATGTAGCATGTTTACAATGTTTAATGTTTTTTTAACATAAATTACTTGGCATATTTGAATTAGACCATGCTTGGTTAAAAAAAATTGTTTAATTGTCGACAGAGCCCCGCTATTGCGGGGCTCCTATTCTGTATCGTTTGGCCTTAGGCCACTTGAAGAAAACTAACGAACCTAATCTGCCTAGTGATATAAGAGTGATATATATAACTAAGTGGTCATTTTGCGTTCTAGACCATTTGCGATGTAGTCCGTTTGCGATGTAGGCAAAATATTACACTACTTATTTTGCGTTCTAGGTTTTCCGCGAATAATACAATCTGCGCACCCACACTATGATCTAGTCGTAATGCGGAAAACACACGTCAGTTATACGAGTAAAGGAGTCATTAATGCCTGGCCAATAATCTTCTTCTGATACCACCTGCAGACCAGCTTATCTGGATATGGCACTTGTGAGAATACTAATCCTGCCATCTATGTTCTTCATCAGACTACATTCTTTTCGTGATTTGTGTAAAATACAATATTTCTTTAAAAGTTTAGCGTGTGCTAGCAAATTATATGACGAGTGTTAATCGGAGTCGGGTGTTTGGCCAGTGACGCCATTTGTAAGCCTTGGAGTGTGACTTTACCCGCCTGATAAAAGTCACGTAAGCCGGAAAACGAAACAGAATGGACAATTATTAAAAACTAGCGACCCATCCATCCTAGTTACTAACCTGAGTAGCGTTATGATTATTTCTATACATATAACACGTACCCTTGGAACAATCCATTGATAACTACCTTTTGAAGGGTATTAACCCGTTACCTATTTTCAAAGATCTATATGTATAGACTTTACTTTATACTACTGTAACATACATAACATAACTTTATTTTATTTTATTTTCAACACATTACAATTAGCAAATGATGACCATACAAAAGCACATCTACAATACATATTAACAATAAATAGAGGAATATGTAATGTATCAATACGATTTAATTTAATTTTGACCTTCACGACTTTTTAGTTCTGTCATCGTATGTTGCTAGAGTTCCTTTATTTAAAATATTACTGATAGGGGAAGATAGAAAATTCAACTTTTTTGCAGGCAAATATATGATGGTGGAGTCGTCACCTCTTTGAAATCTTATATAATTATGCAATTCAACCCCAGGTCAGCCTGTTGAAATAAGAGAAAAAAGTTATATTTATACATTATAAATATAACAAGCTATTATTAGCTATCAAGGTATTATTATGGGTCAGAAAAATTTATTCTTCTCTGTTCTGCAGTCTCATGATTTAGATTCTAATAGTGTTCTATGTATGAAATGAAAGCCAGTCACTTTACACAAGTGTTATTGAGAAGATGTCACCAATAACGGCGACACCTAAATATAAAATAGGTAATTATAGGTAACATGCAAAGTGCATATAGTATTAGAAAGTTTTAGACAAGTACTGACGAAACATTAACTTTGCATAAAACAACATGCAAAATTGTTGATCCAAAAACCGTTCGATGACCTTAAACTTACAAGATATGAACATGAATATGAACAGTCGTAAGTAATTTCATGTTTGTAAGTACTTGAATGTCTTGCAAATTTTACAACAAATAGATTCAATACAACTCGGTGTCGAGTCACGGCGATTGATCTGAAGATGTGTACCTAAGTGTTACCTCGCCAAAATACCGTTTATAAAATAACTGTAGTTTCCACTTCAGTTAATATTAGACGCACATACTTCGTCTAAGAATAGCAACGTTCTATGACGGTTGACTTGAAAAACTGGTCATTGGCGGAAGCAGGTGGAAAATTGCAGTTATAAACGACCCTTTAGAAGAGCGAATATCCGACTCACCCCTACGTTCATTAAAGTACGACTATCGTAATTGCAGTTATTTGGTAAATTAAACAAGAACTTATATCACATAAAGGATAAAAAGAGTGTTTACGAATAGGGCAGGGTATTTGAGCAATGAAGAATTAAACCTTGAAGAGGTAATTCAATAAGTTAAACTAAAATCACGCTTAAATCATACAATAAAATCCGAATCTTTTCCCGAATTATTAATTTAAAAGTGAACTAGAATATGACTATGACTAATACAGTTCAACTTAATATGTATAATTACAGCTCAACTATACTATATTCAGTATTTTTTTAAATAGCGTTATACGTCTAAAAATACAAGCAAATATCTGGATCACTATACACAGGTCAAACTGAATGTAGTAACGTCAACCAGATATAGACAGCGTAACCTCTTTGTTCAAAATCCCCGTGATGAATAGCGCCTTGTTACTTATTTACCCTTAGAACAAAGACCACGACTTTCTAATTGCTTCAAACGTGCCTGAATGTTGAGATTTATGGACTTTTTAATCCTTAACGACACAAACTGAAATAACTTTTATGTCTTAGGTAATAAGAGTGTAAAAAGTCTCTATTAGCCCATTTAAATGGTTTATTGAAACTGTTCCTTTACAGTTCAAGTGGCAAGGTTAAAAAGGTCAGGGTGAATGACCAGACAAAGTTTTTTCTTAATTGTGAAATGACACGCAAATGCTAATATAGACGTTAATGTTAGGCTTTCATCAGCTAATTGGGAAATAAAATGATGTTCGAGTAGTCCGTAACGAGCTGGTCTAGGCATTCGAGTGGCATTTATAATTTTATGATCCCTTTTACGTGAAAAAAAAATGCAAGTAAAAGGCAACTTGGCTTTCGATTTCTTCATGAGCCAAAGGAAAAGATTTGGCCTTTGTTAATAATAAATAAGCCGTCGTGAATCCCTATTTCCGGACGAGTCACCATATGATGATTTCTCTAGAAACGTCTAATTCTCAAAAACGACAATATGTGTACATATTTCACTACTTTATTAAATACTTGCACGTATACGAGTACAACATATATGATATTAATTTATGTATGGTATTTTTTAGGTGTGATTAACAGGCTGTTGTTATTCAAGATTAAATTCCGTACTTGTGTTATTAAGATACTATTCATTAAGGAATACCCCAAAATTATGCTGGCTAATAAGCCGGATTATTTTTTTAATAATTTGGCTAAGGTAGCTTTTCGGTTATCGGTAAACTTTAATATTGTCTTGTCCAGACGATAGTATTATCACGTAAAAAAAATATATGAATAAATAGTTTTATTTATTTATTTTATCGTAATAGACAGTCCGCTAACGCTACAGTAAAATACTCTAACGGCTATATGTACGAAATATAAGACAGTACTCCTGTTGGTAGGCGAGACATTTCTTTTTTAACAAATATATTTAAAAAAAAATGTAGAATTGAAAATTAATTCTATAAACACTCAGTAAGTAATAAAACGGTAACGGTAATAAAATAATAAACACTAAAAAATAATTAACAAAAAATCATATTTATTTAATATATTTTATTAAACAGTAGTGCTTTTTATTTAAGGCATTATTTATATGCCAGATACGATTTACAACAACCATTATGCCCATTGATAATTTCCGCTACAGCAATTATAAAGCAATTCCAATGAATTATACATTTGATAACATCTCCGGTGTTTGCATAGACCAACGTAATCAGAAATCTCCTCTTCCATATAGGAAACTAAGTTGACAATGGCTTGGCAACATACTTTAAATTCATAGACTATTACGGATAGTGATAATTTGCTCGTAATAACATTTCTATGCCCTTGCGCGTTTGGCGCAAGCGATCAAATGATAATTTTGGAGAGTAAGTACCTATATTAGTATATTAGTACTTAACTGCGCCCGAGTACTTATTCGTATATTTCTTATGGTATGTAAGATGTGTGAGGGAATATTTAAAATGTCAAATAAAAATAATTCAACTAGTGCTATTCAAGTCTCTAGTCAAGTGCTATAGACCAAAAGTAGTATCTTATTATGTCTCAAGTCATTTGTCCTAAAACATTTATACTATTAGGCTGATAACTAACAAGTTTTTAAGCGGAGAACAAACAAAATCTTGATCAGGAATTTAATACCACCCCCGGTCCTCCCACGGCGTTTATGAAACCAGAAACCACTGATTCATTAATAATCTGACTTCAACACAACTTATCACTTAGACTCAACAAGTGGTACAAAAAGAGAGGTCCCTTTTTGACACCTACGATGGAGGAATCATATAGGCGTTAGGTTCACGTACATAACATCACTTATTTCTGTCCTGGAATCGGTAACAATTCATTGGAGTGAGAGGAATAGATACTATTTTATCTATGGTTTTATTTTCATTGTTAAACAACATGACTTGCGAGGTTTAGACCGCATTGTTTTAAAATAAAACAATGGGTTGCCCTCGGTGTATCCGTTATTGTTTATAATTTGGAAATTAAAATGTAGTTTACAAACACCGATTAGATAATATTTTCAATAAAAAAACTTGCTGAACCTACGTACGAACGGCATCGTAAAGGTTACTCGGGTCACATTTTAAAATGGCATGGCTTGTTTGTATAATAATGTTTTATTTGTAGGTATATTTTGTTTTTTGTATAGCAATTATCCCGCGTTAGACTATTATTTGTTATAAATAATTAATAAAATAAATAAGCGTAACAAAAAATTAACACATACATTAAAATGCATATCCAAAAATATTGCTTAAAAGTCCATATGACAGTCTTATTTTAAGGCCAATCTATTATTTAACATGGACCAAGTATTTTATCTGTGGTGTCTCGCTGTGTTTTACGGTTTGTGGCACACACCACCTGCCCGCGGCACGTGGCGTCCCGTAGCGTGCGTGCCGTACGAGCGGGGCACACCCGCCACGACGTCCGCTACTAACCAAGCTATAACGACGATCACCGATATCATGGATCTACTAGATACAGTTCTTCGCTAAGAGTAACTTTTAATGTTCGAATAACTTACAAGATTAACTGACCTGTAAACCTTAGAATAGTTTTTTTAGTTACATTAATTCCTGTATCCTGGGCACATCCTGGGCGACCGGAGGCGATCGAGAAATCGCCCTAAGATTCTATAAGCGTCGTATAGATTTTATATTTCTTAAATAAACACACACTCTACGGGATATGACTTATATAAGTAGGTAGGTACTTAAGTACATGTATGCCCTGTGTCACTAATACATTATTCACTTGTTAATACACTTGTTGGTGTATTAAAGTGCATTGGCCTGCTAAGGTAAGGCACCTATTTGTCCATCTTCTTAGAATTGTTAATGTTAACACTTGTCATATTAATAAAATAGGTTTCCCACGCTGCGTGTCCTCCGCTGTCAACATGTTTCGCGGTTCCACGAGGCGTCACATCTGCTCTCATTGTCTAGCTGCAATGAGGCGATGCATCAATGTCGTTGCTAGTTTTTATTTCATTGTTCTTGTCACTAACGGTTGTATCGATCACAATGTTTGAATTCATCATTTTTTGTTAAGATTGGCAAAAAATTTAAACCAGTAATTGTAACTTTAATGCGCAGGTATACATATATAGGTTATGGTCATCTTTACAACAATAAAGGCCATCACTATCATCCCTATTGATGGTACTTGTACGTCATTTCGTTACACCTTTGGACATATGCTCATTAGGATGACACACGGTTGGATAAAATAACATTTCATAAATACCTACAAATGTGTATTACGGCTATGCGAAGTTACTTGTGGCAATTGTTACACAAAATTAGGAAAAAACAATCATAGTTCCCCTAGTGTAATTGTTCGCCAGTCCCAACACACTATAATTACATTGGAGAACAATTAACACCCGAAAAAGTACCCGTGACGCGAACTCACCCTACTCGGGGTGGAGCCGGTCAACAACCTCTTGAGATAGAAATGTAAACAGTATTAACTTGCCCTAATTTTTGTCTACGATACTACTGATACACTGATACTACACTTACAGTGGGAATAAGTAAACTTAGGAGATTAAGGATTTTTTGTGTAAGGTTTGTGATGAGAGCAAAAGCCTAATAGCCACGTAACTAATTAAATAATGCAATGTACATTACGACTATCTCTTTTCATGACATTCAACAGTCACGTTATCACTTGCTTACGCATAAACCTCGCACATAAATTCCTCGAATTTTATGTGATGTAACAAAATAGAATAAATTAAATTATTATAAACATAATATCTGCTGCGTTGCCAAAATGTAGATAGTTTAATTATATTTTTTATTTGATTTTTTATGTTATATATGTACTTAGTTATATGACGCATTGGTTTTACTGTTATGTCATATTAACTTATTTGAATAAATGATATGAAATCAATTATGAATATTTTAGTTGTAAATACAAACCATTTTCTCATAAATAATACACAATACGATTTAATTATAATATGTTTGGTTAAAAACCCCAAAATCGACCCCGGTCTGAACCCATAAAAGTAAAACAAACAAGTACCTACTCTCACTTCAAGTTGATCGAGAGTCCACATGGTCTTTTTTATTTAAATTCGTCTTTTGGACACGTTTAGTCCATTCATCGGAACCCAAACTGTTTACACTATCTCGATGGGCCTAATATTGACGCACGCATATGGCGATAAGTAAAAATATTTATATCGAATACTATGTGAACTAAATTGGTTTTGTTACTTCTGTTGTTTAAAGGTCCATCAATATTTGGTCTCGCATTTAAAATATTGTATACATACATGGTTTAAAAGTTCAAACTAAGTTATTACTAAAACAAAGGCGGTTCGGATACATGAAGCTAAATTTAACGCAACACTAAGGTGGAGGCCTATGTTCAGCAGTGGACGTCTTGTGGCTGAGATGATGATGATGATATTTAAATTAAAACTAATTTGTTTTTATCCCAATATCAGAATAGAATATTTATCGTAGAGTCAAATCGACGAAATCCATAGGGAAAAAAGATCGATGAGTCGGCGGGATACTGGTTGATAAGGTTGCGATAAAACCACTAATCTTTTTAATATTAGGGTTAACCACAAGGATAAAATGTTTAATAAAAACAAAATGAGCTTTTACATTGAATTTCTTGTACGAAAATACTTAATTAAGACCTGTTTATGGAATGCCACGGTTATTCCATGCCTTATATATTAATGGAATCAGTGCTGTGTGTAATTTCTCTAGCGGCACATATTGAAAGCAATCGCGTTTCTGCGCCAGCTACCGATTTGTCCACGGTTGTCGAGCTGTCATACAAGTAACATTATTATTCGCATAAAACGGGGCGGCGGGACGTCGGCGGCGGCCGGCCAATTGCACTGATCCTATAATCTGGTTTACTGCAATCGTGTCCGTGAATACTAAGGGAACATCAGGGCATTGTGCTTAGGCTTAATGAATTCAAATTTAAGGTAAATAATTTTCTCGATCGTTGAACTTGTGAATCGATCACGTTCAATGGTTCTGGTAGTATCTGTTAAACGCGTTACATCCGTTAAATGAAGTGCGGAAAATTCTAGGTAAGTAATAATTATTTTTGTCGAAGTCTTGACGGATTTAAACATTTAGTACTATGTAAGAATTAGAATAGCTATACAACAATGTGCTGTCATGTTGGCATCTCATTAATCGTAGTTTTCTGGCAATAAATGAGTCGGAAAGAACTGAGGTAAATAGAAACATCTATTTATACAGATTATTATTTGTGACATTATCTATGAAAAGGGACCTTATTGTCGATGGCGCTTATGTCGTTGTTCAAGAGTTTCGAGACTATACAATACAATCGCAACGCGACGTAAGTGCTATCGACAACAAGGTCCCTTTTCCTAGATAATGACACATTTGTTCTGTCACCAGGATAGCAGTCAAAGTTGTCAATCAAATATACAGTATAATTGGCAAATTTAGTTGTTACTTTTGATGTTGAAGTTTGCTTCAACATCAAAAGTCAATCATCAAAAGTCTATGTTACACAACAGATTGAATATTTTGTAAGTTTTATTACACCGATACTCGAATACGTCGTATATATCGTCGATATATAAGTTATTACAAAGCTGATGCAGAACAAATACTTATAATCGATTATGCCATATGTATTACATATAATTTAACACCCAATTTGGACCATTAGCAGATTATACATTTTATTGAGCACAACAAGTTTATTGTTCATACTTATTAACAACAACAAAAACAACAATAACAACTAGTTAACATTACACACGAGAAGCCATTACAAGGAAACAATAGTTCCGCATTTAGTTCGGCTCGTTAGCCGGAGGAAGAGGGCCGGCCCGGCATCGAACACGTGCCCCGTGGCGGCTTCCTGTGCTGTGCGTTTGATGATGATGGCTCACACGCTATCTTGCATTGTTTACTTGACAACGCTTGAAACATTTTGGTTGACCGAGATATTTAATTAGGATTTAGAGTTTAGACCATGAGAAATTACGTTTTTTTTTTTATGACAGGCGGCAAACGAGCAGACGGACTGCCTGGTGTTAAGCAATTACCGTCGCCCATGGGCACCCAACACCAGGGGAGTCACAAGCGCGTTGCCGGCCTTTAAGGGGGGTTGGAGCTCTGGGAACCTTACTCACCATCAGGAACACAACACTACGTACCTGAAAGGTGGCAGTGCTATTATGGCTGTGGTGTTCTGTTTTATTAGACATCACTAGCGATGCAATTTCTTAAAGACCGTCCGAGGTGTGTTTTAGCTACACGAACTGAGGTTCAAAAAATTAAAAAGCCAAGACTGTAGCTATGGTTTTGCTTATTGGCGTTCCGGTTATCGGCACTTGCAGAAAATGAACAACTCTCATTTCTTAATTAAGGTCTGTTATGTTATTTCTAACGATCACTAAATTTCCTCTTGGTGGTTGTCACAGAAATCTTTTACTACTTTTTAACGACCATTCGACAAGGAAACAGACTATTCCATTCATTGATTAATGAATGTCCAAGGAAGAAAGTAAAGTGTTTCTCCATGGACGATAATTGGGGTTTAAGAAAGTGCGTACCTAGATTAAACAATTAATTTACTGGAACCTATTTAGTACCGTTGACGAGAAATAACACCTACATACTTCTTCTAGAATAATTGGTTGGTTGATTCCAAGTTAAGTAGATTATAATTATAATATAATTTGTTCTCTACTTACATTTTTAACACCGCATACATATTTCGAAATATCGGATATAAACTAAACCACTAATTAGTTTACCAAATCGCCAGCGTGTTTAAATGCATTAACAACATGATATATTTACCTACCAAGGAGATCCGCAGAATGATTAAGGAATTTTACTTTCAATAATAAAACAACGCGTACCAACATAGTAAAACAGCTATTTACGTAACACGTATGGTATTGGTTGCTCTTTATATTTAACCTGTAGACGTGCATATTTTGGTATTTTCATAAATCCTACATATTAAATACATGCTAGTAAACGTTAATCCTAAATAGGTACCTACTTGAGTAATGCTGAGGATGAGAAAATTCATCGTCGATAGATGATGACTATAAACAGTGTCGTATGTAGTTGACATGTAGGTATCCCGTAAACACACAAACATTTGTATCTAGTTACATCGCTCTCACGGGGCGTGGGAACAGTCTGGACGTCGGTTGCCGAACAGACTACTGTACAGGCTACTGCTATTGCACAGAATGTAGCACAACAGAAGAACCATTAAAAGATAGACCTCCACGTGCATAACTACTAACGGCAATAAAATATCTTTTAAACTGGATAGTACGAGGCAATGCGTAAGTGTACAAACAACCCTAACGTCAACCAAAAAAGACCAACGAGTAACTGTATCTCTTACATACATATGGCTATTCCGAATAACGTACTAACTGTCAGTTTGTGTGAATAACTTCAGAATGCAACTTACGTTAGTTATAAAAGTAAACTATATTTGTATGTATAGCACATGTACCGAGTTAAAAATGTTTCAAACTTTCAACTTTAGTTATAAAATGTGGCTAGAAAACGTTTATAGTACCAGTAAAAATGATTACAAGACAGTTAATTATTTTTAGGGGTTTTATATCTCCGGCACCAGCCTAACTTAAGTTAATTACGAAAGTCAACCAATGGCAAATATTCAATAGCACTGAATATTTCCCAAATGTAGCATTTAAATTTATAAAGTCAGTGTTATAAAAGTTTCATGAATTTCTTCTCTGATCTATCAGTAAAACAAAATGTATTTGAAACTGCGTATAACATTTCCAAAAATAATAAAACAGCATTGTAAATTCATGATTACGAGCATACTAAAAGTTCAGCTACGTAGGTACGGTAGGTAGTATTTGGCGGTCACTTGCATTGCATAGTCAAAGTAAGAAATACGAACAAAAAGAATCTGCATATAGTTTACCAGTAACAAAAGCAATCGATCGTTGTTATCAGTGCAACACAACAACTGATAACAGATAAACTCATGTACCCGGCTGAAGATAAGATTGTGTTCAAGATGCCTTTGAGTTAACAAAATAGTCTGAAACATACAGAATTAGGATGTTGGTAAAATATTTAAGACAAACTTATCCAGTGTAATAATTAAATAATTTCAATATATTGTTTTATACTAGTACTTACTCGTAATTATTTTATATTATTTGATAGCTATACTTCGATAAAACGGACCATCTTATGAACTGATGAGATGAAATGGAATCTTATTATAAACGTAAACATAGCCAGTTCAGGGTTCGTTAGTGCCGAGGTCCGGTTACAAAGGACTGACGGACAGTTAAATTAACTGCTCCTTCATTACGGTGCAAGATGCGAGGAAATGAAGCAAGCGGGCATAGCATTGGCTTTTGAGAGGCGGCAGCGACGGATTCCACATCTGTTATATTTAAGGAATCATTTTACAGGAACATTTGTTTACTACAACTAATTTAAATTAGTGGGTAGGTAGCACCGCTCACCTATGCAACACGGGGCGTCATCCATAAAATAAATACCAAGCGAAAATACTAATGTCTACCTATGTCTTATTTTCAGTGGACCGTTCAATCTAAGTACTAGTATAAATTACTAATATTAATATTAACAATGTTGATTGAACTCCAAAGAAAGCATAACTGATTAGTGAAACTCCAGTCGCAGTAAAAGCTAGGTAAATGAAGTCAATGCATTATACTATAAATAATGGACTTATACTCGTAAGAGAAAATTGTCGCAATCTTTATCATAGTTAACAACTTATTACAGTGACAATGAACACGTTTCCTAAGTGAAACAGTTGTGATTTGTGATGTTTGCAACATCATACCAAACACATAGTTTCGCAATTAGGGTACACAATATTAATCAATACTATTGTCCCAGAAAATTATAACTAAAATGCAGAACAGGAAAAACTACAACAAACTCTGAAAATGATTTACATCCGAGAGTCGAGGGAAATATAGTAACAAAAGAAACAAACATAATAGGTATATAAACATAAAACTAAGATCAACCAAGTAAGGCATGTAATGAAAATGAAGTAGAATAAGCTATAATAGCAGCTGAAAGGAACAATTTCTACACAAGCCTAGCGCTTACGCCAACGCACTGTAAATGTCTTAATAAATAACGTTACTTGGATTCATTTTGTATTACGGCCCACGACCGCTCTTCACCTCATTTGTGTGTTTATGTCAACAGTGATAGATCGATCCCTTTAGAAGTGGTTTTTAAAGATGATAACTGACGATATTAACAGTTAATATTTTAGAAATAAGTATTTCAACAAAATTTACTAACTAATACTAAAACTTGATGATGAACACAAAATAGAAATTGATTTTTGAGTGTATGAAGGGGTCATACAATAAAAAATCAAGTTATATTTTTAATTAATACTGTAGGGAATAAGATTGACTTTATTTAGCTTTAATAAAGAAATGAAATATGCAACTTTTGTAACAATTGGTAAATGGTTAAAATTCACCGTGGACTTTGCCTAAAAAGGACAATGTACATTGTACACGTAGAATGGCCCTTGACGCAGCGCTAATAAAGATAGATATTTAAAACACAAAAAGACAGATATTTAAAAGCCGTTTTCGTAATTCATATGTATCAAATATGGATAAATTGAAACAAAACTCTTTGGTTATTTACTTATGTTTTAAGTCGACAGATCCTAATATAACCATGTAACATTAACTTAACTTTATATTAAGAAAGGAGGTACCTAACATGATCGTTCATTCTGCCACACACTTCCTTCTTCTCGAACAAACCGTCAGATTTAACCCCATTCGTTCATACAAAACCCACGCTCTCGTGTAATGAGCCATTCAATTGGAGAACCTTCTAATTAGTCCCATCTTGCAGTATGAGAGCCTGGTCCATTCAAGCGTTATCCGATAAAGATAATTGGAGTGCATGAACATGTGTGAGACCGTGCACAATGTTTAGAAATCTGACCAATAATACTGATTTAAAGGTCCTTCTGCCCAACCGAGGCAGAGGAACGTAAATCGCTGCTAATAAAGTTGAATGAAACACCTTAAGCCCCGTGTCGTTGAAATGAATGTAATAGAGAATACTGCAGATAGACATTATCAATTTATGTAATCTGGTAAACCACAATTAAATACCTAAAATCTAGGAATATCCGTCAGCGTTGTTTTGCAGTAGTAGAAGTCACTAGACATACAAAATGCATAGTTAGGTGTTAAAATATGGGATATCATTATCTTTCGGACAGAATAATACATAGATTAAATTTATTTGTACATGGGAATTGGTATACACACACGCACAACTCGTGATCGGTTTCCATTTAAAATGATGCCGCCCGTTCAACAATAAGCAATTATATGTAAGGACATGAGTTCTACTTCTTATTTTAAACAAGTGACCACTAACAGCCAATCGTAACAATATCAGTTCATAGACCAAATATCAATAGAACGGATCAGGAAAATTGCGTGTTCATAGTGTTAGATGAATGGCTGATTTTATTTGTCTTACCCGCACAAATTGTATGCTCGACGCCTCCGATAACACCACAGCCTTTATGAGCTCTAGAATGGATTAAGAACATTCATTTTATGAAAGCAGCATTGACAGTTCCGTTGGCAGCGATACAGCCTAGATTCCCAGTTACGATAAACCTTTAAACACACTAGGCCAGGGGCTGTATTACCCCATTGTGAGTGGCCATAGAATAGCATTCAGGCCACGCATTATTGATAGCAAGTAGACTATAAAATATTTCACATTCCGTTTGTTACTGCCCATTGTTGGAAATGGCTACAAAACGTTTACTATATGACAAATATTGCACACCACAATTGTATTTTACTCTGTGTAATATTGAACGACTAATCAGAGGAAATTCGAATAAGCAGGAAAATGCGCTCTCAAACGTAAAATAAAAGTTTCTAAATTTCGTATCAGTATGCATCGGTCGGTCATAAAATAACTAGCGAGCGACGCAGCGGACACTCAACCGGTCATACCTATAACTCCGTAACCAGCAATTTCATCGAGAATTTCCAAGTGTTTTCACTCAAATCGCTAACAAAATAATGAGTAAGCAACTCAACTCAACCCTCACACTTTATCGTAGCTCTCTCCAGCATTACGGGCGCTTTTATTAAATCTAGACTCATATTATTGTGCTTCGCCAGCGGCGACTGGAAATGACCCGTAATCGAAGGGGATAGCAAGATTGCAGATACGTGGTGATAGAACGTGATGGAGGTGCTCTGCGAATTATCCAATTTGCGTAGAAATTTTCAATGCGATCTAAAGATAGGTGACAAATATTTTCTTCAATATATTATTCTATATTGTCGTATTGAAATTTTATATTATCCAATTCCGATGAAGAATCAGGTGTGTTCATGATGGTCCTCATCATCCGAACGGTTTATGTAATATTTCATCTCACTAAACACTTTTTTACAGTATGCAAAAACAAGTAAACAGACGAGTACAATACATCGCTACCGTGAAACTAAGCTTCAATTAGTTCCCACAGGAAGCTTCAATAGACTTTATCATTAAAGCAGGAGGAAATGATTAAGTTGTCGTTGCTTCTATTAGGCGAAGCATCGACAAGATTGATTTATAGTCGCGCGCGCCGGTTTCGTACAAAAATAAAACGCGTTTGACATTTATTTTTGGTAAAGAGTTCCAGATTGTATAAAATGACGTACAATCGACGTCGAAGACAGATTCAGATTCAGATCAGTATAGGTACCTTACTTTTTTGCACCTTTTAGTGAGTTTTGCACCAAGTAAGGTGAGAAGGGTATACGAGTACATATCTGTGACGTCAACTATACTTCATAGAACTTAGGTACCACATATAATTAATAATAATAATCATCATCAGCACCAGCATTCCACTGATAGATATATGCCTCTTCCAAGGTACGTACAGAACGCGGTCTGCTGCTTTATGCATCCAGTCGCTACCGGTGTTTTTATGTAAGGAAACCATAAAATTATAAGCCCACTGTGCACTAATGTTATTCGAATAATGCATCACACTGCTGTTGATATTGTGTAAAAGTTTTTATTGTCACGTCATGCAATAAAGGGTTAACTGAATTTGTTTACGTCATTAATGTCTTATTACATTATTCAAATTATGAGGTGTGACCAGGGTCCCACCGCGAGCTAGTAAGCTATTAAGCTATCAGCTATTTCAAGGGACAAAAGATAACCGATCACGTGTAAATAAAAGAGACATATATGTCATAGCCGGGCGATGAGCTATAAATATATATATTTCTCTTTTTTTTACACGCGAGCGATGCATACGTATAGCTCGCGGTGGGTCCAGTGCCTAAGTCACAGACAATTTGTTTACAAAATTCAGTTAGTTAAGTTTTGTATGTGAATTAAGTTTTGGTGACGTCTATTACGCGGAACGAGGTAGTCGTGAGTGTGACCCTCTGCTGGATACTCGTATACGGTGCAACTAAAAATACGCATAACTATTGTGATTCTTTAATAAAGTAATCGATTCTTTCCAGATAACGAATTCAGCGGATCATTCACTCATCACCAATTGGCTCCAGCAGATATTACCTTTACAACAAAGTGTCTAAGCCCTATCGGCATCTTGACAACCATTGTACAGACAGATTAATCTGCATTCGACCTCCTTTGGACAATAGAAACACAAAGGCATCAACCAAAGCACGAAGACCTGCGGAGTATATGAACTTTTAACCATATAAGGTTCAGATAACATAGTGGGTGTCACACGTCAAGTCATCATAGCCGGGTAATTAGAAAGCCCTTCGTGCGAGTGATTTTTATTCATAACGAGATGTTCTCGTGAGCCGAAATGTTTAACCATTATGGGTTATCAGCTTTTCACTTGGCCGTGAGCAAACTGGTGCAAGTAGGTCGGTAAACATGGTTTTGTTTGTGTTTGATGTGGGAATGTGAAAGACTTTGGCGTACATGGTTACGCCTGTAAAGTCAAGGCTAAGTTAACGTGCCCTGAAACTTATACGGACGTTTGCTTACATTTTGTAATATAATTACTATTACGGATTTATATATTTACAACTAAATTCAAGAAAAATAATGGTCACTTTTAAAAACCTTAATGCGAATTAAATTGCAATACTTGCTTAGTTCTATGAACCTCTTTTGAGTGTACCGACAACGTACACCGTGATAAATATAAAAGTACGAAAGATAAGATAGTTACGCGAATATAACCATAAATGCATTGAAATAGAGTTTCTCACGCGAATCTCCGGATGTTTCACGCAGTTCGGAGCATGCGCCGAAAGCCTTAATTGCCGTTCGCGGCGCACACGCAACGGCAACGTCAAGGTAAAAAACATAGCATTGTGATCTTAACCTATTATTAGCGGCAATCTTGCATTGAAAACAAGGTAAAGGGTTCAGTTTAGAATGATTGTAAAACAAAATTTGCGAGGTCAACATTATAAAGCCACCAATAGACAATAAAAATATTATATAGTAGGGACCTGGGAGTTCATTTGAATTTGGTTCTCTGGATTAACTGTATGGGTAGAGCAATACTAACTACAACTAACTTATTTATTTTAGTACCAGTAATCGATCCTTATAGGTACTATCAAACACAATAATTTATCATTGAATATAAACGGTGTATCCATTCGCGTTGACAGTACTAAACCATATGGCCAGGGCCCTGTTTGAACTGAGATAAGAACTGCCATTCGCGGGACTAACATGGATGGATCGACAGATAATAAAAGTGTAGAATAAAAAATATGATGCTAATAAATTTGTTAGTGTATATAGGTATTATACCTTCTTTGATACTCAAAGCCTATAAACATTAAATAACATACGAACTTCAAAGTTAATTTAATAGATTCATGTCGACCTATTTGCGGGTAGGAATATACAAGAAGGTACCTTACATACTGTGATGTGACCGTCGCGGAAATTAATTCATTGTTAACATTTTAACAACCGCGCTGCGGATCAGTGTCAACTTTCAAATCAACTTTCGATAATTGCTATAATTTGTGTAGGCACGAAGAAAATTAACAAACACCACACCCGAATCCTTATTTTGATTGTTAATTGCCACTATTGCCAGTATTGCCACACAGTACGTATACAGATTAATCTCAAACAACATTAAATTTGTTATCGTGTATTATATTGTTTTAAAATGTAATAATATATATATATATATATATATATATATATATATCTGAAATCTTATTTCTATACAGGTAGTCTTAAATATCTCTATTTCGTATTTTTATCCTTTTTTACACATTAAGAAAATAACGTAATGAAACTATCGAAGATTAAACGTGCAATAGTAATTATATTTCGTCGTTTCATTCTTCAGATATATCATATACCAGGTAGTTCTTTGAACCTACAGGCGACTTCTGCACAATATTAAAAGACAGTCAGTTGACTATTGAACTGAATTTTTGTTAAATCATTCATTCCCCTACCTTTCCCGGTCACCGCGCCCTCCTACTTGCCCATTCTTTTTTCGTGCACGGCGACGAACGCACGCGCCTCTTTAGCTATCCGGCAAAGCCTACAATCATGCCGAAACGCACAGCTAAGGAGAAGTTAAACTATTACCGTAAAAAAGTTAAAAAACTTGAAGATCATAAGAAACGGTACAGAATAATTTATACAACGTCCTCATCGGAAGACGAAGGTAAGTTATTTGTTCTATAACTTTATGTTGAGAAGTGATTAAAAAAGCCGACATAGGGATTGACCGCGAGTCTCTAACTATGATCAAATTAACATCGGGGTTGACTGCGAGTCTCCAACGATGTAACAAAGCAGAACACACGCGCAATCTTCAGTAGATGCGCGTTACTCTGCGACACAAATATTTTCTTAACCTACCCCCCAAAAGAAAATATTTTCATATAAAATATTAATCACCTTTTATTGTTGTAGACAATGTAATGGAACATAATCTAGACATTCTAGATGATTCCATACCGGCTCATGATCCTGTTGTACCGGAATTACAATCAAACGCACCAGATAATACTGGTGACGTATCGACGCCAGGCCCTAGCAACACGATTTCGTCACCTGAAAATCAGGCGGACGTAGCTATGTCGTTAGACCAACCTGAGCTCGATCCAGAAATGCTCTTGGCTCTTGGGGAATCAACCGATGACACCCCGAATTTAGTAACAAAATACACGACAATTTAACAAAGCTTTGGCTACCTTTGCTAAAGAAAGGTATGACAAAGGAAAGTAAGGACAAGATTCAAAAAGAATACCTTGTGCCCGATAACTGTCGTTTGTTACAAGCACCAAAATTGAACGTCGAGATTTCAGCGGCGGTTCCCGATATGGTCCGGAACAGGGATAAGAATCTGGCAGCAGTGCAGCAGCAACTAGGCCACGGGATCACGGCCCTGAACAGGGCCATGGATATTCTAATTAAAGGGACCGATACCAACGGAATCGAAGCTATGAAACACCTTAGTAACGGTTGCCGCATTTTGTGTGACCTCCATGCGTCCTCCACTCAGAGCCGCATAAAACTCATTACCCCTAGTCTGGATAAGACGTTCCTACAAGTTATTCAGGACTCGGAACGCGACGATACCGTATTTGGCAATAAATTGTCAGAAAAAATAAAGGCGTCAAAGACCATTGAAAAACAAGGTCTTCAAATTAAGAAAGCGTCACCAAAGAAACCTACTCCAGCTCAGCCTACGAGCAGTCGACCACCGTACTGGAAACTGGTCAGCGCCCCTCGTTACGCGTCGAACAGGGGGGGCCGGAGAGGAGCTCGCAGGCAGACGAACTACCCGCAACGGAAGTTCCCAGCTTCGCAACCAACCAAGGCATCGACCTCGACCAAGGCACATGCTCAGGCACCGTAATACAGGTACATGCAGGTCGAATAAGCTATTTCTATAACTGTTGGCTAAAAATAACTTCGAATAAAATGGTTTTGGACTGGGTCAGATATGGCTACTCAATCCCATTTGAGTCAGACGTAAAACAAACGTTTATTCCAGTAAATACGTTTGCTCAGGACGAAGTGACTGATATGAAACTAGCTATACAAAAGCTTTTGGATTTAGGAGCCATATCTGAGTGCATCGAGGTTAATAACCAATTCATATCTAAGATATTTCTTGCCCCAAAACCTAACGGAGGAAAACGCTTTATCCTAAATTTAAAAAGCCTTAATAAATTTATCGCTCCCTGTCATTTTAAAATGGAGGATTATCGCACGGCCTCTAAACTCATTCCTCGGAATGGTTTTCTAGCCACTATAGACTTGACGGAAGCGTACCTGCTTATACCTATAAATAAAAACGACAGGAAATACTTAAGGTTTCAATTTGAGGGCTCGACATATGAATTCTCCGCATTACCATATGGTTTGTCCGTAGCGCCCAGAGTCTTCACAAAAATTATGAAAGAAGTAGTGTCTAACCTAAGATCTCGAGGCCTCAAATCGGTTATATATTTAGACGACATCCTTTGTATAGGGGATAGTTTTCAGGATTGTCAAAATAATGTTAATGAAACCTTAAAGTTACTGCAATGTCTAGGATTCGTTGTTAATAACAACAAAAGTTCCTTACTTCCAAAACAAACTTGTAAATTTTTAGACTTTCAATTTAATACTCAAAATTTGACCTTAGCCTTACCAGAAGATAAGCGGAACAAAATTGCACAATTAACTCACAAATTTCTAGCGCTCCCGAGGTGTACTATTCGGGAGTTTGCACAACTGATAGGAGTTTTGGTGTCAGCCTGCCCAGCTGTAAAATACGGTTGGGTTTACACAAAAACCTTAGAACGGCAAAAACATTTAGAGTTATTAAAAAACAATAATAACTTTGAGGCAAAAATAAAACCTGATATTGCTATACAAGATGATTTAAAATGGTGGATAAATAATATTTACACGTCAAATAACTTTATGAGACACACTAAATTTCAACTTGAAATATATAGTGATGCATCCAATACAGGTTGGGGTGCCGTTTCAGGAGACAATAAGGTTAACGGCATGTGGAAATCTTCTGAACGGGATCTCCATATTAATTATTTGGAATTGCTGGCGGTATACCTTGGCTTAAATAGTTTAGCTCAGAACGTGAATAACTGTGCAATTTTGTTGCGGGTCGATAATACGACCGCAATAAGTTATATAAATCGCATGGGGGGCATACAGTTTCCACACCTAAACGATTTGTCTCGAACAATTTGGCAGTGGTGCGAGAAGCGAAATGTATTTATCTTTGCGTCTTACATAAATACAAAAGAAAATATTGCCGATCCCGAGTCTAGGAAGGTTAACCCTGACACTGAATGGGAACTGTCAGACAGAGCGTTCGAGTCAATAGTGAAACGCTTCGGTCAACCAAAGATAGATTTATTCGCCTCTCGATCCAATACCAAATGTTCATGTTTTGTATCGTGGAAACCTGACCCCGATGCGGTAGCAGTTGATGCATTTACAATTAACTGGAGCGAAAATTATTTCTACGCCTTTCCTCCGTTTTCATTAGTCTTAAAATGTCTCAGAAAAATTGTAGACGATCAAGCAAATGGAATCTTGGTGTTTCCTTACTGGCCATCGCAGCCATGGTTCCCCCTATTGCAGAGCCTTCTTAATTCAGACATAATGTTTCTGAACCCAAATAAAAATTTACTTCATTCCCATTTCAGGGACTGCCACCCCCTACACAGGGGACTTACACTGGGTGTCGCGAGGCTCTGCAACAGTCCTTCGCTCGGAGGGGCTCACCGCCCGAAGCGCTAACACTGATGTTGGCATCTCTTTCCGACAAAACAATAAAACAATACGATGTTACATACAAGCTGTGGTGGCAATTTTGCATTGTAAATAATATTAGTGTGTTTGAACCCGCGACAGCTTCAGTACTGTCATTTCTAACAGAACAATTTAACAAAAAATGTGCATATGGCACTCTCAATAGTCATCGTTCAGCCCTATCTTTGTTATTGGGAAACAATGTGGGTTCAGACGATTGCGTGAAACGTCTTCTCAAAGGTGCGTACAAACAGAAACCTAGTGGACCGAAGTATAATCATACATGGGACCCCCAGGTGGTTCTAAATCACATCTCTCATTGGTATCCCAATACAAGCTTAGGTCTTGAAGAACTGTCGAAAAACTAGTGACATTGCTGGCCATCTGCACGGCGCACAGGGTTCAAACTTTAGCGCTTATTAAAATCGAAAACATAATTATTTCCACAAACGGCGTTAAAATTGGAATAACTGACGTCATCAAAACATCTGCCGCAGGACGAGAACAACCTGTTCTCTTCCTACCATATTTTAAAGATAATGTCTCTATCTGCCCTGCTACGGCTCTCAGAGATTATATTTTTGTAACAGAAAATACGAGAGCCGGCAGTGAAGGGCAGCTTTTAATGACATATAAAAGGCCCCACAGACCTGCAACATCGCAAACCATCAGTAGATGGATCAAAGACGTTTTGTCCGAAAGCGGCATCGACATGACAGTGTTCAGCGCGCACAGTGCGCGCCACGCCGCCACGTCGTCGACACCGTCCGCCGCACCGCGGGCTGGAGCGCGGCGTCCACCACGTTCGCCCGCTTCTATAATCGACCGTTATCGGAGGAAGGGCTATTCGCCAGATCCGTTTGCTTGTCGATTTCTAGCAATGATATTTAAATGATTATCTGTAGATTGATTTGTTGACAATAGCGATAATTAAGATTATAGTCGAATATGTCGACTTTACGAAGTAAATATATATAATTTCGTGTCGAGATATTGTTTCATTCCACCTTAAGTAAAACTTTAACACTCTAAACATCTACCTGGTATATGATATATCTGAAGAATGAAACGACGAAATATAATAGATGATCAAACGAACTTCTAAAGCGAAGTTCGATCATTATTATATGAGTCGTTTCATTCGAAGATATAATGGCCCTCCCACCCTTTAAAACCCAATAACTTAAAGTTTTACGTTTCTCTCTAAAGATAATGAGCAAGTAGGAGGGCGCGGTGACCGGGAAAGGTAGGGGAATGAATGATTTAACAAAAATTCAGTTCAATAGTCAACTGACTGTCTTTTAATATTGTGCAGAAGTCGCCTGTAGGTTCAAAGAACTACCTGGTATATGATATATCTTCGAATGAAACGACTCATATAATAATGATCGAACTTCGCTTTAGAAGTTCGTTTGATCATCTATTAGTTATAAACTTTAGGACCAGGCTACTTCTAGTGATACTTATATCGGTTCGCCATTTGGTTAGGATCTACGGATCGGTTTTTAGTAGGTAGGTATTCCTGTTGCTTTGCCTTTCCTATCTAATGCCACAAAGACCTTGCCAGCAAGTTAATAAGAATTAGATACTTACAGCCGATATACGTAAGTATTATGTTCAGTCTATATAGCAACTTCATGAATCGTGATTATTTTTTCACAGTAGATTTTGCCACTGTAGCACAAAAAGTGACCTGGCCCGGATGGCAGCGAGCTGCAACGAGTAACGGTGGTTAGATCGCAGACGGTTTGGCCATTGTTGTGTCGAGCGCACCAGCCCACTGTGTTCTATCGCATCTATCACTATTTGGGTTTAAATTTGCAAGACCCTTCAATTTTTGAATCTATACTGAATATAACGTTTTCTTAAGAATATGAGCTAATTATGTTTTACAGCTTGGTGATACCCTTTTGATCTTCCTGTTTTTTTGCCCGGTTTCTTTATTAAAATTAGTTATTATGACATTATGGTAAGACATAGCATCTCTCATCAGCGTAAGTAATCACTTGGTTAATAGGCTACGCTAGAATGTCTACATGTTTAAGTTAATCAAGAAATTAGACACAGTAAGATCATAGTATAATTAAACATATGTAAGATTGCACTAATATGTGTAAAATTATTATAGTACTGAATTTCATATTTACTGTACTTTCAATTATATTTAATTTGATCCGCGAAAACTAATAAATATTCGCTATGTCGGCTAAACACATACGTATTTATCCCAAGCATATCCGTGAGCGCATTTCAAATCATAAAAGCGGGCTACAAGTAATTAACTATACAGTAGATAGTTAATGTGCGTGTAAAGTTAAATTGAAACGCATAAGAAAGCGCTGTAGTAGAAGACAATTTTCTAGTTTAATAAGTCTTTTTGTGTATCCTTAGTCCGCTCCACGCCAAGCGCAGGTTACGAACCCAGCAAAACTAGGCTCTAAGTGCATGCAATAAGTATGAGTAATATGGCTGTTAACTCAACAAAGCGAACTTTTAGCAAAACTTTGGTGTGTATATCTAAAAATATCGGATATCGGATGTAAGGTTTCCGGTTTTGAGGCAACGCCTTGTACTGTTAATGAGATGGCCAAATTGTTCTACGCTATAAAAAAATAACCAATACTAAAATTTACAACAAGCGTGGGGCTTTTTTACTGATACGGCCTCCAAAATATTTTTTTAAATGACGATAATAACCTAACCAATAAAAAAAGAAAAATGGTATTTCAAAATCTTTGTCACTTCCTCTCGCGAAATCAAATCACAGCAAGCTATCACTTTCAACTCGATACTACTTAACTCAAAATTAGTCAATTCCGACCAAAAACAAAACAAAAGTAATGACGTCGGAAAGCGTCAGGCACAACAAATTGCAATTAAGCGGACGGTGGAACTGGGGCGTGAAGTTGCGGCAACCGGATGCGCCGAAACCTGCGCGCGCGCTGGCAACGAGACCGTGGAGAAAAACGAGGATCCACACTCCAGATCCTCAAGTTCCTCCTATAGATTCTGGACCCGGGTATGTCCTTAAACTACGTCCAACAATGAGAGGTAGGGCACAGCGATGACCATCACGCTTGAATCTGGGGCAGCCCAACTGGGGAAGTACCTCCTCCTTACAGAAGACCTCAGCCATTATAGCACTGCTACCTTTCAGGTATGTAGTGTTGTGTTCCTGATGGTGAGTAAGGTTCCCAGAGCTCCAACCCCCCTTAAAGGCCGGCGACGCGCTTGTGACTCCCCTGGTGTTGCGGGTGCCCATGGGCGACGGTAATTGCTTACCATCAGGCAATCCGTCTGCTCATTTGCCGCCTATGTCATAAAAAAAAAAAAATAGAGGCCAAGCACAAAGGTTAGCATAATGTAAGTCGAAACAACCTCTCTATGTTTTCTTCAATGTCATCCAAAAATTCTCGCTTCTTTGTGAATGTGAAGAATGAAGACTTACAGTTAGATGCCACGGGAACCTTATTTTATTGAACACTACGCAAAATGTCAGCCAGTCTTATTTATGTCAGATGCAGGTTTTGTGTTTCCGTAATACTAATAGGTACCTATAAATGTATTTGACTTACAAAAACATGTGATACTCCACACGTGCTATAGCTCAAACCGCCGTACTCGTAATTGGACTTTTAACGTAATTGGTTGCTAGTATAACCAGACTGCTAATGTTTTAAAAACTAGCTCCTAAAACAGTTATTACTTACTATCTAAATTGTTGCTAGAAACTCAACCAGAGTCGTACCCATAAAGTTTATTCCAAATCTCAGTTATAAATGCAGGAGGTCACTGGGTTAGTAAGGCAACAGTCTTTGGAGGTTCATTATTAACTGGCCAATAAACAATTTTATAACGACCAAATGTTCATTGCGTGCAATTGCTCAAACTACAAACGCAACACTTCTTGAACATTCGATGGGCGTAGAATCGAAATCGTTTACAATTTCATTTGTAATTAATCTATCAAAATAAAACTTTCCAAATATTTTGGTCCTACTTAGCTTCTATCCCTCACGTGAATGATTTTATTAACTTACTCCTTACACTTATTAACTACTGCTGGTGGTGGTGGCTATCAAAACTGATCAGATCGACCCAAAATGCATGTGCTATTTTTTAGGCGCAGGATAGTACCACAAAAGTACAGTAATACACTAAGTGGGAGAACAGTCAGAATCAAAAGTAGCGTATGAAAGAACGCACCAAAAGTATCTACAAGAAAGAGGGGTAACTAAATTAAAATATATATTATATGTGTTTGGTGCGCTATTTCTTACGGTATACCCTACCTTGTATCCTATTGGTGCTGACTATAGGTAGAGAGGTACGTATGCCGGTGCACGTGTATTTACTCCTTATTTATATTATTACTCACCTAGTTGCTTGTATCATCTTTCCGAACGTAGAATGCTGGATCGATATTCGTGGTTGGTCAGCTTCTTTATTTGTTGTTTCAGAAATACTATTCTTTTGTATATTGCAGGACAATATTATTTCAAAGAATAATTGTTTCTCTCTTTGTAGTTTTAAGAGTAGTTTGATCACTGGTTATTTCTTCAGATATTTGATTGTTATTTATTAATATGGAATGTTGCGTGTGTCCCTTCGGATCTAAATAATTATTATAAAGTTATTCCAACGTAAGTACTCTTATCAGAGTTAAATTAGTAAAAAATGTAGTCTTAGTAAAATAGTTCGACATAGGTATATAGATTTGTATTAGTTTAAAAACATAATGCATTTAGAATCAAGTCGATTAACAATTTTGTTAGTTTCGACACAAAAAACCATAGAAGTGAAGAATAAATAAATAATAATAATAAATATTTCGGGACAATCTTACACAAATCGACCTAGTCCTACTGTAAGCTCAGTAAGGCTTGTGTTGTAGGTACTAGACGACGACGATATATATAATAGATAGATACATATAAATACTTAAATACATAGAAAACACCCATGACTCAGGAACAAATATCTGCTTATCACACAAATAAATGCCCCGACTGGGAATCGAACCCAGGACCATCGGCTTCATAGGCAGGGTCACTACCCACTAGGCCAGACCGGTCGTCAAAAAGAACGCTGAAGAAGGTTTGTTTATACAATGTCCACTATGCTAAGCAATAAATGATGAAGCAACTATAAAAAATGATGAAGCAAATATAAAATAAATTAAATATTAGTAGCTAATAAGTTCTTAACCACAAGTTTTGAGCTTAATGACAACCCTCTTACTCTTAGCGTCGCTTTACATAACAAATTAGCGATAGACGCTTCGTCTGCAGAGTTCACTCAACCTTCATCTTCGTTTTCTTTCATGGAAGTTATAAATTTTAGGTGGCAGTGTTGGAAGCCTGCCATTCTTCGGTTACGCAATTTTTATGCTGTGCGTATGACACTCGTTAATATCTATCTACGCGCTCCGTGACTCAGAGGAAGTGTCGCGTTAGAAACAGCCCAGAACGTGAATAGGAGTAAAAAAAGTAGGCTAAATAAAAATGGAGTACTTCAGATTGCAAATATAGTCGGGTTACGTCGGTAGTAGACAAATAAACGAACTTATGTTCATAGTAAAAAAGTCAATGAAGTCACGTTTAAGTGAAGCGGAGCGTGCTACAAGTGGCGAGAGAACAGGCGGATTCTGGACGCGATTTAACGAGATCGTTACAGATAAAGTGCGGATGACAGATGCACGGAGACGGCAGAGATTTACTGCGCACGGCGCAGGCGCTGAAACCACGATACTGCCCTTAGATGCAATTAAAGAAGCGCTCGGTAAATTAGCGGCGCTAGACTTGCCCACGCGACGTCTGTCCTGTTTATATTACGTACACTTAACAACGATTAATGTCCACTACATTAGACAGTAACTTAGTGTTTACGGCGAGATCTATTTAAGAAATCTAGATTTTTTACCTGTCTGCTTATATGTACCAATTCAAGATCGACTAGATATGTTAATTACAGAGTAAGGCTTTATAAGGATTCGAGTGACCTCGGAACGGAAAGTCTGCATCGGTGCAGTGTTAAACGGTCAAGGCAAATCGGTCAGATTAGCGAGATATAAAGAAGAAATACGGAAAGTACCAGGTACGTTAGAATATAGTGTAGCGAAAATTCTACCGTAATGACAGATAAGGAAGATTAATATGATACCTACGATGTGTCAGCTTACTGATAAAAACAACAGGCTTCAGGCGGTCAAAATGAATAGTGGGCTGTTGTTCTATAATTGTGTCGTATATTAATAAATGTATGGTTAGTTATGCCTCGAATTTCTTTTATGAGAAAGGCACCCGCATAATATATGTAAGTCAGGATAACCACAGGCGCAACACTCGCAAACTGGTTTGGTGCACTATTATTATTATTAAGGGCTCGTGCCAATATACGGGTCGAAACGTGCTTCAACCTCACCACAGTCAACAAAGGCTTCAACGTCAAACAAAAAAAAAACTAAAGACAATTGCAAAGATATATTCTAACCAAAAGGACACAAACGCAAGATGCCACAAAACACCACACGCTGTCACTTTAGTAGTATTTTTTATTCTTCAGAGTTGTTAATCCATGCAAACACTCGCACATCCATTAATGATAAGGCACTGTTGTATGATTAAACTGTAAATAAGTATCAAAAGATTGATATAAATTCGCGATTTGAGCTCAACAGACGTCTGCGTGAGTCAGCCGTGCGCGCGGCCGGCGTCTTGCAAACTGTTCCGATTCGTTTCAAACGCAACACCAACGGCCACGCGGCGGGCGCCCTACTATTCCATCTCTCTCACCACCTACAAAACCACCGCGATGAAAAGAGATGCACACTACTCAAGTTTTATCGCAGGATAAACTTTTAACAGCGACGTGAATAGTTAACAGACATTAGTCAGAAAGGAAAGGAACGAGTATGTTTTTTTGTGTATTTGGCAGGGCTTTTTCTCGTGTCGAATGTTGGGTTCGGTTTTGGACATCTATTTTTGTTGTGAACCAAACACACGTTCAAGCGGAACGGGGAGGGACAAGTTTATAAGAGGAAGTGCAGTGAGCACACTATGCGGGCATTCTTGGTATCATTTATAAATAGGGAATAACTGGAATTAAAGGAGATCGAGAAATACTTGATCCCACACAAGGTCGTCAAAATATAAAGTAACATTACCAGAGTAAATTCATTACAGTTTGTATCTTATTAGATATAACTACTTTACTAGATTTGGCTTTACATTTTAAAGTAGTATTATATTAGGGAAAGACAAGGATGTTGGAAAATATAATGTAATGCTTATTATGGGCATAAAATATACCTAGAAGTAGGCTGATTTCGCATGTTAAGTAATTCTCTGTTAATATTTAAAATTGGCCGTTTTACTATTTCACACGTTTCCATTTATTATTCCTACTGGGCACCATATCTCATGAGTTGTCCATAAACAAAGCCCAGCCAAAAAAGTGTCGACTTCTTTTTTCTTCAGACCAGTTCTTTTTTTACTTACGAGTTTCATATCTTTCATGTTTTTCTGCTACTACTAAAAGGACTTTTCGCGATTCGTGAAACCTTATAACTAGGCACTGTAACTAAATAAGGTCCTTCGTTTCTTTATTGATTTATGTATATCACAAACAGTGTGTATATAACGAACTTATGAAACTTCTCGAGTGGACACTTGCATAACAGTTGTGACTAAATAGCATGAAAACATTACACTATCTAGATAGGCACTTTTTTGTCAATTGCTATCGTCAGCTTCATATTCATCAATCTTAATAAAAAGACCAGACAGAAAAACCAATTTACAACCTTCAGGAAATAACATTAGAGTACACAACCGGACACCCACTTTTGAAACACAAGTAAAACAAATAAAAAGAGGTGGTAAGGAAGTGCTGCAATCGACCAATTCGAACATTCGGTTGAAGACAGAATGAAAAAGTAACAAAAGGTAAATAAAAAAAAACGGAAAAAGGTCATTTGCATTGCGCAACAAACGCTACCGATTTGCAGGTGCACTTAACAAACAATGAAAGCGTCAAATCATTTGTACAGAATAAAATATTATATAAGAAAACTCATTTTCACTCCTAACACAAGCTAAAGAAATGTTGCGTATAGTATTGCTGGAGAACGAACGACAGCCTAAGAAATAAGTAATTGGTCATCGGATGAACACTTTCACTACTCTGTTTTGAATGAATATGGGAAGTCTCGGTGCAGCAAATGGTGCGATTGGCAACTATTGCAATAGTTTCAGATTTGCGCGCATTATTATATATTAACCTTACGATATTTTAAAACAGATCGCTGTGCCTAACCTATAGTGGATAAAATGACAATATATAAGGCACCTTTGGATTTCTACAAGAATACTTGATAAAAAAAACAATGCTGCTCGGAATACTGTTAAATTCAATATTTTATTCTAAGCTTATTAATCTGATTAAGTTACCGTAAAAGGGTAGCATCGCAGACGGTTTTGTTAACCGCCTGCAAATAATACTAAATTAATTTTCAGATTACTAAAGTAAACATTGGTGAACGAGTGTTTGTATAGGTAGATTAAGTAGTTATTTAATGTTTAAGATGAATCTGGATCGACACTGACTATGGACGAACTGATTCACGAAATACTGACTTTCACTTGGCCCTTCTCAAAGCTTCGCCATTAGGGAGTTTTCTATTTTCGATGAGATGCAGTGGAATTACACTAAGAGCCATTGCATTGCGAGATCTGAATCTTAATAATAGGGCTACAGATGACAAGATAATCTTTGATATTTGTCACTGGAATAAAATGATTGTTACCATTCGGCGTTTTTAAATCTTACACGGTAATTTAGTATAATAGTAGAATTACGCAAGGCAAGGCTTACTTTTTTAAATTTGGTTGTCAAATCTTTAAAAAGTTAATCACATATGTATAGTAGGATTCAATAGTAGACTTTACTAATCTCGATTGCCGATACACAACGTTTAGCTTAGATAAACTAGCCGTAGGATCTAATTTGTGAACGATTTTGTGACAGCTAGATAGTTATTTCTGGCGCTTGGACCACGACCCGAAGGAAAGGGTTCTTATAATTGTTTTGAATTAAAAAGCAGTTGGGCATTCACGTTAAGTAATGCATGGTCCGACCTTCCAAAATAAGGCAAAAGTGATAGTTTTTACGTAATACGTATATGAAATTTAATCCGAAAATGACAGACCAGACTGATTGATCCCTTATTGAAACAACTCAAAATCACTTTTAAATGTTGAATAATTACGCCTTTAACATTCCATATTGGCAGTTTCATATTTCTTTTTCAGTAACGATCAAGTATCGGTGCCAACAACTGACCGAAAATGTTACCTAAAACATCGACATGAACCGTATTTCAGGACTAACTATTGTGGCGAACGAACGACAAGCATGTAACAAAGAGGATAGCTATTCAATCTCTGTAAGGGCATCGAGTGCGCACAAGCTTCCATATATGACCTCTCCAAAGCGTCGGCAGACATGCTTCGGACGACTAAAGATGAGAAGGAAATCATAGTGAACTAACCTACATGGAAAGTTTATGGTTCACGTGTGAAAGGAATCATTAACATTGAGAACCTCAAAACATATCCTGAATAAAGATTCAAAGATTTCGTTGCGACTGATGGATACTGATTAGTGATTAGGAATTAAAAAGACAAAGATCTTAAAGGTTCGGAGTGAAGCTAAGATCAAAGGTAAATGCGGAATTATCAAACCAACGCGGTAGGTATCGTATGTTGTGGACTAAACCACTTATTGAAGACCTATTCTAGGGTCAGGGCAGACAAAGAAAATGACGGAGAGCGCAATCAATGCTTGTTTTGCTGTCTCGTAGGAGACTACTAAAGACCAGGATACATGAATGAAAAAGTAAGAGGACATTGCCCAGCATACGGCACTCTTGACATAAGTAGCTCTTAAATGAAACGAAACAATAAAAACAACATTCTTTGATAGGCAAAATGCTATCTATTTTGATAAATCTTGATCATATAAAACCTGGTATAGGTTTATCTTGCGTCACGCTAATTTTCCAGTCACGAGAGACACGAGAGTTATTCAGGAATCCATTAGCACTAAATGAGAAACAGGGATAGTAAATCTACATTAACCCTTAAACAACGGGCCAATATATCAACTGGTCACTATCCTTCCTTAAGCAGCGCAATGGACGTTATCTCTTCATTTATATCGAGTTACAATTACTAGCCGCTTCCCGGTCCGACGCGTTGCGTAGGCGCAGTTTCCGTGTTATGGCAGATAGATATTGGATGTGCCAAAGGGATAATAGATTGGGCACTGGAGATTACGGTGTAAGTATGTAACGCTGTTTGATAGAATCAAAGTAAATCTATTAAGTTACAAAGTTAACAATACGCAGCAATGTCAATGTCATCGAAATATTAGAATAAAAATGGAATATTTAAAATATTTTAGGCGTCAACTGCTCTTGATTTTGCTGTTGAGTGTACATTTCATCCAGACATGAATGTTATAACTACCGAGAGGTGCGAGAATCATTTTGAATTCAGCTTAGTCGTAATTTAGTGATAAAATAAGGTACAAATAAGAATTTGAAACACTATAATAGAGGCATTTAGAAAGACGAGTAGGTAGTAGGTAACTAAAAAATTACGTGTAACCATCTTGAGAACAACTTAATGTTTCATTTCATTTCATTTCATTTATTCATTGCTTATTATACATGCTTCTTAATGTTTAGCTTATTGACTAATGTTCTGCTTTAATTTATATTGAATATCTAAGACACGACCGTTTTATTTTCACTAAGTAACTATGTAAGTAAAACACCACATTGTTTTGGATGAATAGACTAGCTTTAATAAAAAAAAACAACGACAATCATATTGAATCATCTGTGCGGGTGCCATGCTACGCTGCCACAGGCAGACACACAGATGTTATAACAACACAATTATTTTACCGTCATTTAATAAACATTCGCTCGTGTTGCTCCTGCAGTCCAGACACAAACACGACCTAGGAATCGCACACCTTTTATATTTTTTTAAAACATTTCGATCAGTATTTATCTCATAAATGTAGCCCGAAGAGATTTCTTTTAAGTTGTTACTCAATACTGTTCTAAGCGACGTGTGCCAAAATTATTGAAGTTTTCTTCGAATCCAGTTTCTTATTGGACGAGTTCTAGTTTGTCCTGTCTGAATAATGTTGTCTTTGGGCACACGCCAATAGTTATAGACAGTTGCGCAAAGAAAATTGGTCATCAGCATCACTAGTGTTCTTCGACTCCGTAACGAAATCGTCTTCATATAACAATATTCTCATAATTTTATTGTCATACGAGTAAGTTAAAATTAAGGAATCGAAATCATTAGAAACCGTCAATCATCTTGCAATGCGATTTTAAAGTATTAACAAAGCTGCTAGGCTACAGTTGTTTGAGTCGCTTCTGTGTAAAAAGTTTTGCTCTAGATATAGATTTTGGTATCAAAACGCTCCTTTGACAAAGATACTACAAAGAATTAGACTGGGAATTTGGAGAGTTTATAACATTGCTTTCAATATGTACAATTATTTACTATTACAATATTGCTATCGACGCAAATGTAGATAAGTATGTACCCAGTTGAGTTAAGGGACTCGGAAGATGCATCTGTTGCAACGCGCCCACCGTTCTCCCACGTGCTCGCTGTTGCCTAATTATCCACGATATATAGATGCTATTACTTGCATTAGCTGGCTGAATTATTATTAGATCCGCTTGCTTCATCATTGTTATTAACTTGTAGATTTGTACTCCGATATGTTCAAGATTTCTCAAATGCCGCTAACTTCAAAATATAGGTGGTACCAAAAAGTACATATAGAATACATATCTTGTTCACTCGAGAGCGATGTGAGCTTGCAGAGGAGATACCAATATCACCGATTAAAATGCCATAAAAACTTGTTTGTAATATCCAAATTTGATAATGTAAATATACCGGGAGACAATCTAGAATAGAAGGAATAATAGAAGGAAGAAATTATCAAAATATCACCTACAGCGAGCGCTTACATATCTCAATTACCACGGATAGCATCGTAGACAGTATCAGACTTTTCGCAGTAACAGCTATGTCAAATCATACCCATTTGGCGTTTGACGTAAGAATTCCATGATTTCCATAGTTCACAATCGAGCGCCGCGGGCGCGACCATAACGTGTGAACCCGTGGGTGTCCTACCTCCTGACGCAATACTTGCAATATTGTACAGTAACAGGTGCACTTAGTAACACCATAATTGTGCCGTTAAAATCCAAAATTAACGGTTAGACAAATCCATGATAGCCATTGTCATCGAGTCAAACTTATTTGATTACTTTGTGCACGCACGTGTGCTGCTGGAACTAAAATCGAAAGTGAATGAAGCTGGAATAACTGAAATCGAAAGTGAAGTTTTTATGGAATAACAGAAAATGTACTGTCCTGTCCTTATACCTATTTCATAATTTTTTAGTTCAAACTAAGCGTTTTCTTAATAATAAGATTTATAAGACGGCTGGTTTTCTATTCCTGTCCCACTGACTTTTTTATTTATTTATACAACAATACGAAGGATATGATCAAGTACCTACCGAAACGGAGTCCTTTCGGAGAATATTTTTCCGCCAACGTAATCTTTTCCAGTGCAAAGACTAAACTATCTCAGATTATTTATAGTGACTTAACTTGACTTCCACTTTCCCAGTGAACAGATTCTGCAGCTGTGTGCTTCGATTACATTTGCCTGTGGTCACTCAGCAATTCCCATCCGGTCAAATAGTTAACCTGGTTAATCGCTAGTTATATTGTATATAAAAAATTGCCTAATTTTGTACTCAATTCCTAACAAAACTATGAAATGAGAAAGTGTCAACTTTCGTGTCACTTTCGGGCTATTTAACCGTTTCCAGTGGATAGTCTGAAACAAAGCTGCGGGTATGCGATCGATTGCAAAGGTGTCGCGGCGACACGGACCGCCACGGATGGTCGCAGACGCGATCGCTCGTGACGGCGCCGCTGGCCACTCCGGCGCAAGTTACGAGAGGGTGGAAACGACAGCCAATAACAACATTAGGAATTATTATGATTAGGCAACAATTAACCACCGGTCTTAATAGCTTTTAGCCATAATCAATGCAGTATAAAATCTAGAATCGTGACCTAGTTTACTAGAAAATATAGTGTTGGTCGCCAACAAGATAAAATATATATAGTTTAAGAATTTTTCGGGGAGTATAATATTTTGTATTATAACGTATTATATGCTTATTGGCACGGGAACGAAGAGAGGGGTCAGAGGTGTGTCAATACGGGCTAAATATAATTTTGTCGACCGGTCTGGCCTAGTGGGTAGTGACCCTGCCTATGAAGCCGATGGTCCAGGGTTCGAGTCAGGGCATTTATTTGTGTGACAGCCATTTGTTCCTGAGTCATGGGTGTTTTCTATATATTTAAGTATTTATATGTATCTATCTATTATATATACCGTCGTCTAGTACTTACAACACAAGCCTTACTGAGCTTACCATAGGACTAGGTCGATTTGTGTAAGATTGTCCCGAAATATTTATTTATATAAATAATATTTTTACTGGAAAGTTTAAGTGCGTTACTACGACTTAATTCACGTAAATCCTTTCCTTATTGTTGTTCTCAATGTGGGCATTGGAAGGAAATCGTGTACTATTTATTACATAACCCTTCGGAGACGTAGTAATATCAGTTGATTTAATATAAATACAAAAAAGCAATATTCCCACTAACCCCAAAGCACCAAACCAGTGGGAACAGGATGTGGACGATTAATTAATCAACCACTAGACGGATGCTTAACGTCGCGCGTCATCTTCGGAACGCTGCCAGATCTAAGCTATATATTCCTTACGCGATTACTGACGACGCCGATATGATTTGTACAATACACACATATTCTTTATTTCACACCTCAGTAAAAAAACTTTTTTTGTAAAATTATATTCTGGTGCTGAATACAATCAGAAGCAGAATAAGGGGTCTGATAGAAAGGGATATCTTCCAAAACTTTGGTAGTGGAGATTCGATATAGTAGAAAAATAGTGCGACTACAAAAGATATTCAATCAATAGTGTCATTTATCCCTTTAACGCCCAAAAGTCACTGAGGTCGTGGGTTCAAGCCTACTCGCGACTCGATTGTCCTAATGATTTTTGTTAAGAAAAAAATACAAAAAGACGATGTTGCTGGGTGGTCATTTTTGCATTGCAATTTTAAACTTGCCCTATAAAGGGTTATAAAAGGTTAGCAATTAAGATTTCCACCAGACTAATGAAACATTTGCGGATTTATAATTTAATTTCAGCTGTAATGCAAGATACATGCCCTTATTTACTTTTAAATTTTTGTCGTCCGGAACGTTAAGCCCGTCTTCTATCTATATAGTAACTACATATTTTTAATACACACAAATAATCTTTCGATATGCATTTATTGACCCAAAAACTGAAACGGTTTTATAATTTCAGATTTTTTTATATATTTATGTTGTTATTTTAAATGAAATACTTATTATTCTTATTAATTATAGGGCTCAGAAGTCATTTTCAGGTCATATTAAATGTTTGAGTACAATATATAAATAAGAAAAAAACGCACAGCGAACAGTCGAATGGTGAAGTCGTCAACACAGGAGCCTGCAGTTTGCACCACCGCGGACGCATTACGGATTATGCGTCCGGTGATAAAAGCTAGCGGGAACGGAGAACCCGGATTACGCACTTATTTATAAACTAATGCACGTAAATTACCGATACACTGATACCAAAACATTATATGTCTATGTTACAAACGTTAAAACCATTTACTACATACAGTACTAATGTACTGTTCAGTCAAGTGCTGTAATGGTAAAGGTTTTTCATGTAGTATCAATAGCATTGTTCTTTTTGGATCACTCTGGACGTTTCCTCAATTTATGAAGTTGGTTACTCTTAGAAATTCGTCAGTCATATATAAGTCAAATCTTACTTAAGATATTCGTGTTACTTACATGGTTTTGGACCTTATTTAAGAGCTTTTAGACCATGGTCGACAGATCTATATAGAATCCATGTTTTTACAAGCTTTTATTTAACTTGCAATGTACCTAAGTATGTAAGTATGTTCGGGTGCAATCTTGCAACTAAATTTTGAGGCAGATATCTTTAACTGATTGAGCTGAAATTTAGCACACTTATGTAAGTTGGGTGCCAATGGAATGTTATGCTACCACTGATCTGATCTGATGTAGGAGTCTGAAGGTAGGCATAGCAACTCCCAAGATACACAAGATAAACTCGTGGTGTTGAGGCTCGTTGAGTAATTGATGTCTGCGCAAAATAGTACAGTCGGCAATATAAGCTTGTACCAAAAATGAAATTTTTGACAGAAGCTTATATTCATTCTGCATCGGGGAGAAATATTGCGTAAAACTGAATTAACGGTTTGTTTCACACGCTGTTAGCGATGGTGACATAAAGGTTTAGCTGATAGTGAACGTAAAACTGACTTAAGTACAGTAGTTCCTCAAACTAATCAAGATAGCAGGAGGTTACAGTCTTGAAGTAGTTACTCGTCGCATTAATCTCTAATTTATTTCCTGGCTATGTTTATTTACACTACTTTCGCTTCGACCCGCACCTTAGTCCGGTCAGAAATTAAATTTTTGCTAGTAGTCTAGTGGTTTACGATGCGCGTTATTAACGTAATACCTGTAGTATATAATTGTATAGATGAAATTATTTATTGTGTACATGTAATAAAATGCCTTTAGCTCTGTTTATGGCGATAATTGGCGACCTAGAACTATGACTACCTATATAGTAGTCTTATAGACATTTATACGCTCTTTATATACTATTGGCTAAATTTATCGGCGGCCGGTAAGATTACTTATGTAGACACGGGATCCGTTCCACTTTATCAATAACGACAGGTAACGGGTTAGCGTATGAAGTCCGACGGACAATCGACAAGTAGGCTGGTTCCGTGAAGGGCTAGGCCATGAACATTTATCATCCATTCACAGGCACTAGGACCTATGTAGTACTACTAGTTCATCAGTAAACTATGATTAATTGAACCCGGGTTATTCACACGTTACGTAACAACCGGGTTTCAAAATAGACGAAAACAATTTGTATGTAGGCCCTTCAATTACATGCAAATCATATCATGGCGTGCAAGTCAGATTCATTCATTATTCTTTGTTTAAACCACTGCAATTAGCATCCATTTGCATCTAATTTGGACAAGTGAATTATTTATTGTATAGGTAACAATCGGACAACGAATTCAATGTCGAATCAGATTTTAATTGAGAAAGATAAAGTCATTTGCATTAATCATAGTGTTAACAAAGTTCCTAACTGCTTTGCATACAAATGTTATCCGTAGATAAGTACTTTTATTTTGTATAGCTGTCATCATCATTATAATTTATTCAACATTAAAATTATATCATAATGATAACAGTAACAGACCTACAGGAAACTAAGGATGTTTAAAGATGTTTATTATCAAATGAGCATTCCATACAGATACATCGCATACACTTTTTTGACGCATATCGCCACCACAGCCATAACAACGGCATTCTACCCAGCTGCCATTCTTATTGGCAAGCAAAGCAAGGTCAGCATTTCCACTATCCTTGTTAATCCAACATCCACCTTATTTTGTCGTACTGTTACCCAGATGCACGCCGTCCGATAACACATTATGAGAGGTGCGCTGAAGTGGTGAATTTAGATCTGCTTATCTAAGTGGGTCGATCACAACAAAAGTAGGCGCTAAAACAATAATGGCTGCCACAGTGCTTTCATTGTTCATCTATTGCATACAAACTATTATAGCATTGAATATAAAGAGATTTTGGCATGTATTGTGACGAGATATTTTTGGACTGGTCCTTTAAGCGTTATAATATTTCTTACCAATGACTTGATTAGGAGATTGGCGTGTCATATTAATAAAGCAAAATCTACGCGGTTTTGCAGTTTTTATTCGCTATTTGCAGTCTTTATTTAGAATAGCACCACCCCATCTCCTCCCGCGGGTGTCGTAAGTGGCGACAACGGGAAAAATCCTACGGATGGGCACCAACTTCCGTCGAAACCCAATCTACAGCTACTGCGGTCGCCAACCCGCCTGCCAAGCGTAGCGACTATGGCAACTACCCCCAAGATGATACAATTCATATTTGTGGGAGGCCTATGTCCAGTGGACTGCATATGGCTGAAATGTATGTATGTATGTATTCGCTAATTAACGGGAAGTAAGTAATAATTGCTTTTTAAGAACCAATAACGATGCGCAACTTCGTAAGTACCTACAAATTTTATATTTTACGATCAATTCACACATATAAAACCGATGTTAGTGATATCCTACCGTCTGTACGGACCAGTACGATTAAAATCTCTTTTTCATTAGCATTAAGATCTATTATCTCTCGCCTAGTTATATAAGTTTGTAACCATTCTGATGATTATGAACTGTACGCGTGTTGTACAATAAAGCGTTTATGTTGCATGTACCTAATTCGGATTAACGCCCATGCGAAAACAGCAAATCCACTTACGCACTTCTCTATAGACGAGTTGAGTAACATACCTGCAACAAAAGAAGTAATTATCAAACAAATATCAGATAACGTTAACACCAATGTGCAGGCGCACGCAAGGAACAAAGAGTTCCATTAAACAGCCCTTCGATCGAGATCTCGATTAGTTATGACCTTATTGGGACACGCTGGAGATTGTGATCTGAGTTGTGAAATGTTCTGTGACCAGGTTGTGCAGTTCAATACTGACTTGATTGGGAATTTGTCTATGAATATGACAATCAACCAACCCAAGAAACTACTCTTATCATTATTCAATACACCAATGAAACAACTATTATATAAAGTTAGCACTCCCTAATAGTAATAATCGAATGGAAGCAAGGATTTGCCTACAATCGCAAGTTGACAGAGATGGTGATGAGATTATAACTGGGATTTTTATACACAATACGGCTTCAGGTAATGTTTAAGAAACGAAGGAATTAGATTTCGAAATCCATGCTAAATTTTATATTGCTATTTATAATCATTCTTAGAAATTAAGGAAATATTTTAAAAATTCACACATATAAAACCAAGAAAAACACAACTATCAGTCAATACATGTAGTAGAGATCTTAAAATCTTTGCTATTCCTACCCCGTCGATATGTATACGTACAGGTAATTAATCCTAACATAAAACGTTGTTATCATGTAAGTTCTTTAAATATACTTTCAATACATACGTGTGCTGTTTACAATATCTGGACAATAATACCGAACATGATCTCAACATTAGTTTAGTGAATGAGTATTATATGAGTAATTATAAGTATATGAGTAAGTACCAAATAACGAAGAAAGGGGAGTTCTTTCCAAGTGTTGGTTAAGCTAATGCGTATGTTGGAGCATTAGATATTTATATATATTTTTGGTATCCCATACAATTCAGGGGGAATGAAAAACCATGGACTGAACATATGACATAAGGATTTAAGGTTGTCTGACTGTTTGTTAACAAACTGTATTGTATTTTTGGATACTATGGCCGATTGAGTCTATTTGTTACACGTTTGCTAACAGATTCTCAGATTCAGACCTATATTATCTGTTAAATAAATAACTTTATTGAATGAAGTAGTAGTAATTATTTACAGCGCTGACAAAACGCAATATTAAATAGCAACTATTAAAACTCCGAGTCCGTTAAAAGCATTAAGTATTTATTAACAGTCAGTACATTTTTTAAGCTACGACTACACATTTCGATTTAATATCTATAAGTGTCGCAACCCGAACAATACAGTCGTACGGGCGTGGCACGAGATGAATTATCGGCGGTGCGTTATTTATCGCCTGGTCGATTCCGCGTAGTTTCACTCTTTAGTCGCGTCTCGCCCGGCATGTTTGTGATGTAGACCCGTCCATATATACCTACAGTGACAATACGATTGCTAAGCACGTGCTTTTGAACTCTGTAAATTATGAAAGAAAGTAAAGGTGTGAACCTTTAAAGTATATCAAACCAAAATCAATACAAAATAGTCATCTAATACGACTAAGAGAAAAAAAAAGTTTCCTAATAACAATACTATATTATCAATTTTTAAAGCTATCAACTTAAATTATCCATAACTAAGGACTAAAGGAACATAATCCAATAGGTATCAAACACCGTAGTTACTTATACAACTACGCAATCTCTTGACAGCGTCATATAACATACAGAGTGTGGTAAATATCCACGTCGCAACATAAAGTTACCTCGACCTCAACCCATGGTGTCAGCTAAGTTATGCCTCGATAGAACTGATGTACATAAATGGAATATCAACGGATTCAAATTGTATTCGTGTTTTGGTGCCTACTCAAACAATCTCAGCAGATCCTAAAAGACTGAAAGTGAAATCAGTAGCCTGATGTTGGCAATGTTTCTAACCAGACAGGAATAACATAATCGCTTGGTCAACAATGGAGCACAACTGTAAAACCGCGCCGTACACAACTATGCACTAAACAACGGTGCTATTACTGTCATGGGACAGGGGTGTATAGAATTCCAGTGAAGTATACAATGAAGTCGCACTATAAAGTTCCCCGAGACATTACCTATAAACCATGACTCTCGCATTAATTTATGAGTCGATCGATAGGACTAGGATAACCACTTTCACACTTACGTGCGCCGGAGTAACAGAATTATCTTGTAATTCGTGAAACATGTGTGAGCCTGTCAGGGGTTAATTGAGCCATTTATTTATAAGGTAGTCAATGGTTGAAGCGGCTCGGCTGTTGCGAGTATGTTAATGTTAAGCTACTAATGTAAGTGCGGGTAGAACTCAATTTAATAAAATATTATAGAGTTAATGTCATAAGAGCTATTCATTTAAATCTGTTATTTTGGGATGCTATAATTATCGCTATTCTGTATTAGGTGTAATAACCTGTATTTTTTCAACTAAATTAATTGTGATATTTCAAACACTTTACGCCATCGATATTTAAATCGAAAGAAAAATAGAAAAATTTGACTCGGAGCGGGACTCGATTTCTTTCGATTTAAATATCGAAGATATTCGCCAGCAGACGTTTCTGCATAATAAAAAATAATTTACTTTACGCCATGTTTTATAATGCCTATACTATTGTAAAACCAAGAAAGTTGTTAACCCGAACATACCGTCACACGGAAACTACGATATTATCTGCTTACGAACATGTAAGAGAAAACAATGCTGACGAGAATAATAAATAAACCGTAATGGACATAAATAAAAAGTTCTGCAGAGTTAACTATCTTGTCATGCAACTCCTCATTTCCTAGAATATAGTGAAATCATTACAGCCAATATTCTAGTACTTCACTTCACCGTCACACGAACGTCCCAAACAACTCACGAATTCTAGAAAAAGATATCTATTAACTTAATGGTCGAGGAGATCAACTATCACAGTGCTAGATGCAAATTACGTCGTCTACCACTAGTGTCACCTTTTTTGTGATGAGTGATGACGGTAAATTGTTAATGGCATTATCTCAATTAACGCTGCACACTTTGAAAATATTAATACCATGCATACAAGGTTTATCTTGTCCTTCACATCTTTTTTTGCTTTGGAGGACTTTGACACAGATTCTTTCTTATCTCTTACCATTCTCTCTCTTACGTTTCGACAATCGAAACGAAATCTGGAGTCGGACGAAACTCAGTTGTAATATAGCCAAGCTTTTAGGGTCCTGACAATATGACAAGAAACACTATATTGGAAAACATACTTGTTCATATCGAACACTGTGAATGGATGACAATAAACTGTACTTCTAAATGTCTTGGTATCTGTAAATTGCTACAGACTTTGTGCTGACATGCAACCCCAAATCATTAGGCGACACATGAGACTTGACTTTTCTTTTAGAACAACCGGCTTTATCAGACCCACTTTTTTCCCATAGTTTGAGACTATTTGTTCAAATTACAATTTAATACTAGCTCTATCCCATCCATTTCATGGCGAATTTGCATGTATTGATTGCTCACTTTGAGCGCCCCTGCTCGTCAGTTTTGCTTATGATCTTCTTCAGTATTCTGTTTCAGCAGCATACGTGGACCTTTTTTCGACGCTTGATACTTTTCCAAATTGTATGTAATGCTGATTGTTTGTAATTATTTTGAAAGGCGGAGGTAGTCTTGAGTTACACCGAATCGAATCTGTCTCGGCGGCAAAAGCTCAGTGCAGTCTTAAGTTAAGATACTGTTTAAATCTTAACTACTCGAACAGTCATAAAATGTATACTAGCTCGTATAAGATGTCAACTTATACTAAACATGGTAATTTTGTGGACAACAAAATGGCAATAAACTTGCATACAATTTAACTTATGCATGCATGTATTATTAGATTTAAAACGTTAGCTATTGCAAAAGATGATGTTTCTTTGTCGTATAATATTATTTTTACTAAAGCATAATAAAATAAGAAATTCAAGTATTTCTTAGCCTATTTTTAAGAGTCCTACTGCCGAGCAAAGGCCTTCCTTCTTTTTCTCCACTCAACCCTGTCACTTGTGTGATCCCATGCACCACTTTACGCAGAATGCGTCCAATCGTCCCGCCATCTATTTTTCGGTCTGCCTGCACACCAGTGTGCATCTTCCATTGTGTGTTGTGAGCCTCACTCTGTAACCATTTGGCCCATCATTCCGGATGTGGCTGACATGTCCAGCCAAGTCCCACTTTAACTTAGCGGTCATTACAATTCCATCTACAACTCGAGTTCTGGAGCGTAGTTTGGTTTTCGTAAGTTGCAGAAATTAAATTTATTAAACTTTTGTTATGTTAAGTAAATAAATTAATTTTATTATTGTATTCTTAATAAAAGTAAATTCTAGGTTAAACAATACAGATATAGGCTGTACTTTCATTTTATAAGTCTATATTAAATTAGCACGATAGAAAAATAAAGAAAAACGAGGAAGCCTTACGTAACGAACGTCCAATTTACATAGCTATCATACTCGTACAATTTAACAACGGCGTGACAAATACAAGCCTGCAGTGTCAGTACCGACGAAGTTAACAGTCCCAGTTCAAACATTTCGCAGCCGCCGCGCCGCGCCAATCATGATCTAAAGAACCCGAGCGTAATTAAGTTATACGGTTTACTTGATGCAGGGAGTGTTTGAAAGTAAATAGAACCAGATTGCGATAAAAATAGCCGCCTCGTAAGCCTCGACGTGATGACGAACGGTTGATATTTTTGCATTATTATGCATATCAATTTTATCAGAATAACGTAAAGTTGAAAAAATTGTCTAAAGAGAAGTTCTACAATTAAACATACAATAGGCAGATTGGATAGAAAACAGTTTGTTGGTAGACCGTAGAGCGAAGTCGTTCCATATTGAATCCTGTCATAGAGCTTTAGGTAGTACTCATTTGACATACCTTCAACACGCAACCTAAACATCTCTATCTGATAACAAAGCGATTACGTCAATTAAAATGAACAATGCATCTGAAACCGGATCAATAAACGAGTGACAAATAACACCGAGATAGTGTATTTATGAAACGAAAACAAAAGCATTACCTAATAAAATAATGACGTTATGCTACGATTGATCATATTCAGAACAATTGAATGTCAAACATCTCACCCTGCTACTGGCAATAGTAATCAATGTTCCATGTAGGCCACAACACATTATTAGCAACGTGATTTAATATTAGTAAGTTACAGATTAGAATGACCCTTGTAATATTGAAAGTAATACACGAATAAATGTTCCAATGGTCGATTAATTGGCCCCAACAACCTTCAGCCACGAATCAATAACATTTAACATTGCAAATAATTTATAACTCTGTTGGAGGCCCGGCCCGCCTGTTTAAATATCTACCTATGTACTAATTATGGTATTGTAGAAACAGAGCGTAAGATATGTTTGTACACAAGTAATGGCCAATAGCCGTTTAATAGCAATTGCATCGTGTTTTATACCGATCATTTGCCGTGCGGCATATCCGTTAACATCAATTTTATTTGCGATCATTCACGAGCTTGCGCTCCAGCATCCGCAGGAACGAGATCAAAATAAATCCCAAGTATATAAACTGTGTAGTTTTCAATCATAGGTACTCGTACATTTCCAGCAGAGATAAGCCAAGACAATTTGTCAGGAATTTGTTTTTCAAAAACTGATCCATTAAAGGTTAAGGTTAGCTAAATAACGTACCTAATTAATTGTATAAAAGGGTAACTCGCGTTTTATATGTCGAATATTGCTCGACACGTTTCACTCCGTAACAAGGAGCATAATTATGAGCCATTCGCGTTGGCTAACCAACGCAGACACATAAGTCACTGTAAAAGAGCGTAAATAGTCGCTTCCTGGTGTTTCTGAGAACTCAAGTGTACTTTTTTGTGCATGCAACTTAGCTAAGCTAAGTCCTCACGTCCTATAATAATTTCAGCATAGTACTAAGTTAGAATAATTGCTATCGTGAGAAACCATTAAAGGACGTGCCTGACAAGTCGTTCCGAAGAAGAAACAAACTCCGAGCATGACTGTTCCCGTTATGGGCGACAGGTTTGATGTAAACGACACAAACCAGATTCTTAGTTCGCAATCAAGATTTCATTCTTTGATTGTAATAATGTCTACACTTGATTAATGCCAACAACTTAAAGAAGGGGTCATTGTTCTAAGTTTAGTAGTTTGCGTTAGGTGCTTAAAAGTATGAGTACGTGTGAGGGCACTACTATTAAATGTTGTAGGTAAATTTATTTGAGATTTTACATTAGTAATGTTGGAATGATTTTGATTTGCATTATTTCCACTTAGAATCACGCGCCCTAGGCATACATTTTTTGTTGGATTGTTTTGTTAGGGTTATGGAAAGTTAAATTGTAATCATAACCGATAGACCACGAAATAATATAAAATGTATAAATATTACCATTAGGGGTAAGTACATGCGCATAACTAAACAACGATCACAGTCAATTATAATTTACCAATCTCAGAATCGTGAAGAAATTTAATAAACAAGTCAGAATTACGGTTATAATATACAAACACAATATGTACTATATAATTAAACAGAAAGATATATTATAGAAAATGTTTAACTAGCTTCAAGTTACGCAACGCTTAAAGCCGTTAAGATAACGATAATGCTCATAATAGTGAGGATAAAATTAAAAACAACAATCCAGTAGTCACGACAGACGCAAAGGTTAGGGATTAGCATGAGCACTTGCGCAGTGGCTGTATAATGAAGTCTTTGGCGACGCTTATGACAATAAAATGACTAAAACGAGATAGGGAGAAAGTAAGTAGGGTCAACGGGTGATGCGAGGAGTTCCTTACATCACACTTACCGAATATTCATAACTAATTTAACTTAAGGATAGATTCGCAGGAAATATTTGTTTAAATATGAAATAAAACGACAGAAAAAGAATTTTATCGCGTGTACAAATTTTAATTTCATACTGACTTTTCGAATTATTTTAAGCAGCGGAGTTCATAGTTATCGGGCGAAGTGCGCAGTCATGTTTTGTTTCGTGAATAATTATCGCGGCAACCGAAGACAATATTACTTATTTGTAATTTAGAATTGTTGAATCTATTATTGATTGTACGGGTCAGCATCATACAGTTTATACAGTCAGCGTCATATAGTTAGTTGTAGCCAGTATGGCCAAATATATGGATACACATCCTTACTGCTATATATAAATAAAGATCTGTATCGAAATATTTGGCCATCCTGACTGCAACTAAGTATATGACCCGGGACCCAGGTATGTCCTTAAACTACGTCCAACAATGAGAGGTAGGGCACAGCGAACCACCATCACGCTTGAGTCCGGAGAAGCCCAACTGGAGAAGTACCTCCTCCCTACAGAAGACCACAGCCTTAATAGCACTGCCACCTTTCAGGTATGTAGTGTTGTGTTCCTGATGGTGAGTAAGGTTCCCAGAGCTCCAACAACTTTTAGGGTAGGCGACGCGCATGTGAATCCTCTGAAGTTGCAGGCGTCCATAGGCTAAGGTAACTGCTTACCATCAGGCGGGCCGTATGGTTGTTTGCCACCGTCATTGTATATTTAAAAAAATGACGCTGACTGTAGCAGTTAGATTGGACAACTACTTTGGTTGCTACTATTTGACGCTGATTATTTATACGTATAAATAAACAATCTTGCTTAATTCGTTTTCACGAAGTGTATCATTGCAATCTGATAGCCGTTAAATGCAGAATTTATATTTATCTTTTGTTCGACCTACGATCATTACCATAGAAATAGTCTTATAATGACTGGGGATGAAAGTGAGATTGCATCCACTTAAGATTGGCCCTTAGCTTAGCGAATAATTTCGAGTTAATATTTTAGCATACTTTACTGTCAACATTATAAGTACCTATTATAACTGAATAGTTTTATATGCTGGTTGTATAAGATGATTTGTAATATACAAATCCAATATTTTAAGTACAGTAAGCAGCAGAAGTAGCTAAGCATTTGAGGTGTTCAAAATGAGGTCAACACGTCTCTATTGTCATGAGAATAAGAGCGCATTTTGAACACTTCAAACGCTTAGCAACTTTTACTGCTGACTGTACCTACAGGAGGTGTTTGTATTTAGTATTTGTTATCTGTAACCAAGGCTTGTTAGTTTCCCCGTTTCACATTTATTTTGCCGATGCGCTCACGGGAGATCGTCACCGAGCATTTTTGATACTCGTATGACAATACTGTACAATGATACTCGGTTAATAATTAAATTACAACGCTTATCATGGCAACGGTACGGTTACCATGCACACAGGGTCGTCATGGATTATTCATACCGAAGCAAAGCCATAAACAAAATTAACCTCATGCGGCTCAAACGCAGTTTCGTTTTTAAAATTATCTCTAAAAATTGCGTAAACTGTACAAAAAAGCCGGGTTCTATTGTTAAGAAAAATGCACAGTTACAGAAATTACACAGAATACGAATGCTACAGGATAACTTTGATTGAATGATTGCATACTTACGTAGCTAATAAAAAATACATATTTTATTTTCTTACAAATCACCTTCATTCGTCTGCCATAAAGGTTATTGTCGTATTCATTTGCAATAATACTTCATTGGAAATGTCGTTGTTATAACCAGTAAAAAATGTGATACAGAGACTGTAGAATTGTGCAGATATCTTGCTTTTCAGTTGATTAGGTTGAGTATAGTCACTTAAGAACTATATTATGGAAATGTAAGAATTTAATTCGCGACAGCAAGCGACAACCCTGCTTCCGAATAGAATCATCATTTAAAATATTGTTTGACACAGGCATTGATGTTTATTGATTGATATCCAGTGATAGGTACAAATAAAAACAAAGCCATTGTTAGGTAATTATAGCAATCATAATAATTCAATTGACTGTTCCGTTCAGAATAATAAATGCACCGGAGTGTGGCAGCAGAATAGATGCGCCGAGTGCCAACGTCAAAGCAAATTCTAGAATCTGCCGATGTCGTAAGTAGCCTAAAAGTAGCTAAACCTGTGGTAGCGACCTGGACAAGTAAACGCGTAAAATATAAATAGACTAGATCACTATCACCACTCTATGATCTAACTTATCTTGGCCAGTAGCTTTTACCTGTCTAGAATCGATGCTATCAGCAATCGATGCGTGTTTACATCGCCTGTCGTCGCATCGATACATCGATAAGCAATAATCGTAAAGGTAAATTAGAAGAGGTGCGACAGGAAACATATACAATGTGGCGGATATAGAATCGGTAGGGTCCGACCTTGCCGTCAACGTGCGCCATGTTATTGTTATGAATGTTGTTGTCAACGAGGTTTCCCAATGTAGGGCATTAAACGTGATCAGTGTATTAGAAAACAAGCTTATGGGTTAAAGGAGAAATACTTCCGCATGCTGTGTACCCGCCTTTCCAATGTACAATATACCTATAATAAATGTATGTCTTACTGAATACTGATCATAATTATTTAATTATTTTGATAATTTATATGGTCATTTCACAAAATCTGTACAACCGCTGTACAGAAGAGGAACAGTTAAAAACAAAAGTGCCGCCACTGCGAAATATCAATTGAAATATTACAATACGAGTACATTTTAGACTAAATAGTCCCTAAATCACACCACGTCAAACCTTGTCTAGAACAAAATAACACCGATACGAACAACCATAACCCCGCCTGAGAGGAGAATTACGAGAATCAACTAATATTTATTGCGCCCAGTGTTCAGGAAGGAGCGTAATTGTGAGGTGGTATAATGAACGGCCGGGCACGCCGATTATGACGAAGTATAGCATAAGACCCATGGCCAATATCTGGTATTAATGATACAAATAATACATAGCTGTGCGAGCTACACGGGTATTTCAGTGAACACTTCGCGTACGTTGTTTAGCTTCTCAGTAAATAAATACAAACATAATTTATTCAACAAAGCTTCGCCATTACTGGACACTTTTGGATTTAACCCATAAGCGTTATAACATGATATTGTTTTAATTCATTCAGGCACAAAATGTGTTTGGAACCATGTTGACACCAACGATCTTGAGTTCTCGTAGAAAAATTAAAACGGAGGAAAGACGATCTAAATCCCCTACCTCTGAGTAGGTACTGATAAGAAACGGGAACACGTTAATCAGAACTCGAGCCAGGTGGTATTTTCCGTTGTTACGTATGTTTAGTTGTGTATATTCGCCATTAAATATATCGGCGCTGTTGAGGTGGTCACAAATATCTGAACAACGTCATCCTCTATTATCAAAGCGATAAAGTGAATTTTCAGATATTCGTGACTACCTCCACAACTCTGATATATCTGATGGCGACTGTACGAGTAGAAATTCCCACCGTGATGCTAACAGAGGCACGGGAGGAAAGTGAAATGTCATCATAATTTTATTCTACATGCATCTTCCGTCAGACCAAACTTTCTAATACGCTTTTCTTTAAAATAGTAGTTTTATTTGATAAGGACATCGAATTTTGTATTCCCGACGCAGAGAAAAATCGCACGCATTACTCGGTCCGTACGAGTTTACATGTGTAGGTATACCATAACTCTTTACTAATGAACCATCTCATGACTTTAAAGGGACATAAGCATAGATACCTAGATAATGCCATTAAATTAAATATGAAATTCGTTTTCATTAATAACTTGCATAAATCTTATGCTTTCAATCTTGTGCGTTTATGTCCAATCTTTAAATGTTATTAGACCTAACAGTCCTTTCTCGCACGTGGGCTAATTACATAAGTGGTGAGTTATGGGCCGGCTAATGCAGATCTAGATAAGTTGTGCTGAAGCCAGGATTTATGCGGCAGGTGATAACCGCACCAATATTAATAATGCCGCTAATAATAATAGTGAGTAATGGGTGCGCGTGCGATTATCCGCGCGCGCCCCGTAAGGAGGTTATCGGCATTTGTTTAGCAGTAAAACTGCGGAGAAACAACGATCGTCATATACCTACTCAAAGTTAGGAATCAGGTCAAAACTAAGAGTCCTGAAAAATGTGCTGTAATTCAGGAGAGCTTAGGTTTTATTCAAGTAGGTATTATTGCTTCATAAATATTTTATGCTTTCGATCGACTTTGAATTTGAAATTGAATTGACAGTTGAAGGTTATTAAAACTGTGACTATAGTTAGATTATATACATTACCTAGATACATTCTGAACGTACATTATAATTTAGACAATTGTGTCAGACCTGTTATGAAAATAGATGTGTTATGAAACTTTTATGAGGTGTTTGAGTTTAAAAGCACATGCAGTTACGGTAACCTTCACTTCTTTAGCTTTTTGGTCACCACTACCGCCTTCGACGATCAGTATGAGTTGGATTTTCATACTGTTACATCTTTTTTTTTGTATTAATTTAATCTATACAATATTTCCTAGTAACACAAAACAAATTATATATTTAATACAATGGCGTCAGCCGCGATAGCTGGAGATGCGGGTTCGAATCCCGTCTCGAACACCAGAGGTCCCCGTCGTTTTTTCTTTAGTATATGTTATCTATTTTCAACTTTTAATTTATATAGTTGTATTACTACTTAAAAATCAAAGCAAATCAAAAATATTTCATAAAAAATAATTTGATTTGTTCTTAGTTTCATAGATGGCAGCACCAACTCTCTAGCTATATCAGAATCCCGAAAGGTATTCATATAGGAGGCGCAAACACGTAGTGTTTCACCTTAGAGCTGGTAAAACGGTGCCTAAAACCGTTAAAATAAACAAGATCACATATACTTGAGTAATTTCGACGGGTTCCGCTGTGTACGGGTGGCCAAATTGGTTAAGGCGTCAGCCGCGATAGCTGGAGATGCGGGTTCGAATCCCGTCTCGAACACCAGAGGTCCCCGTCGTTTTTTCTTTAGTATATGTTATCTATTTTCAACTTTTAATTTATATAGTTGTATTACTACTTAAAAATCAAAGCAAATCAAAAATATTTCATAAAAAATAATTTGATTTGTTCTTAGTTTCATAGATGGCAGCACCAACTCTCTAGCTATATCAGAATCCCGAAAGGTATTCATATAGGAGGCGCAAACACGTAGTGTTTCACCTTAGAGCTGGTAAAACGGTGCCTAAAACCGTTAAAATAAACAAGATCACATATACTTGAGTAATTTCGACGGGTTCCGCTGTGTACGGGTGGCCAAATTGGTTAAGGCGTCAGCCGCGATAGCTGGAGATGCGGGTTCGAATCCCGTCTCGAACACCGGAGGTCCCCGTCGTTTTTTCTTTAGTATATGTTATCTATTTTCAACTTTTAATTTATATAGTTGTATTACTACTTAAAAATCAAAGCAAATCAAAAATATTTCATAAAAAATAATTTGATTTGTTCTTAGTTTCATAGATGGCAGCACCAACTCTCTAGCTATATCAGAATCCCGAAAGGTATTCATATAGGAGGCGCAAACACGTAGTGTTTCACCTTAGAGCTGGTAAAACGGTGCCTAAAACCGTTAAAATAAACAAGATCACATATACTTGAGTAATTTCGACGGGTTCCGCTGTGTACGGGTGGCCAAATTGGTTAAGGCGTCAGCCGCGATAGCTGGAGATGCGGGTTCGAATCCCGTCTCGAACACCAGAGGTCCCCGTCGTTTTTTCTTTAGTATATGTTATCTATTTTCAACTTTTAATTTATATAGTTGTATTACTACTTAAAAATCAAAGCAAATCAAAAATATTTCATAAAAAATAATTTGATTTGTTCTTAGTTTCATAGATGGCAGCACCAACTCTCTAGCTATATCAGAATCCCGAAAGGTATTCATATAGGAGGCGCAAACACGTAGTGTTTCACCTTAGAGCTGGTAAAACGGTGCCTAAAACCGTTAAAATAAACAAGATCACATATACTTGAGTAATTTCGACGGGTTCCGCTGTGTACGGGTGGCCAAATTGGTTAAGGCGTCAGCCGCGATAGCTGGAGATGCGGGTTCGAATCCCGTCTCGAACACCAGAGGTCCCCGTCGTTTTTTCTTTAGTATATGTTATCTATTTTCAACTTTTAATAATATTTATAGTTATTAATTATTCTTAACAAAGAGCTTTCCACCCTTATTACGATTAGCAACCCAAAATTACCTTAACGGCATTATTTCCCCTTTCCTCGATGTTAATATCAGAACTGGTATTTGGTAGAAAATATATTAAGGCGTTCATCCCTTTAAAGACAAAACGTCGGTCTTGAATTCTTAATTGACGAGAAAGTCGATAAAAAATAATCCTACATCTCACAAAATCCGTTAAGTACCTATTAATTGCAATGAATAATTTAAAACGATAAGGATTATATTAACTAAATTTAAAAATTATCCACAAAAGGAAGCGATTCAAATTGTCTGATAAACAAAGTAACATAAACTCAATCTTAGTTCTTGAGAATAAGTAATAATTTTGCTAAACAAAGGAGCTGCAACAAAATTGGCAAAATCGTTCAACACCGTAAAGACGTGGAAAGGTGTTATTCCGCGAGAAACATTACTTTCACGGATTTAAGATAACGCCGTTAATTAAGTTACAGAAATGTCCAGTTGAAAAGACATCTCGGCTGCAGCGGACAGCTGTGAACGGTTTAATCGAGATCGAAAAAGCGAAGGAATGTTATAAAATGTAGTTTGTGAAGCTAAACCGTCACCGACTACGTTAGAATTACGACAAAGGTATGAGTCGTATCTTTAGAAACATATTTACAATAAGTTTCTTGCACAATGCATAAATGGTACATCCTGTTTTTAATTAAAACATTAAATTAAAGTTATTGGTGATCAAACCATAATATAATTGACTGTAAAATGAATGGACTTGAAGCGACGCGCCCTAGGTTTCCCTTTGCTTATTCCCTAGAGATGTTCCATTAGAAATTTAACTACTCGTATATCTTTGTAACCTTTACCTGGTTGTAATTGGGGTTTGTAATTATTTCTCCTGTAGCTAAATTATCGCGCGTGTGGTGTCATCTCCGCGGAGCAGGGGTCAGGCAGGGTATCCGCTACCCGTCATGGGCTTTTCAGCGGCGAGCGCAACAACTTTCTTAGCTACGGTCATCTGAAGATGACCGCTCAGCGGTACTAACTGCTTACAATTTAATGCGGGAATATGCTAGGGTGATGCCTTGCCCTTTTATATAAAAGCAAGGTACAGCCACGTCTAATAATAAGTATACATTTGAGAGCATATGCCTGAGGCATAAGGATCGGAAACGTTAACATATTTTTGGAGCCGATGGTACTACGATTTCTTATAATTGGCCATGAGGCCTCGAAGTTATCTATGTATCAGAGAACTTGATCTTGCCAATTTTCATAGTTTTCAGACAGTATTTTTATCGTTTCATGCCTAGAAACCTATAAGTATCAAATATAGGTACTTAGGTAATTCATGTTTTAAATTGAGCTTTGTTACAACCAATTTTTCAATCAACTATTTAATGTTTTTTTACGTTTAAAGCTAGCTTCATATTAAGTTACAATACCTCTCATACATAAGAGTATGTACCAATTATATTTTTTTTTATTGTCCTGCTAAGCGTGTACTGACAACTCTAATATTAACTTTTCACATAGACTATCATCTTAAAATATGTATATTTGTTTTCCAGGAACACGGTTGCTGTAAGCGGTATCACACGTTTGAATTTAATGGTACCATTTGCGCTCAGTCGTGAGTTTTGTAACAACCTCTTACTACACTTTCGCATTGTAAATCAGTATGCCCAAAAAACGACACAGACATACCAGCATATTATATATCGTAACAAGCTAAGTAGAAGTATGAAGTCGAATCCGCCCACTGTAATTAGTAGGCTAAATTACTTAATTGCAGGCGTGTCGACTTGACTCGAGAAGAAAAATACGGATTCGTGCCTTGCATACGCCGTTTTCTCTAAGATATAATATATATTTTGGTTAGGTTCATCATCGTTGGAATTAACATTTAAAATAACATTTTGCAGTGAGCAAAAAAAGGCACTTACTCATTTAGCATTCTTTTTTCAAGAGTTACTTTACAGGCTGGAGATTCTTAGTCGGAACTGAAGGAAATGATAGATGACATTTAATATTTTGTAACTTTGCAGGCTGCATATGTGATGTTGTCCACCCAATATCGACATCATCATTCCCTTGCCCTTGTCCCATTGATTAGGTGTCGGCGCAGCATGTCTTCTCCTTCCATACTTCTCTATTGCTCGTCATCTCATCATTATTCCTCTTTCATTTCGTATCATCTCTCACACAATCCATCCCTCTCTTTCTAGGTTTTCCTCTTCTCCTAGGTCCATCCATATTCTTTCTTAATACCTTTCTCGTAACATGACTTTCATCTCTTCGCATCACATGCCCATACCACGCAACGCGATTTGACCGTATTTTGTCGCTTCTGGGTGTAACTTTCAGGCTTCCTCTTATGTAATCATTCCTTTTCCGATCCATTCTAGTCACGCCACACATCCATCTTAACATTTTCATCTCCGTTACATGCAATCTCTTTTCATCCATCACCTTTAGGGCCCAACACTTATATCGACATATATATTTTACTACAGCAGAGCACAGCCCTGTTTGCAAGTGTATGTAGGTATGCTTGGAACATTAAAAAGATGCATCGCCCGCATCGCCAGTGGCGAGCATTGTCGGGATCGCTGCGTTATCGCCGGCCTCCGCTGCGTGGAGCCACTTTCGCGGCTTTCTAAATGTGAAGATTAGCACGCAGCTATCTGGGCGCGCGCCTGCTAATAGCCCGATTCAATATGGGGATTATGGGGTTCAATTGGGAAAGGGAGGGATCGAAATGGCTGATATTAATTATTGCTGTAAGGTTTCGTCGGCGGAGGTAGAATTCGTGTCGGAATAGAGAATAAACCCTTAGAAAGTTTCACAACGATTGGATTAATTGACTATTACGTTGTCGAGTTCAACATCGCGTGGTTTACTAAACGTAATTATCATGGCCAAAAGACTTTAATAGTTATTTTTCCCTGTCAACATTACATATAAATATCATATTTTTAAGGTTCCATTTTAGTCTTTCAGATGATGTTAGCCAATTTTAATTATTATGTACTACAGTCGCCATCAGATATATCGGAGCAGTGGAGGTGGTCATAAACATCTGAACATGCACATGTCCACTTGCCAATAGAGGCTTTGTACCGATATTTGTAACCACCACCACAGCTCCGATATATCTGATGGCTACTGTACAAAAGCTGTACATAAGGTACGAGCACGTTGGAATTGCTGTAGAAATGCTTAATGATAATAATGATTAACAAAATGTCTTTATTCAGCTGAAGCTTATAATAGGGAGTGTATGTATATTAGTAACCTGTAAGTAAAAGGCGTTTAACTCATTCAAACGACACGGGAAACGCTTATTGGGTAGTCATGCAGACGTACATATCCGAAGTGGCAGTGAGAGTTCGATTGTTACCTTTCTAAGTCCCGAACGCGCGGTCGCAAGGTCGTGTTCGGTCGTCGACTCACGCGCAACGACGCATTGTTTACGTTAACTATTACCACTGCCGCACGACTGGATTATGACCGGCTTCCACTCGTATGTATACAATACATAATACATCAAACTAAAATATTGTATTTTGTACTTATTTGAAATGTTGTTACAACTCTGATTTCTTGAGAAACCAGAGCTATGGCGGTTAAATATGGTCATAGTAAGATTTTAAAAATACATATAATTATATTTTGTACCTACTTCTCTAAGTATACTTCAATTATTTACTTGTATGATTAGATTAGATGTATATATTACAATTATTTATCATAAATAATAATAAATAATAAAATATCATCATCATCTCAGGCGCAAGTAGTCTACTGCTGGACATAGGCCTCATACAAATATGACTTGTATCATGTTAGGGGGTAGTTGCCATAGTCGCCACGCTTGGCAAGCGGGTTGGCACCGCAGTAGCTGTAGATTGGGTTTGGACGGACGCTGCTGCCCATCCGTTGGTTTTTTCCCATTGTCATCTCCTACGACACCGAATGAAATATAATAGCAATAGCATACTATGTAAAAGAAACTATAAGTACAATTATTTAAATAATTATATTGATTGAAACTAAATAATGTCACGTAAAACGTCACTTTAATGGTTATAGTACCTCATCTATAGTTAAGGAAAACATATTTTGTATTATACGAGTAAGTACTTAGTTAGTGTACAACCCAGAAACGTGAAAATAATAGTTTTAAAGTCAATAAAAGCAGTACAAAAACAAATGATTGGTTACCCCGTAATACTGCTCAACGGTCTTATTCCTAAATCTAATTTTAACGATTGTCGCAAACTACGTCTATTTAATAATTTAGATAAGAAATGTTCAGGCATTGCAATAAATTACTCGATAGCGTGTCAACCCTAGCAGCGTGTTGACTGCTTGAAATGTCGCAGGCAATTTGACGTCTCTGCTGGAAACTCTATTACGAAAGCTTCATAGGGTTGTTAAATATCAAGCTATAAAATCAAATTTCATTTAAACTATATAATCGATGTATCCAGGGAAGTTATTCGTTCCATCAATTTGATTAATGCCATGCCAACCGATGTCTAATCTAAAATTGTTAAGAGCTAATCTTCTTAAATACTCCTAAGTAATTTTATTGGTAACCCTGTTCAGTGGTATCAAACCAATATGCGGTAGCCAACTCGTTCCCCGACCACCAGGGGGCGATGGTATCACCGTCGCAAGAATTATTGACCGCGGGTTGACCACACCTGGCACGAAGCGTGCCTTTGATTGTGCGCTTGTGTTACGTTGCCATGGCTTACATTACAACACAACTAGGTGCAAGACATTATTTGCCCAACCCTGTTAAGAAGTTTTAGTTCTTCCTCTTCGATATTCATTCTAGGCTTGCTACTCCTGAATTCTTATGTAAGAGAGAGATGAAGAAAGCAATATTGCGAAACCATTTTGTACCGCCAATAAAATGTTTATCAAAGGCAAATCGACGTCACGTGGCAATGATATCTTATAAACTTTTATATTGTATCGACATTTTTGTAACAACATAGATTTCGTCACTGCCATTTCAAAATTGGCGGAACGTTTTCACTAAATTTTTATCAGCAAAAGTTTTTGGCAATTCCAAACGTGCCGGCAACACAGAGCATTTGATACACATCAGCCTCCATAAGTCTGATACGTGACACGGCCGCTGACAGATGCCAGAGAAAGCGGAGAATCATAAAGGTAAAGGGAAATTTGCGGAACACGCAAATTACTATTTTGTAAATTACTTTTGTCTTTTTCCGGTTTTTAACAAAACAAAACAATCACACGCACTCAAACATTCACGGTTGATGATATAAAGATTTGGACGGATACTTTCTTTTGCTAGATTAATGTTTGTCGTTTTCTTATTTAAATTTTGTAGCGAGCGCCTTCAAATACAGATTTGAGTAGGTATGTAGGAATAACTTTGCATTCTGCTGGTACCTAACACTGTACGTACCCAATCCAATTAATAAACGGCAGAGCCGATAGAAGTTTCACAGATATCATATCAATAATTTGAAAAAATCAAAAATCAATAAGTATAATGCTAATAATAGTAATTCTAATGCCATTGAGCCTGTTAGCTTAATATTTAACGTCACGTTATCGACATTTATGTACATATGAGGTAATCGAGGGATTCTAAAGCATCTTACTCTGCAGACGAAATAATACCTAAGAGTTTTATATATGTTACAAAAACACGACTAGACTTTTATGTATGTTACACGATTAATATACGTTAGACGTGTCACACGGCAACGTTAAATCACTGTTGCAGTCAAATAACTTCCAAGCGTCACGGGGAGCAAATAACTACCGCGTGTCTTGACACGGACTTAAACTACCTAATTTATTTTATATCAATCATGGCAATCGCGTACCCCCCGGGGACGAAAGCTGCCACCGTATCGGCACTAGATCTTATCGCATCATTGTGCAAAAACTGTCGCCCATCGTACGACCTGTCACTGAACTGACAGAGATTATCTGCGGAACAAATGAACCGTTTATGACTAGTTACGAAATTTTTTGTTAATTAATTCCACCTTTGTAAGTTTTACATAACTGTAGCACAAGTCGGTATTTTGGTTGTATACTACAGCGGGTCGTCTGTCAATCAAATGGTGTAATGGTAAAAAGTAGCACGGAGATGGTAGCATAGCATCTTTATAATAGCAATAAAATTGGATTTTGTTATGGTAACCGTAACTAGAGCTAATCACGGAAAAAGTTTAGTTCAAAACCACCGTATAAAATATGTAGTCTCAATATAGAATAAACACGGTTACTTAGTACTAACCAAGTTTTAAGTTTATATTTTTTATCATATGAACTATGAAGTGAGTTTAACGCATAACAAGTTTCGCATTATAATACTCGTAAAGCTAAAACGGTAATATAATTAACGAGATGAAATAGGTACTTAATACAAGGAAACATGTCGTCCATTTTCTGCTACATTAGCCAACAACATGGTTTCATATTTGTAGCAGAAACTGCAGACTTTACGGTAGCATTTTGAATGGAACTTTACGGAACTTGCAATGCTTTAAATATCGGTGCAGTTGACAACTGATGACAAGTTTTTGTGTCGCCGTTCCGACGTAACAAGCCGTCCGGGCAAAAAGACTAGTTTTACGATCAAGAGCAACAAACTGGATCAAGTACCTGATTTAAGTCAGTTTATTAACTTGGTTCTTGTGGCACGGGTGTTTATACTTATCGAGTCGCTAACCTATTGAAGGTGACACCCTGTTCGTAGCTACCTACGCAGCTAGAAGATATCGTTAATGAATCTTTATGATTATGATCAAATACTAAGAATGATTAGCATCACCAAATCAGTAGGCTTAAAACGGTAGTGAATTTATCGTCTGTCATCTTGGCTGTCACGTTCTTCCACCTATATAAGAATGATACTGACGCATGTCGCAATAAAGCGCAACCATCACACGTTGGTTATACCCACACAGCGACTATGGACATATTCATATGATAAATAATAAATAAGCAATATCCACTTAGTGGATATGTATTAGTTAGTAAGAATTTATAGTTGGTTAAGTTTGTCCAGTGTATCATTAGCACTGAATCAGAACGTGGTTGACCCGCCGACTATTCATAGAGACCGAAATGCCAGGCGCTGATCTTTTGCGTAAAAATAAACGTGTCTCACTCAAAGGAATTAAACAATCTTCAGATTCTGTTTAAAGTATTCAAGAACAAGCCTAAAACGTGCCTAGCCAAAGAACCATTTCTTTCCAAGAATTAATTTGTGATACGAGTATTATGACAAATAATTACAACATTTTTTTCTAACACATTATTTAAAGATAACCTCCATTTAGTTCAGGCACAAGCTTTTACTAACTATATAGTTTATTATACTGCACGTAGCATAAAATCGTGGAAGGGCTGGCCACACAAACCGGATGCATTAAAGTTTAAAAAATAATAATTAAAAACTGGCCAAGAGCTAGTTGGTTTTCATAAAATTGAGTTCAAGTAATTCTGTTATTATACTTCCGGATTAATAATTGTACTTTATAAAATCACATAAATAGCTTAAAAATGAGGGATGTGATTTAATAATTGATATATTGATAGAAATGTGAAAATTGTAATTGTTAAATAAATTTTACAATTTTTAGGTTGCAGTTTTTATATTTAAGGGACTTTCGGACCATAAACCTAATGTGGCTACATAGTAATTAAAAACCGATTACAAGTCTATTTGGTAAGCAAGCTTACATAATGGATAATGGAATGAAGACATAAAACTTTTGATTGCGAACATTATGAAGTTTAAATAAATTATAAAGGCGTTAAATTACGACCGAATATGGACGTGGCTCGTAAAAACATGAGAAAAGTAATTAATTTTCCCCATAAGGAAGTCGCGGAAAGGAAATGAAGTCGACTTGCTTCACTTTGATGTAATACTACGACGAATTTTTCATTTTACACCTCAGTTATTTTTAGATTAAACATTGACACGAGTTTGTTGTTAAGAGAATATGAGCGTGCCAAGATTAATTTGAACACCTAGCAACTTCTGGTGCTGACTATACATTAGACAACAACTGTGTTAGAATTCAAAGGTAGGTATACCTATTCAGAAACTAGTATGGAATAAGATTAATCATATTAGACTTAAGTGTTTTGAACTGTGAAAAGTCATTTTACATTACAAAACACGAAAATAAATAACCCTAACCAAGTAAGATCACGATTATTCACTATCAATAACTCCAAACAGATCGGCCGTCACATCAGGGAGGTTAATTCTGATATCGTGCAACTCTCCCGGAAAACTGAGCAAAATGGACACCTCGCATTAGTCAATCAAATGTAGCTCGCGACACCATCACTACGCTCAAATTGCAGGGAATTCAACTTTAAGACACAGATATAAAGTTTACAGAAATAATGGTTCTAAACCTGTGTTGGGGCCAATTTGTGCAACCCTAAGCATCGATCGTCTACGATAGTTGATCTTTATGGAAGTGTCCTATTGGCTTATTGTTATTTATTGCTTTATAATGCGCATCGAGTAAATTTTGAGATCATGGATCGTAAAGTTCATTGGAGAGTTTCGATAAAAGCGGGGTTTTGTGTTCCATAGCTTCATTAACGGCAAACTTATTGCTGGGGTTACAGGCCCGCATCGCCCAGAAGCGAACTTTGAAATGCTACTTTGAACGAGCGTTTAAGTGCACACTTATCTTACAGTTTATTATTATACAGCGTTGTTTATATATGTATCACTTATACTTGATTTCAAATCAGCAAAGAACACCGTCTCAGTAAGGATATTACGAAAACGTCGACCTGGACAACACTTAACTAGTAGCAGTTTACGTTAGGTACCTACCTACTTAGCTAGGGCGATCTACTTCTAGTTCTAAAATTAGAACAATATCATTACGTAAGTTATTCTTTATGGAGCGTTTAACAATTCTTCTTGTACCTAAACTGTAACTAACAATGTTATAACTGTGGTACAGTCAGCGTCTTATAGTTGACAGCATCCAAAGTACTCAAGTTCGGTACACCATACAATTTACATGGTGTACCGAACTATGACTACTTTGAATGCTGTCAACTATATGATGCTGACTGTACAGGACGCAGAGGTTTGCGCAAAACTAAGCATCTCGTTAAAAGGTCGTTGCACTTGTTTTCACATGCGCTTCGATACAATTGATGCAAAGTCGAATACAACAACGGCTCACATAATAGGATTTCGACCAACATAAAGAAGTCGATCTAGTTGTTACTTTATTTAATAATACTTTAAATGATAAAAATGAATACTCCTATTTTAAACTCTAAATTACACACCATAAGGTTTAATTTTCGAGCATTCAATTAAACAAGGTACGACATTGGGACAGCAAGCTAAAGAACTTTCCACACTGCATCCCTCAATACTATATGACAGTGAGAGCGCATTGTACCCGTACAAAGTACAAAGCGCTCTCACTCACGAAATGTCAACCCTAATTAAGGGCATCGCTCCATCGCGCGTGATTTACGAGGGCCATTAGGCCAGCCGCCGCGCGGCACGATCTCGGCCCGCAATGGATAACGTGTAAGCGAGCCGAATCGAATCCGGTGACTATAGTAATTCATTAGTGAATAATTGGATGTAGACCAAAACCTGCGGTGGAACTACGTGGTATGTAGATAAGAAAATAATGTACCTGGAACTATTGTAAAAAGCAATACATAAACATTAAAAAACTTATGTATTGTAAGTAATTGTAGTCCGAAGTACCTATTTAATATCTTCAACAAAATCTTGAATGTATCCTAAATATAAAGCACGTACCTCATGCTCCCTCAGCTTCCGCAGCAGCTCGTGATAGGGCGCCGCGCGCGCCGCCGCCAGCGACGGCGGCGGCAGCCGGCCCTCCATGCCGTGCAGCCAGCGGCGCAGGCAACGCAGCTCGTGCGACGTGTCTAAAAGTATCACTTAGTCAGTCAATGGTCTCATCAAGTCTTCACGCGTTGCCGCAGCAACGGTCCCCTGTGCAACTATTATAACTTATAAGACCTAGTTTTGTTAGTTACATTGCATTGAAACTCACTAAACATGCAGTTTCGTTTCGCGAGTGATAATTTTAAGCACGTTGCCGGTCATAGCAAATTGATGAAAAATATTCTCGAAACCCGATGTAGGTATTTATACTTACGTAGCTACTTATAGAATCAAAATGTAAAGTGTATATGGATGCCGAAGAGTTTTGTTGTTTCCCTAAAAAGCTTCGTAGGTATATTTACACTGGGCCTTATATTCCTTTCGCACGCTAAAGTTCCAAAAATATTATCCATCCCCATGGTTATGCAAAATCTTACCAAAAACATATAAAAGGTAAGACAAATAAATAGTTAATATCGTTTATAAGAGATATTGAGTAATAATAATATTAATTAGACATAAAAAAAAAAACAAAATTAGTTTGTAGCGCAATCTAGTACGAAGTATTAAAACTACCAACAAATTGCAAAAAGTGCCATCTAGTGCTGAATAGCTAAACTAATAGAGCGCATTGTCTGAGTAAACCTCGGTAGTCTAGCGGCGTCATCTATACCATCTTTTCGAAACTTCTGAGCTGACTTATGATAATACGAGAAGCCGTAAAAGCTGATATTTGAGCTGCTCCAAAGATGGCGCTGACTGCCAATTGTAATGTTATAATTACATTAACAACAATTTATATACAACGCCATTTCGATAGATGCGGGCATAACATAAAACTCAAATTATAACAATTGTAAAAAATATATAGAATAAACTCCATGTATGCATAACAAAGGAAAGGGAGTTTAATTGAGGCGTAAAGAGCAATATTCATATTTCAATTTATACAATGTTACTATCTTCTTTCTTCATCTATATTTATTGTCAAACTCGAGACACATTTTTAGTGTACATAGTCATGAATTAAAATAAATATAATCTGTGGTGCACACTAACCGACGGTGTCAGTGCCATCTCCGTCACGTTGAGGCTGTTCCGGACTCAGCAGCAGCCGCAGGCCTTCCCATTTCACATTCAAATGGTCCACCCGCCAAGTCACCTAAAAATACCAAATTTTAAATACTGTTTTAATTAAGTGTTCCCATGTCTTGTATGATTTTACATACTGTATAATCAGATAAATTATTCATGAAATAAAACAACTCAAGGAGATAACCTTGACCCCGTTGCCCACGAACACTGCAGAGTATTTGAAATGTCGCGTCGGCATGTAATTCAAGTTAAGTATACGTGAAGTAATGCGCTTTTATTTGCTTTAATTTATATAAAATTTATAACAAACTACCAAAAAAAATCACAATAATGAATGATGCAAAGGAATTTAAAAAATATTGTTTGATTTTTTTGGTTAACAATTCATACCAATTCATAACAATATAATCCAGGAGTATTTGTAGGACTCTGAAAACTATGTTCCTTAGCAATTTTAGGTTTCTATAAATATATCTGCTTTGGCTTATCTGTACCTAATATTTAGTTAAATAGATAATTAACGAGTATAGACACTACATGTCTTCTGTATAGATTTGTATTCTACATGGTGGAACAGTGATACTTACTGCTTCAGACATTTAAGAGACGCTATTGTACTTATTGTCTTCAACAAATACATTTTATGATTTAGGTATTTGCAAGCACCTACTTCTTAACCTTCTTCACGTTTAGGATAGGAAACTGCTTTCCATAGATGTTGGTTGCTGCGTTTGACGCTCAACCATTTGTTTTTACCTCTGCGCTGGCCTCCGGAATGCGCTCCAGTATAGCACTGGCCTGTTCGATGAATTTTGCTCGGCGGGGCTCCACCGACACCAGCTCGGCCATGCGGCTCTAGTAGCAAAATAAAAGCCAAGTTAGACTAATTTCAGAGAACTAAAATTTTGATAACCCGAAAACATCTTTAAAGGCATATTACCTTGGTACTCGTATCACCTTTGTGATTGTCTTATTAAGTCTTGATGTGTTTCTTTGTAGAATACTAATAATTACTTCAAAGAATAGAACAAAAAATAATATTAAGTGTAAACTTAACGTATATACATTCCACGGGAGTTGGACTAGCATGAGGTGGTTTAACCGCTTAGTTATTTTAAATATTTTTGAAGCATGCGTATATATATATATATATATTGTAATCTGTATTGATTTCCACAGAATAAATTTCTTAGTTACATGTTTCGTAATAATGATTTCATCTATGTACTATTGCAAATTCTCTGTTCCTGTAGATTGATCAAGTATTTTCATTTGCGTGGTTGTCATTTTTTGCTTACTCCTGCTTCGTTCTCGGGTCTTAAACAGATTTTCTGCACTAGGGGTGCGGTCCCCAAGACGCTTCGAGGCCCAATTGAATTTATTCAGCTCGGCCTTACCGACAATGTGTTCGGGCTGCTCCCCCGATCACAGAACATGCGGTAGGCACGCGGTAAATTGGTTAATTAATGCCATTGTGTCCTGATAACCCCCAAATCGATTTCATTCATTGAGGTGTCGAATAAACGCTTACTTTATAAAGATCTCATTCTTTTTGAAAAATATAAGTATACAATACATGAATACAATTTTGTTATAATTATGTTATGTTATGAAATCGGCGGTCCTGGAAATTTAAGAATTTCCAGGCAGGCTAAGGCCTGCCGTCAGCTGTCGTATCTCTTACCGTTCGGTTCTCTGCTAATAGAATAGATAGCCCCTTGCTCTTGTGACAGCCACCAGCTGAGGGCCCTAAATTGAGCCATAAACTGGCTATCTTTACTCTTACCGTTCTCAGTTTTCTGCTGCTCAGGTTCTCGGGACTAAAATATATCTCCTCTTTTGCACTTGTAACAGCCACTAACACAGCTCCCTAAATTGAGTCATGTCATGAGCTGGCTAGGTTTCTCTTACCGTTCTCAGTTTTCTGCTGCTCAGGTTCTCGGGACTAGAAGAGATCTCCTCTTTTGCACTTGTAATGGCCACTGGCACAGCTCCCTAAATTGAGCCATGAGCTGGCTATGGTTTCTCTTACCGTTCTCAGTTTCCTGCGGCTCAGGATCTCGGGACTAGAATAGATCTCCTCTTGCACTTGTAACAGTCATCAGCACAGCTCCCTAAACTGAGCCATGGCTGGCTATGGTTTCTCTTACCGTTCTCAGTTTTCTGCTGCTTAGGTTTTCGGGACTAGAATAGATCTCCTCCTGCACTTGTGACAGCCACTGGCACAGTTCTCCGAACTCGGCAACCAGCTGGCTGAGAGACCACTGTCGGTTGAAGCCGGCGGTCGGGTTGAGCCGAGGTAGCAAAGCGGTCGGTTTGCTTGACAGCAATTCTCCGTTTGCTTCCTGGAAAAGAAAATAAAAGTAATGGTTAAAAACGCTTAACAAACAATAAGACTCATTTAAATTGTCATCGACTGTAGGATGGAGCCTTGACAACTGGTTAAAAACATTGTTGAATGGAAGCCCAGCTAGCTACTTATTCTACAAAGATCCTCATTTATTTTGCCTATTGCACTTTCCATGTCTGACTGTCTGAAAGAAATAAACAACTGCACATCATCTGCATATATGTGGTATTTACAGTGTTCTATAGCAGTTGTTATGTTGGCAAAGTATAAAGCAAACAAAATCGGGGCAGCCTAGGACGTGCCTTGAGGCACCCTCGAGTGAGTTCCATGCATTCCGAGATGAGTGATGTTTACATGTTGAGAGCTTGCGAGGTATCTCTCAAACCAGGGGCCTATTGCATAACAACTTGTAACTGATAATATTAGCGGAAGTCCCTTTCCAATTCCTCTTATTAATAAAAAGACACTTCCACTAATATTATTAGTTGTAAATTGGTATGCAATGGGCCCCTGTTCATTAAAAAAGTATTGAGTGAATCCTTACTGAAAGAAAGATTAATATCTTTCTTTCAGTAAGGATTCACTCAATAACAAACCATGGTAATTTAATAAGTTAGAGATGTATTACATGAGCTCTTAAACCATTTTATCGGCACATCTAAGTCACATGGATATTATTTTAAGATTGTTTCGCCATATTCGTAATCTTTTTTTAGTCTATTGTTGCCAGAAATACTTGCACTACTAAGTACTCACAATGTCAAATTGTCAAATGTCAACTTACATATTACAGTATCAATCGGAAAATGTAGTACAATACAATTAAAATCAGTTAAGACTTCGGTTTTCTCGGGTATCATCGCTTAATTCCGGAGTCGGAAATGACACGATATACATTGCCGCGATTACTTTTAGGTAGCATTTAATTTGAAGTATCATAAACGCAATGTTAAGCACCTGCCAAGATGACATTATTAACCGGTAGACCTAGGAAAAATACAGACGAAGGGAGCGAATTCCATTCCTTAGCAGTCCGCATTAGGAAGGTAGAAGCGAATCGCTTCGTGCGAATGAATGGAATATTCACAACGTAAGGATGAAACCGCTCCCCTCGTCTGGACGTCCGGTGGAGGAACGGAGATGGCGGAATTAAATCGTGCAGTTCCTGTGCACACTCTCCAAAATGTATCCTGTAAAACACAGACAAACTAGCAACCCTGCGACGGTGCTCAAGGCTTTGTAACCTTACACTCAGTAATTCAGGATCGCCAATGAGTCTGCGAGCACGGTGCTCTATTGAATCCAAAGCGGCCAGCTGATACTTGGCAGACCCGTCCCAAAGATGGCAACAGTACTCCATGCACGATCGAACCTGAGCTTGGTAAAGTGTTAGAAGCTGTTCCGGCGTGAAGTACCGCTTCACCCTGTGTAAGACCCCAAGTTTTTTAGCAGCGGATTTCGCTTTGGCCTCAATAGTGGCACCGAAGTTCAGCTTAGTAGTTAATTTCAGCCCAAGTAGTTCGAGGTGGTCCGAAATTGCTAATGAAACATTCTGGAAAGCAGGAGCCAAGTTAAAAGGGCTCCTTTTGGCTGTGAATAAACACGCCTGTGTCTTGGAAGCGTTAAACCTGACCAAGTTGGCTTCGCCCCACTCGTCAACGGCCTTCAAGGTCAGGTTCGTTCGCTCAACCAAAGCTTCCCTAAAGGATTCGGTCTCTCCACTAGTAGTTTGGGCCTCAGGAATATATCTAACAGTCACCGTGCTGTCGTCTGCATACCCAAAGATACCGGGCTTTAGCAAATCGTTTATATGCAGCAAAGAGGGTAGCTGAAAGAACTGAACCCTGAGGCACTCCGGCATTAATTGCAACGCGATCCGATGAGCAACCATCCACTACGACCCTAATAGATCGCTGCCTCAGGAAATCAGAAATCCAAGAGCACAAACCAGCAGAGATTCCGTACGCAGAGAGCTTGCCCAGAAGGCCGTCATGCCAAACCCTATCAAAGGCCTTGGAAATGTCGAGAGACACGGCGAGAGCTTCGCCGCGTTTCTCGATGGCCTCGCTCCAAATGTGGGTAGCGTACACTAGAAGGTCCCCAGTAGACCGCTTTCGGCGGAAGCCGTATTGCCGGTCGCTAAGGAGATCGTTACCTTCAAGATACGCAAGGAGCTTGTTGTTCAATACACGTTCCATAATCTTGCAGAGTATGGAAGTGATTGCAATGGGACGATAATTCGATGGGTCCGCACGGCTACCCTTCTTAGGCACAGGCTGCACGTTAGCAAGCTTCCACGCTTCGGGAACTTTTCTCGACTTTAGGGAATTTGAACATTCATTATTTAATGAAGCTATACTTGTATACAGTATATAAATATATATATACATACATTGGTCAATATTTTACTGTTTGGTGTAAGTAGGTACGATATTATGTCGCATTAATCATTGATAATAAAATAATCATAAAATTAAAATTAAAAAAAAAACCGGCTTCAACCGTTTTTTATTCATATTTCGTAAACGGCTTGGCCGATTTTGGTAATATTTCATTTTCATATAGTAAAACAACATAGCTAAGCCCAAAATTAAAAAAAAATATTTTTTGTTTGAAATGTCCACTTCGTAATTTTTCCTTGACCTGGGTGCTTCGTGCCAAATTTCAAGTTTCTGAATTCACGGGAAGGACCCCGTAGATTTTGCGAGTGTTGAAAAGTCTAAAATTTGCACCATTAACGACTGTATCTTTTATTTGACACTAAGAAGGCAGACTGTCAAACTATGTAGTACTTGCTAGCATCTTTCTTATTTCAATATAAAGGTTGTGTTAGTTTTGAGCTACAAAGGAGGTTTCGTTGCTCATATCGTTCTTGTACCTACTGTATTCAATAAGACAACGAGTAATATATATAATTAAAGGTCAAATCTGTAAATTGATAACTCTATGTGATAGACGAGGGATTCACGACAATTACCGAGGTTGGCCGAAGTCTTAACTGATTTTAATTGTATTGTAGCACTTAGAGATTTTTTTTTTTTAATTGTAGTGTATCAAGTTGTCCACTTTTATATACCCAAACAACATCTACCTATTCTTTATTATATCCAAATTATACAAATGTCACAAATTGTAAATACCTACTATTACATTTGTGATAGACAGGAAGGGCTCAGTATTGATTTATTTACAGAGGTTCTATAATTTTATATTTAATTAAACTATAGGTCTGTATAACTCTTATAAGGGTAGCGTGGGTGATTCCTTCGAGATATGTTAATGACAGAGTTCTAGTTACCCTTCGGCTTTAGTTCCGCCGTTCATAACTCCAGCTAATCTTCCAAAATTTGTATTTAACAGCTATACAACTAATCTCATAATCAGTGTTATTATTCTGTGACATCGGCCTATTTGTTAAGAGAAATGTGACAGCGCGGTCTACCAACACGCTTGCTATACTCTGTCTATTTAGGTAGTTAAAAAAGGGTAAACAATCTTGACATGTCTTTTTTATTGAAAATCAGTTTTGAAAAATAAATCATGACAAGTATGTGACAATTATGAATCACATATGGTTATTTACATTATTTTGTTTTCGTAAGTAATAGTCACTGATTAAAAAAAAGAGTTTTTCAATAAAAAGATACGTCAAGATTGTTTACCTTTTTAACTACCTAAACAGACAGACTATAGGTAACCCATTGTGAAAAGGACAGTTCTTTTGTCGTGTTATGTTGCGCGAGTGACTAAATAAGCACGAGTGAAGCTGTGTTTTGAATACATAGCTCACCTTGCAGGTGTCGATGAGGTGGTTGTCCATGATGTAGTCGTAGTGGTGCTGCAGCAGCGGCCAGAGGTCGTCGCCGGCGCTGCCGCTGGCCGCCGAGCCCCAGCTGCGCCGCCACGCCTCGCGACACGGCTCCTTTCTGGAACGGAGACAGGAATCATCAATCCACCAGTTCTGATTAAACACTCAATTATTAGATATTTAAAATTATAATACCTTAATGCGCCATATTTCACGTAAGCCCGTTACGAGTAAAATTCCATTATTCTAATTTTTTTTTTTATTATGTCACAAAATCATAATCATGTTTGTTTGATATCAAGCGATTTACGAGTATGAGAGTATGAGTTCAGTTTTTAAAACCTTCACGTTTATCAATTAAATTTTATTCGCTGAATGCGAATGGGTCTGAACTGTCGAAATAGAAGACGTTAGTCTGTAATTTCAATGTATTTTACGTTTATTAGCAATCGGCATTGGGGCTTTTAAAAACTCTCGCTAACAATGTTGGCACTACCTCCCTTTTTGCACAATATATTATTAATCTATTAATTATTAGTTATTGTTTATTACCTAAATAACGAAATGTATATAGTATATTTAGCACAAGATTGTGCTTGACAACTTGATTTAGTATTACACATTGTCAATCCTCAATTTTGTGATTTTATTTACCACAAACATAACTGTTATAAATCAATTGATAAATAAATGTTAAACGTTGAAATAGATAACATATACTTAAAAAAAAAGAGACGAGGACCTCTGGCGTCCGAGGCGGGATTTGATCCCGTATCTCCAGCTGGAGATGATCATAATATTTCATAAAAAATAATTTGATTTGTTCTTATTTAGTTAAAAGTTAAAATGTTATACTCGTATGAGTAAAACAAATAGGGTAATTCACTAGTAATTGGCCACCCTCATGTCCCTCATATAACTGACCACATTATAGACACATTATCTACCAAAAATGATCTGTGTTCATAGGCATTCATATTAGTGTGAGGTTATGGAAACCTCATTAGAAAATGTGTTCTATTTATAGGTAATCAGAAGTCACATTTATTATAAATAAATAAATAAAATAAATTAAATATTTCGGGACAATCTGACACAAACCGATTTAGTCCTACGGTAAGCTCAGTAAGGCTTGTGTTGTAGGTACTAGACGACGATATATATAATAGATAGATACATATAAATACTTAAATACAAAGAAAACACCCATGACTCAGGAACAAATATCTGCGCTCATCACACGAATAAATGCCGAGACTGGGAATCGAACCCAGGACCATCAGCTTCATAGGCAGAGTCACTACCCACTAGGCCAAACCGGTCGTCAAAATATTATAGGTGGTCAGTTACTAACGATGTAGAGACATCGGGTACAAATTAGAAGTGTCATACCTCTTTTTGGTGAGGCTGTGATAGGGACGCTCCAGGTGGTCAGCGCGCGCCGGCGGCGCGGGCGCACTGCGCAGCGACGACAAAGAGAAGCTGCTCTTCATCGCGGAGTGCTCGAAACCTGCAGCACGGGGCACACATTAGTAGCACAGCAACGGATTCATAACAATATCAATTTCAGACTCTTGACCTCTTAATATATTAACCCATCACACTGGAACAAATATCTGTGCTCGTGACACAAAAAAATGCCCTTACCGGGATTTGAACCCAGGACCATCGGCCTCGTAGGCAGGGTCACTACTCGTTACCCACAAAATGTGAAAAAATGTTTATCATCTATTGTCATTGCGCTTCGGTAAATTGTCTAAATATGCATAACCCTCAAGACTATTACAGCATAATAAGAGCAGTACACTGAGAAAAATGTGGCACTATAAACTTATGTGATTGCACATCTTTTTGACCAATCGTGCAAGCACGTAATGTTATGCTGCCGGCTGTGCACAAAAAAATATGATTCCAACGTTACGTCATCAATTTAGTGACGTCACAAGCTCATTTGCAGCTCGCAATATAAAATATAGTTCAAGGAATCAAAACGTATTGCCTTAAGCAAGAAAACTTATAGTGCACTGCTTATAGTGCATCACCCTCTTCTAAATGTTGGGATTGCAGCGCTTGCAGGCGTTGCAGCCCGCTTCGGGGAATTGTCAGAAAAATAGTTTTCTTCAGTCTGTGGCTGTACCTGTACAGTACCGCAGTTGTCGTTATCGTAGTTAACTCCATTTTTTATGTTATCTGAAAAAAATCACGATGCAATGTCGAATTTCACAAACAACACCACAAAACTAAATAATAATTAACTGCTGAAGCTTTTGTTTTATGAGGGCCTTTACTGTCTCCATTTCCTGTGTGTCCATGATATTTTATGATCGTAGTCTGGTCAGTCGGGTACGATTGGTTGCTTGAAACTGCTCATGTACGAAATGACGCGCACACGTTTTGTCCTTCGCTAGTAACGACTGGCACGGTGGGCACTATCAAACTTGCTGCATAGTTTGAAATATATACTTGCATTGCACAGAACGCCATGGTGCAACTCTTTGAACCATATTTTTTTACGCAAAGAACAATATTTTATGGTGTATTTGTGACGTCACTAATTTCTAGTGCATTGATCACTGTATATTATGATGCTTCTTCCACAATTTTATTATGCATAAGTGACGTTATGTCTTTTTGGTGCTGTGTACATAATATTGTATACTACGTGCACGATAAAATATAAGACATTTGTACTTTATGTTTTGGTGAGGTTTCCTGCACAATGAAGTTCAATGTCCAGCAGAATAGATTTAGATTCGTGTCACTATTTAAAGTGTTGCGCACTGTTTTATTAGTGACAGTCAGTGTATTTAAAAATGTTTGCACAATATTTTATTTCGTCTTCTTCAATCCATTTTTCTCAGTGTAGGTTACCGCAGCGTATTATAAAGAAAGCACGACCACTTACCGCCAATCGCTTACCCACTTGTTTAACGTAACCAATATAAATTGGCCCCAGATTATGTATAAAATGTCGCGCATATAAATTTATTTCTAACTGGTAATACTAAAGCATGTGGTCGGTAAGTGACAAGAACCGCCGGCCGCAAGTGGATGGCGAACATGATGCTTTCGTGTTCGGGAAATGTGGCATTATGTCGCTTTTCTATCCCAACTGGGATACATTGTGGTCGCAATTATATAATTAGGTAGACATTTTAATTTTGCCACTTACCGATTTCATTCTATAATATTATAACTAATGAATACCAGGAATGATAATTTTATATTATATAAAAGTTAAAAAGTACGTATACTTTAGGTTAACTAAAAAACAGTAAAAAAATCTTGATCAAATAATATTAGGGCCACATACGACAAGAAAAGTGAAATCACTTCAAAACAGTTGAATGACTAGCTCCTTTTTTATAACGAAATTATATAATTAAAGAGTCGTTGCCTGTTCTTATCTATACTAAGAAAAAAGAAAAACACGGGAAATATACAATACAAACAACCTTATTCTGGTCCTATACTGATATTGCCTCAAATTCCTGTTCCTGATAATACATACTCGAATTTAAAATATAGTACCTAAAATATATTCTTCATTTTCATCATCTTGAGCAACTATCTCTTTTATAACCCTTTATAAGGCCCCATTGACTGAGACATTGTAGCTATCGGAAGCTTATATCAAAGCCTATTTTAAGAGCAAGTTAAATTTCCAACAAGTACATGCGATATTGTGCCATAATATTATATAGAAAGAAAGAAAGAAAGAAATTGTTTATTTGGCGAAATAAAATTAATAGAGAAAAGAACATTACAGGATGTGACTACAAATAAAACACCAAACAGGATGGCACTCAGCATGGGTCGTTACATGACTGGCCATGCAGCGACGCTGATTTTCAGTGCACCCCAAAAAAAAAAAAAAACAGAAATATAAAATAATATACACAGTAAAAAAAGTATTATCAGTATGACAAAAGTTAAACATTATATAAGTTTCAACTTACACATCTATAAAACGACACTGAAATAAATGTGAATATCTGAACATAAAATACAGGTAATTATGTGAACATAAAATAGGTAGCGAATGTAACAGTAGTAGAAACTGGAAAAATGAATTAAAAAAAAACTAAACAGGCAGGAAGTAAAGCTGAGTAGGTACAAACACGTCCACTTAGGTATTACGAGTAGCAGATTGCTGTAAGGTTAAATACTTTTTAAGATTTTTCTTAAAAGAGACTATGGACTTACAGTTTCTGATTGGGGGTGGTAAGTTGTTCCAACATTTCGTAGCAGTAAGACAGTATGGTTGAATTTAAAAGCGAGCGTATGTGGTCGATATGTCGCCTCTGCCTTATAAAGGGTTAAGTAATGGACATATGCCCCTAACATTTTCTATCCCTTCCTAGAGGAAGTGTCCCACTCCCTACCAGCTTTTACCACAATATCGTACGACCAACGAGCCTAGTAGTAGATCTGCCTGGTTTTCTGCTTCCATATCGAAATAGATATTAATAGAAAAAAATAAGAAAAAGGATACTTACTTGCAGACATCCTGAATTATTATCCTTAGGGAACTTCTAATTGAATCAATTTATTCTTAAATCAACATTAGCTTTCCCTCTTTGTACTCTCTCATCAATTCCTTAATCTTTGTACTAGTTTAAAAAATGATATTCAAATCCTCTTATCATTACATTCTAAATTGCTTCGTGTTAAAAGTGTTATGGCGACTAGATTCGTTTATATTAAAATTAAGTACAATAAATTAGTGCGTGATCATGTAATCTTGAGGGATTCATGAATATTCGCTATGTCTTGTAGGGGTGTGGGTCGGTGGTCACATCTTGTGCGTGCGCTCGCGGCGTGGCCTGTCCTGCTGCAGGAGATGCCCTCGCGATCCTGAAACGGTCAAAAGGTTAAGATTAGATTAACGCGCAATAGAATAAAATTGAATAGAATAGTTTTTATTCGTAAACACAAAGCAGACATATTACATAAGAAAAAAACAGAATACAAAAAGAAAGTGCCACGAAATGGCCTCATCTCAGCATATGGCTAGCGAATAGCCAGCGCTGATCTTCCGATGAGGCCACCTCCTCTAATAGACTAATAAATAACGTGCGCCGTCCAAATTTACAAGCTTTACTAGATATTGCACGTATGCGACAATTTGTGGTGACAGAATTTTTCTTCTCTTACATCCCTACACTCTACAGGCGATAAGTAATATACGTATAACGTAACACGACTTGTAACGCTTATACTTTCAAATAAACTTTCGTGCATAAAGGTTTGCCAACAAACGTTTCGGCATACATTAAGGTAAAATTAAGAAATATTGAATGAATAACAAGGAGTGCGAGGGCGCACTATGACTGATTCTCTTCATGGAGAGTATAGATAACAGTTTTCAATTTTGTGACAAAGAAAGTTTGTCACACATTGTATTCAAATAGCCATTTGGTTAAACAGATTAACTAATTGTTACTTATTATACAAAACAGTTTCTACAAAAACATGCCGAACTTCGGAACAGGACTTTCACCGAAAAACCAATTGTTTCCATGGCGGTTCCACGTAACGTTCAGGCGCAATGACGAATGGAAAGCGACGGGTGTTTTCCTTCGCAGTTTCGCACCAATCTGTGGACTGGATACGAGCGAACCGAAGATTAGCTATGGGACAAAATAGATCGTAGCTCACAGCCACTTATTGAGCAGATCGATCCGACCCGACTTATCACTGGTGGCACATATTACCTTATACATATAATAGTATAAACGGTGCGATATTTTATCAATATGTATTGATTTACTATGATAACATATGAACTATATTTTAATAAAAGACTAACAAGCCTTTAAATGAAGAAGTTTCCGCTATAAGTCTCTGTCCACTGATTTTAATGAGATATTTTCATAGTTTATAGTAACGTAATAATGGGTTTTAAGCGAGATTATGTATTTCAGGAACAAACCCAGTCACTCCTGTTGTAGCCAGAAAACCAGTCTGACAAGTTTACGTTTCACAAAATTAATACACATAGGTTCCTGACCCATATGTAGCTCTCAAAACTTCTGAGACTCTCAGACGTATTAAATATATTTGACGACAAGTCTGGCCTAGTGCGTAGTGACCCTGCTTATAAAGCCGACGGTCCTGGGTACAAATCCCAACAAGCTTATTTACTAGTTTGATGAGCACAGGTATTTGTTCCTGATTTATGGCTGTCTTCTGTGTATTTGTATATTTTATATTATGTTGGGCGAGTACCCACAATACAAGCTTTCTTGAGGCTTACCGTGGGTCTCAGTCAATTTGTGTTAGGATGTCTTGAAATATATATTAAATATAGGTACATATATTCAATGGGACAGCTTCCTACATATTGGAGATTCTAGTCACTCGTGACTAAACTCCTCATTATGGAACGGAACATGTCGAACAATAATCGATTTAAAAACATGAGTGACCTGAGAATCTCTTTCGCCTTGCTTTGACAAGAATAAAATTTCCGCAGGTAATGTCATTCGGACTAAAAACAAAAAGAGTAACAATGATCGGACATTTAATGGCATATTGCAAAACAGACCCGTCGTAACATTCCTCGGAACCATTAGCACGAAGTGGTCATTCCCAGAACATGAGATCGATTGATTCAGCACCCATTATCCGAACCATGACCGCAGCCATGACTGATGGGCCGCCATAAACTTTCACCCGCGGAAGCCTAGTTGCCGTCACTTTGTGTCTCTTTAATCATAGTCTATGGTGACAAGTTTCGTTGATACGGTCTCTCAACGTGACACACCGAGAAGGCGCCTTCGATCGATTACGCTATTACTTATATGCCACGCGGCTGAGTGAATGGGTGAATCGGTGGAGCAAACATATTGATATCATTGCGAGATACCAAAACGGATTAACCACTATGCAGCGACATATAATATCTGAGCGATTATAATCGTGACTGACGCCAAGAGAACAATGATCTAATGAAAGTGCTTTCTTGGGCTAATGTACAAGATTTCCATAAGATTTTCTGTTGCCACACTTGCTACGAACGTTAAATATGTTAGAAACGAGGTTTAAAAAGCATAAACAACATGTGTTTCTACAACATATTATTACTAAATAAAAAGGGTGCACAGCTGCAAATTGAGCAGTTGCTAACTCCAAGGGCCCTACAAGTGTGGGAACATACTATATTGAGTATATGTAGGTGAATGCAGGACGCCAAGGATAACAAAGTCGTTTCAGAGCAGGTGCGTCTCCAAACACACTAAAACCTGTTCTAATCTCGCCAGGCTGCCTCCTGCTCCCCGTTAGCTTGTTTTAACAACTCTTCCGGCACTCAACAGTTCCTTTTGCTATTTTAGGGTATCATAGCATAAATACGAGTATAAAACACATTCTTAGAATATTTCTTCGTTACTCATAATACTTTATGTAGATACCACGAAACAACATTTTACATTAAAGATCTTGTCTAAAAATAAATCAAAAATGTTTGCTATATAGAAAATGACTATACTAAGTGTTTTACCGATGCCCTGAATACCCAAAAATATATATATTAGTATAATATAGATTTATAGAGGATTCAACACAAACAGTCACAGTTGGTTCATAGTCATACAGTTTATAAGGCAATGTATGTATACAGTATACCTAATAAAATATTACAGTAAGTAGGTACTTATTTAATGAATTATATATGCTACATTCTCACGGAACCTCGCTTTTAAAGACACGCTGAGTGTTTTTAGGCTACTAAATGATCGTCTGACACTCTTTTATTTTCTGTTAAGTGATCTTTTTGAGAATAAAGTGAACAAACCTAGAAATAGACGGGTGTAGTTTTACGATCATTCGAGCCGCTCTTTGACATTTGATAGATGAGGAACTAATTCCGGTAATGGTTTTACACATTTTACGAAAATAGAGAACGGTGACTTTACGACAGCACATTTGGGAATATTGTCACTGCAGGTTATTTGAATATGGTTTTTAACTGAGACCACTAAACATAACTTTTATTAGGTTCCTTACTTATTAAATGTAACTTGTAACAATATTAATATCCTTTCAGCAAAACAAAATAAGCGCTGAAGTTTACCATGCATAGCTGTGCTGACAAAGAAGGCAATATTTTAAATATATATTTTGTGTCGCGGTCAACAAGTCTCATATTGTAGTTGGTTTAATATACCTCGCTATCAGCCTAGTGGGTGGCGACTGGCGACATCTCGCGACATTACATCTAACCATAAAATAACCCCACGTCTTCCGAAAATGCTTTTGCGTTGAAAATACAGTTACGTCATTTCGCTGGACAATGTAGGCACCATCGATAAATATTCGCGTAAATGCGTAACGACAGATTGTGGTGTTGGCTCCGCGTTATGGATTTAACTGCTTCCTGTTGCCGGGGGCTGTTCGGTGTTCGAATATCTAATAGTTGATAATAGATTGGCATTGGTCATATTTTTGTTGCGTGACAGCATTGTAAAGTAGGGCTGGCATAGGCTTTCTTAATAAAACAAATAGTTAATACAAATAACAAAAATATGTGTTTTTTTTTCACATTTTACGAAGCTACATAAATCAGAAGCACTGGCGGGCCCTTGTAAAAAAAAACTATGTACATAGGTGGATAGCCTAGTCGAATAGGAATATGTGTCAGATACTAACAAAGTTAAATTATTGACCTAATAAAATATTAATTAAACCAAAGCCGATCGTATAGATACGTGAAATTTCACAGACTATGCTACACCTATTACCAATGTAGAGAGTATAAGTAATATTCGAAAGCCATTAAAATACTCCAGCATTAAAAAGTAGCAAATATGTGATAATGGCGCGCATCGGACCTTTCAAGTTTTAAATACAGTTTTTTTTTGTGTCTAATTCAAAAGACGCACACGTAGTAACTTCCGTAGGCGTAGTAATGACTTGTCTTGTGAGACATTAAAATATATTAAAATGTTACTTTCTATTATTTATGGATTAGAAAATTAGGTAGGTCTTTGTCATGCCAGTTACTGAGCGATCATATATCCTGAGTCGGGATATATGGTCGCTCAGTAACTGGCATGGCCAGTATTTTAATTATCAATGTTCTTGAAAATAAAACCCTACAAATGTCAGCTTCAGCACGAATTGGCGCCCCTTTATAACTGTAGAAATATAAGCTAGAGTATGTCACTTTAAGAAACAAATGACAAATCAATTGGATTTCCTATCTAACACAGGCCCTTTAACATATCCAACTACCGGTCAAACACTGGCTTTCTAGCTGTTAACCCATAAAGCAGGGTGGCTTGGAACCCTAGGTACAACAATTTAATCTGTCGACTAACGGTAAACGTATTGGAGTTAAAATTTATGGCCCCTAGATAATGGCCGCCTGCCTGTGTGTCGTGCGAGGCATTATAACCTATAACTGGCCCGTGCTGCATAACACTCGCCAATATTATACTCAATTGAATTATAATTTTCAAAGGGTTTATATAACTAATAGGACTATGTTGCAAGACGATTGAAGTTTCTGGTATTTATGGTAATATAATACTTATCTACACCATTATTGATATAAACGCATCTACTAGTACACATACTCGTAATATACATTCGCTTACTACGATAAATGCAGTATCAGCAGTGTGTTATATAAGTTATATGACATAGGTGCCTTTTAATGCAGGTAACTGAAACTGTCAATATAATAAATTCTATTCCCCGACACTCTCAACTGACACTCTATACAAACTTTTATTTAAACACGATGATAAACGATACAATAACACGAACAGCAGGGGGAACATACATCTGTCCTGCTGTATATTGTAGATTACATACATGTAATATGCAAGAAATAATAGACAAAGTACCTCAGTACCTATACATATTATAGAAACAAATAAAACAATTTGGGGCTATAGGAATACGACTTACGGTCTAGCTAGAACAATGTAAAGACCACGAACTATACAGCACGTAAGTAGGTACCTTTATAAAATTGCTTATTCAGTTAATGACTTATTTCGTTTCAAGGCCGTAGAAAGTACAAACCCTATCAATCTCCGTTCCGTTACCGTGCGAAATTCGGACAATGCAAAAAACAACTTTCCTTTAGAGAATAACTCGATGATTACCTACCAAATTAAATTTTAATTTGAAAATAATGATTAAAACAAAAGAGCAAGTGCGGATGTTTCGCGAATCATAAAACAAATGAGAGGTGATAGATTAGAAGAGGAACTGGCGAATCATTGTTTGCGAAAGGTAAGAGACATCAATCATGTGCTCTGACTTAGGTATAATGATACATACGGTTGTGATGGCCGCACGGAGTAAATCCAAACAAATATACAGTTACCTACACTAAGACAAGGAGGAAAATTTGAATTTACTCCTGCTGCATGTTGCTAAGTACGGAAAACTGTTTTTTATTTTTATTTTATGAATAACGTCATTCTAGCATTCACAGAGTTATCGCAAGCCTTATTACTTATTAGACGTACGTAATCGTTTCATCAACTCTCTTTTCACTTAAATTCCTCGTCTTAGCGATTTGGCAGTGTGATAATGTCACTGCACCCTTTGTGCGCCTGTCTTCCATCATACACGTTTGTGTGCCCCAGCATGCTGGCGGCGTAGGTTCCGCCGGACTGTTAACAATACTCGTTTCTTGCGATGGGCAGACAATGGGAAGCGAGGTATCAAAGTTTTTTATAATACCATGAGTCAGGTGCTGGTGGCACAAGTGTTGGGCTGACACCGCATATAAATGATTTTAACAGGTTGTTTAGGTAATGATAAAAATTACGTTTTTCGCGGCAAATCTGCATCACCCGGTGCCATCTGCTTTAATGTAGTCAGCCCATTCAGTCATTTAATGTGGTTACGCTAGTACAGTCACCGGCAATAGTATCTTACAATATCAAGATCGCATCTTATGTCAAGACTATAAGGTGCTGTCAGAATTTTTTTGCGGCCTTAACATCATAAAATATTATTGCCGGTGACTGTACACAGTGACGCAGAACATTTTTAAATAGTTTTCAATTTCGAAATGACCATCATGATCTCCATTTACTTGATTTTGCTAATAATACACAATTAAAATCAGAAACAACCAAGACGCAAACAAACTTAACTTACGCTTGTTAGTGTAAATGATGTTATGTGTCAGTCCAACTTTCTTGCTAACCATTTGAAAACCTTGAGGAATCGGTCGCATTTTCCGCTTCCGCCCATCCATCATAACATGCTTAACTGCCAGCCCAAGCTTGTTGATCACATCTGATACAGTTACTTGCAGCAAGTAATGCACTTTAATTAGAGACCATCTAATATGATAAACGCAATAAGCTTTTATATAATTCCTAAGGAAACGGGTGAAAAAATGCGAGAATAGTAAATATTTATTATTATCAAGTATAAGAATAAGAAACCATGTAGTTAAGCAACATTGATCTCGACTCTCAAGCAAATAAAGAAAGTTAATTGACTACTTAATTTAGTACTAGGAGCATTTTGAAGATGGCGTTCTTTGCCGCTGCCGCCTGTCCCCAGCGCCCGGCTGGGTTATCAGATCTGATAGTGTTAATTGTGGCCTTACTTTCATCGGCCACCATTCGATTAATGTTAATGAGCTATTTGTTGCGTATGGACATTTGCCAATGTGAGAACAATGCATACTATATTGTACTAAATACAGAATAGAGAAAGTCATGAAACTAACATCGAGCACATCTCTGAGCGAATAAACCAATTTTTAAGCTAAGTTCGTCACATTACATCATCCTTTTGTTACATCAGTATCTTTGTGGTTTATGTCGAGGTTAAGTACCGAAAATAAGCAAGAAAAAATTACTCGTCCTCGATCACAACCCCATGAGCAAAGTTATAAGATATTAGAATTACATGCTTGACATTGATGTATTATTGATGTATTAGTTTGACAAATATGCAATGTGACGTTTGATTTAACAAGTCCTATAAAATCCTAATATAGTCGGATTATCTCAAGAACCTACTTTTCATTCATGATATCACCTATAACTTACAATATGCTCAGTTCATTGAAAGTATTATAAACGAAAGTTTTCGAATCTATAATTAATCGATACATCTTGACATAGTATATTGCCTTCGCTTCATCACTAACATTAAATATTATCTGTCAACAGAATGGTCGTAGGCTAATGCGATTAAAGCTATTTGACTGTATGAGCTTTATATATTATTGTTCTCCTGCTCCTACATATTGGACACTATAGAGACTACTTTCTACATTAACATTACACTAAGAGTGAGTTGCACCAAGCACATTCAACCAATCCTTAATCCCAATCCTATACATTATCAAGGTGTAACCGTCCCTAAAACTCATCATAACAACGAAGAAACATGCACACAGACGAGACCCAAAAATGACTGAGCATTGTGTCATGTCACTAAGCCTCTCCTAATGAAAGTGAAATTGTTCTAACGAGACGCGAGTTCTGCGATAACACGTAATTAAATCGTTATCGTGTTAAAAATCGCCTACTAACACCGCAACACTAATTTGTATAGCTTACTAATTTAGTTACGTCATGTAATGTTAAACTAATTTTGGTAATTATCATTTCTTACGCGCGATAAGAAAAACAAAGCATCCAAGATGCCTCCATGAAAATACTTGTTGTTCTTGTTTACAATTCATACATAGAGTATGGAATAGACAACAGCATGCCTCAAATCATTAATATTACTAATACAGTAATACGCAGTGTACGATGTTATATTAACATCTTTAGACAACATGTCTAATGGTATGGAGAGTAATTAATTACACAAAATTTTAAGAAAACTACCTACCTACCTGCCGACGCATAAATTATAAGAAGTTTAATATCCAAACACACATTTATTACAGTGAAAACAAAACCTACATCCTAACGCATCGACCATGTGGGTCGGCCACGTCAGTCCACGCGTGGGCAAACAGAAAAAGTTTTTTTTACAACCACCACTTCAGCTGCGTAAACCTAATTTAACCGAGTCAACAATAGAAAGAAAACAGGCCATTGAAAAGGTTTTAGGTGCGTAGAGTAAAACAAACATAATCCACTAACACACTGACATGATATGATGGTCGGCGTACTGTACGCGTGATGCGTGCGTGCCACCCGCTCTAACGTGGTCCGAAACCTAATGTTATCTTACATAATGGCGCGTCTCTGCTTGACGCTTGCATTTGTGTGAAATTTGCATGTTAATACAGTAATAAAGATTTACTGCGATTTTCGTGTGGGCGTGTTTCCGGCGCGTCACGCATATGGCTTATAAAAGTTGTTGTCTAAACATTTACGTCTAAAAATATACAGTTTAGTTATTAATAATCCGCCTACTAGAAAAATAAACCTGCTATGACGCTATTACATGTAGTGTTAATGAAAATTACAGTTTACCAACAGAATCACACAGTTTAATTGCAAAACTTAACTTGACCCTTGGCGAAATATAAAGGTGAAAAACTTAGCTAAAACAGGTGCTTTACATACGCCAGGTGGCGTACGTAGTAACGTATCTGTACACACATGTCGGCGGTAAGTTCCTTATAAATTTTCTGCACAACTACTTAGACATGGTCCTTCGGTTAAGTTTTTCACCTATAACACACAGGACAACTTAACTATCTATATACACTTATAGAAAACGTCATATGTGCTTATTCAATTTTAATTTAAACCCATCTCTTTAGAAACACAACGCAGTATATATCATTAAGTGATATCAGATGTGGAATAGTGAACTATTAAAGTTGGACAAAATATAAATGGTCCTTCGGCCGGGGACTGTGGGATGGAACCGAATAAAGGATGCGCGTGAGTCCGGCAGCCGACAATGGTGTAATTATGGCGGTTGAAAGCGGAGAGGATGCGCCGTGAAATGTACAGGTGGATCGTTGTTTAAAAACTGCCTGTGTAGTTACGGCTTTAGACAGCCAACTCTTTATTGCACAAAATGATAAAGTCACAGAAAGGGTAAAAATAAATAAGGTACAAAGGCGAACTTATTCCTACTAACTTAATTGGCCTACTTATACTCACTGCTGCAGGAAATATATTATACATCTAGGAAGAAAAGGAGTAAAACATATAATAAAACATGAAATAAAACAACTAAAACAGATTATGTCGCGCATACTAATTTAATATTGATCCCGACGTTTCGAACCCTTTAGCAGCGTTCGTGGTGGCACCCGAAGACCACGAACGCTTCTTGGCTTCGAACCAAAGGAAGACAATATTATACAATAAGCAGTTATATTTTTCAACTCTAATGGAAGTTAAACAAAGTTCAAATTTATAAAGGGTTAACATCACAATATTATTGTTATATTATATGTACGAAAGTATTATAATTGTCCGTTAAGAATAAAACAAAAACACAAATTATAATGCACATCTAATATTCTAATGGGACAATATCTTAAGTGGTAATATTAAATGGCTAACCATTATGTAATTCTGATAAAGTGATAAACGACATCATCCGCGCTTTGTTAACCGTACAATCATACATAATATAATTAACAATGTCTCCCTCTGTATAAAGTACAGTCAGCACTCGCCCGCTTAGCAACTCCTGCTGCTGACTGTGCCTACTGTCGATTATAGTACCTATAAGATTCTGAGTAAGAATAAATTGGTTAAAAATAACAAAAAAGTTTTAATGTATTTTTCGAAATGTTATAGTTACAAATGACAATTTTAATGATGTTCCATAATAAGTATGAAACTAAAATGAATTTTCAAAACGTTATAATTATAAATCTAACATATGGCTACAACAAGTTAAGAGAAATCTCAATAAAACAATAAAAGTTTAAAACTATAAATTGACGAATAAGAACTTTACCACGAAATGTTGCGAACGAGATGATCAGCAAAATGGGAGGGAACGTTTATCAATTTACAACTTTCGTTAGAACCAATGTGAGAAATCAATTAAGATGCCCATCTAGATAAAACTAGTGAAGTCACAGGCCTTTCATTTTCTATTATTAATATGGTATAACAATTATTTTCTACCATTATAATTATTGCCTGATACTCCACGATCTTGTAATATTTATCTGTTAAAGTAAATGTGCGTGTCCTAAAAAGGTTCGAATATAAAAACCATATGAATATGTAATTTAATATACTAATACGAGTATATTTACGGTCTAATAGATAATAGTTTTTTTTTAAGAAAACACTATATCTATTACACATTAGGAACACGCTCTATCTAAATTCGACATGGTATAACAGAATAACACTTGTAAAGCAAGACGAATCCTGGCCGAAGGATGATCGACCAGAGACTAAAGCTTTTTTTTTTATTTTATTTTTTCTTGCTGGAATGCCGAGCCTGATCCGCTCCGATTATAGTTGGACTCCAGTTCTTACTATCTTTTTTGTGGTTAAACATAGACGCGGATAATTGTTTCATGTGTTTCGTTTCTTTTGAATATATTAATTTTGTTCTAAAAATTGAAATGTAGATAAACCTTACCTTAGTCATTGACAATAAATAAGAGTGGTAAATAATATTGTAGGATTTGTGAGTAGATTGTAACTATGACATGAAAACCAAGCAACAAGCAAAAATTTTAATTTAATAGCCTTAATGAAGGCAGTCAGAACATCTAGGTATATATAAGTGTATTTCTCACCAATGACGTGAGATTGTGGGTACAGTTGTCACAGACATATGAAAGAAAGCGAGAGGACATGGCAGGGAATTTCTCTTTGGCAAGTACAAACACTCACTCATTACGATTATTAGTGTAGATAACGTCATGCATGAACGTACCGTGCCGTCACATTGCTTCTACACTGACAATTTTTGCTGCTGGACCGTCTACCTACAACAAAGCCTTTAAGTATTGTATTTATATTATTGGTTACAATGAGCTGGACTAACCTAATAGCCAGTCGAAATACCAAATAAATGGATGCACGTCTCATTTGTCAAACTTCAATTCGTTTCGATATTATCTATAATTAGTTACTTCCGATATATGTAGACGTCCTGCACGACTGCTTATAAACAACTCTATACGTTACGAATCGTACAAATGGAAATGGTCAACGAAATAGATCATTTATTAAAATGCTGATCAGTTGATAAGATCAACGAGCATGATTCAAACGCATAACTTAATTAAAGCCAAATAGTGACGTTGGCTGCGCAAGTAGAGATAACAGTTTTAATGTGGGCAATATCTTGTACGTAATATTAATGGGAATTAGACACCGTGTGATGCCGGCTAACTAGAATAGCACCACCCCATCTCCTCCCGCGGGTGTCGTAAGAGGCGACAAAGGGAAAAATCCTACGGACGGGCAGCAGCGTCCGTCGAAATCAAATCTACAGCTACTGCGGTCGCCAACCCGCCTGCCAAGTGTGGCGACTATGGCAACTACCCCCCCAATATGATACAAGTCAAATTTGTGGGAGGCCGATGTCCAGCAGTGGACTGCATACGGCTGAAATGTAGACACCGTTTTAAAATATGGTACGATATATCCGAGAAGTAACCAATAACTCCCCAAATTGACAATCGTGTATCTAACTCAACTCTAATAACACGCTAGAGCGTGCATTGTATGTAATGCAATCGTGTATACGTTACAGCATGAACCATACAAACACGCTCTCTTAGAAATTAACAATAAGATCTTTTCGAAAAGGTCAATGGGTAAAGTCTAATCGATATGTTGCGAACTCGTTACGATCTACAAATATCAATTTAAGTTCAATTCAAAAACATCAGCCAACTTTTACTTTCGTGCGGCAACAGCGAACTTATAATTAAAAATATTAAGTTATGTATCACTGATAACATTTTGACTGTATATAAGTATGCTTAGGTATTGCAAGTTCCTATTAATTGTTAATGTATTTCGAGAATTAATATATATTAATTAATGAATATTGTTTGTTGTATATCTTCAAAATTTCGTAAATTATTTTTTATATTCTGAAGTGTAATTACGGCCTACATCGTGTCAATAATTCATCTTGCGGCCACATTATTTAGAACCTTAAGGCAAGGATATGATATAGTATTTACCTACACTTGTATCATTAATTTCATGTTTCGATTTCCAATAGATCATCAGAGCTGTATTCTCGGTTTACCTAATAAACCTTATATTTTTTCCCCGACCTCCACAAGTAAACTTAAAAAAAAACGAGTAGTAATATTTATAACAGTTAGAAAAACTATTAATTTGCTTTATCAAATCTAAAAAACTGAAGCATTAGTAACTTAGTAACAATTAAATTGCTTATAATTTCTGACCATCCCGTACCTACTAAGTATTTTTTCACAATCTTGTTTAAGGTTAAGTTTTTTTATAATAGTTCAGACTGTTTGCTTATTTTAATCCATGGCTACTCGTATAATAGTAAAATATATTAAGTAGAAAGTACGCATCTATCTCCTAACATAAATTGCCATAATTAGGCTACTAGCTGCCGCATAATTACAGTATAAAGAATAATTAATTCTGGTGTTGGCTATTATTTTTAATAGTCGATTATGATGATGGATGCATGAAGGGAATACAAGTTGTCGTGGAAGCTTTGAAGTAGATTGCATCACAACCACAGCAGCAGCGTTTACTTGGAATTACATCCATAATGGGCAGTGTTAAGATTCAAAATAGATTTCATTTAACACCCTAATGACACTACTTTTGGGTGCGCTGCTGCATTAATCTTTTTGAGCCGATGTTAAACACTGATATGACACTAAAGACACTCACTGTATGTTTCATCATTGCATTATGACACTTCTCGTTATATAATCTAACTAAAGGTACCTACTTTATATCCTAGATGCGCTAAAATTCGCAAATGAAACCGAATTAAGTTAAATAAATAAGGATGCATTTTTTTTCTAAACAGACTAATAGATACCTTTACATTTCAGAATTAAACTAATAAACGAACATTATTAGATATAAACCGGACATCACCACGTATATATTCAATAAAAAATTACTCCGCCCTTTTGTGAACGACATTGTCCTCGGGGTATCGGATAAAGACTTAAGTCCTGATTATTTGTAATAATAGAGTACTACACTTAAAAAATTAAATTATTAAGTACATTGCATGTGAAATTATATAATTTCTCTTAACTGAATAAAAAACTTTATAGGAAATCATGAAGTTGTTTAAGCGATAAGTAACCCGAATCCAGTGCATAGTGTACGAGTACGCGCCTGCCATTAATATTAACTTTCTCAGTCATTCTGAGATTGCAATCTTCTGTGCATTAACATGATAGCTACATCGCTTCCGGCTGGGTTCAATGTTGATAGGTTAGTACAGTATTTTATTGGTTTACAATAGATATGGATCTTATTTATTATTCGGATCGACTTCGGTACCATTTGCCGTAGGACATGGAAGACTGCAGACAGTTTTACAAATCAGAAGTGTCAGAACCCAGCGCCGTAAAGTAAACAGTATTTAACTCATAAACATCGTGAGTATTCAATCATAATATTAAACAGTCGTTAAATAATTACGATAGGTAAAGTGACTGCAAGCTCGTTAGTATAATTGAATCCGTTTGAAGGTATTTATATTTCCTAGTAAACCTGCGAGAACGAGTATGACATAATATAACATTTCTCGTTATCGCATTATCCCCGTTTACATCAGTGATTCCCAAAGTGGTCCAGGTGGACCCCCAGGGGTCCACTGGACGCTCGATGGGGGTCTACGTTGGCTGACGACTTATGGGTATGCAGTAGAAATGTAGCAGCAAGGGGGTCCACCGAAACCAGTAAAATTTTCAAAGAGGTCCACGAGAAAAAAAAGTATGGGAACCTCTGGTTTACATCATTTGTTCAGCTACTGCTTCAGATCCGTCAGTGTTAATTTTTATTTACATATGTATTAGAAAGCAATTTGCTCAGTTGTAAACATAACCACGCTTCGTGTTCGACATTACCGCTCCTCCCACACTGACACACGCCACTATATAGTGTCACGAGTTCCGCGGTGAAAACACAAATGACTGCCATTTCTACACGCCCGGCCATCGCTGCACGACCAGCCCCAGGAAAAAATATTTTGCAGACTGGTCAACTTTAGCCTTCAGACTACACCGATACCGCATTTAGAAGCTCAAGGTTACCAATAGGTAATATTTACCTATATTTTTATTTCTAATTCCCAAATGGAGCAGAATTATCAGTTTTCCGTGGTGCAGCCCAACAGAAATTCATTCCATGCAGTTATGACTAACATATCCTGGGGTTGAAATCACAACCTTAAATGAATATTTCTTATTTAAACCGATCAGCGGTGCGTAGCGTAGGTACAGTAAAACTATAGTTCTCTGGGTGAATCCATCTTGTAATTGAGGTTATCTGCGAGTCAGACTGTTTTTTAACCGACTTCATAAAAGGAGGAAATTATATGTTCGATTTCTTTTTTATAGCAGAACAATGTTGCAATTCCTGTAATATGGTTTTATTGTTTAACTTAGCTATGAAAATTACACCTATTCTATTATTCCTGTAAATTATCGGATCTGAATATACCATAATATAATATTATACTTAAACTATAACACTCAGTGTGCTAAACTTTGCACAAACGCAAAGTCGAATGTTTCCATTAAGTAAACTTCCGTAAAATAGATACATGTTCTACGTGTTATAATGCTTTTTTTCCCTGTAAAACGGTGCCATTCTATTCGTCGGTACCCACAGGATACATTTTGTAACACAATCGCGTGGTATAATCAGTAACTTGTCAAAAGTTTTCGATCGACCGGATGTCACTAAACTTCACATTTCACAAAATGGCGACCGGAAAATACTCTCGGCGCTATTGACTTTGACATGACAGTTACTTTTGTCGGGCAACTATAGGTTTGGAGTGTACAGAAATCGAAAGTGAAAACACGATAATATTCATTGAACGTTGAAGGGCTATAGGCGAATAACATATGCATTAATCTTTACTTCATTAAACCGAATGAACTTTATGTAGAATTTTGAACGTTAAAGTCGTTGACATAATGTTCAAATTTAATATAGAAATAAAAAGAAACTTTTCGCGTAGCAAGCATACATATGACACATAATGTTATAAAAGCAGCGTCTGCTAACACAACAGACTACCTACCTACATTACCATATGTCGGACTCCAGCGGGCATTTTCGTGGCATGTCAGAATGATACGTAAGGTTCGCAAATCAATCAATTTACTTTCGAGTAATTGGTACCTAGTATTTATAATGTGAAATTCCAAATTTCATAGCAACTAACTACGTTATTTATAAACGTACTTGTACTTGGACTACACATAAGTCAAAATGGCGAAAAAGTTCGTTTGGCTTTATCCGTCACTCAGACAATTGCAGCTGTGAGAAAGGAATAAAACACAACTTCAAACAGTATTTACACATTAAAGATGAATAAATGATAACGGGTAACTAATTTAATTAACTATGTTACAAATAGTAGGTACATTATAATACTCGTAAGTTAAGATTTTTTTGTAAACTTTACCTTGCCCCGAAACTGCCCCTTATAGTCCAACAGTCCAACGTATGTAAATTACCTGCATATACCTTTGGCACTAATGATATACCAATCATCAGCTATGATTAAGTTAAAAGCATTAAATTTTCCTTAAATCTCTTGTTTTTCCATTCTCAGATTATTTTTAATGTTTCGTTCTGTTCGCTTCGATCAATAAGTAGTTTTTCCTAAGGTCTCTTCCATCGGCTTTAAATCTTCCTGTAACGTATTGATTAGTGAATCTCTCCAACACACAGGCCCCATCAAAGTATTTTAATATTTGTGGCGTGAACTTCGTATATATGCAATCATTTCACCTAGGAGGCGTTTATATTTTACTTTAATAAACCAATAAAGTAATAAATTTGTTAAGTCAAAGAATGAGCGAGGGTAGCCAGGCAATGCAGTAAACCATAGAGCAACCATGCTTTGAAATATCCACCATTCCCCGAATGCTAAGTCACGCGATGCCACGTGTTAAAGTAGAATTTGTAACTACAAAATGATGAACTTTACAGTCCAAAATTGAATCTTGTGCGGTTATTCTCTGAACCAAAATGTTAAATAACTAAAGTCGGAGACAAGGAACACGCGACGGCAACACTTATCGAATAGCAAATGAGTTCACTCAAGGATCAAGGCAACGAGTTTGAAATCGATTCTCCATGCTAATGGCCGCCAGTACGACGGCGAATCGGTATATTTCAACATGTTACAATATTTCCATCCAAGCTTATGTTACTTAGCGACGCGACGAGTCAACATCGAAATAGCCTAGAACGGTATTATTTTTGTTCACCACAGGTCTTAACAGGCCTACATTAATAAATAATGATAGAAAATTCGTTCTCCGGTGGTATGGACTTCCCCACGCTATTACGTAACTAATAACAATCTTAAAGATTGTGTATAAAAATCTGCAACTACTAAATATTACCATCATAAAATAACAACAAAAAAACTTTACCGACGTTGACGTTGTTATTAAATAATAATGTAACCACGACTTTGTTCCTCAAATAATTCAGTACGAGTATACCTTACCTACTTACAATTACTGTAAATATGTGACAATGCAGTGTTTTACCTCGTGTCAATAAGGAAAAATACTATACATAGGTAAGTACTTGTTTATAATCGTAACGTAGTCAATTCACTTTTGACACCTACATACAAAATTGACGATATCTTAAACAATCACATATTTTTGACACTTACACAACGCTGTAATGCTTATAATTGACCAATTACTTTCAAGCTTACGAAATCATCAATAAAAGATGGCCGATTAAGAACTTCGCACTTGGTCAGCGGTAAAGACGTATTTACTTACAAGTAACAACCGTCTCAAATTACACCAGGAAATGTACACAATACAACGAGCCGTGTCATCTTGTTAAATGGTGTTAAGCTTATGTAACATGTGCTTAAAAGTAGTCTGGCGAAAAGTTTGGGTCCCTTATACGTATACGGATAAACTACAATTTTCGACACGGAGATTTTCTTTAACGCACCAGAACCGCAAAAACGCATTGTAAAGAAACGTAATACGTTTGTTAATTAATGGTTGTGTAAAATGATATATAGAGTTTTTATCCGAACTGTGTCAGGCAAAGACTTTGCAAAGATTGCTTGAAACGGCCGGCCCTTCACTATGAATGATGCTTCAAAATGTGGTACATACAAAACAATATGATCAGTACTACATAGACTACCAGTTCGATAAGAGCACGCCTACGTCTGTTATAAAACCAAAGTTTGCGTGTCACCAAACACGCGTACGCGCGATGAATCACTGACCACAGATGGAGCAACAATGCAGCGGCCCGCGGTGCTGACAACATAATAGACAAGATTAATCCCACTGCTTCTAGGTTGACAATTGATAAATACTAAACGAATTTGAATTTATTATACACGACAGAAAATAATGTTCCTATCTAATAGCCTATATCCGTTTATATCAAGAAGTGTGCTTCGAAATATGAATCTGACAATAATAACCTTTTAGAGTTAAAAAAAAAAAACACCTGTCTGAGTAAGTTTCTCATAAAAATCCAAATCTGGTGTAACATTTGTAATTCATAACTCTCATGCATTTGTACACGTTGGAGATCACGTTATAATGCGCATGTTCCTGTAATGTAGCACGTATCGGTTACGTCCTCGAAACGCAGTTGCAGCAAAAACAAAAGCGCCACCTAACACATCACAAGCAAGAGCAGTGTCGAGTTGCCGCCGCGGGCACAAAGGACACCGGACACTAACGCTGCTAGTGTAGACAAGAACGTCTTCGTGCTATTTGGAGCATGAAAATCATTTAGCGCGGCTAGATTACAGTTGATACAGCATGTAAAATGTACCTATACATAACAAATTACGTATGCACGACAGGGGTTGGGAAATAGTTCCCATCTTCCCAGGCTGGGCAAAGAAGGTTAAAAATTGTCATGCATAATTGAATATTTTCCGTTACGTTAATACGATATTTCTCTAAATACCTATACTACTACAGATACAATATTTCGTATACAATTTGAAAATCTGATCAGAGTCACCAGCGTTTAAACCCACCACCACGTCCGAATATAAAATAAGTACAATAAAGTTACTTTAGGTCTATTTTAAAAAAACATTATGGAAATGGACAAGGAACATTTTCGAAAATTTTCTTGCATAGAACCTAATCATTAATATTTGCTGTGGGAACTAATTTATTATGTGAGAATACGTCTGGAAGGTGGTATAAGGTAAACTATTTAGACATCAGTGGGCGACTGACTGATTTACGTAGACAGTGGGCAGACATTAGGTAAACATATACAACTTTAAGATGCTGTGTTTCCTGCGAGCTGTATTGTGACTATTTTAAAAAGCTATGGATGATAATTTATGCTGGTATAAAACTAAGTACTTCCCGCTATCTGTACCCAGAGCCTCAATCACTGAAGATTAAAAGATGATATATTGCTCATTTAAACATACCGATAAATTAAAACATTCAGTTTAACAGGGTTAAAATGGGGTTGAAACTTTGTACGGGGAACATTGTAAATTTTAAGATAGTAGTCTCGACTCTTCGTAGGAAAATTATTTTTAAGAAAATAAGAAAAGTTATTTTTTTCCCTTATTATATCCCCTAAACGGGTTTAAAAGGGGTTAACAGTTTGAATGGGGTGAAAGCTACTGTGTCAATATGACTTCAATAACCGTGAAGAAAGGAGAGAAGAAAGAAAAGGAGTGGTCAAAAAGTAAACTAGTGCTGCAAAGCCTGCAAACTGCATATGTCTGCAACTTTCGAATGATAACGAGACAGTAAGAAATGCAAATACACAAAGTATAAAACTCAACAGTTGCAAAGTTCGATAATCGGCTAGCATGTTCACCCTTTCAACTGGCTCAACGTGTGTTGCCTACTTATCAAGCCGTTACCGGCGGGGCGCGGAATACAAATTAACCCATTATACAATCAAACCTAATCAAAGGTTCTCCAAATTGATCGCGGCTACTCACAGATTATTCAAACAAAAGAGATTGTTTCTATGCTCGTTGATTGGCTGGGTGCACGTGTAATCTGGTTCACCGTGAGTTTTTTTTTGACAATAAAATGCGTGAATTAGACCAATTTTTAGTAGTATTTTATAAAAAGCTCCTTGACGATCTACCGTAAAAACTCATTTCGCGTAATTGAAAGAAAAACTAACGAAAAAAGACAAATCTATTGTTCTTTATTCTATTTGCATCAAGGTCATTGAGCAGCCGTGAAACTAAGTTCAACGTCTAAATCATAACAGAAGCTACAACAGAGAAGCCGAACAGTGTACCTTTCCCACGGGCTAATTACCCGCTGATTTGAATGAATGAGCCGCATGCATAAACAGAGACTTTAAATTAGAACAGTCAACTCTGAACGTATTCGTAGTGTGGGTGCAATGTACTTTTTTAATAGCTTGCACCTGATTCCTCCTTTTGTTGTTGGTGGAACTATAATTTATAAATAAATGATATCAGGGTTATATTCGTTTGAGAAGACAAATAAAATATAATACTAGATTTGTGATATATCCGTTTGAAGATACTGAATAAAATATAATAATATAAAAGTATAGTTTTGTAATTTACTTTCAATAAATGAAAAAAAAGTGTATGTGAGTCACAAGATACAATTGACTGAATCAAAATTTCGGTAAGTGGTATATAAACTTCCCATTTGGTTTAGTTTTGGATTAAATTTACAAGGGAACTTTCAAAAGAAAAGTCAATTCAGCGATTATACTTATAGATCCCATAAATGGGAAGAAATTCCGAGAGCTACGCACGCTATGACAGGAAATCAACGCACTTGTGACACGGTGAGCCCAATTTCTTCTGTCATGTTGACTTCACACACGATTCCGTCAGGAGTGAAAACTGGATCAGTATGATCATCGGCCATTGTAGTGCGGTTGAACATTCAGAGCCATTTCACACTTCATCCGTGTTTATGGATGCCAATAAATCTCCCACAGAGGCATAACGCATAAATAAACTTTATATATGATAGATCTCTATTCTTCTTCTTCTGTTTCCGGAAAAAGTGTTATAAAATACTAATTACGTATTACAAAAGACTGGGTTTATTTTGACTTGAGATAAATTAAGATGTAAGTATGTATAAATAGCTCCGTTACATTGAAATTTAATTTAAACATATATTTTACCTTATCTAAGGACATATATCTACGTCTATTTGATAATACCTACTTATGGTTTAATCATTACCGGATCTATTCCTTAGTACAAGGTAACATTTTGTGGATAATATACCTTCCTCATACTTACTGATATATTACTTCCTGTTATAGTTTTATTAATTATATATTTGTTCTAGTTTTTAATTGTGTAAACTTCATTACAGAGTTTTAATTTATACTATTATTTACAAAAATCATTTTAAAATTTGTAATTTTCAACCGCTGTGCATTCGTCGTTAGTGTAGCTACGAATCCTTATTTTGTTTAATCGCGCCAGCGAGCGACCGTTTGTATTCCATGATCGCAGTTACCTCACAGTTCTCGCCTCGAAGGCCGGGTTGTGTCACTTGTATTGAAGTGACATCCTACTCATTTCGCTCACCCAGCAAGCCGACTAAAATATGCTGTTACTGTCACTAAAAAAGTGACTTAATTCATATGCGAGTTAAAAATTAAAATATAAGGAGACACTATCCCAATGGATATAAATGACGTGTCTATAGCATATGAACTAAGAAGATCAGACTTAGATTTTTGTTTAAAATCAACCTCTGTATGAGTGTTACTTGAAAAAACATTGACGTGTAGTATCTATATTTTTACTGCCTAAATGCTAAGACGGGCCTGTGTACTTCATGCCCAGAAGTTGTCTGAATGGCAAACTTTGTTTCTTTCTTTGCAAATGTTATAATAATCATTGTGTGTGACACGAGAAGTATTATAAAAAATGCAGCGTCGTATTATACATAAAATAAACAAGTAGGTGCATTTTTATGATACTCGTCCTGTTTTGAATATCACGAAATAAGAATTGCAATGCTGCAATTTTGTCGAAATCTGTATATCATATTCAGTCTGACCTTGCCCCCTACTTGCATGCGACTTGTTCTCCTATTTCTGCGCGCCTGGTATTCTTACCGATGTAATGTTAAATATAATCTGGATAAATCATTACCTGCAACAATAAACAAATTATTAGCATAATTGCAAACTTAAGTTAACTACTACCATATTTTACTTTGTTTCGGAAATGTCAGTAAAAGAAGTAGAGTGTAACAAGTTAGTAGGATAACCCAGCAGGATACGCTCATAAAAAACTGTATAGTAAATACATGCATGGTAGTTAAAAATATCAGCTATATACTTACACCAGTATTCTACAGTAACTATTAGGACCTGTACCCTTACCATGAGTTGTGACATTACGGTTCTCGATAACGGGTATCGAGTTTGTACTATTTTAGCGCGAACGAGATGCACAGATAGTAAACTCGATACTCGTCAACGAAAACCGTAATGTCACAACTCATGGTAAGGGTACAGTTACTACATAGAGTTTATCAGCCTTACTATATGTAAATACAGATATGATATAATTTTCTCGTACTTCTAACATAATCCTAATAGTACGAGAGCCCACGACCAAAACCATGTCTCATAGCAATACGGCCAAAACCCTATAAAATCGTTAGATTGTATGATTCTGAACCCGACTAGGTGTGTAGTAACGGTCAAAGGTGTAGCAACTGCGTGGGAGGCCATTTCTGCTGTGTCAAAAAAAAAGACAGTCGGTATTATAGCAATACGTCTGATAGTGAAAATGTACATAGATTTTATAATTGTATTACGAAAAAGTGTGTTTTCAGACATTTTGCGTGTAGCATATAGCCTGAGCGCATTTTTGAAAATGTCAACAAATTTAGCCGACCTGTATCATAGCAATACGGATAATTTTTTTTTCAACTTTTCGTATTGCTGCCATGATTACCAAAAACCTGTTTTCAGACACTTTAAGTGTAGCATAAAGTTGTCTGATAGAGAAGGTGCTACACTTAATTTGTCTGATATAATTTTTTTGCACATGTGGACAACTTATTTTATCATGTTCAACAATTTTCAGACATATTGCTATGATACCGATCGGTAAAATTTGTTAACATTTTCAAAACGGTCTCAAAATTTAATGCGTTCACATTTCCGTCTGAAAATTGTTTTGTTCGCATCAAATAACCAAAATTTACTAATAAAAAAGATTTTCAGACGTATTGCTATGAGACATTTTTTTTGTCTCATTTTTAATTTTTTTAAGTGATTTTACGGGTTTGCGCTACACCACTAACGTCTGAAAAATATGTTTCCGGTATCTCAGAACTATCATTCAACTACAGTCTGCAAATCAGACATATTGCTATGATGCAGTTTGGTAAAATTCTTTGACAATTTTGAAAATTCGGTCAGATCAAACGCTACGCGGAAAATGTCTGATATTGGTATTTTCGAGTTCAGGATAATCGTATCTATCGATTTGATGCGGTTTTGGGCGTATTGCTATGAGACAAAAATTTTGGTCGTGGGCTCTCGTACTATAAATTTCACCAATACCATTCAAAATATCCACACACGTTTAACCAAATCGCAGAATTTTGCCCCATAATAATATGCAAACCGCGTGTCAACGACTATTCCTCGAAACATACTGTTGCGAATTCCTCTAAACTCTGTGCAGAATGGACAGTACAATTCCGCTAAATACATGCACGTGAAACACGTACTTACAATTCGTTTTACTTTAGATAACGGATACCTCAGTTTTTGTTTAAATAAATATGTAAAGGACAAAGCGAAGAATAACATGCGAACTGGACTATGAGTTGTTTGATGGGAATACTAGTTTAAGCTATTAATAATTAAAGTCATGGTAGTAACAAAACAACCCCTTAAATGAACGCGATTGATTCCATGTGAACAGTCAGATACAATGTACAGATTCGGGCATGAGATTATAGTTGATGCAGGCTGAGGTTATAGTTGTCTCGTCTGTCCCTTACTGTTTAGTAAGGGACAGACGAGACAACTATAACCTCAGCCTGCATCTTCGACCGCATAAAGAGAATGACCCTCTTAGAAGAGCTACATAAAGTTATGATAAATAACAAATTAAATCCATCTATTTTTGCTGTGCGTTGTCTGTCAGTCTCCAAGCAACGCGACTATTTTATAAATATTTAGATTACCCGATTTAATTATAAAAATATTTTGGCAACATTATTTTAGTGATTATGTCCGATTTGAAAATAGAAGTTCAGAAACGTTTCACGAAGAGGTTTTCAAACCTGTTGCTCAGGCTTAGCTATTTAAATTGCGACTTTACGACCACAAGCTGCAAACTAGAATACGAGTAGGAGTGATTCACCGACAGGTGACAATGTCGACATTCCTCAAATATTTGTTAAACACGACCGTGTCATCATGTCCACGAACATACGTGTCAAGTGCGCTGGGAATACTTATGTGTGCATTATTGACCTGTTATGCGGGCTCTTCAAACCGCATATCAACTTAGCGATTACGATGGGTTAATAATACTTCTGTAGATAATATTGCTAAGCTAAAAGGTTATAAAACTTATAAAACTATAAAAGTTACTAATATAATTATTCTTGAAATATGCCTATAAAAATATATGTCATTCATTGTTCTCGTTCTATGTTTACAAATTCACTGTTTAATGCATACCCCATATTCTATATAGTATGTAATAGTACGCCATACTCTGTAGTATGGCGTACTTATTACCTATGTTTAGGTAGGTACCGTAAAAAGTATACCAATTATAGTGAGAGTAACTAACTAATATAACCTAAGACGTAGATAGTTAAAACAATTTATTTATTATAAGTATTAGTAAACTTAATGCATCCACCTCATTTGGCCGTCTCTACTTTAGCTAAACATCTGATCAATAATAAAGCTTCGCTAAATTGGCCACTTCTATATCCTATAGAGTCTAAGTCCTAGACCTTGACTCTACCCAGTCTTAAAAAGTAAGTTTTTATTCGTACGACAATTATATGGGTTAATTACTTGGTCAATGTAAAGGCCGCAGTGCCACGGTCGCGTGCAGTTTTGGTCAAACGCGCGTCTCATGGTAGCATATGACGCATGCGCCATATGGCAGTTACCGACATGTCTGCAAAACAATTATCAGAACACAGAAAATGTGCATCTTGAGCCACATGTGTCTATTTTTAGTTAATGGCAGTTAAGTTAATATTTAACTTGAGCCACATGTGTCTATTTTTAGTTAATGGCAGTTAAGTTAATATTTAACTTAACTGCCATTAACTAAAAATAGAAAGGATAGGCAACTGTAAATGTAGTATACTTTTTATTTATTACCGGTAACGATCCCTGGCTTGAATAGACCAGGCAATATCGTCAAGTCATTACAGTAAGGATCTTGAAAGTGATTTTTAGGTGAGATTTCAAGAGAAGAATAGCTGTACGGAGAGGTCTAAGTAACCTGAAAGAATTGTTAACGATACGAAATTATTAGTAACTTGGTGATGCAGGTAACTCAGCCACTTTTTCAAAGTAAATTAACTTGATAGTCTTAAAGCTCAATGAGTTTATTAAAAAACGTTTGTAGGAACTGTATGCCATGTCTACGTCGTGTCTACATAAATTAACATCGGCTCTAATTTGATACTAAGCGGTTGCGTGTTGTCATAGCTAACGTGATTTAAACCGGCAAATGGGTCAAACGTATGCAGAGCGACCCGCCGCGCCTACGGTGCAATACATAAGCTTACAATGTTTACTATCTACTATGTGACTTAAATACCTTTATATTCTTTGAGAGCGTTTTTTAACGATCTTTTTTAGATTATATCAGACTACATTAGACACAATTATAACATTTGGGATAGAGAATGAATTTACTACCGGTTTAATGTCCAGGTTATATGACGGATGAAAAAACGGGTTCTTCTTCTTCTTGTTTAAAAAAATATGGCTTCCATCAATAAATCAATCGATGATTTCGCCAATGTCAAGTAAAATAAAATATCAAGTTTGCTCTTAAAGCATGACGTTCTTCGGTAGTAGGCCGTGGTAGCTGGATTTTACGGAAAGCCAAGAGGCCGTGACCCAGGGAATGCCGGGTGATGACCAAAATAGTGGTGAAACACGTTTAGAAATAAATTCTTCATTAGCTGCACAATTCTGCGTTAGATCACTGCATAATATGCTATCAATATTACACACTAAACTACGTTTGAACAAAAAATAAAAAATATATTTTCAAGACAATTTCGCCATTTTGAGGTTCATGCGAACGGGTTGAAAAAAGGCGCAAAGAGCTGACAAGTTGCCGCCCGCCAAAAGAGAAACGAGTTGTCACTCTTGTCAGCGAGCTGTCATCGTCACTGCATGCACCAACGCTTTGATGCCGGCGTAAAAAATGTTTTAGAATAGAATTCTACTTCGGAAAAATAGGATACTAGTTAACATTCCACCAAATTTTAATGACGTCTACAAACTTTCCGCTGTCTTCCCTCCCATATGCCGCAGACACTAGAAGCCTTACTACGTGACTGGGCTTACTTTAACAGTTGCCTTAATTTACCATACAATTTACCGTCAGTTTCAACTGCTATTGGAATCTGTAAGAACCATATTACAGGGCCATAATGGAATTTAAATAGATACCGACATATAACCTTCATGTAATGTTATCATTATCAGTACTGTTTAACTTTACAATAATCTGTTATATTTATGTACCTTACTTTAGCGTTAAGGATTTCTCTTTGTGGATAACCAATAAAATTAGAGGCTCAGAAATATGAAATGTTGTTAATTGTATATTAAATTTCCTGCCGTAATATTATTTCAACTTCTATAATTTTAGTGTCCAGGAAACTATTTGCGTACCGTATTAATAGCGCATGCCATAGTTTCCCGTAAAACTTACGTTACGATCTATTGTGCAAATATAAAGCAGTTAGCAAGACAACTTGTAGAATTAATCCAAGAAAGCAAACGTTGATGAAACAGGGCTTCGGGCCATAGCATGTTAATACCCTGAGAAACTGCGATACGTTACCGAAACATTTAATAGAAAGGTCTTTAACGACAAAGATATACTTCTTAAGATTATGATTTCAACATAACACACTGGAAAATTGAAATTGACTTAAAGGTTTGAGATTACAATATGTCGCTTACGTCACTTTTCAATTCATGCCCCTTATAGGTACTTTCACTTAAGCCTTCGGAATAAGTATGGCAAGTTCAATAGAATATTATATTATCAATTACCAAGATAATTGAATATAGGTAATATTTTGCCACGCGAATTATGACTGACTTCATTTTACCTTTAAAACAAGTAAGGTTACTTGAACAGGGTCAACTCGTGCATAATCTCGGCGGAGCATAAAACACAATCGGGCCCGGCGTTTACAAATGTTTGCTCTGATTTATCCGCGCCCTCTGGCCACTCCGCACTCCACGCAAGGTGCAGGCGACCATGAAGCAAGTGTAATTAGGACTGCCCGAGAAGTAGATTACCCAAGAAAAAAAAATCCTTTTTTTATAACCTGTGTCGAGCACTCAGTAACAAAACAAATATGCTAAGGTATCGCGTTACAATATGTGGGAGAAATAAGGTAGATTTTAAATTCTTCAAATAAAATAATTACAAACGCAGGTAGAAAAGTTGTTTTGCTACTACCACCTCACGCCACTTGGGCATCACGCCACCCGATTTCTCCTACAACGTCATTCTGGCTACCTGCTCGATATAAATGGGGCAGCAGTACTTGTCGACAGATCAGAAGTTGTCCAATCTCGGACACGGTACGACTAGTGCTCTGAACTGTCAGGTAATAAATTGTGTATGATCTAATTTTGTTATTTTGAAATTTAAGATGTCAACTTTTACTACTATTTATTTATTTTTATTAACGTTTTAATGAACGGAATTATTTAAAGGTAAATGATACTCATGTTTATTTTGCTTACGTGTTATAAAGGTTCAAATAAGTGTTTCATTGTGTATCTCATAGTTGCTTATTTCTTGAAAAAATACAATTATCCTGTTTTTGCTTACTTTGCTATTTTTTTGATCTACCCCTCTCTCACATCAGAAGTGGGATCCTACACACGTTCTACGGCTATAAAATTCATGTTTCAGGTATCTCGTCGTGCACAATGAATGAAACTCCTGATGGTCACCGACCGTCAGACGACCTACGGACGGCATCCAGCTCCGAGCCTGAGCTCCGCGAACGCGATACATCACCGATACTCGGGCAGCCACCTACAAAAGCTACTAACGCCGTGGAAGCTGGCTGTTCGTCTGGCACTAGCAACATGGACAATTCAAAGATAGGTTTTGTTCCAATTGATTTTATGCAAAATATGATGCAGGAAATGATGACTAAGCTTATTAAAACAACTGCTTCTGCATTTTGGCACACAAATAGCCAAACCACCACCACGTGTTCGTAATCTTGAACATATTTATGTTCCTGCCTTGACCCTGATGATAGAACGGATACTGTCCAAGTATGGTGTGTCGTAATGTAGAGGATATTAAGACAGAATTTGACTTAACGGATCGTGAAGTACTAAACCTATCTCGCAAACATTTACGTGGACGTACTGCCGAATGGGCCCGTCGTAATTACGCGTCCTTGTCTACCTGGCCAGAACTAAAAGACCGACTTATTGAAACATTTGCAGATGAAGCCCGATACTACGACGACCTCGTACTCTTCATGGACTACACCAGCGACCAGGCCTCTAGCTTAGCTGAATATGCCACGCGTAAATGGGAGCTGGCGAAGAAGGCGGTTGGTGTGGCGGTGACTGAGGAGCCGACTAGTAGAGGCTGTGATTTCGGGCATGTCTGACTTTCGTATACGTTTCTGACTTGTTACGATTGACGCCAAAAACGTTGCCACAGTTAATTCAAAGTTTAAATTCCTATAAACGAAAACGATCTCTGAAAGATAACGAAAACAATGTTCCTGCCAAACGCTCTAGGCCTTCTGATAATAAACAGGCCAGACGTTGTCATAAGTGTCACAAGCTAGGTCACCTACAAAAGGACTGCCGTTCCGTGATATCTAATAAAGAAGTCGAAAAGCCTGTTCCCTCTTCTTCCAAGGAAACTAAGCCCCCAATACCTTCATGCACTTTTTGTAATAAAAAGGGACATACATTTGAAAACTGCTTTCAACGCCAGAATAAAAATAACAAAAATGAAAAATCTGTTAACGTCCACAATATATCTTCTAATAAAAAGAAAACATTGAAGACTGTACAAATAGGTGAACGTGACTTTTTATGTTTGTTGGATACTGGCGCAGAATGCTCGTTAATGCGGGATACTATAGCCGATTCAATGAAAGGGAAAATTATTTACGAAAACGCTCTTCTTATTGGCTTAGGTGAACAGGGTATTTTCACTTCACGAAAGAAAGTTTGCGATGTGAACATCGATGACCCCAATGTTACCTTAGAGTTTACTCTCGTACCCGATAGGCATATTCAGTATGACATGTTTATTGGAGAAGACTTGCTTGACATACCTGGTATAGAGATTAACTTCACGAAAAATGGCGCAAGAGTCTTCCGTAATTATCAAAACGTTAACGTGGTTCAAACGTTTGATGCAGACTTACTTGCTACTAATAATGTCGACCCTAGACATAAAAAACAGCTTAATAACATGCTTAACTCGCGGTCGGACATGTTTACAACAGGGAATGCAGTATCCCAAGTCACCACTGGCGAGTTAACCATACGCTTAAAGAATCCCGATAAGATAGTCCAGCGGCGGCCTTACCGCCTAGCCCCGTCAGAACGAGAACATGTTAAAGCGCTTGTGCAAGATCTTAAAGACAACAATATAATTCGCGACAGCAACTCCCCTTTCGCTAGTCCCATCTTACTTGTAACAAAGGACGGAGGTGATCGCTTATGCGTCGATTATAGAGAGCTTAATAGCAACACGGTTCGCGATCACTTCCCCCTTCCTCTGATTGATGACCACATAAGTAAATTGTTTAAGGCTAAATACTTTACCGTACTTGACATGGCCGCGGGTTTTCATCAAATACCCATCGCACTAGACTCAATTGAAAAAACTACCTTTGTAACACCAGACGGGCAATTTGAATTCTTGCGCATGCTTTTGGCCTCTGCAATGCGCCATCGGTATTCCAAAGAGCCATTAATGTTGCTTTGAAACCGTTTATAGATAAATTTGTGCTCATTTACATTGATGATGTGGTCATCTATTCAGAGACACCCGAAGAAAACCTTCAGTATCTTGAAAAGGTTCTTGATGCCTTGCGCAACACCGGGTTTTCTCTTAACATCAAAAAGTGCAAATTCTTACAGACCGAAATAGAATATTTAGGTAGAGTTGTCTCGAATGGTCAAGTTGGGCCTAGTCCGGGTAAAGTAAAGGCACTTCTTAATTCACCAGTACCAACAACAGTTAAACAGGTCCGCCAGTTCTGTGGCCTTGCAAGTTACTTTCGGAAATTTATCCCCAACTTTTCATTGACCATGATACCGTTATATAATCTGACTCGTAATAATACTAAATGGAACTGGACCCCTGAGCATGATGCTGCTAGAGAGTCTATTTTACGTAACCTTGCATCAGAACCAGTTCTAACCTTATTTGACGCGGAAAAGCCTACCGAGCTTCATACTGACGCGAGTTCTGTGGGCTTAGGAGCCGTTCTTTTCCAAACGCCTGAAGGTCAATTAACAGTTGTCGCATACTTTAGTATGCGAACCCCTGAAACTGAAAGCCGATACCATTCATATGCACTGGAGACGCTTGCGGTAGTAAAGCCATTAAAACACTTTCGACACTATTTATTGGGTCGACCTTTCAAGAAATGGTGACAGATTGCAATTCATTAAAGGCCTCGCGCAACAAGAAGGAACTACTACCCCGAGTTCACAGATGGTGGGCATACCTACAATCCTTTAACTTTGAGATAGAGTATCGCAAGGAGAACGTCTTCCCACGCTGATTATTTAAGTCGAAACCCTGCCTCACTCAATATTAACAATATCCATAACTACAGCGATTGGTTAGAAGTAGAGCAAAAGAATGACCCTGAGGCCAGAACCATCCTCGAATCACTAAAAATGGTACTATTGAGAAAGATTTGGCATCAAGCTATGAAATAAACAATGTGGTTTAATATTATATCGGATCTTTAGCACAAAAGGACAAGAAGATCAAAAAAATGCCTTTTTGTCCCCAAATGCTACCGCTGGCATTTAATTCAAATTTATCATGATTCCCTTAAGCATCTCGGATGGGAAAAACGCTTGAAAAGATTCGAGGACGATTCTGGTTTCCGAACATGTCAAATGTACTCGAAAGTTTGTTGAAAATTGTCTTACATGCAAAGTCAACAAGAGTCAATCAGGTGCACGTCAGATTTCGTTACATCCTGATTGACAAAACCACCTGTGCCATTCCATACTTTACACATGGACACTACTGGCAAGTTAAGCGGCAGTAAACCAACTAAACAATATGCAGTCGTGTTTATTGACGCTTTCACAAAGTTCTGTTTCATGCAACCCGTTAATAACCTTACGGCCGTAGCCGCTTTAAATTGCTTAAAAACTCTAATCCATACTTTTGGCGCTCCTAAACGAATCGTTTGTGACCAGGCAGCTTCCTATACTGGCAAAGAATTTAAGGCATTTTGCAAACGTATGGTCCTATAGAATTACATTTTATAGCTACTGGCGTCAGTCGTGCAAACGGGCAAGTGGAACGCATGATGAAAGTTTTGACCAATTGTTTCACAATTGTGGAGAATACCTCTAAAAAGAAGTTGGAAGGATGCACGGTTGGTGGTACCAACTTGCTATAAATAGTTCATTTAATAAAGTACCGGACGCACGCCCTTCCAGCTACTCATGGGTTGCGATCAGTCACCTCCGCTATATCAGCCTTAACGGATAACGTAGAACGCCTGACTTAGAAACTTGCCGTCTAGATTCGAAGGAAAGGATGGACGAGAGCGCGCTAAAGAATTTAAAAGAACAATTTGATAAGACTAAAGCTAAAATCATTCCATTTAAAGTCGGGGATATTGTTTTGGTGAAGCAAAACCCCCGTGTAATTAATAAACTAGATAGCAAGTATAAAGGTCCATGCGTCATCACCCAGATTAATGGCAATGACAGGTACACTGTCAAAGTATATGAAACTGGCAATGAATTATATGTATCTCATGACAATCTGCGCTTAGTGTCTCCCGATATTGGATGTGAGTTGACAGATTCCTTAAATCCTTCGGATATTTAACTTTCAGCATTGGGTTGCTTATAAGGCGGTCTTCTGCAATCATGATTGTCTGGCCAACAATCACAATTGTTCTGAACACCTTATTAGTAGCTTCATTGAGAGCTATGTCATGTGATTTGACATTAGCTTACGTCATGTGATTTGACATTAGTTTTAAGGTCATGTGATTTGACCATTGCCATGTGATTTGGCACTAGTTTTAAGGTCATGTGATTTGACCATTGCCATGTGATTTGGCACTAGTTTTAAGGTTATGTGATTTGCCCATTGCCATATGATTTGACCATTGCCATGTGATTTGGCACTAGTTTTAAGGTTATGTGATTTGCCCATTGCCATATGATTTGGCATTAGTTTTAAGGTCATGTGATTTGGCCACCCAGCACAAAGTGATTTGATTATGATGTAATCAACTAATAATTGTAGAATTAATTTAGAAATTTTGTTGTTTCGCGAGCTAAAAGCTGCTCGTCAGAATGGCCGTGTGGGAGAAATAAGGTAGATTTTAAATTCTTCAAATAAAATAATTACAAACGCAGGTAGAAAAGTTGTTTTGCTACTACCACCTCACGCCACTTGGGCATCACGCCACCCGATTTCTCCTACAACGTCATTCTGGCTACCTGCTCGATATAAATGGGGCAGCAGTACTTGTCGACAGATCAGAAGTTGTCCAATCTCGGACACGGTACGACTAGTGCTCTGAACTGTCAGGTAATAAATTGTGTATGATCTAATTTTGTTATTTTGAAATTTAAGATGTCAACTTTTACTACTATTTATTTATTTTTATTAACGTTTTAATGAACGGAATTATTTAAAGGTAAATGATACTCATGTTTATTTTGCTTACGTGTTATAAAGGTTCAAATAAGTGTTTCATTGTGTATCTCATAGTTGCTTATTTCTTGAAAAAATACAATTATCCTGTTTTTGCTTACTTTGCTATTTTTTTGATCTACCCCTCTCTCACAAATATTTAATGATACCTGAGAAATCCCTGGCAAGAAGGGAAAAGCGAATAGTTTGCACGTATGCGAAGAAAAATATATCCCCGCCGATATCCACAAATATTTAGATACGGATAATATCAATCATCTTAATTGACAAAAAAGGCAAAACGAGATTCAGAGTAGCTTGAATATTTAAAAAGTTTTCACTCATGACACAATATGTCAGACGATATAGGGCTACCGTCTTTTACTTATTACCTATTGACGCTGAAAGATAGACACTTTTCGCGATAATGCAACGTTCAAGTGAAACAAATTGTTCAAACTAATAAAGGAACAAATAATAATTAGGTTTTAGCACCATCAGTAACGATCACTGAGCCAAACCGGACGGACGGACAAAGATAAACTAAGTATTCCTAATTGCGCTAATATTTAATCCCGTGTAATTTGGTCGTAAGCGAGGATACACTAGTCGTAGCAAGCGCACTTGGTCAGATACGGTCGACCCGTCAGCGATATCGCTAAAGTTCAGCCAGTTCCCTTCATAACGATATAAGCGCAGGGCGGCTTTCGAAATTGCGGATAACACTAAACTACACGAATATGACTTAGGCACAATAAACTATGTAAAAGATGTTTAAGTTCCCGGCCCCTACGATTCAAATTTATCGCCGGTTTAACTTATTTGTATTATCTATCAGCTAACCGGAAAAAATCCAGACACATTTTCGGTTCTGCTTCTGACTACTACTTAGATTGTCTTCGCCAATCACAGTCTGGTGTAACTACGCAGCAAAAGATTTGTCAAGAATGTTAAAATTCATCGCGATATCAGCGAATACATTAATCCACGAGCTCTGAAGGTTAGTTTCACGTTAGTTTGCATTCAATGCAACTGATATACGATATACGAGTAAAAGCAAGCTTGGTTTACTTACATAATTTAAATAAGTTTTGAATACTAGCCAAGACGTATTTGTTAGTTAGTCCTAGTGATCTGTGTACTGTGATATCATTCTCCTCATGTAGATTAACCATACATACTGGGATTTTTCTGCTTCCATCAGCTAGTGTTTTTTCAATAGTGTTAACTAGGTAGGTAATCGGCAACAACAAAAATGGCTACGAAAAGTTTTATATTATTTCGCTGATGTAGTAATTGTATTAAAATTAATTAGGTATCTTACTGTAGGAATAATACAAAGCAACTGTATAGTTTATTTTATTTTAATTATCGTACCTATGCATTTTTTATAACGAGACAGTTCGTAAATTCCTAAATTGTGCTTGCTCATTTAGAACCTTATAAGCATGTAGCAATATAGATTTTTATAACTCGAATTGATAAATAATGACTTAGATTCTTCGGTACATTTTAATCTAAGACCACGCGGCGCCATAAAAGTGCTCACTAATTTACAAGTTGTATATTTGGTATCATAAATCCTATACAAAGAGTGGAGGCAAATTTAAATTGAAAGCATGGAAAATAATATTTATAAAATATTTATGGCCTCATTAGCACAACTGACGGCATAAAGTGTTACAAACAAGTTTAAACGAATACTGCTCATAAAATATAAATCAATTATGCATATCGCAGACAATACATTTAAGGGCATTTATTTGTGTGATGAGCACAGGTATTTGTTCCTGAGTCATGGGTGTTATCTATGTATTGGTCCTGATGTTCAAAGTATGCTGCCTCTAGCTTCAATGTGTCGGTTGATTGATTCCCTACTCGTATATAATGTTTGTATAATTCTTTATTTAACCAATAGGCACCTATACGAGTATTAATCTATTAATGTAAACGCAAATATTTATGGCGTTCTCTTCGCTTGGCTAGAACAATGCGAGTCAGCCGATCGCGCGGCGATAGCTTCAGCCACCCAGCAGGGTGTGACTAAAACGACAATAATGACCACGGGAAATTATAAAAGGTTTTTTTATAAAACTCCTTAATAGTTAGAAGGTAAATCGAAAGACACGCAATTTATTTACATTAACAACGTACACGAGGCACTAGGCTGGGTAGAGGTTAAGTATCTTTCGACAGCCTTACATGGCACAACCATGCCTATTATTTTACCGACACCTGAATTCGAAAGTAAAATCATTATAAGATTAAGAGTTTTCAATTCAATTACACCTTTTCGATGTCGGGTCAACAGAATGGGGGTCCATAAAACCCATCACAAGTACTCGCTAACGGCGCAGGCGCAGGACTATAAAACCTTATCGTTGGATCTCGTCGCTCGAGGTGCCATCAAACGTGTTTAAGCATTAAACTTAGGTGCTGTATATGGACAATGGATGTGCTACTTTCTAAGCTGTAAATAGACATCGAACGGAGACTTGATGATCCATTAAACATGAAAAAAAAAAGACTTTGTAATTGTTGTATCTTGAATCTCATATACCCAGTTACTGTAGATACTGGAGAAGGTATAGCTACTGAAGAATAATTAATAATTCATGTAGGTACCCACATTCCGCATACATAGTAACGTATGAAACAACGCACCAGATACATTATCTACTAGTTTTAAATTACTTTATGCAAAAAGAGACTCCTCTTTGTCTATTTAGCAATTGAAATGGGAAATATTTGAGTGCTGACTGAAGAGAAATATCTCAATTTTTATAAAATAAACACGATAACAGATAGGTAACTACATTTAGTACGCTGCTTAATAATAACGTTACTATTAATGCCGTCTGTGGTCAATTTCGATGTACCGCTTAATTTGATATAATTTAGATTTCATAACAATACCTATTATATACATTAATATAAACAAGATAGTAGTATGTTTATTTGCTACCTGTTCAATAAGTTCTGATGGTTCCATATTGTGAAATAAAAACGACAATAGAAGATTTAGACGACAAAAACATAATTGCACAATCATCTCTAACATCTCAATCACACGACGCATAAAAAGCATAACTAATCTAATAGAATCGATTACACGGTGTCGTGAGAATATTCGTGTCAGCCGCGTTGCCACACGGCAGCTGATAACGGATGTAGGGCAAGCCAACACCTCACCATAACCACTTTTTATGGGCAAACAGTTTACAAGGCAGCTAAGAAACTATGGCTCGTAAAATTAATCTGTAATCAGAACGGTATCTGGAAAAACTGGGACTAATATTGCCACACGCTACCTTAACGGCTCAGATTATGTTACGTAGCACATTCGTTTGCAATTTCAATTACTCTGTAATTTTAAACCCAAGCACTTAGATAGTAGTTTTCAACAAAAATCAGACCTAGGTACATACCTGACAGACAATAGGCTAAAGCAATATAACTCAGATATTTAAATCGAAACCAGGATTTGGACAACCACTGGATCACTAGCCCAGTGCACTACCAAGTAGTTGGTACTGTAGAGAGTACTGACACTATGACTTGGCTAGTGATCCAGTGGCTGTGGGTTCGAGTCCCGCCGCGAGTAAAATTTTTCTGTTTTTCTTTTGATTTAAATACCTTTGATATGCTAGCAGACGTTTCTGCTTAATATAAAAAGCAATATAACTCATCGAGATTTTCTTGACTGTCGTATACACTGTCATATATAGTTAACAATGCGTAGTTATTCATTCATTGATATTACAATACAAATAAAATAAAAAAATTGATCGGGCGACGACAATGGAGCTCAGCAGTATATTGGTAAAATTTAAGTAGGATCCAGAAATATACAAACAAGCTCTTTTGTAATGTAGGTATGTAACTATGTAACATATGTGACGGTCCGCGCAAAAGGTACCTTATGGCGGTTGGCGCTTACGCTATTGTTAACGACGCTTCAATACTAATGTGATGCTTCGCAACGTAAGCGCCAAGCGCCATAAGGTACCTTTTGCCGTGGAACGTCACATATTATTGGCACCGACCAAGCACCTGCTGAAGGTCGCTATCAAGTTTGCTCAATGAACTCGATCGGACTCTGAAACGGCAATTGTCTGTAAATATCGTCCCACTTACGCCAATCTTTGTAATTCTGGGCGATTGTGCCCAATCCGTGTTTGAATTGCCTTAATTCTTATCTATAGTAGAAAGTGAGTGGTAACTGGGTCAGAGGTCCATCTCGGGGAACTAAAAGTGTTAATGAACCCATTTATGTATTGTGGAGCCGGTAGTACAAACATACTCTAAAACAATAAAAACAATCTTTACCACATACTACAACAGGCGTGTCAAGGATGTTATTTTTTTTTAAATACCTTGCCTACCTCTAGTACTTACTTTTTATGTATTTTAACTAACTTAAGGTTATGCATCACTACCTTTAAGTAAATATCCATATTAATTAACGGGAGTAACGAGCAAGGCACACGGAAAATTGTGATTGTTATTACTTATTACATTTATTTTAAGCCTGAACGTCAATAAAATAGTTCACTATAGGGAACATATATAATAAAATTGTTTTGCAATATGTAATCAAAGTTATATAGTTCTTAGATTTAAGAGTAGTCTGTACACGTATTTTCGATTGACCTTTTAAACTAAACTAAATGGTAAAAAAAACAATTGACGAGTTACAAATTATTTTCAGGCATCGAAAGTTCGAACATTGATTGAATAACAGTAGCCACCAAACTAAACTGGTTAATTATATTGTTCCATTGACCCGAAATGCGACTCTCGGCAATTTTACTTTCTTACAGAACCAGTTAAAATATACGATGGTATCGCTCGCGAATCTCAGGTGAGTACAGCATGACTGAACTTTGCAAAATAAAACAAACAACTTTGAACGTGTAAATATAATTGATAATAAGTAAGATTAATACGTAAGAGTTTGATAACACAAAAACTTTTACAAAAATAAACATCTAAGAGTACCTGTAAAATACATGTATAGTTTTTAAAGGTCATAATACACCTACTAACAGTTTAAATATAGAGAAATTATTGTAGGTATCACATTTGCATGTATGAATCTTACAAAACTGCTCAACAATATCATAAAAACTTTACCAAGTCAATTGTATTTTACCCAAGATACCTATTCAAAGTATTTAAATCAGGGATCGAGTACCAATATTACTTTCATACAAATTAACCGGTATTCAATTTCGGTATCTAAGTTGTTAATACATATTGAATTATGTTCAACAAATTAGGAGGCCTAGCACAAGAGGCGCGCGAGAGTATCTCGCGGCAAAATAGACTAACCTTTAAAGAGGGACGGGTAGTCTATCTCGTCTCGAGATGCTATGCCTACACGCCACTCTTGTGCTAGGCCTATAGATAATGTATTATCATTACATTAATTAAGTAGATCAAGGAAAAATTACAAATTAACGGCAGTATTTTATTTTCTTAAAATCGGTAACGATCCCTGTTTAAAATTTCAGTAGCCCACTATTTTAGGATTTTTTTTTTTCAAATCTTTGTTTGTTTTTAATGATAAAACCACTTTATTTCTATACTAAATGATGCCCGTGGCTTGGCACGCCTGGTTAGAGGAAAATGTATCATATTGAGTCTTCTCGTGGAAATGAGATATTTTTCCGCTGGAAAAAGTAGCTTATGTCCTCCACTTAAAAATCAAGTCAATTCGTCGTTCCGTTTTGCCGTGAAAGACGGACAAACAAACAGACACACTTTCGCATTCATAATATTAGTATGGATAGAATGCAATAAATCAATTTTTAACCACTTCCGATTGCACAAGAATAATATCTAAAATCTAAACACTATTGATGTACCTAACTGATAGTAATCACCAGTAATTTATATTTGTAGTACAAATGATACTGGCACCGACGTATCAAACAAACATGACGAAGCTGTACATGTGCACTTGCTACCCAGAGATTACTGATACGTGTCTTATCCTGACCTCTCATTACAATAGCGACCCCCAGTGGATGCAACATGACATTGACAATGCAGTCGAAAGTGAAAACGAAAGTTGAAAAGTTGACCGATACAGCCTACGGTGGGTCCAGCGCCTCGACATTGAATGGGCGTTTAGAATTAGGAAAATAGTAGCGATAACATCGGAAGAAGTGTGTCGGATTTCAGAGTTCCGTATGAACAGGTTCAAGTCAATTATTTAGTTGATAAAGAGCTAGTTTGTTTCGTATAACTTGTGTAAAATAATTCGATTAGAAATATTATATAAAAACAATTTATTTCATACTAAATAATACCACTACAATTATAAAGTTTTGGGTTTTAAATTGAGTATTAACTAACACTAAGTTAAAGTGATTGTTATCAGTGGCTGCTAATCAAACAATGAAATAGAAAATGTAATTTTGAGCTGAAATAAGATTCACTGAATAGTACAACTGAAAGTATAACATGCGAGTGTCCACCTTGTGCTTGACCAATCCGTTTTGGAAACAAATAACGTACACACACAAAAGCTTTACGTGTCTGTTATGTCATGCGTCGTAAAGCCCAAAACGGCTTGCAAATTAGTTTCGAAAGGCAAAATAAATAGATCCAGTTGCGAACAATGTTCTCGAACAATATGGCGGTCTCGTGCTGTGAACAATATCCTTGCTAAAATTATTTATTATTTAAACCCGGATTTACTTTCGCTGGCGATGCCGCGACAGATTAGCGAAAATGCTGTAAGTAATTGAGCGATGGCCCGCACCTACAATATGAGGCTAGTGCATAAATATACATAATATAATTCATAATCTTAATCAGATGTGTCCAGTTAATTTTAACCTAAATGCTTGTGTTAGTGAGTGTTCATTATTATATAGGTACCCACATGTCAATGCAGTCCTCATGATTGACGAAAAGGGGATCATAGACCTATCAATGGAGATTACCCACATCATTTTAGGTACGATTAAGCAAACCTGTAAGAAGGTAAATGTTCAATTTGATTGGTCAGTCCATCTGATAGAGACCGGCATTAAGCTTGTTTACGATAAATTGCAATTAGTGTAATCTTGAACCCACTAGAATGTTTAAGTTTAGTGCATGTCACACATCACAGGAATTATACACAAAAAAAAACAAGTTGTCTATGCCTCATTCTCTAAATAGAACTCAAAATATGAAGGTTTCAAAAAAACGAGGTACTCAATTCAACTGTTTTTGTTTTTATTTTTTTACTACATTGGACCCGATCATATCGCGGAAATCTACAGCCGTGTCCGCAGTACAACCCCGGATGGCGTCTAGAGCCAGCGCCTAAGTCTCCCAGCTGTTGACATCAATGACTAAATTAATTACGCACGATCGCTGAGACGTTATTACGTTGGGCAAATTTCCTTGAAGTGAAAGTAATAATTCACTTTCTCGTGCTTTCGAGCTATCTTCAGGGTGTCGAGCAGGTATCGTAAACTTAATTGGTCGGACTTGATATTGCATACACACCGATTGATTTATTGAACTTGTAAATGCGCACATCTATCGAAATTGAACGAGCCAAGTGTTTATTCCATCGTAATGTTCGAACTGGTTGGTTATTATTGCAATTAAAGTATATAACGTCAGGGATAGTGTAATACCGCGTAATTAACAAATGCAATAAGATACAATTTCTTTGTACATTGTTTGAATTTCGAACTCTATCGATATTTGTAGTTACGCGGTATTGCACTATCCCCGACGATAAGTATGTTACATTTTTAACACTTAAATGGTCCAGTATTAGAGATACATAAGACATATAATTAGTCTAGATCTGGTATTGACACTAATTTTCATAACATTTTATATGACTCTCGATTTATGGGAAAAATTTAAAAAGGTTATATCGTATGGGACAACATTAATCGATGAATCAAAGCAATGGTTTAATTTTTTTTTTTGATTTAGCTTAAATGCATTGACTTGCTATTTAAACTATACGGACGATAACTAAACATAGTAAATATCGGCATCGTACGTTGACGCGGTCCCGTGAATCAACGAAAGTGTTCTCGTCGGCTCATCAATCATTATATCTAAATCCGAATCTAATCTCAAGTATATGAAATGCCACGTGGCCTGTCACGTAGTATATGTACCTAATCTAGAAATCCATCTGCTGAAAGGTCAATCAACGATGCGAATGCTCCAGGCTATTATATTATAAATGATGTCTGAAACAGTTCCGGGTAATGTGTATGTGAATATCTGATTATGTATATGCATAGTTTATTCAAGTTTATCTATTCTGGCGGAACGTAGAAAAAAACGAGAACGTGTGAAGATACAGGCAAACCAACGGCGCGGAAAGAACGATACGAAAAAAGAGAAGTGTTAGCTCGGTAATTATTGAGTTAAGAAATACAATCTGTAACTAGGCTCCGTGGGGTATATAACTTTACAAAAACTTATATATATATGCATGTGTGTATAATATAAGTTATAACTATTGATAACATATATGAGTAGGTATGTATAATGTGTACATACCTATTTACCTAACCTAGGAAAGAATGTTTTCTCTAAGAAAGACAATCAGCTATAGGTACTATTTTTATTGAACTGAAATATCACTAACACAATTCTTAACAGCATGTCAAAGGCATATGTGGCTTCAAACCGGGAACTATCCATACATAAATAAATAATAAATATTACAGGACATTCTTACACAAATTGACTGGGCCCCACGGTAAGCTCCGAACGCTTGTGTTGTGGGTACTTAGCCAAGGATAATTATTTATAATATACAAATATTTAAATATATATATAAAACACCCATGACTCACGAACAAAATAAATATCTGTGCTCATTAAATAAATATGAATCTATTCCCTGTCAGATCCGATCTATTTGCTAGATTCCCTTTCTATGCAAGAAATCTATCTCTATGCACACGAGAAATATAAAAACCTCAGACGCAGCGCTGCGGAAGATTAATGCGGTCTAATGAACACATCCCGCGGACGAGCGCGCGCGCCGCGGACTTTGATCTCGCGCGCAGCCTCGCCAACGATAACGCAGGGAACACTCTGTGGGCCCTTATAGCCTCGCTTGTACCGGGGAAGGACATAATGTCAGTATAAATGAAAACGAATTGTTATAAAAAAAATGATGGTAATATATCAAATCAAAAATATCTCGAACGATAAGCTTATATGCCATAAATGCCATAATACGAGCGGGAGTAAATGTAAAGAATGTAATTTTTTACCCACAAAAATAATATATCTAGATTAACTCTAGTAGATGAGCCCACAAACCTAAACTTGTAGTCAATCGAGCGTAGTGAGGGCTTAAATAAATATTAATGAATAAAAACTTTAGACTTATGTACCTATTTTAATGGGTGGGCAAAAGCTTTCTAAGATGGTAGTGTCATTCTCGATTGCTTCAGACGTTGCAGTCTAACTCCCTATATCACTGAGATGTTAAAAGTGATTCTTACGTCAGACTGAAACTTCTAAATACGTAGGTGTAGGTACTTACTTACAGAACATACTTAAACTGCCACGCTCCACTTAACCTTTTGATTTAAAATTAATCGTACGCCACCAACATCGAGGGCTAAATGTAGAAGGAGGTAATCTTTGTACTTGAACAGACTCGAGTAACTTAAAAATTACCTTTCTTGCACTCGTCCACTACTAGGGCACGCCACAATATTATGATTTAAATAATCAATAAAATACAGTGATTCATATAATGCCACACGAGTAGATAGTTACGATCTAACGATACCTAGCTTAAATGACGCCATGTTATACTTTTTTATAATCAATCGTCAGGTTATTTATTGTTATTCAACTCAACAATAAATAATGTTTAATAACATCGTGTATAAATGTTATCGAAGTATATACTTAGCGAAATAACTCACATCTTGTGAAACTGTCAACTTCATTTTTTTTTATGTTTATATTATAAGTAGGTTCATGATTTTTCATCACACTTGCTCGTCAATGGCGTTGTTACTTGCGAGAGTACAGAACAGTTATAGCCGATTTAGCTCACACGGGCTGTTAAGTTTAGTTTTAAAAATATACAGAATCTATACTTCACTTGGACTGAGGATGTTTCTAAACAGCCAAGGTGTATTTCATATCTTCAAAAGTTTGCTGCAACCAACTTTTAATATGTATAAAACATATCTTTATATTAAATTTGACTGCAATTTAATGTTTAGTATTTATTAAAAATAGTTGTTTTCTAATTGATTTTGAGAATTGATACTATTTGGCAGGATGATCTATCAACTTCGAAAACAAAACGCAGTTGTTAACATTATCTGTGGATGACATTGAAAAAAGTTGACCTTGTTGACAATCTTTTATAGTGGATGCGGTCTGATAGGAAAGTACACTACACTAGTAACTAATATTTTACCAACGAATTTATTTTATTTCCTCGCAAATGTGATGAAAAACATTGTATGTACCACGGGTGGTAAGTGTGTACTTCGTCGTCGGGCTTCTAATAGACTCGCGTTTACTATACCTTACTTACCATCCTCGTTGCACAATGTACTAAAAACTAATCCTTAGCAACAGCCCATGTTGTGATAGTGACACGACGGACTTTTAAATTTTAAAGAGCAAATTAATAATCGATATGCTTACCACGTCTGCTGGCATCATGTTTTAAGACCACATGTTATCAATCATACTTGAGAAACAAGCTTACCTGAAAACAAGAAAAATAATGAATAATCAATCACCCTTGGTGATACTAGTACCCAGTTATGTCAAGGCAGGATTTATTTATGCAATTTTATATTTTAATGTAACAGTGTTTTAATTTGCCTCAAATTGATCTCGAGTGATTATCCTAACATTATATTAATTTATTTTAATATATTGATAGAATAAAACTAAAGAGAAAGTATAGGGCATTAAGCTAAAATTTGCAAAAATGCATGTATTCTACAGTCGCCATCAGCCAGATATATCAGAGCTGTGGAGGTGGTAACAAATATCAGAGACAATAGAGGCGTTGTTCACATATTTGTGACCACCTCCACAGTTCCGATATATTTGATGGCGACTGTACAATGCGTGTGAAGTCCATACAGAACCAAAATAAAACACTATATCTTGTGCAACAATAAAAAAAAACATAAATAATTCGATGAATGAATGATGTATATTCATATTTAATCCACTAATCAACAACATATCAGTATGACAGTGGTTTACAACGGACGCCATTGTAACTAACTGCCAAATGTCGAAGAGCTTGAATGGAACACAAGTAGGCCATGATTACCACGACCTCGAAAAAACTGATGCCCATTGATGCGCGCACGCGGGATGGAAGCCTCTAATTATAGTCCCGAAGTAAGTGCGCGGACTTTTACGGCAACTATACAGACTTCAACACCACATAATCATAAAGAAAAGATAAAAAATTAAGAGCTATAAAAATTGATTTTACAACTAACGATTTATTTTAAAAATAGCCTAAGCAAACTTGGTCGTAGTAAAAATGAAAGTCACGATTATTTTTCCATTCATCGGAAGTCTAGGTCACTAAAAATTGAATTATGGAGAGCCAATATGCTTGTTCACTTACTATTTTAATAAGCAAACCGAAAAAGTAGGACGCAAATAGTACGAGGAAAATAAAAATATGCACGATACGGCTTGTAAGTCGAAAAGTGTTGGATTTTTTGTAACAATATTAACTAATGACTAACTCTTCAAGCGTTCTGAGCCCTGTACCCTTACCATGAGTTGTATCTGTGCATCTCGCTTGCGGCGATACTCGTTATCGAAAACCTCAATGTCACATGTCACATAGTACAAGCGAGATGCACAGATACAACTCATGGTAAGGGTAAGTTTTTAAGGTAACAAAACGTCACCATCGCGTTAGAGTTACCCATGTAAATAACATTATCACTTACGCGTTCGAGACGTTTTTTTACGTCAAAAGAATCTTACACTAGAGCCTCTGAAAGATAACATACCTACTAACCAGCGTTATGGGTTTTATGCAGCACGGGGACTAAAATATCTAAATTTCAGTTGCGGCGAGAACGTGGGAAAGGGATAGCGATTTGAGTCTCCATAACGCTGTCTTGTTTACACATCAGAATTTCGCTGCAGTGTGACCACCGCCAAACGCAAATCGGTCTTCATCGGGTGCTTAGTTGTAGTCAAACCTAAAACCAAATACGAACAAATTCTGTTCGTCTCATGTAGTGCATTATAGTAAATTTTACCACAACCTTATGTGCCTAATTTGTGTGCTTATGTGCTAAGAGATCATTAAAATTACAACCCTTGATAATTTTAAATAGGTATTTGAAATAAGTGCCTTAACTGGCCATGATATTATAAACTTAATAACAGTAATTTATCATTATTGCACTGTCATCGCAACTGTTATGAACGGCGGTTCCAGTTTTCTAGCGCTTCCTTCAGAAATTCCCATGCTTTCCAATCAGGTTTCTTTTAATAGATTTGCCGTATATCTGTACCGATAATTGGACTGCACCAGAAATAAAAAAAATATGGAGTCCTGAATGCCAGTGCCATGGAACCATGTATTAGGTGTCTCTACTCCTAATACCTAATTCCGGGTATATTTGCTTAAGCTAACGCAAAATTTGAATTGAGTATTTAAACTTATTAGTTTAAATTTATTGTAGAACAAACTTAAGCTTATAAGTGATTTTTCCAGCCATTATAAATGCGAAAGTAACTCTGTCTGTTACCCCTTCACGCTTAAACCGCTGAACCAATTGTGATGAAATTTGGTATGGCGAGAGTTTGAGCTACGAGAGAAGACATTGAATAATTTTTATCCCGCAACCATATTTAAAGACGGGCATACCTGGCCGACACCAGCAACCGATATTTCTGTTACAATCGCGGTTCGGTAAAAGGTCAGACCAATACCAAATATCTCGACATCTATCAGCGCGCGTTCACTCTCGGCCTTTCGTAATCCTCATAATACTATTAGCGGAGTCACTGGAGCAGCTACTTCTCGGTATCAAATCACTAGCTCAGTTACTCGTGCTAATTAACCGGAATCAATTAAGCCAAGTAAAAATACTTCAATTATCTTAGAAACGATAGCGGTTTTCTAACCAAAGAAAGAAGCCAACGCCACGTTACCATACGGTCGTTTTCTATAAAAGGTTGCAACACTCCATAATAAGGCCTAATTGGAGATTTCACACGGTTAGATTAACCGGTATAAATAAATGCCCGTTTCTAATAAGACTCGGTCTCTGAGGATCGCATAGTGTTTTAAGCCGTTATTGAAATGATCGATTGCATACCGTGTTACCGGTGACAGGTTTGAAACGAGTCTAAGTGACATCACTGGTGACACATTTACTGTGATGTTGCGCGCGAACTGTACCGACCGCGCAAGGACGGCAAACCTGCTGAGGAAAATCTTGATATACAGGGTGGCTCATTCAAATCGGTCAGTATAGGGAAATCTGGAACTATAAGACATACAAAGATTTGTTCTCAGGAACCATGTCATCGATTTTAGGGACAAGAAATACTGCATAAATGGATTTAAAAAAAATTGTGTTTATTTTTGGAAACGACCACAGTTGTTAAAAATAAAATTATAAAAATACATTTTAATCATTTGAGATATCATGTTTTATGGTAACTTTTGCTACCTATAAGCAACACAATCCATATCCAAACGAAAATAATTAAGTTTTATTTTCCAAAACAACCTGGTTCGATTCTCGAACAGAGCACAAGTTTTTTTTAATCTATGTACGCAGTTTTTCTTGTCCCTAAAATCGATGACACGGTTCCTAAGAACAAATCTTTGTATGTCTTATAATTCCAGATTTCCCCATACTGACCGATTTGAATGAGCCACCCTGTATAATCAATAGGTTAGAAACCAGTCAGACGCAAGGAGAAAATTTATAGTTTAATTAAAAAGGTGTGACAAAATTGGATTACCGTGGTTAACTTCTGATATTGTAGGTAGAGCTATAAAGATATAATGTTGCTGTGATAATTGGCATTGGCATACTATACCTATTTTTATATCCATAAGCCTGCTAAGGCGGTTGTCACACAACACAAGTGAAAATTTCGGATGCGGCGGCGGTGCGTAACCAAGACAGCGCTATGAACACGCAAAGCACTATCTCTTACTTACACAGCATCCGAAATTGCCATCAGTGTGACAACCACGTATAAGTGTAGTTAGGTTCATCGAATATAGTAATACTCGTATTTATATAAAAATATAATAAAATGGAGATATAACAGATGTCATATATCCATAGCACCGTTAACGGTTTGCTTAACTTTATCTTAAAACTTAAGTAATGTTTTCGCGTAGGTTAAGTTATACACTATACATGTTGTATAACTTTACACTATACATGTTGTATAACTTTACACTATACATGTTGTATAACTTTAGGTTATTCTTTTAGATTTACGGTTACCTTAACAGGTCGATTGCAAGTCAAACATAAGAACAAACAAAATAGAAGGTCAGTATTATAAAAATGGTTGGTCCGTCCTAACAGAATTAAGAGTCGGGCCACATATCATATATAATATCGAACGGCAGACGCTTGTTTGAAGGTATCAGTTAAATATCTGTATACACAACTACATAGAAAGAGTCAAGATGACAGCGATATTTAGGATATTGGGTAAATCGCCAATGACTGGCCACCTCTCAATTATTGGTCACCGTATGCTCAAAATGAATTCCGTTCACCTATAAATAGAACACATTTTCTAATGGAGTTTCATTTACTGGCCACCTGATATATAGGTTCTGTTTATAGATAAACAAAATTCATATGCAGGATAACGTGGCCAGTTACTGACTATTTACATTTCCTACATAGCACTGTGATGACTGTTATACACATAGCACTGTCCAGGTATGTCTTCAATAGAAAATGGCCACCATCGAGTAGGCCGTACTAGGTACGTACCTACTCAGCCAGCCAGCACCGCTGCATAAAACAAACGGTCGAATCACGGACTGTCCATAACACAGCGCCATAAAATAACTAATAATGAAATCGATAAAAATGAGATAAACACGATATATTAGCGTCCCACGATAAAATGTTACACAACCTCACCGCCACAGACTGGTTCGCCCTAAGGGAAGCCTCAAGTATTTATTACAAATGCATCATAATTATTTATTCCACGAACACTTTCATTCGGAAGCATAAATCCAATAAAACAATTAAAATACGCAATAAAATAAATCTTAACACTTGAAGCTATGAAACAAGAGGGCCATATAATCGGCCCGGTACTCTCAGAAATAAACATAGACTCTCATGCGTGTGATTCGATTGTACGACGCTCACCAATACGTGTAGAACCATCAGATAAAAAAATATTGTATAAGGGTCACATCCACCTGCGCGGGCGGCAGTACTAATTACTAGGAAGCCAGCAGCAATTACGACAAAGGAAATTACATCGTACAATACGCCCGAGCATTATATACATAAATCACCAAAGAAAGTGAAGTGAACCTGCAGTTTAAGTTGACCTCAGTCACTTTAATAACGCCTTTGTAAATAAAATATGATGAGAACTGACTAAAACAACATCAAGGGAAACAGATTTTCGATAAATTATTGATTTTCATATTCAACCAAAATAAAGTGGTACACATATTAAAAAGAAAGCAAATGACACAATCTAGATTTTTTTTCTGTCGAGAGCACATCATCGTGACCAAGAGACATTATTCAGTTAGTAGGTACGTTTTAGACTGGAACCAACTTAAAATGTATTTGAGAAATTCGCTTAGTTAAAAAGCACACTAACGCACAATAAAGCAAATTAGAATGCAATCACAATTTAATTACTGCTAAAGTGGGCGTTAGCATCTCACTAAACTGGTTTATGATTAAATGAGATACATTCTGTGCGGCCGATAAACTGTTGTCAGAGTTAATTCCAGTAATTATAAGATTGTAACTAATTCTAGATAGAGAAAATTCAATTATTACACGTTTACTGTGCAATAAAATCTAATTGTAAACAGAGGAAATGTCCAAGTATCACTATCTGTACCAAGTAGCTGTTTAATTGATATTTGATGTTTGTCTTCTGGTGGGTACTTACCAATGTATTTAATATAATATAAACTGGCACCGCAACGCATGCTATTAAATAGATATAAATCTTGTGTATGCATAGAAAATATAGAAATGAAACGGTCATCGTCTGCAACATTTTTAGATTACATTTCTTCAGATAACATTTTGTTCACATATTATATATGTTTTGTTTTTCATCTTCGCCCTGCTCTAAATGAAGATACCTATTATTTTGTACTCTACCTATATTAATAAATATAAACATACATTAATTTCGCATGAACACGTTTGTTTTCAGTTTCTTCTCATTTAATTTCCTTGCAAAAAATAGGTAGTAAAATAGCCTACGAAGAAGCCGCCTCGAAGTAACCTCTTATTTAAGTTATCATTGATGGGACAACGACAAATACGTGGGCGTTTTCAAAAAATTGTGCACCCAATTAGTGAAAGTTGTTAAGAAAAGTTAAATCACTGTCAGTTTCGTGACGACAATTAAGCATTAAATATCGATAAAAGCTTGGTTTTGATGTACGTTTTATAATCTTCAATCGATATTACAACATAATAGAAGGCAAAAAGTTGATCTCCATAAAGATTTAATGCTTAATTGTCGTCACGAAACTGACAGTGATTTAACTTTTTTTTACATCTTTCGCTAATTGGGTGTACCAAATTTTGAAAACTCCCACCTACGAAATGTCATCCTGCGTGACTAAAGAATCCAATCCAATCCAACACCTCAACGATAGATACGGACAGAGCATACCTACATATCAAAACCATGAGAAATGACAATATATAAACCGAAAGCAATCGCGCTCAACACTGCGGACAGCACGCTGTGGCTGACAAATTTGCGAGCGCCCCAACGCTTTTGCATATACAAAATTACAAATGCGCTAACGCACCGGAAAAAGGGCGCGTCGCTTGAACTCGGACAGGGTTCACACCGACTACTCAGCTGTGAATTATTGTCGATAACATCTATAAAATTCCCAAAAGAGAGCCATCGTATACTCGTATATTATAAAAGTAACAGACAAAAATATTGTAACTTGTTCTTGTACTTCTTAGTTAAAGACAGAAGAGCAGTATACTGAACAATACCTACACCCACGGATAAATAAATGTTATTGGTGGAAGATAGAAAGATCATTTATCATGGCCAAAAAATAACAGACCTATTGGAGAATATATTGAGAGATTGAATGTCTTATGGTCGGTTATTTCGTTCTGTTATAGAATTCACTTCAAACATTGAGTCTTAGAATGTAAGTAGTTTAGACATGTCTTAATATAACGTATAATAACTATACAAAACATGATTTATTTTTTATTATGCAGAAACGTCTGCTAGCGAATATCTTCGATATTTAAATCGAAAGAAAAATAGAAAAAAATGACTCGCGGCGGGACTCGAACCTACAACCACTGGATCCAGAAAAGATGATTTAGTTTAATTAACTTACTAAGGTACTGAAACTTTCTGTGCCATAGTTCGTTAAATGTCAAAAGACAGTGTGTGGTACGTTTAGACCCTAGTGATGTCGGCAGTTCGCGACATCACGTGTAGCGCATTTCCACCGTTGGTTGCAGTCCGGCCGGACGTGTGACTCACAGGATGTCTACTGTGTGTGCACTAACCATCGTACTTGACTCTTTCGTAATCGCAACTACTCTCAACGGATTGCCTAGTTTTTAGACTACTCTTCCTACTGTCGATAACTTCTCGTGTAGGAAAGAATGCCAAAATAAACTCCAAACATCATCATTATAAATTTTGATATTTTTATCTAAGGCGATAGGTAACTTTACCGCGGACATAGAAACGGGAAGATTATAATGGCGAAACTATAAGAGTTCGTAGAGAATGCAGAAAACAAGACTATGGAGCACGATGATGTCGGCGATAGACAGATAGAGCACACCGTACCGCAAGCTATAGTTTAAATGAAGTTATTTTAAAAGAATACGCCAGCTACATTACTAGTACATAATTTTGGAAGTGTAGCTATATATTAAGGTTATTCTTAGGGCGGGTTCCAATTTAATACCGATACGACGTGTAACGTGTGTATCGTGAATTACCTATTCCTTAGTTGCAATATGAACGCGATGATTTCCGATTTACAGGTCATTTAAAAAACAACAAGAGTAAAACTGAACAATTAAAACATAATGGTTTAATTTAGGCCACTAAATAAATAACCATAACAATGAAACGTGAATCAAATCTTGAGGGAAACGCCGTCGCGCCGCATCCTGCATTGCGCAAAGCCTTAATAAAGCAATTAGTATGGATATCTTCCGTCTTGCTCCACGAACTCCTTCCGTCTTGCTCAGAATATTACGCCTTGGTTAAGTAATTAGTAACCATTCTCTGATACTCGTATTTTAGGACCTACTAGTTAATAATGTTCACACAACTAAAAGAGAGCCTGGAGAGGTGCGAATCCAGCTGCGAACGGGACTAAAGCAAGGCATCCACATCCTATATGAATTGCAATGTGTTATTCTTCATATCCTTAATATTTATTAGGTGATATGCCACGAGTAATTAACGAATAAAAATATTAATAACACGTATGAAGTACTATGTACCTACACCGTTAACAAACATAAAGATTTATAAGATCGACTCGTTCCCATCCCTTACCACACCTCTATGATACTATCATCGCTAACCACTCAAGATCCGAGCACGAAACCATCGAGTAATCGACAAGTCATCGAGGAGTCCTATAATTACGATCGACGTGCGGGAGGGCGTACCAGGATACAAGGCGCTCCCAGGGAATAAAACCATAAAGGAATATTACTAAAGGTATATTACTCGGACCATTATGAGGACAAACCTGACAACGAATACATGTAATAGCAAGGAACGAGGGAATGTTTCACTAGAATGATTGATGATAGGGTGCTGGTGCTAGCAAATTGATGAACAGTCATTATGGAATGATTGAAATGAATTTTATACTCTAATTCAATTGAAACGTAGTTCAAAAGAGTAAATACTTGCGCAGGTCAACAGGTTATGATATGTCATAATCATAAAATTGGCGCTGTAACTGCTGTACACTTAACTCCTAACCACGTGTACTAGTTAGGTACCAAATATGTCCTGTGTTACTAAATTTCAAATAGAGTATGTATAGCCAACGGCCCTTAGCTGCTTTGCAGATTGCTTTACACTTGAACTTTTTTGACGGGTCTTGACGTGTCCAGGTGAGGTCAGGTTGATTTGATAGTCACATAAGCAGATGTCGCCGGTTCTAATCTATCTTGACATAGAATAAGTGATAGGTTAAGAGTCACATTTACTTGTGTACTTGGTATCTATTAAATTTTTTGAATATTTTAATGGAATTATGCATAAACATTAAGCGGAGTCATGAGACAGTTTCGTAAATTTTCATATTTATTGTTTGTAGAAAACAGTCCATGTGACTGCACATTAAAGCCATGAAAGGCGCAGTTTGTACATTTCATAGAGTTATTGTTCTTACAAAGTGTCTAATTACGAAAAAGCCGGTTTTAATGTAGTTTTTGTTTGGGTTTACGATTTCCGGGGTCTACTTGTTTGGTAAGTAGTTTTATAGTATAACTTTAACAGAAATATGGCAAGTTTATTCATATAATGGTCGTGATGTTATCAAAGAGGCTGAATTTTTAAATGGTTATTGTGGCTATTATGACACACAAACCTAAACTAGGTGAGCGACACAAACTTTGGCAATGTATTTATGTCGTCAATGGCAGAAGGATGAGGTGCTTTAGCTGCTTAAACCGAGTTAGGAAAACTGTAAAAATTTTCAGTGTTTAAGTAAGAATTGAATCATCACAACCAAACACCAAAATATTATTATTGCAGACATTATTTCTCTCACTCGCAACTAACCTTACGCATACACGTAATTTAGTATGAATGCACAAATCAAATCAGATTAACGTTGGAATCGTATTTCTGAACATAATGGAGAAACTGGAAGTTGGGACAATAGGTAATATTTTAACATTCGAAAACAACAACCCTTACGCAGACTCTTACGCAGTTTTCCATGACGATCATTATCATAAATATAAATAGTTAAAGCTCGGTAACCATAAATTATAGAAAACTATGTATAAAAGTACTAGTTGTGTTTCATTTTTCTCCGTCATACTCATAATAATAGGTACGTACTTCGCAAACTCACTCATTAATCATTCATATATAGTATTCATACATAGTATATGAAATCTTATTTCAATCTATAAATCTATTATTCTTCTCGTAATTTTCAAGTGGATCATATTGAAACCGGCAAAGCGCTCCGATAGCGCGATACCAATATCAAGGGCAGCTGATAATTTTCGATGAGTCGGGGCCGAATCAAAATCAATCGTGACTGGAGGTCTTACCGATGCAGTAACGTAACGTGGGTAATGGACGCCGGCGCCGGCGGGCCCCGCTGATCGCAGTTTGTAGTTAGTTCCAGGTTCCAGCATGCCACTGTTATCACCACGGCACTGGCAAATTCTCTTGCACAACAAGAAAACACAGGAGCTTTTGCTATTGGACTTGCTTGACCAGATCAGAGGGCTAAGGCTAAATCCAAAGATAAAATCTCCGCAACAAAGTCGTAACATAATGACGTTTCGGAGATGAGATCGGTTATTTAACGATGTTACGTGAACAATGCGTTTAATGATTTCTAGGAATGTGCATGCACAATACATTAAATGTATAGAATATTGGCGTTAGTAAAAACGAACATGAATGAAAATATCAATAGAAAGTCCAAATATATCGAGGGATCTACAAGCTAAGTGCACGACTCTCAATATTTCGCGGTGGTCGTGACGCAGGGGTCAAGGAGCGAGGCGGAATGGCTGCCGATGTGACTATTTAAGCCTAGAAATTCAATCTATGCCTAGGTCAAACTCTCTAGGGCACTGTCTTAACAACAAGACAAACCGTTTACAGTCTGTTTATTCCGAACAAAAGACAATTCTGCCCTTTCTGAACTGGAAAGTGAAAATTCTATCGGAGAACCATTTTTTCCATAAATTATGCATTATGGCGGCGGGTGGTATTATGCTAATATTTCCAATTGATTGTCTTCGCGCACTAAAGGAAGTTAATTTATGATCAGACATTCGTCAAGATTCCAAAGTGAACGGAAATCTTCGAGTTCCAGTTTATTCGCATACAATGGCGGTCCCACTTGTCCGAATAATTTGCAATTAATAAACGGTTTGACCTACTAGTTTTGTCGAATCATTCTATCATCGGCATTCATTAATCTCAAATCTGCCATAAGAGTTTAGATCTTCGGTTTCTGGTGCTGGGTGTCACTTTCTTTTCAAAATTCAATGCCACTGTCAAAACAGTGGCGTTTTTTGTTTACCTTTCGATGCAGGGGAGGTCTTGAACAGTCGTCTTACAACCGACCGAAGCCGACCGGTATAAAATCTTCATTGATAGCTATCGATCTCTGTGCTAGTGGCTGTCGTAAAACGAGTTTCGTTAATGAAGGTCTGTAGGTAATATTTAAAGATGACCAATGACCTTGCCGGCAACTAGTCCTGCAACGATTTCCTAGTGCAGGCTAATTTAGAACTATCATAAAATCATAATGAATATATGGCTAATGCCAACCTTTAGCGTTATTTTAGTTATGCACTAATGGACTAGTTTGGGCATTGGCATAACTTACCATAAATCAATCCGTAGTTGCAGGGGAAACCACTGCGTTTACTCCAGCATTCACTTACAAAACAGCTTTTTGTATCGTGTTCAGTGAATCGTATCCTAAGTTTCGAACCCACAATTAGCACTTTCCACAAAACACATGCTCCAATTCCACAACACCGCACTGATAGAGCACTGACTCCAAAGCACTTAGGGTTTGATCAGTCTTCACAGTTTCCGGTAGCAAGGATAGAAATTCGCACGTCCAAATTCGCGACACGAATTCACGGGTACTTCGGTATTAAAGAAGGTTGGTCCAAGGCGGTCGAATTCGTTAAAAAATAGTATCGAAAAGTCTGTTCACATTTTGACGAGCGTCGAGCGTGAGTCCGACACGAGAGCGCGGCGCGAAGAGCGCTAGCAAACTAAACTCTAAAGCCCGTCCGTATCCGTACGCCACACGCGGCAGACGCCGACTTTTACCCAGCCATGTTAAACCGCTATCAGTATCGCACAGTCATTGCAATTCTCAGTTACTTTTAAATTGGAAGGCTTGTGAAGTTGCAAACAATATTGGGATACCATAAATATATGGACATTTATATCGGACACTTTAACTGATTCGATGCTATGATTTGATAAAAGTTAAAACCCAACGCTTACGTTACGCCAATGTACATAGTTTGACATCGCAGCTTGCTACAACTACAAGTGTTGCTAATGTTGACTCTGCTGACGCACTACCTACCTATAATGAATTTCTGATTGACTTTCCACCTTATATATAATTTAAAATTGATCTTCATCTTTTCAAATGACCCAAGTATCCATATTTTTTTTTTATATTGCATCATTAGTATATGCATAAGATATCATCTTTATTACACCTCAAGTTAAAGGAATAAAGTACCTACACGTAAGTTACAAATGCATAGAAAACGCGCATGTGAATCCTCTGGAGTTGCAGGCATCCATAGGCTACGGTAATTGCTTACCATCAGGCGGGCCGTATGCATGTTTGCCACAGTTATATAAAAAAACCGGCCAAGAGCGTGTCGGGCCACGCTCAGTGTAGGGTTCCGTAGTTTTTCGTCCGTCACAGGAAGTGTTCCCACTTAAGAGTTAAAAATGGGCTATTTGATACATTGTTGTTGACATATTAATATTAAGTACAGAACCCTAAAAACGGGCCCACAAAGGACGCTGACAACTAAAGAAAGAGTTATAGGTCCCAACTATACATGGAAAATTCGAAAAAATGTTGTCAATTTCAGTCCCACCACGAGTAGTAAGAAGGGGTTGTAACATGGAGTGATAACCAGCCAGCGTCATTTGAAGTCAGTCAGTCAGTTTCAACCTAATGTATGGGCATGTATGCTCCGACCCCATTCAATCAGAAAGAATCTTAAAACCGCCATGTAGGGTATGAGCGTTCCAAATTAAGTAAACTATGCGCGCGAGCTTAAAGTACAGAGGCTCTAGTGTAAGTTTCTTTTGACGTAAAAAATGTCTCGAATGCGTAAGTGATACTGATATAATATGAGAGACGGTCGCATTGGGCGATTAATATTAGTGCAAATTCTTATTTACGATTAAAACTAAACGCGGAATTATACATAAAACGGCGGCGCTACCGCGAACAACGATATTCGTAAATTTCTGACGATTATCTCTGTCACTCTCTTAACGCCTTAATTGGAGTACAAGAGAAATGCTCGACATATACGAACTTCGATATTCGCGGTACCTGGCCGGAAGAGATGAAGTGTGTCTTGTCATTCAATAGAGATTTTGACAGCCATATCTTAGGGAATAAGGGCTAATTTATTAACAATTTGTAAGAAACTATCGCCTTAACGACTTTAGTGCTGGAATAATATAAAGTACCTATACTGATCGCAAAAAACCCTAAGATATATGCAATCCTGCGGCGCTTCTGTCTTTCTCGAGGAAAGCAGAGACCATTTTACCAAAAACGCGTAAGATGTATGAAATCCTGCGGCGCTTACAGTTTTTTCGAGTTGATAAAGTTTGTATGGGGAACAATATTTTCGTTTTTTAGTATATTACTCGATTTTTTTCATACTTTCTCACCGTTCAAAACTTCCCTGAGCTACTACAAATATTTCAAGACCAAAATTAGCCAAATCGGTAAAGCCGTTCTCAAGATATAGCGTGACCAAGAGAAATAGGGGTTCATTTTAATATATATTATTTTTTTCAAAAACTATTTAACCTATCAAGTTCAAAATAATTTTCCTAGAAAGTTTATGTAAAGTTCTACTTTTGAGATTTTTTTCATATTTTTGAAACTTGTGGTTCAAAAGTTAGAGGGGGGGGGGACGCACTTTTTTTTACTTCTGGAGCGATTATTTCCGAAAATATTTACATGATCCAAAAATGATGTTAATAAACCCGTATTCATTTTTAAATACCTATCAAACAATATGTCACACGTTAGGATTAGAATGAAGAAAAAAATCACTCCCCACTTTACGTATAGGGGGGGTACCCTAAGAAAACATTTTTTTCCACTTTTTATTTTTGCACTTTGTCGGCGTGATTGATATACATATTACTACCAAATTTCAGCTCTCTAGTGCTAACGGTTACTGAGATTATCCGCGGACGGACGGACGGACGGACGGACGGACGGACAGACATGGCGAAACTATAAGGGTTCCTAGTTGACTACGGAACCCTAAAAAGAAAAGATAGAGGTAAATCCTTCGTAAACGAATATTAGACGTACTTACATCATTTTCACCATCGCAACAAAATTCAATAGACTGCACGTCAGCTATCACACCAATTCTCATATTGACATATAAATATCAACTTTTAATGACTACCTTACGATCGACAACAATATCAACATAATATAAATTTGTATATTCATACAACCAAATTACGTTTTTAATTGTTATTATTAATTAATTAGTATTTTTAAAACAGAAAATGTAAAAAGGAAATTCAAAAACTACTAAGTATGCAACAGCCAAGAATGAGTGCAAAAATAAAGTTAAAAAAATAGTCATATCTCACAATAAATAATAGTACATCAAAGTCTCCATCATTATCATAGAAATTATATACATTAAATACTAAACATAATTATAAGGAAAGTCAATAGCGTCATCCGGTTTTGTACTTACCTTACATTATATGAAATTTGCATATTGTTAAGTATCAGCAATAGAAAAGTTAAGGTGTGTCACAATGATGTCAACGACAGACGCTAGGAATGGATTAATGTATAGATAATGTATAGACAAATCAATTGTAACAAAACAGAAGCTAAACTGCTATTATGCTCCATGGTTTGAGTTACAGTTGTTAAATACAGAAATACATAAAAATAACTAAGTTAGGTTAGGTACCAACGGCGGCGCGTTCATTCGAGCCGATTACCGCCGGCTTTACTAACTTTCAGATTTCCTTGGGCTTATGAAGAACGGGCAAAGCCATATTGGCTCCGTCTAGACAAAAAAATACCTACCGCTACTGTTAAATGCATTAGGTTTTAAAATTTATACAAGGTCTCAATGAAAAAGATTTACAAGATGTAAAAAAAAAGTTGATAAAGTAACCTCACGACACAAACGTACAGTTTAAATAATTATCATAAGAGGTAGAAATGTAATTACTTATAATTACACATTATTTAAATAAGCACCACAGACTCACAATCTATTAAATATATATAACTCAAAGGTGACTGACTGACATAGTGATTTATCAACGCAGAGCCCAAACCACTGGACAGATTGGGCTGAAATTTGGCATGCAGGTAGATGTTATGACGTAGGCATCCGCTAAGAAAGGATTTTGATCAATTCTACTCCCAAGGGGATAAAATAGGAGATGAACGTTTGTATGAAACTTTGTCAATTTTAAACCGATCGGGTTGAGACTGCATGCATAAAGCTTCTATGACGTAGGCATTTACGGATAAAACGGCATTTTCCGAACAAAAAGAATGCATCCATACAAAACTACGTTTTGAACGATAGTATGCTAAAAATAACTTAAATACTTCTTAACGCGAGCGAAGCCGCGGGCAAAACCTAGTTGCATATAAAATTTCCTAATATAATTGTACAATTGCAAGTACCGTATTACATTCACTCCCCGTTGATGCCTATCAGGTCACCCATGGGAATTGTTTAGGCCGTGTAAACTGTAAACCTATCTTGTTTCAACTTGCAAATTACCAGGCGGAGTTATGGCATTAAACGAACTAAATCTAAATGCTCCCTACAGGCTAATGCCAGCAATAATGACTGGGCTGGTGGCCAGGAAAGAAGACTCGTTCTGTGAACCCGCTCGCTAGTGAGACTAGTTAATTTACTTGCACTCAGTTATGGTAATAGCTCACTTTCAGTTTTATTTATTATACATAGTTCAGCAGATAAATATACATAAGTAAGTTTTTGGTGATAAGAACATATTTATCTCACTAAGTTGGTAGTTAGAATTGGTAGTTAGTATATTTTGCAATGGATACGCGCCTATTTATACTAAAACTTAATAAATACTTCCTTCTTAACGTATACACAGCTTCAATACACTCTAACGTCTCTAACCATATTAGTAACTCTTATTCATCTCATCATACACCTACCCATTGTAATATAATTAAGCGGAATGTTTTATTTTAAAAGAAACAACACGAACAGTTAAACTGAAAAACGCTCGCCGGTATTGTTAGAAGCTTTAATTGCATACTGCACAACGACTTACTAATTAGCCCATAAAACGCGCTCCAGTCGGAATTAAAAAGTCAATACTGGCTAACGGAGCCTGAAGTTGAAGGATTTGTGAGCGAAAGAAGCAAGAGGTTCGCGAAGACATGAGGCAACAGTCACACATTACGTCAAACAATGGGAATCGGTGATGCAGCCAACAGCGGCGTGATGCACACGACCGCTCGTGAGAAACGCTTCCTTGGCGGCTTTAACATGTCTATTAACTAGTAAATGCACTATTACACACACAAATGTGCTAGGGAATAACCAATGATTTTCAAAATATATTTATTAAAATGTATTAGCCACTTCTTCTTCTAGTTCTCTTTATATGCAGTGGTATAGATAAGATATAGAACAATATACTTCAGCTATGTAGACTACATTCACTGAAAAGCATATGATAAAAATATATAAAGGCATGGCATTGATAATTAAATCGGATAATAAATCAAAGCACGTGTTCAAAAGTTGAAAATTTAGCATTTTTCCACCGACGTCATGACACAGGGTCATTATCCACCCATAGTGGCTATTACCACAGGCATTAGCGCTTACTTTTACGTAAACTAAACATTGCCTTCCTCGGACCACACGGCTACGGGTACAAGGAACTTGCGAAATTCCTTACAAGATAGCTTAAGATGCGGTTTGCGTTCTTCCTGACAAGCATCTTGTTAGAACCCGCACAAAGAAATTAGCTCACATAACTCCTTTAGTTTAATGTACCGACCGATACTGATTCTAGATATCTTAACGGAAAAATGTCATATTTGGGAGTTTACAGAAAATGTACTAAATTAGCGTGACGTCAGTTTTGTAACGATAAATAAGCATTAAAATTCTATAAATAGGTACTTAGGTTTGGTGGTCGTTTGACAAACTACAAGTAATATTACAATGCAATGGAATGCATTTAACTTTTTACTTGTCACGCTAATTGAGCACACTTTTTTCTGAAAACCCCCATTTACATGAGTTATGTCATGTCATTAGTCAAAAGGTAACGATTTCTAAACACATGTATGTCATATATTGAGGCCAATCATTTCACTTCATTGCACAAACTAAAAGATGAACCACGAAGAATTTCACCAAAAATGGTAACATCTTGATTTGGTTCCGATGCAAACGATAATAATTTTCACGGTTAATTTGTGGAATCGTGGTTACGGTTTACGTTATTTATCTTAATCTGTATCTGCAACTTTCACGGGATTTACTAACCTCAGATTCCTTATATCCGTTTTTTAAATCGACTCGTGGAAAAGTATACATAAATATTTGGATTGTTTATTGCTTAATCGACCATGTAACCAATTAGACCATGTATTTCATTTCTACGCTGACTAGTATAGTAAGTATCTATTAGTAAAACAATGCATTTAAGTAAATCAATGAGTAATATAGTCAGCACAGGAATAAACTTTTTTGCAATGTGTGGTAGGTATCCACTTGGTCATATATTAATTGATTACAAAGATAAACACAAAAAAATAGTTAAGGACCACCGTTAAATCTCGCAGTACTTCAGTTATTCCATGTGGATGGCGCTAGCAACAATGCTGAAATATCGGGAACTCATTTAAATTAACGTACATGGTAACTATCCCGTTTTAAGTAACAGTTGTAATATACCGTTTTCTTAGGAAACAAACAAGTTTTGGGTTATATAAAGTAAAAACACAAAATAACGACCTAGAATAAGGGAATAAATTGTTATTAAGACATACTTCCGCGTTTTGCAGTAAGAATACCATGCAGCTGCAATAATATGTGCTACGAACTGCATTTATTTCCCTTAGGTACCTAACGGTAAGTACGCAGTGTAAAAACTTACAAAGGCACCATAGTTTGTCACCTGTCTTAATAAGATAAACGATAATTATGGCCCAGCTTGCAATGCAGGTGTAATTTTTTAGTATTGTATACATATATTAAAGGCCATGCCAGGATAAGCTAAGAGAATCTGCCCCCAGCGAGTTTTGGTTTGTAATTTTTTTTGATGATGTAGCTTTGTATTAGTAGCAAGTATGCAAAATATCAGCCCCCGAAATGTTACAGATTTTGGTAAAAAAAAAAAAAACAAAATATGATCTTTCTTCAATATCTTTTTTTCTACCGAGCCGATTTTGACGTGCTTCTAATATATTGAGCATACAGTAAAGGTGATTATGCGACATTAATTATAGGACACATTGCCTTACAAAAAAAAAAAAAATTACAAAAACAAAAATACTTTTTTTTCTTTTTTGTACTTTTACGTCAGCGACACCTCCAAGTTTTTCACTAAAGCTAGCCTCTTTAATAAGCTACGAAATGAATGTATTAACATAATTTTACCAGGGTATAACGGGGTGTTTTTAATTGAATTCATCACCGTACATTTTCTTTACCCGCTCATTATTAAAATTAATCGATTAAAAACTCTTTAGAGAAACTTGTATGTTTATAATGAGCACTGGCCACTTGAAAAAAATTAAAAGTATTGATTCCTTTGAACATACAAGTTTCTCTAATAGTACATTACTGCAGCCGCCGGGAAAAAGGGGGTTGAAGGCTGAGTTGTATATACGGCCGACTGTAAGGAGGCCGGATAGTATACGAAGCCTTCTAGACCCTTTCACGGCTAGGCATGTATAGTGCTTTTCTCAAACTAATACAATGAAATAAATAAAAAAATACCACTGAACAAAACAGCTTCACGACATAAGTTTTTTAATTTTCCCTCCAATCCCGCTTTGTAGTATTTTTGATGTTCGTGAAGATGGCCGCCCCATTTTTTTTTTCCAAAAAAGGCATAGCTATATCGTTAGTTCATCGTTAGTTCACGTTAGTTCAGTATATTAAATCGTAAGGACCCGACTCTGAGTTAGATTTTTTTTAAAAACAAAATGGGGCGGCCATCTTCACGCTACCGCCCCAAAATGAATTTTATGTAATCCATTGATGGCAATCGATAGATATTCGTTAGTTCACGCTAATTCACTAAGAAATTTCGTTAGGACCCGATTGGAAGTATGTTTTTTTTTTACTTGAAGTGGGGCAGCCATCTTCACGCTACCGCCCCAAAATGAATTTTACGTAATCCATTGATGGCAATCGATAGATATTCGTTAGTTCACGCTAATTCACTAAGAAATTTCGTTAGGACCCGATTGGAAGTATGTTTTTACTTGAAGTGGGGCGGCCATCTTCACGCTACCGCCCCAAAATGAATTTTACGTAATCCATTGATGGCAATCGATAGATATTCGTTAGTTCACGCTAATTCTCTAAGAAATTTCGTAAGGACCCGACTGGAAGTATTTTTTTTAATTAAAGTGGGGCGGTCAACTTCACGCTACCCGCCCATAATGTCTTAAACGGTTTGCATTGATTGTAATCGGTAAGTATTCGTTAGTTCATGCGTTTTAACTAAAAGTTTTCGTTAGGACCCGATTACAAGTTATTTTTTCACATTAAAAATGGGGGGGTCAACTTTCCGCTACTGCCCCAAAATGACTTTCTCGAAATCCATCGATGGTAATCGATAGGTATTCGTTAGTTCACGCAAATTCACTAAGAAATTTCGTTAGGACCCGATTGGAAGTATCTTTTTTTTTACTTGAAGTGGGGTGGCCAACTTCACGGTTACCGGCCCAAAATGACTTTTACGGGTTCCATTACTCGCAATAGGTGGATGTTCGTTAGTTCACGCTAATTTGCGAAGAAATTTCGTTAGGACCCAACTTGAAGTATCTTTTTTTAAAATAATTGAAGTGGCGAGGTAAACTCCACGCTCCCGTCTCAAAACAAAATTAAGGGATTTGTTCGATCGCAATAGGTAGGCACGTATTTGTTGATTCACGATCACATTTTCTAGAGATCCTTAATACAACATTTCAATAGAAGTTTTATGGGTTTCCATCTTCACGCACATCGCTCAGGCAAAACAAAAACTACTCTTATCACTCGGTTACTTTCATTGGACAGACAAACCCCTAAAGCAATGTGAGTTCGTTTGTACGAACGAATTGTTCATTTTGGACGAAAGGGCTTAATACTGTGCATGGAAATACTTAAGGACTTCGATAATACCGAACTGCAAACTGTTGAAACTTTCAGGTCGAACATCGTAGTTTGTGTTCTTTTTACCCTAACGCATATAATGCATTAACTATCCTCTATGGAGCGTGCTGAATAGGTAAAATTGAAATAAAATAAATTACAATTACAATCCATGTCAGCCTATTTATCCTTTATTTTACATCAAAAATGAGAGCCCTCTCGCTTTTGTGCACAGAGTTCCAGTGCCTCATCGCAGGGCAATCAAATTTGTCCAGCATTACATACACTAAAACGTAAAACTAGTGCCTACGCCAAATCCTGGGATTAGGTGCCAAGCGGACCCCAGGCTCCCATGAGCTATGGCAAAATGCCGGGACAACGCGAGGAAGATGATGATGACATATATATGAATACCAATCCACCAATTTTATCACGAAAAACTATATTTTTATCCCATTACTTATTTTATAGCTGCATTACCAAGTTTTGTCCCGAAAATCCCGAAAGAACCGGGAATCCCGGTTCCTCTTTTTGGCGACTCCCGAATTTCCCTGTTCTTGCAGACAGAACCGGTTCTGCATTCAGACTTAATACTGTGCATGGAAATACCTACTTAATGACTTCGGTAATACCTAACTGTTCTTTTATAAATATGTTTCTTGCGGGCAATTGCTGGTATATATCTCAACAACAGAGAAATGACTTAAACTGGATTGGATGGACAAACCCTTTAGGTCCCTCAGAAACTGATTCTTCGTTAGTAGAGTCACTTTGGATGTATGAACCCAAGTACAGTACCCGTACCATGAGTTGTGACATTACGGTTTTCGATAACGAGTATCGAGTTTACTATCTGTGCATCTCGTTCGCACTAAAATAGTACAAGCGAGATGCGCAGAGAGTAAACTCGATACTCGTTATCGAAGACCGTAATGTCACAACTCATGGTACGGGTACTGTGCCTAGAAATTTCGAAAATACCTAACGGCCGTTTAAGATACATATTCAGGTCGAGCGCCATAGTTTATGTTCATTTTGCGTGCTAAGATATGTCTCATGGGGGCAACCTCATGCACATGCTAGTAATCCATATTTCTTTATAAGAGGTATGTATGGAGTGGTTTTCTTTCTACACATTGTTTTAGCCTAACCGATAGGTCTCTAAAAACATACACACAAACGTACTCATAAATTAAATTTATTTGTTCTTAGCTCCCATTACTGTTCGTAAAACCTAGAATAAGTCAGCACCGTAAAGCTACCCGATGCGCTGCAGACAGGATGCATGAGGATGCAGACTGCATGTATTTGCTCCGCCTGAGGCCAGTTTTCCGCCAGACAGTATCGCACCTCCGAGATTCAAAGGACCCCACGGGTGCCTCCGGGTCGGTCCACGTCCGATTACGTTGCTCTAGCCAATAAAGTTACCTAACTACCATAACTTTTTGCGAACACCGTGCGAACCTGCGACCCAAAATATTGCATCGGACTGCCAGCGGTCTGTGTTCTATTTAGCGTCGTCTTTCTATTTAATGTTGCTATTCAATTCAATTAGCCGTCATGACGTTTATGACGGCTTATGAAATTATCAAAATTCATTGAAATCTTCAATTCTCGTTTGTTTGCCCGCGTGTTACTGCACTGTTTTGGGTTAATGGTTGCCTGTAGACGTTTGTTCGGGCTCAATAATCGTCAGGACCCAATTCTATTACTTTTTATATCACCCTACATGCATGTACGCCCTAGCCATATATGACAATTTCAAAACTGGAAATTTCTCGTCTGCTTGACAAACTTAGACTAAATATATACAGATACAAAGTCAGGCGAAAAAAATGGCTACATTCAAACTCTAGTAATTTCGAAAAAGGATGGAGTTGGTGACTTAGTCTTTCACCGACCGGCGTCAAATAACAATGTCGTCGTGCTCGGTTAAGACATGTAAAAAAAGCACAAAAAAACACAAGAAGGATTGTGGGATAAGTTTTTTTACATAAGTAATTCAAATGTATTGACAAATTATGTATTAACTCGATGCAATTTCGTGTTTTAGAATGAATTTAATTAATTGCAAAAATAAAGGATTTTCATGGAACAAAAAGGTACGGAGTCGCTAATATTTTATTTACATCTACTTACATGCGTTTTCTTATACATGTACCTATTGATGAAAAAGGAGATAGGGAGTGTACAGTAGCCATCAGATATATCGCAACAAACGAGATGTTCAAAAATATCTGAACATACACTCTAACGCTTTGACAATTGAGAACGTTTTCTGATATCTTTGAGTAACTCGTACGTTGCGATATATCTGACTGTACATTTTTAAATTACATCTAGCAAATTTGAAATGGCAGATTTAATTACTTCGTCTCGTATGTACTTTAATAGCGTTATATTTTAATTCAAGATTCCCACGGGATCCCAAGCGACGATCGGAATGGGCCGCTATCATAGCACGAGATAGGGGTGATGAATTTTTCAGACCTAACGACTGGCGTCCCGTGTGTTCGGCCCATTTCCCAGCGTCAGGCATATATTTGACCAAAAAAGGCTTTTGGGTACGAAACCCTAAAAAAGACTATATTTACAACGAAAACCTAGGTATACTGCCAATTTGGCAAACAAGTGAATTTGTTTATTATAGATGTCTTAAGTCAAATATTGTAATATAAAATGTAAAAAGTGTAAATAAACTTATTTTGTTATTAGACATTTTTTATTACTCAACGTGCCTAATATTATTTATGCGACTCCATGCATCCGATATTCTGATGACTTGGAGTTTGACATTTATTATTTTTCTAATGACATTTCAGTAGTTGCCAGTATCGCGGTGATCGGACGAAAACGGTTTATATGTTACTTAGGTATTTGAAAACTAGAATGTCATTTGAGGCCATTTTTTCCGACTCCTTTGTTCGGGACTGTGCGTCTATAGGTATATATTTAGTCTAAGTTGACAAATAATGTTATATTCGGTAATACCGTCAACATCCTATTGTAGTATACTTAATAAAACGTTGTTATACCTATACTGGGGCAATCTTATACAAACCGACTTAAACCTATAGAGTGAGCTTAATAAAGATTGTATTATAGGTATTATACGCACGCAACCGTACGTACTTGAAACGATATATTATAATATACGTATAAAATCTTAATACATAGATAACTAGACTCCATATAGTAGTCTGTAGTCCACCCAGGACTGATGGCCTCGTAATAGTCGCTAGAATTGGCTACTTGCGTAACGCTGAAAATGTCCAGCATTGGACGTCCGCGGCTGACAGATAGACATAGATAATATTTATATTTATTACCAAGGAAAACATACTCTTGATTGCACACAATTTACAAATGAATTTAAACACCCTAGCCAGGTTTACACCTGTGAACTACTGCTTCATAGGCATATCTATCAACTAGTATAGTACGTAAGTACACTCTTACTCTTACTAATCTTATGAATCTACTGAAAATATTTATTTATTACTACTGTAAAATCTACTTTTTCTCTTATAGACAATATTGTTTAAATGAATGTATGTGTGAGCGCGTAGACAAATTAACATTGTATTTCAATTTCATTTATTCATGGACCAACTTGTTAGTAAATGTTAGTATTATTTTTGATATAGGCCGACCGGTCTGGCCTAGTGGGTAGTGATCCTGCCTATGAAACCGATGGCCCTAGGTTCAAATCCTAGTCAGATCGTTTACTTATGTGATGAGCACGGATATTTTGTTCCTGAATCATGGGTGTTTTCTATATATTTAAGTATTTATATGTATCTATCTATTATACATATCGTCGTCTAGTACCTACAACACAAGCCTTACTGAGGTTACCGTAGGACTTGGTCGATTTGAGTAAGAAAGATTATTGGCAATTACAATTACATACTATTATGTCAATGACGTTTTATCAAAATATCCAACTTGGCGAGTAGTTCCTCTCCTTTAAATCAGGATAACACACATCACGATAGTCATGTATGTATAAGAATCACGGTGTTGTTCACAAACCATACATTTATTATTTGAAAATGCAAGAAGTTTTAGTTTCAAAATAAAAAATCTTATAATTAATTCTAACAGAATACTGTTCGCTAGTTTCCGTTAGGTACAGCGACATCTAGTGATAAATTGGTTCAACAGACATTTCATAAAGAGACAGCTCATAAAGACATTATCTACTAGTCAACCATTAGGCTATACAGGCCCGATACCGTGAACATCGAAGTTCGTATATTTCGAGCACCTTTCCCCTTTACTCCAATTAAGGCATCATAAGAGTGACAGAGACAATCGTCCGAAATTTACGAATATCGTGTTTCGCGGTAGCGCCGCAGAAAACGTTCGTTTGGTATTCACTAACATTCACTGTACATAAAAGGCATAAAACATTGTATTTCAATTTCATTTATTCATGGACCAACTTGGATCATTGTTGTTATTGTTAGTAAATGTTAGTATTATTTTTGATATAAGTCGACCGGTCTGGCGTAGTGGGTAGTGACCCTGCCTATGAAACCGATGGTCCTGGGTTCAACTCCCAGTCAGGGCTTTTATTTGTGTGATGAGCACAGATATTTGTTCCTGAATCATGGGTGTTTTCTATATATTTAAGTATTTACAGGTATTTATATGTATTATACATATCGTCGTCTAGTACCTACAACACAAGCCTTACTGAGGTTACCGTAGCACTAGGTTGATTTGTGTAAGGAAGGTCCCGAAATATTTATTTATTCACAGGCAATTACAATTACATATAACTATGTCAGTGACGTTTTATCAAAGTATCCAACTTGTCAACTCCTTTAAATCAGGATAACACACATCACCATAGTCATGTATAAGAACCACGGTGTTGTTCACAAACCATACTTTAATTATTTAAAACGCAAAATCTTTAATAATAACATACAAAATCTTATAATTAATCCTAACAGAATACTGTTCGCTAGTTTCCGTTAGGTACAGCGACATCTAGTGATGAATTGGTTCAACAGACATTTTATGAGTCATTATTTTACAAAACATGTCGTTGTTTAGTTTGCGATGGGAACAGCGACATCTAGCGGCAAATCTGGTTACTTAACTAACTATTGAGCTCAATACTTTAACACAATAATCGATAATGGGTAATATTAAGGAGTTATCTCGTATGAAAATTGTGTAAATTACAAAACCACAAGTTAAATCGTAACGATTTTGTCACTTTATCGTGGTATTGTATAACGGGCTTACCGTATTCTTTAAAAAACTGAATAAAATGAAAAGATGGTTACAAATATGGTCATAATTTGCAAAAGAACGTTACTCAATTACTTTTTGTTTGTAATCAACGTTACTTAATTACATAATAATTAACAATAAGGAACATCAATTACCCTACGATCGGGAAATTTCCCTATTCGTCTGCCTGGCAATACAGATGGCGTGAATTATAGTATAGAGTATAGTATAGTAGAAATATAGTATGAGAGGTAGGGCACAGCGAAGTACCTTCACGCTTAAATCTGGAGAAGCCCAACGGGGGAAGGAACACCTCCTTACAGAAGACCACAGCCATAATAACACTGCTACCTTTCAGGTATGTAGTGTCGTGTTCCTGATGGTGAGTAAGGTTCCCAGAGCTCCAACCCCCCTTAACTTAGGCCGACAACGCGCTTGTGACTCCCCTGGTGTTGCGGACTGAAGCGGAAGCCTAAACTGAAGTCGTCACCATAAAAAAATGGTAAATGATGATGAAAGAATAAACTTTTAACAAAAAAATAACCCGACTTCAAATTTGTACTAAAAAGCAGCAAATAATTGTTTTCTTTATTACTTGATAAGTACTTTTGGACTATTTAGAACAAATAATTTTCTCAGGACAATTATATACAATTATTTTTGGTTTTGGTGTCGGTACCAGCCACTGTTATTATAGATGCCAGTGTATCAACGGGGTCAGGTGTGCGAAGAATGACGCAAAACCGGACGTTGTGGGTCACTTTAGGGGGAATCTATGTTCAGCGTTGTTTGGTTGTTATGATGGTGATTATGATGATGATGATGATGAGAAAGTCGTAACCAGAGAGCATCACATGGCAACTCCATTAAGCCCAAAAACAGTTACCTTACACTTTTATATCACTTGGTTCCGTTGCCATAAGGTGGTACTTTCTAAACATAAACGTTTGATCTGTCGCCGAAAAACTTAATTCATTATACGTTTTTACTGCATTTATAGAACTGCATTAGTGAGTCCCGAATGACGAAGTTCGGGGATAATTCACTAAAAAAGAACATGCAACCGAATTCAGTACCTCCTTCTTTTTTAAAGTTGGTAAAAAATATGTGCATGATTACCAAAATGCACCTCATGACGATTCCATTAAATCCGAACCGGACCCCGCTACACTATTTTATCATGGAGTTCCGCTGCCCACTTTCCGGCTACAATCATCAGATCAGGTTACTGCTAATATTTCATCAGAAATCCCAAAATTAACTTCGTCGTAGTCACTTCAGTATGTCAATCTAAATAGCCTCTCCCAAGGAACACTATAAGTTTTGTAGGGCCACCTATGGTCTTCTTCATTAGTTCTTCATCACGAAATCCTATTTTCTAAATATTCGTACATAGAAAATATTTTAACCAATTTACGTTTTCCTTCATATTTTGAAGACTTCCCTTTATTCCTTGTGGATCCCATCATCCAAGAGACTAGATTCTGGTAACAACGGAACCAACCTTGTAGTATATGCAGTCAAACTACGAAATAATTTGCCAAATCCATTCATAAAGGCTGTGGTACAGGTAAAGGCCAAATTGCCATATGTGTACTATTCTTTGTTGAAGACTCCCGTTCTTGACATCATTAGCAGTTCCACCTCATCTAATATCACTATCCTGAATGGAATTGCTTGAGATGTTGATAAAACCACAAAAATCACCATATGTGTGTCTTTACGATTTGAGGAGTTCCGTCGATTCCTCAGGATCCCATCATCAGGACTCGAGCTTGACAAAGATTCATCTTAGAAATCTTCAATACTTAACGAACATATCCAAGAGGCGAAATCGCCAAATGTGTACTATGCTTTGTTGAAGAGTCCCGTTCTGGACATCATCAGCAGTTCCATCTCATCAAATGTCACTGTTCTGAATGAAAAATACTTGAGTTGTTGATAAAACACAAAAATCACCATATGTGTGCCTTTAAGATTTGAAGAGTTCCCTCGCTTCCTCAGGATCCCATTATCAGATCCCGACTTAGTGCCAACGGGACCAATTCGGAGTTATACCCTTTCGATAAAATAAAAAATTTAAAATCGGTCACGGTTCTCGGAGATATCGAGTAACATACAAAAAAAATTGTTCGAATTGATAACCTCCTTTTTTTAAGTCGGTTAAAAAAGAAAAGTATCGTCAGGAATCAAAGCTGTTTTTTTTTTAATAAGTACCAATTTATTTATAACTGCATATGGTAATATGGTCCAATAAAAATGTTGCTTCCCGCCACTCAGTATTCAGTACAAAAATAGAACTATTTCAGTCAGCTTTGACACAAAATAAACTTTATCTACATCCATATCCTAATATGTCTATTTTATGGTCAGGATCGATGAGCAAACGCCCTATATTTAGATATGAGTATAAAAGTAAAAATTAGTAGGTTTTTTCGATTATCGAATTAGTCGATTAGTAATTTTATGTTCCATTCCCATACATTTCATTCGATGCTGAAATTATAACAATCGATTTGAGAATCGAAATCAACTCGAGTCTAGATTGTTTATGGATTTTAAAAACTACAAACGTCAGTCATTTGTTTCCAGTGTTTTGTTTTTTTGTTTACGGAAAACGAAAATAAGTTTTGTGAGACTTGTGAGAGTGAATTGCAGTTGACAGCGTCGTGAGCATGAGTTCTGAAAATGACGACGTGGAAATGTGCGAGACACCGCCTGATATCAGGGACGCCGCAACAACAGTTGCCGACAATTTGCTGCCGGAAAAGTCGCGGAAACAATACGAAAAATCCTACAAAGATTTCATGGATTGGAAAACGGTGAAAAAAGCAACATTAGTCTCTGAAAACGTGTTATTGGTATATTTCCAAGAAATATCCACTAAATTAAGCCCTGTACTTTGTGGACAATATATTCAATGCTTAAAAGTACATTGAATATCAAACATGAAGTGGACATTTCGAAATACTGCAAACGGATTGCATTTACATATACAGGAAAGAAATCAAAAACATTCTAACCTGAAGAAATCAAGAAATTCTTAAATGAAGCACCTGACAAACTGTATCTTATGCAAAAAGTGAGTAGTGAATTACTAAACATTACATTTTTGCTCCTTAGGGCACTAGACATTTTGTGGAATTTCAAAAGAAAGTTCAATATGTAAATAATTAAGACTGTTATTAATTTGTGACAGCTGCCAGATTTTTAGCACATTAAGGGTTAAAATTAGCTTAAAATATGTTTCAGATGCATTCCATTGTTGATTTTCTGTTGGAACTTACTCATTCTAATGTTACTGTGTCTCTAATTGTTTCAGGTTGTACTAATATTTGGCATTATGGGGGCACGCCGCAGACAAGAATTATAAAAATATATTTATTATTAGAATATGAGGATGTAAACATTTTTGAAAATACCATAATAATAACTGTTCATAACACCAAAAATAAAACAGATCGTACTTTTACTGTAACAGAATATTATACAGAAATTTGTAAAAAAATACATTGAACTACGCCCCAAACCCTGTCAAATTCCAAATTTTTTTGTACAATACATCGGAGGTATCAAGGTACCAAGAGGTACCAAGTTTGGATCACTGGGCAAAACAATAGCGACATGTTTAGAACTCCCCAATTCCCAACTGTACACCGGGCACTGCTTTCATAGAACATCTGCGACATTAGTTATAGATTCTTGGGTAGACATAACCTTAAAGCAACATGGGGGGTGGAAGTCGACAACTGTTGCTGAAGGCTACATAGACAACTCTGTGCAAAGTGGAAATTTCTAATAAGATACTTAACTCCATTAATAAAAATGAAGTAATTAACATAACTATGTCTAGCAGTACAGTGACTTCAAATGAAATCCCAGCTACTGCAGAAAAAGTGCAGTTTTCTCACAATACAAAATGTTGTAAATAATTATTATTACAAATAAAACTTTAACTTCTTATTTGTATTTTATTCAAACCAACCTACAAATTAGGACATGATTTTGGACTAAGTACTAACTTTTACATACAGATTATGTTGGTAACTGTAGCCATATTATGATATGAATGAAGATAAAGTTATGTATGTGACTGTACATAATTAGGCATTAAAATACTCATGTGATAACTATTAACATGAATAAGTAAAATTATGTTCAGCGTGTCACGGGTCACAGAATCCTTTTTAACATATACCGGTAGTGCCTGGGCACTGCGACTCTACCGCGAAAAACGATATTCGTAAATTTCGGATTGTCTCTGTGACGCTCAGAACGATTTAATTGGATTATACGTACTTCGATGTTCGCGTTGACTGAGCCATGTACAGTCGACTACAAAGATATGTATACTACAAAGTTATGTATACACTTTTGCACCTTATTACAAAGGATTAAGGTGAAAAAATGTATACATATCTTTGTAGTCGACTGTACCAATAATACCTTACATATAGAAATACCATTGAACTTGACGGAGCGTGCTAATAATAATACCACGATCAAAAGAGATGGTCTTATGTAACTTTCCATGTCAACTTCGTCCGTCCTTGACAGTCTCACATATTTTTGTTCCCCTTCAAACTGAACCCTTCAGAACTGTCAAAATTGTAGGGATATAAACAAATACAATATTCTACTAGACTCATCACATTTGGCACAATATATAAATGATTATTGCCTGCTCAGCTTTCTTTTTTAGGCATATCTATCAACTAGTACAGTACGTAAGTACACTCTTACTCTTACTAATCTTATATGAATCTACTGAAAATATTTATTTAGTACTACTGTAAAATCTACTTTTTCTCTTATATACAATATTGTTTAAATGAATGTATGTGTGAGCGCGTAGACAAATTAACATTGTATTTCAATTTCATTTATTCATGGACCAACTTGTTAGTAAATGTTAGTATTATTTTTGATATAGGCCGACCGGTCTGGCCTAGTGGGTAGTGATCCTGCCTATGAAACCGACGGTCCTGGGTTCAAATCCTAGTCAGATCGTTTATTTGTGTGATGAGCACAGATATTTGTTCCTGAATCATGGGTGTTTTCTATATATTTAAGTATTTATATATATCTATCTATTATACATATCGTCGTCTAGTACCTACAACACAAGCCTGACTGAGCTTACCGTAGGACTTGGTCGATTTGTGTAAGAAAGGTCCCGGAATATTTATTTATTTATGGGTAATTACAATTACATTCTATTATGTCAATGACGTTTATCTACGTACATATCCAGAATCCGTAGGCAATGACCAGCATTACCAACCATCAGAAATTAATGGAGATGTAAAGTTAACATTACCTCGTGAAAACAGTAGGTTATGAGTTTAAATTTGGAACAGCTGTCAAATTCAAGTGGGGTGTACATTCTAGTATCTACAGATATTAAAACAGTAATTGATACGAAACGTCGATTCGTTGTTTTTTTTTAAATAAATCGAACGACATTTGAACTCGAGTGACAATAGAAACTCGTGTGATATTATTATGTTATATATTAAACCCACACTCTTGTTGTAATACCCTTCATTATGCATATACATAAACTACTTACTATTTATCAAAATATCCAATCCAATTAGCAGGAAAACAGATAAAGAAACCTCTAGATAGGCTATACAAGGTGACTGCCTGACTGGTGAGCGCAAGTCGTTCGCATAAGTCAAAGTAATTGTAAGATTTAACTTATTTGGGTTCATTTTATACTGGACAATCAAAGGTAGTAGTATTATCCGTCCCTTTTTATCACGTTAAAAATGCAATGTGCTATTCCTGTCTTCCGTTACGTATAGGGTTTCTGCTTGAGACTTCTCGAACACGAGACAACTCGAGAGTTTCACCTCTATTCGAGGCGAGAAATAAATAGCTGACTCTCGAGTTCCGGTGAAAACGAAATAGGCTCGCCATTTTTTGACTTCTAATTCTAACAATGATAACGCCGCCCGCGCACCATAACGCGTGCAGCGGACTTCTCACTCGGACGTAGTATAGGTTTTTTTATAAGGCTTATAAAATAGTATTTTATGCAACAGTTGCATAAGAGGGGTCAAAAAATGCGAGTGGAGTGGGTAATAAATACGCCATGAGCAGTTTTTGACTACTTATACAACGTTGCATACAATGCTTTTTCTATGAGAAGGCAATATTAAATAAAATATTAAAATTAATAGTGACCCAAACTACGAACAACAAATTCCCGGGAAAGGCGGGAAAACGTAAAAATAATCGAGTGATGTCTATGTTATGTTTTTTCGACGTCCACCTTCCTGTGATGAATAGTGATGATACCAGAAAAGTTTTTTTTATTATGTTGGTAGCAATGAAGTTGGTACAAATTGTTTTTTTTTTTAAACCGTATGCATTAAATCGTTTGTCAAGTTGGTAGCATTGTTTTTTTTTTTTTATGACATAGGCGGCAAACGATCAGACTGATTGCCTGATGGTAAGCAATTACCGTCGCCCATGGACACCCGCAACACCAGAGGAGTCACAAGCGCGTTGCCTTTAAGGGTGGTTGGAGCTCTGGGAACCTTACTCACCATCAGGAACACAACACTGCATACCTGAAAGGTAGCAGTGCTATTATGGCTGTGGTCTTCTGTAAGGAGGAGGTACTTCCCCGGTTGGGCTGCCCCAGACTCAAGCGTGATGGTCATCGCTGTGCCCTACCTCTCATTGTTGGACGTAGTTTAAGGACATACCCGGGTTCATTGTATCGGTATATGGCACCTGCTGCTCTGCACTAGCTTACCGTGTCGTAAGATCTCCCAAACGATACAAGTCCTATTTTGCGCAATAGACTATAGACTTTTATAAGCAGTAAATAATGTATGTCCTTATATGTACGTTCGTGACTATGTAAATTACAGATAAAAGTACACGAGTTGAAAAAACAAATAAAACAGGAGTCTAAGGTCCAAGTTAACATTTGTAGGATGGTCCTAAAGATGAGTTTCGATGAAGTGCTGGGAACCTATAGTTTGTTTGAGATCGTCATCATCATCATCATTTCAACCGTAAGTCGTACACTGCTCGACAAACCGCCAGAAACGATATTCTTAAATTTCGGACGATTGTCTCTGTCAATCTCATGACGCCTTTATTGAGGTAAAAGAGCAAAATGCCCTAAATTTACCGAATTCAGAATATGGTTTTTGGCGTTTAGCGCCTCAGTATGGGAGCACCATTACGCGTTTCACACACAGACGCCAAGCTATGATGCGCCGCAGCGCCGCCCTCTCCACAGTAGCCTCCGAGCGTCAATGCATGCCTCAGGAGCAACAAAAATCTAAAGATGCCGTCGTGCGTTGTAAAATCCTGTAAAAATGCTACCGGTCAAACAATTTACCGTACGTAATTAATAATTATACTAAAAATTCGTGAATTCGCTAGATTATTACTTTTTTTATGACAAAGGTGGCAAACGAGCAGACGGATTGCCTGATGGTAAGCAAGTACCGTCGCCTGTGGGCACCCGCAACACCAGGGGAGTCACAGGCGCGTTGCCGGCCTAAGTTAAGAGGGGTTGGAGTTTTGAGAACCTTACTCACCATCAGGAACACAACACTACATACCTGAAAGGTAGCAGTGCTATTATAACTGTGGTCTTCTGTAAGGAGGAGTTACTTCCCCCGTTGAGCTTCAAGCGTGATGGTACTTCGCTGCGCCCTACCTCTCATAACACCATACTTCACGCCATCTGTATTGCCAGGCACACGAATAGGGAAATTTCCCGATCGTAGGGTAATGATGTTCCTTATTGTTAATTATTATGTAATTAAGTAACGTTCTTTACAAAAACAAAGTAATTAAGTAACTTTTTTTTGCAAATTATGACCATATTTGTAACTCTTTATTTTATCAAGTTTTTTAAAGAATACGGTAAGCCCGTTATACACTACCACGATAAATTGTCATGATAAATCGTCACGATTTAACTTTGCAATCTGTTGTTTTGCAATTTACACAATTTTCATACAAAATAGTTCCTTAATATTACCCATTATCAATTATAGTGTTAAAGTATTGAGCTCAATGATTATTTAAGTAACCAATTTGCCGCTAGATGTCGCTGTTCCCATTGCAAACTAAACAACGCCATGTTTTGTAAATATCTGTTGTACCAATTCATCAGTAGATGTCGCTGTATCTAACGGAAACTAGCGAATAGTATTCTCTTAGGATTAATTATAAGATTTTGTATTTTGTAGCAAAAAATTTCTTCGTTTTTAAATAATTAAAGTATGATGTGTGAACAACACCGTGGTTCTTATATATGACTATGGTGATGTGTGTAATCCGGATTTAAACCTTTAATTGGTTCAACAGAAGGAACTACTCGACAAGTTGGATATTTTGATAAATAGTAAGTAGTTTATGTATCTGTGCATAATGAAGGGCATTACTAGAAGAGTGTGGGTTTATGAAACGAACCGAAGGCGAGTTTCATAATGATATCACACGAGTGTTGTAATACTTGTAATGCCTAATTATGTATAGTGGTATACACTACTTTATCTACACACATATCATAAGTGTTTTAAGATGTCTCAATCTGTTGTTTTGTAATTTACACAATTTTCATACGATATAACTCCTTAATATTACCCATTATCGATTATATTAGTGTTAAAGTATTGAGCTCAATAGTTAGTTAAGTAACCAGATTTGCCGCTAGATGTCGCTGTTCCCATCGCAAACTAAACAACGACATGTTTTGTAAATGACTGATAAAAAGTCTGTTGAACCAATTTATCACTAGATGTCGCTGTACCTAACGGAAACTAGCGAACGGTATTCTGTTAGAATTAATTATAAGATTTTTTATTTTGTAACTAAAATTTCTTCCGTTTTTAAATAATTAATGTATGGTTTGTGAACAACACCGTGATTCTTATACATACATGACTATGGTGATGTGTGTTATCCTGATTTAAAGGAGAGGAACTACTCGCCAAGGTGGATATTTTGATAAAACGTCATTGACATAATAGTATGTAATTGTAATTGCCAATAAATAAATAAATATTTCGGGACCTTTCTTACTCAAATCGATCAAGTCCTACGGTAACCTCAGTAAGGCTTGTGTTGTAGGTACTAGACGACGATATGTATAATAGATAGATACATATAAATACTTAAATATATAGAAAACACCCATGATTCAGGAACAAAATATCTGTGCTCATCACATAAGTAAACGATCTGACTAGGATTTGAACCCAGGGCCATCGGTTTCATAGGCAGGATCACTACCCACTAGGCCAGACCGGTCGGCCTATATCAAAAATAATACTAACATTTACTAACAAGTTGGTCCATGAATAAATGAAATTGAAATACAATGTTAATTTGTCTACGCGCTCACACATACATTCATTTAAACAATATTGTCTATAAGAGAAAAAGTAGATTTTACAGTAGTAATAAATAAATATTTTCAGTAGATTCATAAGATTAGTAAGAGTAAGAGTGTACTTACGTACTATACTAGTTGATAGATATGCCTATGAAGCAGTAGTTCACAGGTGTAAACCTGGCTAGGGTGTTTAAATTCATTTGTAAATTGTGTGCAATCAAGAGTATGTTTTCCTTGGTAATAAATATAAATATTATCTATGTCTATCTGTCAGCCGCGGACGTCCAATGCTGGACATTTTCAGCGTTACGCAAGTAGCCAATTCTAGCGACTATTACGAGGCCATCAGTCCTGGGTGGACTACAGACTACTATATGGAGTCTAGTTATCTATGTATTAAGATTTTATACATATATTATAATATATCGTTTCAAGTACGTACAGTTGCGTGCGTATAATACCTATAATACAATCTTTATTAAGCTCACTCTATAGGTTTAAGTCGGTTTGTATAAGATTGCCCCAGTATAGGTATAACAACGTTTTATTAAGTATACTACAATAGGATGTTGACGGTATTACCGAATATAACATTATTTGTCAAGCAGACGAGAAATTTCCAGTTTTGAAATTGTCATATATGGCTAGGGCGTACATGCATGTAGGGTGATATAAAAAGTAATAGAATTGGGTCCTGACGATTATTGAGCCCGAACAAACGTCTACAGGCAACCATTAACCCAAAACAGTGCAGTAACACGCGGGCAAACAAACGAGAATTGAAGATTTCAATGAATTTTGATAATTTCATAAGCCGTCATAAACGTCATGACGGCTAATTGAATTGAAAAGCAACATTAAATAGAAAGACGACGCTAAATAGAACACAGACCGCTGGCAGTCCGATGCAATATTTTGGGTCGCAGGTTCGCACGGTGTTCGCAAAAAGTTATGGTAGTTAGGTAACTTTATTGGCTAGAGCAACGTAATCGGACGTGGACCGACCCGGAGGCACCCGTGGGGTCCTTTGAATCTCGGAGGTGCGATACTGTCTGGCGGAAAACTGGCCTCAGGCGGAGCAAATACATGCAGTCTGCATCCTCATGCATCCTGTCTGCAGCGCATCGGGTAGGTTTACGGTGCTGACTTATTCTAGGTTTTTACGAACAGTTATGGGAGCTAAGAACAAATAAATTTAATTTATGAGTACGTTTGTGTGTATGTTTTTAGAGACCTATCGGTTAGGCTAAAACAATGTGTAGAAAGAAAACCACTCCATACATACCTCTTATAAAGAAATATGGATTACTAGCATGTGCATGAGGTTGCCCCCATGAGACATATCTTAGCACGCAAAATGAACATAAACTATGGCGCTCGACCTGAATATGTATCTTAAACGGCCGTTAGGTATTTTCGAAATTTCTAGGCACAGTACCCGTACCATGAGTTGTGACATTACGGTCTTCGATAACGAGTATCGAGTTTACTCTCTGCGCATCTCGCTTGTACTATTTTAGTGCGAACGAGATGCACAGATAGTAAACTCGATACTCGTTATCGAAAACCGTAATGTCACAACTCATGGTACGGGTACTGTACTTGGGTTCATACATCCAAAGTGACTCTACTAACGAAGAATCAGTTTCTGAGGGACCTAAAGGGTTTGTCCATCCAATCCAGTTTAAGTCATTTCTCTGTTGTTGAGATATATACCAGCAATTGCCCGCAAGAAACATATTTATAAAAGAACAGTTAGGTATTACCGAAGTCATTAAGTAGGTATTTCCATGCACAGTATTAAGTCTGAATGCAGAACCGGTTCTGTCTGCAAGAACAGGGAAACTCGGGAGTCGTTAAAAGAGGAACCGGATTCCTGGTTCTTTCGGGATTTTCGGGACAAAACTTGGTAATGCAGCTATAAAATAAGTAATGGGATAAAAATATAGTTTTTCGTGATAAAATTGGTGGATTGGTATTCATATATATGTCATCATCATCTTCCTCGCGTTGTCCCGGCATTTTGCCATAGCTCATGGGAGCCTGGGGTCCGCTTGGCACCTAATCCCAGGATTTGGCGTAGGCACTAGTTTTACGTTTTAGTGTATGTAATGCTGGACAAATTTGATTGCCCTGCGATGAGGCACTGGAACTCTGTGCACAAAAGCGAGAGGGCTCTCATTTTTGATGTAAAATAAAGGATAAATAGGCTGACATGGATTGTAATTGTAATTTATTTTATTTCAATTTTACCTATTCAGCACGCTCCATAGAGGATAGTTAATGCATTATATGCGTTAGGGTAAAAAGAACACAAACTACGATGTTCGACCTGAAAGTTTCAACAGTTTGCAGTTCGGTATTATCGAAGTCCTTAAGTATTTCCATGCACAGTATTAAGCCCTTTCGTCCAAAATGAACAATTCGTTCGTACAAACGAACTCACATTGCTTTAGGGGTTTGTCTGTCCAATGAAAGTAACCAAGTGATACGAGTAGTTTTTGTTTTGCCTGAGCGATGTGCGTGAAGATGGAAACCCATAAAACTTCTATTGAAATGTTGTATTAAGGATCTATAGAAAATGTGATCGTGGATCAACAATACGTGCCTGGGATTCCTTTGATTCCCATAATTTTATTATTCCGATTTTCGAAAGTCAGAAATTGTTACCCATATTGTTTTAAGTCATTAGTCATAATAGTTATCAGACATATAAGTAAATAAATATAATAATTAAATGCAATAATGTTGCACGTCATATAAGACAAAAGTCATAAAACTAATCAGCATAATATCAAAATTCATAATCCTACAGAAACGAACTGTTACCAGAAAAATGGGTTAGGTTAGGTTAGAACTGCGACCCCCACAGAAACGAACTGTTACCAGAAAAGTGGGTTAGGGTTGAACTGCGACCCCTACAGATACAAACTGTTACCAGAAAAGTGGGTTAGGTTAGGTTAGAACTGCGCCCCCCACAGACACGAACTGTTACCAGAAAAGTGGGTTAGGTTAGGTTAGAACTGCGACATCCACAGACACGAACTGTTACCATAAAAAGTGGGTTAGGTTAGGTTAGAACTGTGGCCCCCCACAGATCCAACCTGTTACCAGAAAAGTGGGTTAGGTTAGGTTAGAACTGCGACCCCCACAGACACGAACTGTTACCAGAAAAGTGGGTTAGGTTAGGTTAGAACTGAGACCCCCACAGATCCAACTAGTATGACTTTTGACTTTCTACCTTTCAATACAATAACTATATTGAACGTTATGACCAATAACGGTATGAAATTCAATAGTTATGACTAATGATAACGAGTAAAAGAAAATTCTGACTTTTGAAGTTATGACTAATGACAATATGGCTACCAACGAGTATGACAAACATCGGTATGGATAAAAAAAAATCGAAAGTTTAACATTATGGGAGTCAATATAGACCCTACGTGCCTACCTATTGCGATCGAACAAATCCCTAAATTTTGTTTTGAGACGGGAGCGTGGAGTTTACCTCGCCACTTCAATTATTTAAAAAAAAGATACTTCAAGTTGGGTCCTAACGAAATTTCTTCGCAAATTAGCGTGAACTAACGAACATCCACCTATTGCGAGTAATGGAACCCGTAAAAGTCATTTTGGGCCGGTAACCGTGAAGTTGGCCACCCCACTTCAAGTAAAAAAAAAGATACTTCCAATCGGGTCCTAACGAAATTTCTTAGTGAATTTGCGTGAACTAACGAATACCTATCGATTACCATCGATGGATTTCGAGAAAGTCATTTTGGGGCAGTAGCGGAAAGTTGACCCCCCCATTTTTAATGTGAAAAAAAAATAACTTGTAATCGGGTCCTAACGAAAACTTTTAGTTAAAACGCATGAACTAACGAATACTTACCGATTACAATCAATGCAAACCGTTTAAGACATTATGGGCGGGTAGCGTGAAGTTGACCGCCCCACTTTAATTTAAAAAAAAAATACTTCCAGTCGGGTCCTTACGAAATTTCTTAGAGAATTAGCGTGAACTAACGAATATCTATCGATTGCCATCAATGGATTACGTAAAATTCATTTTGGGGCGGTAGCGTGAAGATGGCCGCCCCACTTTAAGTAAAAAAAAACATACTTCCAATCGGGTCCTAACGAAATTTCTTAGTGAATTAGCGTGAACTAACGAATATCTATCGATTGCCATCAATGGATTACGTAAAATTCATTTTGGGGCGGTAGCGTGAAGATGGCTGCCCCACTTCAAGTAAAAAAAAAACATACTTCCAATCGGGTCCTAACGAAATTTCTTAGTGAATTAGCGTGAACTAACGAATATCTATCGATTGCCATCAATGGATTACATAAAATTCATTTTGGGGCGGTAGCGTGAAGATGGCCGCCCCATTTTGTTTTTTAAAAAAATCTAACTCAGAGTCGGGTCCTTACGATTTAATATACTGAACTAACGTGAACTAACGATGAACTAACGATATAGCTATGCCTTTTTTGGAAAAAAAAAATGGGGCGGCCATCTTCACGAACATGTATTTTTGCCTTCGATGTAATAATTAATGACTATCATAAATAGTCTGGCTATAATTACTATATACAACCCGACCCGGACCCGGGTATGTCCTTAAACTACGTCCGACAATGAGAGGTAGGGCACAGCGAAGTACCATCACGCTCGAGTCTGGAGAAGCCCAACTGGGGAAGTACCTCCTCCTTACAGAAGACCACAGCCATAATAGCACTGCTACCTTTTAGGTATGTAGTGTTGTGTTCCTGATGGTGAGTAAGGTTTCCAGAGCTCCAACCCCCCGACCCAAAGGTCGGCAACGCGCCTGTGACTCCCCTGGTGTTGCGGGTGCCCATGGGCGACGGTAATTGCTTACCATCAGGCAATCCGTCTGCTCGTTTGCCACCATATGACATAAAAAAAAAAAAAAAAAAAAAAAAAATACAACATTTAGAAAAACCACCAAAAAAGAATGCACTTACCTTTTAAATGATGGCGCTACGGCATCTGCCTTTGGCGGTACACAATAACAAAATATAGATAAATAAAACCGGGCCCGGTTAGATTATTCAATTTTTATACACCCGTAACACTATATCTAAGTCACAAAAGCATTGAATCACGCCATTTACCACTATTTAGTCTTAATAAACAGAGTTTTACACGCCGAGAAACTTTTCCATTCCGCCATTATTAAAACAAGTAAAAGTGTCCTGTGATTGGTTGAGTCAAAAATGCGTTCAAAAACGCGCATGCGTGGAGTAGTGTTTGGTGTTGCCAATACAATTTTAAAATTGAGAGCATGAATAATAAATATAATAATGTAATAACCTGATGATATGAATATTCAATTACATGATAAATAAAATAAATCTCTTCATACCATTTCGTCTGAAATAAGCGAGATTATTTTTTAGCCCGCTAATCATTTAGTCACTAAAAATGATAAAAAATATAACTCAGCTGTTTGAACAGGCTTCATGAACACAGACGCCAGGTATACATAAAAATTAAAAAATTACTTCCCGGCCTAGGCCTTCAATTTTATATGAAATTCGTTACCTGTACTCTGGAGTCGATCCGCCCTAAACGTGATACTTCGAAGTCTATTATGACGCACGTAACGAAGACATTTCATTGCATGTTTGAGAAAAGAGTTTTTAATCGATTAATTTTAATAATGAGCGGGTAAAGAAAATGTACGGTGATGAATTCAATTAAAAAAAACACCCCGTTATACCCCTGGTAAAATTATGTTAATACATTCATTTCGTAGCTTATTAAAGAGGCTAGCTTTAGTGAAAAACTTGGAGGTGTCGCTGACGTAAAAGTACAAAAAGAAAAAGTATTTTTGTTTTTGTAATTTTTTTTGTAAGGCAATGTGTCCTATAATTAATGTCGCATAATCACCTTTACTGTATGCTCAATATATTAGAAGCACGTCAAAATCGGCTCGGTAGAAAAAAAGATATTGAAGAAAGATCATATTTAGTTTTTTTTTTTTTACCAAAATCTGTAACATTTCGGGGGCTGATATTTTGCATACTTGCTACTAATACAAAGCTACATCATCAAAAAAAATTACAAACCAAAACTCGCTGGGGGCAGATTCTCTTAGCTTATCCTGGCATGGCCTTTAACTTCAATATACACGAATATATTTATAGCTTCGTTAAAGAAACAGCCTTCGTAACCATATTTGAGCTTGATGTATTTAAAATTGTAAGTAGATAGATAGCTACTCGAATAAATATTTGCGTCAATTTACATGCCATGTTCCAGTAATAATACAAAAATAACAACGCCGACCTGCGAGAAAGAAATGCGCAAACTATTAAAACTATCCAGTTGATTTAGCATACATACACGATGTTTTCCCATATGTACCTACGCAGTAAATAAGCAACCCTATTACGGAGAAATAATTTAGATACGTAAAATGTGCTTAACGATAACGACATACAAGTTAACGATAAAGAGATATTATGTCAATCCTGTGTGGACACAAACGATAGATAGATAACTCTTTATCGCACAAAATCATAAAGATACAGAAAGGGTAAAACTAAAAAGATACAATGGCGAACTTAATATCCCTTTAAGAGATATCTTCCAGCTAACCTAATTAGGGTACTTAAGTAAGTAGTAAGTACCTATAAATGATAGTAAACATCTTTTCTTAATCTGGAAGGCTCAATAACAAAATATATATAAAAAGTCATGGGAAGAGGACCAGCAAAATGCGACTGACACAAGTACCAACATAGTAAGGTTGTAGAACCTGAGAGCTAGCCAAGGTTATCCAGTTCTACCAGTGCCAGTGACTAGCTTTTTATATGGACCTAACCATTGATTGCCTTAAATCTATTATTTAATACATAAAGGTGTATGTACAGGTATGAGCTGTATAAATAATATACCGGTTTCAATGGTGATTGGTGTACGGTATTGAACATTAAAATAGGTACACTATGGAACTCTGGCGATATGGTTTCGATATTATTGCGAGCTGCCATTAAAACAAACTTTATAAATAAAGATTGCGTGGAACTACAATAATTTAGTAACACTTGTTACTCATAATTTCTACTTCGGACTGGAGTCTAAAATCAAAGCATCAATTCGATTTCCTAAAAATTTATATACATCAGGTATATTTTAATAAATTACTAACAAATTAAACACAACCTTTTTAAAGATAAATTCAGCATAAGAGATTGCTTGTGCAACCGCTCACCATGTCGTAAACCGTAACGAATCTGCCTCATTGTTTGTCATAATCATAATGTCAAGCTTATGAAGAGACAGCCCGTGCACCTTTTGCAATAAGTAGAGTTTGAAACAATCGGCGACAAATTACTAATCGGTACCGGTTCTGCAGGAATCAATTCACACACATGACGGTGTTTAACGCATAACATAAGCATAACGTAGGCAAACCTGCTTAGTTTCCTCATGTATGTGCCTCTCGTGCAAGTGCAAGTTCCACATTATAAAACATGTTCGATTTTTAATGAGTTTACAAATTACCTTCTGTTTAAATATGTTTTTTTTTTCATGAATCTGTTAGCACTTAAACACGCTTTTTTTTACCTAATCTGTAAGTCCTCTATATTTATTATTTACATTACGGTTTTCGCGCATTGCTTCTTTAGCAAATAGCATGTGACAAAAAACAAACTCGGATACTCAGTGCTTACCTATGGATTAATCTTAATACAAATGGTGATTACCTTTGATTTGTAAAATGTGTACAAACCGTGAAATTATATCAGTATGGATGAAATAATTTGAATATTAACAAATAAATTAAACATGATCCCTAAAGCCTAATAAACCCAAAAAGAGGGGAAGGCAAGAAGATATTAACAAAACTGAGATTTTTAAAAGTAGACTAACGAAATAGTGATAACAGTTGCATTATCACTGCGCTGCTGTCGCAATGCAACGTCCTCAAACATGACTTGTTTAAATAAAATTACGAAATGTTCTTTTACATTGCCTTCTTGCCTACATTTGCTTCTGACGTTCTGACTTTAAGCCTTACTCTGCTGTCTAGGCCAAGGTCGCATTGAATAGGCTATCATCGCAATACCTGCAGTATGGGTGGCGATTATGATTAAATCGTGATACGAAATTGAAACAAACCCACGCGTATCCGAAATCGTAATGAACTAATGGTGTCTTCAAATTAAGTATGATCGATTACAACTTTCTTACAATATACATAAAGGTACATGGATAGTTTACATTGCGATTATTACTTAGTCATACTTAGTTTTGGCATAGACCGAAAAGTGGATTTTGTGTCATTGTAACTTTTACCAAAAGAGACAACTGAAGTAGCCAAATATATCAGTATTACTCATACTAGTCATACTCACATATCTGTATTTGTAGGGATGTGTCACTAACCATTTGGCCGCTATTTACTAACTACATATATGATGCTGACTGTAAACCCGATTAATTCAATGGGGTCTTAGCCTGGCTAAAATTATTTTACAAAAAAAAAACTTGTCCTCGGTTAGACGTGTGTGTCATGCTCAGATTATAATAAATTGTTATATACATTATACCGCTTGATACTAGGTTAGGGCTACGCAAATCCTCGCAACAACTTACCTACGCTTTAGGAAATCATGAAGCGTGTCACTCAGATTAAATCGCAGTACCAGTTATGTTAATAGTTGGATTCGATCTTACGGCAATATGTAGATACATATAATTAGGTATGTCAACTGTTTAGTAGGGAGCATGATTATTATGAGTATCAAGCAAACAGATACAGCAAGCTCATTTAAATAGTTAGTTCAGCTTGTTGCAAAGAAAAATTAACTTCGCTTCTATTCTTGTACGGTAGGTTTGAGTGATACGATACCAATCAATAATCAGCTGTAGCAACTCATGACCCTTATGACTAGTAAATTCATAAGACTCATAAGTTGTCCACATATATTTTGTTTCAAATGGCTATAAACTAAGTAGGTTACGGTTAAGAAGGTTATTGTTAATTTAGATTAATTAGAACATGGCAAAAATTCAAAATTGAAGGACTGACAAGCATCGATAAATCTTGTATTGAGAATGTAAAGGCGGTTTCTAATGAAGTTAATATGCTGTAAAAGATTTCCATTCATTATGACTAGTATTTGAATATGTGGGATACCTGCCACTACACCAAATTCATTTGAACATTAAATACTTATAGTTGGCAAAACTGGGTTAAACTAAGAGCAATATTCGTACAGTTGGCCTATTTTAGACCGTCTTGTAATGCATCGTATGTACAGACTACAGAGAAAATGAAAATTAAATCATTGTCCTAGGGCATGAATCATTTAGAACTCATCATTAACGTCACCTCGTTTTTTTACGGTCCTGACCGTAGTAAAATAAATAAACTGATAAGTTTGCACTAGTTAATGGACGTTGTTGAAGTTTTAAGAGTTGTTTATTTTAATGTCTTACATTAATGGTCAGGTAGTAGTCAGCTGATTATATAACATACATTAAATACATATTGATATCGTCGTACTCTGCATTAGAAATCTTAATTTAAACTATCACCATTATACCATTGGTGTCAATTATGCATATCAACAGCCGCATGCTTAAATTACATTGTAGACGCGAAGAAGTTGCCAAGTGTCCAGTTAGATGTATTCTTTTACAGGTATGGACAAATTGTACCTATGATCTCTATGCCTTGTAGCTGAATATCTACGTAGAAAACATATTGGACTCAACAATGCCTCTTATCTGTAGCAATCGGGCCCCGGGGATAGCTAACATGCCAGTTAGTCCACTTTCCACCGCAACTATGGACTAATCTAAAATCGAAGAAGATTAATGGTTAATGTGCACTCAACCATTTAACTTGCCACCCTTCGCTAGAATTCTCTTCATCTTTTGATAATGCCTAGTTCATTCTATCGCGCATGGAATGGTAGGTTACTATTAATATTAGCTATTTTATTCCATGTTTTTGTGTATTGGCGCAGTGATTTAAAATATGAAATGATATATAATTAATATAATTGTAATCAGTACACGGGCACGGGTCATAAGAAGTTATGTAATGGAGGCATAAAATGGATACCACTTCTATTAATACCCAATGTTACAAACTTATTATCCTGCATAAACTCAAACACGAACCGGGACTTTTATTAGAAAAACTATAAAATCTGTTGATAACATCTTAATTAAAAGTGTATATATGATAAATCAAAACGGATGATAGCATAATGTGCGCTCTATAAAGTGGTCTAGTTAGCTCCTTGAAGGGATATATCGGCTAAGTACGACTAGTTGTCCGATCGGTCGGTTGATAAAGTCTGGAAAGTTGTGCTTTTGCTATAAATTATCTTCAAGTACACAGGGATAGTTGGACAATTGACCGTTTTATGGCTTTCGTATCAAGAATATTAAACCACGAGTCAGATCTATAGGGTGATTACCATAGCTTTTACCGGCGGTATATTGTCCAAACTCTATTAGCTAAGCCCTTGGCTTCCGCGAAAATGTGAATTAGAAAAGTTGTCTCAGATGTTTGTATTTTTAGTATACATATATAGCATACCTACTACGTTTTAATTTATGATAAAATATATCTAAGCCACCAACTTAAATCGAGATTACGTATTTAAATCCAGCATATAAGTAAGCAACATAAGTTAGTAAATTTGTAGGTACACTGAGAGAGCCACACATTGGAAATAAAAACTACTATTACTAACGAATACTTTACTATATTTCCAGCTAGAGCTTGATTTCGTAAGATACCTAATATTAAAAAAAATGCTGGCATAGACCAAATTTACAATATTTCACATGTAAAGAAACAAACATTGTGTGTATTTATTTCAGGAAGCAATAAAATTCTTGTTATGAAAGATGACCGATCTATAAAGGAAATAAATCCGAAATAGAATCAATTTAGGAATGCGGAAGACATAAAACAGTTGCCGTGTTAGGCTTGGCACATCCAAAGTACATGAAAGCGCACTCTTACGAAGCTGGTATATTCGAGGATCGTGACTTAGACTGTTTTGGCCATAAGTCTTTGGTGACGAGTGTCTACAATAAATCTTGGTCTCTTTGAAGGGCCTACGTCAAAAGTCGCGGCGTAATTGAGACCGCTTCTGCTGCGATACGTGTTACGATTATCAAAGAGGTACTATAAATAAATGCGGGAGAACAGCAGTTTCTTGTCAGAAAGACTTTCTTTGCGTGGGAAAGCTCGATCGTTTGAGCTACTTGGCTGCATGTTTTTACAATTCTCCTTAGTCTGCAGACGTAAGACGATTTTTAAATGTGTAACTCAACGATTTATCAACACTGCGGACGTGGTTCCCAAAGTCTGTCTCAGATGTCAGCAGTCGAAACGAACGACTCTAATTTACGTCCACGGATTTCGTAACAATCACAACCAAAAGAAAGATACTAGCTTTCCTGTTGCAACCCGATCTGTTGGCGAACTCCGTCAATCCGAATTCTCTAGCATTGATTGACGTCTGTTCCGAGAAATAAATTATCTTCTCTATCCTGAGGTCACACTGAGAAATACGATTAACCTATTACATATTGTGAAGTAACATTCCTCTTACACGAACGAATATTATTATTAATAGATCCCATGCGGCTTTGTTTAATAAAAAGATTATGAAAGTAAGTGAAATTGCAAACCCAAGTTTGAGAAACTATTAATCATATTATGCTGCTTGTATAATTGAAACGATTTGAAAAGTTATACGCATAGCATATTCGGTCAAAGCAAACCAGCAGCTATCGATCAGTGAAAATATGTTTAATATCAAACACATTAAAATACAACCATCAATTTTGAATTAGTTAAAGTTAAAAAGCATGTAATTATAGAAGGCACTCTAAATCATATTTTGGTATAAGGATTCCTTTGAAAGCGAATAAAACATGGGTAACTCGATGCCGTGGCGACTTCCTCCGTTTTCATCACTACCAATTAGATGGGTTCAACTGGGTCAGACGAATAGACAGGAGACATAGGCGCAGCTTTTCCGCTTCCTCACTTTTTTTTAAGGGGAAAGATTACATCACATTTCCTGTTAACAATATCAGTGGATACTTGTTTCGTGATGTTGAATGCTAATGGGTCAACCTTATTAAGAATATCCATGGAAACTGCGAGTACGATAGAACATACTTGTATATGAAGAATTTAATATTTGTGTTTTGTTATAGAGTAATCACATTTTATCCACCGAAATAGTATATATTGTCTAGAAGTAACCTATACAATAGAGTTACATCGACATTTTCCTACCTATGTAAGTATGTACCTACACATTGCGGTGTCTACTTTTTTACTCCCAAGTCCCAAGGATAGACCGGTGTTAATAATTCCATAAATTCCAAGTTGCAGTGCAGTCACAACGTCTGCATCTGCATTCCGTTCCTAAAATAGCAGTGAGTCGGCAAAGGGTGAGGAGTTGCGAAGCGCCCGATAATGGCCTGTCCTATTCCCATAGCCAAATCTGTTATATATTATCCATGCGAAATTAAGTAAATTAATATTGTTGTTAGTTGTGGTCATCAGCCTTTTCTCTCTGTATTTTATATGTTAATGCGAATTTCCGTAACTGAAGTAACGGAAGAGTAAACAAATTAGGGAACTGAAAACATGTTTTCGGTACTCTCTGCCATTTGAAAAACTAGATATCATCAATTTATTCATTATTTTGCTGGAGGAATATTTGAATTACATGTTTACAAATATAGCAATCGCCTATTCACAATTCGCCGTTTTCCGTTTCCGTTCGTCGCATGTAATTATTTTAAGGTAAAAACAACAACGGTCATAAACTTTAACAACCCTTTTTAATCATGTGAAAGCGCTACATAGATTGACTATAAATAGATTATTGCTAGTTCCTGCATCGAAGTCATTAGTTTCATTATCATTAACCACATTTATATATGATCAAATGCTACTTTCAAAAAACGTATGTATCGGTTACCTTATGTTAGCCATGTGATCACGAAATTGACAGTTCATGCGATCAGATATGACAGCCGTCTCCGTGACTACGATAATATTTGCAGATGATTTGACCATACTGAATTACGTCCATAGCTTATTACTATATAAATAGAGTCGAAGTATGCACCCCCGTATTTCATAAGTAGCATTATAATTTGGTAATTATTACAAATTGATTGAAGAGATGACACCTGATACGAGTAATGTTTCCCGAAGAAAGTTTCCGTATGCAATGAAACCGCGCGGTTATCGTTAATCGATATTTAAATATTTGTTTTATTATCGTTGCGTAATGCTAAGGCAATTATACGGAAGGTTAACTATTTAAATAACTCCCATACGTTATTACTACAGTACCGAACAGGTGATTCACAAGCAGTACCTGAAACGTGAGTAACATAAGAACAGTGAAATTACGTATGGGATGACGATGACGTCTAAAAATCATGCAAAACGTAGTTTATATTTTAATGGATAAGGAATAAGGAAGTAATCTTTATTGTAATACATTTTTTTGACGCATCCTCGTATTAAATGGAGTCATAATTTTAACTAATTATTTGTCTCAAATAGTTATGTACATGCATCTAGGTAAGCTGTGAATCGGATACCGAGTAGGTAGTAAGTACACTGTGCTCCGAATCGTTAATGATTAATAGTTTTTACGTCAGAGCATCTGCTAGGCACGCGCAAGTGCATCCTTGCCGTTTTTTATCGTCTTAACTAATGGCAGGTGAGAATGCTCTCCTTGCGCAGGCGCGGTAAACGACAGCACGCGTCGACATTCATGGCAGTCATGACATGACAGATGTCGCAGGTGTGTCAAAGTTAAATGTTATGCGCGTGCAACGATAAATATTCATACACCTAATTATTCTTTAGGCTTAATGTTATGGAGAAATGCCGTACCGTTCCGTTCCCGGCTATTATACTGTGTTACAATAACGTTCATAACTCTACTGTAATGTCAACTCAAATACATATAACAATAACATACTAAGTTTCTGGAGCATTACTAGCGTTAAAGAATATGGAACATGATTAGTATAATAGGTGTTTTTTTTATGTTTAACATGTTTTTGGTCATGTCGCTTTACCTATTTTGAATATCACGCCTTATATAAAAAAGGATAATCTGATTAAAGGTTAACGCGAGGAAAAACATAACCAGTATTCATCATTATTTATTAAGATTTGACGTTGTATTTTAATTTTATCTGCCCGCATACTGGTGTTTATTATAATTATAATGCGAATATTAAAATGGCAAATTTTCAACGATTGCCTCTGTCACTCTAATTAAGACAATTAAGTCTTAAAGGCGAGATTAAAATATATAGATGCCAGAATTTTTCGAACTTCCATTTCGCGGTAGACCCCGTGGTCCGTAGTTTTCCATGTAGCTCTTCAGATAAATTCAGCTGACAACCCAATACACATTACATAGTCAAAATCCATTACGAACTCATGTCTTGGGGTAATTCGAACATGAATAACCAAACAATTCCCTCCTGCATGCCCATGAAAAAAAGACAGGAAACGCCGCATAAATCTGACAGTAAAAAAATAATTGAGTTTTTGGGTAATCGAGTTTTAGATTTAAAATATAACCGCAGTTCTTAATACGCGTGGTAAATGGGTTTTTGATTAACTAATAATCGAGTTAAAAATTGACTCATACCGAAGACCGATTTATAATAGCTATGTAGGGTAGTCATGGAAAACATTTGATTTTAGTTTGCCACCATGCGTTTTGTAGAACCATTTTATAATTATAAGGTACCTACTTATTTACATCCTCCGGTACCGAGAAAAATAGAAATCAAATAATACAACAAACTCAATAATATTTACCTATACTTTTGAGGATGGTACCTTCGTTAGCAGTACAAATGATATGTTTTAATGATAGTGAATGCGTAGGCATATCCTAGTATGGTCATTTGATTGGTCAATCCATTTACCTGCGAGTGTCGGTTGCTGCAGTCGTAAAGTCGTAATTGGCACTATTATTCTAACTAATCATGACATAACTCACAAGATTAAGTTTGATAAGTTATTTTAGCGTATTCTAAGGTCCTTCCGTTCCGAGACAGCACGTTAATGTTCTGTTTTAATCTACAAAAATACTTTTTGAGGGTATTTTATTATTTACGCAAAAAGCTAACATGTAAGTCAAGCTTTTTAAAGCATAGGTACCTACACTTCGCCAAGTACGTATATAGTTTGTTAAAAGGGTACCTGCGCTGCGCCAAAGATTATAGTGGCGCAAGTACCTTATGTATAAATGCTTTTTAAATAATATTGCATATCCATTGATTGAATATCTTTGTAATCCAAGTTTCATTGTTAAGGTCCCCATCTATTATGCTGTGTGTCGGAATCTATCATGGGATTTGTGCCGTTGTATTGAAACCCACAGATTAGCTACCATTTGAATTTAACAAGAACTAACAAGTACTGCCGACATCAACTTTTGGCTTGATCGCAAATAAGAATAATTTCAAATGAAAATCACAGTATTGAATTGATAATAAGGTAAGACTCGTTTATTTCGATGAAAGCGCCCACACACCACCTGGACATTGTTATCCTATCTAGAGTTTTATTTGGGCTTTTTAAGTTTTTGCATAAGTCCATCGCATATGTATTCGTAGAACTGTTGATGCCGATGGTACAAGGTTTGTAGCGAAATGGAAATCGGATTTACGTGCGATAGTCGGATAAATTATGTTGTTTTGAGTATGCTTGTTGGTCGTACAGTCTAGTAACCAGTGTTGTATTGGTGGTTATTGCTATCGGGGTGAAATAGTGATTTATTTGCCTATTGTGATGTCGTGTGGAAACAGCAAGGGAGTTATTGAACTCATTAACGTTGCGTGTCTTACGTACGCCGCTTGAAGATTTATCTGATATAACACTAACCAATTATGTAGGTATATGACTGAATCAACTATTTGTTGTTGTTATTTTGTCCCATCAGCCGGGGGACAACTGAAGCATAGTTTGTTACAAGAAATGTGGCCCTGCGTACTACTGACGCGCTTGGTAGGTGACCCATTATGGCAGGGACATGTAGCTTCTACAAAAATGTATGTTTTGTGTATTTAAGATGCAATTAAACTGTGGTTTGAAGAGTGACCGAGGGTGCAACCATGGCAACGAGGGACAAAGAATAATTTATTGAGCTATACATATAAGCATACAGCATACTAATAATGTATATTCAAAATAACTCATTATTACTTGCAAGACTGTCCCAATTCTATGTCTGGTTTAATTCTTCGCCCGTATTAGACTTGCACACAGTATAGCTACAAGACGTATACGATCGTTTTTGCCATACCTAATCAGTTTATTGAGTTTAACATCACAACTTTTAACAAATTACCCGACAAGGAAGCAAAGCAAACCACAATAGATTCATTCGAGATAGCAGCCATTCAAATCACTTTCGCACCACCCACGATCATTGTGCAGACTTATTAGTCCTAAACCTAGTCGTTTATCTGCTCACTTTCACACTCAATGCTAAACTAAATGACCAATTGAACGACATGAGAAAGCCTGTTTATTAGCAATTGGCTAGAAGGTAGTAAACACTTTGGTAATACTATGTTGTCAGCCGTTGGTGTAGTGTCAACCTTAATTATTTGCGGGCGGTTCGCTCCCATGGCTCGGTCAGAGAAATGCGGTTAAGTTGCCTTGTTAGTTTAAGTTATGTGATACAATTGATACACATAAAAGAGAAGGAGAAGTCACGACGTGAAGGTAACTAGAAGAAACATTTCTCCGAATTGGTTAACTTAATCGAAGTTTACAGCAATAAGCAAGAAGTAGTGCACCATAAGCAAGAGAAAATACACGTAAGGGTAACGGTAAAGCTTCATTTAATAAACGTAGTATAGTAGTGTTTCGGAGGTTCCGGGGCAATCTGCCGAATCCTACTCCTATTCCAGTGCTATCTGTGCAAGAAAGCCCCACTGCTGCGTTGCCAAAATCTAGATAGTTTTATTATATTTTTTGTTATATTATGTACTTAGTTATATGAAGCATTGATTTTACTGTTATGACATATTAACTTATTTGAATAAATGAAATGAAATGAAATTTTTGAATGAATGGCTTTGAACCTAAACTACACCTAACTCTTGCACGGTTTAACTCTAGGTTAGTTACCAATATTTCTGTCAGCATGCCTCGTCCACTGCTCGTCTGCTCGGGCGTACCTCGTCTTCGATTTGACGGCGCGTGGGTGCGACAAGGCTAACTGCGAGATTATAGTCCTTCGCACTTCCCGCGACGTGCTGTCGGAGAGTAGCGAATGCTTTCCGGCAAATTTCATTGGCTATTGTACTATCTAACTGTACTATTATTGTTATAGCAGAAATGGTCAAATGGATAACAGATTATTGATTTATTATATTTGGCATAGAGGAATACTCAAGGGAAAACTATTTGAAACAAAGAGTGCCTATTTTATTCGTCTGTTTCGTTATCGTGTTCGGGATTGTGTTGCGATCAGTGCGTCCTTAAATGTAATGTACCACCTCTACATACAACTAGTCAGGATCATATCTGATGCGCGGTAAAGATCGATTCACAAGAGTTGGTTTTTTACTCAACTGTCAATATTTATATAGACATATATACGGCGCCAACTCTTGCTAATGAACCTGTACATATACTCGCAGGTATGATTCGTATTAGATGAAACTAAAAAAACGCAACAGATTAATTACAGATAATTAAGATCTACACATTAATGTTGCAATTTGTAAACAATGTACTGTTTACAAGCAGCATCAGGTTAGTGTCGAGAATCGGTTCGATAAGCTTGTATGTCGTTTACTTTGAGGGTAGCAGTAGCTGTAGTATATACATGTTGACAAACCTGTCTCAAGCGCAGACGTCAGGACCTGAGAGGTGGGGGGCGGCAGTTGCCGTAGGACCACCATAGGAAGTGCATGGGCTGATAGTGCGTTGCTGAGCCAGTTTCGGTGTTTACAGTGATAAACAGAAGGATATTACATGTGGCGACGAGAAAAATAGTAAGTACCTTTTACGGTTACACCTTGATATCATATGAAAAAAAAGGGTGAAGGAATAGTTAAACGCGTGAAAAGGAGTAGTATGTACATACATCAAGTCCTTTTAAATATACATTACTTTGTTATTCTAAAGGATTTTCATCATATTTTATCAAAACAAACACGTTACATTTTTAAGAAGGGCGTAAGGGATACTTATTTCCTAGCGAGATAAGCCCTTTGAGCAAATCGAACGACAAATGTTTGTTGTTTTGAACGGACTTGCTAACTAATAATTGTTACTTACAGTTAACGCGTGCATTTACGTTAAAAAAAAAAAAAAAGAAGGAATAGACTATTGGAAATTATATAATGATTTCGTTAAAACTATTTACCTGCTCAACTAAGCATGATACCTTATGCTTAATTACTCAACTATGTGTACTTATTCATGGCATCTGTTCGATAAGGTAAATCGAGCGTTAAAAGAGGTTGCACATGTATCAATAAGTACCTACTAAAAAAAAAAAAAAAAACAAACTTTGATTTTCGTATGTTTTCCATGTCGTAAACATTTCTAAATCGATAGCATTATACCTACATGCACAAAGGTGCAACGAGCAGATTACCGAATCTGGACATTAAATTGTCATGAGTGCGTAAGTTATAGTAAGAATAACAGAACCTGATTGATTAGTCAATCACAGCAGATAAACTTATCTGGTCATTACATTGACATATTTAAACTGATTTTGGAAACAGCAGATTACAGAATCTGGGCATTAAATTGCCACGGAATCATTTTGACAGATAAATTTATCTGGTTGGAGCGTTGAAAAAAAAAAAAGCAGATTATCTGAATCTGGGCATTGAATTGCCACAGAAAAAAAATCAGATATGGTATCTGATTATTAAATGGATTGATTGCAGGTCGCCCCAAACAATGTCCTCGACGCTAACGTTAGAAAAATTTGATTGCGAAGGGGACCATACCTCGGTGGCCGCTAGATGGGAACGTTGGAAGAGAGCCCTCAATATATACCTAAAAGCTGCGGGCATAGACGCCAATGAAAAAAAGAAAGCAAGCCTACTGCATTTTGGGGGTATTGAATTGCAAGACATATTTTACAATATTCCGGGAGCTGATGTCGAACCTGCACCTGATGTCGATGTGTTTGCTGTGGCACTTGGCAAACTAGATTCATATTTCGCCCCTAAGCAAAACAAACTATTCGAAAGACACATATTTCGGCTTATTAAACAAGAACCCAACGAAAAATTTGACAAGTTTATGGTTCGCCTCAGACAACAGGCTGAAAAATGTCAATTCAAAGACAAGGATGAATGTATTATTGACCAAGTTACCGAGAAATGTCTCTCGACGGAACTTAGGAAAAAGATACTGCAAGTCGGAGACGAAATTACTGTGGATAAGGTTATCCTTGAAGCAAATACACTGGAAGCGATAAATAAACAATTGGAAGATTTCACTGCTCCATCAAAATCAAGTTTTAATGTCAACAAGGTAGAAACTAAATATAGGCGAAGATTTGATAAATCTAGAAAAGAAATATCTTCCTGTACTAGATGTGGTAATCCGAGACACACATCAAATGACCCCAAATGCCCAGCCCGGGACAAAACATGCCTGAAATGCGATCTCAAAGGACATTTTAGACAATACTGCAGAACCACTTTGCCTGTAAAGAGGAAGAGTCTAGAAACAATTAATACCGACCATAGTACCAAACGACAGAAACTAAATGAAAATACGGTTAACGCAGTACAAGAAGAGACATCTAAAAAATACAGTACATATTCCATATTGACGATGATGTGGAATTTGAATGCACTATTGGAGGAGTTAGTACAAAAGTCTTGATTGATTCTGGCTGCAAACAAAACTTAATTACAGAGGAGACGTGGGAGAAACTAAAAAGTAAGGATGTTGAAGTACAAAATCAAATAGCGAATCCGGATGTAACGTTCATGGCATATGGGGCAAAACCCCATTAGAAGTCAAGGGTGCCTTTGAGGCTGTTATAAAAATAGGAAACAAATCGCAACTTTGCACATTCTATGTCATGGGAAATGGCACGAGAAACCTCTTCGGGAGAGTGTCAGCCAAGTCCATGGGACTACTGAAGATCGGTCTAGACTTAGAGACTAACAACGTGGAATCAGAAACGTTTCCAAAGTTTAAAAATATCAAGATCGAATTACCAATTGACTGCGCGATACCCGCAGTTTCACAACCACACAGGTATTGCATTTAAATTGATTCTGTTGCAGTTGATTACAAATTAAACTTGGTTTAAGTAAACGATTGTATTAAGCAAATAAATATGTTATCTGGTAATGATCCAAAGGAAAATAGGTATTCGATTTGTATAATTGTATAGCGTAATTGAAAATCATAACAATGATAATAAATAATAATTAAATTAAAAATGATCAGAGTAAAACATTTTGTTTCTTTGCCCCTAGGAGGATTCCTATACCCCTGGAAGAAAAAGTTGAAGATAAATTAAATGAGTTAACGAGAAAAGATATAATAGAAGAAGTTCATGGTTCGTCTCGATGGGTATCGCCCATAGTACCCATCCTAAAGGACAACGGAGAGGTGCGTCTTTGTGTTGATATGCGCAGGGCCAACGAAGCCATAATTCGAGAAAACCATCCATTGCCAACGATGGACCAATTACTTCCTAAAATCAAAGGCGCAAGATATTATACAAAACTCGATATCAAAGACGCATTTCACCAGATTGAAATTGAAACCGGTTCAAGGCATATCACAACTTTTATTACTAGCAAAGGGCTCTATAGATACAAACGTTTAATGTTCGGCATATCGTGTGCTCCAGAAATCTTCCAGAAAACGTTAGAGCGAATGCTTTTAGGATGCGAAGGTGTAGTTAATTATATAGATGACATATTGGTTTTTGGAAGAGATCTGGAAGAACATAATATTCGTCTCGAGAAAGTCATGGCAGTTCTAAAAGAAAACAATGTTTTACTCAGGGAAGACAAATGCCAGTATAGAATGACAAAGGTCGATTTCCTAGGCCACGAATTGACAGGAGAGGGAGTCAAACCATTGCAAAAATACATCTCAACCATACAAAACTTCAGACCACCTTCAACAGTCGGTGAATTACAGAGTTTCCTGGGTTTAGTGAATTTTGTGAGTAAATGGATCCCAAACTATGCGACACTTACAGAACCCATGAAACAACTGTTACGTAATAAAATGAGTGCTGGGCGCGAAATACAAAACGATTGGGGACCGGATCAACAGCGCTCGTTTGAAACCCTGAAATCGGCTCTCGCTAATGTACCTACTTTAGGATACTATGACGTGAATGATCGAACTGTGGTATGGGCAGACGCCAGCCCAGTAGGACTAGGAGCTGTTTTGATTCAAATAAATGAACAGGGACCTAGGATAATCGCATACGGTCACAGAACTCTAACGGAATGCGAACGTCGATATTGCCAAACAGAAAAAGAGGGGTTAGCCCTCGTATGGTCTGTGGAACATTTTCATACATTTTTGTATGGCAAACATTTTGAACTAGTAACAGACCACAAACCCCTAGAGGTTATATTTGGAGCAAAATCTAAACCATGTGCCAGGATAGAAAGGTGGGTCCTAAGATTGCAGTCCTATACATATACTGTAGTCTATAAGCCGGGGAAAGACAATATCGCAGATCCACTGTCACGTTTGAGTAAATTCGAAGACCCACCAGCAGTACAAACCGACCATGTTCACCAGATCGTGGAATACACTCGGCCCATAGCTGTCTCTCTGAAAGAAATTTTAGAACATTCCGCAAAAGATCCAGAGATTTTACAAGTCAAAGAAGGTCTTTACAACAATAATTGGAATGGAAACGTGAGAACCTATAAAGTCTTTCAAACTGAACTCTGTTTTTATGAAGACATGTTACTAAGAGGTAATAAAATAGTCATACCCGAAAAGCTGCGCCAGAGAGTCCTAGACGCTGCTCACGAGGGACACCCAGGAATAGTTGCTATGAAAGGGCGATTAAGGTCTAAAGTCTGGTGGCCAGGGTGTGACAAAAATGCTGAACAAATCGTCAAATCATGCAAAGGATGCACCTTGGTATCAGGACCCAGTGCACCAAATCCAATGAAACGCAGAACACTGCCAGACAATCCCTGGGTAGATGTGGCAATTGACCTTTTAGGCCCACTACCAAGTAATGAATGGCTGTTAGTGATTGTTGACTATTATAGTCGTTATAAAGAAATTAAAATATGTCATAAAATTACCACCGTTGAAATAACGTCACACTTAGAAGAGATATTTAGTCGTGTTGGATATCCTGTGAGCATAACGGCTGATAATGGAAAGCAGTTCTGTAGTAAGGAGTTTAACGATTATTGTACCGAAAGAAACATTACTCTTTTCAACACTGTTCCTTACTGGCCTCAACAGAATGGAGAAGTAGAACGCCAAAACCGGGACATATTAAAACGCATTAAAATTAGCCAGGTTGAGAAACAAGATTGGAAATCGAGCCTGTTACAATATTTGGTCATGTACAATAGTACACCACACTCAACAACAGGAGCGACTCCGTCAGAGTTGTTCTTTAGAAGGAAATTTAGGGACAAAATACCTATGGTCAACGACATTAATCGAACTAAAGAAGAAGATATGGAAATAAGAGATGCGGATCAAGAGAATAAAGCAAAAGGTAAAGAATACTCAGATAGAAAGAGGAAAGCCAAGCCGAACGACTTAGAGCCTGGCGATAAGGTTTATGTCAAAAACATGAATCGGGATTCTAAATTAGACTTACATTATGACGCTACACCTCACACCGTAAAGAAAGCCGTAGGTGGAGATGTGGAGGTAATAAATGATGACAATGGTAAAATTTACAGACGAAATGTTGTTCATCTTAAAAAAGTAGAAGGGAAATGGACAATTGCAGGAAAAGAATTGGAAGAGGAGACGGTGACGTTATCGCAAACAGATGAAGACAGTGATGCTCATTAGAGATTCTTTATCAACAAAAGAAGAAACAATTTAATTTGAGTTGGCTTAATTATTAGAATCAGAACATGATTGTTTATAGATGGTGTTTGATTATGAATAAAAGGTAATTTAATAAATTAATAAAAAGAAAAATAACAAGGAAGGGATGTAGTATATACATGTTGACAAACCTGTCTCAAGCGCAGACGTCAGGACCTGAGAGGTGGGGGGCGGCAGTTGCCGTAGGACCACCATAGGAAGTGCATGGGCTGATAGTGCGTTGCTGAGCCAGTTTCGGTGTTTACAGTGATAAACAGAAGGATATTACAGTAGCTAATGGTGTCCCTTACGTTTCGGCTTAACAGCACGGTCGCTAATTGTTATAAAATAGCTAATTATCGTCTATCGCTTATGTTCTCATCATGTCCGCATCTCCGTCCGCGCATCAAGCGAGTCGTGGGAGTGATATCTATGACATACAGCATCTAGCTAGACATTCGAGAAAGCGATTGTCTATGATCACGACTCGTGTGCTCCCACTAAATGTACTCGGATGTGGGTCTTTAGCGATTTCTTATTGTGAAGCTTTCATTGATCGTGATCAGTTACTTATTTGATGAAAATTGCCGCGACGCGATCAGAATTGTGCCCTTACAGCTTACACGTTACGTCGCTGGGCGAAGTCTAGCTCGATTAGGCGGAGCAGCGCAGCTTAAACTACAATAATTATAAAAAACCGGCCAAGTGCGAGTCGGACTCGCGCACCGAGGGTTCCGTACAAACCTGCAAGGTTTACAAAGTTTATATTTATTAAAAAATATATATTTTGTAATGTAACTAAAAAATTAAGGTTTTCGGAATTTTTCCTTTATGTGTGCTATAAAACGTTGCTTCATGCCAAATTTCAAGATTCTAGGTCGACTGGAAGTACCCTTTAGGTTTTGATTCCCTTGCGAGTACTTGCGAGTTTCAAAATATGCAGCTTAAATTGCTGTTTCTTTTGATTGCGTTGACAAAGAAGTTTGATTTTGCTACAGCTTAAAGGTATTATAGACCTGAGTATTTGGTATGAATTTCAATTTAATACCTCTACGCGTTTATGAGGAAATGGGTAGTAAGTTTAAAATTATTAAAAAAATATTATGTGATGTAACTAAAAATTTATGGTTTTCGTAATTTTTCCTTTATCTATGCTATAAGACGTTGCTTCGTACCAAATTTCAAGATTCTGAGTTCACGGGAAGCACCCTGTAGGTTTTGATTCCCTTGCAAGTGTCGAAAATTTGCTGCATAAACGGCTGTATCTTTTGATTGCGTTGGCTTAGAAGTTTGATTTTTTCACAGCTTCAAGGGACAGTAGACCTGAGTAATTGATATAAATTTCAGCTTCATACCTCCACGCGTTCCTGAGAAAAAGGGTCTTGACAGACGGACGGACGGACGGACAGACGGACAACAAAGTGATCCTATAAGGGTTCCGTTTTTTCCTTTTGAGGTACGGAACCCTAAAAAAGACGTTTTCACTTACGATTCAGTCACTCGCGCGATATGTTTCTGAAAGCATAGGTCGTGGAGTGGCGGCAACGCGAACGGACGCGCGGCACTTTTAGTACTTGATAAAAAGAAAATGGAGACCTTTCTATGATCTGAGGAGGACCAGCTCTATGGTGTGCAAAACATATCGCGTGAGTGACTTAAATAAAAGTGAGTGAAGCCGTCTTTTTCATAAAATGTTAGAACAAGTCTAATATTAGCTAATAACTTCTGCTTAGGTACAATGCAAACTGTACTACCATTAACCTATTAGGATTACAATTGATTGAAGTGAAATGAATGATAGATGTTAGACAGAATAAAAAAAAAGCCTATTAAGCTTAATCCACTATAGAGAGAAGTGCTAGTGTTGTGTACAGGCAGGTCAAATGGGAAACAACATCTTCTCCATATAAACTCAACCACATATAGTATAAGTAAAACCGTCTGTTAGACACTAGTAGTGGTTAGTGTAATGGCATCATTAGCGTGGGGTATCAGGAACTACTTACAATGAAAACCAGTCCCTGTCACATGTAGGCAGTCGAATTGGGGCACAAAGATAATTAATTTCGGTAAAATATCAAGAAAACTTATTACTTGTCATCAGCATTAGCGTGATGCAGCATACTTTAAAACATATGCAAAGATGAAATAGATTCGAACGCTATACAGGATATCTTCATCATATTTTCATTTTCAAGAGCCTCGTTTACGTCTACTCCTGCTGTACCAAGTCTCCGAAATATGTCCTGAGCATAAGCCGTTGCATTTATGATAGTTTTTGTTGGACTTTAGAAATCTCGATATAAATATTAGTTACTCACACAGTTAGTCACAACAACTGTTTCCTGCAATACGTTATTGATTTCTACCCTTATTCTGAAATGTAAGTGTTTCCACTCATAAATAGTATCATATAGTAATCGCAATCAATGGAAGGTTGTGATTAGATACAAACGCTACGATTAAATAAAAATGATTTGCTCCTATACTAAGCGGGTGAAAATGTGTGTTTAGGTAATGCTAAAACCTGTGCCTCAACTCAATATATAATCATAAACGCGCGGCGCCAGCGTTTATAAATGTAATATTTAAGGTTTGTGTAGATTTTATCCATAGAAGTAGTAAACCTACAGAAGGACTCCACCGATACAACGAGTTGTGACGCGTAATGGCGGCCGCTTTACATGTGTGCGTATTTCCGTGTGGTGCCAGTTAAAAAAAAAATCCCAATTTCAGATTAAATATTTTAGTATAAAAATGTGTTATGAATATACATATTTGTTAAATAAAACGACGAGATGCGTATGATTTAGCAAATATAGTAAAATATATTTCAGAAGCGGCGAATTTAACGAAAAACAGCAAAACTCATTTATATTAAATTAATAAAAGTACACGATGTAAATGTGTGTGTTTTCTCACTCTTCTCGACCCGATACTATAATTTCAAACACTTTTACTATACATATTTATTAATTATGAGGCACAGCAGTGGCCCCTGCCAAGACAAAAAAACTACTGAATTTCAAATCCTCATAGGTTCTGGGATAAACCTATGAGGATTTGAAATTCAGTAGTTTTTATAACACTTCAGAGCAAACATTTACAGGAGAAAATGTGATTAGTACGGGAATATAATGTACAAAAAAACAAATATACTTTTTTTGTTTGACTTTTACTTAAAACACAACGAGTTGGCCATAGACGTCTATTGAATGTTCTGACTTACCTACTTAGTATGAAACAGCCAAGCCATCATTTTTAAACCAAGAAGTAATGTCCTACAGTGTAGGAAGGCTATGAATATCTTTAAGTAGTGTAGGACCTACACTACTTAAAGATATTCATAGCCTTTATTTGCAATTTCATAACTAAGATTGCAAAACAACTGATCGCATAGTTAAATTATGACGATTTGTCGTGACAATTTATGGTGGTAGTGTATAGGGGTTTACCGTAGTCTTTAAAAAACTTATTAAAATGAAAAGCTGGTTGCAATTACACAGGTGATACAAATAGGGTTATAATTTGCAAAAGAACACTGTATACTTTTTTTCGGTAAAGAACGTTACTTAATAAAATTATAAAATTTTAATCAACATTATTGGTATCCATTCGTTTACAGTTGTGATAAATAAAAGAACATAGAAATAAATTACAAACCCAAACCCGCTCCGCGCTCATACATAATAGTTAACAAGATGGAACATCAATTACCCTACGTTCGGGAAATTTCTCCGATTTTGATTGACCCGATTGTCTGGCAACACAGATGGCGTGAAGTAAATAGCTAGCAAATTTACTATTTTTTAATGTAATTATGTGGTTAATTGTTTATTTACTGATGAAAAGTGATTGGGGGAGTTCTTTTGTGTCGATCAGTAGCATTTTTACTTGATCTGACAGCATATGACGGCATATTTTAATATTTTTTGGTCCACTGCGGCGTGCTTTGACGTTCGGAGGCGACTGTTGGGAGTCCCGCGCATCAAGGCCTTGCGTATGTGTGTGAAGCCCGTAAGTACGAGTCGACCGACGCCATTTGTAATCACAATTTGTTGTTGGCAGCGTGGAGTCTAATAATATTATATAGTCTAAGATTTTATCCAAACTATTAGTAAGCAGAAATGTCCGGGAGCAGAAGAAGCGCCTATTTAGTCATTGCGCGAAACGAGACACCAGTTGAGCCGGTCGAGTGGCGAGCGAATGCGCCGGCGCCCGCGCACTGGACCGGCCCATACGCACATTAGCGGGGAAATGAACTGGGACTGGGTGTGGATTCCGAGCCTCGCGAATTGGCGCCGATGTACTATAGTGCAAAACGGCTTAAAAACATTTTTATATGAGATTTTCCAAGTAAACATTAAAAAACCCGTTAGTTTATTCAGTTAATGATTAATAATACTTATACTTATATGATTTAAAATTAAACCATAGTCTATTAGCTACCTTAATCCATCTAAGAGCAATTGATGCAGGCATGTCGTAAGCTAATAATAGTGTAGATAGATTACATGTAAGTGCATCAAGCATTAACTACACATTAGTTCCATCTGCCAGCAGTCACCATCTAATGGTCCGTGATGTCTCTGTAAATTATGTTTGTAAGCATACGCCACTACCACTACCTATCTACTCCACAGATTTTGCAGTAGGTGTTCGTCGTTAAACTGTTACTTATCGTGTTATTTTAAGACATTTTATGATCACTCACAATAAAACCGGTTTATGTACTGAAAACTTACAAATGTTGCATTTAAAACATGTGCTACAGTGGCCTCAAACGGTTGTCAATACACCTACTTCAAAAAGACGAACACCAAAACAAAACACCAACGGCCACACGTGGCACTACCTACCGCCCCCGCACTGAAATGTATTAACAATTACTACCAGCAACTTAACATAGACCCTTGACACGTACCCGGTAAAAACAGCAACAAGATGAGTGATATAAGTAATTGTAACATCTCAACCGCATTCAAATGCGAGTTTTTGTTCCAACATCGCGATATTAAATACGAATGGCACCCGTCAGGAGGGATCCGTGTAAATGTCTCACAAGTCGTCAACGAAGGGTCATTGATAAGTTGTCGGCTTAACAAGCTCCAACAGCGTTACTGTAATCGGACACCTACGGAAGCGAACATCCATATTCATCGGTAGAACCGGTCGGAAGCACTTACGGTCCCAATTGGGCTTAGGAAGTGTATTGTGTGATGTCAGTGTCGGGGATTTATGAGCTAAAGAAGCTTTGTAGTGCCTATTTAATTTAACTATTGTGATCTTTCTTCAAGTACTTAGAAAATAATGGAAAGAAGTTTGACTTGTACCGCAGAGGCTGTCTATGCAACTTTTTGCGACAAATACTGTGTAAAGTACGTAGTAGGTACGTAACAGTACGGCGCTTATACTTGTCATTGGTGGGCCGCCCTGCAAAGTTTACTCCTATGTAACTAAAATCATTAAGCACAGGCTTCATACATATCTGTAAAGCAAACAGCCTATGGCTACAATAGTTGCCTGGCCCTCTGTAATCACATACATTATGACGTATTGCGGTTGTGATAATAGAAGCAGCGGTTTATTTCAATAAGTGAATCGGTTCCCGTTTTACTTGTATCAAGCTATAATTTACATATTCAATGTTTCCTCCCTTTCTAACAAATAAGGTTGTTAAGAGACACAAAGTGAAGTTATCATTATATTATTAGTAAGTCTCGTAGTATTACAAATCCCAACATAATAAGAATAAAAGATAACAAACCCTTTAGGTAAAATAAGAATATTTTCTGAGAAAATCTTACAAAAATCTATATAGTCCTACAGTAAGCTCAATATTGTTATTTATTTATTTATTAATACAAAAATAATTGCCTGTACCAGGATTCAAACCTGCTTGCCTCCTACATCATACAGCCAGCAGCGGCGGCCTGTCTTTACAAGCCCATTCCCGTCGGCTTAACTAATTTCCCTACAGTTCAACAGATTTCCTTCTCATAAATAGATGAAACGTAAAGCGATATCGGCTCCGTCATGCCTAAGAAAAAAAATATTGACTCGGATTATTTCGGATTTCGGATTTTATTTTGACGACCGGTCTGGCCTAGTGGGTAGTGACCCTGCCTATGAAGCCGAAGGTCCTGGGTTCGATTCCCAGTCAGGGCATTTATTTGTGTGATGAGCACAGATATTTGTTCCTGAGTCATGGGTGTTTTCTATGTATTTAAGTATTTATATGTATCTATTATATATTTCATCGTCTAGTACCTACAACACAAGCCTTTCTTAGCTTACCATAGGACTAGGTCGATTTGTGTAAGATTGTCCCGAAATATTTATTTATTTATTAAATTATATTTAGAAATAAGCAAATGCAAAGCTATATAAATGTTCACATAATGTCCGAATTAGTTATGAACGCTTAATGATCTAAGTTTATCTATCCACGCTATATTCGTTAACGCGCGGAATCCAGTCGGGGTCAACGCTAGTCAACATTAGTTCCATCTAGCAGCAGTCACCATCTAATGGTCCGTGATGTCTCTGTAAATTATGTTTGTAAGCATACGCCACTACCACTACCTATCTACTCCACAGATTTTGCAGTAGGTGCTCGTCGTTAAACTGTAACTTATCGTGTTATTTTAAGACATCTTATGATCACTCACAATAAAACCGGTTTATGTACTGAAAACTTACAAATGTTGCATTTAAAACATGTGCTACAGTGGCCTCAAACGGTTGTCAATACACCTACTTCAAAAAGACGAACACCAAAACAAAACACCAACGGCCACACGTGGCACTACCTACCGCCCCCGCACTGAAATGTATTAACAATTACTACCAGCAACTTAACATAGACCCTTGACACGTACCCGGTAAAAACAGCAACAAGATGAGTGATATAAGGAATTGTAACATCTCAACCGCATTCAAATGCGAGTTTTTGTTCCAACATTGCGATATTAAATACGAACGGCACCCGTCAGGAGGGATCCGTGTAAATGTCTCACAAGTCGTCAACGAAGGGTCATTGATAAGTTGTCGGCTTAACAAGCTCCAACAGCGTTACTGTAATCGGACACCTACGGAAGCGAACATCCATATTCATCGGTAGAACCGGTCGGAAGCACTTACAATCCCAATTGGGCTTAGGAAGTGTATTGTGTGATGTCAGTGTCGGGGATTTATGAGCTAAAGAAGCTTTGTAGTGCCTATTTAATTTAACTATTGTGATCTTTCTTCAAGTAGGTACTTAGAAAAGAATAGAAAGAAGTTTGACTTGTACCGTAGAGGCTGTCCATGCAACTTTTTGCGACAAATTCTGTGTAAAGTACGTAGTACGTAACAGTACGGCGCTTAGACTTGTCATTGGCGGGCCGCCTTGCAAAGTTTACTCCTATGTAAATAAAATCATTAAGCACGGGCCTCATACATATCTGTAAAGCAAACAGCCTATGGCTACAATAGTTGCCTGGCCCTCTGAAATCACATACATTATGACGTATTGCGGTTGTGATAGTAGATTATTGAAATAAACCGCTGCGGTTTATTTCAAGAAGTGAATCGATTTCCGTTTTACTTGCATAAAGTTATAATTTACATATTCAATGTTTGCTCCCTTTCTAACAAATAAGGTTGTTAAGAGACACAAAGTGAAGTTATAACTCGTAAAATTAAAAATCCCAACATAATAAGAATAAAAGATAACAAACCCCTTAGGAAAAAAAAAATGTTCTGAGATAATCTTACAAAAATCTATATAGTCCTACAGTAAGCTCAATAATGCTATTTATTTATTAATACTTAATACAATAATAATTGACTGTATCAGGATTGAAACCTGCTTGCCTCCTACATCATCATCATACAGCCAGCAGCGGCGGCCTGTCTTTACAAGCCAATTCCCGTCGGCTTACCTAATCTCCCTACAGTTCAACAGATTTCCTTCTCATAAATAGATGAAACGTAAAGCGATATCGGCTCCGTCATGCCTAAGAAAAAAAATATTGACTCGGATTAAATTATATTTAAAAATAAGCAAATTCAAAGCTATATAAATGTTCATATAATGTCCAAATTAGTTATGAACGCTTAATGATCTAAGTTTATCTATCCACGCTATATTCGTTAACGCGCGGAATCCAGTCGGGGTCAACGCTCGCCGCGGTTTTACACAAGGCCGCCGCTACACCATCAGCTTCTTTTAATCTAAAACAAATGATCTTATTGTCTTTTGATCACTATTACTAATTACCAAATTGTGGCAATATTTTATAGATATCGCTGAATGCCAATTCGCTCTGCAATGCGACTGGTAAAGAAGGAAAATATTTACCTAAAACTAGCTAATCAATAAATTTGGTAACAAACGTTAGTTATATTCTAAATAAGAAAAATATTTGCACAATTGCGAGTGCTAAATTATAATAATACGTGTAAGTACTGAGTTATCATGTTTTTAACATTCGACCATAAGCGAGTAAAGAAGTTAAATGATCCATCACATTCTGAAAGCTCGTTCTAAATAAGAACAGTTACATTTGTCAACACACAATGCAGTTAGAAATAGTTACTTTATTTATGTCTAAATGCTCTCAACAAGCGAACTTAAAAGCTTTTTGTTGTACACGATGCTTTTTAAGTTCAACTCACGAGTTCTAAGTGTGTTGAAGTCGTAAGCCATATTGAGATTTATCGACCGTTGCAGTTAACTTCTTATTAAATTTACTTTATCCGAAACAAAAGATTAGCATACCGAAAATAAATACAGGTCTTATCAGTTATCAGACCGCAACCCCTAAGTCTAATAAAGAGTTCTCGGGTTTAACACATGATCTCGATTGTTTGCCGAATGTAGAAAGGAAGAATGTATTTATCAGTCTAGGGTATTAGGGATCTAGGGTACTTCTAAGTATAGTAGTATAGAACACAAGCCTTATTGAGCTTACTCTGTCTCTGGCATTATGTAAGATTGTCGCAAAATATTGATTCCTCCAACGATTCCATCTCAGGTCAGCTTTATACCTTATACAATACTTTGTGGTGCGATATCAATAATGGCTCATTTAACGCCATAAGCACTATAATGAGAAAGTAGATTGCCTAAGTAATATCGCTAAGGGGGCAGTCACGGACCGTAAAATGAGTTCCGAAGAGCGTTGAGTTTCTACCGAGTCCAGTGAACTGCGATGTCTTAATCCTACTTATAATGTATTTATTAGCTGCATTGAATTGTTTCGAGTAAAAAAAGTTTGAATAATCTGGGAAGATCAAAGGATAAACAATATATTCGGATGGTAATGCTACGCAACTTTAAATTTACATAAGCAAAGAGCGTACCTGTCAGTTACTCCATTTTATTTCTCGAACAGTTGTTACCTGCAAACAAAAATAAAATTAAAACAATTAATTTATTTATGCATACAGTTTAATTCTTATTATTTCCAGCGTTCAATCTCTGATAATAAAAAGTATCATATAAAATCATTTCACGCCTAAATAGAATAAATACTATGCCATATTTCGAGCCACGATCTAAAAGGCGAGGCGTTAACATAGTCAAAATATATTCTCTATTTATCAGCCACAAGCGATTCAGGAGATGACTGCGTCTGGCCGCGCGCCAACTGCATGCGTATTTCAGGACATCCTTTTATGCGTTTTATTAAGTTCCAAAGTTATTTTCTTCGCGCCTACTATTAGACCGTGAGTGCTGGCAAATATTCTCGTGAATATTAGTGATAATATTGTTTTAAACCTATGTCCCATATATTTATTATTTACCATACAGTAAACTTCCATTTACCTTACAGTAAAGCCTCACTTCTTATGTCAGCGAGTGTATGTAAAGTCGTAAAACATGTTTATCGGGGCGTGTTATGAGCGGACTAAGTCCAAACACATTTTTGAACTCGACGATACCTGTGTCAGCTTCAACACGAAAATTCTGTTGGTAACCAATATATACTCTTAAATCAAAAGTCAACCACTAATCATGTTCAAGAAAACAATAAATTCCGCTGGCCACGCCAGTGAAATAATAGAAGTGTTTAGCGCTGATCGAGATGTATCTCCGATACCCCTGGGAACTACTCTAATTACAGCTGGATAACAGTTAGCATTGCGCAAGCGGCGACATTTTAGCGGGGCGCCCGCGCAACCTACTCTTACTAATGGTAGACGATTACTTTTCACTCGCATTTCAATCCTTTTATAAAGTTTTGATTTTAGGAAAGGAATTTGTACCAACATGTTAATTACGTTATAATTTATTAGTAATGAAATGAATGGTATTGATGACATATGGTACTGAAACGAGGTCTCTTTTAGGCCCATAGCCTCATAAGACTCAAAGTCACCCAAAGAGCAATGGAGAGGCCTATGCTAAGAGTGTCTACGCAATCACGTCAGAAATGAGGCATTCGCAGTAGAACCAAAGTAACCGATGTAGTACTCCGGATCGTATAACGTGGACAGACCCCCCACAAGGTGGACCGACGACATGGTAAAGCAGGAATCTACTGGATGCGGATGGCGCAAAACCGGTCAATGCGGGTCGCTTTGGGGAAGGTCTATGTTCAGTAGTGGACGTTATTCGGCTAATATGGTGACTAGTTCAAAATACGTAAGTAATAATTGTAATAAATAATTAACTAAATGTACAAAAATGAGACTTAGTACTTATATTTTAGGAAATCTACAACTACCATTTATTTCACGAAGTTGCTAAAGTAATAGCGTTAAAATTATTAGCGAAGACATAACTTATGATTATTATTCTATATTGTATACTGCTAACGCGAATTAAATTCTATTATGCTTAAATTGATTCGGCTTAACCACCCCGTGTTTATATATAGAAGATTAAGGATTCGCTATTTCGTATCACGTAGTGTCCCTCGTACAGTGCGAGAACCTGTGATAGGTCAGAGAGCATTTCGTGCGTGAGTTAACATAATGAGCTCAGTGCATTTACTTTAGCAATTGACGGCTGATAATTGTGAACTGCAAGCTCCAATTGCAGCGCATTATTGCACGCCCATGGCAATTAGCACGGGACCGTGTCAGCCAGTCGTCTGTATGCAGACAGTATCGCGATCTCAATATTGGCAAATAATGAGCTGGTAAAGGCTGATTGAGTATCAAATTAGGTTTGAAAATCTAACCGTAATCGATATCCGGTCTTTGTATTGCTTGAGTAGCTATGCATACCTACAAGTTTTGAGTAAATAAATACGGACTGTGATAGTTGTTTACGGACATACATGGAAAGAGAAAAAGACTTACAGATTATAAATGACGCTGGTGGTTTGAAAATTGTAACTCTTTACATTTTTATATTACGCAAAATATGTAAGTACAATACAATTAAAATCAGTTAAGACTTCGCTTTTTCTCGGGTATCATCGCTAAAATCCCGAGTCCGAAATGACACGATATAGATTGCCGCGATTACTTTTAGGTAGCATTTAATTTGAAGTATCATAAACGCAATGTATAAGCACCTGCCAAGATGACATTAGACCGGTAGACTTAGGAAATTATTTTATGCAGAAGCGACATGAATTTGAACATTCATTATTTAATGAAGCTATACTTGTATACAGTATATAAATATATATATACATACATGAGTTAATATTTTACTGTTTAGTGTAAGTAGGTACAATATTATGTCGCATTAATCATTGATAATAAAATAATCATGAAATTAAAATTTAAAAAAACCGGCTTCAACCGTTTTTTATTCATATTTCGTAAACGGCTTGGCCGTAGTTATATACACTATTTACAATTTCACGAGATTGTGCAACAATTATTTTACCACGCTTTAAATTGGTTGAAGCCATGATACATAACTATTGTAAGTAAGTTTTATGAAATTTGATAGAATCGAATATATGTATTCACATTGACGACTGTATAAATGTATGATATACGTCAAACTGTTTTTATTTGACACTAAGAAGGCAGACTGTCAAACTAGTCTAGTACTAGCATCTTTCTTATTTCAATATAAAGGTTGTGTTACTTTTGAGCTACAAAGGAGGTTTCGTTGCTCATATCGTTCTTGTACCTACTGTATTCAATAAGACAACGAGTAATATATATAATTAAAGGTCAAATCTGTAAATTGATAACTCTATGTGATAGACGAGGGATTCACGACAATTACCGAGGTTGGCCGAAGTCTTAACTGATTTTAATTGTATTGTACGTTTTTGTGATCGGGATGAACGATCCCATTGTGTTGTTGACAGTTATGTAAAATTTCTCTAAATGTCACACTGGAGTGAATTTGGCTATATGTACCTACGACGCAAAAACTTCGAAGAATGCCTGCGCAACAATTTAGCAGTCCGTAGCATACCGGCTACAAAAGGCTATCGTTCTAATTAGACGATAGTCGACCAAGCAGCCACAATGCTATCGATGTGGAGCATCGCCGATATCATCCCTCGCGATACTCCTAAACGGTGTTGCCGAATCACCTAAATCTTAATTGATTCAGTCACGCTCCGGGAGGTTCGCAATGGCCCCTAGTGAAAAGGTGTTTGTACCCCGTAAATTGGAAGAATCAGGTAATTTATGGATTAGCTAAATCAATTTAGGTCTAATGCTAATGCTAAATTAAATAAGAAAAATAATAATATTTAATAAATGATTATATTATAGTTAATAGTTAAATTAACTTAATATCTGATTGTGTTACATATCTGTTAACTGTATTTCCATAGTATGGATAGTAGCATTGCTAATAGCGTACTGGGATGGGTCAACTTCATAAAAACCTGAAGCTGTCGCCATGATCTAAGGCTTCAAGATTTTGCTCCTTGACGCCAAGCTGTTGTTGCCATTGAATAACTAATATTATCGTTTTATCGTGCGGAAATAGGCAGCCTCCACGATCACGAATCAAGGGTTACAACTATGTAAATTGTGAATGAATTCACATTTCTAGTATTTAACCCGCCTTGTAATAACTTCCACTAAACCGAAAATACGCTACCTTTCAAATAGAAACCTGCTCTCTGCAATAGCATGATCTAAATATGTATGGTCTGTAAACAGGTTGCATAGCACGAATAGCACAAGGAGGGCACTGCAAAAGGAAGTGCGTGTCCGAACGATCACCGCGGCGATTGGCAAGTGTATCTATCAGATGCCGCGAGAGATGGGAAGTCGGGACTCAGCGGTGTACAGTAGGGGGACATTTACACTATTCTTCACTATTTCACATAGCCGTTTATCCTCTTCTGTAGAATTGATAATTAAAAATTATATGATCAAGGTTGCGCAACCCCTAAATATAGAAAGATTTTTTTATAACTGAGTACCTTTTCGAACTAAGTCGGTAAAAACTTCACTCGGCGGCAAATATTTGTTAACAGAGTGCAAAAGTGTATAGATATTTAAAGTCGACTGCACCTATAGATTGCTGAAACGAAATCGACATTTTGTATTCCTATCATGTAGAATGATTTTGATTTTTTTATCTATGTATGTATGAACTAGTTACAATTGTATGTACGCCTGAAAAAGTGGGTTTTGGAAAGAATACTAAAAGCAATTAGGTATAACTGCAAATTTAACTCAATCTACATACATACGTTAAACAACATACATAAATAAATCAGTTCATTTCATATATGTATTTCAATTTATAACAAATTCATAAATCTTTAGGTATTGATTGGTGCATCTGTTCTATTTATATCGAATTATTGATATGTTTAAATCTTATGTTCATGTTTTTGGTATTGGTGACCGCGAGAAGCTTTGATATAATCGAAGCTTGTCTGTTCAACATCATCGGATAAAAATAACATGCCGGAGCAGGTTGCCTCGCTTTGCACGCTTGACACTTTGACACCACCTCGAATAAAATAAACAAGTTTATACATACAAACAACTCGTTGCCTTCTCGTAAACATTTATATTAGCCGTAGACGCGCGCAACTTTATTTCCATGGCAGTGTTTTAAATTATGCAAAGGTTGCAATGCAATGCGAAGGACTAGGCCTTGGGGGTATCGGAAGACTTTCATGTTTACTTACGACGCCAAAGTTAACTTAACCAAGTTGGTTGCACGCAAGTCACACCTGTAGGTTTTTACTCAAAAGGAACTTATATTTCCTTTAGAACGGTCGTATTTTAATGGAACACATTGTATTTATAGTAGACATTATTTTACAATTAAAACTGTTGTGAGCCATGTTACTACTACTTAGTTACAAACGGATAAACTCACATGTAATTATATCGCACTAGGCGATATGTTTCGGGTAAGCTCTGGTACCCATCTTCAAGCCGAGTCAGGACACATCGATCGCGTTACCCGAAACATGTCGCCTAGTGCGATATAATTACACGTGAGTTTATCCGTTTGTAACTTAGTAGACATTGTTTTGTTATAATGTGAACGTATTGACTAATAAACATTACAGTTCAAATAATACTTAATTAACTCAATGGATGTACAGAGTATTTTACGCTAGCCCTACGTTTGTAGAGAAAACTTTCCTACACATGACCCAGAGAATTTATACATAACGAGTACTTTCAAGCGTCTACAATTTAAGCCGTCCCACTTGTTGTGCTAATACTAAGTTAGCCTCGAGTCATTACTAACTCCAGATGTATGGACAGACTGACACGGTATGCAGGTTACGGACCCTACAGCGATAGGCCGACATGAAATTTCTAGCAAAACTTATGGTGTCATAAATAATCCTTGTGCTAGGGATACACCGACGTTAAAAACAAGTAACATACTAAAATTAGTTCGATACTTACAACTCACCTTCGCTTGTTTTGTTGATCCCCATAAGGCTTTTGCTTTAATCTTGTTACTAGTTTTTAGTTGAAACAGAAACCATGGTATATGACAATTCAAATTGTGACGGTCGTTCCATTTTTTAAATTGAGCTAGTTCCAACGACATCATTTCCATGAAAGAAACTGCAGAAAATGAGTGTACTCCCAACTTTACAGTTTTTAATGACGTTAGTGCCATTTGTCTTAGCCTTTGGCAAATATTGAGAGCGTTGTGAACTCGTGATAATGTTAAGACATAAATCTAAGGTTTGCCCTACTGAAATATTGATGGATATAACATACATATTTTAAATTTATGATCTTTTATGATAGGTTAACTTCAATTTCTCTCTGACTAGTAGGTATGCACTGATTGCAATACAACTGTTACTGTGGGTATTCTATATATTATTTCTCCTAGAAGATTGATGTATATATAGGACCAAGAAATAAACTCTGATCTAGACTAGAGATCTGAAATAACTCTATCCCAGCCATTTCTTTGGCAGCTTACGATTTTCCCCACTAATTAGAAATGGTGTTAACAGCTAATCTTTTCCATGTAATGTTTTAAATAAAAACAATGTGACATTATAGATAATGAGACAAGTTTTAAAGGTTTTACATAAACAAACAACTATATACGTTAATAAAGCAACGTCCCATGTCAATAGTGGAACGTCGTTAAGTTTTAGCAACTATTCTAATCGATTTACACTATTCATTAGCTTTCAATCGTTGATCGAACAACAAGTATCGACTTCAATCTACCTAGGACAGTAAAAGGGCTTTCCAAGCGGGCCCAGCTAACTGTACAATCTATTGCCATAACCTTTAATGCATCGGCGGTTTACATTGATTCGACCCGCCTACGACCGCGACTGTAAACGATGACCTATTGAGACTTAATTTGCATTTGAAAAATACTTTGAACGAATAGTGTATACTATTCGTTACTGTATGTTATTAATTTAAGACAACAAAGTCTACTAAGTGATTTTACATTAAACAATAAATAATTGTAAAAATAATACTAAACACTGACGACCTCTCGTGTAATTTTGTGCTGCCAAGTACTACAGTGGTTATATATAAAGCTCGATAGCGATTTACACATTATACATTTCTCATTTAGGGAAGTCGTCAATTACTCTGCGTACAGTATAAGAACTTACAACTCATAGTGAATATTTTAGTTTCAGTAAGGTTGTGTTTGTAACCTAAACGTGTTGAATGTTGTATTCAAAAAGGCGGTGATCAATTCGAACACTTACTAGAATAAATTAAATAAATAGCAAAGCTATGTAGACATAATGATTATTTTATTTTTGAAAACATCCGGGCTCGATTATTGAGGTGATTGCAGGTTTTTTATTTTTAAATGTAAGAAAAGAATGCACTTTTTTTTGTTATTAAAATCGATGTCATGGTTCTTAAGAATCTGCCCAAGTAACAATTTAATGTTGTATAATGGTTAAGTAAAAGTTTTAAATTTTACCTTGGTCGTATAGAGTTGGTCGCGTAAAAGTTATATATACGTCTATAAAACGCAATCTGGGCGCAAAAAAATTTGCGTTTTTGGACTACATGTTGTACCACTTTCTTTATTTAATTTAAGCTTAGGAAGCTGTGGTTAAAATCGGTCGGGTTTAAACAGCCCACGGTGTATATATCATTGTAAGAAGTAAAAAGTTATTTACATATATTTGTTCTTCTGCTAAACCACAGATTGGTTTGTTAGCAGACGAGGCTCCTGTTAATATACGTAAAATATAAAGCGTTACTTATCGATAATGGACAATCGATACTTTTATTTTGTCAATCACATACAACAAATCGTTCGTGCGAAAATAAAAGTATCTAGGTATAGTAATAATACACTCTTAAAATCTTATTAGTTTATTTCAATACAAGTGATATCTTGAAATAACTAGGCTGCCTTTAAATTCGTACTCTTTAGAACCTAATCGCCGCGTAATTCCCAGATATTATAAAAATTCAAGTTGGAAGTGTGACCTAAGTAGAAGTTACTAGCATAAACTTAAAGTTAGTAGAATTTAACATGATAATATACGGTGACCATAGAACCAAATACATTATTCAAACATTTTAAAGTTAAGGCAGCCAATTCAAGTTACAAGAAACCATAACCGTTGTCTTGTGTCGAGTTGATAAACAATGAGATGACGTAAGATTTTGAAAACAACTGTGAAAGTATTATTTCTGAATGACAAGAGATGGACAAGTCAATCATACTGTTACATGTTTTGCTTAGGGAAGACGAGTCGAAGTAGGAAAATAATATTAAGGATAAAATATTTGTACGGTAGAATGGAATATCCTGCTGTAATCATTGTTACGGATACGAGTATGGACAAACTTTCGAAATTTCACAAAACCAGACTCTATGCAACTGTCCCAAACGTATCAAGTCTCAGATTGTTAACGTCCTGAAAACATTTTGAAACGTTGCCATACACAGGCGTACATGTTTGTACATCTGCCACCTCTAACGTTAATGAGAATAGGCAATTGTTTCAGCTCTCGAACGAGGGCAACTTCAAACGGAATTGTTTTCAGTTCTTAAATCGCCAGTGAACAACTGTGTACATAAACTACTAGAGTTCAATGGGTACGGCAGATTAATGCTCTAAATATTGCGGCATTCAAATTTATACAAAATACGCATTCCTATTAGTATTCTTTTAAAAATCGTTTAATACAGCTGTTAAGAAGTTTTATGTTATATTATTTATTAGTGTTTAAATCGCAATTAGTATACGTGAAAAATTTAACTGAAGCACCGTGTCTATGTAGTTGTGCAGAGAATTAATATGGAACTTATGTCAAAATTTGAATATAGAACGCCGACATGCATGTACACACACGTTACTACTATATAGACCAGGTGCTTTAGAGCTAAGTTTTTCACCTATAATGAAACCAATGAACAATGACCATTGAATAGGACCACTTCAAGAATAGTATTGAAAACGAATGATATATATATGAAAATAATTAGTCCCCTATTGCCCTCGTGTTTGTTGACAATCATTTTATAGCCACGAATTTACACGGCGTGGGAGGTGAGCCCACAGCCCTTCAAGATATGAATGCCGATAATCGCCCGTCGGGGTTTAGGCACTTTTAACCAATTTGGAGGTGCGGCCTAACAATAATAGTAAAGGGACGGAAATTGTAGATTTACTCGCCTAAATATCAGCTAAAGCTATAGCTACGAAATAAAATAACAGACACGACTTTTCTTCCTTGTCGTTCGTTCGTTTGATTCTATCAGATAAACTTATTCGTGCAAGTTAAATGTAATTTTATCTCAAATTGGATTGTAATAAAATAAAACAACTAAAACGGATTAAATCGCGTATACTAATTTAAACTTCATCCCGACGTTTCGAACCCTTTAGTTCATGTCATGTTCATGGCACGTGGTCATCGGGTGGAGTCCACCCGATGACCACGAACGCTGCTAAATGGTTGCAATTATCGCGGTTCATGAGTAATTATCGCGGCAACCGAAGACAATATTATGGATTGTAATAGTATAACAACATACACAACAAGATATAGGCGATAAATTATAGTCATGTGAATGTTTTCAAGGACAAATATACACAAAAACGCAACCGCATCATTGGTCAGCACGCATTCCAATGTACCTATTACTCGTAGAAGAAACCGCTAGAACAGATTCGGTCTTGGTAGGATTTCAGCTGAAAAATTTGGTCACCCCAAAGACAATGAAGGCGTAAAGAATCTTATGTTTAATAAATTTCACTAAATTTATCGGAATATGTACCCACGTTAGGTACCTACATAGTATTAGCACCAAATGAAGGCGTAAAGAATCTTATGTTTAATAAATTTCACTAAATTTATCGGAATATGTACCCACGTTAGGTACCTACATAGTATTAGCACCAAACAATTTTATTCACGATTCTCGATCCATAATATTATGTCCTGCAAGCAATAACTGACTTAGCCGAAAGGTTTGTTGCATCCCGCACGTTGTGACGACATTAAATTTATCTCAAAGATTTTTTTTGTTTTCTATGTATATCAAATCATTAATTGAGCGTTTCTTAAAATTTTTGCCACTTTACTCGACATCAAATATTTTGGTAATTTTATGTTTTTTCTTGTCAAAATGGCGAGGTGATTCGATTTATGCAAGAAAAAAATGTGTCCCAAAGATTATTTTCCTATTGTGTTACCTTTTTCTATATATTTTCTATGGAGGTAACATAAAAGGAAATTCAAAAATGTATGGAATTATATGGGACATATTTTTTTATTGCATAAATCGAATCAGCTGGTGACTCTGACCAGAAAAAACATAAAACTACCAAAAATGTTGGTCGAGAAAAGTGGCAAAATTTAGAGAAACTGCTCAATTCTATTTGAGCATTTCTCATAAAGTTTGTACATTTGGATCACGTCTTCGATTTTGATTAAAAGCGGTATACTGATAGAGTAAATGATGCTGAGCAAGCTACCGAAAGTCTATAGAAATTTGGTAACAAAAAAGAAAAGTTTCATACAAACTTTATGCGACATTTTGGGAAATATGGTAGATCTTGCTCAGCATCATTTGGTCTATCAGTCTACCGCTTTTAATCAAAATCGAAGACGTGATCCAAATGTACAAACTTTTTGAGAATTGCTCATTTAGTGATTACACGAATTATTAAGCAGCGCATGTGCTCCCATTTTGTAGTGGGCTCGTTAGGAGGTGGGCGGTGCTAATAACAGGTTGTCGTGCGGATCACGACGGTTAATAGTTTTTATTAATAAAGATTAAGCCATTGCTGGTCATTAGGGTGGACCGGAATAAACAATGCATGCAACTGGTTCTACACGCGAAGTTAACTAGTTATAATTAGTGTGTACATAGTATCCATTGTTTACTTATCGTAGATCCTACAACAAACTAGTACCTAGATCCTTTACAGTGGAACCTAATGCCACCCTATCCTTAGGTAAGTTAGTACTTCGTAGAATAAACTATCCAAATGCTCCCTACACAAGTTTATTATAAAAATAAAAAAACCTTGTGTTGTGGTTATGATATTCCAATATTCCTACGTGCAATTCGCAATTTCTAATTCTTACTCCTGATACCTAAAGGTTTTTACTTTTTATGCACAATACATTAGTGGAAATGAGTGTTTGATAGCGCTATTTACACGGTAGCCATCAACAGCCGACCATTAGCGCTGGTGGAGTAATAGCTGACGTTGCATGCATTGACACTGGGCCAGCCCGGACTGTACCGATGGTCATTATTTCTCCGATTTATACAGACCTAACGACCGAACATTCCACTTTCGCCGTCATGCCCTGCTCCCTGTTGCTTTCTTCTGTCAATCTTCATGGTTACACTTAATTGGTACAATATTGTAACATCTAGCTACGTTGTTTTGCTGCATATTCCGTAATCTGATTGATTTGTTTTGACCGTTGTCTATAGAGTTCGGTACGACTGTAATAAATTGATACCTTCACTGATCTCGACTTGCGTTCGTAAAGTTATAAACAATTTAACCGCCCACATTTGTAACTGTTGTCTTAACTGAACAGAAGATGAGTTTACTAACATTGTGAACGTGTCTTAACGCAAACATTCGTACTTGAATATGTTTACCATGTTGCGTAATGTACGAGTTCATAAACGGTCTTCAAATTGTGTCTGCAACGACAGGTTGACTTGTTTTGTTTACAACCCGTTGTGTTTATACGTTAGACTTTTGAACTTGTGATAAATAAAACTTGTTTAAAGTGAACGACGGGCTCCCGCCGAGCTCTGTAGAGCGGATCCGACGTCAGCGATCTTAGTCACAATCACAACTCACAAAGACCCCCCATCTCTTCAAAACAACTGAAAAGAAGCAACTATTTCACTGCCTCAGTTCTGAAATATCGTAGAATTAAAAATATTCCGTCGTGGGAACTTAGTCACACAACTATATGAAAAATGTTTTATCCTTGATATTTTTAAACTATCTATGAAATAGAAGTAATTTGAGGACACACAGGTTATAATGAGTTTAATTCACAAATCGCATAAACCAAACAGTCTAAAGATTACTAATAACGAAATAGCACACTTAAATATACATTAAGCAATTCGATACGCTGTTATTTCACTAGTAGCTAAATAAAGCTCAACTAGGTAAGGCACTATTGAAGTGATTTCGATTTTCTCGCGTATATATAAATATATATTGTATATATCTATAGTTGTAACATTATTTGAGTTTTCTAACGCCTACACATATTATACTAAATCAAATTCATAAGTAATACTAAAAATGTATATACCTACGCCTAGATTTCAAAACAATGAACGCTGAACACATTCAGAAATTTAAGCTTTTAGTTCTTACCATACAGTCGGCAGATCGTAATCTACAACGGCACTACTAATCATCAGAAGAACTAGTGCACAAATACCGTACCTAGAATAGTAGGCACGAGGATATCGATTTAGTAATGAATGCCCCGGCCTTGGCAACGTAGGTACTTTAGCATGTTGCATCTCATTCTTAACAATCGATCAAGTTATACCTACACTAGCCTCCACTACGGCCACAACTTCTTCAGCTACCAGCCTTCCAGTCAGAAGGGATTTTATTAAGGCGTTAAGGATTTATGTCCCGGTTTTCTGCGCCCTACGGCACGGTTTAGTGCGGTACGGTACGTTTTCGATATGCCTGACAGGCTCTAGATAAAGCAGAAGATTTACATGTAACTGCCTATACTAACCGGCTAGACTAACTTTCCCACCACAGTTCAATAGTTTTGCTTGGACTCATGAAGAAAAGGCTAAGATAAATTGGCACCTTCTTGGCTAAAAAAAATACCCGCCACTACACTACTATCTATTACTTATACTGGCGCTATTTTAAGAAGCTCTAAAATTATTGTCAGTACCATTTAAACTAATAACTAAATAAATGACTGAAATGTTTGTAAGAACAAAGAAACCGTAAACATTACAAAAATAAGGCACGCGTTACAATCTCACATGATCGGGCCATAGGAATAGCAGCTAACCCTACAAGGCACTAGAAAGCAAGTCGTGCGCGTTGTCAGATTGCGCGCGACATCAAACCGAGCCGTATGCGCAGACGACGTTGCAACGTGATTTGATGATTTTAGACCGCACATATTATCAGCTAAATTGTTGAATTCTTCCAGAGCAACATTTTTATTTAACATTTTCGATCTATTCATATTTTAGACATAGGTAACCACTTATCGGCGCGGCCGACCCTTTTCTTCTGAATGGGGCGATTCTAAGTTATAGCGCTTTTCTGACCAACCCTCAAGATACTTAAAATAGTTAAAATATTTCCCATCGGATTTAAATTGATATGACAGAGCTTTGAGCGTTATATCATGATTAAGTAATTTTATTTGTTTTAAACTGAATAGTGTATCCTACTGCTTTTTGCTAATAGTATCTACCTACTTTCTCGTCTAGAATTTATCATCACTTGTTACAGAACCAATTAAAAACACCACAGGTCGCCAAGTGGGTGTAAATGTCATGTCAATCAAAATAGAATAAAATCTTTCAGCCGAACTATTCATTTAGATTTTTTTTTTGCTTATCTACCCATGAATCTCCTGGTGATGATGAAACATGAGTAACCAAAATAATAAGTTTTGCAATCTGTGTCATAAGTATGACTTCTCATAGATCACCATAAATATCAAGTCAAGATCAGTTCGAGCACTGATTAAATCAATGTAACAATAGACTTACGTCATCCCTGACCTGTGCCTCAAATGATCGGAGTGATTGAGATTTGTCATAAGTCATAACCAGTTCCGAACAAACTACAAATGTTTAAAACAAAAATCATGATTAGGCAATCTGCATATTACCTCTTCCAGATATAGAGCAATAATCTATCTGTTATCTATAAATAGTGGATCTTTATAATATATGTATATTTTTTTTAGCTTCCTGCTTAAAAATTAACCCCATGAAAAAGCGATATCTATTTACCCTAATAAACCACCCTTAGAATAGTTACCCTAACTAACAACTTTTACTGCCTGTAAACATGCAACCGAATCAAACGAGATTAAAATCATAAAAACTTTTAATAAAATAAAACCAATTGCTCGTTATTGGAAAAAGTTAAAACAAAGGCTTGTATGTGCAATTGTGCAGATAAATATATAATATATATTGTTTAATAGGTAACTAAAATCTAGAAACAAATACTATATTATTAAACACAAGAATTATAATTTATATTTTTATTTCATTTTGGTGGTTTACTTATAATTAAAAATATGTTTGCTATTTCTAACGCGGTGTTGTAAAATGCGATTACTGACGACCGAGCCCCTAATATTATAGAAATAAGCCCGTAGTAGATTTGAAAGATTATCTGTATTAAGTTAAGGGCGTTCAAAGTATCATGCGGTGTTGTCACGCACGCCGGCTTGCTCAGCCAGCGTACGCAAATTTCACGCTGCGGGGGGCACGCACTCTGGTTCACGCGCCTTATATTCGTGATAGGTTAATATTCAGCATTCCTAGGACAAATTGTAACTCGTCGCTTGTCACAACAATCCTTTCATAGTAGAAAAATACTTGAAGCCAGAACACAACAAAAATGATAATCCCGCCCATGCTCAGTAACAAAAACAGGTGTAGGTATCATACAAGTATGTAAGTGATGCGTAGGCAAGTATCATAATTGATCTTGCAATATTTTATCTTTCGTCCGTATCCAAAACAATTGAATTACCTACTCATTACTCATTACACAACCGAATTATCAATCGATGCTTAAGCCCTTGTCCTTGGGAAGAGATAAGCTTCAATCAAGCTCATGGTTTCATTAACGAACACGGTCATACTTTAATGGCGGCGCTGTTATGTCGTCACCTTCCATTGATGTCGCGATTGCGCAATAAAGTTTCAATGGATAACACCAGTAACACTGTCCACAATATACCTATTAAAGAAGTCTTCGAAACTATGATATACGGGTATATAGCTATACTGAGATTAATACTGGAACTACTTAATTAAAAAAACCGTAGCGCTCACTCTGTTTTGTTCTAAGGCACTCTCTGACCTACCTACCAGCTGGTACCTATACCTATGAGTATACCTACTTCAAATTTAAGTTCCCTTTAAGTGAACTACACGACCGTTGAAGTGAAATAAATAACCCCAACCTACATACCTAGCAAGGAAAATACAAGACAATGGAAAAACAATGTCTATATACAAAACCGCGTTCCCCGCATCTTGGCAAACACATTAGCGTCTATAATGTTTAACAGCAGTACATATCAGTGCTATACTTGTTTTATGGAGATGTTTCGCTGTCAAAATAACTCAACATGTAGGTATCCATAAATGCATACATGTTGATTAGTACCGAAAAGAGAGAAATAGCCAACATATCGGAGAAACGCGACTTTGCATATGATCCTTGATGCCCAGAATACTTTTTTCACGACTGCGTTGATCTGTCATATTGTGTGTCTTTTCGCAAACCTTTATTACTTTTAGTAAAATTAGAGACACTCTGATTTTAGTTGAATGGCTATGAATAAGTAGTAATAGCTAGAGCTCGGTACTGTTTTAATAGATCATCGCATCTCATTAGTGTGCGTTAAGCTCACATAATTAATATTCGGTTGGCAAGTTCGATAACCTCGTGGAATTTGTTGGCAAATCAGAGCATCAGCAAAAACTACAAGCAACTACAAAAACAGTGACCAATACATTTTTGGGAATAAATTATTTTATTTAAAATACTTTCTTTTAATTATCTTACGAGTATTTGAGTTACAGAATGTTTATTCCAACACTTTATGCCCGACAGCAGCGAAGCGACTAATTTATAAGCAGAGAGGGTGTTAATTTACTTCATAAATAGAATATATATTATAAACAATAAGTAAACTATTAATAAAACCTGCCAAAAGCATGTCAGGTAATTTAGTTGTCGATCCGTAATTCAAAAACAGTTATACTTAACCCAAAAAAAATTACCCCTCAATTCACATGTAGGCGAGGTTTTTTAATGTTGATTTACCCGTCTGTATTTTTTTAAGTTTAATTCTTACAAAATACATTTATGGCCAATATAAAATATTGTTTAAACACGGATACGTCAGCATTTTTTAAAATATAAATAACACAAGCGAAATTTATATTTTATCAAATTTAAAAAGTCATATTTGTATGCAGTTGTATGGCAAAAATCTTGATCTTAATTATCTGACCACGACTGTAGAGAGCAGGTACTGCCTTCACGTTAGAATTAAAGTAATACAAAATAATCTAATGATAATAAAATGTTCATATCTTGCTAATACCACAAATAGATAATAAATTCAGATCAGATATTTTCTTATTTAGATAAGAAAATATCTGATGGATAGATAGATAATGGTTAGCCATTAAACCCTATTTATAAACGTAAATCAAACCTACATTAGTTAATTTATGTTTTGCCCTTATCTGTCACTTTGAGAATTGTTTTAGTATGATAAAGACAAACACATTTAACTCGTATAAGTTAGGTAACTAAGAAATAAATGTATCGAGTAACAAAAATTATAAGCGGCTATTATTATATTACTATTATTCTGCAAACCGAACCATTTTTTCCGATATTTATACATGAGAGTATTAATTATTAATTAATAATTATACTGTGTGTAAGTCTAATACGGGCGAAGAATTAAACCAGACATAGGATTTACCAGTATAATGATTAACCAAAAGGTTTTTCTTTAATTATACCTATTATACACATGTAATTAATTTTTGTAAAATTTCTGAGCAGTAATGCACTGCGAACATTACGCGATATAAGCTTTTGAAACTAACTGTCAACGAGTGTTTAACTCGAGTGTGTTGCATTACATTGCGGGCCGAATTTTTTTATATGGATAAAAAAATTATTGCATTTCTAAGCAAAAGTTATCTAAATATATTTCTTATGTCCTATTCTACCCTCCGTTAAGAGATTCGCCCGTATTAGACTTACACGGTGTATATACATATTGACAATTCACTCGATCTTACAGACGCTGAACGCCATTTTCGCCAAGTCCCACAACGTTTCCGTAGTGTAGCGGTTATCACGTGTGCTTCACACGCACAAGGCCCCCGGTTCGATCCCGGGCGGAAACAATAAGCAATGCGTTTTTTTTTTTGTTACAACTTCGGATATAATAAATAAATATTTATAATAATAAATAAAAATAAATATTTCGGGACAATCTGACACAAATCGACCTAGTCCTACGGTAAACTCACTAAGGCTTGTGTTATAGGTACTAGACGACGATATATTTATTAGATAGATACATATAAATACTTAAATACATAGAAACACCCATGACTCAGGAACAAATATCTGTGCTCATCACGACTGGGATTCGAACCCAGGACCATCGGCTTCATAGGCAGGGTAACTACCCACTAGGCGAGACGGGTCATCAATGGTCGGATATGAACGGGTACAATTACTATTGCGGCGTAGAAATGCTAAATGATTATTAATATAACCTATCGGTATTAACTTTTAATTTACTTTAGGTAACTGAGCCCCGAGTGTAAGTTTTTAACGTAACTTTACGTTACGAACGCGTTTGCGTTTCCCATATAAATAACATTATCACTTACGCGTTCGTAAACGTTTTTTACGTCAAAAGACACTTACACTAGAGCCTCTGGTAATAGCACTCGGGAAAGCGTCTGCCCCACTCATTAAATTTCGCGAACTGTACAAATATTTGCAAGGTAAATGTCCGCTCGTTTATAGGGAATGGGAAATGGTATAAACGTTCTAGAGCAGCGATAATGACGCGGAAGAACGTTGACAATGTGAGTCCAAACAACTGGAAAAGGCGGTAATTAAAGTTAGAAAGTGTACCAACCAGCTGGTACAGCACAGCATCGGATAATTTATATAAATTGACCACAGTACCGTCCGCTGGCTCTTATGCTGATTGTTTCAAGCTGACTGCCATACAATAGTTTCATACATAAGTAATCAAAATAAATTGAACTGTATTCACATTTAGCAATCATGAGTGTGATACCTAAATAATAATGAATAGTTTAGTAAAAATTGGCCTTACCCCGTATAAAAAGGGGTCCTTAATGATCTTATGCATATCCCACCAAGCCGTCATCGGCATTAGCAGTAAAAATCTAACGTTTAAGAAAAATGGTATAATGGTAAATGGTATTAACATAATTAAAATTCAAGGCTGCTTCTAAAAGTATTCTGCAGTTCCAGAGGTATAGATGAATGGTATAACCACGGAATAATATTTTAGTAGGTACCTATCTACAACATAATTAACTACCATTAAGAAGGTACCTATATGTATTACCAATCACACAGTGTTGTTAATTTTAAAAAAACCGTGTAATTGTAGATATTACAAAATACCTGGGCTAACTTTTACTTCACATTATTACTAACTTAACGGAAATTTATATTTAAGGCGATTGCAAAATATTAAAACTTTAAAGCTCAACCATTTTGAGCGTTGAAGGTAATCACAGCGGAAGCATAACAGAGAAAACTGGATGTAATTAAGCCTTATTAAGTTATTACGATATATGGTAAAAACAAAAAACATGAATGAAATTTCCAGAATATAGGTAAGTTTGGATACAAAGCGTTTGCTATCCGGAATAATCCGGATCAACTTGATATCACGGTTTTGCAAGATGGCTCTTGAAATAAGTAAATAAGAACCTATAAATCCTAGAATATAGATAGGTACTTGAGTGCCACAGAGCAAGAACATTAAAGTTGGCACTACGCTTGTAATCATCCTAGTACTCGTATCGTATGTAGAGGAAAACGGCTACTAATTAGAATCCTGGTAGAGTAATGCCGATTTCGATGTTACACAGACTAATAAAAAAAAAAAAAAATTAAAAAAAAATATGAAACCAATTCAAAGTATAAATACTGCCCCACATCTGATACCTGAATTATGTGATGCATTTTATATAGCTAGTTTTATCGCCTTCCGCTTTGGAAAGCCGGCACGTGTGAAATACTTCGTAAAACACAACACAACATACTATTTCCGTAACTACTTGCCATATAGGTACTATCGGGTCGATTTTATTTTAACAGCATCTACGAGTGGCTTCACATTTTGTTTATGGCCAATTTCTTACAGTACATTTTAGTAACGAAAATAAATAGGATTAAGGGAGTGAGTTATAACTTCATATGTAGGTAGATATTGGATTCAGGTATTAAAAGTATAAAACTCGACTGCGTTTACTACAATAAATTACTACGTAATAAACAAATGCCTATTTCAAGCTTACCGCTGTTTCTCAATCGTCCAGTGGCATTTAGTTTATATCATTCATATAACTAAATGAACATATCCATTTAAGTTCGGTCTTATAATCATTATGCGCCTCATGTTTCCGAGAGTAAGCATTGAGAGTGATGCAAACCCGTTAGCGTAGGCTATATAAAATATTATGTTGTTTTTCATATTTCACTTCAGTTATTGTATAACCGTCATAGAAGTAGTAAACCTACAGAAGGAATCCACCGATACAACGAGTTGTGACGCGTAATGGCGGCCGCTTTACATGTGTGCGTATTTCCGTGTGGTGCCAGTTAAAAAAAAAATCCCAATTTCAGATTAAATATTTTAGTATAAAAAATGTAACATATTTGTTAAATAAAACATATTTGTTAAAAAAACGACGATATGCGTATGATTTAATAAATATAGTAAAATATATTTCAGAAGCGGCGAATTTAACGAAAAACTGAATAACTCACTAATATTAAATTGATAAAAGTACACGATGTAAATGTGTGTGTTTTCTCACTCTTCTCGACCCTATACTATAATTTCAAGCACTTTTACTATACACATATATTAATTATGAGGCACAGCAATGGCCCCGCCAAGACAAAAAAAACTAATGAATTTCAAATCCTCATAGGTTTATCCAGAGAAAATGTGATCAGTACGGGAATATAATGTACAAAAAAACAAATACACTTTTATTGTTTGACTAAACTCTCAAATTTTAAATTTGAATGTAGGTATTTACTTAAAACACAACGAGTTGGCCATAGACGTGAATTGACGCGAGACGCGATTGAATGTTCTGACTTACCTACTTAGTATGAAACAGCCAAGCCATAATTTTTCAACCAAGAAGTAATATCCTAAACTACTTAAAGATATTCATAGCCTTTATTAGCAATATCATAACTAAGATTGCAAAACAACAGGTCGCATAGTTAAATTATGACGATTTGTCGTGACAATTTATGGTGGTAGTGTATAGAGGTTTACCGTATCTTTAAAAAACTTATTAACATGAAAAGATGGTTGCAATTACGTAGGTGATACAAATAGGGTTATAATTTGCAAAAGAACACTGTGTGTACTTTTTTTTTGGTAAAGAACGTTACTTAATAAAATTATAAAATTTTAATCAACATTATTGGTATCGATTCGTTTACAGTTGTGATAAATAAAAGAACATAGAAATAAATTACAAAACAAAAATTTAATTAATTAAAACTAAACTTAAAAACCTGTACCTACACCAAACCCGCTCCGCGCTCATACATAATAGTTAACAAAATGGAACATCAATTACCCTACGTTCGGGAAATTTCTCCGATTTTGATTGACCCGATTGTCTGGCAACACAGATGGCGTGAAGTAAATAGCTAGCGAATTTACTAATTTTTAATGTAATTACGTGGTTAATTGTTTATTGACTGATGAAAAGTGATTGGGGGAGTTTTTTTGTGTCGATCAGTAGCATTTTTACTTGATATTACAGCATATGACGGCATATTTTAATATTTTTTGGTCCACTGCGGCGTGCTTTGACGTTCGGAGGCGACTGTTGGGAGTCCCGCGCATCAATGCCTTGCGTATGTGTGTGAAGCCCGTCAGTACGAGTCGACCGACGCCATTTGTAGTCACAATTTGTTGTTGGCAGCGTGGAGTCTAATAATATTATCTAAGATAACCGTAATACTTTTTCAATTTGGCTTACACTTATACTGACTTATGTCACTTATATGTAACTTTTTTTAAGCGACCATTACCTAGAAGAAGGCTACGAAGAGTACGAAGGTCTGGTTTTAAGAGTAAAATACTTTTTACCTAGCCTTATGCTTTCCTTGATGCCCAGATGGCCTTCCGCGATAATCCAAGTATGTGAATATCGTGCAATTTTTATTTTACTCCAATTAAGACGTAGGCGATTAGAGTGACAGAGACAATCGTTCTAAATTTGCGAATATCGATTTTTGAAGTAAATCTGCAGGTCCGTACTCGGCAGACCGCAGCTCGCGAGCTGCATGTAAAGGACTTGTTGCGGCTTATCAGTTATCATTATCAGGTTAAAATAAGAAAACAGGCAGAGTCGAATAATTGTACTAATAGTCCTTATTTCGAACCAACACATGTATTAGCCTCGTTCAAATTATAACTACGCCATTATAACAATAATTCAATTCAAGAGTATTAATATAATCTTCCAAATAGGTACCAACATTGACTTGTGTGTGTTAATAATAATGCATTCAACCAAGTAGTTATATTCCGCGCATAAGTCATTCCCAAACGAAGGGCGGTGTCAGTTCTAATTCCTGATAGCACACTAACTGCCTGTGTGCGGGATTATCGGTCATCGACCGCGCCCTAAGCTTCTTTCTATGACAATGTTACAATACAGGAAAGGTCCTGGAAATTTATAAAATTAAACTCCGCATATTTTATAACTTATTTTACACAATGTGTGTCATGAACTCAACAACAACAAAGAAAAAATGTATCAAGAGAAACAAATGTTAAGATATGGAAAAAAAATAGTTACTAAAATTGTGTCACTTAACTTCAAACTCAGGTAAATCCACTTTGCTCTAAGGTTGATTAGTTTTCAGATTATTATAATTTTTTGTTGGATAATCAACCGTAAAGCAGAATGGATTTACCCGAGTTTTAACTTAAGCGACACAATTGTTTATCATTATCAAATTTAGGCATTAGACATTACAAGAACTGCATTATTTGACTTGCATTTTTGATAAGAAATGTTTTAAATGGAATTTTAGTAAAAGTTTAGAAATAAAAAACATGTAGTTATAAACATTTTTGGTGACACATATAAGTACTAAAATTACTTCCTTGACAATTTATTTATTTTGTTTGAGAACTCACTTAATAGTTTGCAGATATTATGTGAATTGATCCAACATCTAGACACTAGTTGGCAGTTGTGGCAAAAAATTGTAATAGATTTTATGTATTTTAAGTAGAGTAAACATTTTGTTTTATAACATGAATTTAACCATCAACTATGGAAAAATATCTCTGTAAGTAGTCAGCCATGCCGGTGCTGAGAATAGCACCACCCCATCTACTCCCACAGTGGTTGTAAGAGGCAACAAATGTGAGGGATGGGCAGCAGTGTCCATCAAATCCAAATCTACAGCTACTGTGGTTATCAACCCCCCTGCCAAGCAGGGTGACTATGACAAGCCTCTCCCTCATAAGATGATACAAATCATATTTGTACAGTCACTTCAGTCACAGTCAGCATCAATAGTTGCTTACAAAACAATACACCAAAAGTATCTGCCCTCCCATATATTTGAGGTAAAAGTATTTGTTGCATAAATATTGTTTACTTCTTAAGGCCCACCATACAAATAATATCCTACTTGAATTTGTTCTTTATAGTATAGGAAATAAAGTAGTATATCTTTTGTCAAAATCGGTGGAAACAAATGAAGGTAGGCCCGTACACCTTACGAGGTTAAGATGCAGATTTATGTAAGTTTTAGTAATACATTTTTTCACCTTTTGGAGTCGAGACTCTTGGCCCGTGGGGACCCAGTGCCCAGCAACTTTTTAAAGAAATAAAAATAAGTAAAAGGCTCATTGTCTCAACTGGTGACCGAAGAGCTGGCAGCTTCCTCGCTCAATGCATTAGTATCGCAATACAAAGAGGGAATGTTGCCAGCACCTCAGTATCATGCCAAGGGGGCCCAATTTTTAGGGTTCCGGATTCAACTAGGAACACTTATATTGATATATAGTAATTAATATTATCAAATGTATTTTATTATTAACTAATAACTCTAAAAGAGACACACTGCAGTCTGCACTCAGAGAATCTTGTACTTCACTTTGGTTTTCCAATAAGACTAGACTGACTTCACTCAATAAAACAATTATGTATCTCTAATTTATTATTACAAAGGAAGGATAATGTGGATAGGACAGGGTTCTGCAGGCAGAGAGTAAGGCTTCAAGGAAAGTGGAACTTGAATTCTGGCATGCTGTAAAGGTAAAATTTAAATTAGTATCTAACAACACATTAATTTTGTTATTATAAAACACAGTAGGGAAACCATTAAAATAAATTACTGAAGTAATAAATAATTGATTGATAGAAAACCCACAAATTAATTGACACAAGCAGGTCATATTGTTTACGCACATTGGAACAGTATACAGGTAAATTGTTTTTAAAGCCAGTACACCCGAAAAAACCAGTTATAACTTAAATTAAGTATACTTAAAAGGCATGCATAACGGTGGTCACGTAGTGGCCAGCAACAGTGACGCATAATCAATAAATCAAGGATAAAATGCAGTTGCAAATTTATGACACGACTTCCCAAATAGGTAAACTAGTATGAATCTTGCAAAATCCAAACACATTCTTTACATATATACTTCAACCAATTTACTTATAAACTTTATTACAATTTGTGCCCTAACTTTTTAAATGCAGCAGAGCTACATGGTAATATATAAACAAATTACTTACCCGGCGACAAGTGAACAATTGCAATTCCGGATCCAACTTAAGCAACACTTATCACTTCACTAGTCACTAACGAAATATGTCTTAATTTTCCTTCAATAACTTATTCGATTAACTTGTAATTCTATTGTATCATATGTATGGTGCATCCAAGTGCAACGAATGAACTTCCTTAGGTCTACACCGTACGTCACGCACGCAACAAGAGCAAACTTTACTTGCAAACTTGCATGTTGCATGCAATGCACGCAAAGCTAAGCTACGGGTGAATCAAACGAAAACGAACAAATATGATATAGCAGCGACATCTATTCGATTTCTTTCGAAGCTATTTGACAGTATGGCGTTTCGATACTTTTGATAATTTATCGCGACATGATTTGTATTTTCTAGCGAAAAGTTATACTATAGATACTTTGTAAAATTTGAGTAAAACCGAAACTTTTACTTGGTGTTTTATTGTGTTATTACATTGTTATGTATAAATCATGTGACGTTAGTTACATAATTTATACATATGCTTGATATTAAGCACGATCTAAACGCGTGGTGTTGACACTTGTTGTTTTAATTTTAACGGTAAGGCAGTATGGCTTAGAGCTTTAGCCTGTCCAGATGGACGAAAAAAAAAAAAAAAAAAAAAAAAAATTTAATTTTAACGCAAGTTGAGAATAATTTTCAATCAATTTTAAAAAAGAGAGTTCAACATATAATTGGTAATATTTATTTTATAAATATTACCATTTATATGGACCAATATGCAGGGACCATTACGTAGGTGTATATGTATCTGAAAACGTGTTAACGTAACATACATTTTTATAAATATTTTAAACTTATTAAATTTTCACCATTTTCATTTTTCGGTGATTAATTCTGATATCATTTCCATAATGAAATATGTGAAAAAACCCTATATTCAAAAATTGTTGGAATAAGTTTATAGAAATTTTGTTACATTAAGTATAAATACTTATGTATGTATGTATAATATACCTACACCACTTACTATACTACATATACAATTTAAGGAAATAATATAAAATTTAACCTTTAATTTGTATGGTTTTATTAATTTAATATCTAAAAACTAAGTTTCATACATATCATTTATCCAAGCTGTGATGTGCTTTTTGGTGTGCTAAGCGTGCGTTTTCTATAAGACTTTTTGCGTGTTATCTGCAACTGATGTAATTGATTGTAAACTTCACTCCATATTTCGCTTTGGTCCTCTTCAGGGATGGTTTTTCTGGAAAATGAAACATATTTATTATAGATCTGATGAACACATAAGAAGAAGATAATTATAATAATTAATGAAAATGTACCTGTATTGCTTCATCAAATCATATTTCTCCCATGGAGTTTTCCTCAATTCTCGCCTAACTCTGTCTTTCTCCTTTAGATATTCTTCAATGTTTGACACCCCTTTAAGATCTTGCCTTTCCCATCTTTCAAGCCATGGTCTTGGTTTCAGTTTAACCTGTTAAAACACAAGATTTCAAGTAGATTAGGACAGTGCTTTTATCCTAACTACTTGTGTTCAGGCAAGAAGCATTAGAAAATGTATGCCATCCATCCATACTTCAATAGAAACTAAATTTGTCAGGTAAAAACATTGAAATATTCATATTTTTTGTTTTATTATTAAACATTTTTACCTGCACTGGATTGATAGGTATGGGAGTTCCTTCGGGCAAGATCTCTGGATCCATATCAGTTGGGAAAGTGCTGTACTCTGGCAGTGCATCCCTCAAATACAGCAGTTTATCGTCAAGGCGTTTCTCTAGACGTAGAACTTGGATTTTTTGGATGGTAGGGTCATAGAGCTCATAGCGCACCTGAAACACATTTTTTTACCATGTTTTTAATTATTATGTAAGGTTTATTATATTAATACATTTTCTAATATATGTTAACAGGAGCAAAGCAGGTAAAGTAACAGATTTTCAATCATTATTTGTTTAAGATAGAGTTTTTAATTTGTATAACTGGCAATATTTGGGCCTACAGAATACCCACTGTATAATGAAGGAGCCGTTTCAGACCATTTGAAATTTAAATCTTGGTCAATTTACATTTACATTTGCTATGACTGCACAAATGAATTAATAGTAGATTAATATTTTTATTTGTACAAAAAAATCTATAATTATGTAAGAAAATAATAAACAGCAATGGTCAGCTCTCAAATGAAGAAAAATAAGTAAATGGTCTAATTAACACAAATTGCTGTTTTTGCTTGTAGGACTAACTCGTTTTTGTTATTCAATATCACATTGCAACGGATCCTGCCAATACTGCTGTTACTCTAGGACTGGAACTGTATGATTCCATACCAGTATTTTTATAAACTTGAAATTAATCCATTTTTATTTTACTTAGCATAATCCTGCAACATCTTCCCCATTGAAATTGTAAACCATACTCGCTCAATACCCCATTTCATCTTCTTATTTACCCACGCATGTTTCCGTTTCAATATATATGGTTGGGGAACACACATCTCTCCAAATTTACTCTCTTTCAAATATGTCATATTAGTTGATGATGATGATGAAATCCTCTTATCCCTCATCAGGGACATAGGGCCCTAAGAATCAACTTCCACTTGGCTCGATCCTTGTCATATCAGTTAGTAGTTACATATTGTTTATTTACCTCTATACCCTGATGGTCAATGACATTCCTTAGTATGAATTCTGCCCTCAAACCACAGCCTTTCCTCTCAATGCAGATACCCACAAATCTGTTGATCTTGCCCTGAGCATGAGGATCTGTTATGGTCACTGCAAGAATGGAGCCTGGAAACACATATGATGTATGATTGTATAAATGTTATTGTAGTTTCACATATTAAATTTGTTTCTGCTTATAAATATTTAATGAAATGGTAGAATATGATACAAATATAATAATGTCACATTTTGGTTACACACCAACATAAAACTCAGGGATATCAATTTGGTTTCTCCTTTTTAGCATATCAGCTCTCTCCAATTTCTCCCGTAAGCTGTTCCTCCATTTAGGATTAGGATCGGGTAAAAATTCAGGATATGCGTGACGGAATTCTAACGCCGCATTCCGAATTGTAGGCTTCCGCCCCGTCCTCTTTGGTTTCTCATCTTGAGTTGCTTCTGCCTTCTCTGGGAGGCTTGATAAAAAGCGGCAGTCTATAAAAGAAAACACAAATAATATAAGCAAAATCAATTAGATATCGTAGAAGTAAATAGTCATTAATAATAATTATAACCTCTCCGATAAAGCCATTTAACTGCGAAGAATAAATCAGAAGTAGTTCTTCTAACGGCAAGAGCCATAGTGAATTTATATTAAATACAATCTAATAGTGGGGACAGCAATTAAATTATATATAAAAGAAAATATGATCCACACTTCTGCACCAATTGCAGGTATGTTTTTGACACAGACTACTTAGAAGATACTATGTTTTTGACATTGGTATTATTGGTAATTTTTGACAGTTTAACTTGACATGATAACTTTTTTGTATAAACCTCCCACAGAGAAAGATTATGCAAAATTTTATGTCAGTTAATGTTAATAATTATAACGTTCTCTGCGTGTAAACTAGTAGCTCAGAGTAAAATATAATATCGGCAGGAAAGCGTTTTAATACAAAAAATGCTGCCTATAATCTTACGTTTGCTTAAGAGCTTAAAACTAAGCAAATAAAAAGTAAATATAATATACATGTATTTTAATACGCTTTAATTGATTCTTAAACCCTGTCTTTAACATTCTCTTTTAATTTCTTCTTCTTTTAATAAAAAAAACGCACCTTTTAGCTGTCACTGTCATACTTGACAATGACAACCTTTACCTAATTCCTTTATTGATTTTTGTCAGACGTTGCACTTTTTATTGTATGTAAATAAAAGCTTCCTGTACAATATATTATAATCAATCCTCATATCGAATATGTCGTCAATAGTTCAGAAGTGTAATGATGACAACATTCCATTAGCTGATGATGATCCGCAAGTTATTATTACAGACGACGTAGAAAACAATCATTTAGATCATGGTCGTTCAATGGACTCATTGCCTAGTTCGTACACAGGCGGTTCCTCTAGCCCTGGACTGAATGGGCCGCAGAGTTTTGAACCCGACTCGGGGTTAGATGAGCAGGAAGAGAAGGCGCGTTTGATATCGCAAGTGTTGGAGCTACAGAACACTTTAGACGGTATTACAATTGACTTATATGAACTAACTGAACATGTATTAATTGTTTTTATTGATTCTCCTTTCCATCTAGACAGCACAAAATTAAAAACTTTTTCACTATTGTAATGCACATTTAAACCTTTACAAGGGCATATTATTGATAGAAAAAAAAGGTTTATAATTATACATTTTGTTCCCAGATCTGTCACAGCGAGTGGACTCTGTGAAGGAAGAGAATTTGAAGCTGCGTTCAGAAAACCAAGTCTTGGGACAGTATATTGAAAATCTAATGTCAGCCTCATCAGTATTCCAGAGCACTACTCCTAATGTTCATAAGAAGTAAATGAAGAAGATTGACATCTGCACATTAGTGCATTTCATTAAAAATAAAGAATAAACAGCTTAAAATTAAAATATAAAGTAATGCTTCATGAAAGATAATGTGGCTTTTATGAGAATCATCTCTTTCACTGTTTTAAAAACTGCTGGGTGATATAAGATCTGGATTATGATAAGTTTTCACAAATGTATCTTTTTGAGCACTAACTTTGTACAGTCACTGTCATCAAGTTAGTTGCAGTCAGTATGGACAAATATATAGATATTCATCCTTATTGCTATATAAATCAAGATCTGTATCAATGTATTTGGCCACACTGACTGCAACTATATGACGCTGACTGTACTATAAATATATTTAAGTAGTTATCTGTCACATACTGAAGCAAATAATTGCTTAAACCTATATAAACAAAACATAACTGTAACATCAGAGATTAATTTTTAGTTCAATGTTTTAATTCAATATCAATTGGTTAGAAATCCATTTAAGGAAATTGTTCATAAATAGAAACACAATTTTATAAAACAATATTAGTTATTTATGAATTATTATTATATTATAAGGGGTTTATTATTCCAGTTTTTTACTGAACATATACTCTCTATATATTACCTCTTATGCATTTACAGATGCATTGCTGTCTACTTTTCTCTAATAATTTTAAGTGTACTTATATTACCTATTATTTCATAGTTATGCTTATAAAGTTTCTAAGATTATTTTAATTGTCTAATTATTTCAACCCACTCCACAATGTTAACATGTAATCAATTTGTCATAGTTACAAAAATAATTTATGATTGTTATTAGACTACTGACATAGATGGAAAGGTAATCTGAATGCACTTTAGTCCTTTACATTCTTTAATCTTAGACTACTGATCTTAAAGGCTGATATAAATCATAACCATTTTGTTCAAATTATTCCTTAGAAATGTTTTCACGTCACTAGCTTGGACAGTACTGTTTTATTCTTTAAAGACAAATAGCAAAGTTACATTTTATTCACAAGAGTGCAAAGTAATTTCATATGGTAGTGAGGTGAAAAATTACGTGTTTTACTCGGCAACAAAGTGTGTTCCCCTCTTGTGCCTTGAGACCCTCGAAACGCTAAAGAGTCCATTCTTTGAACCACTTGCTATGCTCGTGGTTTTTATACTGGAATCAAAGAAAGGTTAGACAAGGTAAACACTAACTTTGCTCCCTTGTATAACAAATAACTATTGTTCGTTTGTTAATATGGTTAAGTTTACCTTTTCATAGTCACATCCTGCAATTTACCAGTCAGCTGTGCGCTGCGTGGTACAGTGACTCACACATTACGCAGCTCGATCATGCAAAGAGCCGTTGACCACGATCATAATTCCCGCAAAAAAATTGACGCTGGCGCAGTCACTTGGGTGTTGCGTGGCAACGGCATGATAGCGATGTGACGTCAACGTGATGTCATGGTGGCAACGAAATTCATTATCCGTTTTTATACTCATTTTTGATAGATAAAAAAAGGTAAAACGGATTTGTAAGATGCCAAAGAGGAAGGGCTTACTCATAATCATTTCATTTTTAGAGATCTTTATTTGCAATGCAACCCAAAATACATACGAATGCTGTAAGCTGATAGGGTGTAGTATAACAAGTGCAAATAAGTCAAATAACTAATACTTACCATAATCAACATTTGAAAAAAAAAACTTTTTTAAATTGCTGGATATAGGCCTCCCCAAAGGATCGCCAAGGTGACTGGTCCTGCGCTGTTTGCCGCCAACAAGTTTCTGCTACCTTGACCAAGTCTACCTACTCAGACCGCGTCTTCCGGTGGTCGTCAATCGAATAGTTTTTGGCCCCATCTACCATCCGCTCTTCTAGTAGGTAGATAATGTGCCCTGCCTATTGCAACTTAAGTCTAGCTATTCTGAGAGCAATATCGGTGACTTTGGTTCTCTAGCGTATCTCCTCATTTCAGATTCGATCGCAAAGGAAACTCCGAGCATTGCTCTATCCATTGCTAGTAACTCTTTTTGAGGAGAACCATTGTAATTAAGAAACTGAAGTGTAAGTACAGTCGCCATGAGATATATCGGAGCTACAAATCACAGTTACAAATATCTGAATACGCCTCTATTGTCAAGGCGATAAAGTGCATGTTCAGATGTTTGAATTTATTGACTTGGCGATAGAGGTATTGTTTAGATATTTGTGACCACCTTGCCCACTCCAATTTTGAACGCTCTTTAAATGGTAACCATAGACATACCATATCATTATTCCTCCTAAATGGTAATGTTGCCGGCACACATTCGCGCGAGTAGCGAGGCGAAACGCGAGCACGCATGTGTACGCGGACGTCTCGCTATACCTCTCGCACCTCGCCTCGCGTTTTTGTATAGGCAAAGTCTTGTCGAACGTTCCGACGAATAGCGAGGCGAGTGACGAGCCAGCATGTCTAAACGCGGAGTAACATTTCATTAATGAAGGAGGCACTGAAATTGAACCTCGGTTGCTGACTGCCGTTGGTGAAAATTAACGTTTATTTTAAGTAGGTTCAATTTCAGTGAGATGTTACCATTAAGGAGGAATAATGATATGGTATGTCTATGGTTACCATTTAAAGAACGTTCAAAATTGGAGCGGGAAAGGACTTTCTACCCATTAGACGGATCATACTTATAGGTATATAAAAAACTTAATCAACTAGATTTAAAAAAAAAAATTGTCGAGTTTATTGAAGATGATAGTGCACTGATCATGCCGTGCACCGCGTGTGATATCTGGCTGTTGGATTAACGACGTCTGGCTGGTGCTTCGTTCGTAAAACGGAACGGCGAGGCGAGGTATAAAAAAGTTAGTAGAACTCTGACAGTTACGCAGAGCGTACGTCGTTTGTGGGATTTGATACCAGCGTGATTTTATTTCAAAGAAAATGCCGAAGAAACTGAAAGTTGTAGTGAAGTCGCTATACTCGCACGAAATTCGGAAGGATGTGAGCCTCGAGAACTTGAAGTCACTAAAGTTGGAAGATGCGTGGCCATTTATCAGAGACGAAATAGAAACAGAAATCGGTAGCAGCCAATTGGTTTGTATTCCGCACATCACGGAAGCAGACCTCTACAAATGCACCTCTCTATTTGTTCCTAATGACAAAGAAACCAATGGTAAAATGTTCACGCCCCTTGGTGAATTGAGCAAGAATCTTAATAAGGCGAAATCTAACAGCGATTATGTGAAGTGGCTAGAGCAGGGAGATTTTCAAGAGGAGGACTTTAAATTTCCGCACGAGAGCGTAAAGGTAGGTTGTAAACGTAATATACTAATTAGCATACGCTGAAACCGTTTTCAGCCATGTGTAGTTTTGACCTTGACCTGTCCCTTAGATCCATGTCCATTAGTGTTGCCTTGGGAACCTTATTCTACTACGCATTTTGTTTAGTGTTTTGTGAGAGTTTCATTTATTAATTGTAACATAATGATGTCTAAAAAAAGTAAAGGTGGGTGTTATAATTTTACTAAAAAACACCTTAAGTTGTTAATCATTTGCAACATTTGTGCAAGACCTGAGGATCTAAAAAAAAAACATTTTTTCTGTTTTATAATTTATGTTATGACTAATGTATATTTAGGTATGTGCGCAACACGTTTCTATTTTGCAATTTAAATTAATTTGAACTGTCAAGTACACCAATAGCTTATTTATTTTATTTCTTTGAGCTAATGAAATTTAACAAACACCAGAATATTTTTAAATAAGTTAAACTTTCAGAAACTTATAAATATATGTTCAAGTCATTATCAATTATGAACACAATTTTCAGTTAAATTTTGCTTTGATATTAAAACCAAAATATGTTTTGAATGTGACTTTAATTTAAGAGATAAACTCTAGGCATAATTCTTAATTTTTAAACATACATTTTTGATAAATTATAAACTAGTTAAAACATACATACATCTATAAAGACAAGCAGAAATTATTAGTGCCCAGTAATAACATATAAAATGTTTTAGGTACATGTATTAAATAGATTCCAAATTTATTTTTCTACTAATCATTATAATGCTCCTACTAATTAGCTCCACCAATTATAAGACTAGTAAGGTTTTTAGGGTTATGCAAATCATTCAAGTTATGTAAAGTCAACTCTTAGTACCCACCATCCAAGCAATTTAGTCAAACTTTTTTGTAGATCACACTGCAAGATGAAACCATCAAGAACAAAGTGCGAGTGATCATGGTCAACTTCACTCGTTCCAGCATCCCCAAGGACAAGCACCTTGAGAACTCCATCTATCTTGACATCACTAACAAAGGTAATATCCTTACACTGTATTATTTAATTATCAGTTAACATGGCCATATCAGTTACCATAGTGGACATGCTTAAACTTTAGTTACGTAGGTATTTAAATTAGTTTCACAACATTCCTACTTATTTCATTGTAGATGTATGTACTCATTTGATGGAACGTGGTACTTTGGAATTGAATTAGAAATTATATCTAGGGTATTCATTGCTGTTAAAAGAATAGCATCAGGGAGGATAAGGGAGGCTTTTGGATAATGAAATAATATAGTTTATTTACGCGCACACCAATAGTGCAAATGTTATGGATTGAGAAATCAATTTAAATGGGTCTGAAGTCTTTTCTCAAAACACTTACAATATACAAAGATATACATAGCTACCGCAGCAGACAGTGACCTGGTGCCTTGTTGTCATTCCTTGCTTAAACAACACATTTTATAAAAATGTCAATGAGAGGTACAGTCAGCAGCAGAAGTTACTAAGCGGGCAAAGTGTTCAAAATGACCTTAACACAACTTTATAGTAATGAAAATAAAAGTGACTAGATAATAACTATCTAGCAGGTTCTTTCTAAATTAATAATTTGATTGTGTACAGACCTGAAGGGCAAGAAGTCTGTGTACATGATCACAAACGTGCTAATGGCGAAGACCATTGAATTCCGCGTGACACGCGGCACCTCATCGCGCATTTTCCACCTCGGCAACTGGTCGCCCCTGGTCTTCGGGCTGGAGGAGTTTCTCATTGCGGATGACGGCAAGCTCACCAAGAAGGTATGTTTAAAGTAAAGTCGGGATTAGTTTTAAGAGATTGTTGTCACCAACAAGACTGTTAGGACTAGTAAATAAATACCTACATTCTCAATATTCTAATGACAAGCATAACATTCTGAAAACGATTTTTTAAATCCGTGTGTGTGCTTTACGTGTGTCATAAAGTCTAATTTCCAAGTAATGAGGCAATTATCAAACATTATACATTAATGAATTTTGTGATTGACTTGATTTTCCTGTATGTTCATTGATACATAGTAGGTATGAGTAGGTGTTATCGCACGTATGTAATAATACAATGGCGTTACGTTAGCAAGGTCGATCTTGATATAATTTTGATTTAACCGTGGATTAGAAGAGTGTGGTGACGTGAGTGGTACGTTTTGACAAGTTAATGTTAACATCCTTGACTTGGCGTCGTATTGTGCCCATCCTTATTGGTGCGCGTTAGATTGTGTTTTATAATCACGTAATATTTCTAGTTTGTACATTGTATAAATAAGCCTGAGATGAATACTAACTAGATATTAAAGTAGACATATTATTGAGTCACATTGAATAAAAAAAATAAGTTTCAGTTTTTCTCTAGTTTATTTATAACTACGAGTAAACAATTACGACTGAATCAAAAATCTTCCACCAGCCATCTGCGCAATAAGACAGTCGCAATTTAATGCTAATTACCTGCTTTGAGTTGCGAACGAAGCACCAAGCTAACTATAATAATCAATTTCCTATAAGGACAATCATCAGTATACCTACTGCAACAAGAGTGTACGAGTATTTCTGTAGAATAAGAACTGATAGATTAAGAAATTAATATTTTAAATGACTAATCGAATTAGCTCGAGGTGTCCATTCCACTTGATTCTCAGAGACTAAATTATTTAGGACTAATTGGCACTTTATTTTAGTTGTAAAGTCAGCGTTAAATATTTATTGGCAACCAAAGTGGCCAAATATATCGATACAGAATCTTTATATATATGGTCTAGCTAAATGATGCTAACTGTACATGCCCTTTTACGTCAACGCGTACTTAGGTAACGTATGCGGAGTGAAATTTGGACAAAGTGCAATGTTGTTTTAAATAAAAAAAACACCATTATTTTTTTAAATAGTTATGTTTTTATAATAAAGTACCTAATAATGATTAATGTAAAAAAAAGTTTACTCCCATGCGAGATGCTTTACGGTAGTTCTGAGGAACTTTGTCCATCCCTGTCGAAAACATAGATGTGGGCATTTTATACAACTCCCATTTTATTTTACAAATCAAGCTTTGCACATTTTTGGACCGAAAATTATCGCAATATACTCGCCTCTTCAGATTTGCCCAAAAATCTTCAATAGGGCGAAGTTGCGGAACATTAGGTGGATTTGATGTCTTCGGTACGTATGGGGTGTTTAGCTCCGCCATTTTGCTAAGTGTTTTTTTGGAATAATAGCTTGAGGCTAAGTCTGGCCAAAACACAGCATTTTCTCCTCTATGACTCGTATTTATGAAAACTCGCACTAATGGCAAACAACGCTCTATGTAGCGATCGGCGTTCACAGCTAAACCTGATTCAAAGAACACCGCCTTGGACATTCCGCGTTCCTGATGGCAAGCCATAGCAAAACTTTTTTGGGAAACTTGGTATGCTCAATATATTTCACGTTCTCATCAGTTGGACCATTGGTCTTCTCAAAATAGTAATTGCCTTGCCACTAGTTTCCATCTAACGTGAAATATGACTCATCATCCATGACGCAACTCACATTGCTTTTGGCGTAAAATATTTCTTTGACCAATTTACGCAGCCGTATTTTCTGAGTGGATGTTTGATTTTCGGAGACGGTGGATTTAAATTTTCTACACCGTTTATCGATGCCCATGTCTTCAAGATATTTTTGACAGTTTTTCCGTCACATTAAAATTTTCTTCCGAGCTCTCTTAAGATTTAGCAACACGGCCGGCGGTAATTTTCTTTAGTCGAGCTCTCTCAGAAAACTTGCTCAAGCTGGGATAATTTCCAGAACCAGGCTTTCTAGCAGTGGTTGTTTTTTAAGGTAAAAGACGCTCAAATATTATAAATGGTGCTTCGACTCTCACCCATTTGTACAAAATGTTCCACCACCTTCGATTTCGGCCATAGGGGATGTATACTGTAGAAATTACATACAGTTTTACGACGGCGTTCTTGGTTATTTACCATAATTACAAAATCAAACATCCAATCCTTATGAAACTTACCAGATTGATTGACAGATATATAGACTTGATATTGACATACACACATATTTTTTTTAGATTTTTGTTTTTTACATTTTATATATTCAAACTTTGTCCAAATTTCACTCCGCATACGTTAGTACCTATCCCTTCGGACATTCATTATATAGATTGAAGTAGAAATTTCAGTATTAGTAAACAACCTCTTGTTGTTTACGAATAATAATGTTACTGTTAAACTCGTATCATGTCTAAATCGATAAGAATTTCTGTACAGAATGAAGAAAATATGTTTCTGGAGCTCACGTGAACCCTAAAGAAACGAAGATCACGAGACCGGCGGGCGTAGGTAGTTCTCAAGAGCAGTGCCTCGTCTCGATAAAATTACGAAACGTATGACAGAACAAGTGAATTCATTGTGAAACCGGCGACCTAGTTTTCCACGCAGGGAAACTGCACAAATGAAAAGTAGCCTAAGCGTTATATAAGCCATAGGGAACATAAACTTTACAGGACAACGAATTAGGTGTGATTTTCTTTGGTGCATATTATTATTATTTTATTTTTGATTATAAGCTGTATTGTGATATATTCCCGGTAAATATCGTTATGAAATTATAACTTCCGTTATGGCTGGCGCATATATTTTTTATAATAATAAACTGGGGCCATTTTTAGGAAAAAAGTACTTGCCAGTTTATCTGTCTTTGTTTGCTCTGTCATATTCATATTACCGGCGCGGCAAGTCTACTACTTTGTAGGTCAAAAGTTAGTACTATTTAGGTGAGAAAGGCTCGTTAATTCTTAATGCTTTGCCTTAAAGAATAACTAAAATGGCATCAACCTTACCTCAGAATTATTTTAATCTGCGACTGTGATGCCAATCTGGGATTTGGCAACGCCGATGTCACACGTTTGAGAGTTTAGGAAAAGTGGGAAAAGATGTCTCTAATGGACATGTCTCACTATAATTAGAATTTTATTTTCATTTTAAAATAAGATTATAGAATTATCGTAGTTATTCCGTTTTCATAAGGCATGAGTCAATAAGTAACAGGAGCTCCCAGGAAGTTCTGATTTAGTAGGTAGGATATTATTTAATAAATGTCAAATATAGATAATAAATATATTCATCCATATGCAGAAAGTATGTCATTACAGCCCGAGTTGCAAGATAGTTCGCCTAGAATGCGAAAGCGTGGCAAGACTAGGCAAGTGAACAGTTGATACAAACGAGGTTTTTTTTATTGAATTGCGTGGTTTTTTACTGTGGGTATAAATACTGCTGATTTTGCCGCATTATTATCCATATAACACAGTCGTAAGAGTGGAGTGTACTGTGTACCGATTCATAGGACGCGATAAGAGATAACAGTAAATACCCGTTTTAGTAATGCATTTATTATCCACATAAACATCTTATCAATCTAGCACTTTCTTTATGGCAGCTTAGTCACAATACACACAATACCTAATAAACTAAAATAGAATTACTATCGGGGCTTTCGAGAAATTCGCGATCAGTTTGTAATCGACGAAATAAAACGAGGGAGGTTCTCAATTCATACCTATAATGTAGGTAATGTGACCACGCATAACTTTTTACAGGTTCGTCGGTAGTCTGGGTTTGAAAATTCTTTTGTTTACCTTGAGTTTGAGAGAAGGACGTCCATTGCTTGACATAGATCCCCCATAGTGATCCACAGTGATCGGTTTTCCATCCAGCTGATCCAGTGGATTCCCGCGATCTTTACCATGTCGCCGGTCCGCCTTGTGGGGGGCCTGCGGACGCTGCGCCTTCCGGTTCGTGGTCGCCAGTCGAGAAACTGCGCCCCAACGACCATCGGTTTACGTGCAATGTGTCCCGCCCACTGCCATTTAAGATTAGCGATCCGGGAGGCTACATCGGTTACTTTGGTTCTGCTGCGAATGATATAATTTCTAATGCGATCCGGAGAACCGTTAATCTATGTAATTTACTTAAAAATTGTCATGTACCTATGTCAACAGTGGCAACTCATGGTAGATGTCAGGTTTCACTGGTCATTTTTGCGGACAACTTGACCAGTGAAACCTGATGGCTTACAGCGAACCACTCAGTTCTTTCGTTGACTGTTCGTTTATTTGCCTCTTTATCGTTCATATGCGCAAGAGCGATATAGAGGGAGATAGATTTAATTCCAGACAGACCTATTTTAATTAATATTTACAAAACGCGAAAGTTTAAAATGTTATAAAATTATAAATACCTTAGGTAGGTATTAACTATAACATGAATTTCTAGTTAATTTTTGGTACATTATTTTACCTATTTATTTATAGGTATAAAGTGTAATGCCATTACATCATAATCTTATTTATTGGAAAATATTTAATATTCTGTTCCGATAAACTTTATGGTATTCATTTTATGGACATTCTGTTTGAGTGCATATTATTTTAAGTCGACCTTGCCAATTAAAGACAGCAGATAGCTAGTCATGGCCATTGCGTGGCTACCTCCCCCACACAGTCCGCCCGCTCTAACATCCCGAAACCCGAACGGAATATGCAGCCTAAGTAAGGTAAAAACAAGGTATTTATGTCGTGTATGTGAGTGTAGCGTGCGACAACAACGATGCTGAAGAGACATTAATAGAAAATAAAGAATTCACTTTTCTTCTTTTGATTGGCTCCTTACCATTTACTTGGGCTCGGACCTTCTAATCACGCGTCGCCAGTCCAGTCGCGGTGGGTCGTCTCAACTCTGCATTCTGCGACAGCCATGTTAAGACATACTCACATTTGTGTACTTTTTCCGATATTAATATCTTAATATATACATTCCATAATAGTTTAAGTAGTATTGAGTATTTAAACATGAAAAACATCGGAACATGATAAAATCTCAGTGACACTATCGTACCTTATCGATCAATAGGTTGATAGCATTTACCATGACGTGTACGTGATCGCGTTTTTTTTAAATAAACAAAGTATGTAGATACTGTTGTAGCATCGAATCAGCCATAGTGACTGCCGCGGCGAAAATGGGCGAATGTTATCACTATAAGTTCTTATATAGTATACATTTGTGGTCTCGCCTCAATATCGGCGATGAAGGTACAACTAATTATTAACACACCACACACATTCCTTTATTGAAGTACCCTTCTCCAGTTACGTTACGCCACAGCTATTTCGATACTTACCATTGCACATTAGTACCTTAAATCTTAGGATGCTTATCTTTGTAGTTAAAGCCTCTGTACACACAGTTACATACATCTCATTATACCTCTCCTGTAACCACGACCTTGGTTTAAAATAATCTTAGCGTGATTAGAAATTCCGCTAAATACAATATTAGGTAGTATGTATAAATCTCTGAAAAAGTAAGTACCTACAGACATACACTTACACATACGTTTGGCAATGATCCTAAAACGATGTGTGAACGTACCAAATAAGTATTATATGCCATCAAAGATTTCATATAGATGTAAAGTAATGAACCTCTATCCATTCCCAATGCTTAAGTTTTTTACAAGTACTTAAAGAATTTCAAGTAAAAAATATTTCAATTATTAAGTAATCCTGCTACATTTGTCCTAATATTCGTTCTTTTTTTTAATAAAAAACTTTTTTTATATAATTTTGTGACGAAGAGGTCAACGGTGTAGCATCCGTTCTGCCTTGTTAATATTATTAGTTTATATACCTAAATTGAGGAAAGAACCTACTAAGCTACTTACTGTCACACTGATAACTCTGATAAGTACTCTAACCAGTCACAAATATATAGCAAAACAAACATACATATCTATCCATATTATTGCAATGGCACAAACAAATGATTATTAATAATGGTTAATAATAATAATCACTATCACATAACTTACAAAAAACATGATAATACCACGATTAAGATCGATGGCTACATTAGTCACGGCAGAGAGGTGTGTCTGTTCCAAGTCGCCCTGGCGCGATTGGCGCGTTGCCACTCGGATCACTCTCATGACGTCCGGCAGGCAAAATTGGGAATGTAAGGTTCATCGATCTAGTGCAAATTTATAGTCTAAATACTAGCTCGAATAGTTTAGCTTAGGGAGAATGTTCAAGATTCAAGATTCTTTGCAAAATAATACGTGCAATAATGTAGTGCAACATGTCGTCTCTATGAAACCCTCCACTCTAGAATCATAGTACATTATTAATATTTATACTTAGTATACATCTCTAAATTTACTCAGATAAGCAATAATTTGTTTTCCTTCATTAGAATTTACATTGACCGTATGTAAGAGGTAAAGAAAATAAGTTGTAATTGTTCCATCCTTATTTCAGGTACCAGTGACCATAAAGTCCAAGGCTCTCCGCTGGAAGAAGGTGGACTCCTCCGACCACCTGTACATCGTCGGCAAGAACGAAGCCTGCAGCGCTTAGATGAATTACTCCCTTAATAGAATTGCTTTGAGCTAGGTAAATGGGCTCACCACACTACAAAATTGCTGCTACGTGAGGTGGATATAGCATATAAGAGTAAGACTACCGTCTATATGAAAAGATGCTTATATAGTGGCGCGATATTTGGCCTTATCATTATATTTGGCATTGACTTTTAAAATCTCCATGTAGACAATACCTTTGTTGCTAATGGATGGGTAGATATTATAGTAGATGATTTCGTGTTAGATAATTACTTGGCCAAGCCATGACCTGTTTTGTGACGATGCATCACTCTAGGTTTAGATTAGATTTTATCTCAGTTAGATAATTCTAGATATTAATATATGTAAAAGTTGGTATTTATAGAAATTATGGCATACTAATGAAGAAAACAAAATGTTTCACATCTTTATTATGAATTTTGACATTCCAACAAGTGAATCCTGTACTTACATCAATGAAGTAACAAAATCCATATTATTATTCATTACACAATTTTTTTAACTTTGCATTGTAATTGGCATTTCACCCAGTGGATTTGACCAGCAACACCAAATTTTATGAATGTACTTAGAAACTTAGTTTGTATTGTAAATCATAACCCAGTGCATTAACAGTTACCTTCAGTATTATATGTTAAGCTGTTTAAATTAATAGATTAATTCACCCTAATCCAACCCTTTACGGTACTTCTTCAGAATAGCAAAAAAACGATTGGTACATAAAACTTATGCACTTATGTAGAAAATATGTTGACTGCACTTTTTTGTGGATAGTTTATGTATACTTAATCTAAATTTGTTTACATGATCTGATATTGTAGCAGTCAAGATTTTATAGAGGTACCATTATCATATATGGTTGTCACTCTCACCCCCTACATTGTGATATTTTTAGTTATAATATTGTCTAGCTATTTTTTGCCATTCCGGATACATGTTTACGATTGTACATGTAATGTAACCAGAATGCTTACATAATTTATAAAAGACCTATTCAATTTGACCCTAACTGGATGAGTGAGACATGAGAGTATAGACAAATGTTTATTGAAGTATTATGTTTTTACCATGTGACTATTCATTGTGATGATAATTTAATTCAACATGTATAATTTATTTCGTATTATAATATTATTACTATCTTACATAATCATCAATATCATCATGTTGTCATATGAAATGTTTGATCACATTGTAACATTGAGAAATAAATATTATTACTTAATTTAAATAACCTGTTTCAATTACCGTACTTTCTTCCACAAAGAAACCTGAGACTGTAATTATTTGCAGAATCCAGGAAGCAAGAAATAGATGAACAAGTACAAATATAAAAACCATTTATTCTTAATAAATCTTTTTAATGACAATACAAGTTCTCATTGCACTTAACCTACAATTTCTTATTTAATTAGTCTTCATATGTATTCGGTTTTAAAAGATGTAGTTTTTTAGATTCTTGAAGTAATTATTTAAAAAACCTTAATTTTTCTTTGCTCATTGGACCAACCTAACTCTATTCTCGTCCTGCCCAGTATTAATATTTAGCAAGATGGAATGTCCTTTATAATGGATACTGGACAGGTTAAGGATATGTCAATAATGTTAATGCTTATTGGCCAATATCAATGTGGAGCCTCAAAGGTTTTGTGTGGACAGAATTGTGGATAACACAATTCTCCAATATTGCCATAAACATTTATTTGGTAGTACTGTACAAAAAAGACACTTATACTATGCTATGCCTAATACTTCTTGATAGTTTTTCGTATGAGCGCCATGCGCTGCTTGTGTGCCTCAGTCACTGCAGCACGTTTGTAAGGCCGCAGCTCATCGTTGCCGAACCCTGGTATCCACATATTCCATTGTCTCTCTATAAAATGAAGTAACTTTTATTATTATTGATAACTGCTAGTTTTAGTTGCCAATAACTTGCTAGGGAACCAAGCTATTATGAAGGCATTGCAATGTAGACATACACTGATTTTTTTTTCTTCTGCAACTACCCATAGTGCACTCAGTATGATCAAAGAGTCACATTTCTCAATGTTTAGCCTTAATAACAACTAAAGTATAATTTGTTCATTCTCACCTAAATGTAACTGCACATCTCTCAACTCCACAGTGGGAGCATGTCTATGTTTGGCGAGTGCACATGCAGCATTCAGAGATGTGTCAATAAAATCATCTGCCAGCTGCAGCAACATCTCTTCCACCTCCTCATCTAGTTGCACAGTGGGGTCCACTTCCCTCACCAACTCCTGTAGTCTTGGTCTGCTGAGGAGCTATTACAAAGTGTTAGTAAAAAATATAAAAACCAATTGATAAAAAGTCATTTAGCATCATACAATATCTACTTGGTAGCAAATATAGGAAAATGATGATTTAAGTATATATTCATAGTAATATTTACACAAAATTTGTTGTCACCTGTGTAGTCTGATCACCGCTCGTGTTTACTTTTGCTCCAATTGATGACTGGCTGCTCATAGGACTGTGTTGTGAGGGCGAGCTCTGGATGGAGCTAGACTGCAGCTGTGGACTTTGTAGCGGATTATTCGCGTATTGGATCGCGCTTGATGGGTTCATGGATCCAATAGACGGCATGTTACTTCCTGGGTTCATGTTCCTGGGTTCATGTGTCATTACCCAACAGATATCAGTAAGATTAAAATAGTTTCGTATAACGAAACTTATGAAGCACGTTACAAAAAATATAACATATCAATTAGGGAAGTGCGGAATTTAATTATTGTTGTGCAAGCAGTATACGAGCAACAAAGTTAGCAAAGTGAGGCGTCTGCGTCTCACTGTCACAATTGTCACATGTCACTTTGACGTTTGATTATACGATTGATGTATTGCGATATTCGAGTTATGTTTAAAAACACATTTTTTTATCTTTATATTATTATGTTGTATTATCCCTAGATTTTTTCTTCCATTCCGTTACTATTTTTCATATATATCTTACTCCGCGTTTAGACATGCTGGCTCGTCACTCGCCTCGCTATTCGTCGAAACGTTCGACGAGACTTTGCCTATACAAAAACGCGATGCGAGCGACGAGAGAAATGGCGAGACGTTCGCGTACACATGCGTGCTCGCGTCTCGCCTCGCTACTCGCGCGAATGTGTGGTGGCAGCATTATGGCGGTAAGAGCGTGTGACTTGCAATCCGTAGGTCGCAGGTTCGAACCCCGGCTTGTACAACTGAGTTTTTCGGCACTTATGTAAATACCATGTGATATTTACCAGTCGCTTTTCGGTAAAGGAAAACATCGCGAGGAAACCGTTTAATCCCAGTCATGATGGTAGTCGCTGTCGTAAAGCCAAATCCTGGGATTAGATGCCAAGCGGACCCCAGGCTTCCATGAGCCGTGGCAAAATGCCGGGGCAACACGAAGAATGGGAGGATGATCTTATGGCGGTATGGGAACGAAAGTATTAAAATATGTATGAACAATTTAGGGCACTTTTTTTCTCGTATCAAAGTCGAGATTTTGAGTAGAAATCACATAAAAAAATACAAATAAAAAAAATTGAATATAACTTTCAAAAAAATGGTCCATAAACAGAAAAACGGAGCCTATGCAGTTGCTAAAAACACACTCTGCTATTTATGAACGTCTTTCAAACCTACTTTAGTAAAATTATGTTTTGTCCTTATCTGTCATAATAATGTCTTCGGTTGCCGCGATAATAACTCATGAAATAAAACAACTAAAACGGATAAAATCGCGTATACTAATTTAAACTTCATTTCGTCGTCATCGGGTCCACCCGATGACCACGAACGCTGGTAAAGGGTTCGAAACGTCGGGATGAAGTTTAAATTAGAATACGCGATTTAATCCGTTTTAGCTGTTTTATCTTATCTGTCATGTTAACAATTGTTTCTAAGATACAGGCAAAACTGCGCTCTAGCTCGGTATCTTTGTAATTACTAGTACCCATCAAGAACTGTACCCACCATAATTAGTGTCTTTTTAATCAATTGTAGAGGATTCAATTAGGGAACAAGGAGAGGCGGAGGAAAAAACACGATATTTTTTATAATGTTATATTTTTGTTTAGTCCACTTCATCTATCAGTGAAGAAGTGTCCGAGAAATCGTCGTAATCATCTTCAATAAATTTATCGGCGGTAATTTTATTATTACGCAATTCATCCCAAAACTCTTTGATCGCAGTTCTGAGATCCCAGCTATGGATTTTAAGACGCCTGAAAAATATATATGTGTTATGAAGTTATTATAAATAAAATTAATAAAAAACCGTTACTCAAAAATTGTTGTACCAATCAAGTTCGAACAAATTTTCCTTTAAAACTTTATTTGGCTGTACTTTCATGATATATATATATATATATTTTATTATGCAGAAACGTCTGCTAGCGAATATCTTCGATATTTAAATCGAAAGAAAAATAGAAAAATTTGACTTGGAGCGGGACTCGAACCCACAACCACTGGATCACTAGCCCAGTGCACTTCCAATTGTGCTATCCGAGTACCGCTTAGACTTGTCAAATCTTTCTATCTTATCCTTCGTGGTATAGGTCATCATTAGTGACGTTTAGTCACATCTACCGTCAGCGTATTGAACACTTAACGGCATCGAAGTCTCAATTTACATTGAGAATTCATCGATAACAATGTGCTACCCCATTCTAAATTATTTTTTTATTATGCAGAAACGTCTGCTAGCGAATATCTTCGATATTTAAATCGAAAGAAAAATAGAAAAATTTGACTCGGAGCGGGACTCGAACCCACAACCACTGGATCACTAGCCCAGTGCATTTCATGATATTTGTCATATTTTTCGACTTGCGGTTCAAAAGTTACAGGGTGTTTCGGGGTGGGTTCGGATCGGCCATCGTATCAATAAAACCAGTCGTGACGCTAATAGTGCTATCTTGTGGAGAGTAACAAGGAGCCAAATATTATGTCTATATGTTATAGACCGATAGGAGGGATGAAGACGAAAAAATCTTTTAAAATATCTACATATTTGGACTGTTTATAATTACTAAGTGGAAAATGCGTTACTATACAGACATTTGAACCCGAAATACTTACAGTTCAACTTCTGTCCTTTTCAACTGTGTAACATGTATGAAGGCTCTGCAAATTGCTTCTCTTTCATCGGGTTCTGGGTTTATAAGAATTAGGGAGTTCATATTCCTTATCGGATTCTGCAAAAAAAATGTCATACATGACGCAAGTAATTAAACTATTTAAGTATGCAAAGCTGAGATAAGAAATAAAATTAAAGTTCCCATGACACGACTACTGTATTATAGTTTATAGTAGTATTATTATAATTGAATTGTCTGTACAGCATAATTATATCCAGCAATATTTATTAGAGTAAATTATGACCACTTATGTCTATGGCACTTAATTGAACGAAATAAACTAGACCAGGAGCGGTACCGCGAACATCGAAGTTCGTATATTTCGGGCATCTTTCTCTTTCGCGTTAGCGCCGCTGAGGCCTATTTTTCGAACACTTGTAATAGTTGCAATACAAGCGGAATTAGGTCACTTTGTGACACCTATTGTTAGAAAAAGACTTGCGCTTTCGAGAAATAGGCTTCTGGTAAAATTGTAGCTGGTAACGAATACTCATTTTCATACAATGTAGCTTGCTTCATAGTTTGCGTAGTTGGCAGCACTTAACAACGCAAGAAAATAAAAGCACAATGTAGCGCTACCCACTTAACGAACCAGAAATGTCATTAGTTGATATTTAACTTTAATCTAACATGCCCTAAACGATACATATGGAGGATGTGATATAATTGATAATATAAGTCTTCATTATTTCAGGCATAAAACATTCTGCATTCTGCACAACTAAATCTTTCGAGCGCTTAAGACGACGAACGGCAAATGTCGTCGTCAGATAACTGTGTACAACGCCCCTCCTTATATGCCGCTTACATGTAAGGCCTGGGTGAACGCTCGTGCGGAGCATTAAGCGGGGCGTGCAGCGTAGCGTCGAACTTCAATGGGATATGAGCAGTGATCGGATATAGGATGCCATTTCCTGGGGTTTTACTCCGATATCTTAATATGGATATGACTTAAAATCCCATAACTTAAATAACTAAAGAAGGTAAATAAAAAAGTGGTAAAATTCATACTATAACACTTCTGCTGAGCTATTTTACATCTAAAGTATTTTTTAAATATATGTAAATCAAATTACCTATTTCGAACATTTTCATTTTGTTTATCAATTTCCCAAAATCTCGGGAAATCCCGAGTCACATCCATGTTAAGTATAACGTTTGAGGTCATTCAACCCAAATTGCATCCTCGATCCGATATGAGCAATGCGCAGCATGCTCTGAGGCTGCTCCCATATGTTAGGGCGTGCAGCACTTCGGTTATTCGGTCTGGGAACGTTCTTCGTTTACGAGGTGGGCTGTCAAAAGTTTGATAAACTACTAGACTACCTTGAAACTGTTGTCAATATGCTCCTGGGTGGCGAAGGAGATAGAGAACATCTCGTTCATGATGCTGTAGACAGAGTTGGCATGCAGGTTGTAGATGTTGAATATGAACGTTCGCCTGAATCGGAAGTAGCGATCTGGCTGGCCTGGGTCGAAGGACTTTTCGCGGTACGTCCCGTCCACCACAACGATCAAGCATTTTTTCTGAAAAATAAATCACCATTTACTCGTCTTTATAAATGTAGTCATCATGCCATATTTTATTATATCAGAGTTAAAAATGTTTTATTGTTGACAGATGAGACATTGTCCGCGTAATAGAGGTATTGAAGTCAGTAAAAAATCCAAGGGGCCCCTGTGATTTGTTTAGCTATTTTTTAGTCTCAGTATTATTGTAAACAACCGCGATGGCTTGTATGGATGGATCGATGTTTGTTCCCTATTCACCCGAAAACTACTTAACGAAATTTAATGAAACATCACAATTATATAATATAATATGTTACTTATATAATTGTGATGTTTCATAAATTATATGTATAAATTATATATAATTTATAGAGCTTATATAATTTATGAAACATATATATTATATATTATTTATAGAGATAGATAATGTAGAAAAAATGGGCTACTCGAAGTGTTCATATTACGCAGATGAAGTCTCGGACAGGAGCTACGCAGTAGACTACAAAAAATTATGAATCATGTTAATATATATCATATTTTCTTGTGTTGTTGATTTAATGTATGACTGTTTTCTCAAAAAAAAAGTTCTTGCCGTGTAGACCTGCCAAACCCAGAGTGGTTATTTGTAATAGGTTTTTTTATAGTGTATCATCGGAACCAATTTGACGATCGGTCTGGCCTAGTCGGTAGTGACCCTGCCTAAGAAGCCAATGGTCCTGGGTTCGAATCCCAATCAGGGCATTTATTTGTGTGATGAGCACAGATATTTGTTCCTGAGTCATGGGTGTTTTCTATGTATTTAATTGTTTATATGTATCGATATAGTATATACATCGTCGTCTAGTACTTACAACACAAGCCATACTGAGCTTATCGTAGGATTCGTAGGACTAGGTTGATTTGTAGAAGACTGTAAATATTTATTTATTTATTCAATAACGGTAAAAAATTGGCCAATTCACAGAGCGAACCTGTTCCGTCCAAAAGATGGCGTATTATTTACATCAGATCTAAACATGATACTCACGTCATGTCGAAGCACATCTACGCAGAAGGTAGTAGGATCGTGTTCGGACTTGGGTAATTTCAGAAGCGCGCGGAGGCACAATTCTCGGCTCCGGTATATCTTGTTTTGGTTATTGGAAACCATATATTGGCGTTTAATTGGATGAAGGATGTTACGGCCGATGGTTGCGTATATTGGAAGTGCTGCATCTTCCGCGTCTAAAATAAGTATGTTTTTTATAGCAGGGACAAGGGGCGCTACCGCGAAACACGATATTCGTAAATTTCGGACGATTGTCTCTGTCACTCTTGTAACGCCTTAATTGGAGTAAAAGGGAAAGATGCTCGAAATATACGAACTTCGATGTTCGCGGTACCGGGCAAGGTTTGTAACTGGCATATAACGCCGCGTGTCATGATCATTGATCATTGTTCTGTTTATGTAGTTTTTACGTCACTCTTTAGATAGGTGGAAATAGATTCGCGTTAGACCCGACTATATATGAACCTGACTCGTCTAACAAGATTTGATTTCAGTATAATGTAATAATAGGATTCACACCAAACAAAATCACGTTTCCCTAATTCATGCTAGTGCAGCGTCTGTCGCGTTTAAGCGCAGTGGGTCCTTAGTTCCATTCTACCTGTAAGAATATTTGTTGCTGTCATAATAACCTTGGTTAATTTAACCCTTTAAAGGGCATAAGGGTGTCAAAAATTACGCAAAATTAAACCCTATTACTTTGAAATAAAGTTTAAATAATGGTAGGAAATATATTCTCTACACCTTATAAAGGCTTAACACATGGCTGTGGCATTTGCTAATAAAGAGATGGCATGAATTTTGATAGAATGCAAGTCTGTATTGACATTGTCAGTCAAAGTGTTCTAGTTATAATATTTAAAGTTTTTTTTTTGTTTTTATCTTTATCATTATATTATATTAAAGTTATATTATTGGTTGACTAGAAGCATTGTATATGTTAAATTTTAGTTGACAGTGTATGTTACAACTGCTATTAGGGGTGTTTTGTTTATTATAGCCTTTTTCATGTCTATCTCACTTCCTACTGTTAGTTACATTTGATGTTATAAAGATTCAAAAACATATTTACCATTAAATGACGTGTTTATTGTCAGAGTACATTTGGCATCATAAAAGTTGTTGATTTTCTTTCGGTTTAAATCATAGTGAGAAAAATATAATGTGAGAAATTTCTCTACAAGCATTTTAGTTTTTTTGTCTGGTGCCTCTAAGAAATTCTTGAAGAATGGCAACATGACGCCATGTTGGTTAAGGGTTATACCATCCTGAAAAAAAATTGTACGAAGTTACTTTGCAAGTGCAAGAAATATTAAAATTTATGGTAGGAATATTAAATGATTAATAACATACCAACTCCATTAGTCTTGGAAATCTCATGACAATGTTTTTTACATATGTTGATGGGTCTAAGTTCTCACAAAGTGGGTTGCCTTCAATCCATAGTTTCTCTATTTTACTGCTTCTTTGTAGCTCTGATAAAGCTGGTATCTGTCAATTTTCACAATAAAGTTTTAGTAGGTAGCAAAGAAACAAACTAAAATTAAAATATAGACACAATGGGGACTGGCTGAAACATACAAACAGTTTTACTAGGGCAAGTGGACTAACAACCTTAGAGTTTGTAAGAAGACAATATATTATGAGTATTCAGCAGCTTTTAGAACCAGATTTTGATTTATATAAAAAGTATGACCATGTCACCCATTATTAATACATTTTTGTCACTTAAAATCTGAAAAGGTAAATAAAATCTTGGCTTACAATGCCAATCGACCAGTATAAAGTATTTCCATACCTACCTCATTGTAACTTAAATTAATGGCAGTTAAGTCTCCTTTGATGAAGAAGTTCAATATGTCCATTGGTATTGTACTGTAAAAAGTAAAAATAAAAACATTTTTAGTAGACTCAGCAAACTATTACTATTAATAGTATATTATATTGTTAACAGTATACTAAAAATTAATTAAGTACACTAAAAATATTTTAGTTTAAATATCAGTTTGTGGTTGAGTTATATAAAATTTATTAATTTAATCATAATCATTTCATTGGTAAGGGCACTACTGTGTATATATAACAGGCCTTGCATACTCTGGATGCACTACATCTATAGCTGCTATACTGCAGCTATTTCACTTTGACTTTATATATTTTTTTTTTTATATAAAAAAGGAGTAAATTTTATATTATTGTGTTCTCAATGGATTATAAATTAAGCAGTACTGACACATGGAGCATTGATATGTGCTAATATAGCTTACCTTAGGTTGTTATGACTTAAATTCAGGGACTTTGTGTCTCTTCCCATCCGGATCATCAGGATTTTGAACTGTGCCAGCATGGAGAGCTTATAAAGGTGTATTTTCTTTTCAAGAAATTCTGAAATATGTATGCAATGTGAGATAGAAAAATATAAGATATAAAAATAAGAATAAATTTATATTATCACATTAAAAAAATAAAATAAAACAATTTTACAAAACTTGTACAAAAAAAAAGTATCATTGGAAGGCCTACACTTAGCTTGAGTAAAGGTGCTATTTGACCCTTGACACTGGTCTTCCATGGAGACGCTTCTGTAATCAGTTTGGATCCCAGGGTCCCATGAGCAATGGCAAAATGCTGGGACAACACCAGGAAGAAGAACTAAGTATTACTACACAAAAAATGTTTAATCTCTTGCATTGAACACTTAGAATAGTATTTAAAATGTACAAAAATAAAACAAACCTGGATCTTTATCAAAGCTTGACAAGTCGAGTTCACACTTGTCACTTAACCTGTTGCTGACGACTCCGGCGACCACGTCCTCCACGGATACTCTGTTATCAAAGCATTCAGCCGAACTCTTGTCATTGAATAGCAAGTCCAGGTTGAACATGTTGCGCTGGTATGGGAACATAAAATCGTGTTTAACAACTTTCATTACAAAGTTGAGGCTGCTTGTGTAAAAAGTAGCTATATCTCCCTGAGACGTGTAGTTCACTGGAGTGAACTGAGATTGAAAGTAGTCCATCAGAGTTTCAAATAACTCTATATTGGTCCCGCACCAGTTATGAACCTGAAAAATTGATAAAACAAATAAACTTAAAAAGCTTCCGATAGAAATACGAAAGTAAGAACGGTATTAAATGTATTTTACCATAATTTTATGAAAAGAATGCTTAGCGGCTTCATCTTCAGAAACTATACAATTTTCAATGTATGATATAACACCTGCTGTGGCAGTATTTCTGTTTAGTAAATACTTTTTGTAGTTTTCTAATTGAAATCTCTTGTTACTCATTATACTTGCAATGCAGCATACAATAAATTAAATAACAATAACAAGATTCCCCAACCAATCAATCCCAAATTAGAAAGATGTCACTGTCACACTGTCATTACAGTCTTAGAGCCATTCCAGCTATGAATAATAAAGTTTAGGACAGTATCAACCAAAATATCAACATTACGAGTTTACATTTTACCAAAAAAAATACGTGACATAATATATGATGATTTCAATAACTCTAGAAAGTAAGTTAATGTTATACCCATGTTATACCTATATAGTTTGATCAAACTTTTATCCTTGCTTTTGTTGCATTGAGTATTGATTTTCTTTTCACTTTTTTGAGATTTCTCTCTCATACGTCAAAAGTGTCACTGTCAGAGTCAGAGGAGTGCGACTTCGTGTCGGCCATCGAACTCAGCGAATGTCGATCAATCAATCAATTATCAACTATTGATACTTGAAACTAGTCGTCGTTGTTTGCAAATCGTAATCCGGTCTAGGAAAACTATTTCATCTTCTTCTGGCAAAAGGATAGCAACCGCTATGAGTAGTGCCGTGGCCATTCTATGCAAAGTTATGTTGTTTGTTTTAGTATTGATGAGTATAATTTCTCATGTAGTTATTGCAAACTCGGCCCCTAAAAAATTGCAAATTGGTGTAAAAAAAAGGCCTTCTGAGTGCCCTATCAAAAGCAAAAAAGGTGATTTGTTGCACATGCATTATACGGTGAGCATTCCACAATAATTCCAATAATTAAAACCTGTCATCGACATCGACATTGGGTGTGGTGCCGGCTGAGAACTGCACCACCACCACCCCGTTTCCTTGTCCTCGAAAGTCGCTCGAAATCGAATCTACAACTACTATCAATCCGCATGCTATGCGTGGCGACTATGACAACTCCTCCCCAAAATGATACAAATCATATTTGAGAGAAGGTCTATGTCCAGTAGTGGGCGTCTTACGGCACGTCTAAATGACGATCCTGATGATTACCATTCCATTCTAGTCTAATATCTTAATCAATTATTAATTGGATCAATATATATCTAATGCCGTTTCTTTTCTGTTCCTGATTGCAGGGCACTTTAGATGATGGTACAGAGTTCGACAGCTCAATTCCTAGAGGAAACCCTCTAACATTCACATTGGGATCCGGCCAAGTGATTAAAGGTTGGGACCAGGGTCTCATGGGCATGTGTGAAGGAGAACAGCGAAAGCTTGTCATTCCCCCTGAGTTAGCATATGGAGAAGCTGGAGCACCACCTAAAATACCTAAATCTGCAACACTCACATTCCATGTTGATCTTGTAAAGATTGAAAGAAAGGATGAATTGTAATTGCATTTACTTCTGTCCATGTAATGGCATTCTCATCTATTTGTGGTGTGTATTGAGTTTGTTAATTTGTTATGTGTAACATGTGAACAATAATATACCAAAACTTTTTTTATATAAATGTGAATTATTTGGGCAGACAAATAAATATTGCTAAAGTAATAAAATAGTCTATATTTTTTCATCATAGAATATGCATAAAATGTGTGTAGCAGAAATGTATTACTATACAATTTCTAATCTTTACCTCCCAAGTTCTGAATTTTATTTCATTGGGTAATAAAAACTGTATTCAATACTTAATTCAAGTGGATTTCAAGTATAACAATGATAAAGATACCATTTAGTAGTAGTAGGAAATTCTTCTGACATTGTTAAATTAAAAATTAAAAAGTTGTGTTATCTTCTCTGCTTCCACTATTTTTTTACTTATGCCTTTCCTTTAATAGTCACTGCATTATAATTTATGCAACTGCAACCTGGAATTTCTAAATATTACTTTGCAACAACCAGATGAGCATGAAACAGCGGCGCTCAAAGTTCGTACATTTCTGGCATCTTTCTCTTTTACTCCAATTAAAGGTGTCATGAGAGTCATGAGAGTGACAGAGAAAATCGTCCGAAATTTACGAATATCGTTTTTCACGGTAGCGCCGCTGTTTCATGTGGTACCGGGAACATCGAAGTTCGTATATTTCGGGATCTTTCTCTTTTACTCCAATCAAGGTGTCATGAGACAACCGTCCGAAATTTACGAAAAAAATTGTTCGCGGTAATATGAATAATAGTGCATATCTAGCGACAATAGTATTTTTTTTATAGTCATTGAAATACCATTATACTACTATGGAAAGGAATGGTCTTATGTAACTTTCTATAGGTATGGCAGCGACGGCGCTATTTTAGTCCGTCCTTGTTATAGTTTCACATATTTTTGTTCTTCTTCAAACTGAACCTTTCAGATCTGTCAAAAGTTGGAGGGAAAACGATATCCTTATATTTCGGGCATCTTTCTCTTTTACCCCAAGTAAGACATCGTTAGAGTGACAGAGAATGTCAATATCTGCAAGGATTTTTTAAGAATTTGTTTCAAATGATTTATTGAAAATAGCCTGAACTTGCCTTTACATCATAGTGCCAGGGGCGTTACCACAAAACACGATATTCGTAAATTTCGGACGATTGTATGTGTCACTCTCATGACGTCTTTAATTGGAGTAAAAGAGACAGATGCCCAAAATATACGAACTTCGATGTTCGCGGTACCGGGCCAGTCCACTTCCATTAGTATGGAATGGCCTTTAAGCTTGGTGCCGTGGTCGTAGGGGGATTCATACATAACTAGAGTTTGGCCAGTGAAAAAAAATGGTTTACTCACTTAAAGCATAGACGATTGTATCATACCGTCTCTTTCTTTCGCTTGCACTACGACCCCAAAAAAAGGGATGAGTATAGTTTATTTTTTCAACTTTAAGAGTAACAATCGAGTAATAATTGGTTAGCCAGACTCTATGTTTCAATAAAATGTTTTTAACTTGAATTATTCCCTCGGGCGCGGGAGTTATATAGGCACCTAGGCAGTCGTTGATCGTTGCGTGGTAGCTGCACAATAATTGGACTTGAATATATTATAATATATAGAAAAGTTGTAGGTATTTAAACGGCTTATATGAGTGGTGGTCGAGTTGACGTTTATAATCCGAAAACATTAAACTAAATTAAACCGTAAACTCAACTACAAAAGGATCAAATTTTAGGCAGTCACATTTCAAAACGAACATCAATACAAATTTTGACAGATAATCGTGGTATCTTCTAAGTAGTCTGTGATCGTGGCGCACTACGGTTTGGTGGAAGATATTTATTTTAAGGATTTAGTTCTATCTACTTCATATAGCTCTACGTCTCACTCGCTCACTATAAAAAGTGTGTGTCAATGTTAATGAAGTGTTTAAAGTGTTAGTTGAAATGTTGATATAAAGTGCAATTTTTATGTTTGCAATCTATATCCTCACTAATAAGTGTACTTAGTGAATAAAAGTAATAAAATGGTCAAGATACTGTTCTTACACCCGGACTTGGGAATTGGAGGAGCAGAGCGGTTAGTCGTGGACGCCGCATTGGCTTTTAGAAAAAAAGGCCATCAAGTTTCTTTTTACACGAATCATCACGATCCCACACATTGCTTTGCTGAAACGAGAGACGGAAGCTTCCCAGTGACGGTAGTCGGGGACTGGATACCACGTTCTATTTTTGGCCGGTTTAAGGCAGCATGTGCTTACATGCGGATGGTATACGCGGCAGTATATCTAGCTTGGTATGTGATACCAGTTGAGGAACCTACCCTTATTTTCTGTGATTTGATATCATTATGCATTCCTTTCTTGAAAATAGCTAGGGGGCCATTCCGAGTAGTGTTTTATTGTCATCATCCAGATAAACTACTGTCTGAAGAAGGAGGGTTGTTGAAGAAAATTTACAGAGCTCCATTAAATTGGCTTGAAGAGTTGACAACTGCTAAGGCAGATCAAGTCTTAGTAAATAGCAAATACACTGCTAGAGTGTACAAAGATGCATTCAAGAGCATAAAAGAATTACCAGATATCTGCTATCCTTCTATTAATACAGAGTTCTTTAGAACAACATCTCCTATGCCACTAAAAGAGGTTGTACCTCTTGGCACAGACAAATACATTTTCCTCTCCATAAATAGATATGAGAGAAAAAAGAATCTTCAATTGGCTTTAAGGGCTTTTGAAAATTTAAAACATATAGTTCCTGAACCTGATTGGAACAGAGCACACTTAATAATGGCTGGAGGCTTTGACCCAATTAACCTTGAAAATATGGAACATTATATTGAATTGACAGATTTGGCAGCAGAGCTAGACATTGAGGATAAAGTAACATTTTTAAAATCACCCAAAGACATTGAAAAGGTATCTCTTTTGTACTACTGCAAGGCTCTTGTGTACACTCCTTCAAATGAGCACTTTGGTATAGTGCCACTGGAAGCTATGTTCTACTGCAAGCCTGTTATTGCGGTCAATAGTGGTGGCCCAACTGAGACTATAGTAAATGATGTCACTGGCTTTTTGTGTGAGCCTACCAGCGAGTCATTTGCTCAAGCCATGAGCGTATTGATGCTAACACCTGACCTTGGTGAGAGGTTAGGGGATGCAGGTCGAAAAAGGTTTGAAACCAAGTTTTCATTTGATGCATTTACTGAGCAACTAGATGGAATTCTAACTAGAGAGAGGCAGATTATATCTGAAGCAAGGGCTATTGATTATGAGCAGAAGAAACGTAAATAACAGTCTGCCAACACTCATACAGTATGTGATCTTGTATGAGTGTTCTATAACCAAAGATATTTAATGACAGTTTGTAGAATGGCAGTGTACCTGTTAATAATGCTGTATGTTTTTTTTTTATGCCAGTGTTGTAATTGATTATATCACTGGGGCAAAGACAAAACCAACTATCTGCTAATATTTACATTAGCTTCTGGATGAAACAGTTTGTTCTGTGTTTAATCTGGTGATATGTAGGTATATCCTTTTCAAAACTTATGTGATTGCTAATCTACTTATTTGTTTACTTGTTAACACTGACTGCGGTACGAGGCTAAATCAACTTGTACATGATGGTTAATTGCGATGTTAACTAATTACCGCAGTCAAGGTGTTAAGTAGGTGTCCTATTAACTCATAATGATTTATATGATATAGGAATTATAGGAATACAGGTAAAATTGTCAGTAGTATCTTCTTTTTATTACCTAATTTAGTTGTATGAAACAAGAAATGTTTTGTAAATTGTTATTATTATTGATTCTATAATATAAATATCTTGCTTCAAGTTTTATCCACTAGTCTATAGTAATGTAAAATTGGAATGGTTACATTAGTATTAATACTTTGTTCATGTCCTCATTCTTCCTTTGAAATCCTACCATGATAGAGCTATATGATATAATAGATGAAAATTGCTTTAAGCACAAAAGCAGCATTATTAATTATTATTGATAATTTATGTATACATACTGGATATATATTTACTAAACTTGATTTTTAAATCATTATCTCATTGTTGTAAATATTGTAATAAACAAATAAGTATTTCATGTTTTTTTCTTTTCCTGGTGCATGACCTCTATGAACTTTTCCTTCCTTTTTAGAGTTCTGTACCCAATGGAAATACCCAAAATCAGCCAAGAATATGTTGGGCCATGTTCAATGTAAATGTATGGGGTTACAGATTGAAAGTCTTTACTATAAATGATTAAGGCAAATCCCAATTATTTTTCAAATATCTAACGACTTCTGAAACTTTAAGGTTGACCCAAAAATAAAATTACCCCAACATGACACATTTTTATTTGATATATATATTCATACCAGATGACAGCTTTCTATGACTAATGGGCACCCACACGTCACTGAGCATTGCCATGGACAGACAGACAGATATGGGGAAATATAAGGGCTCCTTTGTTGACTAGGGTACCCTAAATATCTAAAATAAAAAATAAATAATCACGAACCAAGAGCGTGTGGTTGAAATAGTCGACTTTTGGGTGTTGGGAGGATTTCAAGACACTAGAGGGGAACAAAGATTACTGTCGAGTGAAACATTTGTTGAGAAAAATACTATCAACACATTCATTAAAAATGGGAGCATAAGAAAAATTGCCCCCAGCATTTTTGGGTCAAAACTATAATTAAACGATGCCTTTTGTGGAGATAAACACAAAGTTTCATCCCTCTGTTACCCCCTGGGGGTGATAAACACCCGAAGAGTCGAACCAAGTTACCAAGTCGAACTTATTATACACGGTGATTAATAATTTTTTTACAAGAATTTAAATGAATTTAATTTTTAACATATAGCCTTAGGCACATTCATATTTGTACAAAATTGGAAATTCGTCACAGCTTAGGAAAAAATAAATAAAACAGTTTTTGGGTTAATAAGGTGTTTTTCACCCCCAGGCGGTAACAGAGGGATGAAACTTTGTGTTTACCTCCTCAAAAGGCATCGTTTTATTATAGTTTCTATCTAAAAACGCTGGATGCTTTTTATTAGGCTATCCTGCCCTTTAATGCAAATTATTAGTGTCATTCAGTTAGGACAAAAACTGTATTAAATTTGCACTCTTGTGGATAAAATTCAGTTACACTGGGGTTTCCAAGCTAGCGCAGTTCAATTGTTATTTGTTTTACAAATATAGAAATTTTATACTTTTACAGACCTAACATTTGCCCAATTCCTTTTTACCCTATTCTTTTTTTTCTTTTTAATCAGTTTTTTTGAGATGTGCAGATGTTTTCTCTGTGGCAACCACTTGGTAAAATCCTGTGGGTGTAATAGTAGTGTATGTATCTGTGCATAATGAAGGGCATTACAACAAGAGTGTGGGATAGCACACGAGTGTTGTAATGCCTAATAATGTATAGTTGCATACACTACTTTATCTACACACATATCATAAGTGTTTTAAGATGGGTTCAGGAACCGTAGGGAAATGCCTGCTATAGCAAACCGCGGTAACGGTCCGCGTGAATTTAAATTTCCCGCGCGCGCGACCCGTGGACAGATCCCGGCTCGCTACATAGACCAGGAAAATTAGCTTACCCTGGACATAATTCAATAACTCGTTGTTTTTGTTATTTTATTGGATATTCATATTCAGTATTCAATATAAATTAGATATATTCAGTAAAATATCCCCGGTCGTAACTATATAAAAAAAAATCGAGGGTTATCGTACACTATCTAACTTTTTTCTAAAAGCAAAAAAGATAACCAAATACCTTGTTAGTATAATTTTGAATAGCCTTTAAATGCAATCACTTAATAGCAAAATTAAACTGAAACCAATTTTGCATGTATGTTTTTTTTTGTAGTTTGTATCTGATCTCAATATCTAGATAAGTAAAAATGTTAACTATGATATTTATATCTTTTTAAGCTTTATAACGTCTATTTAGACAATTAAGACAAAAATTAAACGTTTGTGTTTAACGTTTCAATAATAATGCATTTCTCGGTAGTTAAAAATCATAACTGAGAAATTTTTGTTTAATAATAGTTTATTGTGTACTATGATCACGTTTTCGTCAAAATTAAACATATTTATTACACAGATAAGAAATTATAAATCTAATTGAATAGATAATATTATACACACGGCCCTGTCGAGGAGGGGGATGCTCGCGGGGAGTGCGAGACGTAGGGGGAGCGGACGCCGGCGGCGAGCCGGCTAACGTGCGCCGCCGGACCAGTTGTAACCAGTTTATTTCAAAAATGCACTTGTTTTATGGCAGTGACGTCTATGTTATCTTGTACAAATCACCTTGATTTTTATAACTAAAGAGGCTACATATATAATTATTTATCTTTATACAGAGCGTGCCAAACTTATGGGACATGAAGAGGAAGTACCTTAAATATCGTAGATAGTGTAATTTGCTGAAAGAAGACATTATGTTATTATTAAAAGTTATTAATTCTGCATTCATATATTTTCTAAAAATAACTTGCTTCGTCTGGAAATCGAAGCGACTTAAGTGTCAAAAAAAAAATCATCCTACTTTTATGACGCCAATCGAAAGAATAGCTAAAAATTAATAACTCTGCTTAAGTAACATTGTATTTTAAAAGAAAGGATCAAAGTAAAATTAATCATTTTAATCAAATGAAAAACATCATGAAATTGCCGTAGTCAATTAAGTGGGTATTTATTTTGTAAATTAGTTTATTCTTGAAATTTGATTCAATCATTCTCGAGAGTAATCTGTCGAGAAAAACACCGTCCGGGTTCATTTTAAACCAACTTCAACCCCTGAAATCCGGTCACAAAACTTAACAGTTACCGGCACAGACCAAATTCCACGCCACACGCGGGCGCAGCCGCGGTCACAGCTAGTATAATATCTATTTGTTGTGAATCGCCCATCATATTTTGATTTAGGTTAATGTGGGTAAGACCGTCTGCCAACCAATTTCTTACATTATCTCATCGGTATTTAGTGTCATATGACGGACTTCCCTTCAAAATAAAGTATCTTACCCACATTGACATAAATGATTCTCTAGAGAAATGAAAGCTTACAAATCGGTTTTACAAGTTAACAATTTCTTGAAAATCAAAGGTGTAGCATACACCGTGTTTTTGATAACTTTAAAGGAGGTCAATTAAAGTTATTTTTTTAAAGTAACTAGTGTTACTTTAAACTTAATTTTATCGCTGCATCAGTGTAAAATTATTCTTTAAATTAAAATTTCTTCAGTAGTTTTCGTTTCATAGCATAGGTTATTCGGTTCGGTTCATATTGCGGAGATTATAAAGATGAGTTTGTTTGACGTTATTTAATGTGTCTATTACTATGTGTCATTAAAACGACCATAACTCAATTGTCATAAAAGTCCTAATATAAAATTAGACATCAGAAATTATTTATTTGCATAGACACAGTACAGAGATGTTACAATGGTAATTATATAACATTATGATTCATGTATCTAGCTTGCATGCAATCGTACAAATATTATAAGCGTTTGACGGCTCGTCTCCACTCTTCCCTGACGGCTGCTAGTTTAGCGCATTTGTGCAAGGGCGGCCCTTGGCTGCCTTTATTTGGTCCGTCTCTCTCATGGGCATCCTTCCTCGCGCTTGGGCACCCTCTACTCTTCCCTGCACCACTAGTCGCTCTATGGATACCAGTAACGGCGGCCATTTATTTTTTCTTAGGCAAGAGGAGCTGACATGGCTTCGCCTTCTCTTTATGTGTCCAATGAAAATTGTTGAACTGGGGGAAAGTTAGTTAAGCTTGTATGGACGCGCCGCCGCTGATGGATACATTTTCACGCCGAGAAACGTGTCTAAAAAGGCGAGGATGCGAGCTTGAACGATGGAGGATAGACGAGAGGCTGCTTGATGCCAAGCTCTTGGAGTATGGAGACGTTGGTTCGATTTTTGGTCCACGATACCAAAAGCATTATTCGCCAGCACCACATTTCCAGCGCATCCACCGTCTTTTACTCTCTGTTCCGCAGGGTCTACGTCTCAGTGGCGTAGACAAATATGGCCAATACAAGCGCTTTAAGGAGCCTGAGTTTTGTAATTTTGTGGTGTTACGAATCCGCCATATTTTTCGTCACCCGTCCATAGCGCTTCTAGTGATTGCCACAATTCGGTTGATCTCATCTACACATCCTCTGTTGATAGAAATTAGAGCTCCTAGATAAATATACGATTTAACGACACCACAATTCGCTATTTGTGTGACTTCGGGTGTTGTTGTTGACAAGATCGACAATAATTGGTCTTACTGAGGTTGATCTTAATACCAACTTCCAGGCTAATCCTCTCCATCCTGCGCAGCAGATCCTCCATATTACAATCACTAGTAGCAAATAAGGTGGTATCATCCGCGTAAGAGAGGTTTGAGATCTTTAGTCCTCCGATTGCAACTCCGTCGGAATACTAAGTATTAAGTATAATATGAAGTAGTCGGACGGAATTTCATTATAAATATAGCCAAGCAAAATGCATTGCCGTTTCCTCTGACTCTGGGCAGAACCTGCACGTCGCGTTCTTACCCATCTGAAAAATTTGTTTGTTCAACTTGCAGTGGCCTGTCAAAATTCGAGTCACTACGCAAGTTTTGTGCCTCTTGAGCTCTTAGTAGCTCTTTAGCAATTTTGGTGTTGAATCCTTTTATTAAGGCTTTCGAGTGTTCAAGAGCTCTCTCTAGTCAGCTTCCACCCAGTAATTGCTCTCGATTTTTCTAGGTTATTGAGCAGAGAGTATACTTCCCATTTTGTAATACCACAAAACGGTTCCGGGCCGGCCAGGGGAGTGTCCGCGCCCTTCCTAGCCAGTTCGACTGCTTTCTCATTTCCGTCAATGTTGGAGTGTCCTGGTACCCATCTAAGTATGACTTTGTTGGAGTTAGCCAGTACGTTTAGGTTTGTTTTACATATCTGAACTAGTTTTTAGTTTGTTTCCAAAGAATCTAGTGCCAGCAGAGCAGCTTGGCTGTCTGAGTTAATGTAGATGTGTTAGTTTCTTAGGTTTTTATCCAGGTTAATTTCCTCACATTTGTTAATGGCGAAGACTTCGGTCTGGAATATTGAGGCACTCGTCCCCATGCTGACGTTAGCTCTGAATCTAGGTCTCCCCCATAAACCTTTCTGGATCCATCTGTGTGCCATAGGTGGCTTCTCTCTTCTACGTACATTTGGTCTTCAATCCATTTGTCTCTTGGAGGTATTTCAACTGTGTAGAGTTTAGAGAATTGACATTTGCTGTGCATGTCGTCTATTGGCATGCTAAAAGCCCAGGCGTTCATTTGATTAGGGCTTCACAGCGCGATTTAGGCCGATTTAGCGTGCATATTCTGTAGACGCACTGCTTGGCCTCCCTTTTGCACCTGCATGGGGAGTGTCGTCTAAGGCCGCCCACGGTGTCGAGGTAAAGGCCCCTGTTGCTGTTATACAGGCCATGCTTTGCAGGCTGTTTAACATTGTTGACTGCTGTCTTTTGGTTGGTCTTGTTATACCAGACCGCGGAGCCATAAGTAATTATGGGCCTTACTACCGCTGTAAAAAGCCACAGAGCAATTTCGGGTCTTATCCCCCATCTTGCTCCTGCCATTCGACAGCACATCCACAAGGCCATTTTTGCCTTTTGTAAAATGTTTTTGAGGTGAGGGTTCCAAGTTAGCTTTTGGTCGAAAGTGATTCCTAGGTTCTTAACCTCATCTGAGACCGGTATGTCCTGTCCATTCAGTTGTATTTTTGTAAGCTTATCATTTATCAAGTTTCATCTTATGCCGGTCTTACTCACATTGACTATAGTCACTAAGCCGGTCGTACTCACATTGATTAGAGTTATATTGACTAATACTTTACTTTTAAGGGACGTCCATCATATAACTCTACACCGCGTAACATGAGGAAACCGAATAAATTTGCCAGAGTTACCCTGACCATATTTCGAGACTAAAATATCCAATAATATTAAAATGATCCTTAGATCATTGTTAGGCAGTGGAAATGAAAGAAGTGCACTTCAGGGTTCACGTTTATTAATTACTATCAGATTTGTAACAGATACCTGAATTATAATATATGCAAGTAGAGCGAGATGCGAAAGCGTCCGCCGGCCGGCTCACCAGAATCCAAAGAGAGAGAAAGATGACGTGTGCTATACCACAGACAACATTTAAGGGTAAAGCACACGATCCTAGATTGGCAGTTGGTGTTATTAGGGTGGGTTATATACTATCCAATTTCTAACACTTCCCCTCACACTAATAAGACCATTGCCTCGTGCCTACATTACAAACAGATAGAAGACTCCATACACAATGACAATTATAAGACAATGTGTATAAGTATATCTCTCATGACAGGCTTTAACTCAATATAATATCAATTATATAAGTTAACATTGACAATGTTTGCCCTAAATAGAGACTTACTCTATCCATATACACATTCGTACAATAGCATGCTAATACAAGACACAAATGGCTAAGTAGGGACAGGAAATGCATGCTATTTTTACGATTGCACATTTACAAACCAATAAATTACAACTCTGCATTCATGTATATTATTATATATGTACCTAAGTTGCTTTCACATTCATGCTTAGAACAAATTTAGAATGTTTACTGAAACTCAGCGGTTTGGTAAGTACATCAGCTATCATTTCTTCTGTTGGTAAGTATTTAACAGTTAGAACATTATTATATACTAAGTCTTTTATGTGATGATACCGTACATCTATGTGTTTAGTACGTTTGTGTGAATATTCTTTAGATAGTAGCAGCTTGTGCGCACTTTGGTTATCATTGAACACAGTGATGCAGGGTTTCATACATGCAATTTCATATAACAAATTCTTAATGAAACATAGGTCTTTACACACATCATTAATTGATATAAATTCACTTTCAGTTGAACTAAGCGCTACACAACGTTGCTTACGTGATTCCCAGTTTATAACATTTGAACCTAACTTCACTACAAATCCTGTATATGATCGTCTGTCAGTATCATTAGCCCAGTCAGCGTCAGCATAAGCAGTTAAATTTAATTCCCTACTTTTTATAAAATATAAACAATAGTTAATTGTTCCTGCTAGATATCTTAATATCCGTTTAGCTGCAAGCCAATGACATTTATTAAATTTAGAATTATATTGGCTCAAATGACTACAAGCATAAGCTATGTCTGGCCTGGTGCAGACAGCCAAGTACATTAGGGAACCAATAAGTTCTCTGTAGTTATAAATATCTTCACACAATGGTTCACTGTCATCATCAAATTTACATCCCATTGACATAGGTGTTGAAACAGATTTACAATTTTCCATATTAAACCGCTTGAGTATTTTCATAATATAGTCACTCTGATCTAACCTCAATGAACCCTTATCTCTTACAACATTAATGCCAAGACAGCTCTTTAAGCTACCTAAGTTTTTACAATTAAATTCACTTTGTAACAAACTGAGCAAATTATTTTACATGAACTGTTGTTAGAGAAAATATAAAAATCATCTACATATAGTGCTACTAATACTAAATTATTTTTATCCTTATTCATATAGATACAAGGTTCACATTTGCTCTGTATAAAACCATTTTCACACAGTATTTTGTTAACTTTATTATTCCAGATTCTACTAGCTTGCTTAAGACCATAGATCCCTTTCTGCAACAAACAAACTTTATCTTTTGGTTATTATTAAAACCTGGTGGTAATTCCATATAAATGGTTTCCTCAAGCTCTCCATTAAGAAAAGCTGTGGTCACATCAATGTGATCTATGCTTAAATCATACTCACAAGCTAAAGCAAACAATATTCTCATTGTACTGTGTCTAACAACTGGTGAAAATGTTTCCTTGTAATCTACACCTGGTACTTGTGTATAACCCATGGCAACAAGACGCGCTTTAAACTTTTCAAAGTTACCTAATGCATCTGTTTTAATTTTATATACCCATTTTGACTTGATTACATTAGTATTTTGAGGCCTATCAACTAGTTTCCATACTTTATTAGCTATGAGAGAATCATACTCACACTTCATGGCAGCAGACCATTCATTGCTAAGGGGACCAGTTACAGCTTCTTTAAATGATGAGGGTATATGTTGATTGCAGACAGGCATAGCCTCATGCGCTACCATGGAGTAATCTGATGTGTAATCAGCATACCTTTTGGGTTTTTGTGACCTTGAACTACGTACGGGACGCGGAGAATGAACAGCCGGTGCACCAGCAGTAGGCAGCACTTCCCTGAGAGTGACGAACGCGGCGACAGTACTACAGACTCGCCCGACGAGTCACCAGAACCCTGAAGCTGAGTGTGGCTCATCATTCTCGTCCCGGTACAGAATTCCTCCGAATCTGAAAAAACCATGGAAGTATCATTAATATTAGGATTAGACATTTGCGTCTCACTTCTTGGGCTACAGATTGGAGTTTGGTCATCTTGCACTGATGATAAATTATCATTATTTTGACTAGAAATTCCATTATTTTGACTAAGAATATTATTTACTTGATTTTGACTAGATTTACCAACAACATTAGTTGTAAATTCAAATTCATAAAATACATTTTCATTGTCAAATTCATTAAAACTTAATTTATTTAAATCATTGTAAAATTTGTTTTCTATAAAAACTACATTCCGAGACAAGATTACTTTCTTGGAGTTTATTGGGTCTAAAAGCCTAAAGCCTTTTGTTGTCTCACTGTAACCAACAAAAATGTAAGGTTTACTTTTAGGATCAAGCTTACGACGATTTTCTTTAGGTATTAAGGAATAGGCAATGCAGCCAAAGACATGGAGGTGACTAAGGTCCGGTGTGGACCCAGTCCAGAGACCCTCAGGAGTTCGTCCTGACAATGCACTAGTGGGGCTCCTATTTTTCAAGTAACAAGCAGTCATTACTGCTTCACCCCAAAATCGCTTACTGAGACCAGCCTCAAACAGGATACACCTTGCCTTATCCAGGAGAGTCCTGTTCAGACGTTCAGAAACAGCATTTTGCTGATGACAGTAAGGTACACTCTTTTGATGAATAATGCCTTCCTTCTTAAGAAAATCTGTAAATGCTTTGTTACAATATTCAGACCCAAAATCTGTCCGAAGTGTTTTAATTGGCAATCCTAATTGTTTTTCTACTAAATTCTTATAAGTAATAAAATGATTAATTACCTCGGATTTATGCTTCATGAGGAAGATGTCGTCTTCCTGGTGTAGTCATCCGTCATTGTAACAATGAACCTCGCTCCACCAATGCTGTCCTCTTGCATAGGTCCTGCTACATCACTATGCACAAGCTGTAAAGGTTTGTGTGCACGTGTAGCCTCGCCCACGGGATACGGCAAAGACGCTTGCTTCCCAAGTAGGCAGGTCTCACACTTGTCACGAGAACATACCTGAAATTTGACACCAGTTGCAGGATCATCCCTTAAAGCACACATACCTTGAGCATTAAGATGACCTAAACGAGAATGCCACAAATTATATGGCACAGAGGCTACAGCTGCATTAGCACTCTGTGTATCTTGCCTATTATGCAAGCACATGGAAGAATGCACTTCTAGCGAAGTCCCTTTTCCATGATTACACCCTTCCCATTCATATAATCCTTTTCTATTAGATGCAGAGGTAATTGGATTGCCATGAATTTTACAATCATTATATATACTACAATTATCTTTGGTAAAAATTACAGTATAGCCTTTATCACACAATTTACTAACTGATAACAAATTAGCAGACAGATTTGGAACATATAATACCTTAGTAAGTTTATTCATGACGCCTCCGACTGGTAGTTCCCCAACACCTTCAGCTGACACAGAGTCATCGTTAGCCAGGGTTACTCTGTTCCCTTCACCCGGCAGTGCCTTGTAGTTCTCCAGTAATGATTTATTGTTACAAAGATGATTGGAGCACCCAGAGTCTATGTAAAATGAAGACTTCTGTACAAAGAAGGCAGCCGATGTTTCCGTCGCTAGAAGAGACCGATTTCTCACCTTATCTTTTCTGTATTTATAACATTTGCTTTTAATATGACCAGCTTTGCCGCAGTAATGACACACAATTGGTTTCTTTGGTGCTGTACTGGATCTTTTAGAAAGCAAAGCCGCTTCCTCCATACTGGAAGAACCCTCTCTCTTCCGAGATTCTTCTTGTAGAAGGCGTGATCTGACCATGTCAGCGGTGAGATTATTATTAGCAATATTCGCAGTCTCGAGGTTGCTTACCAGCGCGTCGTATTCTTCTGTTAAACCACTAAGAAGAAGTTCTATTACTTCCTTGTCCTCTATATTTCTGTCAATGTCCGCCAACTGATGAACAAGCGACATCACTGCCTCAAGGTAGCGGGTCATGCAGTTAAACTGCTTGTACTCGATTTTGTGCAGCTGCCGCAACAAAAGTACGCGCCTGTACAAACCTTTGTTTTCAAACACGGTTTTCAAGTTATCCCACGCTTCTTTTGCAGTTTTCGCGTTCCTGATATGCTGTAAGCACGCGGTCGACACACTCAGGCCTATGCGAGCTAGAGCACGGTTAACGTGCGAGGGCTCCGCATCAGTTCCATCCACAGCATTCCATACACCGTCGAGAGTCAACAGCATTTTCATTTGGTACTTCCAGGTCTGGTAGTTCTCCACGCCACGAAGCTTCTCCACTGCTTGGCTGGAGTAATTAGTAATACCAGTCTGAGATTCATTGTTGGCCATGACTCGATACGTACGTACCACGTGGTTAGAGTGCTTCACCAAAGTGCTGAACAACGGCGACGACGTCCCGTGCGATTGTAAATATTGTGATGGCTATCCGGCGGCCGACGACGCTCGCTCTATTCTATTCTAATCTCAAGCTCACTTTTCTGAATTAGTTGGAATTGCCTGAACTTTGCACAATATGTCCACTGAGCCCAGAACCTATTAAAATGATCCTTAGATCATTGTTAGGCAGTGGAAATGAAAGAAGTGCACTTCAGGGTTCACGTTTATTAATTACTATCAGATTTGTAACAGATACCTGAATTATAATATATGCAAGTAGAGCGAGATGCGAAAGCGTCCGCCGGCCGGCTCACCAGAATCCAAAGAGAGAGAAAGATGACGTGTGCTATACCACAGACAACATTTAAGGGTAAAGCACACGATCCTAGATTGGCAGTTGGTGTTATTAGGGTGGGTTATATACTATCCAATTTCTAACAAATAAACCTTTTAGAAATTAACCTCGTTTTGGAGTTATAACCCATTACAAAAAAAAATTGATTATAACTAGACCCCGCTATCGGAGGTGCAAAATGGTAGCTGTCAAGTTCTTAGGGATGGGTAATCAACTAATCATATTTGTGATGTCGATATCGATACTCGATTTTTCAATACATTTTTTGTATTAACAGTACCATTTATTTGTATACAATTTAACTTTTTTTGGGATCTATGATAATCATTGACATTAAAAATATAAATCGTTATTAGTACAACAAAAAATCTATGGTTGCTATTACTTTTCTTATGTTTCTTTTCCTAAAAATTATTATAAATTGTATACAAATAAATGGTACTAATATTACTGGTTTGTAATACTTAGATACATAACCCGCCCTCTACCCCAATGTCCTTATACCTCCTTATCGATCCCGTTATTATCTCAGTCATATCTAGAAATTTCTTAAATGTTTTTCTATATTCTTATCAAATATATAATATTCTAAAATTCTAGATTAATCTGAAAAAAAATAATACTGAATAAATGGTACTTGTAGTCTTGTACATAAAATAAATATATTGAAAAATCGAGTATCGATATCGACATCACAAATATGATTAGTTGATTACCCATCCATAAGAACTTGACAGCTACCATTTTGCACCTCTGATAGCGGGGTCTAATTATAACTCAGCACCGTTCGCTTTCTTAAAGGCGATTTTACCACTTTTGTACTCATTGTTTGTTTTCAGGCATAGTTTTCTCAATAAAATGTATTTTTTATTTAAAAAAATATGAAAAACGAAACAATATTTTTGCCGGAGTTGATCAAAAGTTACATGATATTTTTTACTTCTTTTGGCCTCAGGAATACGCTGTCAAAATTATTCGGTTTCCTCATGTTACACAGTGTATATACCTATCAGAGAATGTAGGAAATTGGTTGGCAAACGGACTTTCCTGATAGACGGTCTTGTCCACATTGACTCTCATCCTGAACAATTTAGTTGTTATCGACCCAATAAACACACTATTTCAATAAATCTCTCTTCTAGCCGAACCGTGGTGATGTAGGTATATGTACCCCACGTGTTTATTAAATTTAATAATCATTGACTTAGCCTATGTATCTAGAAGACGTTTTCTTCTACGCGAGAATTGCTCGCGGCTCGCGGGAGTCAGGCACGAAAATAACAACCTTACGGTGCAAGAAATAACGTTCATATTAATACGAAAGTAAGAAAAAATGAGAAATTATAAATAACCGTGGATATATTCTGTTTAATTTGTATTTTATTATAATAATAATATGCTGACGACATGAATTAAACACTTTTGAAGAAGTTATGTATTTTGGTTCTGCAGAAACTACCCATATTTGTGTTATTAGAGATCTGCAAAGAGAAACTGTTTAATTTTCAACAATTTATCATCAAACATGATATACTATTCAGTATAAATTGTTCAATTACAGTTATCAATATTTTCCGGGATGATAAGCCAGAAAACGTGTAATTTACGGAATCTTCTTTTTTAATGATAGTCCCGGTCGGTTAATTTGTTTAATTTTGGTTATTTTTACCGAAATACAAGCATCATATCATAATAGAGGCACTTTTACGAAGTTATTTATTATGCTGCACTTATGAAATTAAAAAGTGTCCTAAATTTAGTTTTTAAGGATTTTCATATTGACGCGGAACCCTAATTTGTTTAATTTTTTATATTTTAACAAGAACTAACATTACTTTAGTTCATAGAAAAATAAAATTACAGTTATCGAATTATGTCCAGGTTTCGGTAATTTTCCTGGTCTAACACGGATTAGCGCGTCAACGAGTCGGTTGACTAGTCAGTTGCCAATAGACTCGCCGCCGCGCGCACTATACCTAGACTACCGAATGTTACTTATTGTGAATCCAGTTTTTTTTGTGTTAAATTCTAATTGTGCAACTTTTCAATTGTGTGATATTTGCATACACTTGGTGAATAGACCTTTTCTCTTACGTCTTGCCTCTTATTCACCACCCCCTGAGGACACCTTCTCATACTGCATTATTACTAGTGCTACTTCAAAACATTAAAAAGTCAACGAATAAAACAAATGACAACTTGGAATGGCGTGGCGGCGTTTCGTATTTCAGTCAAATATTTTTTATAACCATAGACAAGCGAAGGAACTCCCTATTCTATTGTGATTCGAGTTCAAATGTCGTTCGATTTATATTAAAAAAACAACGAATTGGCGTTTCGTATCAATGACTTTTTAATATCTATAGATACTAGAATAGACACCCCACTTGAATTTGACAGCTGTTCCAAATTTAAACTCATAACCTACAGTTTTCAGGAGGTAATGTTAACTTTACATCTCCATTAATTTCTGATGGTTGGTAATACTGGTCATTGCCTACGGTTTCTGGACGAATTTTAGAGCACTAACTATATGTACGTAGATAAAGAAACTTACGTAAATGATAGTTTGTAAAGTGATTATTAATAACATACATACCTCTCTTGTTACATGATGTAGTAGAATTTAATAAATTGCGTAAAAAAACAAATCTAACGGTAAAATATAATTTATTACAAAAAATAAAGCCTTACTCAATTATAGTTTTATCTATAGTATTATATACTTTCTCTACGCGTTCTTCTGGCAAGGGGTCAATGATTTCAAATTGGAGGTCGTACTGCTGGTCCAAACCCATATAAGAGTCGCTCATAAGATATACTGTGTAGATAATGCGACCTGCAAATAAAATTTAAACAATCTTTAGCAAACATAACTCTATGATGATCTATGTCAATAGATGACATATTATAAGAAAAAGTGACCAGGTAAAAATAAAAATATTTCATAAATAACAATGTGATTTGTTCTTAGTTCTATAGAAAATATGCCTTGACACTACGGCCTTTACAAACAGGCCGTATTGTCAAGGCGATAAAGTACATGTTCAGATATCTGACCACCTCCACAGCTCCGATATATCTGATGGTGATAACTGATTGTACTACAAAATGTAGGAAATCACATATGCGTGGGCATTTGAAAGGGGGGTTCAAATGTAACGTGTCAGTAGTACGAGTAATCTTAATCTTGCTCAGGTCAGACTAAAATCCACTCTCCAGCGGCGCTACCGCGAAACGCGATATTCGTGTGATATTTCGGACGGTTATTTCTGTTACTCTTATGATGCCTTAACTTGGAGTAAAAGAGAAAGATGCTCGAAATAAACGAACTTCGATTTTCGCGGTACCGGGCCAGTAATCAATGATCATGTCACGACTTGTTATTGCTAAGGTACTGACCCCTATAGTTGGGCGTGTAGAATGTAAGTTGCGAAATGCCCCTGGCCGGGACGCGCTTCAGTGCGTGCAGCTCGGCGTGCTCGACGGTGCCGAGCGTCAGGAACCAGCCCTCGTTCTTGCCACGCGGGAAGCGCGGGCACAGCACGTTGCTGGGGTTGCCGCCGCGGCGCTGCATATCCATCACTAGCGTATATTCCTGACGATGAGAGTTAAAAAAGTTAGAAATGGCCTTTTAGACAACGACTTTCGGTCAATTTTATTTAGTCTGAGTAGCTCAGTATGGTACCTGTTCAGCGTGTAGCGGAATCCATTGGTCTCTAGATGGGGGTTGCCTCAAGGGTCTGTCTTGTTCACCGTCCGTGTCGAACCATAATCCGCGCACTGTTAGCTTCAGGTCCAGGGTTGGGAGATCACATATTGCCTACAAAAATGAAGTCGGTTAAAAGTACTAAAATCAAATATTTATGTCACAAGTAGGCCAGCGTTCAATCTACCACTTTGGGATATGATGTCTATTTGATTTGAAGGGAATTCACATACAAAATTCAACAAAGTTAAATAATTACAATCGGAAAAGTAAAACATGATGCTTAAAGTCGATGAAGTTGCGGTCTAGAGTAAAATAGGTATAACCAATTCTAAAAATTTAAATAAACATATATTTGTCTTATGAAACTTTGCCGCATCGATGTTTGATCTCATCTGTATCAGCATGATGATGTCCTAAAAAGCCTTATACTTTAACCTCAAAAGACTGCTATTACTTCATAATTCTGTTCACTAGTGCAATGCGTCCAATACGGCCCTTTTAAAATGTGTAACATTTAGATACATAGGATTTGAACGTGAAGTAAAAACCATATTAATAGTAAAGCAGAGTAGAATAAACGCAACTAAACTTACTCTATGGATCTGCTCAATCTGGCTCTCTTCAAACTCTCTCCTCAAAGGTTTCGCTAGTGTTTCATAGCTCTTTATGCTCGCGTGTTTCAAGCCATTGAGCATGTTACACGGTTTCCTGGACTCGTTGGCCATGTGCGAGAACATGTAGAGGTGGTGGGACTCGACGTGCGGCAGCGTGGTGAGCGGCGAGTCGGCGGGCCAGCGCGCTTGGACGACGCACTGCATCACCATCTGGCATGAGAGACAGACGGACAGCCAGCCGTGTTCGGCGGACGTGTCTATCATTGCCTGGAACAGAATATTAGTATGTATAAAAATAATTAATCTCATACTCTTAGAAAACAATGCTTGAGCACAAATAATCAATATTGTATTCTATGAAAATCCCTGCAGTTTAAAACCTATCAGAACCTATTAATGCCATAATTTAACCGAAAATGTTGGCTTAAATTGATTACATTTTCAAGTTTATATTTATCAAAAGCATATCGTCGGTTTCTTCAGCCGATATTGCAATCTTCTTAACTCCTTGAGATGGGATAAAAAGATTTGTAATTTTAGTGTTTCGTCATTAAGTTTAAAATGTTTTAAGATCATATAAAAAAATAATAATTGCGAAGATAGAGATTTCTGATAACTATATGTACTCGGCAAGACTTAACTCTATATAAGGCCGATCGAATTTAATTCGCCGGGTGGGAATTATAATTTAAAGTATATTTCAAAGTGAAAAGGTCAATTTTGCGTAAATTCTAAAACACACTTAGGCCCTTAAAGTGTTAAGGTGTTATGTGAAAAATGACAGTCAAAATCATATATTTCCTTGCTAGATATTAATAATTAGGACTCACCTGTAGTATCCTAATGGTCTGGTCGAGTACAGACTTGGTGTCGGTGAGATAGTCAGTGTTGGGCAGCGTGAGGCGCGACATGTGCGCCTGCAGCAAGAGGAAGGCCTTCACGTTGGATGAGTCCAGCGACAGTGGGTCCACCGGCAGGCGGCACTGCTGAGACAGCTCGCTGGAAATACGGTCTTATTGTTATGGAGATAAAGTCTATAATTATGAACAGAGAGTAATTAACCGAATACAGGTTGTCTTATATAAAAGAGGTGTTGTATCCTCTAGATAGGAAAGTGAGTAGGTACGTTATTCTAGATAGATAGAACAAAGACAGATGAATCTGCTCTATCTAGACAGATGATACTGTTCTATCCAATTTTCTATTCATTCATTTAGATGATCGGCAGATTGTTACGCCGATAATTTTAATGGACACTTTCCGTCTATATATATTTGTGACATTATCTATGAAAAGGGACCTTATTGTTGATGGCGTTTATGTCGTTGTTCAATACGATACAATACAAACGCAACGCGATTCGACGTAAGTGTCCCTTTTTATAAATAATAACACATTTAAATTATAAGCAAAATAAAATGATGGATTGTACTATCGAATATACCTTTGGTATCGCGTATAACGGAATCACGCGGCATTGTTATTTCTATCAAACCGTTGCTTGCTGCGTACTAGACAGCAGAGAGGGTTACTTAAGTAACCCAGCATTATGTTACAAATAAGTGGGACCTGAAGTTTCCTCTCATTATCAATCTAGATTATTCTAGCAACGTACCCGTTAAGCACATCTTCGTTATGTCGCACAGGCAACGTGGCGTACTCCTCGCAGTCGCTGAGCACTCGCAGCAACATGTCGAAGTCCATGTCGCTGTGCAGCGAGCGGCTGAAGTGAGCCATCGTTTTGTGCGACAAGTAGTAGTAAGAGGCGATGCGGCCCATCCATGTTGTGTGGAGTGTACGTTGATCCTGTTAAAAAAATAATTAAATAATGTGAGGCAACAGGCGACCTATGCGCAGGCAGCTTTCTCGCACAAAGGATTGCCATCGTAATCCAGTTCGGGAACCCTGCCTGCGTGATGGGGACCCTTCCTAAGGGTCCAAATTTAGGTTATTTGTAAGACTTTATTTTTAAGTGTAGTTTTAAGTTATTTTTAGCGGTATTTATATTAGTTTTCATTTCCTTCATACATGTTAAATTATTATTAAATAATAAATAAATATCTCGGGACAATGTTACACAAATCGGCCTAGTCATACGGTAAGATCAGTAAGGCTTGTGTTGTAGGTACTAGATAACTAGACGATGATATATATAATAGATAGATACATATAAATACTTAAATACATACAAACCACCAATGACTCAGGAACAAATATCTATGCTCATCACACAAATCAATGCCCTGACTGGCATTTGAACGCAGGACCTGCCTATGAAGCAGGGTCACTACCCACTAGATCAGATCAGTCGTCATTAACATGGGTCATCCACGATGTTATAGGGGAGTCAACTATAATTATGAAGTTGTAGCATCTCATTTTATCTCATATGCCTCCTTACAATTAAGTATCCTGCAAATCTGGAGAACCAAAATGAAGTATAACACCTATTATTATATAAACTTTCATGTGCATATAGATGTGACCCTCCTTGCATAGGAGAAATGGCATCATAAAAAAATGGGTTACTACATTAATAATTCATACCTCTTCGATCTCCACACAGTTGGCACTACTTAGAGCGTCGAGTGAAGTTTGCACAAGATTAGATAAGTAATAGTTGATGTCCTGCGGCTCTAAGCTTTCCAAGTTGTAGTACGACGGGTTCTTCAGCAGGCGGCGGAAGAAATATGTCCAGGTCAAGTAGTCTAGGATGTCCTGTTTTGATTGTACAGTACCTGTAAATTCCAAATACCATTAATATTCATTGCCATATTGATTAAGGAAGGGTGACAATTTTTTTGGGGATTTGTGCAAATATATTAAAATAGATTTTTCTGAATAGGTATAATTTTTGTGCTGCCTAATTAGTGACACTGAGAAGAATAAGTTAGATTTGTAAAAAAATCTACTTGGATAAGTTTTGTAGAACAGCGAGCATCAATTACATTATATATATTTCGTGTCCTTTCGTGAGGCATTATAACATTTTATTAAAATGAAGGCTTAACTCAGATTTATTTAGTAACTCGCGCGATATTTTTCAGAAGGCCTACGCCTCCATTTTTAAGCACAAAAAAAAAGTAAAAGGACAACAAAGAATTATACAACGGTTGGACACCGAGCGGCAATGGCGGCGCGAAGTCCCGTGACGCATGAACCTTGTTACATACCGGCAACGATCTCGGCGTTGAGATGGTCGGCGAGCACCTCGAGCAGGCTGGACTCGACGGGGAACGGTTCGTACAGAAACTTCTTGTAGAAGTTCTTCTTCTGGTCGTGCACTAACACGACTGCAACGCCTTCGTTGTCGTACTGCCATGTCATAAAAAAATACAAAGGTACCAATTAGTAGATATAAAATATTAAAAAAACAAAACCATAGAAATAAATAAATAATAATAAATAGTGCAAAAACATTTTATTCCATTGTTTCTATTTCTCCTGCAATAAATAGTTACCAGCTTGTTTTAGTGCGATAAGTGATGTTTTTGCGCGTTATAAAACGTTAGATACAGCTTGATTGTAATGTTCTCATGTAAATGTAATAGTAAATGCAATGTGTTATGAGCATAAATTTCTTTGACCAATTTAATTGTATCACCCATTACAGATAGAACAGAAAATTGTGTATGGAATCCATTCACTTTCGTCATTTCCATTTGAAAAATGCGATCAAAATTTTGTGATTTTAAACAGTTGAATCGAGTACCTACCTCGTTCTTTTTTCAAGTCGATTAAAAATAGGAGAAACCATAGAGCTAGATAAAATAGGGAGTACACATACACTACGGGAGTAATTCTGTATAGCCATTGTCAACACGGTAATCTACTATGATCCTTGACTACTAGCAGTGCGTCAAATGTATTCCCGAGCTAGCCGAAGCTATTATGGCTTTTTTTTCACGAAAATTTGTTACTGTCCGAAAATTAGTCAAACCGGACAGATGCACCGCCAATGGTTTGAACAGAAACATGGTATGCCCTGAGGCCGTCAGTGGAAGTTACCTGCGGGCGGCCGGCGCGGCCCATCATCTGCAGCACGTCGGTTATGGGCATGTCCACGTATCGCTTCTGCTTGCCGTCGAAGTACTCCGTGCCCTTGATCACCACCAGGTGGGCGGGGAAGTTCACGCCCCAAGCCAGCGTGGCGGTGCAGATTAGTACCTGAAGAATACGGTCGGCAAATTCTAAATCAAGTACGATATCATCTTATCGAATTAATAGGTTTTATAAAGGTATGCGAAGTGGATGTGATAATGATAATACCCTGTAGCCGTCATCGGGAAGTCGTGGACGTCAGCTTTGGTAATGCAATAAGGACATAAGGGGATTCCGTAAAGTTCAACTTCGCTCAACAAAATGCGATAGCATTGCATCACGACCGCGGCACATTTATTTCTTGTCTGGCGTTGAAAAGGTTAATAAAGTACTTTTCTATCAATTATTTTTTATTATGCAGAAACGTCTGCTAGCGAATATCTTCGATATTTAAATCTGTATAATAAACAATAATTTAGAAAGGGGTAGCACATTTTTATCGATGAATTCTCAATGAAAATTGAGATTTCGATGCCGTTAAGTGTTTAATACGCTGGCGGTAGATGTGTTTACACGTCACCCATGATGACGTATACGACGAGGGATAAATAGAAAAAATTGACAAGACTAAGCGGTACTCGTATAGCACAATTGGTAGTGCACTGGGCTAGTGATCCATTGGTTGTGGATTCGAGTCCCGCTGCGAGTCAAATTTTTCTATTTTTCTTTCGATTTAAATATCGAAGATACTTTTCTATCAATTCGTGCTCTAGCTTACTTGTAAATGAAATAAGGGCTCACGGTTACATTCATTATACACATTCTGAAATTGGCATATTAGTCTCATTACCTGAATTTTCTGATTGATGAATAACTCTTCAACAGTATTCCTGTCCCTCTCATGCAAACCAGCATGATGTATGCCGATGCCAAACGCCAAAGTTAACTTGAGATTGGATTCTCGAATATTCGAGAGGATTTGCTCCATCTCTGACTCTTGCATGTGCAGCCATTGTTTTGGGTTGTCTTCGGCAGCGAGGTACGCTATTAGGTCTAGCGCTGTCAACCTGGCACAATAAGGGATAGTATTAATAGTGGCATTTTAGCATTTTAAAGCTACATTCACATCATACTTAAACTACATACTCGCTGTGTTTGAGTACATAGCGAGTGTTTTATACGAGTATACGAGCCCCAATGCAAATGAGTACGTCTGGTAGGAAAAAAATGTACTAAACTAACGTTAACCTAAAAATTCTGGGGGACGAAGGTGTTTGGAAGAATTAGCAATATAAAAACAGTATAAGTTATAAATCGTATTTTATTTATTCAATGAAAAAAAAAACGAACTTTCCTTGGTAATAAAAAAAAACATTGTTTCACCAATTGTACTAAAACGCAAAAAAGTTCGTCTTTAGTGTTACCGACGCAGATTAGAACGTCTACCACTTGGTGGCGTCTCCTTTTGCATCTAAAACGGCTTTAATTCTGAGCGGCATTGTATCTACCAGCTGTCGACACTCTTCCGGGGTTGTTTCATTCCAAACACAGGTAAGTTTCTCTTTAAGATCAGCTTTTGATCTGGACGGGTCCTTTCGCAACTTCTTCTTCATTTTCCACCACAACGTTTCTATGGGAGACAAGTCCGGGCTGCTGGATGGCCACGACATTGTAGGTATTGTTTTCTGTTTCAGCCACGCCATCGTTGCTTTAGCGGTTTGGCATGAGGAATCAGCTTGTTGAAAAGTATTCGCATATTGATACTTTAACTTACGTATCGACGGCAGCAAACTCTCTTGTAAGATGCTTTTGTATTTTTCGGCATTGACGGTTCCATCTATAAATTGCAGACAGCCGACACCCTGTGCCGACATGCAGCCCCAAATCATTAAGGAAGCTGGAAACTTTACCTTACGCTTAAGACAATCTTTTTGAAATGCCTCTCCTTTTTCGCGAATGACTTTACTTCGTTCATCGCCTACTGTGACTTCCAATTTAGATTCGTCACTCCATATAATTTTACGCCACTGATCGACGGTCCAATTTCTGTACTTTTTGGCGAATTTCAACCTGTTAGTTTTCTGCCGTTAAGTAAGTAACGGTTTCTCTTTAGCAGTGTAAAAACCGTAGCCCATCCTCTTCATCACTCTCTTGCAAGTATCCACTGAAATGTTTTTTTTAATTGCGTCACGCCATAGTACCGTAAGTTCTCCAGCTCTTGCACGACGATTTTTCTTGATGATCTTCCTCAGAATCCTGTTTTCTGCTTTAGTAGTAATTCGTGGGCGGCCGGATTTCTTTAAACAAGAAATTTTGTCGTGTTTTCGATGATGCTCGATGATAGTTTGGATTGTAGACCTTGGCATAGAAAGGTCATTGGCAATTTGGTACGTAGATTTGCCTTTATTGTTACTGGAGATTATAATTTTCCGCACTTCTTCAGTCACTGGCTTACCTCGTGCCATCTCGATAGAAAAACGATTTGGAGTAATAAAAAATTAGGCTGAATTTGCCCTTTTATATAGTGGTTTGTCATTTTACATGACAGAGAATATTCCGTATTCAATTTGAAAATAATATTTTATATTACGAACCCTGGTAAACAGGTTTTATTTTAAATAGACGACCTATTTTGCCTTAAATATGAAGCAGACGTAATTATTTGCGTGTGAGATGTAATATTTATAATTAAATTATTTTAAAATAAATAACGAGATGTACACTTTGTACAACTCAAAACTAAGCTAGCTTTAGTGACATTGCGTCTAGTGTATTCCATTAATCATCAAAGTCGATTCGGGTAGAAATACTAGTTTTTGAAAAAAAATACGCATGCAGAATTGCGACTAGACGAGCTATTTTGCATTGGGGCTCGTATAGCGAGTGTTGGTATTCGCACCGTACGGATATGTACAGTGAAAAACAAAATATGGGATGGTTCCTATTAATTAACGTTGGTGCGTTAGGTTAAGTTGTATGTTAAGTGGGCGGATATGTAAACTTTTCCATGTTGTTATTCAGTCAGTCCCGTTGTCCAGGGGACATCAATAGAAAATTTTGATTGGAGAATAGTTATAATATACGTTCTACTAATATACTTAGTAGATACTTTTAATAACAGTGCTGAATATTTTTACAAAAGTGCGTGTATTGTAAATGGTGGTGAAGTAAAAACAGTTGTCCAGGGAACCGTTTCCAAGGCAACGATTGTCACGAAAAAAGTTTACTCATTCTACTTCAGGTGATTTATCGACACGTAATACAAAGAACTGTTAGATTTTCACTTCACTTTAATGATCCTTAGTATTTTTTTTTTTTTTTTTTATTTATTGAATAACAAGAAAAATTATATACACATGTTTTGTACAAGACCCATCGTTGGCAAAACCGGTGCGGTTTGTGTGCCGATGGGGAGTTCAACATAAATTATTTCACATACTTTTTCTAAGAATGGTTTCACATGCATTTTCTGACATATAATCATAATTAAACATATCTACTAAGTATTTTAAAGAATGAAGCTTAAATCACTTGATTTCAACAAGTTACTTTTTAATACATTTTTTACATTTTTACCTTCTAGATATTTTTCTCTAATTTCTTCTGGCAGACTATTTATTATTTTAGGTATTACATATGAGTGCAGTCTGGCGCCATGTATATTATTATATTTAGGTACTATGTATTTGTTGTTGTGTAACATTCTCAGTCTTGAACATCTCACATTAATTGCAAGTTTTTGACATTAGGGTATTCATCAGTTAAGATGGCTAGTTTTGCCTTGTTTTGTACGGGTAGTAAATTGCAATATTTAAACAGTTGAGTGTAATCTGTTTCATACTTATTTTTGATGTTTTTAGGTACAATTGTCTTCAACAATCTTATTTGTAGGTTGAATATTTTCTCTAAATAGGTTTTAAATGTTCGACCGTACGTACTTAACGCGTAACCGATCACAGAGTCAGCTAGGGCTAGGTATAGCATACGCAGGGTTCTGTATGGTAGTTTGTACTTTAGTATTGACAGTTTACTAAGTATGGCTCTCAGTTTATCGCACACGTAATTAATGTGTGGAACCAAGTTAAATCTGTGATCAATTATTAGTCCTAGGTACATATGCTCCGTGACCGCTTCGACCCTTTCACACTTACACGTTTTACTATTGGACTGATGTAGACATGTATGTTGGTGTGCAACAACTGAAACATTATAATTAGTTTTATTGTGAGCCGTACGAATGTGCATTACTTTAGTTTTTTGCGCGTTAATCACTAATCCCACATCGTGGGCCCACTTGCATATGGTATTGAAGTTAGTCTGCATGGCGCGCTCGGCCGCGGCGATGTCGCGGTCTGCTGTAATAATGCACGTGTCGTCTGCGAACTGGTACACAGAGCCTTCGGATATTAAATTGCACATGTCATTGACATACAACAAGTACTCGGTGGGGCCGATTATTGACCCCTGGGCCGTGCCTTTTCAGTTTTAATCTCGTTACTATACATGTTATTGATTTTTACTCGTGTGTGTCTATTTGCGTGGTAGTTTTAAGCAGTGCTAGAAGGGGCCCTGTATACCGCTCTGCTCCAATTTGTGATACAATGTTTCGTAATTTAACATTTCAAATGCTTTATTAAAATCAATGAAAATAACAAGCACATGCTTTTTTCATTCATGTGCTTGTTAATTTCATTGTTAAATTCACATAGTAGTTGAGAGGTACTTCGGTTTTTGGAAACCGTATTGTTTTTATTGATTATTTTATTTTGCGACAAAAGTTGTTGATTTCATTGCCGAAGTATCTCTCAGCGACCTTATCGATACATGATAGGATAGTTATAGGTCTATAATTGTTATAGTCTGTGTGTGTACCTTTTTTGTAAATAGGGCGTATTACACCTATTTTAAGTTCGTCGGGGTACACAGAGGTGGCAATACAGGTATTAATTAAGTGTGTAATAACCGGTGTAATTTTAAGGCAATTTTTTTTTATATCTATGGCTCTAATTTTATCGTATCCGGGGCTTTTTCTGTCATTTAAAGATTTTATTATTTTTAAAATATTGCTACTTGACGCTTTTCGTACTCTCATTGCCACCTCTGTGCCTGCGGCGAACTTTGAGTGGTCTAGAATTTGTGTTTTACATTTTATTGATATTTTTTGCACATTGGTCTGGAATTCCTGAGCAAAATTATTACATAAGTCTTTTTCACTCATTTTAAAATGCTTTAAGATTACATCATCAATTGAATTGTTTGTTTTACCACATAGTTCATTAATTATACGCCATATTTTATGGAATCATTGAAGTGTTTACATATCTCCCTCATAATATATCTATTTTTAATATAGTTAATATACTTATTTGTTTTATTGCGATACTTATTGTACAATATCCGGTTTTCTATTTTGTGCGGTGCTTTTTTCCAAATTTTATACAATTTATCTCTTTGTTTACACATGTTTAACATTTTTTTATTTACCCATTTACATTTCTTTGTTTTTATGTTTTTGCACATTAATGTTTTTTTACATTTGTTATACACATCTTGTATTTTTTTCTTAATAAATTTAAATATTTTGTTCGGACAATCGTATGTGAGCGCTTCATCCCATTCAACCTGCTGCAAGGCATTGTCGACCTTATCATTATCGAGTACGGTTAGTAATCGCGGAGCGGGCGCCTGCGGGCCGGCAGCGCTAATCTCTAAGGCGCAGCCCGTTATGTAATGATCAGCTATAGATATGTTAATGACCCCTGTATGCACTTGAATGGAATTTGCCGATTTCGTAAAAATATGGTCTATACAGGATTTCGTGATAATGTTTCCTTTGCTCTCCTCCCGTGTAACTTGGTTTATGCCAGAGTCTAGTCCTAATTCAGAAAGTTTGTTTAGATACGTAGATCTAATATTATTTTGATTTGTTAGGTCGATATTCATGTCTCCTATAATTATTAGTTTGTTACTATGTGGTATGTTATTTATAGTAGTGTATAACTCGTCTATAAAGAGTTGTTTACTTTTATCGGGTGGCCGGTACACCGCGCAGATGCTGATTTTTTCTTTGTTATGTACCTCTAGGCACCCGCACAGCGATTCAAAGTATAGTGAAGAATTAGATATTAGGGTAAATGAGATGGTTTTGCGCACGTATAATATAATTCCACCGCCCTTGCGGTTTTTTCTAAGCTTAGTGTACATGTTGTAATCATATAAATTAAACAGTTTTTCACATGATTCGGTTATGTTAGCTTCCGTTATTACAATCAAGTCAATGACGCGATTGCTATTTGAGACTATATATTCTAAGTTCGAAAAATACAGTGATATTGATCTAATATTTACATGCAATGTAATAAGATAACGGTATTCTGTTGGAATTGCGTTTATGTAGTCGTTCCAACTGTCGTAGGTCCCTTCGTCGTGGTTGAGAGAATTCGACATTCAATTATTTCGATTATGGTGCATATTTCGGTGTCGTTACATTTAGATCGTTTTTGATGCCCAATAGTCGATATCACTTACCGATCGGATTGGGTATGTTTTACCTTGCTCGTCCTTCTTGATGAGTATACATCCTCTTTTGCACCATACAAACTTATACAGATTGGATTCCTTTAGTTCTGCCTTAGCTCTCCAGAGCAGATAGGCGGTCGTGGGTGATAAGGCCTCGCGCATGAAGATTCTGGAGTCGTCCGGCCTGCCGATATCTGTCCCGGTGATGGTAACGGTTTTGGCTTGATCCAGCCACTGGTCCCGGCGGCCTTCACGGAGGACGGCCACCACTGTGGACATGTTCCTTTTCTGTCCATCGGGTGCTTTACTAGCTTTTCTGTATGTTTGTATGACGTCATCCGGGTCCTGGTTTATTTTTTTAGCGACATTTTGTACTATTTCCTTTAGGTTTTCTCCTTCCACTTTTTGTACTCCACAGATTTCCAGGTAATTTCCCATTTGATTTTGTTCCATTGTACATACTTTTTGTTCAAGTAGTTCTACTTTATTCTTCATATTAGTGAGCTTGTTTTTCAAGTCCGCGTTCTCGTTTTCTACCCTCTTTGTTTTTTCTTTCATGTCGTCTAAAGAGACTTGATAATCATCAATTTTGTCTGAGTAAAACTGTAGGCTACGACGTAGTTCTGCTTCAAGTGTTTCTCGTATTTGTCGTGTTAATTCGTCTTTCATAACGGTTTTTATTTGTAGACGTATTTCCTTGATGAATTGGTCGTTTGTCGTCCATTCCATGTCAACACTGGTGTTGTCATCGTCCTCGGGATCTGGTGTTATTATGGAAATGCGTTTCTTTTTTGCAGGACCAGAACATTTCCGGCATTTCCATGCAGCTTCTGTTGATTGTAACACAGTCAGCTGGTCATTTGTTATAGACACACAATTTCCATGCCACCATTTGCTACACGTATTGCACTGCAATCCGGGTTCCTTTTTTGACACCACTTTACTACACTCTGAACACTTAACCATGACGGAAAACGAGAAGACACTGTTTACTTAAATAAATATGAATAATATTTGTTGACCTTTAGTTACCAGCAACAATAAAAGCGATACCTGGTCTGCCTACGACTGGATACGAAGACGAGCGCAGGCGCGGCTGGCGAGTGCTGGCGGATGGCCTGGAACGTGGGCTTGTTCATCGTCATCATACGCGGGCAGTAGTGGCGGCCGGGGTGCCCCGATATGTGAACCTGTCCACAAGATATAAAATTAGCCCTTGTACAGTCACCGACTTTAATTGTTTAGCCACTTACGGTTCAAGCGATAGTCTTTTGTTTAGTACTAAATACATGAAATGCCCAATGTAAAGTGAACCCTAAATGGCTCAACAATTAAAGTCTCTGACCGTACATAGTAAGCTATTGTCGCAACCTAATAATTAATAATTTTTTATTTCCTTCATCTCGCAGAAGTGCTAATTTGCTAAACCACAGTGGACCTTAGTTCCAATGTCATAAAGAAAAAAAAATGTACGCCGCGCGCCCCGCCCCGCTCAACGACCAACTCGAGTAAACACTAAAGCCTTCCACTTTAGAATTCAATAAAACTAGATAGTCTTTATCGTAAACCATGCACGCGCTTTAAGTTTTCTTCTCATTTAAACCTACAAACTCGATCAATTACATAATAGAATCCCTTGTTGCTTGCCTGCGAGCATGTGCGTAGATAGAACGAAAGATCTAGTCGGTAGAAGTAGGTAATAAAATAATCTTGCGTCATCGTTCTTGCGATTGATGTGGAGGCAACTTAACCCTGCATTATTTTATAGTTTGATGCAACGAAAAAGAGATTAGAAAATTACCTCCAAAGGCACCGGTCGCACAGAAGGCCTGAAGTTGTACAGTCCCATTTCCCCAATGTTCAACCAATTCGCCAAGTCTTTAGCGTTCGCGAGTGCCGTGGACAGACCGATGATGCGTAGTCTTCTCGATGTATGAGACTCGATGAAGTTTGTTCTGAAATCATTTAAGTTTGTAAAGCGCAGGGCGGAAACTTGTATTACTGGAGCATTCCACGGGATTGTCACTAGTTGTCACGTATAGGCAGTTATTTGAAATGTAGACAAAAAATCCTTAAAAATAATCATTAATCATAAATATTACAAATGCAGACAAGGCCATTTTTAAAAGCTTAACTTCATAACATAACTTATTAGCTTACCTACGCAAAAAAATACTTAAATACGAGCCCCAATGCAAAATAGCTCGTCTAGTCGCAATTCTGCATGCGTATTTTTTTCAAAAACTAGTATTTCTACCCGAATCGACTTTGATGATTAATGGAATACACTAGACGCAATGTCACTAAAGCTAGCTTAGTTTTGAGTTGTACAAAGTGTACATCTCGTTATTTATTTTAAAATAATTTAATTATAAATATTACATCTCACACGCAAATAATTACGTCTGCTTCATATTTAAGGCAAAATAGGTCGTCTATTTAAAATAAAACCTGTTTACCAGGGTTCGTAATATAAAATATTATTTTCAAATTGAATACGGAATATTCTCTGTCATGTAAAATGACAAACCACTATATAAAAGGGCAAATTCAGCCTAATTTTTTATTACTCCAAATCGTTTTTCTATCGAGATGGCACGAGGTAAGCCAGTGACTGAAGAAGTGCGGAAAATTATAATCTCCAGTAACAATAAAGGCAAATCTACGTACCAAATTGCCAATGACCTTTCTATGCCAAGGTCTACAATCCAAACTATCATCGAGCATCATCGAAAACACGACAAAATTTCTTGTTTAAAGAAATCCGGCCGCCCACGAATTACTACTAAAGCAGAAAACAGGATTCTGAGGAAGATCATCAAGAAAAATCGTCGTGCAAGAGCTGGAGAACTTACGGTACTATGGCGTGACGCAATTAAAAACATTTCAGTGGATACTTGCAAGAGAGTGATGAAGAGGATGGGCTACGGTTTTACACTGCTAAAGAGAATCCGATACTGACTTTGCGGTAAAATACTAATAGGTTGAAATTCGCCAACGAGTACAGAAATTGGTCCGTCGCTCAGTGGCGTAAAATTATATGCAGTGACGCATCTATATTGAAGTCACAGTAGGCGATGAACGAAGTAAAGTCATTCGCGAAAAGGAGAGGCATTTCAAAAGATTGTCTTAAGCGTAAGGTAAAGTTTCCAGCTTCCTTAATGATTTGGGGCTGCATGTCGGCACAGGGTGTCGGCTGTCTGCAATTTATAGATGGAACCGTCAATGCCGAAAAATACAAAAGCATCTTACAAGAGAGTTTGCTGCCGTCTATACGTAAGTTAAAGTATAAAATGCGTATACTTTTCAACAAGATGGTTCCTCATGCCATACCGCTAAAGCAACGATGGCGTGGCTGAAAAAGAAAAAATACCTACCATGTCGTGGCCATCCAGCAGCCCGGACTTGTCTCCCATAGAAACGTTGTGGTGGAAAATGAAGAAGAAGTTGCGAAAGGACCCGTCCAGATCAAAAGCTGATCTTAAAGAGAAACTTACCTGTGTTTGGAATGAAACAACCCCGGAAGAGTGTCGACAGCTGGTAGATACAATGCCGCTCAGAATTAAAGCCGTTTTAGATGCAAAAGGAGACGCCACCAAGTGGTAGACGTTCTAATCTGCGTCGGTAACACTAAAGACGAACTTTTTTGCGTTTTAGTACAATTGGTGAAACAATGTTTTTTATTACCAAGGAAAGTTCGTTTTTTCATTGAATAAATAAAATACGATTTATAACTTATACTGTTTTTATATTGCTAATTCTTCCAAACACCTTCGTCCCCCAGAATTTTTAGGTTAACGTTAGTTTAGTACATTTTTTTCCTACCAGACGTACTCATTTGCATTGGGGCTCGTACAAGAAGTCCGGTGGCAGATTTATGTTTTTAACTTCAAATAAAAAAATAACGGCTTAAGCTAGAAACTTTATTTATATTTTATAATAAAGAACACAAATGAGGATTTCGTTACTAAAAAAATATATCGTCTAAATGTCGTCCCCCTACTCGCACACATTCTTCGAAACGGAGCCTTGCGATTTGTATCACTCGCCGCAGTATATGCTGCGAAATGTTGGTGATTTCAGTAGTGATATTTTTTTTAACTCATGTATAGACCGTTGGTTGTTATTATAAACTCTGCCTTTGAGATACCCCCATAAAAAATCCATAGGGATCAATTCAGGCGATCTCGGAGGCCACAGGATGTCTCCCAAGAGGCTAATAAATTTCCGAGGGAATTTTTCACGAAGCACATTTATCGACACTGTGGCCGTGTGGGATGTAGCACCATCTTGCTGAAACCATGTGTGTGATAAAAAAGACGGATGTGATTGCAAATTTGGCAAAAAATACTCCTCTATATTTAATGCTCTGACGACTTTGGGAGTCCTAAAGCGGCAGCTCTCTTCCGTACTGAAAGTCGTGGATTTTCTTCCAAATTCCTCTGTACCTACTCTCAATACTCTCCTGTTTACTGGCGTTCGTATGTGCCGGCTCGGGCCTGATCTTTGTGCCGAAGAAGTTTCTCGAAACTTCTGCACGCATGACCGAATAAATGAACACTCGGCCCACGAAGAATATTGTAATGTGTACAAAATTTTCGACGTGCAATAACAAATGAATCGTCAGCTTTAAAAACGCTTCAATCGCAAAAGAACGATGGCATTCTGCCCATCGAGACATGATGAATATGAAATCCGCAATATTAAACAATGCAATCCCGCCAAATTTCAAAACATCGGTTTTTATTTTTATTTTTTATGTAACTTTGAAAATAGAAATCTACCACCGGACACCCTGTATAAGTATAATGTACATTTAGATATTAAGTATTACTATTAGAAAGGAAATTTAACACTGGATATGTGTTACCTCGAAACGATAACCTCCAGCACGGGCCCCCTGTCTTCGCCCAAGAGGTGTATTTCGTCGATGACTATAAGCGCTACATCGCGCACATAATTCCTGGTCTGCCAGGAACGACTGATGCCGTCCCACTTCTCGGGCGTGGTCACTATCACGTGCGAGTTGCGGATGGCCCTGATGTCCGGAGACACGTCACCTAGTAATTGTATTTCATTTAGACACGGAAGATAATAATAACGAAATGGGGTTTGAATCAATCTCTAATGGTTAGCTAAAACCAGGTGGAAAACATGGGATCAAGAGGAAATTTTTAAAAACTGCATATGTTTTTTACAAAATAATATAAATCATGTAATTTACACAAGAAAGTGTTTTAGCAATTGTGATGTATGTTGTTAACTTGTTATTTTTGGTTGAAAAAGTGGATTGTAGGATTGAACACTAACTAACCTGTCAACTCGACGACTTTTTTACCCAATTTCTGTTCTAATCTTATTTTCCAATCTTTGATTCGTTCTTTAACAAGAGCTTTTAGTGGCGCAATGTAGACTACCTGCAAATCAAAGTGATCCATTTTAATTATTTACCAAATGAAAAATCCATAGATTCTCTAATATGAGAAGTCGGTTACTTAAACCGATTTAAATGTTAAGATGGACTTAAAAGTAGTTAGGAGAATAATACTTCTCTCAATACAAGAAATATGCTTGTATTTTTATCAGTCTGAGCTACAGACTGATTTAACCAAAAATTGTCTTTGCCCTGGACAATACTGACAATAGGTAACGGCTTTTGGGAGTTATGTTTCTCACGTCAGTTATAGTTTTGCTGCACGTATATAAATATTAGGCGTTAATTTTTATCTTTTACAATATCCAGCAGATAAATGCGAATCAAAATTTTTCCTTGAGCCATTAATTTTATCACAGAACTTGAGAATTTTAAGAGATTTTAACCGATAAAGTGCAAAGATTTCCAAAGCGCAAACACAATGCGGCGAAAGATCTGAGTTAACCGCACCTTACACCCAGGATACTGGTTGAACACCCTGAACATGGCCACCTCAGCGACTATGGTCTTCCCGGAGCCAGTGGGCGCGCCGAGCAGCACGTTGTTGTCCGTGTGGTACAGGCAGTGGAAGATCTGCGTCTGGATGGGGTTGAAGTGGCTGAAGTTGTACAACATCTCAAACGATGGGTTGTTAAGCGCTGTCACTGGGAGCGGCTGCAGCTCTAACAGATCTGAGAACAAATTGTAAGTCGTAACAATGGACAATTATAACTGTTGAAATGTAGGTACTGAACTTATTAACATCTATTTGAAGATAAAATCTTATCTTCACAATTGGTAACTTTCCTAACAAGTCAAGACCAACTTGTAGAAGTTTTAAGGTGTGACATCACAGTATGAGATAAATACACTTTTTTATAAGAGTTATTGTCATTTTTAAATCACACACATGCCAACACACAAAACACTTTTTCTTGTCAATTTATTATGTAACAGGTATGAAATATTATATAGATATAAACAAGAAATTCTACTCAAACAGGGTACTTTTATAAAAGATTTCAACTCCATTGAAAGGGAGTGTACATTGTAATGCACACTGGGCCTTACGAGGTTAAACTGACCTCACTCTTCTTGATTTATAAAACTAATAGGTCTACAATATATAATCCACACAAAAATAACTTATTCGTCTATAGATAACAGAACAATCTATGAAGTTCGCTCCCTTCGTCTGTATTCCCGGAAAAATAATTTGGGTCTTTTCAAGACAAAAGTGAATAGGCTGTTACTGAATCAGCGTGCTACACCCTCGACCTCGTCGACACTTACCATCAGGTGTGACTGAGGTCAAACGATGGTCAGTCGTGTGTAAAAAAAAGACTAACTACCTAATCAACATCATACACCAAATGGATTAACGTCAGTTAAATTCACGGGGAAGATTATAAATAATAACGCTTATCTTATATAGAACCGACTAAATAACCATGAGTCGAGTACAGTGACTTAGTCACGCCCAGTCTGCACATACCTGTGTGAGGCGGATGCGTTTCAGGCAGAATTAAATGTTGGAATGTCAGAGGCAGCACACTTTCTGAGCCCAGCCATCTAAAAAAACAAACATTGTCAATGCTAGCCTTTGATGTGTGTATTTTTTAGATTTCTTACAAATGTTCTGTATAATGTAACTAACATAACATTCACAATCACTGACAAAATGTTCAATTAGGTTAATCAGAACAATTTGGGATAATGATAAGTACTGGTACTTAACCTCCTGCTCATATATTTTTTTTGGTAAATCTGCCTCTAAAATTTTACTAGTTAAAGGAAACGCTATTTCCTTTGCTATTGGAAAGGTATACATTCACTTAAAAAAGAATCTACATACATACACATATGTATAATACTTTAAAAAAAATCTATTGAAATGAGTGCATTGTAATGCACGCTAGGGACTGAAGGCTTAATATTTAGTAAATATCAAATCCAGTGGTTGTGGGTTCAAACCCCGCTGCGAGTCAAAAATTTTATATTTTTCTTTCGATTTCAATATCAAATGTTTTGCAATTTAGATACGTTAGAAGTGATTTTTACCTTTCAGATGTTGCTCTGATGTAATATTGAGGCGGCAGTGGTTCCGTAATGGGTATCGTTATTATGAGTTCTTGTGGTTCATTCGTTATTACCTGAAACCAATAAGAATGTTATGTAATGGAGGCGATAAGTCTAAGAAATAATCGTTCTTTGAATTCGAAAGCAGCACACGATGGCGCTTATAAAAGAGTCATGTTGTGTGGTAAACTAATCGTCAAGCGTTGAGTTTTGACGGCCGGAATAACTGTATAATATCTATGGGCGATTATTTTTTGCGTTCATAAGTGCATTATAAAGTGACTAAATTGAAAAATAAAGATCTTCTATCTTCCTTAATTTCTGTTTTGTCACTTTCTAATAATCACAAATGTCAAAATAAAGGAGAAAGACACACGATTATCAACGGAATTTTAGATTTGACAGACGTTTTTTTAAATAATTACTAATTATAGCGTATACTAACTTGTTTCTTAGTAATGAGGAAGAACTCATTGTAGTACATAATATCGTTGTCAGGGTCCTCCACCCATATCCAAAATGCTTCAGGCGCTTTGCCGTGATATTTATCGTTCCATCTGCAACAAAAATTTGTCTTGGTAAGTAACCACTGTAAATAGGATTTTGATTGAATTGAGGTTAGGGCAAAGGATCATAGAACACCTGTATTGCAACGTTTATACAAAAGCGCCGTGTATTGTCCCGGACTCTGAACAATTATATTATATTTACTAAACTTCTTCAGTTACTCGGATGATATGATGTTGGTAGCTCCCCTCGTCGGCACTACACGGAAACTAAAGGTATAGATATAACACGTACTTTAGACTGCTGGGTACCGAGAAGGCTTTAACAAAATATCTTATAAAATTCTGACAAAATATATTGAGTTTTGCTAGCGGGAATGCGAATTGGGAAGTAACTCACTTAAAATTAGGTGTGATGGTGAGCCGTATCCGAAGTACAGTTCTCGTTATAGGATGTAGGCTGGCCTCCATCTCCAGCAGAGGGAACTCGTCGGCGCACTTCTTTAGGTGTCGGGCTGCTTTTGGGTTCCTTATCAGGTCACCTACAAATCAATACACTGTGACGTTATTTCTAAGTAAAATATTGACAAATGCTACTTTGTATACATAAATGACTTATCACGCTATTAATAAATGCTTAATCGCGCATTGAAGTCGCGCCAAAGCAATAAAATTAAAAGGTAAATAAAACAATGTCCCTAAGATCTTTTAAACTACGTACAAAATAAAAAGCGTGATACAATAGTGAGGTGTGTAGGTATAATCAATTGTTATTATACCATGGCCACTCGTACAAAGCGCGGACTGGTTGCTAGTGAGCAATAAAACTTCGTTTCAATCTAAGCCCAGTAATCAGACACGGAATATGATATGATGACCGCTTCGCTGTTGTAAAACAAATATCTTTACCATCTACAGACAGAGCAGTGCTATGCACTTGATGTTACATTCTCGATTGACAGTTTATGAGTATTGCAATATACGAAAGGTCAATATAATGACATAACATCTTATACAAATGGTCCTTTAGTAGCTAGTTGGAGGAGCAAAGGAATTATCACATGTCGTCATATATTAAGTACTCCAGAACAGTCCTAGACCTACTGGAAATAGAGCACCACCATAATCTAAAACGTCATTCAAAAGAATTACCAAGTTCTTTCCAATCCATGTCCCGAATCTGATCAGGCTTCAGCATCGGGTACTCGATATGCTTGAGCACCTCGTTAGGGAAGCAGTTGAATTGTCGCATGTCGCTATAGAAGTCCCACTGTTGCAGTTCGAGCATTTTAGCCATCTTGAGATAGAGGGCCGCCATGTAAGCGTTGTTTTTGCGTAGGGTGATCTCGAATAGCGCGCGGATGATGCGCACCGCGTTCTGGAAAGTTCATGGAGTTGGTGTGATTGTAAAGTTGCAGATTTTAAAATGGGTTATTAGGTAGATGGTCGGTAAAGGTTGAAATTCAACTTCGTGCTGCCCATGTGCAATAGTAGAAACATTATTTTTAAACTGGATTTTTTTTATACAAGACAGACCAGCGTTTCACCCCAGCCACATCTGAGCCCGAGTATAAGTTTTTAACGTAACTTTACGTCACGAACGCGTTTGCGTTTCCCATATAAATAACATTATCACTTACGCGTTCGTAAACGTTTTTTCACGTCAAAAGAAACTTACACTAGAGCGTCTGATCGTAATGTCGATGACGTCGAGCGTGATACAGAAGAAGGGAGTAAAGCAAACATAACAAAGTTGTATTATATTTAGTTCGTTAACACCTTCCCTGACTCCACACAAAATGATCTGACAAAGTCTCTAGTTAAACTGTGCGTCCAGTGAGTTAATGGTGAACGACAATGTTGTAGAAGGAATACGGATGACGTAGATGGCACAAACAATAGACTGCTATATTGATCGTTATTTGCATTGCTTGTAAGTAAAAAACCAGATCAAGGATACCTGACTGATGTAATTGAGATCGGACTGAAGCGACGACCCGTTGACGCGGCCCCTCGACAAGTAAGTCTGCAGCAGTATGTTGATTTTCCAGTGAATATCTTCGGGAGCGTCCTCAATACGTAACTCGCAATACTGGTCCTTAAGGTTCCACAGTTCTGTTAGTTCCTCTTTACGCACCTGAAAAAATATTTTTTCTGGTAAATCATAATTGGTTGTCATTACTTTGTGATTAGATTTGCGAACGGTCAATTGACCAGGGTATTGCTGGTACCATAGATAGGGAATATATTTGACCTCAGATTTATATTAAGGTGATTATAGGAAACGACATTTGGCTATAGATACTTGCAGTAATAATCGATACACCAGACATATTTCAGACATTTTGTTAATGATCACAAATCAGCCTTTTGTTAATGATCTCAAAGTAACAATACCTAACTAAAATTTACAAGGATTTAGATTTATGGAACATGAAACTTACTTTGAGTTGCTGGAAATCCGAGCACCTTGTAAGCATCTCTAAAACGTAGCCCTGCGTCATAGATCTGCGGACCATAGAGTTGAACACTTCCATGGTTTCGCAGGTTATGTAGTAGTGGCTGGCGGTTCGACCCAAATCTGGTAAAATAAAGGCAATTTACAATACCAATAGGATTCCATTACGAGCCATACATTTGCCAGATGTAAGAAGATACTTGCGAAGTAGGTAAGTATACAAAGCCTTTCGTTCGCAAGTCAAGGTATACATTAAATACAAGTATTTTGGAGTACATGTATCACATGTCATGGGTGTATAAGCTTGTCTCACTCTTACATATACAGGCTTACGGCGCGAGGGCATTGAATTTACGTCGATTTATTTGGATATAATCTCAATAGTATCCGGGCTCAAGACGTGATCAGATGTTACCTGTAATGTTAAGATCGCCGGTGCGTTCGTTGTACCGTATCATTTGCGTTTTGTCGAGTGTCATGGCCGCCGCTGTGATGAGCTGCCTCCTTTTAGTCTCCAGCATGGGTTCTTCTTGAACGTCACCATAGGTTAAGCCATATACCTATTAAACATAAAAGTATTAAGAACACTTGGATTCTTAACATTAATTTTAGCTTTTTTGTACAGATGTACAGTCATGGACTTTAATCGATTAGCCACTTGCCACTGTTCGTATTTTAGCCGCGTTATACAAATCGGCTTTTGTCGCGTATACTCGTATTAAAGAAAGACAAGTCTTCGTATAATAAAAGAGCAAACTTATACTTCCATCTTTATCATTGTATTTAGCAACCGTCATTAAGGTTCGAATGCTTATGCAATATATTAAATTGCAATGAAAGGTTGGACAACTTCAGAGCTACAGAGTCACTTGTCACGAAAAGTTAACCAATGGCAGATATAGCAACCGTATCTTATTAACAATAAAATTGTTATAGCGTAGCAGTATGATTGATTGGCATTGACATTTCGACACAGGAGAAACGTGGGAGAAACGAAAAACCCGATTTTGTCCGAATCAGTATTCGGATGAAATCAGGTTATCAATGGGTTATCATAAATGACAACAATAACAGTCGGCCGCCATCATTAGAAGAATTAACATAGAAATTGAATGTCTTTTTTGAAAATAGCTAAGTATTAGTCAATAACTATTGAATATATATAAAATATTATTATCAATAAAAAAACAATATTTAAAAAGTTTACATTTATTAGTTAATGTATTCATAATTATTAAATCGTTCCATGTCGCTGCGAAATGCGTAAATCCAAATCCGTAAAATATTCATAGTCCGGAGTATTTCTCTTCGCTAAATGCATCGGGCCGCTGGCTGTTCTGATCTGACCATGATAGTTTACATTTTTGTTGGCATAGGTTATCGTCATACCCTAAACGCAACAGTGTTTTTTAACACACAACAAAGCTTGTGGTTATATGCTATTATAATATTATATACATATCTTAGTATTTAACAACATCATGGAATAAGCTTTTTTCTGGAGCATCCTCTTGACGCTGACTACTCAAGACCATGAAATTAACACGATTCTTTAGAAATTTATCGGAAATTGTGATAAATTGGCATTATGGTGTAAACACTTTAATATTGCTTTAGATAAGATTCAATAAATTGTCATCTTTGACATAGCTTTTAACTGACATTGAGTTTTAATTAAAAAGAGGTCGGAATCAATAAAACTGCAAAACGCACACGAAAAATGCATTTCTGTATAGATGATCACACTTTATTTCGCAATATTAGTATTTTGTTTACTTTTCAATCGTGAAATTATACCTATGCATTCAATCGCAACATTAGTTACGAAATTATATTCATTAAGACCAAACCGAACGCACGTTAATCGGATAACAATTTACTACTAGGAAATATTCCTTATCTATAGAGGTATTAGAGGTTAAAAGTAAACAAGTTATCATGTCAACACACCGATGCATTCGCATGTTGCAGAGAATCTGTGCGAAAACCAACCTACTATAATTCAGACCTTTTTTGAAATAAAACTCGTTGCTGCAATATCGCATATTATTTTAGATGATATTGACAATTGAAAAGTCAGGTGTCAATTTACTTTGACAAAATATAGCTGACATATATCGCAACTGTCACTATGTGATGGATTTTACTCGTATTATATTGTTCTATTATGATGTTGGTATCAATCTTTACTGTTGCTATGGACACGTTAAAACGTCGCCATGGTGAGGCTGCAGCATGTATAACACGGCTAAAACATGAACAGCGGCAAGTGGCTCATCGATTAAAGTCCGTGACTGTACCCACAAATCGAAAAAAAAAACAGACTATGAAAACATTAATATTAGGATATGATGTACAACTAACCTGGGGATTGATTCGCATGCGTACAAATAGATACGTGTAACTCAACCATTCTACAGCTTCATCAATATTAGTGACGGTTCCCAGCGCCACCTAAAAACAGTTCCTCTATTAGCCATCAGAATACATATGGGCCACTAGCGGTAACTTATCGTGTTATGGTGACTTAACAAGGTGAATATAAAATATACTGATAAAAATACTGATTATTACATAGGATTACGACAGATTTCGTTTTCTTTGCCTTGTAAAGGTATTGTTACTTTCAAATATTAACATAACTTACCTCAGCATTCAAGTTATCAGACAACAAATTGATAAAGTTACTCTCGATAGGAAACTGATTAGTCATCGATTTTAAGTAATGCGTGAGTTTGTCGTGTGTTGTTATTATAATGCCGGTTCCGGACTTGTCGAACTGCGGTCGACCGGCGCGCCCGAAGATTTGCAGCACGTCCAGAATACTGAGGTCCACGAACGTGCCGTGGCTCTGGTCGTAGATTTCCGTACCCTGTGGAGACAGTGTTGCTATATTTAATCTACATTTTGTCTATTTTTCGGTCTATCATTATTCATTTGTAATCATCATTGGCCTTAGAGTCTATTACAGACTATACAAGCAGTGTCATATAGGGCGACGTTTTCCGTGGTTGTGTAAGCCAATACGGGAGCATTTGTAATATACTTTTGAGATTCGACGGATGGTTCTCGTGATTTTTTATTGTACCATTATTAAACTACTGTAAGTAATATATTTTGAGCTAACTACTTCGGAAAGCCTTTTGTTATTCTTTGAAAACAGATATCAAAACTGCATTTTACTCACATGAGTGCAAAGTATTCAATACAATTTAGTGATGCTATTTTCGAACTATTTAACTACTACGAAGCTAGCGGTGGAATGGTTGTTACAGTCCGAGGAGTGGCTCGAGTGTACTAGGGTATTTGATGCCGAGGGTGCATCGGTATATTTGTGAACGGTGGATGGCTGAAATATTTGATCGACTTGGCTGCGAAAATGCTAATTTCTATTAAGCATGTTACAAAGTATTTGTTATCTTGGCTGATGCATAATACCGTAACTGCGGTAAATTATATGAATTCAATAATAGCAGGTACGTAATCAGTAATGGTTGTCTTAGTTTTAGATCAATTTACCATGGAATTAAATACGATTAGGCACTTCTATTTAGTATCACGTTTAGGTTTGTGTCGCGCTATAATACGATCAGTTACATATAATGGTTATTTTATGCGTGCACCTTACATAGGAACATGTGAAATTACGAAGTATGACTTGTAGGTCTTTCCTTACCCTTATTATAACTGCATGTGCGGGCAAATTGACACCCCAAGCTAGAGTAGACGTGCACACAAGCACCTTTATGTAGCCTTCAGAGAAATATCTTTCCACCATGTTCCTGTGAATAAATATATAATTGTCATGTTCTTATCCTATACATTGTATATTTGACAGCATTTAGTACCTAATATCGACTAACGTTGGTGTGGTTTACGTTGTATTTTGATATATAAGGCGTGTAACTGTTTTATTTATTATTTACATGCATAATCCGTTAAAATGGGGCGAGAGATTGGTTAGGTTAATTACGATGATGATGAAGATATTTTTATATGCAAGTATTGCAAGGTTTTAATGATGTAGATTACATACTAAACAGCTTTTCTTTACTAATAATTATAAGAACTAACCTATCACTCCGCAGCATACCAGCATGATGGCAAGCGAACCCGGCCGCGAAGAGTTCGCTAAGGACCTTATTAGGACTACTGCTGATAGCTTTCTTCGCCTTAAGGAATCCTCCCGAGTCTTCAGGCTCGAAATGTTTTAGGTGTCCCTTTTTCTGCGCTAGTTCTTTAAGAATCATAGCTGTGGTGTGCGTGGCGTTCCGCGCGTGGACGAACACCATTACTTGGTGGCCCTTTTGGACCATGTCGGCGGCTTTGTCGTAGCATATGTCGTTCATTATTTGTATCTGTCGACAGATCAATTAAAATTGAAACGTGATGAAGATGATGAGTACATCGACGGCTTATGGGATTTGGGGTTAGCTAGGCAATTAATCCCAGGATTTGAAATAGTATTAATACAGTGGAAATATTACACATTATAAAAATGATACGGATATACTGAATTAAAATCTCATCTTTTTGTGGTTTTCCACCCTTTAGCAGCGTTTATTCGGTATATCCGATATCGAATCCTTTTTTAGGTATTTTCTTCTATGAATAATTATCGTAGCAACCGAAGACATTCAATCATAGATATTTGTTTCAACAAACTGTAAAACTATCGATTTGTGTGAAGCATAAATCAATTGTATGTTTAAAGTTTTAGAGCAATAACAATATACTCTTATAATAGTTATAATTTAAGTAAGACCTCGTGTGAGAACCCTGCAGCGCTCGCTGACGTAAATAGACGTAAATAGTTACATTATATCGATTAAAGCATAAACTTATGTGACAAAACAATGGCTAGTTAAGCGGAAATCTCCGTATCGTCCTTATACTGCGAATAGCACTTAGTTAATTGTTCTAAGTTGTTATGGTTTTAAGAAACAGATGATAACTCATTTCAAATATCATTTAACATGACTTATAATTAGTACCGTACTTACCCGATTGACATAGGTTATGTCGTCTATATGTGAAAACAATATAGAGGCATAAGCAAATTAATCCGATACTATTTAATTACCTGCGAAGTTAAGGTGTATTGTACGATTTCGTTTTTCATATTGTCATCGAATAGCCTTCGACTGAAATAAAACATTGTGTAAGTTGAAATGCGCGTGTTTTTGGATGGCACTTACCTGTCTCAGATGTGCCCCCCCGCCCCCGCCCACTTCCTTGACCCCCACGAATTGCTGCTCCAGCGGCACTGGCCGGAACCGGGAGTCGAAGAAGAACAGCCCAATGTTCGGGTTTACTCTCAAAAACCTGCACAATAATACACATATGTAAGTATAAAGTTATATTCTGAATTATTATACTTTTAATACATAACCAAATAGACTGGGTAATAGAATTATCGTTTAAGAGAAAAACTTATTCGAATATGGTGGCATATTCGATTAACAGGTAGATACTTATTTTCAGGTTTCCCATGGTTATATCGATATTTTACATTTTAATCCTTATATTATTTAGACACTTATATCCGTCCTACGTTGAGAGTTTAAAGTAAATACAGCCGACATTGGTTACCCACCCACACGTGCCTATAGTGGTGCCAGTAGTGGATAAATATAAACGGATCCTTTCGTAAAGCCCGTTCAAAGCGGTTTAGGAAAGTTTAGAAATCTTGGTCTAAGCTATACATACTCGTTTTTACGTTTAATATAATGAAAAAGTATAGTATGAATTATGATTAGTCATCGGCAATTGGTAGCAAAACTTTAACAAAACTTGTCAAATTAACACAAAAGCGTACTGACACACAAAAATTTTCATATCCGTATTGGCAATTTGGGATTCTAATATACTTACAATTGAATTGGACACTAATTTGCTAATACTATGCATATTTTTTTTTGTGTTGGAAGTTTAGAAAATGACAACTCTATAAGTTTTGTCAAGTTTTTGCTTCGGCCGATCACTAATTATGGTATCTCGAACTGTTATTTAATATATAATTTGCTAAATTGAAATTGTAGAGATTATAGAATACGTTTTAGAGTTCTACGTAAGCTGTTTTGAACTAATGGTATCAATAAACTTTTTTATTGGTTCTCAAACATTCATGAGATACTTGTTACATACACTTTTAGTGATACATTTGCAAACTGGTTCGATGGTCACATCGAAGACCTAATAAAATCAGTGGAACACACTTTTTACTAAAAATACCTTAGAAAAACTAAAATAAAAAAAATCGCGCAATAAGCCCCCGTCCGCAGGATAATAAAAGTAGATATTTAGGTTTATGAATTTACCTGGCAACATCTAAGTAGTTAGGCAGCGTCGCTGATAGCCCAACTATACGTATCATGTTCTGACTGGACTCGACTTGGCGAAGCGTTCTCGCTACAATTGCTTCCACTATTGGCCCTCTGTCGCCATGGAGCAAATGAACCTCGTCAATGATCAGTAGTTTTACTATTGAGGCCAGCTCCGTATCAGCTGTAAATATAAAAATATAAGAGTAAGGTATTGAGGAACTGGCTCTTTTTAAATAATCACGACAACAAAACCGATTCTTGAGATTCAACTGGGTCTGTTCTTGCCTGACTGAGGAGCGAGGTATAAACCTTTTGAACGTAAAGGGCTATTCACGTTAGCTGAAAGTTGTGTAAAAAACGTTATATGCCGCTTTACAATGTCATACTTCTGAGCTATATCATGGCATAGAAGTATGAAGCACGGTTGATTATCGACGAGATAGCCAGTCAAGGGTTTTTTTTAATGACAAAGGTAGCAAACGAACAGACGGATTGCCTGATGGTAAGCAATTAGCGTCTCCCATGGGCACCAGGGCAAGACCAGTGCGCCAAGCGCGCGCGACCAAGCGCGTTGCCGGCATTTAAGGGGGGTTGAAGCTCTGGGAACTTTACTCACCATCAGGAACACAACACTACATACATTAAAGGTAGTAGTGCTATTACGGCTGTGGTCTTCTGTAGGGAAGAGGTAGTTCGCCAGTTGGGCTTGTCTAGACTCAAGCGTGATGGTACTTCGCTGTGCCCTACCTCTCATTGTTGGACGTAGTTCAAGGACATACCCTGGTCCATATCTTTAATTTTTTGTAGTAAATCAACCTCTCTAGGAAGTTACACTTACTGGCTCCCTTCCTAGTGACCACGTCCCACTTCTCCGGGGTAGTGACGATCATCTGTGTCTGCTGCACCTCGGTCTTGGTCAGTTTCATGTCTCCTGTCAACTCGCGCACCGCGATCCCCAATCCGCGTAGACGTTTCCCGAAACTCGCTGTCATTTCCGACGCGAGCGCTTTCATTGGAGCTATGTAGATGATCTGGATAAATATACGTTAGGATAATGACAAGACAATCATTTTTAGAGGTCTTCATTTACAGTGACACCAACTCCAAATAAGTTTCTGACAAATATGTCATTTTTGGTACAAGCTTTTATTGCCGACTGTACTTTTTGCACAATAGTCATGAAATGACGCCCTTCAATGAGTAGTCATTGAAAGGATTCTAACGAGCCTAAACATCACGCGTTTATCTTGTGTATTTTAGGATTTGCTTTTGGTACCTTTTGGCTCCAGCATCAGATTAGATCAGTGGTACCATAATATTGCATTATCACCGAACTTACACAATTGTGCAAAATTTCAGCTCAATCGGTTCAAAAAAGATGTCTGTTGAAGATTCCACCAGGATAAACATACATACAACAGTGCAAGTTAAATAAAAGTTTGTAAAAAGAGGTAAGTACTAGGTGTATTGACATCTAGGGAATACAACAATCGGTCAAATTTTATAATCAGTTAGAAATTTGATAGAAAACATACCAATAAGCTACAAAACCAGTTACGGTTATTACTGTCAAAATTTGATAAAGTAGCAGTCCAAAAACGATAAAATCATAGCGATATAAAAGAAATAAGACAGAGAAGATATATATATATATATATATATATTCATCAATTCTTGTAGTATTTTATTATAGAAGTTAAGCCTAAAATAGTTAACAAAACATAGGCGATTTTTGAATTATAAATAACCGGTTTGGTAATTCTGTAAATGCACGGATACGGTATGTAAAGTTTCGGTTATATACTGGGACATACCATAAATTTCATAATGTTGGCTTAAAAGCGAATGCTTGTCTAAAAATCCATACCAATATTATAAATGCGAAAGTGTGTCTGTTTGTTTGTCCGTCTTTCACGGCAAAACGGAGCGACGAATTGAAGTATTTTTTTAAGTGGAGGTAGTTGAAGGGATGGAGAGTGACATAGGCTACTTTTCCCAGCGGGAAAACATCTCATTCCCACGGGAAGACTCGATGTTACATTTTCCTTTAATCATGCGAGCGAAGCCGCGGGCATCCTCTAGTATGATTTTATATTTAAGTGAACTTATCAGCGACATTGCTTGTGCACTTGACAGTAAACCATAAACGACAATTTATAATGCTTGTATTGGTATATAAATACGGAGAACTAGCAACTCGATACATAATCTGATTGACTTTCAAGATGAAACTAGCTCTCCTTCTCGGTAAGTTAAGAATTTTCAATTCCATTCATGTATAATACATATATGTACCTATATTTATAAGAGCGCTGGTGGCCTAGCGGTAAGAGCGTGCGACTTGTATTCCAGAGGTCGCAGGGTCGAACCCCGGCTTGTACCAATGAGTTTTTCGGAACTTATGTACGAAATATCATTTGATATTTACCAGTCGTTTTTCGGTGAAGGAAAACATCGTGAGGAAACCGGACTAATCCCAATAAGGTCTAGTTTATCCTGCGGGTTGGATGGTCAGATGGCACTCGCTTTCGTAAAACTAGTGCGCAGCCTTGAGCCGTGGGAAAAATGCCTCGACAATGCGAGGAAGATGACATATACCTATATTTTTATGCTATATATATAAACTACTACTTACATATCTGAGATTGATGAATATTTTTATAAAATATTTTGATTTGATTTGATTTTAAAGTCACTTTAAGCTTTTTAGTACCACGGGACCCAACCCTCACCCATTTTGAGCGGATGATAAATGTTGTTCGCAAGCAAAAGGAGCTTGTAGACTTGCAGAGTGTAGGCAAGCACGTGATGGGTCGATAGTTTTTAGCTTCCGTGGCACTACCGGACTTATAGAGCAGGAAAGTCGTACCAGTTGTTCAGGAAGGTGGCAGGGAACCGAGCTCAAGAGCTTGTTGGAATTACGTTGTCAACCGCGAGTGCGAGCATCTAAACCATTTTTTTGTATATTATTTTATTTATTTATTATCATTTAAGATTTTCATTTGCAAAGCGTCTATCAGCTGCATTACAGATCTATACCTACAACATAACTAATTATATTTAGTAGGTACTGTTTACCATACTGTATGCAGAATAACCAATATTGTATATATACCGGGTGTGGCCTGTAATAGGAACTTTAACTTTAGACATCGTTTAGTTCTACACCAAAAACGTAGCAACATTTGTTCTACGATTTTTGAAAATAACATATAGTTTAATAAATATTAATAAAAAAAGATTTTTCAAGCAAGCAATGTATTGCAAAAACTATGAAGTTTGTAGGCTGACAGTAAACGTCAACTAGACTATTGGATGCTGTTCATTGAAAATCCTATTTACTTTGTTCGAAAAAATCACAAGTAATATATTACCCAATTATTTAAAGTTGTAGAACAAATGTTGTTACGTTCGTGGTGTAGAAGCGATCCCTAAAATGTTTGCTCCTATTACAGGCCGCACCCTGTATATTGATAGTTGTATAATAAACGTAGATTCACAATCAGTCCCAAAAAATGGCTCTAAAAAACAGCCGCTCGAACAGCTTGGGCGGCACATTTCAACCGCTGTCAGTGCAAGTGTCAACAAAGTTATTACTTTATCAATAGTGAAGTTTGATACTTAACAATTAGAACACTGAGCTCTTTTTTGTTTGTTTATATTATCTAAAAGAAGATTATAAATTAGCATTATTAGCATTAACTGGAAAGTGATAGAAATGTCATTTAGTGCCATATTTTTGTACATAATTTGTTCGCGTGTAGGAGTCCATTGTTCTTAGTGTATATAATAAATAACGTTTGTTTCCACTGTCTCCAGTTGCTCTGTTCAGCCTGGTGCTGAGTGTCTTCGGCGAAGGGCTATGCGGCTGCCAACCCGACCAGCAACCGTTGTGCGCTAGCGACGGTAACACGTACATGAGCGTGTGTGAGATGAATTGCATCACCCATGGCAGAGGCGTGTACAAGGTCCGTGATGGACCCTGCGATAAATAATGATCAGTCATCTATGATCTCGCTAACTATCCTCCTATTAATCCAGTGTTTACAGTGATTGGATACTTTTGTTTTAAAATTTAATATCTTTTTTTTTTAAATTCTGGGATAAAACTTGTTGGACGTAATGTACCTACTACAATTTTTTTGGAAATAAAACTGTGATGATATTAATGAATTTCTTTTTCTATAACCCATTTTGGTAGAGACGTGAAGTAAATAAAATAAGTTTAAGGGGTAACGTTATTTCGTTTTACAACCTACTTTGAACAAAGAATGTTGAATTTTACATCGATATATAATAAACGTTGATTCACAATCAGCCCCAAAACATGGCTTTAAAAAACAGCCGCTCGAACAACTGCTGTCAGTGCAAGTGTCAACAATGACTGAAAAGTTATTACTTTATCAATAGTGAAGTTTGATACTTAATAATTAGAACACTGAGCTCTTTTTGGTTCGTTTATATTATCTAAAAGAAGATTATAAATTAGCATTATTAGCATAAACTGGAACGTGATAGAAATGTCATTTAGTGCCATATTTTTGTACATAATTTGTTCGCGTGTAGGAGTCTATTTCTTTATGTCAGTGGGATTTTATAACAAAACTTAGTTATATGGATATTAAAACTTAGATATATGTATGAAACCCGTATCATAAATAAATGGAATTTACAAGGTCATCATCATCATCATCAGACCAGCGGAAGGACGTCCACTGCTGGACATTGGCCCTAAGCGACTCACTGACATGTCTACCGACGCCACTCGGAAGCTTTACGCCCCAATGGCCATCGGTTCCATGTGCTACGCGTCCCACCCACTGCGATGTCCAAGGTTCATTTAAGTTATTATAACAACGATCTATTGTGCCTCAATAATTCAAAAACGGTTTAAACGGCTATGTTCTTGGATTTCTAATATATATACTAGACAAATTTCGTCGTTCCGCTGTATTCAGGTGTCAGGTGGCCCAATTGGTTAAGGCGTCAGCCGCAATAGCTGGAGATGCGGTTTCAAATCCCGCCTCGGACGCCTGGTTACTTTTTCATAAGTATACAGTGTTACTACTTAAAAATCAATGTAAATCGATATATAAAAAAGTTTGTTCTTATACTCTGTCTGTTTAGGTAGGTAAAAAAAGGTAAACAATCTTGACATGTCATTTATTGAAAATCAGTTTTGAAAAATTAATCATGACAATTATGAATCACATATGGTGATTTACCTTATTTTGCTTTCGTAAGTAATAGTCACTGATTTTAAAAAAGCGATTTTCAATTAAAAGACACGTCAAGATGGTTTACCTTTTTTTAACTACCTAAACAGACAGAATATAGTTGCACCTGAGTTTTAAATTGCAACTTTTAATTCCTGTACATAAAACTATTATATAAGTATATTATATATGTATAAACTACACAGTTACATAAGTATCACAAGTCACATTGTAAGTAAGGTAAAAGAAAAAAAGTCATAAAACAATTACCGACTGTACCGGTCCACGGTATTTTTGACAAAACAACCGTATCGTATTATTTATCAGACATCAGAAAATTGACACAAATGCGTAAATTTTATAATATTGACTCAAAATTAAATGCTTGTCTAAAAACAGTATTATTTATTTACGTGAACTAATCAGCGACACGTGTTGCCGGTGCACTTGTGATTCTTGTGACAGTAGACCATTAATAACAATGTATAAATGCCTATTGGCATTGCTATATAAATACGAAGAATTAAAAACTTGCTACATAATTTGTCTGACTTCGAAGATGAAACTAGCTCTCATTCTCGGTAAGTCAAGAATTTTTAGTTTCATTCATACTTGCCTACCTATAGTTTAGTGCTATATAAACTACTGGATAGATGGGATGACTACTTATTCGCAGGTTTTATTGTGGACGCCTTAGGCACTGGTCCCACCGCGAGCTAGTAAGCTATAACTGTCAGCTATTTCAAGGGACAATAGATAATCAATTCCGTGTAAATAAAAGAGACATATATATGTCATAGCCGGGCTATCGTAGTTCATCGCCGGGCGATGAGCTATAAATATATATATCTCTCTTTTATTTACACGGGAGCGATTATCTTTTGTCCCTTGAAATAGCTTACAGCTCATAGGTTACTAGCTCGCGGTGGGACCAGTGCCTTAGGGCCTCGCAGAAATATTACTTGTAGTTAAATAATTGCTTACATTTGAATTCAGTTTAATTGAAAACATTTTCATCTTGCTACAAACCGTCATTATTACAAAAAAAAAAAATATTAAAAATCAGAAGATTATATGTTTAATAGATCAGTAGGGTTGACGGTAGTTCACTATAGCACTTTGTTTTCAACTGATTTATACTGACAAACATAATTTATGGATTTTAGATGGATAGCTTGAATAACTATAATAAATTCGAATAAAAATGTTTAGATTAGTTAGGTTATAAGTTTTCCGTTTGCAAGCCATCGATCGTTCGGCTGGATTATGCGACCTTCACAAAATAACTATGTAAAAACTATCCACTATGATTCATGCAAAAAGCGAAAAGATAATTCATACTAATCCATTCTAATATTACAAATGTGAAAGTAACTCTGTCTGTTACCTCTTCACGCTTAAACCGCTGAATCAATTGGGATGAAAATTGGTATGGAGAGAGTTTGAGCTACTAGAAAGGACATAGGATAACTTTTATCCCGCAAACATACCTTACTAAAAACGGCCATGTCGTTGCGAGAAAAGCTAGTAATAAGTATATAATAAAGGTGTGGGGATGTGACGACCCCATCGCTCACTGGTTTTCACCAGTGCAAGAAGTCAACGCAGAGCAACTTGTGGCAAGCTGTTGGAGAGTAGCGACTCCACGACGTACCTGAGCGCCCCTGGGGGTGCCCTGTCGGACAGGAGGCACAGATCCCCTGACTCAGGCTTGCCTTAACCGGCCGTCCGGAGTGGGGTCGCTAGAGCTGCGTTCTCGAGGGTAGATGTGGAAATATAAGTGGCGAGTTGGCTATATGTTTAAAGTCCAGTGACACCTCTAGTACCCTTAGCCCTTTGCAACGGTGTTGCCCTTGAGCCATCGTTGATATCGCTTTTTGTGAGGGCCCATCTCGCATAGGGCGAGTCACCATCTGCCGGAAATAAAATTGTATCCCATTTTATTAGGCAGGCGTCCGGTTTTTTATCCAATAGCCCAGTAGCTAGTCCATCCTTTCCAATAGCCCATATCATAATATCTCATCCAATAGCCTAGTACATTCTAGATTCCATTAAATATCAATGGTCCTTACACCATGGCGGTTGTCAGTGCGCGTCCCATGATACGGACAGGGGCAACATCCGCTTAGGGGTCCCCTTACATTTAATTAAATTGTCGAAAGGGCCTCTGCGGGTTGGCTCGACCAGGCTCCACAAGCGCCCGCGTCCAGAACACCACCGCGTACGGAAAAGACATACTAATATATAATAAACATCATTTGTCTCCAGTTGCTCTGTTCAGCCTGGTGCTGACTGCCTTCGGCGGAAGGCTATGCGGCTGCCGACTCGACCGAGAGCGTGTACAAGATCCGCGATAGACCCTGCGATAAATACTGATCAGTCATTTATGATCTTCTAACTATCCTCTATCAATCCAGGGTCGACAGCAGTTGGTAACTTTTGTTTTAAATTTTTAATAACTTTGTTGAAATTCGGGATAGAGCTTGTTGGACTCGTAATATACAAAATTAAATATTAAATCTCGTAATATTAAAGAATTTGTTTCTCTATAACCCGCTCTGGTAAAGACTTGAAGTAGGTAAGTAAATAAATAAAAGAAAATATCATTACAAGTTTACTGACTATAGGTACACCATAATTTGTTTAGACGATAGTAGTAATTGAATTTTGTTCACCCACCGCCAAACATTATGCTGAACAAGGGCATAATACAGGTATGCAAAGTTAAGACAACTGTTTTCGGGTGATGTTTCTTGGAATCGTTTTGCGACAAAAGAGAATGTGCTTAATTTTAATTGCCGACTTGAATGAGAGTCGATTAATTTACATGATTAAATACGTACTTTGTTTACCCCCTTCTCATTGTTCATGTTCTTTCATTCAAATTGCAATGGAAAAGTCATAAGCACATAGGAGAACCCTATGTTTCTTAATTTTTGACAAATAAATATGTGTCAATGGAGAAAGAGCAACGGCTCAAGTAAGCTGCCCCGTGGGACACCAGCTTTAACTAATTGGAATTTTAACCTATAGTATAAGGTTAGATGATTGATAGTTAGATGTTTGTGAATCTGATGCGGTATCGAAAACTAGTCTGAACGAATCGACGTGACATACCGGTATCGTCATGTGGGTAAATTAGACCGCCAGTTATAATATTGCAGTAAAGTCGGGCTTGTTTGATTGTCCTTCTCTCCTTTACTCAAAATTCAGATACTTTAAAATCCGCTTAGTATAGATTTCTTTGGACGCTCCGCAACATTAAAAAGCATTCCAGCGTGACATACCTTCATTTTTCCAACCAGGAAAATTGTACGACATTACCGGTTTGTGACAACTTAGTTAAAGTTGAGCTTTTGTTACGCAGCATAGCGGAAAAGCGTAACAATGATTTCTTTATAAATGTACATTAATTCGTAACATTTTTGCTTTTCTACGTAAGTAATATATAAATATATATCTCCTATAATTATAATTAGTTTTTTATAAAGTCGACCTAAATGGGACTTTAATTTATAGGAATATTGTTTGACCGAGGCCAATGGTAAAACATTATTATGATCGACTGCGGTTTAATTGTAGTGTAAGTGATTATACAAATACAAATTGATAGAAGACTTATAGTTAAGAATAACCGACCAGGCCCATCGGCGTGTTTATAATTTATGTAGGTAGTAGTATTACTACTTACAAATCAAAGCGAATAAAAATATATAAAAATAATAATATGGTTTGTTCTTAGTTCATCTGTATTACGTTAAGAATTAAAGCTCAGTAGCAATCACGTCTGCCGAGGCGTCGAACTGTATACTGATAAAAAGCGATACGATAAACTTGCATAACCACGTTAGTTAATGAATCAATTTCAAGCGGAGCGGAAAAAAACGACAATATCATTAGGAAGCTACTTGTGTTCCGGTATTACCGGACTAGAGTGTAATGTTCTCCTTTTCAAACATTACAATGAATATAGTCCTTAAACCTCACCTTAAATTTGTTCTTCATAATGACGTTGTTCTCGATATGTTGCTTGATCTGGTGCACAACTGTGAGCAGAGCTATGTTGGTCTTGCCCGCGCCCGTGGGCGCACATATGAGCAGATTTTCGTTCGTGTTGTACGCCGTTTGGAAAACTACTGATTGGATGCGGTTTAGTTCTTTGATGTTCTCGAATGCCATTTGGCCAATCTGAAAAAAAAAAACATACTGTATTTCTTATATTGGAGCGTAAGTCAAGTACCATACTATAGGATATAATTTTACAGAATGTTTATTTGCAAAACTACTTATTAACTTACTTAAAAGTAAAGATAGTTAAATCTTCAAAATAAAACTTGTAAAGCAATGATTACAGATAAGATTTGATGGTATTCGGATATACATGTTACCGTCCCTGCAATAAAGCTCATTTTCCATTACCTCGTCCATGTCAGAGATTGGTACGCGGTTGTTTCCGACTGCGAGCGGCACTTGGTCGTTCTTTGGTATAATGACTTCTTCGTACTCCTTGTAGTCCTTCCTTACGGCATTTTCGGGAAGTATAAGTTTCATGCCCGACACGAAACCTAATTAAAAAAACAAATATATATTATCATCATATTTGTAATACAAATATAAAAAAGGGTAGATTAAACACACAATTCTAGATCTCATAATGTAAAGGAATGACATGGTTTTTCCTCCAAATTATCGGAGTTGATAACTTAAAAATGTAACAATAACATCTCGAATTGTTTCTAGCACATAAGGACATTTAAGGTTCATATTGCGACATAACAGAAGATCATACACTCTAACATTTTTTGTATATTAAAAGCTTTTAATACTAAAATTATGTTGTGAAAAAGTATACCCATCTCTTGTGTACAGTCAGCAGCAGAAGTAGCTAAGTATTTGAGGTGTTCAAAATGAGGTCAACAAGTCTCTATAGTCAAGAGAATAAGAGCGCGTGTAGGTCATTTTGAACACTACAAACGCTTAGCAACTTTTGCTGCTGACTGTACAAGTTTGTTATATTTTTATTCAATCACTGGATTTGCGTGTGTCTGCAGGTTTGTATTCACAGAGTCATGGAAGATCAAAAAGTCAACTCTATCGGCCAAATAGCATAATAGACAAACATTGTTGACAAACACAGTTAGCAGTTCAGTTGTACACTTCGGGTACAGAAATTTAGATAATGAATAAAATGATAGCAATCACATGCTCTCTGAAAAAACCTTTTTTCCTTCTAGTTTAAAGTTCAAAATCAATAATAATACCTGCAGAGTTCTTAGCGTCAATTGAAGAGTCGTATACGTTAGGGTACTGTACTTTTGTTTGGAAGTACGATATTTTCTGCAGCACTGGGTCTACTTCCCTCTTTGACGTGGAAAAAGGTACCACTGGTTTCGTAAGTTCTGATATCCTGGCAAATAAAATAATTATATTAATTATTTGTAGATCAAGTGAAATCTTTAAAGGTGCTCTTTCCTGACGTCGTTGCCCAACTGTGGCACCCGGAGAAGAAGATAAACGAGTATTGAGACATCAAAAGTATTACAGTCGTGAAACACAAGTCAGTACTGGCATTTTGAGTTGAAAGCTATACGCCTGCTTAAATTATTTTTGTGATAATCGGGTCTCATCCCGGACATTTGGAAGGCTTGCGTGAGGATACAGATCCAACATGTAGAGCCTTTTGGGGAATTTTGATGATTTTGTCATTTGACAGTTTTCCACCAGTCTCGGGATACGTGGAAGAGCAAGAGGGAGGCCTTTGCCCAACAGTGGGACAATATGGGCTCGTAATAATAATAATTGTCATTTGACGAAACGTTTGGCCTAGTGGGTAGTGACCCTGCCCATGAAGCCGATGGTCCTGGGTTCAAATCCCAATAAGGGATTTGAACCCTTTTATTTGTATGATGAGCACCGGTGACTGAATATATATAGACGCAGTTCTCCATACAAAAATGCCTCCCAAAATTGACCCCAGGCACGCTGACACTGACAGCGATCCCCTCTTCATAAATATGTCAGAGCAGGTTGGAGTTTATCCAATAGACAATTTCGCGCTATTAAAAAAAAGTTGTGATTGGTTAATAAAAGTTTTAAGCGTCAAACCTCATGCGCGGCGTTACAATATTATGGCGTTGTCAAACTTGCAGGGATGATACTAACCGAGATGGAACCAATTTATATATAAGTATTATTCTGACACAATTTTGCTATTAAGATTACTTTTGTCCTTACTTTATAAGAAGGTATAGTGATGACGTATTGGAGATCACTCCCATAATTTTGCGTTACGACATTGCCTCAGTCTTTCTCCAGTAAGTAGCGGGATCCACGGGATAATGTGGCTCTCGAATATCGGAGGTGAATTTTCGTAAGTTTTTGGGCGACTAAGTCCCGTTTATCGTTATACTCAAAAGTTGAAACATTATACAGTATGTGTGAGTACAGTCAAGGACTTTAATTTCCAATGTAGGTGGACTAGGTTCAATATCTTATAGCAAATTGTCACCATAAGAGCAAGATAGAATAAGAGGTTACTTTGACATATTGCACGCATTGTTTTGTTTACTAGGCAACAGATTAAAAACATCGACGTGGAGTACTTAACTTTGGAACGTCAAGACACTTTGCCAACAATAGACGACTTCTAGTCTAGTCTATATTCAACTTTTTCGTTCTTGCAATATTCAATTGATAGTGACATAAATAACGAAACTTCGCTCATCCACGTTCGCAGTACAGTACAGTACAGAGTCGTAAAGAACTCGCGAAGAAGCTGACACGCCTTCAGAATTAGAAAAGAAAATGGTAACTTTTCACAAAGAGGTTAATTGTAATATGCAATGACAGATAATAAGTATTTCAATCCTATTACTGATATACAATTTTCGACCTTAAGGCATCGCGACTGTCTAATGATATTTCAATGATTGCCCATTTGGGCAGGAAATGAAATTCCGTGAAAAATGTAATTTATAACAAATCCTTTCCTCCGGGAAACTAGAATAATTATGACGAAAAATTTACATGTACAGGGTAGGTATTTGCTTTTTTTAACAAAAGCAAATTAAGGAATTGCTCGTTACTTTAAAATAAAATGAATAGTTTACTTCCTAGTAGACATGTTTCATAACATCATCCCCATTCTGTCACTCAGAATCATAAAGGCCTAAGTCATTATGAAACTAGTATAGAGTTACGACATTTGTTTCAGCGTATTAGTCTATACATAATATGTTACTTTAAATAATTATTTATCATATTCAGGGTAAAACTTACACAATCTAATGGATCCCATAGATTTTCTTGTATTTGTGTGGTGTTGTTTAGGTACCATTTTACCGCAGAAGAAGGCATTTTATATGGTTTTTTATTTTAACAATTTTATATTAGCTGACATCTTATGTCATAGAAAGCTTCTGTACTACTAAAGCTGTCAAACTCCGCCGCGGCTCAGTCGATCGTTCGCGGCACACTAGCCGTGGGGTCATTTTTTAGCTCGAGTCAGGTTTCTATAGTATTACTAGTTCGTTGATGAGCACAGATATTTGTTTCAGAGTCATTGGTGTTTCATATATGTATTTAAGTATTTGTATATTATTTATATCGTTGGTTGAGTACCCACAATACAAGCCTTCTTGAGCTTACTGTGGGGCTTAGTAGGCTCAGGTAACACACATAAATAATGTTAACACTAAAGCATTTTTTACGTGCGTCGCTACACACGCACACGAGAAAATTATCAAACACTAGCATAAACTATATTCACACAAGTTCAAGAATTATGCCCGGCGGCCGAGTAATTTTAGCAGAGGGGAACGCCTGTTAATGGCTGCTCCATATTGGTTATATCCTCCTAGGTTCCTAAGTATTATTACTTTTTGTCTACTAGTACCTTTTGGCCCTCATCTGGGCAATATTGATCTCCTGTTCCTCCTCATCCTCGTCCACCTTCCGAGCGTTTTTGGCTTTCTTGCCTTCCTTGCGCACCAGCTTGGCGAGCATCTTCTCTTGCTCCGACTGGACGGAGACTTGGCAGAGGTACTGCGGCATTTTATTCTCGGGCAGGACTGCGGCTACTGCAAATGCAGGTATTTGGTAGTTGTAAAAGCAAATTAAATGAAATACCCTGTAACCCGGCCCAGCATCTCACAGGTAGTAGAGCATATTGATACAAAAAATGTAAGCATATAGTAATAGTAATAGCCTTTATTTCATGCATTATCATTGGTTTTACAGTTTAAAATTACAGTTTAGAATGTTTATTTGCATGCCGTGAGTGCGAGTTCTCCACCAGTATCTATCGAAACTACGTAGCTCATCATTCCGTCTTGTATTTGTTATTTTTCGTTTCCTCGGTGTGTCTATAAGCATATACCTATCAATTATATGCTTACATTTTTTATATCATCTTGTGTCGAGCATAAATTTACGACACTGGGGTAGTTGCGTTGTCGCGTCGATCGATGAAACAGCTTAACCTTTTCCACTCCAAAGACTGATATATACGTCACGGACCACAGTGCAAAATAGACCTACATGAACATGCACAAAGTTCAACTTAAGTTTTGGTATTTCGATGACGTGGCGTCTGAGCAATAGCTTGTGCGTTTGACATGGCGTGGAAAAGGTTAAATTTATTTACATACTTTAAAATTTTAATAAACTTTGAAATTTATGGCATTTCCTTAAATGTTCGTTCTATTTTATGTAGTGAAAGGCCATTTATTTATTGTAGGCTATTAAGAAAGGCTTAAAGTAACTAACGTTTATAGTTCGATAATAAAATACACTATGCTCTAGCAAACTACACATTTTACAATCATCGCCAACATACAAACAGATAAGACGTACGCGACGGTAGCTTTGTTTTATAATTTGAACTGATAGAGAGCAAAATAGTACATTTCGATACTAGTAAAAGAAAAAATTTTTTCGACGAGGGTGAACGTTGGAGTCCGAGTGAAACGACGGTGACAATCACCCGGGTCTTAAAGAAGTTTTTACACGAGTATCGAACCTAATTTTTCATAGCAAGTGCCATAAAAAGAGAAATTTACGCACGCGAAGCGTGCGAAAAGTGCACTTTTTACGCACTAGTTAGGAAAAATACAATTAATCTAATATTAAAACGATCTGTCATAGAACTTTGTGGCGTCACTGCTTGTTACATATTGAATACCTAATAATTTAAACGTTTAAGTTTAGTTGAAGCAAAAATACTCCTTTAATTTATATAGATTTCATAATTTCAGTATGTGTGTTCGATAGTTATGGAGGTAATATTCGTACAAGTCAGGTTACAAGACAAGCTAACCATAAATTCCAAAAACATAAAACTGAATGTCACTCACTTTCAGACAAGCTTGGTTGCGGCGGCGGCGCTTTTAAACTGTTGACGACATCCTGCCGATGCTCCAGCAGTTCTTGTATAAACTCAAACTTGTCAAAGCCCAGCAGCTCGAACAGGTCGTTCTGCATATCATCATTGCTCCGGGGAGAGTTGAGCAGGGTAATGACAGATTGCATAATATCTGCACTGGATATGTCTGCGGTTGTCGCGTACAGTTCTGTGACTTTGGTCTCCAACCATGTTTTACCATACTAGAAAGTTACAAAATTAGTAACAGTAATTCAGAAACATATTAATAGTAGTTTAAGAGTTAATTAATTTTAAAATACATTTTTATTACTCAAGCATTAGAAATTGTATGCACAAAGAAAGATGTATTTAAAGGAAAAACCTGGAAATCCACAAGCCAAAAATGAAACAGAAACAATTATCCACATCTACATTATGTTTGTGGTGTATTTTTGACTTGGATTTAATTTAGAAATGGACATAAATACACTCAAAAGAAGAACTATGATTGAGGAGCTGAACCTACCTTGGAAACTGGCAAAGTCTGTGAAGGTTTAGCAATAATTCTATTTTCTCCGCCATTTTGAGCACTGTACTTCATAGAGAAATCAGTTACAAAACTGCTGTCCGTTGCAGGCCTTTTCAGTAACTTTGCAAGAGGTTTCTTGGCCGGTTTGTAAGGAACATAATGACATTGTATGTGGTCACCCCAGAGTTTTAAATTTTCTTTATTTTCTTCACTCTCTTTTTTGATATATTCTTTTGTTTCTTCTGATATTTCTAAAGAGATCTTATTGACAATCTGAAACAGGAAACAGTTTGGTAACAATGTTTGTTGCACTGTAGTAGTATACATGCGTTTTGACAATGCTTGAACCCTTTTTCTAGAAAAGGCCCTATCCATAATTTAAAAAGATTTAGTAGAAGCAGAAATTGCATTTCTGAAGTAGCTTCCAGATTCAAATATGTTGACTCTTACAAGGATAAGTTATTTTTATAGGCATATTTAAGACAATTGGATCCACTAACCTCACAAATTTTATTTGCCGTTGAAGAGATTACAGTACCAAAAGTCTGTCGCAGCTGGGTCAGATGCTTGAGCATAACAATATCCTGATCAAGGAACATCCTCAGGGTTAGTACAGCAGCATCCTCCACAACATCATCAGGCTGGTCAGCAGTGAGGAGTTTGCAAGCATCCTTTAGGTCGTTCAGGAGTTGAAGATTTAAGCCGGGTTCATTCTCTTTTATGTAGTTGTAAATGTCAGTATATGATTTAAATCTGAAAAAATTACTTATTTAAATCAATATATCTTATATAATAATTTATATAGTAGTTAAAGAACATAAAAATATATTTTTTTTTTTAATAATTTGTTTTCGTTCTTAGGCATTCAAATGAATTAATCATCCTATGAGTCCCACATTAAACATTATAATGCTTTTTTTTTGTACCAAGTAGTTTTATTTAATATTTAGTTTACCCTAATGATTTCATTATCAAAGAGAGTGCTGCTATTATTATAGATGCTGCTTATTCTACAAAAGTCTTTGATAGGTCATGCAAGTTATATTTGAACTAATCAGGGATTAGAAACTGCTATTTTATTCATACAAAAGTTCAATTCATACATACCCATAATTATACATTATTTGATTTACTATATTTTCATCTTTAACTCAGCAATCTCATGAATACCTTATGGAATCCTACATAAACAGCATACACTACTTTTATTTAAAAATGAGCTACAATTAATTAATTTCTTACTTTCTATTATAGAATTAAATACATTTTGGTAAATGTGATAAATCTGTTACCTTTTGAAGCTTTATAAAGATCAGTTTAATGTTAGACAAGTTTAGTGAAATTAAATACTTTTATTGCATATTTTACATTGTTATTTCTTCCATAACCTAGTAAATAAAATATACAAACTTTTGTGTTTTTCTTTTATTGACCAAGTTAGGTCTTGTTGGGTTGAACACAGGCTTCAGGCATCTTGGTTTGTCAAGCTGTGTGTGTGCTCTCAAAGCTCTTGTAATCCGAGGCAGCTCTATCATGTTGAGCACTTATATGAACTGAAACAATAACCCATCATCATCTGAAAGATGTCCACTGGTGGACAATGACCTCCCCTAAACATTAACTCAAAGTAAATTTTTTTTTTGAAGTTATTTTAACATTGGTAATTTTTATATTTTTATTGAATATTGGGTAACACACTTAGTGAAATCCTCAGAATATGGAAAATCTATCAAAAGCTTAAGAACTCGTGAAACAAGTGAGTTTATAATACAGACTTCTACCTTTATAAAAATATGACAAACTTTTTTGTTTATGATATGAAGACTTAATACACTAGTGATAACAGGCACGAATTACATTTAATATAAATAAAAGTACAAAATATGATAAAATATCGTTTTATAATATTGTGAAATATGTGCACTACGGGGAAAGCGATAACTTAAGCGGAATAGCAAAAACGCTGTTAGTGTTATCACTTAAAGTTTTTAAATGTGTGAAATATATTAATTTTATGAATTGGAATACACTTATCTTTAAATCTAAAGACTTGTGAAGTAAGAAGTTACAGCAATATAATGCAGATAATTAATAAATGAGTTTGATACATACCGATATTTTACACAACCAAATTATATATTATGTATTTAGTGGGAGATTACTAAAATAATTGATCGAAATTTACATGTTTTATTCGTTCAGATTCAGTTTTAAATAGCTTTATATTATTTAATATAAGCGGCATGCAAATATAACACAAACGCAGCTGATAATACAGTTTACGTAGAACTATCTGAACTATCAATGTCAGATGTCAGTGTCACACAATTTCTGACAGTGACAGTGACATTGACTGACCATTTTTTTTAATAAGTCGAAGCTGTTTGAACCCTTTTGTACATGGTGGTGGTGCATGGAATTCCTTGCAACGATACAAAGTAAGGATCGAACAGTGTAAGATCTTTTTAAATTATTTTTAATTGGTTTTAAGGTATTTTCACCCTATCATTCCTTTCGTTAATAAATATTTGGCCTCGCTGCTATCGCTGCTAGATTCCCATCGTCTTGACAAATATTCAGGCCGTTGAGATTTGTGTCTATCAAGGAAATTTTAGTATAACTGGAATAAGCCCTGTGAAAAATACCAATAAGTTAAACGTGCTTTATATGCATCATGTTAAGGTTTACTTTCGCTCGCCGAATATGAAGAAAAAAAACGAGCCGAGTAGGACAGCTAGTACACAGACCTCTGTCCCTTTCTGAATGATGCTATTCCTAGAATAATATTAGATCTATGGCAACCCAAAGTCAACTTGATGCTAGGGTAACCATGCTTGTACATGGACGAGGACAATTACACAACAGGACAACATTAATGTTGGTGTTGAGATAAAGTACATTAAACATATTTATTAAAATTTGTAAAATGTGGTTTCATTGTCATTGTATATTATAGTAGAGGGAATATAGCAATTGGGGCAAAGTAATTCCCACAGAAGCGGGGTTATAGTGATTTAATTTCCTGCGTGTATTTTTTTGATATATCTAAATAAACATATAGAATATATAAGTGTGCAAAATGCGAATTTTCACCCGGAAAAGATTAAAAAAAAATCAACATGTACAACTCATATCGTGTGTGTCAATTACACACAAAAATGGTTATGAGGTTAATTTTATAAAATAAGAATCGTAAATAACAAAATGGTGGTTGAAGAACAAAAAATATTTTTCAAGTAAAATGAAAATCTGAACATTGAAAACTGAACGTAACATTTTATTGTTTTACACATTAATTTATACGTTGTAATAAGAAAACCATATTTAATACATAAATATTTCCGATTATATTATATGATGTAAAAGTATAGGTTGTATTTTATTGAACACGACAAAATATAGGCCTCTGCCATAGACTGCCACATGGAGAACACTTTAACATACTGCGGCCACCGACTACCAGCGACCCGGTCATCGGTCCGACTGGTTTGTTGATGTCCGACATTACCGATTTACGTATCTAAAAAATATGAAGAAGGCTGTCGGAGGGAAAAGAAGATTGGTGTTTACTCCACCGACACTCTTAAATTTGAACACAGCAAGAGCTTATTTTTATTCTTTCACCATCTGGTTATTTATATTTAATTTTAGAAATCATCGTCATAATCTCTTTTACCATTTAATTTCTTGTAATTAGATACCACAGACGATTTTTAATAAATTTTATAAGTATTCGAAGTTAAAAATTTTGGGAAGCAAAAAAACGCATGTAGTATGTCAAATAGATACAGAGCTGCCGGCGTGGTCTCTACACCGATGTAGTACATCAGAATACTATTGTATTTAATGGAATTTTCCTAACTTCTAAAATTAACGTGGTCACCCTATAGAAAGAGACAAAGGTCTGCGTGGTAGCTGTCTCACTAGGCTCGCTTTTTTCGGGCTAGTACTCGATCTAGTTATAATAGTATATCTATGGTGTCTATAGCTCACAAATAAACCCAGTATCTACGGACTTCGCTCCGATTTAACTATGATTTTATTACGAGCGATCACTCGTATAGAGACAATTTAAACACTTCAGGATTGTGTTAAGACCATACATCGATTTCAGTTAACCACGCACTGTGTACTAAATTGACAAAATTAAGAACATTGAACCCTTTAGTTTAACCCTTCCTTGCATGGTGATGGAAATTTCCATCATAATATTGTCCTGTTAATTAAAGGTAATTTTGCGGGTTATTCATATTTATTTTAAGACTTTTATGTTTCAACAACTTGTGATTTAAAAGAAAAACAGAATTTTGACATTTTAACTTTTTATTCGCGGGCTCGTCGTTTCGCGCTATTTACGAAAATTGTTGATCTTGTATTCTGAATTTTGAACGATAGTACTGTGAAAATATTGATATTTGCGGCATAATTCATGTGTATCAGGTATGCAATTTAATATTATGTTACTTTTTGTGCATACATTTGAGAAATTGGAAGGTAAAGTGACTTGAAAGTATGTGATGGAAATTTCCATCGTTATTCAACAGTGACATACTCGTAAAGTATGGCGAATCATTTATTACTAATGGCCAAGTGATCAAAACTTTTTCGTTTGAGTATGGCCAAAAAAGCTTAGTTATGCCCGGGTTTTCCGATTTCCGACTGTTTTTATGGCTTAATGAAAATAACAATTGTTTTCTGAAATATCACCAACAATAAATGTGATTGTTTTTAGTAAAACGTCCCACTTTGTCGCTAGCCAATAAAACTCTAATGCTATAAAGATTTACTCAGAAATGAACCTTATTAACAAGCGACAAAGTGGGACGTTTTACTAAACTCACTCACAAATATTGTGTAGCTCTTTTATAAAATAAATAAGAATAATTACATAACGACTGTTTAATATACATATTTAGTATCTACCCTACCTACCTTTCCATCATATCAAAAAATAGAAATATTATTTACAACATGTTCATTGAATTTCAATCTAAGCATTCGGCTTTTAGGTTTCTATGCTACTGAACTGTGGCATAGAAACAAAACAAACAAATGAACAAAAAATGTCTCGATTAAAATTAAAAACCCACAAATACCTACACGCATTGGTGCGCCATGGAAAAGGGTGAAAATCAAAGTTATGCCCCACAATAACTTGTAGTCTAGGATATTTTAAAGTGGGGAGAAATAAGAGGCACAATAATAATATTCTAACATAATTAAAGTTGGTTTATTTATTTAAGCAATAATAAATACATACATAATTTATTATGCTATGTATACACGGTGAATTACAATATTTAAATATTCATCAATATTTGCCTGCTGATTAATTAAACTGTTAAGATTATGTTTGTTGCTATAACGTTTAACAGTTAACATGTACATACATTTATTACTAAATAAATGAAGATTGTACATTCTCTTAAAAATGGTCAGTAAATGATGTTATCCTTTATTAAAATTTCGTTAAAATTACACTTAAATATATATGTTAACATAAGCATCTACTGTAACGATGTTAGTAAAATTGAAAACTTATATGTTAAAACCAATGGGATATTATCAAATAGTAAGTACGTGTAATTCATCATACATTTTGAGAACAATATATTATAACAGATTATAGAAACAACGTGTATTGACAATAAAAAAAAGTCAGAGAAAATATGTTAGTACCTACCCATGTAGATACATACTTGTTTTTAAGGTAACGGTTTACCCTTCAACCAGTATTTCCTATATTTTAGTACCTAAAGTAGTCACATAATGTAATATAAAACCACTTATCATGAATATACAGTAGATCCTTACATAAGAAACGTTAAGAATTGAATACTTGAACTATTCTCTGAGTTCTTTCGTTAATGACCATAAAATGCAATATGGGGAATTCCGTGTTTCTAAAATACATTACTTAGCTCAAATATAATTTTAACTTAATTTATCTATTACTAAGACGTTTTGCTATAGGAAAATAAGAAGATGGCAACAGATTAGGGATTTATATTTTCATAGTTAGTGGTTTTACATAGTAATTAAAATACACATTATGCGTAGTTAGTGTATCGCAAATAAGTTATTATGATAAAATAAAAACATACTCGTTATATATATTCTTAAATAACAATAATGGGAAATGAATATATCCAACAATAAAAGTTTTTTATTTAGTTTTTACGGATTAAATACTAAAGACATACATGACCACAAATTATATAGGACCCAACCCTAGTGAAAAAGTTACTATATTTTCAAATTTAGCGCCTGCTTATGTTAGTTCGATACATACGCATGAGACCTTATTATCTATGTTATCCAACAACAATCGTCAATCCTGACCTTTTCACTAATGGATTACTCCTAATTTAAAGTTTAATCTATTTAGAAATAACATATAATTATGTATTTCTGGTGTATTTTTTACTTTACCTTACAGTGAATATAAAACTTCCATTTTCAAAATATTATTAAGACCCATCTTAATATGGGGTTGATGTTCTATCAACAGGTTTTTGTATTGATTTGTTAATCAGTACTAAACTATAAGTACCTATATACTGTTCCCTGATATAATTTACGATGCTTGTTAAAAATGTTTCGAAAATGGAGGTTAGTTAGTAGTTGTAACAATTTTAGTAGGCTATGAATACTATACCTAAAAAACGACTCAACACGACGTGCATATGCATATCTATAGGTACTTGTACAGTTGCTATGTCCTGTTTATGTCCGTCTCAATTCTTATGGCTCAGAAGAATGAGACAGACACAAACCCTGTATACTTTGGTTAAGTAAGGAATACCGGCACGACATTGTGCCAAACCTAGCTAGCCCCTGATGAATAATGACAGTCCTAGGGTCGACACAATATAAAAGCATTTTATACCCGGCCCAATAGTGTCTAAATCTAAATCTAATTCATTGTTACTCATACATGTATCTAGTATAAATTTTCTATTTTCTGGTATTCGACTTAATTCACTAAAGACTCGGTTATATTCCAACACTGGCGAATTCTCCCAATAGATAAACATTATCTTTATTAACTTTTACTCGCTTTAAGCCTATGTGTGGTTACAATAAAAACACCTAGTTAATTACAGTGAAACTTTTTACACTTTCTAACTACGAAGCTTTTTTTACATACAATACACACAGAAAAAGATATAAGGTACATATCCTTTATAACACGTGGTTATGTATAAGTATTTAAAAAATATTGGCCAGTCACGATAACATGTGATCGTAGGAATGAACATTATTTTTTTAGTCTAATTTCTATTTATTACAAACAACAACTTGAATATTATAAATTTTCGTTTCAAATAGAAATCACCGCCAATAAGTAAGTAGTTATAGTTAGGTACCTAAATAGCTACAAAATGTCTGTTAAAAACTGACTATAACTAAGCGAATAAGCAAACCATTCTAAGTCGGTTTTATTCACATCCAATAAGTTATCAGATATCGGATTCAAAATTATATATTTGCGTACATAAAAGCAGTAAAAATATTCTAAAATGTAATAAATCCATTAGTTCACTATTTGTTCGGGTTATTTATTTAATTTTAAACGAAAGTATACTTGAACGTTAAAGTCAGCTGCTGCTCCTATTCTACGTGAGATCAATATCCATATATATTCAACATTTAAAAAGTTTACGAAATTTTACACTTACAAGTTTTAAACATATTCATATAGACATTTTATCAAAGATTTTAACAGTTAAATTATTCGAAAATGAAAACAAAAATTCATAAACGTTGGCGTATAAAAATAATCAAAATTGGTATTAATCATTTTTAAGAAATTTGGTCCGAATAAAATAAATTAAAAGTCTAAAAATGTTAAAATCTCTTCATAGATCGATCTAATTGATCGGATATTGAATGTTGGAGATATGGTAGATTTCAATAAGCCTTAGGTTTTGTATAGCGTTAGCAAATTACAGTTGTTATTCTAAGGTAAACATTTTTTAATAACGAAAACTTATCTAAAAATACTTTTCTTAAAGTCACGACAGTTGATAGTAATGTAAAGAAAATACTGTGTTCTAAACTCTTTGCTTTAGGCTCGCTGTACACTGGGGGAACGTGAATACGAGTCTGGATCTAAATTAACGCCGCACCCGAGTGTACGGAGGGTCTAATGGAATAAATAATTTTTAGGATATATTTTTATTGATTACATAGAAGACGGTGCTCATTGGACTCGATAATAGATAAATAATATGTCGGTGAAGTTAGGCTGTACGTGATGGAATTCGGTGGAGAGCTTCTGAAAAAAAAAAGATACGTAAACATCGTTAATAAAAAACTATTATACTTTTAATCTTTGACTCTACGCAAAGTACGAAGGGGTAATCAGTAGATTCCGTTGAAGCGGAAATCTATACAGCGAGTATATTTAATATTACCGCAAAAGTAGGTTTTCGTACTATGAAAAGGTATTGCAAGGTTTTAATTTTATAATTAATTAGTCTTAACCACGCGTTAATAATTTTTGAATTATTTTCGAGCAGCAATGTATTGCGTAAACTTGAAGCGACAGACGTCACATTGCGCGCTGAATTATTTTATAAGGAAAAAAAGAAATTAGTTAAGAGTCGTTTTCATGGAACATCGGTTCATAGCATTAATGCCTCTTCGGCTTAAAATTTGAGGTAATATCAAAAATACACGCTGTAAAAAAACAATATTCATTTTAAATATGTGCCTGAGATGTCATTGTTCGTAGTATTTAAGTAAGTGACTAGCCTCACACCCATTTTTCGACACACATCTATGGATGGACCATAATATTTCAAAGAAGTTGAGGATTACATTCAATTCCTATTAGTTATTAAATAAAGGTAAAAAATAATGCATTATATATTGCAATATTTCAAAAACTTTAGATACATACCTCAGCCATCAATTTTCCGTGCCAAATGTTTACAGACCTAGAAAAAGAATTTAATTTGGATTATCGTTCATAAACTCCAACAATGATGATGATTAACGTATAAAAAGACAAGACTCTTGGTGTTACACGATACGTAGGTAGTTACAAATTGTGCAATTAATTGACACGGCACACTGACGATTAAAACATAGGTATATCATGTCATGACACATTAATGATAAAACTTTATGAAATGTTTCTAAATAGGCCGTGACTTTCTAAAATATCAATAAATCACGAAGTTATATTCTCAATAAATTGTTCGATTAGATTTTACAAATTATAAATATAAATATTATAAGAGCAATTATTATTTACATGATTGTCACAGAAGCATATAGTCGGGGTACAACTTGGGAAAAGCATTGCATTCTTGGAGAGAAAAATAAAGCAATATAATTTTGTTTGATATTTCCCTTAAGAGTACTTTAAATACAAGAGAGCAGTATTAGATGCAACAACATAATGATCGCAAATAAAGCACGCGTTGTTCACTATTCAAATTCCTTCCTTTCCATTAAGTCTATATGTGTTTATAAGAAAAAGCTAGTCACTTAAATTTCAGTGCACGAAAAATATATATATTCTTCCCTGCTCTCTGTTTTTTCTCTCTCTATTTTGATCACCTTGAAGTGACGCTGACTTTTCTTCACTCTTAATTTCGAACGACTTAAGTACATCCTATAATTTAAATTTGAATAGCAAACCAACCATATAAAAACGTATACAGAAGAAATTGATGACTAGAAACGGTTTTCGCCAGAAACATGTTTCACGAATGACACACATATAAAGCCAACACTCAGGTATCATAAACTCATATTAACAACGACAAGACGCCCACTTACCAAAATAGGCTTAGTTTTAACGCAATAAAATAACGTTATACTATAAACATTATAACAAGTTACTTCTAAACGAAACGGCTCCAAAGTTGTTCACACACAGTAGGCTGAAAATGTTTAAAAATGATGATTAGTCTATTACAGAGATGTACCTTACATGACGGGTGGAGGGTTACTTACCAATGATTAGAGCCAGGATGACGATACCGATCACGGCCGCGATTATCATCATCTGAAAGTAAACGTTTAAAATTAAAAGTTATATCAGAAGTAATGGTTTGGCGATTTATATAATAGCGATAGATATTGTAATATCTATTGTTGTTTAAGGGTGTAGTCAAATATTTCATCGCTGTGTTGTTATATTTCATACAGCTGCAAATAACAGGTAGTGTCAATATGGTTAGGTACCTATTAAAGACAAAATCTATCGATATAGAAGTGTAGTATTCAGACAGACATTCGTTAGCATTTTTTTTATTACACTTTAATGATATAATGTTGACATAAACTAATACGTCAGCCATGTATGTTGTATATGGAATCGTTTCTTGCTCGTGACGTTGATATATTGAGATCTGCACAAAAATATTGACATAATATTATGCACAATGTTTTAAACGCGTTTTTATAGAAAAAATACAAGAGTTTATATATCAATCTTTTATTTTATTTTATTTACGTAAAAATGTACAGCTCACGCAATATCGTTTTCATATCTTATTTTAATCCATTTGAACTTAGAATGGTGAGACACAAAACCTACACATTTTAATAGTTACACGGTTAAAAACTATCTCTAGGGTGTATGTGGAACTTAATAAAATATTTACTTACCTTTAAATTCTGCAACCAGAATTTGCTTTTCAGTTTCCCGGCCTGTTGTTCAAACTGTGATGCGCCATGCTGGAGTGCGTCTGCAATTAATAAAATAAATAAATATGGAACATATTTTTACGAATAATAATTGAATTGAAACTGTTAAAGGACCAAAATTCATTACCTGCTCTATCGTCTAGCTCCGAGAGCTTTTGATCGCGCTCCAGCACTTTTTCGACGTTCGTTTTCATGATGTCCACCACCTGAAATGAGAAAATGATTATAAGAATTTTCTTCTTTAAAGAAAAGATTTTATCAACCTTGGAAAACTTAAAACAAAAGATTGTATAACATAACTTAATGGTTTTGTACAGTCGCAGTCGACATCAAAGATATATTTACAGTTTTGCACCTTATTACAAGGGATTAAGATGAAAAAGTGTGAACATATCTTTGACGTCGACTGTATATACTAGGGAGTCGTGTTCCCACAATCGCATTGCACATTACATTACATACATATTACTAAAATCAAGGGTTAGTAAAGTATGTTTTCGCCTATTGTAGCTTACCGGTTGCTAGATTTAGGTACTACAGACATTACAATTAGCAAAATCTCACACTGTTTTTTTTTGATATCATTGTTTATCATCGAAAAGTTATAGGAATAGTCTTGCCTTTTATCAACATTAAATAGCAAAAGTTGTCACTTTTGCTATTGAATAAACTATCCTACAGTCCTACAAGGACTTCTGTTTAGTATTATGCGTTATACGATACAGAAACAATGAAGTACGAAGTTGGCTGTGTCAGAAAGTACCCCCAGTTACGATCTAAAATAATGTTTGCTTGTCGTACGCAACAGACTTTAATGCAGTTTTTATTGATAGTTAATGAATCACCTCATCGACTTGCGCTTGTGTCTGCTGGAGGCGACGTTGCGCGGCGATCTGCTGGGGCGTCTTGGGCCCGCCCACGGGCATGTCGCCGTCGCCTGCAGGCGCCAATCCGCCCTCGGTCGCCCTGGAATATACATCAACACATACTTTTTATGGCTCGTTTATTGATAAGCCCTTATTAATTAAATATAACGGATCCGAAGAGCTATGACGCAACGTTTCGACACAGGTTTTACTGGTCATGTTCGCGGACATCTGACGTCCCAGCAATGGTCAAATCGTGCGGGTCAGATTTTTTATTCAGAAAACATATCGATTGTAATAAATAGCTCGTTTCTAGTATATTCCGACGCAAATAATTCAACAATACTCTAATTCGGATATATCATTTGTAGAGTAAATAGTTACCGTAAAACGGGGTGAGTAGGTTTCGCGGGGAGAGGTGGGTTACGAATGGGGAGAAAAGGTTTGAGAGGAGGGTGAGAAGGGATTTAAAGGCTACCGCTACAAAAATAATGTATTCCAATTTAAAATGGAGCTACAGTAATACGCATAATAAAAAAAAATCGATCCAACAATCTTCCAAAATCGCCTTTGTATGAACCTCCCACCCCAAATACGAAGCACTACGGGGTGAGGTGGGTTTTCGTGTTTATCGTTAAAGTTATAAAATGGAACTACACAAAGTCATAAAAAAACTGAAATTCATACCTCCGAAACACTTTTTTTGTATATAAATCAATGTGCCACATATAAAAATAAACTTTTATCGAGGTTTGAACTTCGATTTCCACCCAACTCACCCCATTTTATGGTATCGGTAATCTTTCTGAACAGATGCCATGCTATTGGACTATAATTGATTGCTAAAGCCGTTTAGCACAATGTAGTATGTATATATGTAGGAAGGTGGCAATAAGTAATCAACAATAATCCATTTACCATAAGTAACAGCAATAGGTTGTGCAAAGAACCTGAAAACCCCAATTATCTTAATAGTAGATAGAAACTTGGAAAGCGCGGGTTTCTCTAGTCTTAACTCAACAAAATTCAAGGTACCAATTCAATTCATTAAATTAGAATTTACGAGTAATAGTAGGGGAGCGCATGATGCTGAATGCCTATGTTGATCATTAAAGTTTGGATTCACACAAAAACATAAAAAAACTATAAACGACCATTTACTAGGAATGTATAAAATTCAGTTTGCTATAAGTTGAAATAGATAACATATACTAAAGAAAAAACGACGGGGACCTCCGGTGTTCGAGACGGGATTCGAACCCGCATCTCCAGCTATCGCGGCTGACGCCTTAACCAATTTGGCCACCCGTACACAGCGGAACCCGTCGAAATTACTCAAGTATATGTGATCTTGTTTATTTTAACGGTTTTAGGCACCGTTTTACCAGCTCTAAGGTGAAACACTACGTGTTTGCGCCTCCTATATGAATACCTTTCGGGATTCTGATATAGCTAGAGAGTTGGTGCTGCCATCTATGAAACTAAGAACAAATCAAATTATTTTTTATGAAATATTTTTGATTTGCTTTGATTTTTCTTTAGTATATTATGTTATCTATTTCAACTTTTAATTTATATAGTAGTATTACTACTTAAAAATCAAAGCAAATCAAAAATATTTCATAAAAAATAATTTGATTTGTTCTTAGTTTCAGTTTGCTATATTTAAAAAATGTATTGAGGTTTGAATGGCAATTTTGTCCCTAATCACCGCGTGTTACACCGTGGTTAAATGAAGGTCAAATGCTTAAGCCAAAGGAAGACAAAAAGCGATTTGACTGATTTAAAATGATAAAGAAGGGCTTTCCGACTCCAATTTAATGAAGTTAAATAATTATACGAACTGGCATATTTTTATTGCTCTTGAGTGTTTTCCCTTTATTTACGGTAGAACATACACTGCAAATAAAGAGAGTAAATATACCCGATAGACTTCAGTAATTCGGACCGTGTTTATCTTAATAAAATTTCCACCTCTAGTGTTGATATTGGTTTTAACCGTTAGTATTTAGATCGACATCAAAATAACGTTTTCATTTCATCGAGACTTATAAGCAATTTTGTGGTTGTTGACTTAGTCACGTATACTTTATGGTTTATTGACCTCCTCGGACTCTCCGGGGAAGCTAATATTACAAGTATATTAGCTAGTTGTAACAAAATATATTATAATTTGTTTTCGTTTAATTGCATTCTGTATAATAATCCATATAGAGGAGGAACGATATCACGCGAGATGACTAAACTAATTTTGCTAATTCATCTTCTGTTGTTTATTATTGTCAGCAGAAGGTTCTTATGAAAGATAAAATTAAGAGAATTACGTGCAAAATTAGAAAATTTAAGAATACCTTAATACTATTAGAAAGAGACAAAATTGACCATGATGATGTGCAAATTACCGCTATAAATAAGTAGTTTATATTTAACTAGACAAGTGAATATTTCTAATAACTGTTTAACCCTAACATAACTGACTGTATACACATCTTATTCTACTAACTATGTAAGTGCCAATATGAAATGCATTACGCAGCTTTGACCTTTAGCAAGCTGTATAAATTGCCCTCGGGTCTCAGGTTTCCTAAACCCCTTCTTGAATATCCCGGGGCTCGCTGTAAGTGCCATATGATACTGTGAGTAAACTCTATAGGAAACTCGAGTAACTAAAAGACATTGAAGTGTTTACTATAATTTGCCTCTTTGAAAAGCAATAAATTCAAATGTACGCGTACGTAACAAAAACCTATTCAATTAAACAGCCCTTTAATCCGCTTTAACACTTGTTGTTGATAACTTTGGCAAAATAGCGATATTTGAAGCACCCCACCACTCCAGCGTCTACACCACAACTCAATCCTCCAGCTGCATCTCACCAACCACTGCAAGTATCACGAACTGCAATATTACAAGCCGTGCTCTCCTTCCCAGTTGGATCAGTAGGTGGCCTGGACGGTATATCACCGCAACATTTAAAAGAATTGACCAGTCCGCTTGCAGGAGATGCTGGTGAGACTTAACAGCATTAATAAACCTTATGCTTGGATTGCAAAGTCTGCCTCAACATCGTCCCTTTACTGTATGGTGCCCGGATGATGCCAATCTTATAGCTCTCAAAAAAAAATGGTGGTATTAGACCCATTGCAGTAGGAAGTACATTCCGCGAATTTCGTTCCCGCTTGATAAACAAATTCAAACCTATGCAGCTGGGCTCTGGAGTTAAGGCAGTACACGCGACTAGGTCTTTTTGGATAACCGACAGTTTGAAATTATTGTTAAAGTCGACGTCAAAAACGCATTCAACTCAGTTGATCGTGGTGTTTTATTGACTCAAGTAGAAAACGATTTACCAGAAATACAAGGATACCTGTACCCGGATCTACTACGAGTACAAAACTCATGTATAAAAATAATGAAATTCCATCCTGCGTAAGCTTCCAACAAGGTGACCCATTGGGCCCTGTCATCTTTAGTCTGGCTATCCATCCGATTATCACCCAACTTACATCGGAACTAAATTTCTGGTATTTACGAGTAGACGACGGTACGGTGGTAGTAAGTTTTCCGTGTCCGCAGATTAAAAAAACCTTAATAGGCCGCTTTTCGAGAATTGACCTCTCTATCAACTTTGACAAACTGTGCGGACTGTTTATTTCAGAATCGATTTCACCTAATACACGATCATCCATAATCAACGACATTAGCCAGTTCATGCCAAATATCAAAATAACATTCTATGGCATGACAATTTTACACTTTTAGGGGCACTTTTTTTAGACGAGGCTATCCCACTATCCGTAAACTCAAAAATAGAACATTTTCATAAGTGTTCCGATTTACTTTACAAAATAAACCCTCACATGGCAATGTACCTACATTTTGCGTATTTGCCTATTTTCACCTAAATTTATATATATGCTTCGGTGCACTGCCGTTTGGAAGTTTCCTGAAATTACTGCAAACATTGACCAAATTTTGAAAAATGCCCTGAGCAAAATATTAAACATTGCTTTCTCATCCCCCAGTTGGAACCAAGCCACCCTTCCAATTAATAATAATAATTTTTATATTTTATTTTAATAAAAATGTTATAAAAACTTAGCCTAAGACTTAAATTAAGCAAAGAGAATAATAAGTAAGGTAACACAATTCAAAATACAAATACGAAAATTATTCACTTTAACTACTATCTGGGTTTTCATTTTAAATAGGCATAAACAAAACTTTAAACTAAATTACATACACATACGTAAAATATTGTGTTCCTGCATAATTAAGAGAATTGGGAAAATTGTATAAGTGTATTTTTGCCTCTGTGTGTGTTTAAGTTTGGAATATTTGAGCATAGCGTTGTATATTCTGATGCGATCTCCAAAACGTTTACCGAATGATGTACGAACTTCGGGAATTGTTAAAATTATAAAAAACACTAGACAGTGTTTTATATTTTCTAGTATATATATTTTCTATTTCTGTCTATCTTAGCTCAGAAGTAGGTACTCGGACTACTTAAGAAATAACGCATTATATGTTACTGTTATTAACTTCGCTCCAGAGAAAGATAAATAAGATACGTACTCAATAACTAGGCACCATAAAAATGCTATGAAATTAACAACGCCTAAAGACAATTAACTAAAAATACTCTGGAGGCAAATACCATCTTGACGAGTATACGGCATTAGGTATAAAAGTCTACAGAGACCCCGATGTTGAAGCATTATATTATCAACTAATTTACCTACAGCTTTATTACTACAGTACCTACCCCTAAAGGTTATTTTTAGTAAAGATTTTAATTTCACACAAATACTCACTTACTTAAAAAAATGGAGAATCTAAGTTTTTTAAATCGTTCGAAATATTATCGGATCTCAGAATAAGCCAAGCCCCTAAGACGACTTTACTCACCCTGGCCAAGCCTGCCTAGCATGCATCGGAGTAAAAATGATGTAGTTTCACAGATCTAATGTATATATCTGTGAAATAATTTACATAAGATCGGCTACAAAGTACATCTTATCCAGTGAATTTGGGATCTTTGGTATTATCGGGCATGAAGCTATGGGTCTAAAAATACCTAAGCCGAAACAGTTCCAGAAAATGAAGGTGTAGTAGACGGAAAAAAACGTAAGCTAATTACGTTTTTTTGCGTCTCGGCGCTACAGTGTCGCCAGTTTAGTATTAATGCAAATATGATAGGCACTAATAGCTACTAACGTCTATAATTAATTTCTATATTAAACTTTAATAAAATAAAGTAGACAGATTAACTTTGATTTGATAATATTAATATTAAAGTACCCAAATAGATCTCCATTATCCTAAGTACCGCCCCCGCAAGATCTCCGAGCGATTCCAGTCACCGCCACAAAGGATACATTTTTACTTTGTAGGTACTGTGCAAATTGTAAATATCCTCCCACGCGCTGTGAAATATCAAAGTTTATTCAGATAGGATCTTAGAGCTTAGCACGTGCGCGTCAAATGGTATTTACTCCAAGGTCCTGGCAATTAACCATGTTTTAAATGTTCAACAAATGTCAAAATAAATGTTTATTTAGGTATGTAGGTACCTACGGGCTCTTTTACAACAATGCTTTATGATGTGAGCGTGTAGCAAATTACGGTAATTAGAGCGTGGGCGTTGTTTTAGTTAAAGTGTGTGTAAAGGTCGTTAAATTCATAAAGTCGCATATATTTTAATCCTCCTTTTTTATTGTAATAATATTATACATACTTTCATAACAATCATGAGATCATGACACACGAAAAATTTACCATTGTGCTGGTAAATCGAACATAAAAAAATTACGCGCATCTATTTTATGTCCGATATATTTGGACTTTCTTTAGGAAAAAAAAAGTTACTTTAGGAAAAAAACTTGCTGGGCTATTTTGTACTGGCCTATAATTTTTTAGAGTCCATATTTAGGCGCACACTTGTTTTGATGCGGCCAATAGTGATTTTATCTTCAGTAAAGATAATGAACTAGATCATATCTGGACACTTTGCGTCGTCATGCGGGTCTTATCTATAATATATGTTATTCAAATGCAGGCAGTACCAGCAAACCGATAAGTTAAGATCTGAAAGTTACACGGGGTGGGTCTGTGTAACCTCTACATACATATACTGTACGGTCTTTTTTCAGCTAAGGGTAAATTATACCTTAATTATATTAGAGTTTAATTGGTTTTCTCTAACTGCAAACCTTGATCAATTTGAAACCAAGGATATAAAATAATTATTATTCTGGCGTGTTTTATAATAAAACCAATTTAACCCGAAAACGTATTAAAAATTAATGGGAACCAGCAATGTTGCTTATTTATAGACTGATCGAGTGATCATATTTCTGATAAAACAATATTTACTTCTATTTACATTTATTTTTTAAATTTACCTTATCGCTGTCATTCTGTCAAATAACTTGACATGGCGCTCAGGTGTCAAAGAAAATAACTTTTAAGAAGAAAAAAATATATGTTTATAAAGCTATAATACAATTGCGAGTACTTTTGCATGAAATATTTAAGTAAAACGCTAATATTTGCCATGCCAAGATTTGCTAGAAAACACTGATACCTCGATATGAGAAGTTGACGGCCGTGCAACTGCATTAAGCAGGTTCAATCAATATGCGAACGATCAACCCCTATTTTTCCAACCCTTTCCGAACTTAATTTGCATATTTAGCTATATTCACTGGCATTGACCTACAAACTGCATTTGCGTTCACTCTAATTATTACCAAACGATGATTGGATATGTTCATATGTAATAACACTAATTAATGATATTTTCACCTCACTCGCTCGGAAAACCTTAGTTTATAGAGCGAAATCTGCGTGGAAAAGCCTATTTTATCCGCTAGCGTGCAAAAGTCATTCAAATTTCGAAGCCGATGATTGTAATTCTCTGTGGTGCATGTAACTTTTTTTTAAGTATAAAACTCCTTCAACGCGTGACTGGGGCGCTACCGCGAAAAACGATATTCGTAAATTTGGGACGATTGTCTCTGTCACTTTCATTGGAGTAAAAGAGAAAGATGCTCGCAATATACGAACTTCGACGTTCGCAGTACCGCGGTGAGTTCATAATAACCATAGATAATAACCAATCAGAAATATGTTAATGATTACAGATTTTTAACTTTTTTTATTTTTACCTACACTTTATTTTATGTCAAATAGGTTTTATTGTATATACTAATAGTATTTCAGTTAATTTACATATTTTGACTAATTAATCCATTAAATAAAACACGATTTCAATGTTTATTTGATAAAGAAATGCACCTTTGCGCCTGGAGTGACGCGGGGCGGGTTATTTGACTAAATATGATTGTGTTCGTTTTTTGTGTATTATTGTATTTTTAATCTATATTAAATTGTGTAAGTTAGTTATAAATATTACAATGTTATTAATTACAATTTTTATAAAGAAATTGAAATATAGGTTTACTTAACAATGTAATTTCTGAACGCAACCGAAAAATTTTTTTTTTCAAGTTTTAAGTTATCACAATTCACGTAAATTTGTCGGATTTGTGTTTTAATGATTCTAGTAGCGATGACGATATGATTTCCCTGAAAAATCGCGCGATAAGTTTTGTTTTATTGTTTTTCTTACCGCTCGAATTTTCCTCGCTGTAGTGAGGTGAAAAGTTGTGAGTTCCGCATGACTGCAAAATTATTTGGCGTCTCGTGTCTTGAAAGCCTCGCTACGCTCAGGAATCTATCTTTGAACCATTCGCTTCGCTCATGGTTCAATCTTAGCTTCCTTCGCTTGCTCAGCTTTCAATTTCAACACTAGCGCCAAATAACCACTTTGCAGCCTTGCATAACAAATAACTATTATTTTAAACCGAGCTAGTTACGTGACTCTTTCGAGCAAAAAGTACTTTTTGCTATAATCTAATATCAACCATAATTAATTAAGTTCATTTGAACCCGATATTAGATAAAAATTAGTAGCCTTACTTAGATAAAAAACGAAATTAAATATTAATGAAACTCGTAACATTATATAGGTAATTGAATATCGGGTTCAAGTGAACAATACACTTTAGGGGCCTTTCAGAGAGATTCATAAGTTATTACTATAATGTAAAATTTCCAAAAAACTATATATATATTTTCTACAAGTAAAATTAAATTATTGTAAAGTACAAATAACATTTTGGTATTAATTCTCTTTTAAGTATAATCTCATTGTTCACCCTATACTAAGTTATGTCGGCTATCTAATCTCAATAATTGGTGTGTGACAAATAAATAATAACCTGACATTAAATAACAAACCAGATTTAAACAAGTTGGAAACGTGTGTTCCTATAATGGAGCTCATTTGGCACGCGAGCTCACTTAGGCTCACTTGACGGTTCTTCGCGCTGTTGCTTGGTTTTGGGCACACTTCCAACAGCTGGTAGCGTTTTGGCAGACATCTGTTGGCTTTGCTCAACTTGTTTGCAAATAAAAATGCCTAGGTACTGTTATTCGAAATGACAAGCAAAGTTCGTAATAAATTCTACGTTATGACATTAACCGGTAAAAAATTAACCGGTATTATCATATCCTATTTTTTGAAAATATCTAAATCTGGGAATGATCTTAACGGTTATTTATTGAAAAACACAATTTTCACAAGTTAGCTGGTTGGTCCATAACGGGATTTCATTATCGATGTCCAAATGTCTCTGGCAAAGAGGGGTGAAATGTAGGTTTTTCTTTTGCCAAATTTCTTTCAGTCATATTAGACTCGGAAGGAAAAGCAAGCTATGGTTAAATAAAGTATGCTTTGGTATTGAAATTAAATTACTGACTTCTAATTAGTGCATAAGTTACTCACATTTTGCGTTTTTCCGATACTTTCTCGATGTAAACTCCTTCAACGGCGACGCTGGTATTGATTGGTCACTCTACGTGTCTACAATGCGTATTCACCGATAAATTTTAATTAGGTACCGATATCGTGTCGTCACAACCGTCCACCAAATGAAAGATTTTATGAATGGGAACCTCGCACTAGATTTTCTAACAAATGTGTCGGGCACGGTTCTATTTTTAGGAGTAAGTTTTACAGGCCATATGAAGCCTTAACCGCACTGACTGATATCCGTTGAACACATCCAACTATAGACATACAAATACCCGCTTTTTAACAGTGGTACTCTTATATAAAACGTGAAATTTCCGAAAATATATTTAAAAGAGAAGCCTTCCGCGGCCCGGTTTCCCGATTTGTATGGAAGAGGGCGCGTTAGTTCGCCGTAATATGAGCGTTATCTAAAAATATCGTCCATACATTATGTTACTTTAATAATGGACCTTAAGTACACAGCAAAGAGCTCAAATACGTTCAACCTAAAAATCGATAAGTACATTTGTGTGGAGGGTCAGTGTGGTCGTGTGAGTAGAGTTATCGCGCCTGCGCCCTGGAGGTTTCGTCTGTGCTAACAAAAATCAATTCGGTCTGTACGTGGGTGTTACGTAATGAGACATGTTCGTGTCACCGAGTTTGCCTACAAACAATTCTCTTTAATTAGACGAATCGTATTCTTATTAAGTTGAAATTGCTACCCTGCAGTCTCAAATATGTTTTAAGACTAATAAAATACTTATCTACTTTTGCTAACAAAACAGCTAAACAGAGATGTATAATAATTTGAATTCTTTGATTATATGGAAGGGGTGGTTTAGGGTTCTGTAGCGAAAATAACGAAAATTAAGCTTATCATAATGTCATCATACGAGTCCATAAAATGAATGATTTTTAGCCTTACGGCCTCGTAAGTTAACCCAGAACGGATGGAGGTCCTACAATTTTTTAAAATTTTTTAGAGGGTAGCAGACCTAGAACTCCGATGTTCATTTCAACTCAATACCACCTTAAGGAAAAGGGTCTTGACAAACGCAAAAGAACGAAATCTTACAAGGGTTACATACTTTTTAAACCACGGGCGTTTTAAATAAAAATTGGTGGCATCAGCTAAACTTTGAGTTATGTCGGGCAAATGGAGGTGTTACACGACACCACGTTTATGGCCGGCATCGCGCATGTAACTCCTCTGGAGTTGCAGGCGTTCATGCGGGGACTGTTTACCGTCAGGCGGGCCGTATGCTTGTTTGCCACCAACGTGATTAAAAAAAAAAAACGAAACCGCTATTTGGTTGGGAGTTAAAACCATAATGGTATAGCCAATACAATTACCACTGAAACTGAAACTAAATAGTTTCATGATAATCAAATGTTTGTGTAAAGAGTAAAGCTTACGCATGTCTTCCTCATAAATTCCTGCCGTAGAAATAGCTTGTGATTTTTCTGTGTATTTGTTTAGTCTGTTTTTCTTGTCAATTCAAACGTTACACTCCCACAGAGGTACATTACAAATGTTATATTTTCGCTTTTGTTACTTAGATATCTTTTGTTTCAAAAAGGTCAAAGAGAAAACGGTGGTGGGAGGTTTATTAAATTAATACAAAATAAGTGTACCCTTACCACATATGTTGAATATTCGTTAATGAGAAAGAAAACATTCCTGCAAAATTTATAAAACATCACTATGTACTGAAAGTTTAATTTGAGTAAGTACATTATATTTAAAATGAATAGTTACACGGCGAGTTTGCTACTCTACAGCTGTACAGGTACATAGATTTGTAGGTGAGGTGTGTTGGGTGGTTTCGAGCCGAGAGTCGAACCCGTTCGCCTCGGCGTGACATTGGTAGGTCATGCACTCGCCGCTTCCGGCCTAGTTCCGCGAAGACTGATCTACTTCCTGTTGGACTTGTTTAGATTGGCGACTTGAAATATATCATATCGATCATGTTAATTAATCTCTTTCAATATTTATTTATACCTAATGTTAAAAAAATACAAACCTCATTCATATCGTCAATATTCTCTTTATCGTAACGATTAAGTTATAAGAATAATTGAAAATACAAACAGTCTATCTTTTTACAAAGAAACAATTTTGTAGTATTTTTCGTTTGTATAAAAGGATCTTTTAGTATATTTACAGTTTGGCTAGTGAAACTCTCACATAGTAGCGACTCATACTCCTTATGCTAGTACTATCACCCCAAAAAGGGCATGTGTGGTTTTTTTTATACTTTTCCTAATAAATTTACATAAACTTGCCAAACTAAAGGTAGGACCAGACATTAACCATAATAAGTAATAACTTATCAATAAAATTATTATGAAAGTATGGATTTAAATCGTACACATTTCAATTCCAGATCCGAAAACCACAGTTTTTATATATAATATGAAAAATATAGATAAGCACTAAAAAGTGTGATTCATTAATAAATAGACTTCTAAAATACTTATATTATCAATACATGTTATAAAATAAGCTAATGTGATTTATAAATTTTCGTCTTTTCATGTTAAATTAGGTAACTGAACTAAAAAGCTACTATATTAAAGCTGTGTATTTGACTCCATACCCATCAACCAACCTTTGGACAAGCTTTATTAGCAACCCGCTCTGATTTATATATTATTTTTGTGTAAGTATTTATGGTATAGTTCACTTGTATTGTAATATATTATTATTTTCGCAGCATGACTGCCTATTGCATTTTACGATTTTGCGATACTATATATCCTACAGTGATAAAAATCCACAGCATACAAACGATTGCAATATGTGTATAGGCCACAATGAAATGTGTTCTTGTAATATTTATTATTGGTGAGAAGTATTAAAATAAAAATAATTAATTCAATTTTAAATAGTATAAAAAAAAATATTTGTCTCTATTTATATTATTTCTTCCAGAAACTATACTAATAACTAAATCTAGCCAACATTTTATACCGGTAAATATTATTGCAATACTGTTGCAGATAATTTTACTGTTCTCAATTAAGGCCCACTTGCACACGCACAGGGTTAGCCAACTAAACCGGGGTTAACAGGTAAAAAAAAAAAGTTAAGTTAAGTTAAGTTCATACACATTTAAGGATTAACTCTGAGTTAGCTAACATTGAATGGTGCAAGTGGACCTGAGACTGCACTCTGTAGTAACTATTTATTACCTTTTCAGCCACTCCAGAATTGTGTTCTTGCTGAAATTTGCAACCACACACGACTCTCTGTATGTGGAGAAGACAACAAAAACTCCGAATACAGGATTTTTCATGACGAATGCGATATGTTTGAGTTGAACTGCGACGGCGATAGAGGTTCATATTTTGTTTAGCTGTTCTTAAATTTTTAATGTTTAGCTCTGTAAACTACCAATGAAAGCAACTATATTTGTCTGATCAAAAGCAAGTAAATAATTAAGATGTGTATCCTGAATACCGATAACTTGTACCTACCTTAGTTTAGTTTAGCTTTCATGTGTCTTTTTTTTCATCACGGTATTCAACTAAAGGAATAGAAAATCTTTATGTAAAGGAAAAACTAATTTAAAGATTCTAAGTAAGTGGTGTAAGACTGTCATTGATGCGATCACGAGTGAAGCAGGTTAACTTAATCATGTGTTACATATAAGGTACATTTTAGTAAACGTTTTTAAGATAACGTTGGTAAATACATTGGGTGGTACAGAACATCGTATTGAATTGAGAATTTACCATTCGGAGAAATTAGATTACATGTGGGATAAATTAACTATTTGCGAATTGATGTTATACAACTTTCAACAAATATATACAACCAATATAAGTCTTGTTTTTAGAATTCGTTCCTGTCGAACATGCGTTTTGTTCGCAACAAAACAGTGGAGTTACAGTAAATATTTATAGTAACAGAAGAAGGTATAAGGGAAAGAAAAACAAAAAAACAGTATTACAGAGTATGAAAAAAGAAATGGTGGAAGCAAGTGCGACGGTGACTGTCAAACGATTTCTGTTAAAGAATAAATCAACAACACTACCTGAGTTGACTACAACTACTTATACTAGCCCTACTACTACAACCGCTATTCCTACTACTACTGTTACGAGTATGTCTACAGTTATTTTAAGAAAAGAGACTGTTTGGAAAAACGGCAAATTGTTCATGAAAATAGTAAAAGGCCTGCAGAGTGAATATCCTATGAATCCTCTGAATTTTAGCCGAGCCTCACAAAATTATCCCGTAGTCTCGTAGGTCTAGACATTTATTGTGTAAAAATATGTAACAATAATTTTATTGTGATGTAAAACGTAATATTAATTATAGTAAAGGGTGCATATTTATAAATATAATGTAGTATCATTTATTTATGAATTCTGGAAATGCTTGAAGAGATAGCAGAAAGGAAAATCTCTTTCGGCAACATTAGTTTTATAGATATATAACTGACTTAAGAAAGACACGCTAAAAACACGTCATGGTGAAACAATTTTATTATTGTGCCTCTTATCAGACCTATTAAATACTAATTGGAATTGTAAATGATACATAGGGAAGTACTTTTGCTGGGCGTCGTTTTCTTTGAGCTGGTACACAGAAACTGGAATTTCTACGAAATAGATCATTATTAATTTACTGTGCAAAATGTACTGAAACTTGGCTTTTTGATACTTAACATATATATCTTTCGAGTGCGAAAAAATGTATTATTTTAGTACATAGTATACAACCTTGTATACAACTAAATTACACCGTCGATGGTAAAATATATTTGTTTATGCTAATGTTTTGTGTTAAGTTAATACATTTTTTATTTTGTTCGACTTTTGATACTTTTTTGGTTATCTGTTTAGGTATATGATTACATCGATGCAAAGTGCATCTATATTGTTCCTTAAGTAGTAAAATGTCGGATTCATTATAGTCGTATCGGATGCTTGAATATGATTTAGATTTTTCGTAAACACTACAGACTGAATTGTGAAAATGTATAACTACTTAATAGTGCAAGTATTCTATTAGGTTTTTTTGGGAGAATATATTATGTCTGGGTACATTTAACGACTAAGGACTGAGGTTTATTTATTAAGGTCTGTCTGTCGGACGTTTAATCTATTTTAAAAGTATTATTTTAAAAGTAATAACTTTATGCACGGTTCCGATACCATATGACGAAATATTGACCATTATGAAATAAAAAATAAAATTGAAATTTATTGCGCCCATAAAAATTCTTCCGATAGGCTTAAGGCAATAAAAAACTATGTGAAATTAGGCTAAGTATAAGCGTATATAAAATTTTCAAAATAGCTATATGCCGTATTAAGTTAATTTTTATTTCTGAACGTACAGGAATAAAACAATGAAAGGAAAACATGAAAATAATATTGTTAATTTGTATGTTTAATGCGTTTTTTTTATTTATCTTTTTTTTATAATGTACGTATTTGATTTGATATATGTTTTCAGTGTATATTACTGGTACAATTAGGCCGTCACGTGTTCACTTTATACAAGTAAGATATTATGTAATAGTTATGAATATTTTGCAATAATTGTAATAACTATGCACATGTTACTACAATAAATTTAGAATAATTTCAATATTTCATCATTTTAGCCTGTTGACCCTTGCGTGCAGTCTGCGATATGTAACCATACTTGGATCCCAATTTGCGGGGAAAATGATATTAGTTCTAGACGACGACTATTCGGTGACCTGTGTGATATGTTGGAATACAACTGTGATTTTAAAACAGGTTCGTTAATTTCTAGAACAGCCATTTTGAATCTTCTTTGTACAAAACTCAATTTCGGCACTGTACCTAATGATGAATAATAATTATTCCAGAGTACAGGGAAATAAGCAAAGACATGTGTGCATCTACCACCAGTGTATTAGCCCGTAAATCGTTGCAGCTGCCAGTAATGCATATTAATGAAACAACTACAGTTCTAAATGTTTATGATGATAACGAAGATTATCTTACTAACTTCCCTGACAATGTTACAACAATTTCAACCTATTATTTGAGATCTCCTAACAAACCTGTGAGTACTGTTACTCCTAATAGTGTAATATCAACAGACCCAGTGGTAAGTTTTGTTACACAGGGATTAGAACATAGACGTCAAAACATAAATTCATCGGCTACAATTAGCACAAGTGGAATATGTACCTGTGGCAAACCTAGTTCAACTACGGATACTACTAATCCAGTTACCACAATGACTACTACCATTCCAATAACTACCATGTCTAGTACTACATTGACCTCGCAATCTACAACGTCTCCTGAACCTTCGAGTATACCTGATAAAGCATGTACGTGTTCATTGCCTATAAATATTACTATGACTACACCTAAAACCATGACAACCAGTACATCGACCATAACGACTACAACTATAACTACAACAGCCAATAACCCAACAGAGAGTACAAATAAAAAAGAAATATGTACGTGTCCACATACTTCAATAAGTGTTTTGCCAAATGCTACAACATTGAGTACAGCTACAGCCTCAAACCCTGTTACTTCAACAACTACTCTTACGTCCAGTGCTAGCACATTGACCTCACAAACTATAACATCTACTGAACCATCGATTGTACCTCATAGAGAATGTACATGCTCATTTCCTACAAATATTACTACACCTGCAATGACAACATTAAATACTACTACAGCTTCTGCTACATCAAGTACCACTACAACTGGTACATCGACAATAACAACCCCCAATACTACAACAACTACTATGCCTACAGAAAGTACAAATGCTGGAGTTGTAGCATGTACGTGTCCAATGATTACACAAAAGACTTTAACAAATGCCACTACAGCTTTAGTCACTACAACAACCACTAATACGCCCTGTACCACTACAGAGACTTCGCAACCTACAACATCTACTAATCCATCGAGTATATCTAATAGAGCATGCACATGTTCAGTGCCTACGAATATTACTACAGTAGAAACGACACCAGCGAGCACAACAACAACAACAACAACAACATCAGTAACAACAACAACAGCAACAGCAGCAACAACAACAGCAGCAACAACAATAATAACAACATCATCACCTATTACAAGCACGACTATTTTATCTACTATGTCCTCAAGCGCAACCGGTGACAAAGCATGCACTTGTTCTACGTCTACTCATACAAGTACAACAGATACGCCATTGAGTACTACAACAACGACTACGACAACAATAAGTGCAACAACATCGACAATATCAACAACAACCCCAACGACGGAATCTTCTACAGTCACAACGATACCAACAGTAATCGGCGGTGCCTGCACATGTTCACCACCTTTCATTACTACGACAAATGCAGCAAAATCTGATACAATCACAACTGCCGTGACCGCGACAGTTCAGTCATCGACACCAATGCAGTCTTGTGGCCATCCTGGGTGCGATATAGCGGTCTCCTGGGCCACAACAGTTAAGGGAGAAACGAGAGATTATTACCAAATTCTTAGAAGTAAATACGGCCTTCCGTTAAGAAGAAAACTTACGAGAGCATTAGGACACGCAACTCGGTATCCTTCAGGATATCCTTTCTACAGCCCTCGTCGTCGCTATCGTTTTCGTCCTTTAGGTCCTTATAAGCGATTTTACGGACGACATATCGAGGGTTAACTTTATGACTTCCTAAGCAAAGCGATTATTAGCACAATTTGTTAAATAATGAAGAGTTACTAAATACAAGTATACACAATACAATTAAAACTGTTGTGAGCCATGTTACTACTACTTAGTTACAAACGGATAAACTCACGTGTAATTATATCGCACTAGGCGACATGTTTAAGCTTACCCGAAACATGTCGCCTAGTGCGTTTATAGTGTAGTTTATCCGTTTGTAACTAAGTAGTACAAGTATAGACTGTAGAGAAGAAAATTATATTTACTTAACTTTTTATTAAATTTTTGTATTTATTACACTTCTGACTATTATTCTTATTATAAAAGAATATAAACGACCTAATACATATTTCCTTCTACAAAATGAACTACCTCATGCTTTTAATTGTATGCTGTTTAATTCTAAGTAAATGCAGGTAAGGCTGTTCATACATGTTTACTATAACGTACTATATATCTTCGTATGTTCTCAGCCACGTAACCTTGTTCGCATTACATTGAACTTGGCCAAGCAACTCGCCGGAGTAGGCAGGTAGTTCATCGCAGATAAAATATTCTGGCGACGTGTTGACGCCACGTACTGTGCTGGGTGAAGGACTGTTTACTAATACATGGAATTTTCTTAACTATTTGGCATTTAAGTTCTTTGGTATAGGTTGCGTTGTAATTTATCGAGTTGTCCGTAGATAAACGAAACATACTTTACCGTATTTTGCATTAAAATTTACTTACTTAGATATGTATTTATAAAAACAGCAAACAATAACCAGATGATAACTATGAAGGTTTAATTACATAGAAGCGGTAAGTCACGTTTTATTATTAAATCCAGTCAAATATTGCTCGACATGTTTCGCTCTGCCACGAGGAGCACAATCATGAGTTTGTCTAGGCTGACCAACAAAGGTTCGACTTATAAAATGTGAGTTAACCGCTTCTATATAATGAATAAGGTTGAATATCACGATAGTTTTGTGTTGATAGAATGAAGGTTTACATAAGAGAGAACTATAATTCACTTTAAACCAGCTTTCTAATAAAATCACAGACAAACTCGGATAAGCTTCCTAATAAAGCTATAATACTAATTTTACAAATTATGTTAAGGACTGTATTTCCGCAAGTGTGTGTATTATTTTTCCATATTTTTTGTATTGGCAAATTTGGCTATTACTCCGAATTGTTCCGGGTGTGATTTCCGATCACAACATATTTCAAGGTGTGCGTGCGGATACTGCGGATATAACATGCCTCGTGCCTCAATCTGCTTAAAATGCCATTAGATGACGTACGATTAAAATTAACATATTTGATGTTGCATAATATTTGATAGAATTCAATGTCAATCAAACGCCGTAGTTGTGATGATCAAGGGAAGAGGCAAATGGTTTGAACAATTCGACTCCAACTCGCATCTTAGAACGTCTATTCATGACATTTTATGACATGTACATACATACGGGGGAGGAGTTGCCGGAGTCGCCACACTTGACAGGCGGATGCGGACCTCAGTTGCCTACACTATACCATCAATATTATGTTATGGTAATATTTCAATAATTTTTAGAATTAACTAAATTATGGTTACTTTCGACATATGTGGCTTGGAAGGTGATTGAGTGACTAAATTGTATGAAAAAAAAATCCACTTACCACCTGGAAGATTATAATTTATAAATATTATAATTTTTGATGAACATAATTATCTTCACCTATGAATTATGCATTGTTTGCTTGCACAACTTTACTATACGACTGTACATGGGTATATTTTGATGATTAAGAGCGGTAACGTTTCAAGTATATTATTTAATTTTCATCACACTTGCTCGTCAATGGCGTTGTTACTTGTGAGAGTACAGAGCAGTTATAGCCGATTTAGCTCACACGGGCTGTTAAGTTTAGTTTTAAAAATATATAGAACTCATACTTCACTTCGGACTGAGGATGTTTCCAAACAGCCAAGGTGTATTTCATATCTTCAAAAGTTTGCTACAACCAACTTTTAATATGTATAAAACATATCTTTATATTCTATTTGACTGCAATTTAATGTTTAGTATTTTTTAAAAATAATTGTTTTATATTTGATTTTGATAATTGATACTATTAGGCAGGATGATCTGTCAAATTCGAAAACAAAACGCAGTTGTTAACATTATCTGTGGAAGACATTGAAAAAAGTTGACATTGTTGACAATCTTTTTTAGTGGATGCGGTCTGATTGTAGTTTTCTAAGTGTATTTTGATTTTAAGCCTACATAAGTACTAACTAATATTTTACCAACGAATTTATTTTATTTCCTCGCAAATGTGATGAAAAACATTGTGTGTACCTCGGGTGGTAAGTGTATAACAAACTTGAGTCATTAAAAGCCCTCCGACTTCGTCGTCGGGCTTCTAATAGACTCGCGTTTACTATACCTTACTTACCATCCTCGTTGCACAATGTACTATTGCAGTTTTAATAATATTAATTAGTAGGTACTATTAATTATTTGTAAATAGTTATTAGAATATATAAATAATTATTTATAATGAATTAATTGTAAATTGGTATTTGGTAATTATTTGTAAATTGTAAATTAAAGTGCTTGTAAGTGAACAGTATGAATGAATGGAACTCAACTCGTCTCAATTAATTATGACATAATATGGTATATTTCGACAGTGACATTATATTTGTATTTGTTATGTTTTTCTGGATCTGTAAATCCCACATATATGAGTATGAAAACTTTTTTAAATATTCTATCATGAATTTCAAATTTTTGATGTAGGTAAAATACTCGTAGTACGTCCTTGTATGAATTTTACATAAATTCCAATTCTTCTTCATCTTTAAGATCGGTCTAAAGTTTGCTTAACTTATTCCCACATAGTGTGTTATTGTTATGCTGACTGTGGCACTAAATAATAAACAGAGATAGCAGTGAGAGTTATTACGTAATTTTAAATTTGATAGTAGGTAGGTACTTATAAATTCTACAAGGTATACGCACGAAATGACTGCATCGCCACTACGTATGCGTTAGCGCAAGTTCACGTGACTCCGAGCAGCGACCATGGGCCAGATTCCTTGTAAATTGCGCTTGTTATCACATCATTATTGCTATGTTGATTACGTTAATTTTTATTATCTGTTTTTATTAGATCGCTTCTTACGAATATTTAAAAGCTAGTAAACATGTAAAAGATTACTATAAATTTTAAGCTCTTTACCTCTAATCGCTGTCTCAATATAAACAGTATATCTTAGCAGTGGTGGCGGGTAATTTATGGCTTTGCCTATTCTTGATGAACCCAAGGAAAACTGTTGTGCAGCATGATTCGACTTGTGTAAATGCACCGCCGCTGATCTTTAGTGTAAACTTAGTGTGCACAGTGTAGGATTCGTATACATTATGGTTCGACTAATGAACATGCTTTCATGTATGTACAGTATATTTATCCCCGAAATTCTACCCCAATGTTAGTGGTTCTTCTTTCAATGTAGCCTCCAACAAGCCTAAATAATTTATAATGGATAAGAAAAAGGTCATTCTTCGCAAATCAAATACATATTTATGTCCGTGGATCTGATGAATAAGAAGAAGTGAAAAAGCAAAACCACGCCAAGCAAAACTACTTGATAAAAAACATGAACGGTGTTATTTTAATCCAATATGTAAATTAATTAAGCATTCATCTCATTTTAAAACTTAGTTTTTATTAGAAGACTAAAATAATGAAGTGTATGGATCTGTAGGTTGGATGGTCGGTGTAGGTTGAAGATACGGCAGCTTGTCCAGAATCAGATTACTAACCTACGCTCAGAAAATTTAATATATATATGTAGGTCTCATAATGAAATTGTCCATTTAGTCACAGTTTTAATTATTTATTTTTGAACTTTTACACCGCACAAGACATCACACCCTATTTCACACAGATCGCCGCCATATGTTATCCCTAGCCCTTACTCTCTCACTCTTTCATCCCTCCCTTTCACTCGTTCCGTTCCACTCAAAATAAAATCCTACATCTATACTACTTAATTTTGATTTAGACTATCTCTCTCTCTCGTCGTCGTGCTCTTCAGTTATCTGAAGGTCGTATCTAACTCTGTGGTTCATGAGCGTCGGTAGCATTCTTCACTAGATTCCTCCACGAGTTTCGGTCCTCAGCCAATAAGAGAGCGGTAGTGATGGGTAGATTAAGGACGTCTCTTATTTGGTCTCAAATTTAGACCATACAGAACGATAAAGATTTAGTACAGTAAGATTAAGTACCAGAAAATGTATTCAATAGTTTAAAACCTAAGCGCGCAGTTATGTTAGTCAACAATTCTTTAAAGGACTGAACTTCTAAACCTTTGGAATATGTTAATATTAAATTAGAGGGAATAAGAAAATTCTAATTATTAACTAAAAAAAACCTTTTATCCATAAATATTCCTTCAATTTTTTGTGTGTGTGGATACATACATATCATGTCAGAATGAACTTAACTCTGGAAAATAATCACAAAACTGCGTCTATTCATGTTTGTTGTATATTCTACCGACCTAGGGAATTATTCATACCTATAGTGTACAGTCTCTAGGCGGCGATCACTTCGGAAGCAATGGAGAAGGGTCTACCTATATACATTTGCAGATAGCAAGGCTGCTTGGTGAGCTACAGTGACCCAATTGTGAGATTAATCGAGAGCCGGCATTTTCTAATTGAGTTCCGATAGGTAATCGATTGAGTGGAACATTATTATACCTAAAATGTTTTGTATGAGTAGTGCAGAAGGAAGTAAATACAATTTTAATAACTTAATAATTTATTGTATGAAACGTCATGTATGCATTGTATATGTAATAGGTATAGGCTTAACCGACTTTTTGAGAATATTTAACCCTTTACATATACAAGTACCCCAATACAAATGGTTTCCCTATAAATACCAAATGTTTTAAAAATAGTTCCGTTTTGATTATTTAACAATTAAATTTTAAATTACTTTTCGTGATAGTCTAATCTTACATTAACCACAAAGTCGGTTAAATTCAACTGACACGAACTTAGTTGATAAATGTACTGGTACTATGCCTAAACTAAACTTGTCTGATTTGAATTGTTTTGATTCCCTAATTTGACACTTAAGTTATACTATGAATACCGAAATGTATATTTGTAAATTATAATACATATACGGAAACGGATAAAGGTTTTTTTTGAGTTGATAAAATAAACTAGCAACGTAATTAAAATCAATGCTTGATCAGGATCACTGCTAATATATTCAATTAACTTATAATTTGATTATCACAAAGCGTTATATGACGAAACGTTATCTAAATATTTCATTAAAGGCCGAAGCAAACTACTTAGTAAAATAAAAGCACTGCCCTTTAAGTTAAGTGCTTCTTTTATTATAGATAATTAATTGATGTTAAAATAATCGGTCTCGACGTGATAGAAACCTAAATATCTTCAAAAAAAGTGAGAGAAAAAGTGCAAAGAAAAATTTCGGATACTCTTACCGATAAGAAAAATCTAAGGTCTTTTGATGAAAAAGTGAGAAATATAATTTCATTTTAAATCTGAGAATATTATACGCATATAGGAATTCATCAAAAAGTGCGTAGTTATGGGTCACGTTCACTGCTTTTACGGGATGACTTGTACCTTACAGGAGAAGTCTTTATTGGTCATACAGTTATCCTGTGACATTGATAATAAAGCGCTAAAAAAGATTTCTACATAAATTGCTGACCGAAGTTAAATAAGTTAAATAAATAGCTATTCTTTTTGTTATTAGATCTTTTTGAAGAGAAGATATGTAAAACTCCCAGTAGGTGGCAGTGGTCCCGGAAGCTGGGCAGAAGGCTACCGCAGGCTATATAACAGTCGCGATGCAGGCGCGGGCGCACTCAGTACGACGCGCGTTGTGACCGTGACTTTTGTTTCGAAACGTAAGTGTTAACGGTTTCGTTTTAAATTGATTCGAATAGCCCCGTGTTTGACGCTTGTTGAGTTTTGTAGTGTATTTGAAAGTGTTCCCAAAAGTTACAATGTGATTTGGAAGGATTTTTATTATTGAATATTTTATTAAGTAGCTTACCAAATTTTTTTGTATTTAATATGAATTAGTAGCACAAATTGATTAGTTAAGTTAAATAACGGCGGTGATGAGAAAATAAACTGTCATAATCTGCATTACACAACTATGTAATTTGTATTGTAGAAGTTATGGGACTATATAAATAAAACAAAGTCTGATTTTGATGAGGTATGAAGGTAGTTCACAACTTGCATTAATATATAGGCTACTTTTTACCTAAGGAATAAACAAAGAGGGGTAAAATTGTAGTGTCAATACTGCCAGGGGGTACGAAATTCGCGGAGTTGCTATAGCTTGTTGGCAAAATACAATTTTAAATATTGAGTATCAATTATTGGCATAAAAAAAAACATGACTTTATTCATTAGCGATATTTTAATAGTAATTTTAAATGCTTCGTAGTATTTTACTTATTTATATAATCTTTATTGGCCAACCAACCATAAGGCAAAACAAATACAAATTATGAGTTGTGGTGTGCTAGTCACAACTAAAAGATAAATAATTACTTGTAATAACTAATATACATATGGATATACATACATATGCTAATACAGATTATATACTAAATATTCATTATTATAAACAAATAAATATAACAGGACATCCTTATACAAATTGACTTACCCCACGGTAAGCTCAAGAAGGCTTGTGGTGGGGGGTCAGCCAACGATATACATGTATATGTAATATACAAATAACTTAAAGTTTTAAATATATAGAAAACACCCATGATTCATTTGTTTATGGAGTGTTAAATAATTCTTTGTTATCTTCGGGGCTGTCAACCTCAATCAATGTTCTAAAATTTGAATGTTGCAACATTTTGGAAGACATTTTAAATGGACTATATTACAGTATATATGAGAGGATTTAGGAGTTGGTTAATTATATAAATAAATCATAAATAAATATTTAGGGAATTTCTAGTCCTACGGGGTAAGCTCAGGAAGGCTTGTGTTGTAGGTACTAGACGACGATATTATATAATAAATAGATCCGTATAAATACTTAAATACATAGAAAACACCCATGACTCAGGAACAAATATCTGTGCTCATCAAACAAATAAATGCACTTACTGGGATTTGAACTCAGGACCGTCGGCTTCATAGGCAGGGTTACTACCCACTAGGTCAAACCTGTCGTCATATTATGCTACACCAAAGCAGTATTAGCTTAAGCTACTAAGGTATAATATTACTATTCAACTATTTAAGCACGATTGATGAGTAATTATTATCTTATTTCCAAAAAAATTATTCAGATTTTTTTTAATGTAGTAGGTTTCGCCTTCTTTGTCATTAGTGACTTTTATTGATAACTTCCAGCGACCATTAGAGTGTTAATTAAAATTTCACTTCTGATTTTAGATGATGCAGTATTTAATCCTCCTTGCGATCGTGGCCGCAGCGCACGCGCACCCTGCGCTGATCTTTACCCAGGCGCTCCAGCCAATCGGCGTTGAGTACGCTCAAAACGCTGGCCCCCTGGTACATCCACACCCGGCTGTCGAATCAAACGCTGCCCGGGATGCTCAGCTTCCACGTGAATTGCTAAAGTCTAGAGACTTCTATGACAACCCAGCGATCGCCGAGGGTCTAGCGAGAGAGTCATGGTTCACCAACAAGGAGATGCAGGTCGTTGAGAGGGAGGCTGAGAAGATTCCGAGAGAGAGTATCTATAAGATTGTGAAAAGCGCTGGCTTCTTAGACCAGTAACACTTTAGACTTATCTGTTTACTTACTCTATGTTTACGTATACGTACGTATTTATGTTTATGTGTGATAACTATTACGTACTCTTTTATATTTGCAACTATAATACCTGACGTCCGTCCACTCAAAAATCCTCTGCTAGACCTATGTCTATGCCTCTCCCAAGATCACCACAGAGAACGATCTCTAGTACACGGCAGCCGCCAACGCCTAGCGGACCGTGGGAAATGCGGTTGAGAACCTTTTAATTTTAATAACAAGTAAAAAACATGATAATTCCAACATCTGTAGTTAACACTTTAATAATTATTAATTACAAAGTTTGCCTTTATGTTTGCTTTCAGATTATTTTTAGTACGTATTGTTTTTGGTTACAACAATAAAGTTTTGACATTGAAAAATATGTTTTAGATAGCACTTTATGTTACGTGAATGTCTTTGAGCCTTGTAAATATCGCCATTATAAATATTTAGTAATTAAGTAGGTAACTAATATTTACTTATAAATATAATATTGTAAGTATCAGTCAATATTTTATACTGATAGTTAAGTAGTTGATATAATAGTTACTGTAAATGCATTTTTAAATTTCTACGAGTACATTAAGAAACTTACAAATCTGTTCACATGCATGCCATATGCATTTCCATATTAATGTATGTACTTTTATTTTAACTAATTATTCTTTAGGACTGCGAAGATAATCGTTGTAATATGCAAATATTAATTTCGTTGTTGTTTGTACATATATATAAGAGCAACGAGTTATTAGCCATCTAAAGATTTAAGGAAGTTGTTATTATCGATCCATTACTAGGTACAAGTTTGTTAAAATTATCCAAATAAAGTGTTCGCCTCGTGATGGAACAAGATCCGTTTCGCATGGCACGAGATTGTTATTATTGATTGTGCTTCCTCGTATGAAACGCAAGTATGTTTGTTACAATAAAATAATTAATTTAATGGTTAAAAAAATAAGCTGTGATCTCGAGCAATAAGTACCGTATTCGTAAGTTATTGTTCTTATTTAAAGTAAAACGATTGTTTGATAAAACTACTTCTTTTTAATTATTTATAACCTAAGATTTACTTAAATAAAACCAAATTTAAAATATTTGCCGAAACCCACAACCACATCAAGATAGCTGTTCGTAAGGAAATTAATAGTAAGATCCAAATGGAAGAGTGAGGTATAGTCAGAAACTGTAGCTTTAATTGATCACAGCAAAAATATAGTCTGGTTTTATAGGCAGTAAACGAACGGTGATGTATTTACATATGTATGTATAAGAGCAATATCTATACATTACAATCTTGTGGTGAGTGCAGCCCTGCCTTCCAACATCTCAGGAACAGCCGTTCCTGAGCGATTACCTAAAAGGAAAGATCCTAGGAACACACTAGCCGCCCGAAAACTTATAAAAATGTCTCCCATTGAATGCCATATTGAATATAATTTGTGACAAAACATAGTTGCATTTGGCATGGCAATTTTTTGACCTCTGGGCGACTAGAGGTTAGTAGTTTCCGTTTATCTTTGACGGGTGTTGTATAGATTGATAATTCTTTAATACTCGTTTAGGCTTATTATGTATTTGGGTTTCTGAAATGAGTAAATTATTTTATACTTTATTGATGCCGTCGCAACCCTCACCATAGGTAGGCCTCTTGAAGGACCTCCCCCTCTTGCAGGTGACCCAACATTCGTGAACTGGTTTTTGAACAAAGTCTGAAAAAAGCCGAGAAAAAGCACATATTGTTCAGTTCTCTTTGAATACAGGTATAACAAAATTGTTCTTTTGTGTGGTGGTGTTAAATAAACTGAGTTTTCATGCCAACGACTGAGATATAGATATTTAAATCGAAAGAAAAATAGAAAAATTTGACTCGGAGCGGGACTCGAACCCACAACCACTGGATCACTAGCCCAGTGCACTTCCAATTGTGCTATCCGAGTACCGCTTAGACTTGTCAAATTTTTCTATCTTATCCTTCGTGGTATACGTCATCATGGGTGACGTGTAGTCACATCTACCGTCAGCGTATTGAACACTTAACGGCATCGAAGTCTCAATTTACATTGAGAATTCATCGATAACAATGTGCTACCCCATTCTAAATTATTTTTTATTATGCAGAAACGTCTGCTAGCGAATATCTTCGATATTTAAATCGAAAGAAAAATAGAAAAATTTGACCAGGAGCGGGACTCGAACCCACAACCACTGTATCACTAGCCCAGTGCACTTCCAATTGTGCTATCCGAATACCGCTTAGACTTGTCAAATTTTTCTATCTTATCCTTTGTGGTATACGTCATCATGGGTGAGCGTATTGAGCACTTAACGGCATCGAAGTCTCAATTTACATTGAGAATTCATCGATAACAATGTGCTACCCCATTCTAAATTATTTTTTTTATTATGCAGAAACGTCTGCTAGCGAATATCTTCGATATTTAAATAGAAAGAAAAATAGACGTTTCTGCATAATAATAATAATAAATATGGCGTAGGGATGTGACGACCCCATGGCCCACTGGTTTTCTCAAGTGCAATCAGTCAACGCAGGGCAGCTTGTTGCGAGCTGTTGGAGAGTAGCGACTCCACGTACCTGAGTACCCCTGGGGTGCCCTGTCGGACAGGTGGGACAGGTCCCCTGCCTCTGGCTTGCCTTCACCGGCCGTCCAGAGTGGGGTCGCGAGAGCTGCGTTCTCGAGGGTAGATGTGGAAACCTAAGTGGCGAGTTGGCTATATGTTTAAAGTCCAGTGACACCTCTCTACCCTTAGCCCTATGCACCGGTGTTGCCCTTGAGCCATCTTTGATGTCGTTTTTGTGGGGGCCCATCTCGCATAGGGCGAGTCACCGTCTGCCGGAAATAAAATTGAATACCATTTTATTAGGCAGACGTCCGGTTTTTTTTTTTATCCAATAGCCCAGTAGCTAGTCCATCCTTTCCACCCAATAGCCTAGTACATTCTAGATTCCATTATAACTCAATAGTCTTTACACCATGGCGGATGCTGTCTCTGTGCGCGTCCCATGATACGGACAGGGGCAACATCCGCTTAGTGTACCCCTCACATTTCATTAAATTGTCGAAAAGGCCTCTGCGCGTTGGCTCGATCTGGCTCCGCGTACGCCTCCCAAATGTCCGGAACACCATTGTTCCGTGTACGGAAGAGACATACAAATAATAATAAAAAAAAAAAAAGACTGATATATAGGTTTTTAGGTAATCATGTACCTCAAAATCATGATTGATGAATAATTAATTAAAATATTTACTGGTCCTTGCCGAATACGGTTTAATGTAAATGTCAGCAGCGCTCGACTCATTTCAATCCTAATGCGAACATTATGAGTGTATTATCACATCAGGATCTTTGCATGGACAATTTATGAAAAAAAATATTCACAATTAGTAAGTCTATACACTTTTAAACCCTATAGTACGCGACAATCAGTTTTATTAGCTTATAAATAACTTTGATAACTGAAGAAATACGATAGGTATGTTATTTAAATTAAATTTTTATTATAATTATTCGTGTATTGACTGATTTTTCCTAATTTAACACAGAAATACTAAACATACATGATTTTATTATATCCACAAAATAATTAAATGTCATCATCATATACTTCGCGTTGTCCCTGCATTTTGCCACTGCTTATGGGAGCCTGGGGTCCGCTTGGCAAGTAATCCCAGGATTTAGCGTAGGCACTAGTTTTACGAAAGCGACTGCCATCTGACCTTCCAACCCTGAGGGTAAACTAGGCCTTATTGGGAAGTACTCGTAGTCCGGTGTTTCCTCAAGATGTTTTTTCTTCATCAAAAAGCAACTTGTAAATATCAAATGTTATTTCGTACATAGAAAGAAAATCATTGGTACAAGCCGGGGTTCGAACCTGCGACTTCTGGATTGCAAGTCGCACGTTCTTAGCGCTAGGCCACCAGCGCTCTATAAATAATTTTAAATAATACCAAACATAAATACTATGTAAGAGTAAATTAATTGTTTTTTTTTATTTGAAAGAGAAACATATCTCTGAATAGGTAACTACGCCATAATTTGTGTAATTTGTTTGTGGAACTATGTTTGATTTTACTCTGTTGGCAAAGCCTTGCGATACGTTAACTTAATGGCAACAAACAATTTCGAAATCGCATACTTAAATAAAGTGCTGCGGTTATAAGATACACATACAATTAGGTTTAATGGTAGTAAACACTTTGTTGTGAAAATAAGTAATTCCAAATGAATATCGACATTATGAAGTGTTTTAAAGTGCTCCGATCTGAAAATTTATCTTTCAGACCACCAGCTTGTATATCGCACTTTTTTCTCCGCTAGGAGAACAAAGTGTCACTTTAACTGTTCTAAGATATTTGCTTTTTTCAGCCAGTGCATACAGAGACTATTGGGTTGATCAATCGCAATAGATTTATTTAAACATCTGTGCATAAATGATTTTTTTAAAACAAAAAGTTTCGGTACAGTTGTCTCGCTCCCACTTATGATATAAGAATGAAATAATACAATTAAAACGGTTGTGAGCCATGCCACACACCCTCAGACCCTCACCCTCTGAGTGATACACCCTCATCGCGATCGGTGTGTCCTGACTCGGTTTGAAGATGGGTACCAGAGCTTACCCGAAACATGTCGCCTAGTGCGATATAATTACACGTGAGTTTATCCGGTTGTGACTGGGTAGTAGAAGAATGAAATATGATAAAAACAAGTTAATATGGCATAAATGTCAATTGCAGTGTTTATCCCAAAATACGGTGTCAGGTAAAATTAAAATTTCCTTAAAGTTGGTGTGAAAAGTATGTGTCAATGGTTGCAAAATTTATTCTACCTCGGGCCTTAACATTTGAATCCTTCACTACATTCAAGCGTCTATTTTTGAATCACTCACAACGCTCGGGATTCTATGTGATTTTTCTCCCTTGTGATACAATCTACTATCTGTCATTGACTTAGACTCGGAGTTGTGTGCTGATAAAATAACGTCCATGACTACTCCTTCAGATTTTATGCTTCTAGTGAGATGTGTTGAAACGGGTCCAATTAAACCTGAGTGTACATAAAAATCTAAACATTAAGAGTTGGATATAAGCTTGTCCCGTAAACTGGGCTATGAAATATAGTGAAGATCTATTTTCACAGATTTTACACAGTACGTACGTAATAGAAAAAGGTACATATTTTAAGATAAAATCGATTTAAACTCACTGAAATTCTTTTCTTATATAAAGAGATCCAAAGCAATAAAAACCATGTAATTTTAACCGTACTGCTGAAGAGACATCCCCAGAGCGTTCTAGCGTTGGCGCCAACGTGGGCGATTTGTCGCCCAGAATAAAATGGGCTAAAACTAGTCGTGAGTGTATCTTACAAGCACCGTATATCTTAGAGATTAAAGATGTTTTATGTAGGGGTGGAGATCTTCTTAGAATAGTTTATAGCAAATAGAGGAAATTACGGTCTCACAAGACTACAACGACATCCTCCCTGTAACTGTATATATTGTAAACTTAAGTTGAAAACGGAGATAGCTTTTTCTTTGATGATATTTATAAACTTGAGCACCTATTACTTTTTCTTGTTAAATTCTAAGACGTCACGAAAACAAGTCTATTTTTGAAGTTATGAAGAAGGGAATCGTGTGCGTCTGATAAGTTGGAAATTGCGTTATCTAGTTGCTTGCTTTCACTTATTTTTTCGGTTGTATGCATGTCTCCCTCTCATGATATTAGAGTTAAAAAAAGTTTTCTATACGAGTATGCATATATATACGTCAGGTAACGTCATCAGTATATACAATAGCATTGAGTGGTACGTGCAATATGGTTACGATGATCGGAGTCTCTGTCTAGTGTGCTAAAAATCCGATGCGCCCTAATATGAGTGTGACAGGAATAGCACTGAAATGTTTGATGCTGTATTTTTATGTCAAAAATATTCTTCGGTTAATATGATAATGAAACCTATAGATGGGCATCAGTGTCCGTTAGACCGAACCATTAGCTGCGGTAGCCAACCGCCTGCCGAGCGTGGCGACTGGGGCAACTACCCCCTAAGATGATACAAGTCATATTTGGGGGAGGCACAATTCCAGCAGTTAACGACTTACGGCTGAAATGGTGTTGATGATGATGATGAATATAAATTGGAGTGGTGAATATGTCAATGTGTTTACCTTTTCGACTGTCGCAATTGAATTCGTGCATGTCGCAAGTATCGATAAAAGTGCGCAACTCGCCGCACGAGTCGATGCCGCACATCGGTACTTGGTCGTGGCGACAGATGTCCGCTATCTTACATTCCTCCTCCAACTGAAATAAATATGTAGGATTTATTAAATATGTTGGTACAGTGAGCAGTAGAAGTGGCTAAGCGTTTTAGGTGTTCAAAATGAGGTCAACACATCTCTATTGTCGAGAGAATAAGAGTGAGTGTAGGTCATTTTGAACACTTTAAACGATTAGCCACTTTTGCTGCTACCTGTGCTACTATTAATAAAGCTTGCGTTGATAGAAGTAGACTAATAATCTATACACTAACTTAAAGATAACACTTATTCGTGATAAACACACAAATAAATGCCCTGCCTAGGATTCGAACCCTGGACTTCTTTCTTCCTAGATAGGGTAGACAAGGCTGACACATTATTTCTTTATAACCCTATGAAGGAACATATAATACTCATATAAGGAACTGGTTTTTTTATTTTCAGTTTCCTTAAACACAGAATTTACATAGAACACGAAAGTCGCCGTGGGCAAAATACAATTTCTATGCCTACCGTAATCTTAACTTACCTTTGTTTTTTCAATGTGTGCTTCACAAAAATGGATCGCTAGCGTGCAATATAGTAGGTGAAGCAAAACCAGCATTGCACTTTACATGCTCTTCATGTTTTAAAATTAATAATACTTTTACAAATTTTTGCTTTTCCGCTGCGGCGACTGTCGGATCATGGCGATGAAATGTTATCGTTGGCAATAAAATTTGTTGCTGCAAAAACCTTAACAATATACTTGGTAGCTAACATTGCCACAACTTATGACCAAATATGGAGTTTATGCAGGATAAATAATGATAACGTTATACCTGCTATCTACTACTACCTACCACTACTCTGTTTTATCTTGTATCTTTGAAAACTATGCGCTATTATAGTATAAACTTATAAAGTAGGTCAATACTGACAAACATGGAGCTAAAATCAATAGTTACAATTTAACTCTATCGAGTGATGAACGACTATTGATGTTGTGAAGTTATTTACGGAAGTGTTTGCATCACTATGAGAGTCACACGGCTTTAAACAAATATAGTATTGATTAACAACGAATTATCTATGTATATAATAGAAAAAATAGATGATCTGCTATAATTTACATTATTTCGCCCATTGATGATTTAGCCGTTTTAGATTATTTAACGAATTAATTATGTTCTCATTGTAGATTGTAGAGAGATGGCGTCTCTCATAAATGCGATCTTATATTATTTGTATTGACTAGACGTTGGATTTATTGTTTAAGGCAAACTCTACAAGTATTCAGTTGAATTCCAGTTCCACACTTTTTTAAGAATGTCGCTGTTGATCAAAAATAAAAGGAAAAACGAATTAAATTCTAGCGTTTTTATTGTCTATGTTGCAGTTAGCATTAAACTCAGGCTTCTTGAATGAGCGCCCGCGTTTGCACGTCACCCAGCACTCGTGGATCGGACGGTTCTTGTAATCTGTAACATTGCTTCGTATTATTATCACTACGTAATACACTCATGACAAATGAACGCAGATCATTGATGGTACATACTTTCATACAAAACAAACCGTTAGATCTATCTATCTCTTACTCTATTATCTTTCTTTTCGAGCTCTATGTTTTTTTAGTTCCTAAAATAGTTTCTAAAATTCTGAAAATGCATAAAATTTACATATGATATATACATATGATAATATACATATGATAATATGTATATGATAATATGTATATTTTATGCATTTAGGTAGGTGTTAGGTATAGTATACAATTCGTTTACAGCCGCCTGTACGCTTTGCTCAGATCTTTATTAAAGACCAATGGTATTAATAGTTGTTTTCCTTGGCATTACTCTTCCGTCTTTGTAGAAGACAGACCCTGGCTGGGAAATATGATTTTGCACATATAAGTGTACCTATATGTTTGTGGTACATAATAGTTTTAGATACATACAAATGTATAATGATCCTTTAAAAATATTGAGACATTATTACACATTATTCCAAATAAATCTTTACCGCGTATATTAACTTTTAACCTCTGATGTTAATATATATACGCAGTCAAGTCCCATTTATTTATAATAAAATAATATGTAAAAACCGTGAAAGTTTAAATAAGTATTATTACACATATCGAACCTGCAGTATGCTCAGTAAAGCTTTGTGGTACGGTACTAGACGACGTTATATATAAGTAAAACAGTCCTCAATATATAAATACTCAAATAAATGTCCTCGTCAGAATTCGGACCTCCTGGTTCATAGGCAGAGTGACTACCGACTAAGCTAGAAGGCCTTGTACTACTACCTCTATACCTTCTTATACTCTTTCTCTCTCTCTATCTTGTTATACTACCTCTTTTACTGTCGCAGTTGAACTCGTGCATATCGCAAGTGTCGATAAAGGTTCGCAGCTCGCCGCACGAGTCGATGCCGCACATCGGGACCTTGTCGTGTATACACAGGTCGGCGATCTTGCATTCTTCTTCGTGCTATAAGACAATCATGTATAACGTTTACACTCTCCGGGGTTGTCTGGAGTCAAAATGTATCAATGCTAGTAATCCTATATTTGTTTGTACTATAATGTACCGCTCCGTCAATCCGGGCTTTTAATATTAATACTAGGTACTGGTTAAATGGCGTTCAAGTTAAATCTTATGCACCTTTTATGTACAGTCTTTACAGATCTTTAAATATGTTTTTTTTTTTAGAGTCTTTAAAAAAATCATGTAAAGTAGTAAGTAGTTATCTAATCTAGCTTCCCTTTTCTTCTTCAAGTTTTACATATAAAGAAAAGTGCTAAGAGGCTAAAGTGGTTATAAAATTGGCTAGTGAATCTATTTATTTATACGCACCTCTAGTCAAACCACCTTTAAGATATAAGCTTGTACTTAGTGGCTTAAAAGTAATGTTACTATATATTAAGGATTACAGTCAGATGCTTGTATAAAAATAAGTACTGAAATTGACTTAAAAAATGAGATCCTACTTGATCTTTTCAAAAATGTATGTACTCAGAACTGAATTAGAATATCTTAGAGATACCAGTACTTTTGATAAACCTACCACTTGTACTCTTAGGATAAGTTCTATTCTACTCGAACGAGGTGGTTAAAGATAAGTTTGTGCTGGCTGAAAGTCGCTTTGTATAGAGGCACAAAGTGAATTGAATTACTCAGCTGAAAGCTTTATGTCCACTCTTTTGAATCGTTTTGTAAGATTTAACCTATTTATTCAATTCAGTGTATAAAAGCCCGTGCATTGTGGCCTGTTTTTTGTGTTTTTTTATTCTTTTATAAAACTTGTTTCATTTAGTAAGTAAAGTTTACATTCGTGGGTACAAGTATACAGAAATATGTAAAACATATTTCACCCTATGCCATTTCTTTAAGATTACACATATTTGTGTAGTTGACTATACACGAAATCTATTTGAAACGGTTCATCATGATCAGCCGTCCACTGCTGGACATAGACCTCCCCCATAGCGACCCACACCGACTGGTATTGCGCCACTCGCAGTCAGTGTACTCCCGTGCTCTTTACCAGAGTGAAACGTTTCCACTATCTTTTTGGTACTTACCGTACTAGTAATATTTATACTTTCTTATATTATATTATCTTTATTTTTAATTTGGTTTTACCTTTATACTTTCACTGTGAGCGACGACAGCGGGTGTTAGATATATTATAATCGCTGAAAACAAAAATATATACTTTTTACTATAGAGTTCATCAAGGGCGGTGTAGTTATTCATGCTTACCTAATAAGATGACCATAATGAAACTTCATAATATTAAATATTAGTTACAATCTTCATACGGCACACACAACTCATAATTCTAGAGTAAAGTTACAAACTCAAGTTTATTGCATTTCAGTGCCAATAAAAACTTACGATCTGCAAGCAAATCATTTTCTATTGCGATATACGTCTTTATTTCATTTCACATTTTTATTGCATTTGAGATCAGAGACGCCGATGCAAAGAGAGCAAGCATGTCTATTGAACCGATGTAAGGGTATGGTCTGGACTGACCTTAGGGACTGATTTATTTGTGGTTATCTAGCAGAACTGTTTGATCGAAATATGATACAATCATAGGTCGATGTCTAAGAAATAAGATTAGAGTCTGGCTATTGAAAGATTACCTACAATTTTGACAAAAAAATCATAAAATCTCGGGCTAGCTACATTTGGTTTAGTGCCTAGGGGTTATAGTTTAGATACTAGAAAAATATTTTAAAATATACTGTGCACACGTATATCGAAATGAAATAAAATTGCAAATAATGTAAATGATTTTGACAGAATTTTGTTTTTATTTTCAAAGAGACAAAAAATTAATAAATTAACGTGGTGAGCTGTACAGATTCAATATTGTATTGGATCAGTAAAAGCATAAGCGCAAGTTACCGATTGGTGTTCACAATCCCATTTTTGTAGCACTAACGGTTGTCACTGTAAGGAAGTGTGGCGAAACCATTTCAACTTGAGAAGCGTATCAGCGCTACTAATTTTTATCAGGGGCGCTTAATAACTCTAAATCACATTCTCTGAAGGATAGGAAGACTAACTAGTTTTGATCCTCGGAAACTAAATAAATAAACTCGAATGTAATACTGTTAAATGTTAATAGGCAGCTGATAAAACCATGTAGAATATTTTTGCTATCTTCTTGGACGTGTACCAATGCGGTCCAGAAGTCAATGGCAGTGGGAATATGGTGGTGTGTACGAGTATAAATAAAATTATGTATGTCATTTTGATCGTCATATATTCATAAACATTCGTTTAGGGCGCGGATCCCATCGAGGACGAACCTCGCTCTGGTCGCCCTGTTGAGGCACCGACTGCCGTCTGCCGGTTTACGGACGAAGAAGTTAGTTAGGGCTTTTAAAAACATTGCTTATTAGAATTTTTCATGAACATCTTCACATGAATAAAGTTAGTGCTAGATCGGTGCCCAAAACTTCTTTAAAGTTTGTTGAAAAGCGTGAAAAAAATTATAGAGACTTATCTAGAGTGGTAGAACGAAACAATTCTATCTAAAAGGAAATCTATGGAGTGGATTGTCCTTGTGAAAAAACGCCTAGGAAGACTAAGGTATGGTAAGCAAATGTGTTCGGCTCCTCCATGACAATACACCCGTATACCTACACCTTTGAAATTGCGATGACTTCTGTTGCAAAATGTAGCTTCGAGGATATTGGTTACCCAAGTACCCATTCTATAGTTACGACCTGACTTCGAGTAATTACTATTTGTTTTCGAAACTTAAGGCAGACTTAAGGGGAAGGAAATTTTCTTTGGATGATGGAGTGACCCGTGCGGTTTAAGCCCATTTTGAGGACAAAACTTCGGATTCAACAAACATAGGTACTCGTATATATTTAATCACGAAAATGATACGGACTATATAACATGGACTTGTACTTGTTTCCCTGCTACAAAAGTAAGTGTGAAACCTAAACTAATTTTTACGACAAAACTTAGTTCCGTAACTTGTTCTTTATAGCTTACATTGGACCTTGATTAAAAGCTTAAAGTTATTGCAGAAATCAAAGGGGTCACGTGTAATTACTAAACAAGCGCGCGGGCTCCGTCACGTGCGGCCGACATACAGGTGACCTTTGAATTTCCCAGGACTTCATTTACGGTACGGACGTGGGCGTTTTCTGCTTATATAAATATACAGTATTTCAACGTAAGCTTTACATCGTATCCACAAATTAACTAAACTTAAATTGCTCTGCGTCTGTATTTTTGCATATTACTTTGCATTTGTATTTTTGTATGCTTGCATGTTTTTTGCAAGCATTAATGTTCCCATGCAAAATGTGCAAGTAGGAATAACGGGTTAGCACTAGTCGACTAGACGTATTTAGTTACACAGCAGAATAACAAAGCAATATTATTTTTGTTAATAATTTGGACTTCCACAATACTTGATTTGTAATAGTTGGATGTTTATATATAATACGTAAATACCAAAATACGATAATGCTTAGGTAAAATCGTAGTTACTCTTGATAATTTAATTGTTCTAAGAAATTATAGGCCTCAAATATAGGCATCAAATGTAAGCATCAAAACTAATTGCCCTACAAAAAAGTATACCACCCGACACTATTTATGGAGCAGCACCGTGCCTGCTACTTATTTTACACCTAAACACCATGCTGCTCATATGTTTTGGCGAGTATCATATACTATTTTAAATATAGTCATATTATGCTAAACGCTTTTTCTAAGTAAAAGTCCGATTTTAAAATGCCTGTTAAAAATTATTAGCAACGTCACCGACACTTTACTGCAAACATATGTAATACGTAGTTATCGACTAGTAATAATTATTTAAATTATTATCGTTTTAGTTATATCCATGTTGATGTTAGCATCTTCATCCGACCAGTTGCTGGTTGACGAATCTGCTACGACGGATGAATTCCTGGAGGACTTTCTGATCTACCCTTTACAACCAACGGTAAGCACTGATCCCTATACTCGTAATATTCATATTCATCCTCCATAACACACGATTAGCATTCGAGCAGTTGGAAGTTTCAGTATTTCTAGTAAGTATAATAATTGCTTTGCCAGAGAATACGTAAGCGCGATGTGACATCGCAGGGATCCCGTGCTGACCATGATGCATTTGTCGAAGAGAAGTTGACACAGCACTCACAGGCATTGGAACAACTACTGCGGATGGTCACAAAAACTTCATCGGTGACCAGACGGTTGGTCGAGCATATGAGTAGATATGTAGAAAAACCTGAAATGCCTGAAGAAGTAAAGGTAACCTATAATAATAGACGGTCTTTTTCGACTTACAACGGTACCCCCGAACAAACTGAGAGCCCTCTCTCGAGACTGGGCAGAGTTATTCCATTGTACGGAAACTATGTGAAAAATTTAGCAGAGAAGGAACTTAGCTCCGATTCCGAGCCTCATGTAATTGTCCAGACTCGATACGAAGATAATGACAACAAATAAAGTTTTTTCAAATATAATATTATGACCCGAGTGATTTGAGCCAAAAAAAATGTTGTTAATGACATTTGCATAACATTGCCTTTTATTTGGGCCAGGCAAAGATTTATTAATCTCTTAATTTTAAACAACTAACTTTTCAAAAGAGTTTCATATGTGATAAAAAAACATTTTTTTAGAATAAAGGTGTAACAAATATTTTATTTGCTTTATTTCTTGACCTCTCGTAAACCCGTCATAATTAATCATTTATTTATAGTACATAAGTAAGTTACATGGCAGCTATTATACTCATATTTTTTACATAACGCATCTAATGACTTACAAATATTTACAAACTTGTGTCCAAGGCCGTATATTTTATTCAATTCATAACGTAAATAATTTTCTGATTGTAAATAAGTTTTTCTTATTTGAATTAACATTAAAATTAAAAATTAGAATGATAGAAAAGAAAAATTTGCTCATACTTTTTCATTGGTGGCATATTATTACACAGTGGATATATTTGATGTTAGGTATTTCATCGTTTCAGTTCACTAGGCGCTCGGCTGATGGCAAGGTTGAATCAGTACCACGCATCACGCCTACGGCTAAAAACCCTTGGTGCGAGCTTTCCGTGCTTTGTAAGCGAACTCTGAAGCCTATATGTGCATTCGACGATAACTTTGGTTATGGAAGATTCTACGATCTCTGCCACATGTTCCAAGTTAACTGTTATTGGAATTACAGTAAGTACAGACTTGATTAAAATCAGATCTGTGTTTATAGTTTCGCACCTTTGCATTGAAACTCCTTTCATCGTTTTGTGGGTGGTTCTCTATGCCAAGTTAATAGTCTTAACACCTTTCAATTAGTTTTCTGAAATCCCTTACACGTGACAGGCAAGAGGCCTTGTATACCTCTTAGTTGCAAGTCTTGTCTAATGAAACAATACTTTTTTATTCCAGATTTCTCTATTGTGAAAAATTGCAAACCTAGTATTTGACGAAAATCAAGGAATACGGTATAAGAAATACAATAAATTATGAAGAATAAGACATTTAATCGACGTAATTTTTTTTTTCTGGTTACGAAAGTTGCGTGCCTTAACAGAAAACATTAAATAATAATTATAACTTAAACATGTTTTCTTCTTATCACCCTAATCGTCCCGGGTCGGGACATCGAGGTTCAGATTCTGTCTCCTTGATTTTAACGAAAACTGAAAAAAAAAACTAATTTTAGCATTTATTGCCTATAACTTATACTACCATTTTTTTTCTTGTCCCCTCAAATAAGTAGTAAAATGTAATGTTATACTAAAAAATCAATCAATCTACTAAAAAAAATCATCTTAGATAATCGACGCCAATAAGTCCTAGCTGGTCACTAAAGGCTTGGTCACATAGGGCGCGTTTTGTAGCGTGGCGCAGCGGGGCGCGACGCTGCCGTCCGAATGTGTGCCTTATTTCGTTACATTAGCCACACCGCTGTCACGCCCCGCTGCGCCACGCTTTCAAAACGCGCCTATCTGCCCAAGCCTTAAGTAAGTAACTAACGTGTTACTGGCGTCGGTAATCTAACTAGACCTTAAGGATAAGATGACTGCGTAAGACCCAAACTTAAGGCTGGAGAGGGAGTTGTGGTAGTAATTAATTCGTGAAGTGTCCATACTCTGGTTGGTCTCGCAGGAGTACTCGTACATGTCACACACGTCGAGGAAGGTGCGTGTCTGCTGCGTGCCGCGCCCGCACACATAGATCTTGTCGTGGAAACATGAGTATGCGTACTCGCACCATTTCTTGAGTTGATCGTGCCCTTCCTGGAATATAATTGGGGCTGGTTTGGTTTGTTACATAGATTAAAAACAAGTTTGAACTTAGAGACTAAAAAAGAACGATAAAGACTAAAAGACAGCGAAAATAAAAAACAAAACATGTCGTTTAGAATTTGCCATAAACACTATCTTTGTATTTAAACTTTCGTGAGACATAATTAATTAATGATTAAAACAGTTCTACTTACGCCACTCACGGCGACGGGCCGGCGACACGATCGGCGAACCGAACGGACACTCAGCACTCTTAGTGCTTGAAAATGGAGGCCTATGTTCTCCGAAACGTGTCGCGCGAGTGACTAAATCAACGTGAGTAGAACCGTGTTAATCATTAATAAATACTATCGTCGCTTGATGAAAATGATCTTGTTTTTTAAATGATCATCACAACATTTATAATGTTCATTGTAAATTCAACCAAAATCTTTACTATTCATGATAATATAGCCTATGCTATATACAGTTTAAGTGTTTTAAGTTATACATATTTCTGTAACTACGTATTTATTTTTAAATGTTAGTAATCATATTAATAAGTACCTAGTTGTGAACCTTTTAGAAAGTAGTTTAGAAAATAAAACCTTACCGTGTCCTCTGGTGGTACAAGATGAGATTGAACGGATATTGCGCAAATAAGAAACCAGAGTGGCCGTCTGAGATACATGAGGTCCAATGAACCAATATTAACTGCGTTGAGAATACTCTGAAGCCTCGGGACTAATAACACTTGTAACAAAATACAATTACCGGATATTGTTCTTCGTGTACCTACAACATCAACAGTGTCAGACCTATATCACATACTTTACTGCCAGATAATTATTTAATCTAAGCATAATACCTTAAGGTCTAAATCTCATTGCGAGGAATTTTGATTATTTCGATAGAGCCAGACCTCTCTCAACATCAATAGATATAATCGAAAAGTTGTCGTTACTTGTAGGGTTTCAATTTTCGTGTTCTAGGAAGTTATTAATTTGCTCAAGGAAATTGAGTTGTTGCCGAAAATTACGAAGGTTTGTCGCAGTCAATATAATGAAGATCATTATGAATATAATCATATTAATTTTTTGGTATTTTGTTTCATTATATTGATGGTATTTTATGACTTTTAATAAATAATGCATTATTTAAAAACAAATCAAATTATTTTTTTATTATAGTTTTGGATTGCTTTCATTTTTAAGCACTAACACAACACTACTATATTATAATTTTTAAATTAAAATTGATGACATATATGAATGACGAGGTGCTCCGGCACATGAGGGGTTCTCGCCACTTTTTCTTACTTAACTATATGTCATCTATTTCATTTTTTTTATAAATAATGTATATACAACAGTTTTATTCAAAAACGACGAAAATAATGAAATCTAACAATAAAATTAAACTAATAACCGAAGACGTTGGCAGCAGAAACATAAGTGGCGAGTTGGCTATTTGTTTAAAATCCAGTGACACCTCTCTACCCTAAGACAGGCGTCCGGTTTTAAATCCAGTCCATCCTATCCACCCAATGGCCTAGTACATTTTAAATTCCATTAAAACTCAATAGTCCTTACACCATAGGTGTTGTCTCTGTGTGCGTCCCATGATACGGACGGGGCACCATTGATCGGTGTACGGAAAAGAAATGCGAAATAATCGTGTTAACAATAACTTAGTGATTTAAGATTATATTATCTATGCATAAATAGCTGATTTATTATATATATATTTAGGCATTACATATTTCCATTTAATTCACCCCGAAACATGTAAGCTTTTTATAATTCTCGAAGTTTTATAAATATGTATGTGTCATTTATAATTTACACATTGGTTAACTAAATGATAAATAACTGGTGACCGAAGAGCAGGCGGCTTCCTCGCACAACGTATCAGCATTGCGATACATCGAGGAAATGCCTCCAGCATCCTTGGTACAATACCTCTAGGGCCTCTTTTAGATTTAATAACTAGTTAAGTACTCGTATTTTAATGAATGTAATTATAATGATAAGAAATAAAATATGGACAATAAATTTCCCAGGGGTGTGTGATGTACCTGCTTTAAAAAGTAATATGTGTAGATTAGATAATGTTAACTATATGCATTTCTTTATTATTTGTATGTCTTCACATAGACACACCCCGGTAAGTGGCGATCGAATGTATGAAACAAACGCGTTGCTACGCACACAGTCTAAGATCTTGTAGGTGAGCGCGTACCATGCCTGTGTGAGTGAGATAAGACACGCTAGGGTTGCCGCTATTTTGTGTAGTGCGTTCGCGAATCGGGAACGCAATGTAAGATGACCTTGTTATAGCGGCGTCCAATTTATTTGTGTCGAGTTAGTTTGTGTGCAATCAATTATAAACGAAAATGTTTTTAACTCTATTTTCTGAGATTATTATTGACGTCTGCGTTTTGACTCAAGCAACTGGATCTTTGCTAATAGCCTCTTATACTAAATAAAGGGATAAGTAAAAACGAAAAATCGTACTTTATTGTAATGTAATGTAATCGGACCAGTAGATTTTACGTGTTGCGTGCACAGAGTGACAGACAGACAGGCAACAAAAAATACAATATTTAACCATTTAAAATCTAGATAGTAATGTGCATTCGGCCCACTAATCATTAAAAATAACAAACAATTTCGGCTTCGCTACTATTTATTTATTATGTGTATATAGATGATTATGACAAATTATAGTAATTTATAAGGCATTGCAGAAAAAAACAGTTGAAGTTTCAGTATAATTGAATGAAACATTCGCACAAGGTATAGCATAAACATACGCAGAAACCGCCTTAGTACCTACTCTTTATTATACCTACTGTGCCGCCGCGCGCCGCGCCGTCCGCCTTCAAGTTCGATGACCTCAATGATTCAAAACACATTGCGCGAATTAGGAAGAAATAAGAATCATACCTCTATGCTGTAAGTTAGGTATCTAAGCTCGATTTATACAATAGTTTCCTGTTTTGAATCAGTATAAAACGAGGTAACAAAATTATTGTAAGGAAATTCAGGCCACCAAAATATTACGTAAGTTGACAACATGATTTTTTGTTTATATAGATATTGTGTTGTTTTCAGTGTGAACTGATAGGTTTATGTCTAAAACGGATAGGGTAACAGAAATACTAAACATAAGTACCTGGTGTAAGTTGATTTTCTACTAAAACATAAAAAAATATAAAATAACTGGGTAGGTTGCCTTGATTCATCCAATGAAAATCTGTAGAAATTTCTTTTGTTTTTGTCGTTTCTAGAACTTAAACATCCGTACACAGCACAACACACACCCATTACAAAAGGTTTTATAAATATTGCGAAAAATTTCGAATAGGTAATCTGCGCACAACGTCGTCGCGTACCTGCCAGCCGGTAACTGCGAGGTAACCGAGAGCGGGTGGGCGGCACTTTCGGTGGGGGGCAGGGAGTGGCCATACTGTACGTTAGTACTCTTTATTATACTGTGACATAGAATAACTTTAGTGTTAAGTATGGACATTTGTAAGGTGTAAGCGGAGCCGAAGCCAGAGGCTCTTTCGACAATGAAAGAGATAGACTAAGTGGATGGTGCCCGTATCCTAAAATGCACACAGGGACAGAATCCGACAAGGTCTAAGGTATTGCATGTTTAAATAATTTGAAATGTATCAAATCTTCTTCGCACAACGTATCAGCATTGCGATATAACGAGGAAATGCCGCCACCATCCGTGGTATTCTTCTCAAGGTCCTTTTTAGATTTAAAAACTAGTTAATTACTTGTATTTTAATGGATGTAATTATTATAAATAAAGATTACCAATGTCTAATCTAAAACATATTGGTACAAATAAAATTAAACTTATTTTTATATAATTTATTTTTATGGTAAGTAGGTACATTTTCCAGCTATAAACATTACACATGAATATAAAGTAGATATGAAAACCGTTATTCATCGTAGTAAATGTTAGTTGGCTTTCTGGAGGCGGTCAGGAAGTTTCTGTCAGCTGGACAGCTAGTTTGCTTGTAGTCTAAAAAAAAACAAAATTGGTTTTAAATAACAATATTTTGATTAACATTTTGTATTAGAAGTAAAAACATTTATTTAAAAATAGTAACATAAAAAAACGAGAGATTAAAGAAAGTTAGTCTAAATAGTGCAGGGTAGAAGGAGGTGGATTCGGTAGGGCTGCACCATCATTGAAGCTGACAAAATTTCGGATTGATTTGAATCTGTGGTTTTAAATAACACCTTAAATTGGAAACTCACTGTTCAATAATAATTTCAACCACGTATCTAGGCTAGTTTACGTATGCTATAAGACTCGTTAGATGTTACTCAGTCAATCAATACTCAGTACAATCTGCATTGATATTTAGTATGAAGTATGAACGTACCATAAATACCAACCAAAACATATATTTTCCAAAAATTAATTATTTTTGTACATTTCCCATTCATAAGTTGTGGTCAGATTCAAATTGTATTTATTTGTTACAACAACAACATAATTCGAACAGTAAGAACAATTTAAAAACACAAGGAAACTTAAATAAAATACTAAAAGTATAAATAACTAAAAACTAAAAGCTTCGAAAGCCTTTAAATTTTATCAGCACAACAACTTGGAGTTCTGTGGCATTGCTATTGTGTTATAAATTGTATTATTAGAAAGTATGTGCAGCACTGGCAACTTTACTTTTAAATAGAACGTTACTACAAGTTATAAAAATATCAAAACGTTGTGTATTTGTACACATCTGTATTCTCTGTTAATAAATTGAATACAAAATAAATAGAGAAGAATAATAATAAATGTAAGTGCCACATCTTTATATTGTTTTCGCGTTGTATTTATATTTTTTTATATTTTCAAATTGTATAATTCATTAATGATTCTGACATAGAGCTGAACTTGCTGGAAAATATACTAAATATTAGTACAATAATTATTTAAAAAGAACGGGACGGAATCCTACGCGATGGTGGCGCTTGTAACACATATCGGAAACTCGTTAGACACATACGTGGTAATAATCCCGTTTTAAATAATAGTTGTAATGTGAATGACCGCGTTAGCTTAAATTCGTACTTATGAAAGCTTAGATAAGCATACTTATGAAAAAAGATACAAACTCCGTTTCCTGATGCAGTTGAAGTCAAACATGTCACAGAGGTCGCGGAAGCCGATGACGTCACCGGCATGGCTGATGCCGCACACCGGCACGCGGTCGTGGTTGCACACCTTCGCCATGCTGCACCACTTGGCTCCGTTCTGAAACAAAGTTTACAAATCACACCTTTTAGCGCCTTTGTTACGTGGATCAGAGGGAATATTATAATGCCATTACCGAATGGTAATTTGTCTTTTATAAATACGTGACCTTTTAGGTCAAGAAACAATTGGAATCCCATTATGTTAACCCATTTTATTTCATGTGAAAGTAAACAATAATCAATAGCAGTGGAAACAGGTATCAACTAACTTATTTTCTTAGGGATTCTTAACTATCGGGACGTGTATAAAAATGTTGATTGCGTCGTCCCGGTGATATGATAAGATACCTTTTTCCCCATCGCGATGTCTTCTTGATCTCGCTCTTTAGGTGGACCATGACTGGTAGCAAGTGATATCAAGTAGCAGATTAATAAAGCGACTGAAATCATAAAAAACGAAATAAATGAAACTAGTTATATCATACGTATAATACCAGGCAGTTCAAACTAAAGTAGTTGGCATTAGGTTTACAGAGGAAACATTATCATTTTACACACACACACACGTTTATTGGACATATTAATTGTATAGAAATGTAAGAAGAATAATTAATACCTATATATAGGCTAAATTAGGTAATTTGAGACAAAAATGTATAGTTTCTAAACAAGGGGCTATATTTACCTGTAACTATGTTGACTGATGGCATCATGACAGTTTTCCCCAACTGTTCTAACTCAAATGAGTGAATGAGGATTTCAAGCCACTTGGTAAGCTGCTTAGTGTTTATGTACGAAAACCTTGTTGTCTATTCCTGGTGTAAACTTCCTTCTTGAGACTTTGTACAATGGCTTGTTGATGAAAAGTAAATACTTTCCTTACATACTAATGGCATCCGACTTGTTTAAGTTTCGCAACAATAGGTTTTCACTTGATCAACATTATTTACTAAATATTGTGTCTATTAAGGATGCTAGTCATAAGCATTATGACTATGTTATTTGAATTGGAGAGATACAATTTACATTAATCACAATATAGTTGCTGTTCATCAACTAAATGGAATCCATGTTTTAAAAATATCATAGACTCCTTCTGACTACAAGGGTATTGAAAACAATGTAAAAGAAAAGAAACTGCGTCAATATTCTCATGATTACTTTTATAAGCCACAATGCAGGGTTAATAAAGTACTTTGATTTGTAGTTGAGTTAGCTTCGGGCACTGGCTTCGTGTTGTCATATTGAAATCTAAAAATAAGGTATTAAGGTTAGAGTCAATATTGTCACTGACAACTTTTGGCGCCGTCGGGAATTTAACAGAAAATCTTAGCATTATTGCCGTCTCAAAATATAACGAAAGAAAAGTTGTATGTCGATTTTTAACGAAAAATGCTATGACAACTCAACGAGTATACTCGCATTTTTTTATGACAAAAGCGCCAACGAGCAGACGGACTGCCTGATGGTAAGCAATTACCGTCGCCCATGGGCACTCGCAACACCGGGGAGTCACAAGCTCGTTGCTGGCCTTTAAGGGGGGTTGGAGTTCTGGGAACCTTACCATCAGGAACACAACACTACATACCTGAAAGGTAGTAGTGTTATTATGGCTGTGGTCTTCTGTAAGGAGGAGGTCCTGCCCCAGTTGGGCTTCTCCAGACTCAAGCGGGATGGTACTTCGCTGTGCCCTACCTCTCATTGTTGGACGTAATTTAAGGACATACCTGGGTCGTAATATGTGGCAGTAATCGTATTAGTAAGAAAACAAGTAAGGCAAGAGATCTATTTGTACTTACTGGCAGAAAATTTGCAGTTGTGCTCGTGCATAGTGCATAAATCTTTAAAAACTTTCGTCTTCATATTGTGTGGGTCACGGCCGCAGACCTTTTGCCAATCATGACGACACGGCAGGTGGCAATCCTGGAAATCAAGTTAGTACCTATCCAAAATATTGTACTAGGTTTCAAATATCATTAACATGTACCAGGTATATTGTGTACCTACAAGATACGGATACTGTAATTCCTACTGAATATTATGTTCAATAATAAAACGTGATAGTATATTACGTACCCACATTACATCACACTTGGCGGTAAGAGAGATTTACCGCCTTACGGTGCGACAGAAAATCTCACTTTACACCCAAATGAAGACGTAAAACTATGTGCGCACCACGGGCGGTAATAAAGAAGGCCTCAGATCGCTTGCTTATGGCTCTCACCTCCGGTTCGGGCCACAAATGCCCACACTCTGAGACATTCTTTGTTTTACCGCCCTTGGTACGTAATATACTATTACGTCATCATCTGAGTGTGAAGTGAGATTTTCCGTGGCGCCCCTAGGGCGGTAAATCTCTCTTACCGTATCGTGACGTAAACAATATTAAGGTTGTCTTTACGAAATATATTATGCCTGTAATTATCAAAAATACTGGCTTCTCCCACGGCAGATGTCGTTTGCGTGGAATTAATGTCTTTATTCCAAATATTATCTTAATCGGTTTAGTGGACTTATTATCATCCTTAAGCCTGAAGAGGTAATAGATAGACATACTTTGAAATTTTCACCTTTATAATGTGTATCAGTATGAATTTATTTAAATAGATAGTTTGTAATATTTTTTAACCAGCGACGGATAAAAGAGGGTTTAAACGTATATCCGACACGTACCTATTTGCTATACCAATTTGCATACGAATGTTTTATTTGAAACTAGCTATCTTTTATTTCCAACGGTAACTAAGTTATCTCAACAGTAACACATATTTCATCAAAATCGATTAATCCGTTTCAAGGTAAATTCTATTGTTATCTCTAATTAGCATCGGTCTTTACAGGTATTGCTTTCACACTGATATTGTGCCTATGTTTTAAACCTGAAAAAAATCTTAAAATAGGTATTTACCTAACAAAATGTACGATACGATAACATATAAGATGTTATGTCAAGCGTGAGTCAGTCCCAAGAAACTGTAAAAAAATGTGTAATGTACGGATCCTTTACATTTATTTTATAATATTTACATGTCTGTTGTTGGTTTCTTTTAACTCATAACTACGAATAAAGTTGATGAAAATGAGCATAACGAACAGGTTAATCACAATTTGTATTTCTTTAGAAAATATATGCAACATTTTCAATCACTGTTAGTAAGTACTGAGTAATGGCAGTTTTACGGTCGAAGTCTTAATCTATCAAATGCGATTTCGCATTGTGTCGTTGCGCATTTTTATAGTGGTAAAGTTAAGTTCATACAACGTCATGTCTTAGTAAACCATTCTATTTAATAATAGGTGTATTGAGAAAGTAATAAAAAGGAAACTAGGATAATGATTAGGATCATAATACACACGTGGTTCTTTATTTCTTAGTAAAATTATCAGAAATCATTAACAAAATCATATTCAGTCTAATATATTTAAAATGTAGATAATTCGTCTTATAAAAAGGACTGTAGATAGACACGTTGGTACATTCATAGTATCTACCTATTATTTGTCCTGCACCGACGGTCAAAATGACAAATTATAAGTGTCTTATGTATATTATATTTATGTATCAAACTTTAACAATTGAAAAGGATCAAATAAATATTTTGTTTATTTATAGTTACGAAATTGATTACCCGATTCGTGGCTCTTTGTGTATAGAACCTAAAGCCATTGCCTCTACGAAGTTGTATAACGACGGAGCGTGGAAACAGAAATGTTCAGCATCATCGTATTGCTCAGTAAGCAACAAAATTAATATTCTAGCATAGCCGAACCCGTCGGTCGGTCGCAGGTTTATCTGGCTCTCTCTTATCATTCAGTAATATTTGATTTTAAAAGTATCAAATTATATATACTCGTAATAATAATTGTACCCTATTATCAACGGATTTATAAACACCTAAACACTATACTTTCCATAGACATTATAATTCCCATCATGTTCATGTTTTGCAGTTATAGCCACGGGGATTGTACTAGATGGTGCTAATGCTGCAAATGTAAGTAATGATGAGTCGTCCATCTTTACTTTAGGTACTTAAGCCAATGATAAACACCGTTTAATTAAGCACGCAGTTACTATCGTCACGTTTAAAAACCTATACATCCCTATACATTGTAATTCTTACCCAATGACTTTTTTCTTTATTTATCATTATTATTATATTTTAATCTGAAGTGGTATGTACGTTAGGTTTTGTTATTTTTTTAATTCAATTTTAATGGAATAGTGAAACAATAATTTTAATATATAATAAGATTAATTAATCTGTAGCGTATGCAACAATGCACTAAAATGATCAGACTAATTTATTTATTAACGTGTAGAGTCATCATCATCTACATGCAACATCTACATGTTGCATTATTATTAATCAATATTTGGGACAATCTTGCACAAATCAACCTAGTATTATTTACATTTAACTCAAGCTAAGTAAAGTTTAGAAATTTACGATTGGTAGAGATTTTGGTGCGATGTTTCATACACTATTGGTGCTGACTGCACCTCCTAAGGTATTATAATATACTAATACTTGAAATAAACTTATATCTCGTTAGAGAAATAGATAGTTTTATATTACAAGTAATCGGAAGTGGCGTGTACAAGTTTGAAATATTACACCGGAGGTATTGAAAATCGTTGATATTAAAGTAGTCAATTTTCAGGCTTTACTACTGGTTGGTTGATTGGTTTAACGTTCTAGTCATTATTACGTCAATTAATCATACGAAAAAATACCGACATCGTTAGAGTACTGTGTCGACAGAATGTCATCCACTTCACTTTATAAACAAGTTCCAAATCGGGTAGTTCAAAAAACTTGCGCGGATAGAGGGTTTTGATGTTAAGTTCAGCCAGTCTTTCTTAGAGGTCACACTAACAATGTCGTTCTCAAACGTCGGAAGTAATTCTTCAAACTTAAGCACCTACCCACTTACTTACACTTACCATCAGGAGCGATTGAGATCTTGTTTAAAAAAAAAATATATATATGGCCAGTTCAATGGTAATAATATGCAATTAAATGAGTCTATACACCCGTATATTAGAAAGTTATAGAGGGAGATAGTTATTTTTCGTTGTTTCTGTCTGACTCCACAAATACATAGTAACATTTAATATTTATGTTATAGTCAATTACTCATACTAAGCTTTATATGTAGATCTGTTTTGACGCTAAAACCTGTATCCATACTGGTGCTGAGAAGTGTGGCGTGGATAACACAAAAGGCGTAAGACGATTTCTCGATTCGTGCGATATCACAGAATACAACTGCCAACATAAAACCGGTAAGTTAGAATAAGTACATAAATTGACATATTTTATGAAATTGTTACATTAGCTTGTCTAAGAACTACTGAAGGAAAATAAATTTCTTAAAAATGTAACTACCTAACTGTAACATACCATTTCAGATTACCGAAAAACCGACATGGAAAAATGCAAGGATTTGCCTCCACTTTTTCCAGACTAATTAGTAAAACTAAAAATAAAGATACTACTCCAGATAAATATTGAATCATTTTCTTCTAATGTACATTTTAACTTATATATGCCTATATAAATTCCAGAATATGAAATATACTCCATGTTAAAATAAACTAAACTTATATTTCGATAACAGCAAGGAAAATTTTCAACCGACCTATCGGAGAGCGACTGTAAACATACATACGTGGAACGAGAAACTTTTTTGCCGTTGGCTATTATTTGCACTTTGAGTAAATAATAGCGAACGGCAAAAAAGTTTATCATTCCACGTATGTATGTTAAGTAGAATGAATAGTAGTAATTCCATTTAGTTTGATTGTTGAACGTGACATACCTACGCGGATATAGATATTGATATAAAATGAATATCCCTGTAGATTATTATTTTTATTTATACTTCAGCCTAATACGACACAGTCTGTCGCGCACGACTATTGGTGCTACCGAAGCAAGTATTGCCGCGGCACGCACGAGGTCGTGTGCGCGAGAGACGTCCGGCTGAACAGCGCGCATTGGTTCCCGAACGAGTGCGCAGTCTTCAAACATAACTGCAAGACTAATACTGGTGGGCCTTCTTGTTAAAACAGTAGTATGTGTGCAGCTGTGAGGGTATTCAACTATAACGGAGAACAATACTTAATAAATATTAGGAAAAACTAACAAATTGACCTAGTCCTAGGTATCCTTGAGCTTTACTTCAAAAGAGGACCTAGACTCTAGTATCGACGATATATATTATAAAACCCATGTAAAATACATAGATATAATATTACTTTATCTACGTACATGTCATAAGTGCTCTAAAATGCGTCCAGAAACCGTAGGCAATGACCAGCATTACCAACCATCAGAAAGATTTCAGTAGGTAATGTTAACATTACCTACTGAAATCAGTAGGTTATGAATTTAAATTTGGAACAGCTGTCAAATTCAAGTGGGGTGTCTAATCTAGTATCTATAGATATTAAAACAGCCATTGATACGAAACGCCAATTCGTTATGTTTTTTTGATATAAATCGAACGACATTTGAACCCGAGTGACAGTAGAATAGGGAGTTCATTCGCTTGTCTATGGTTTAAAAAAAAAATTGAGTGAGATACGAAATACGCAACGCCGCCGTTCCAAGCTGTCATTTGTTTTGTTCGTTGACTTTTTAATGTTTACAAGTAACTCTAGTAATAAGTCATTTCCCTACGGTTTCTGAACCCATCTTAAAACACTTAATGATATGTGTGTAGATAAAGTAGTGTATGTATCTATACATAATTAGGCATTACAACAATCGTGTGATATTATTATGAAACTCGCCTTCGGCTCGTTTCATAAACCCACACTCTTGTTGTAATGCCCTTCATTATGCACAGATACATAAACTACTATTATATAATACTCAAAGGCTGAGATAAATACAACTGCAATGTCTCTAATTCTCTATCATTTAGTAGTAATTTATTGTTGACAGAAAAGTTCAGTCGGCTATCTGACAATTTATTATTCAATAATTTAACAGATTTTACAGTAACCAGCACAAAGATTTGTAATACGCTCAACCCGACGACGGCCGCAACAACGATGTCTGCAACCATAAGACACAGAAGCACACGAAGAGCAAAAAGAATCAAAACTCTCATATTTTGATAGAAGGTAGCTGGTGGGACAATTTATTTCTTGGGCAGTGGGAGGTATCTGCTTTTGTTCACGAGACCAAGGAAATTTTGTTGAACTTCATGCGGGAAAGTACATATAATAGTTTCTTTTGTATACAATATTTAACACTTATTGGTAGTAAAGGTTACAGCTGTCACACGTACTAGAACGTTTCATCGAAAATACTTTAAGCTGTTTCTGTTTCTAGAGGTTTAGGTAATGTAGGGTAAGGTAATAGGGGGTTTCGGATCATAGGTACATGATCAAAACGTCTTGCAATAGTATGTACTACCACTTAAACCTTTTTTTTATCACCCAAATAGATCTAGGAGTTACACGGATGGGACCGGTTGTGTGATGTGTCGTATTGGAGACCTTGGTCTCTAACTGGATCTAACTAGTCAAGGACTAGTACTAATTGATTTCCGAGACATTATTATTATCATCTAGATGTGGGGTCTACACAGATACAATTTTTTTATATGGCAAAGGTGGCAAACGAGCAGACGTATTACCTGATGGTAAGCAATTACCGTCGCCCATAGGCACCCGCAACAACAGGGCGAACCTTACTCACCACCAGGAGCACAACACTACAGACCTGAAAGGTAGCAGTGCTATTATAGCTGTGGTTTTCTGTAAGGAGGAGGTACTTCACCAGTTGGGCTGCTCCAGATTCAAGCGTGATGGTGTGATGGTACTTCTCTGCGCCCTACCTCTCATTGTTGGACGTAGTTAAAGGACATACCCCGGTCCAAAACTACTATAAATCTATTATTTATGTTTCACGGTAAGTATTATTCTAAATAAACGTAATGAGCAACAAGCGCCATATCACAGCATGCGGTGGTCATCAGTGGCACACCATTGATTTGGAAATACTGTTGAATTTAAGCATTAAACGATTGAATAATGTTAATGTCTTTTATGTAATTACCGTAACTAGAATTACTTTCATTGTTAGATGTAGCTAACTATTTATTTTTTCTTGCCCATATTTCAACTGTGCGCGGTGTGACATATAACAGTATTATTTTTTCGAATGGAAAATGATTGATTTAATCACCCATGTAATGGGTAAGTTTAATAAGGCTATTTGAATGAAAATATTTATAATGTCACTACTACTATGACCAAAGACGTCTACTGCTGGACATTGGTTTCCCCCATGGGGTGAAGGATTTAATGCTACAATCAACACGATTGGCAGACGGGCGGGCGATCGTGGTATCTTGCACCATTATTAATTTATTAGGGGCGCTACTGCCCATCATCCGGTACTTTGTAGTCGCTACTTATGGACAATATTCGGATCCCTAGCAAAACATACACTTATTTACAATATCATGGGACGTTCAAAAAAATTTAATGAAATATGTTCCTTTTAGTTTCGTACTTAATGAGAAAAAATGATATCGTTTATTTTTGCTATTTTGATAATTGAATGCTTATTCTACAAATGGTCTAGACCATTATAGACAATCCTCACCGGACATTCGTTAGTCGTAACTAAACCTTATTGAACCTGTTTACTAATGAATGATAAATTCACTGCAACGTCTTGAGTACCTGCGCTTTACAGGTTTTCTAATTATTGGCATGCAATTCAACAAAGAAACAACCGCCAGGAGAAGTGTAAGTAATTCAAAGTAAATACAAAGAAAGCTTACTGACGATTTTTTAATAATACAAGGTACATTTATAACTATACAGAGCCCTGAGTGTAAGTTTTTAATGTAACTTTACGTCACGAACGCGTTTGTGTTTCCCATATAAATAATATTATCACTTACGCGTTAGTAAACGTTTTTTTACGTCAAAAGAAACTTACACTAGAGCCTCTGAGTATAATTTTTAATACGATAGGCGGAAGCACGAGTTTCAAACTACAATTGCTTTCGAATGAAGTCTTGTGAAACTCACGGGCAACCAGTGTGTGGCTACGATGAAGATTCCGCGACCATTGCTATGTTTGAGAACGAGTGTGCTCTCTTCACGGTTAACTGCAATGGCAGGGGGCGTGACTGTAAGTGACACTATATTAAGCTTTTGAAATTATATTATCTATTGAAACGTGTAACGGAGGTCGTCGTTGGTCAGCCAACGCAAATGGCTTCTGATTATGCTCCTCGTTACAGAACGAAACATGTCGAACAATCTTCGATATTTAAATCGAAAGAAAAATAGACAAACGTATGACGTATACGACGAGGGATAAATAGAAAAAAAATTACAAGTCTAAGCGGTACTCGTATAGCACAATTGGTAATGCACTGGGCTAGAGATCCAGTGGTTGTGGGTTCAAGTCCCGCTGCGAGTCAATTTTTTTCTATTTTTATTTCGATTTTAATATCGACGATATTCGCTAACAGACGTTTCTGCATAATAAAAAATAATGTCGTGCAATGTTCACTAAAACGTGGTTGCCCGTTTCAATACAATGATGAGAAAAGAAACACTTTGTAGAATAGTGATACCTTCAAAGTTTATCACTATTCTACAAAGCTTATACACATAATCGTCCTAACGTTATTCGCCCAATCATGAGATCTTATAATTCTGTGTATTTAGTGTTTAAGGCCCGACGAAAGAGCACTATAATGCAGATATTTTAGCAAACACGAATATCTGTATTTTTACTCTATTAAAGTTACGCGAAAGATTCATTATCTGGACATTATTCGAGTTTCTAATGGAGTTTAAAGTAATACCACTTAAAGCGCTTCGCTATAATTTCATGCATGTCAACATGTTGCAGTGTTTAAAATAGTTGACGACGCCATCTGCGAGAATAAGGTGGTCCCTAAGACTACCACTTCGACAACCGTCACCTCTCCCACAGTCGATTATTATTACGATCTCCGCCAGGAGACCGAGCCTGACACCACCACTCACTACTGGCAAGATCCGCTGATGTTGGCTCAGCGCATCACACGAGGATATGTAGAAGATGGAAGGATATTACGTAACGACGACGACACACATTACTTTCCAGCAAATATGATGACATTGCTTATGCGGCAATAATTTTACTAAATAAATGTTACCAGACATTTTATACCGCATAATTTCATTCAAATATCAGTAAATAAATTGTTTCGTTCCCAATAAATGAGGAAATAATGAATACCTATTAACACCTATTTTTATTGCAGTAATAATTAGTCAGTACAGCCTCAACGCCTAGGCGGCAACCATGAAGCGGTACCGGGTTCGAATCCTGGGAAGGGCGTTTATTTATGTGTGTTTGTCACAAAAAATATTTCTGGTAACCTATGATGATTAGGTTTTATCGTCTGTTGACATTGCTTTAACGTTTTATTTTACTATATTAGGGTGGAAACGATATGTCACGCGATAGATGACAGAATAACAACCAATCTTAACATGTTCCGTACACGGACATCCATAAAAAATGACACTTACTTACTCTACGCTACTCAGCAGGGTTCGGACAAGTCATCGCAAAACAATCGCAAGACGGCTATAGAACAAGATCAATAGAATCGCATTATGTACAATATTATCTAATTATAATTTTCAATGACATTACTGCAATCCAGAATTCACCATACGTGTGTAAAGGTTTAACATTGTTTTGTTTGTGTTAACATTTTTTTAATGCATTGCACATACGCAGGCATTAACTTCTGCATTGTCTGGAACAAACCGATGTGTTATTTAATCATTTGTGTTAGATATAAAAAAAGTAAACAGTTATTATACCAGTTGTTGTACTTTCGAACCTTTTACTCAAAACTGTCGAAACACTTCTACGACATCTTCCCAGCAATCAATCGTCAAAAACCAAGTTGTTGATATGTTTCAACATAAATCGGACTAAAAAGGTCAAATGTTAAATTATAAATTACGATAATAATATATCAGCTTTAGATAATAACAATCTTAAGTCGCGACTCTATAATAGTCTTGTCCCATGTCCATATCAGTTTCTGCGATGACTTGTCGGAACCCTGCTACTCAGCATTATATAAATTTAGCACCTACGAAACCACGCGAGCAGTAACTTGTTTAATATTTGAAATCATAAAAATAAATCCCATTTATATAAACTCAAATTTAGGTGTAAAGGTCAGCAATAAAAATCATATATATAATTCAGAGAACTACTTGTCTGAAGCCTTAAGCATATATAGTTTCCCTTAGTTTTGAAAGTAGTATTTAAAGTAATATATGATGGATATGTATATAACAATATATTTAGGTAAGAGAATATTAAAATAAACGCTTAAAAATCTTTATTTCCGTGATTTTGTGAATTTTACTCATTTTAAATACTCGATTGTTCATTGGGTAATTTCGATAACCATACTTTGAGTATAATTTAATGCCTCTATAACACATATGACATAAGTATGTAGGTCACAGTGCAAATGCGTAGAGTAAGATCCGATGATTTGAGGATTAGTAAGTTCATAAAACTTTGCAATTAGTATAGTTTGATTTTTAAAAATTAATAATTTATATTCTAATTCTAAAAGAAAATCATCTCGCCTGACTGGATCTCCAAACTAACTTATCCGCCTATAACTCAGTTTCTAGTATCTACAATAATTTGATATATCATGATGTCAATCAATTTATTAAAACAGGTATCAAAGACTAACAAAACTAACATTAAACATTACGTATAGCCGTTGGTCGTCGACTCGGGGTTGATGTCTGTGTAGACCACAGCTGTGCCTCCTGTGGAGCCCCTGTAGACCGCCTCGGCCACCACGGACTGGCATGTTCCTCGGGCGCAGTGCGCCTGTCCCACCATGCCGCGTTAAACGACAGATCTTCTCAGAAGGGCGCTTGTCAGCGTGAATGTCCCCGCCGCTCTGGAGTCCCAGATTGTGCGGGGTGATGGCAAGCGACTAGATGGGATGTCGTTAATACCCTGGAGAATGGGTCGCGCTCTGGCGTGGGACGCCCCTTGCGCCGACACGTTGGCTGCGTCCTACGTCTCATCGACCAGCAAACGTGCCGGCGCCGCGGCTGACGCCCGAGAACGTACCAAAATCTCGAAGTACGAGTGTCTCGACACCCAATACGAGTTCGTCGCGTTTGGTGTCGAGACTCTCGGCTCGTGGGGCAAAGGTGCGTGTGGGCTCCACAGAGCGCTTAGCAAGCGATCCTCGCGCAGGCAGCTTTCTCGCACAAAGGATTGCCATCGCAATCCAGCGTGGGAGCGCTGCTTGCGTGATGGGGACCCTACCTAAGGGTCCAAATTTAGGTTATTTTTAAGAGTTTATTTTTAGGTATAGTTTTTAAGTTATTTTTAGCGGTTTTAATGTGAATATTAAATAATCAATTATTATTATGAACAATATTTAAAAATAGTGGACGTATACTGTAGTATTGTAGCATGGTGTACTCCATGTGATAAAGCTGATGTATTATTAATAACGTATGACTGAATAACGTTGATCTTATCTTATGACATTATTATGACTTCTGATACATTATTTTTCAGGATGCATAATCCTGATGTCTGTCAATGAAATTTCTCATGCATTTATAGAACTCCGTCGACAGGGCCAGTCTGTAAGTATAGTGTATGGTTAGTATTATATAATCTGTGGTATGGTATAGTCCATTTTCCTAAGGTAGGAACTGTAAAATGAATTAGACATCGATATCATAGATAATTAGTTACGTTAATAATATGTATACGATAGTAATCGTAGTAGTTAATAAGTGCTTATTAGTAGTCAACATCTATAAATACATAATTTATTTCACAACTTCCACCAGGCTTCAAACAAAGTTATACTTATATCCAGTGTTAAATAATAGTGTTTATCAAAATTAAACACTAAAATTTAAATTATAATAGTAACCATCGTTTTATATCAACTTATTAACATGTGTGCGCGCGAGTGTGTATTTCCTTACATAGCTTGTTATTCATGAAATAATTTTCGGATTCCATTCCACGATTCGTCTTTATTAATGACGCAAAACAACTACTTTTGTATGTTTTTTTCATTAACTTGTAAGTCTTATAACACCAACTATGCCCGTGAACGGTGAAATAGCAAACTCTAGCATGTGTTCGGAAGCAACCCCAGTACCTACATTGGCATTCCCAGCCAGAAAATGCATTTCACTTTATTAGTAACGATACTTATATACTGAGTATTCAATTCTGGGATATTACGGTTAGATTGACAATATAAGTTTATCAAGGGTTAAAATAGAAGACTGAATATATTATGTTTAAGGCAGTCCCCTTACAAAAAACTTTCATTGGCCACAGTAACATAGATAGTTTTAACCTCGTAAAGCCAGCCATATAAATTATCAAAAAAAAAAATGCTATTTAATTTATGAAGTACTAGCGGACCCGTCAGACATTGTCCTGTTACTATGAATTAAATGTGCAATAAGATATTTGTTTTAAATTCTTTTTTTAAGAAATAATACATTAATTATATATGTATATGTGTTTTATTAATAGATACTTTAATAACTCTGACCGAGACATAGCCCGAGGCTAGATATTATTGATTACATAATAGCTTAAATATGTTTGCTGTTTTAAGACTAAGAAATGGTTATACACTGTAAAAGGTCCTTTAAAGTTATTCCAATGTCAATATTTACTAAAATGTAAATAAAAAAACACAAACAGGTTATAAAAATATAATTAGTAATAAATTAAAATAAGTATAAGTGATATAATCCCTTTACATTTGTTTTATTCACTAAATCATTATTGCGGCAACCGAAGACAACATTAATTAACTTAATTGTTAATTTTGTCGCCATGTCCATGTTATTGCGAGCAATGAAGCCAATATGTGTCCTACGTCTGTACATAATTTTATAAAATAACAACACTTAATGTTGTCATCGGTTGCCGCAATAATTATTCATGAAATAAGACGACAAAACCGACCCGTCCCGATGACCAAGGAACACTGCTTAAGGCTCGAAACGATGAGATTATATTTTATTATATTTTAAAAAATTAGAATAGTTGACATAAGACGTTTTCAATGTTTCATTTCATAACAATACCTACTTAATTTAAAGAGGCCCCTGTGACGTGGTATCAAAGATGTTGTAACTAATAATGCGTCGAGCACAGTTAAGTCTATTCGATAGGTAGATACAATTGCCTTGTCCTACCATCACCTACGTGATAATTGGGTCAGTGTTGTCTATTTAATCCAGGGAATCACCTATTATTCAATCACTGCACTTCACAAAATTGTAACTAAATTTTGAAACCTCTGGTACAGAAAATTACAGTGACCCCGCCAGAATACCCATGGGCTTTCCGAATGTCCCAGTACAATTGCCATTTATTTAGAACCTGCGCATCAGGCGGCCCGCCAGCCTGCGGATGGGATGAAATATGGAATTATCTGGCGATGTTTCGCGATCTTTGTACTATGTATAACTTCAACTGCAGATCTAGAGGAAAACACTGTAAGTAATATAACTTTGTAAGTAAGAAAAATAACTGTTATACAGTACGTTAACTTACTAAAACCATTAATTTAAATCCATGCATGTCTATGCGATAAATAATATTGTGGTATACAAATTATCAAAAACCTGAATACTTTTCAAATTTATAAATTGTAACTCCATAGCATCCTGTATTATTTGTTTACAATCAAGAAACGTCACATAGAAAATGAATCTTGTCATCTGATTGCTAACCAAACTTTTTTGTTAGAATAATGAAGGAAATAACTAATACCTAAACGTTACATCACAGGATGATACTCTTAGAATTAACCGACTTCGAAAAAAATGTGAGATGTTATCATTTTAAAATTATAAAATTAGGAATAGTAAAATTATAAATATTATACAAATACTAACAAAAAAACGGTAAAACACTAAACCCGACGAGAGCGTCAACTGGTTTAAATATATGGTTTTAGTAAGTTTACAGCATACATATATATATACATATGACATACTTATAATGTAGATAATATATATAAGTTATTTAGTGCTTCATTTATGTTATCTACTTAATTGTAAATGCGTTCACCTTATATTGGAAGGAATGCATTGCATGATGAAATGAATTGATTCAGCCCAAAGGTTGACTGGTAGATTACGATTATGTGCTGTGCAATAAAGTTTAAATGAATAATATAAATTTCAGCATACGTCATTCAAAACAACGACGTCTGCAATCTGAGGACAGAATTCTTAAATAAAAGACAACCACTACCCGAACAAAACCTGCCCACGTCGAAACGGACGAAGCGAACGACACCACCACGTGGTGTAAATAGGACCTGGGAATGGTGGTGGGATGGCTCCACTACCAACCAATACCAATACCTTGAGAATTTTAAAGTAAATAGACATTTACTTTAATCGCTTCAATGCTTATAATTAAAAATCTTACATTCGAGTGACCACAAAAAACTTTTCGAAATACAAGTAAATCATCAAGATGATGAAGACATCATCTTCCTCGCGTTGTTCCGGCATTTTGCCACGGCTCATGGGAGCCTGGCAACTAATCCCAGGATTTGGCGTAGGCACTAGTTTTAGGAAAGCGATTGCCATCTGACCTTCCAACCCAGAGGGTAAACTAGGCCTTATTGGAATTAGTCCGGTTTCCTCACGATGTTTTCCTTCACCGACAAAGCGACTGGTAAATATCAAATGATATTTCGTACATAGGTTCCGAAAAACTCATTGGTACTAAGCCGGAGTTTGAACCTGCGAACTCCGGATTGCAAGTCGCACGCTCTACGCTACTAGCGCTCTTCGAAATACAAGTAAATACAAATAAAAAACTTAATATATGGACTAAGACCATAGTATTAAAAAAATAACACTTTATTTTCTATTCTCAATGTTTGATGCTATTAGTGTTACACTCCGACAGACTGGTATAAAGCGCCATCTGTTAACGAAAGCTAACATTGCGTGGTCACCTCCACAACTGCATTACGTGAAGAGAGGAAACGAGTAGGCACTGTTAAAGTTGAATCCGATTTAAGCTTTGCGAACTAGATGGCACTAGTATGAACTAAAAGTCAGTAAATTAAAATATGTATACGTAAAAAACTTAGCTATATATATATATAACATTGTATTAAATACACATACAAATTGTATTAAATAATTAAAGTCGATTTTGAGTCTTGATTTATTTACAAACAAGCCAATATTTCTTGACATGAATGAACAATATAAATCAATACTGGAATGCAAGTAAATTACATAAAGGAAAAAAATGCTCACATAATTAAAAGTGCTTCGTTTTATTGACACCGAAAAGTGTATATTCAAAGATAAGGGTCAAGGAGACACGGGGCAGCCGCCAAATCAGTCAGATGTATATTCTCTTAAAAATAAAGGAGTAATTAAATGAAAGTAAAACAAATTAAGGATAGGTGAAAAATAGTAGTTTATGTATCTGTGCATAATGAAGGGCATAACAACCAGAGCATGGGTTTATGAAACGAGCCGAAGGCGAGTTTCATAATAATATCACACGATTGTTATAATGCCTAATTATGTATAGTTGCATACACTACTTTATCTACACACATATTATCTTAAGTATTTTAAGATGAGTTCAAGAACCGTAGGGAAATGACCTTTTTTTTTTTTTTTTTTTGTCGCTGGGAAAATGCGTTTGCGCACCCCCCCCGGGCCTGGGGTAGGGCCATGATGGTAGTGAGGGGGTATGTGGGACTCTCTCCTCGCTGCTCCTCTTGCTAGCCAAGAGGAGGGGAGGAGAATACCCACTAAAAACCCAGCGGCGACGTCCGCATTGCCGTTTGGGGGAGTGCCACTGGATCACGATCGCACTCGACGGTGACACTCCCCGGCAGCCCAGCTGGCAATAGCCGGGCACCCGCGCCTTAGGAGAAGAGAGCCATGTCGCAAATGTCTCTCTTCTCAGACGGGTAGGGCCAAAAGTGTGGGTTCCCCAACCCACAGCCCTACAATGGGGAGGAGCTAGCCATTCGCCTGGGCGTACTGTGCATGCCTCCTCCCAAGCCGTCTACGCCGGAGCGGTGGCGCATCCGCGTCGTTTTCGCGCTGCCGCTCCGCTGCTTCCTTCTGCAAGATGACCTCCTCGCAGAAGGTCGCAGTCGCCCTCCAGCATCTGTCGCTGCCCAGCATCGCTCCGACAACGCTTTGCAGCGAGAGATCTGGCACTCCAAGCTCCGCTTGAAGTGTAGCCCTCTCCGCGTCCCAGCGGGGACACTCCTCCAGCGTGTGCTGGGCCGTGTCATCAACTGCCCCGCAGTCGTGGCACTGGGGCCCCTCCTCCCTTCCGATATTGTGCAAGTAATGCCTGAAGCACCCATGTCCGGTCATTACCTGCACTATCCTGTAGCTGAGGGCCCCATGCTTGCGGCCCAGCCATTCCTCGAAGTGTGGAAGGATAGCACCTATGGTGCGGATTCCATAGGGGCTATCCTCCAGCGTGGTTTTCCAGCGCTCCCGGAGCCTGTCCAGGGCGCGCCGCGCAGCCCTCTCTGCCTCTTCGGGGTCCGGAGGCTCACCTCGTTCGCGTGCCTCTGCCCTCCTCCGGTACCTTTCCGTTAACACCTGAGCGTCTAGCTCCCATGGCGGGGTACCGGCGAGGAGGCACACCGCAGCGAAGGCCGTGGTGCAGTAAGCCCTCACTGCCCGCTGTGCCACTACCCTCTGGGGCCGACGGAGCAAAGTTTTTGTGCGCTCCGTTAATCGATCCGCCCATATCGGCGCCCCATAGAGGGCCATGCTCCGGACGACTCCCGCGAACAGCTTCCTGCAGGTGGTATTGGGGCCACCTATGTTCGGCAGCAAGCGCCCCAGAGCCGCCGCAGCTCCCAGCAATCGCGGGGCGAGCCTCGCGAAGTGCTCGCCAAATTGCCACTTTCTATCCAGGGTAAGTCCCAGATACTTGACGTGAGGCTTAACCTGGACAGCTTCCCCTCCCACAGTGATTGTTGCCGCCGCGCCGAGTCGCCATTTCCCGAAGACGATGGCCTCTGTCTTCGGGAGGGACACCTTGAGTCCCAGCAGTCCCATGCGACCGACAGTCATGGTCGTCGCGACGGCCGCCCTCCGCAGCGTCTCTTCGAGGGTCTTTCCTCTCACGGCCACCATCGTGTCGTCAGCGTAACAGATGGTGACCGCGCGCGGCAGCTGTGTCCCTCGGATCGCCCAATCGAAGCCGATGTTCCACAGAAGGGGCCCCAACACCGACCCCTGTGGAACACCACACGCCATGGCATGCGCACGCCGACCAAACTTTGACTCAAAGAGCACTACCCTCTCGGTCAGGTAGTGCTCTATCACCCGCCTTAGGTACGGGGGTACCCCATGGTACCGAAGGGCCTCACCTATCACCGGGTATGGGAGGGTGCCAAACGCGTTAGCGATATCTAAGGACAGTAGGGAAATGACCTGCATTATTACTAGTGCTACTTATAAACATTAAAAAGTCAACGAACAAAACAAATGACAACTTGGAATGGCGGCGTTTCTTATTTCAGGCCAATTATTTATATTTTTTTGAACCATAGACAAGGGAATGAACTCCCTATTCTATTGTCACTCGAGTTCAAATGTCGTTAGATTTATATAAAAAAACATAACGAATTGGCGTTCCGTATCAATGACTGTTTTAATATCTATAGATACTAGAATAGACACCCCACTTGAATTTGACAGCTGTTTACTCCAAATTTAAACTCATAACCTACTGTTTTCAGGAGGTAATGTTAACTTTACATCACCATTAATTTCTGATGGTTGGTAATGCTGGGCCTACGGTTTCTGTACGCATTTTAGAGCACTAACGATATGTACGTAGATAAACGTTATATTTCTACCGTTTGCTCCGCTTGTTGTATAGATAATGGTACGGAAACATTCGTGCGCGAGTTCAATTCACTGTACATTAATATATTACAAGGTGTTGTACAGGCTGTTTTTGTTTTTGCTGTCAAAACAAGATTGGCCATAAAATATTTGACAGATAGGTAAATTAATAACGCGGTAGGTACAGCCGTTATTCAATCATAAGCTTTTCAATTATTAAATCAACCGTTGTGTGTCTAGTAGCCTAGTGGCAATAAGTACTCAAACTTTGCTTTCAGTATGATTAGCACCTATTCAAATTCATTTAATTGTATATTCGCTAAGAAATAACAGTTGCTATCGCTTGGGTGTTACGTTAGCGACAATTATTTTGCGCACCCAGATTCGGCGAGTAAAGTGAAAACGGCTGTTATTGTTTATAAGATAAGATAAGATTACTGGCGCACGCCCACGTCACCTGTTTTTCCCACGACTCTATTCAGCCTGACTTTGGGTGCAAAGGGCATGGTTGCCTAAGTAAATAAGGAAGTCCGGGAGAAAACTATAGTAAGGTGATGATCAAAATAGTGGTGCAATGCGTTTTGGAATCAATTCTTCATCAGCTGCACAATTTTGCGTTGGATCACTGCATTATAAATATTTCACAACAAACTACGTCAATGAAAAAAAAAAAACAAAGAATATGTTCTCAAGACGACTTCGTCATTTTGAGGTCCATATTATATATATAATATTGACTTCACTATGACAGTGGTGGTACCTTTCTGAACTAATCCGTAACTATTATATGACTAGTGTGTAAAGAGAGGATATAAAACACATAAATATAAATGTGGTTTTATTAAACGAGCCAAAGGTGAGTTTCATAACATGACTTCACGTGTATTTTTAAGCCTAATCATCTACATTCAGATACATAACTTTATGTATATACATACCGTAAGTTTTCTTGAATATGTATAGAAATTATAAGGTATATTTCATCCCAACTATTGCCCATAAATATGAAGTTATATAATTGTGGCGGGATCTATTAGGTTTAAAAATATTATTTTTTCAACGCCTGCTGATCGTTATCTGATACTAATATTACCCTGAAAATGGGTGTGTAATGAATGATATAAAAATTAATGATATATTTTCAATGGAAATAAACAACATCTGATATATTTTCAAAAAATATAATCACTCATTTGATATAATAAACGTATGGTATAATATCAAAACAGCTATTCTTATTTCGTATATTTATGATTGGGTATAACACTTATTTCGTATATCCATCTTATGGCATAATTATCATTTCATATTCAAGTCATATTATATAACTATCAAGCAGTAAATATAAATTTTTGAGCATTACCAGAACACCCGAATAATAATAACGCTTGCTACTGTTTACATAGTAAAAGTCGCGGGCTCCTATTTCTGGTTTGCATACCCATATATGCCTAATTGGGTATATTACCTAACCTATGTAACCTAACCTAACCTATTTTACGGATAAAATTGGACTTATGTTATATTAAACTTGGTTATGCTAACTGTGCTTTAGATCATATTAGCGTTATATCATTTGATTATTATTGGAAGTAAGCATTATACGTACAATATGTTATAGTATATGTTATGCGATAAAACGATCGTTTCGCACCCATTCTTTTATTTATTTATTAGGATATTTAACATAACCTCATCGCCATTATTCATTACTTATACAAAAATACGACTATGAGTAGCTTTATTCGCTATTCTTTGAAAGTCCGACATAAATGACTGAACTGTGAAAATATGATATTTTAACTTGTTTTAAATCACGAAAATTACAAAAAAAAACATAAAAAATAAGATAGAATTTCGTATTGAATAAAATAAGAAATCGATGAATTCGATATTTCCAGCTAAATAAAAAATGTTTTTATATAAAATGTTCGTAATTAGATTAAGGTTTGATTTACATTAAAATATTTAAAAACCCCTTAATAAAGCTTATGAGCGTTAAAAAAAAATGTTTTAAACACAACATATTAAATTTAAAAATATCTTGGAACTATCTTCCGCAAATCGACATCGTACAATTTGTAGCTAACTATAAATGCCTCCCTAATGATTTTAATTTGGGTATGCATTTGTTTATTTTTCAAACGGATATTACTAACAGGATATCAGCCAGAATCGCTTCGGAAATCAAAACACCGTTCGATTTCTCTAACGGTCCCTAGGAAGCTAAACATCGATAGTATCGATACACATCAACCGTTACCGATACACGTCTTCGTCTAATTTTGATGGAAAAAAAGTTAATTCATATTCTGTGGAGTTGTCCGCACGTGTGCCTTCAACGATTAGAATTAGAAAAGGCAATTTTGAATAAAATTATGTATTTACTAATCTTAAATTCAGGGAGCAAGCCAGCGTCGTGTATTGGCTCGGACACGTGGCAAAGAACATGAAAATCGTGCGTCTGCTTAAAGTGATTACAGTGACAGGTTTTAAATTTTTATCGATGGTGAGTTTGAGGGAAATGAAATAAAATAGAGTATGCGTAATGTTTACTTTCTATTTCATATGTTTATAGAGTTTCTTCTATTGAAATATAAGGACTGACCACGGTTTGCTGACATATTCCGGGTAAAAGAGTGAAAAATATCCCTTAGAACATTATTAACCGGTTTATTCGTCTTTATACGCATTACCGTCGTTGGTGTTATGTAAGGACGTGAAATCGTACACCTATCACATTGAAAATTGGAACATAGGTACATGTAAGTTGAAAATAGTAGAAATGGAATGTGACTTATGACTTAATCTCTGTGCGAGTGAAAACGGGGTTGAAAATTTTACCTACGCAGTCAAAGTCCCCGGCGGAGTTTATATCCATTGATCAGAAACGCTGACTGTCAACTCGTATTTTTAAACGTATTATAAACATAAGCACTAATTGCTGCTACGAAAATATGTTGGTACAACTTACCACCACCAATCAGAAACTGTAAGTCCTTAGTCACTTTTAAGAAAAATCTTAAAAAGTATTTAACCTTTCAGCAATCTTCTAATACTAAGTGGGTGGGTGGGTGTTTGTAATCAGTATTATTTCCTATGTGTATAACATTATTTTATTTCATCAATCTTTTTGATGCTCTTAAAGTCGGCATCGCTGCATGTCGAGTAATTTAACCACTGATGCTGAGTGGCATCCTATTTGGTGTTCTATATATAGTCATAGTTTTAAATATCTTTTTCTTCTTAATTGTCTTGAATTATTTACCAATGTGATACATATATATTTTGTATCATTTCTACTTTTGATCCTTATCTATTTGGTGGATATAAATACAATGATTTAGTTGTGCGTAGTCTTAGACTATCGATAATTAAATCGACAGTTTCTCCGCCCTACTAATGAAGCTATCGAGTCGTGCTACCCCGTCGATTGTTTTCAATATCGACTGTTCCGTTTAACACGAATAAAGGCTTTGCCGCTTCTTTACTGTAATCGTCTTTGTATTCAAAGTGTTGCCACTACAGAGGTGACTTGGGTTTTTTGCAGCGTAATTACAGACTATCGATTAAATTATAACTTTTGTATGTTAATGTCTTAGTATATTACGCAACATTGTTATAGGTTTACTTATAGTGTTGTGATTGTTGCGATGCAAAGACAAAACTTATTCTATTGTGTTTGTTCGTTTGTTTCATAGAATTTGCTTTTTGCACAGAAATGGCTTAGATAATAACTATAATTTCTTACAAAAAGAACATACTTTGTATCACTGCATTGTTGCAAACATATTGTTTATTTTTATTTAAACTAGAAAATGATACGAATTTCAGCACAGTAAGTCTTACTATTTATTGATGATTTTAATAACTATATAGGTAAGAGGCACACATTAACTTCTAAGGAATTTTATTTAGGTTGATGAAGCAATTATAACATTCACAATTTTACACAGATAAGAAATATGTTGTAACGCAATAACTATATAGAACAAATTACACTTAAAAAAGTATACAATAATACCAATTAAAAACCCAATTACAAAACATAAATTAAAACTAAACTTATACCTATTCACCAAACCTATTAGTATTTGAAGGTATAAAGAGAAAAACTCTGTGGCAATCAAGTCGCAATATCAAAAACAACAAACACAGAATGGAGATTTTGGTATTACGAGTAAGATGTTGAAATTGTTTAATTGACTAAAGAGTGAAATCTTAAATAAAGAAAAATGGAACTAAGCTGTGTGGAAGTAATTTTAGACACGTATATATTTTCTATCGTCGTGTATACCTACCAGATGCAGCAAAGCGAAAATGTAAACAAGGTAATCCATTTTAGCATGTATTTTTATTAGTCACTAAATAAAATAGTTTCTGTGAAAAAAGCAACGTCAACTTCAATAACAATTAACCTTAACTCTCATGGGTATTATCATAATCATAAAAATATGATTAAAAATTATAACGAAATTAGAATAAGTAGCTAAATGGTTAGCGATTTTCTTTTTAGCATGAAAATGGTCATATTCTGTTAACTACAAAAAGGTTTGCAAATAAAGCGCAAATTTGCACATCGTACTTACATCGCACTGGTACTTATGCATGTAAAACATTTCCTGCTATTCTTCGCCCTCGTCCATCCTCTTACACAATAGGCCCTCAGCTCAATAAATGTGATTGACCGCATCACTTGGTATTAAATACGCACGTTTGAAATTAAAATGCTTAGGTATAGCGAAATCCGATCGGAAACGCAGTTAACGTGGACGTACACTACTAGATAAGACCCGCAAACGGAATTAAAATGGACCATCACGCAGAGCAAGCAGAAAAAAACGGAATTATTAGATCATAAAATAAAAACTTGTAAGTTAAATACAGGTTCCTGTTGGGTTACGTTGTTTAGTTATACCTACTTACATAAGTAAGTTACATCATGCGACATATGTATATTTTTGTTTTCTGTTTTATTAAGATAGTTACGTTTTTGTTTTATTTTGTACTTACGTACTTCAAAGGAACCTAACATTTTAATGTGTTTATTTATACAACGTATATATTCATATTTATTCTATAAAAACAATTTGTATTGTTATTTATTTAGGTAACTTATTAGGCTTTTAAGTAAATCCATACTTTAATATTATAAATGCGAAAGTAACTCTCTCTGTCTGTTACAGCCTCCTCACGCTTAAATCTCTCAATCAATTGGGATGAATTTTCTATGGAGAGAGTTTGAGCTACGAGAAAGGACATAGGATGTTTTTTAACTCCCAACTATGTTTGCCTTTAAAGACGGGCATGGCTGGCCGACGAAGTCGCGAGGAAAAGCTAGTAAATACATTTAAGTAATTAAGTAGCCGTGTGTTATCCGCCTTAGCAAGCTGAGGACTCTCACTGGTATACACAGGCCTCCCCTAAAGCGACCCACAGTGACCGGTTTTGCGCCACCGGCATCCAGTGGATTCCCTCGATCTTTACCATGTCGTCGGTCCGCCTTGTTGGGGGTCTGTCTACGCTGCGCCTTTTGGTACGTGGTCGCCACTCGAGAAACTTTACGCTCCAATGGCCACCGGTCGGTTACTTAGTAATTTTTAAATTAATTATCCAATTTTATTCACTTTGACATGGGGTCTGAAATAGTTATATTAATTTACCTATTTTAATTCCTTGGCGATTCATTCATCGGTGACATGAGAGAATCCCATCGTTGTTTTCCTTTTTCCATCGAATCCAGGATGTGTGCATATTTTGCATGAATATTTATCATACACGCTGTCGGTGCAATCGTAAACTGCATTTTAATACATTTTATATGACACTTGAGGGTTTTAGTTTAGTTAGTGCCTTTAGAGATCATTACACAGGTTTTATTGCTCTTTTAAAACAAGTCGTGAAATAATCGCGCACAATGCGCGTTCTTATCTCATTTCTTTAAGTGGTTGTGTTGTTCGAAAGTAAGTTTATTTACTTTGTAATGGGTACAACCAGCACTACTTTTTCTCTATTATTAACTTTAAATGTATATTAAAAATGTTAAATATTTACACAGCAGTAGGTTTTAAATTTTGTTTTTTTTTTATGACATAGGCGGAAAACGAGCAGACGGATTGCCTGGTGGTAAGCAATTACCGTCGCTCATGGGCACCCGCAACACCAGGGGAGTTACAAGCGCGTTGCCGGCCTTTAAGGGGGGTTGGAGCTCTGGGAACCTTACTCACCATCAGAAACACAGCACTACATACCTGAAAGGTAGCAGTGCTATTATGGCTGTGGTCTTCTGTACCTCCGTACTTCCCCAGTTGGGCTGCCCCAGATTCAAGCGTGATGGTCATCGCTGTGCCATACCTCTCATTGTTGGACGTAGTTTAAGGATATACCCGGGTGTTTTAATTAAGATTAAAATTACAGGTACCTATAATTTAATTGATAATGTATTCAAATAGTCAGATTGGGAAAACATAACAAAAATATCTGAGGTCCGCCACTAGAGAAAACACAAATCCTTAGGGATACGATCAATTTTAATTAAAAATAAGAAAAACCGGTTAATAACAGAATACCTTTGTTTGTAAACAAAATTTGGAAAAGTTTGGTAGAATTCGAGTTAAATTGTTTTCAAGGCAATAAGAAAATCTAAAGCCCTCTATCTTTAACCGTTGTTATTTAGTAATCTGTACCTAAGTTAAAAATCGTCACTACTTTGAAAAAAAACTTCTTAATTTATTCTGGCAAACAAAAGAAAAACGACGTAACTATGTATGAGATGAGTAAAGAGTTACTGCGTTTCAACTTAGGAATATCTGTGTAAGATACGAGATTTCAAATTAGTGACAAAATGGAATTGCTAATGTTAATTCTGAAGATGACTTTGCTGTGGTTCCATTGTAGTTGTAGCTCATTAAAACATGTTATACAAAGTTTTCACAGGGCAGATCATTGCCAGGATCAGATTACAGCAGCATATCAGCATTCAAAAACCCATATACACTAGAGTACTCAAATGAAGCTGAAGATGTATACATTAAAAAATAAACACGATTTTTACTTTAACTAAAGATATAGTGCAAAATTATTTTTCTCCGGGAAGACTCGGAAATGCGATGTTACCCGAAATGGCAATCAATGATTGTATTAAATGAGTAACATTTTCAAATCCTTTAGTAGGGAACTTAATTGTTTAGTATCATAGGTCAAAGTCAAAAATGATCTTTTAACATTAAACAATAAAGTTCCATATTATTGGATATGAAAAACTCACCACTTTAATACAGTCACTGAATGACAGTTCGGGTGCCGGGTACATTTCCGAGTTTTTCCCTACATCTGTAAGTTATAAAATAAAAATCTCCTTTTTTTTCTCGGACTTGTCTATGACGTCAAAGGTAAAAATCTATTTAGAGGTTTGAATACATTATAAAAGTAACGTAGAGCAGCAGAAATTGCTAAGCGGTCCAAGTGTTCAGAATGATCTTAACACGTTTATCAAACGTTATAAACTTCAGTAGGTACCAATTAAAATACATCCTACCTATACACCTAAGCATGACTGATCGTAATTCTCTTAAAGTATTTAAATCAAAATAATATTTTTAATGATTGATCCTACACTACTACTAGCCCATGCGATGAAAGTTATTTATAAACAGTGTGTTTACATTCCGCGTCCTATTCCAGAGATGTCCCACTTTGAAGGGCGCACATTTCCCACGCACGTGTGATCGGAAAACTCTACGAGGGCATAATGATGTGGCTATTAATTTGTTTTCTGTTAACGAACTCGGCTAATGCGTACTGCGAACCGCTGTATGCTGTTCAACTCGACGACTTGTTTATTGGCTATAAGTAGATGGATTAGTAGTTTTTGAGTTCTAATTAGTTGAGTTATTAACATCTTAGGAATGTCCGTGGTACTTTTATAATTATAACAAGTATCAACTCTAACATGGATAGTAACATGGCTCACAACAGTTTTAATTGTATTAAGTATCAACTCTTTATTTTGTACAAAAACTTACAAATATATAGTAGTAATTTTTTTACTCTATTGGTAATCATATTTCAATAAAAAATTTGGGTACCCATAGTAATGGGCTATTGAGATTTCATAAAATAATCATTGGCAAGTCATAGATTTTTTTTAACCTAAATGTACAAGTATTTAGGTTCTACGAGTGTGTTTCCAGACTACCTAGAGTATCAAATATCAAATGATATTTCATACATAAGTTACGACCGAAAAATCATAGGTACGACCTGGGGTTTGAACTTGCGATCTCCGGATTGCAAGTCACACGCTCTTACCGCTAGGCCACCAGCGCTACTATACATTGTCATTACATAATATTTATTAACATGAATTTAACACGTTTCCCATGGATTAAAAACTCTTTCCTATGAATACTTAATATTTTTGTGCCCCCTTGTAACTCTGAGACGACTTAAGGCTCACGTAACCGGGGGTAAAGTGTCCTCGTCCATAATTCATTACACTTGCAGTCCGTCAGACAAGCTTGCAATAACAATGGATCAAAGTTTCGCTACCGCTGGAGCTTTAGAGGTGCAAGTGACAATTGCAGCGCGGGTGCAAGCAATGTTCATCGGATATCTAGAAGACTATTACGCGATTACAGTTCTTTGTTTCTGGTATGGAGTTGTTTAGAAGTAAAGGTGTTCAGTTTCGTGTGGTTTAGTTTTAGGACTTTTATCACATATGTTAAATAAATACACGCTTTCTCACATAGTCCGTTTAACTGTTTTAAAATGTTTATATGTAATTAATTTATTGTGTCATACTCCATGACTTCACTCACATGTGGCCCCGACGGAAGACCAGCGCTGGCCCCCAGGTTAGCACCATGCTGAGTCGGGACCATTTCGTGGCACCCTAGTTTAGTCTGCTAGTTCTAAGTATGTATGCCTCGAATAAATGTTTCTTCTTCTTCTTAAATAAATCGACGCTTATTTGCGACTATACATAGGTAACTACACAAACTACGGGGTCATTGGATTTCATTATTTCGTCAACATTTTATTGTTCGAACAAGGTTTTATTAAGTAAAAAGAACTAAAGTGATTTGTTTATAACCACTTTGTCTCATCAACATCGTTATGTATTTGAGTTACCACTAAACTTTGATGAAATGACCCACTAGCGAAATGTCAACCTAGTGAAAATGACCAGAACTCAGAAGGTAAACTGTTGAATCAGCAAATTGACGAATTAGGAAACTGACCGGCGATACGCTAATGCATTATAAGAGTAAAGCATTTCCGGGTGCCAATTCTTCTACGGGAATCTTTCCTACTTAAAGCACATATTGCTTCCATGATTATTTAAGTATAAAATAGCTTCAGTCTATGTCTTTTTCCATTATATTATGTGATTGACAGTCGAAGCGCCACTTATTTTATTTGACCTTCCCCGCTCACCCTGAAATTCCGTCGTCGAAGTCAATTATCGGTAACCCAGGTATCTTTGTTTACTGGTCACTCTGGACAGTGGTGCCGTGTTACATCTATTAAGTGCTTTGAAGTCTTGTTTCTTGATGTTAATGGGTTGTATTAGGCATTTAAATGATTCCTGAAACTGTTGAAATTAATGCACGTAGCGATAATGAATTAGTTAACAGGATTATACGAGCCTTGATTAAGTAATACTATGACTGCTTTGTTGGTGGGACCAAACGGTAATTTGTTTGTTTAAAGCATGTTCGACCAACGGAGGACGTTATTTTTTGGATCCGTACTAGTTTATTAAATAAAACTGTCTTAATAATAATTTGTTTTTTATTTTCAATTCAATACTGTTACATTACATTGCATAACTTACCAATTATGTATAACCTATATTTAGATACGTATGTACAAAATTGATATTTAAATAACATATTTACACATTAAGTTATACTAAATTTTCCTTTGGAATGAAAACAGATATTTGGACGGAACCATTTTCCACTACTTAAACTATAAATTACTTATTTTATACGATGGTTTCCTATTGCGAATATAATTTACATAATAAAATACTGTTTTTTCTTCATCATCGTATCGTATACTTCGTAAATTATACGATAGCATTCCACTAAAAGGTATAGTTTTTAATTATACAATATTGGTATAAAAATAGCCCTTTGAATATACAAAAACATAAATGCAATATAAAGTAGGAGAGCGAGATATTACCCTCGTGAAGTTCTAACAGTATAAATATAATATATTTACATTTTATACGTTAGTCCTCCTTGTGCGATATATACAGACCAACTCTGAAAGGGCTGAGAGGCTGCTCACACCACTGACATTTGATCCCATCGGATAAGTAATAGTTTTACTATCAGATAACTGGTTCACAATGAAGATTTGTAATACAAATATAGTATTAAGTAACCATTGCTCGTTCGGGTTGAACAACGTGGTTATAGCTGAATCGCTGGTACTCGGGCGCTTTCAGGGTGTCAGACCAGGGCGGGCTGGGGTTCCATCGGTCCATGCCGTCGGTGTCCAGGGTTAGTGGCGCCATCCGCATCCGCTTAGGACTGGGATATTCTATACCTGTATCCAATAACGAGATTTTAATTTGACATACACTAATAACTTCAAACTAGTGATTCTTTACTTGGTTGAAAGCCATTCAAGCCATCAATTTTCATATATTCCCATTTAAACTTAAACATGATCTGGGCAAGTAGTTTTTGAGTTGTCCTTGATGTGTATTGTTAGTAAAATTCGATCCTTTTATGTTAAAGCTTTTTTTATCGAGGATTCCGAATCGATATTGGACGGGAATAAATTAATAGGGTCATATTAGTTTAACGGGTACTTATTACTTGTACCTTCTATGGCTGTACTCGTACATGGCTCCTGAATGTGGTAGCCGACTCGTGGGTACTGCTCGTAGTACTCCCGCTTGCCGGGGTGCGGGTACATATACATGTTGCTGTTTACCACTATCTCCGGCGAAGGGTCGTAGTGGAGTGGAGACCTAGAAACAAAAGTAGTTTATCAATTGCTATTCGATTTCTATCATTGCCAAAACGAAATAATACAGTAATACTCAGTTGAAGGTTTAACATGTTATATATGGAAGAAAATTGGGATAGGCAATAAAATATACAATAAATACTGATTCATTTTGTTGGAACTATTCAGCATTCTATCCGAATTCGAAAACTATAACTTTATTCATTGATATAATTTAAAAGTACCCGTTAATAAGAGACTGCGCAACAACATCAATAACCTGAATGCCAGATCTTTGAGATATATTTTTTAAGTTGACGTTTTCGTATTTGGTTTACACTTAGTTGGACAATATTACTAGTGCGGTCTAAAATAGCAGAAGCCGTTTAAATTTAGATCTTATGATGGTGGTGTTAATAAAGTATTTGTGTTTATAAACGCAAACGTAAGTTGGGAAAGAGGGTATACAATAAATATGGTAATGAAAGATGTCAAATTACGCGGCTGACCGTGCGCTTGCGATGGCGGGGTGATGATTTTCATATTTATTTCTCGGCTGTGACATGACAGATACAAATTGTCCGAGGTGACCTTGAAGCGGTGTTTGTTTTTTAATCCCACGTATTCCTTGTTGAATGAATATTTAGCAAGACAAACGAATTATGACGGCCGATAAGCTAGTGTATTGCTTGTGTATTGAGATAATATTATGACGAGGTTTAGGTACTTGTATTCTACATTTGTTGAACCTTTTGAAAAGTTACATTTAATGGTCAATAAATTAATAATATTGTGTTCTGGATACTAGATATATAAATACATACTAAAGGTCTATATCTCAAAAATGCGTGTTAATCACAAATTTGCATGTCTGTGTATGCCCTGGCCAGGATTCGACCTCGGAACTTTCTGCTTCGTAGACAGGGCCACTACCGGCATTCTTTATATAGCAGTGAAAAGACTTGCCTTAGACCCGATTAGACTGTTAGACCTGAGGTTTGATCAATATACTGATTTCTTGCCGAACTGAAGTTAAGTTAGATCATTGTTTAATTATTACTTTATTTTTATTTCGACAAGATATCAAATCGTATAAGGTGTAGTTTACTATATCAATTTCTTACCTTTCTTCACTTATTGTAGACTGCGGAGAATGTGTAGAATAGTCGACAGGTCCTTTCTCAGAATATGTCCTCTCACAGCCAATGAATTCTTCAACCATCTTCTGCGGCACATATGAAGACACATGGTACCCAGGATACTCCACCTCTTGGTTTTCTACATACGGGTACGCTTCTTGATAGGCGTCCTGATAAGTGTTCTCTCTTCTAAAGAACTTCTGGCACCTGGGGTCTAAGGCCCCGCAGGGTTGGTTCTGGTACCCGTAGTATTGGTACAACCAGGAGTTTGCAAGCATAATTGAAGCTTCCTCTTCACTGCAGAAAAATAAGGTAGCGTATTAAAATGTATTTTATGAACGTAGAGTAATTTTTCCGACTCTAATGAGTCATGTGTCATAGAGTTTTTTGGTCATCAGAGCAATATGCAAAGTTTTTTGGAGTCCAATCTCAAACTAAAAAATGTTATCAGTGTATATAAATCGAAAGAAAAATAGAAAATTTTTGACTCGAAGCGGGACTCGAACCCCCAACCACTGGATCACTAGCCCAGTGCACTTCCAATTGTTAGCACAAGTATCTATTTATTTATTTTTTTCTATTTTTCTTTCGATTTAAATATCGAAGATATTCGCTAGCAGACGTTTCTGCATAATAAAAAATAAGTTATCAGTGTATTTTGATATTATATTTAATATTAACATCAATCAGCGTACCTACATTTATTTTCTAAGGCCATACATTTTATATTTGTTAAAGAATAGACAATGCACACTCTGGTGTACTGCACTCTGGCGCAGGCAGACCGAAAAGGAGATGGCGGTTCTGCATAGAGTGGCAGGATCACACAAGTGACAGTGTTGAGTGGAGAAAAAGTGGGGAGGCCTTTGCCCAGCAGTGGGACACAAACATAGACTAAAATAAAATAAAGAAAATGCAAACCTCAGAACTTGATTAGTGGCCACAATAAATTGGCGCGGCGCGTCGGCGGCGTCCTTCAACTGCAGAACCATGTGCACCCACAGGAACTGCCCGCTCCGCTGCTGCAGTTTCACCAGCAGTATGCAGCACTTGTCCTGCTCTGATTGCGTTACTGTGTAACAAATAAATTGATTCTTTAAAATGTGCTAATGATTTTTATCAATAAAAGTATATTTTATTTTTTCCCAAAGCGGTACACTTTTAAAAGAAATATAAAATAAACGTGGTTACTTACTTAGTCTATGTTTACTTTGTGCTTCTCGCAAACTGTCCCAGTGTAGTAGTTGGTACCACGACACGTCAACCAATTCTGATTTTTTCCAACCTAAGTACCACTCACCGCTGGAACAATAAATAAAAAATAAATTAAAATTCATGTTATAGCTTATTATGATATAGCTTCTGCCCGCGACTACGACAGCGTAATATCAGTACTTCAGGTAGTCGATTTTTAATGTGGCTAATTACAATTAATTTACATAATATCTTTATTAATTATAGCCGGGCGGCCGGTTCAATCAGTAATTTTCGCGCGAAAGAGCTACATTCACAATTTTGAGTTTATAATATTATAAAAGTAACATACTCTGGCAAACGAAATTTGTCAGTTGCAGTTGAGAGAATAAGTTTCTGTCAAATTAGTTTTGGTAAAAGCTTTTATTGCCGACTGTACTTTTTTGCACAAGCGTCATCTACTCATCACGTAGGGCACGAAGTGGCTACTCACAAGAGTCACCTGTCATCAAAACTATCGCTTACTTGGCGTCGATGTGCAGTATCTTCATGTCCATGGTGTGCAGCGTGGTGAAGACGTTGGTGGCGCCGTGCACCACGCACTCGCGCGTCTCGGGCATGGCCAGCGGCGTGCAGGCCGCCAGGAACACGGGCTCGTTGCGGCTGCACAGCGGCAGGTACGACACGAAGTGGCCCCTCACAAGAGCCACCTGTTCAAAGATAGAATATAAAAAAATTCACGTCCACCCACGCAACGCCAATAACATCCCGTATTATGTCAAAAATTTGTTATAGGAAAAATTTACATTATCGAGTTCCAAAAAGTTTACTACGCGAATTCGTATTATTTAACTAGTGCTATACATATATGGCTACTGTCTGTTTTTACTACTAGATACACAATTATTCAGAGTGATAGGAAGAAATACAATTTGTAACCGGACAAATAAGTAAACCAGATAAAAAGAAACAAACTAATTCATAAAATATTACAATGATACACGAAAGTTTAAATACAAAGAAACAAACCCTTAAGTCAATGTTACTTACTTTTTGATCACCAAATCTCATCTGTCTTCTCGCGTTTCTTGAAACATTCATTCTACAGAAGAAATGCCTATTCTTTGGTACGTTTTCAGTCTCCCCATTGCTCCCTCTGTTCAGTTCAGTTTGAACAGTTTGGTGGTCTTGTCTGTCTATAATATCGTATACGCTGTCGCCGTGTATTAATAAGTCTTCCTGTAAATCAAATAGAAAAATATAAAAAAAATTGTGAAGATGCCTGTAAAGGCATATTATATTATAAAATTGCAAAACATGATCACATATTTAAGTATGCGTGATCAAATATATTATAAGTATCTATCAAAATGGTTGTTTGTACAAAGTATTTGGTCAGGTTATTGTAGTTTCAGTTACTAACCATGGAGTGTCCCAGGTATTCCGCCGCATTTTCCGATATGTATAACAGTTTTCCGTTCTGTGTCATCATCATCATAAAACCGTTCATTGCCTGAAAAACATTGTAAATGTCAATACAGATTTTTATGGCAGCACTTGGAATGCTCGTAAAACTTGAAAATGTAAAGTATACCTTTGAAAATCCAATATTAGGCGTTGGTGTCGCTTGCTCTTGATACTCGTAGCTGAAGTCGTGACTTTTAAACACTAAAACGGAAAGAAAGACGTTATTATGGGTAATGTTATAGCAACTAGAGATAAGATAGTGGCCTAAATGCATGTTAAACGTCTTAATATGCCCTGTCGTGACTGAAGGTGAGCTGACAAACTTTTGGGAGACGTTTTCAGAATGTGCCCGAGATTTTGGGATAAATACGTGATGGGCTTACAAAGTTTTTTTGTGGGAAAGAAGGGAAATTTAATAACAACATGGGTGCGATGATAATCTGGGGTGGATGTTACAGTCAACATTTTCACGACTCATATTTACTCGTTTTGCCCCTGACGGAACGGAGACGGTGTATTAGAAATTCTCTGTTTGTTAGTGGGTGCATACGTACCAACACAACCCAAACAAAAAAGTTACTCTCAGACAAGTAGGCCGATTTAGTTGCCGTTTTCTGAATACAATTTGTAACATAGCGATGAATATAAGGCGTAATTTGGTATCTACTCTATCTTTAACATTCAATAGTTACTTGTTTACCATACAACTAGGAACAATTAAAACTATTTTATAAAATATTGAACTGAATTTAGAGTGTGCACAAATTTCGTGTGGTTTCGTCATGAACGGGTGTTCTAGGGAGTTAAGTTTTCTTAAGTGTACCTTGTTGGAAATAATTCATCTTCCGCACGTAGACACAGACGAGCGCCATGAGCTGCAGCTGCGAGAGGCGCTGGCGGGTGGAGGGCGGCAGCGGCAGCAGGTCGCGCAGGTTGGAGATCTCTGCGTTGATCAGGTCACGCCGCATCTTACTGGCGCCTTTCGTGGATTTTGTTGGTTCAAATCTAGGTGAAAAAAGTCATATATTCATTTGACTCATTATAGTCATTAAGTTTCTATAAAAAAGTTAGTGATTAATAAAATAATTGTAAGACTAGTAAAACAAAACAACTAAAACGGATTATATCGCATATACTAATTTAAACTTCATCCCGACGTTTAAGTTGTTTTATTTCATTAGTAATTATGTAATTTACTAATATAATATTTATTATGTAATATTTATTGTATAATATTTATTATGTACTAATAGTTAGTTTTAATATTTATGTTTAATGATTGGCTGCTAAATAATGCCCTATGATAGGTATGATATTTATTTTTATTATCTATGTATTTTTTCATATAATGTGTTAATACATATACATTAATAAGTAAGTGGTGTCCCTAACCCCGGGTTTAATGTATGCATTTATTTGTGTGTTTATTACTAATATGTCTTCGTGAAATTTACCCACCTATTATAATTATCGTCGTCTAAGACCTACAACGATAGCATCATTGAGCGTACTATAGGACCAAATCGATCCTAGTTGTGTCTGTAATATTTATTTATGTTATAATAAGATGAGCGATGAATTATTTGCCGGTAAGACGTCAGAATTTTATTCCAAAGACCTCGGGTTCATTATTATGTGATTATTAATAAATTAATTTCACTTATGTGCAACATATTATTTGACAAACTGGTGTCTTTTCAGTGAAGTAAAATATATAAAATATGTGTACCAGTATAAGTACACCAACGAAGTATATTGGAGTTGTAGAAGTGCCTAAACTTTCCGCTTCGGCGGGGCTTATGTTAAAACTCATTACCATAATATTCTTAATTATTTATTATTTATTCCAGCATTTGATCTCATAACTCATAACGTAGAAATGTTAACACATTGGGTACTAACCCGTTCTAAGAGTTTAAAAAAATGCAAATCGAGGGTGTAGTCAACCTCAATTTGACAGTCTTTACCTCACATACTACACAATACATAGTACTCAAGTCGATGAAAAAGTGAGATATAATATATTTAATTTTTATTAGTGATATTATTTTTCTTTCAATTTGGTGAAGTTGAGTCACATTGTAAAGTTAAAGTTTAAAAATACATATTTTAAATTCGATTGTTGCAATCGTAACCATTTTATGGTTAAAAACCTATCTGTCACCTTATACAGATGTCACAAACCTAATATTAATCATAAAATTTGTAAAATATATACAATCTACTAATTTTTAATAACAATTACAGTTAGAATTTGGATTTAAGCAATAATGACTAGTGATTACTGTGTCACTTTTATTGCACCCAGTTTAAGTGTCAAACTCACTTAAATATTTTGATCCCAAAAAATAACGTCCCTCTCGGATGTCTATAATTAAAGGTCAATAACCGTTTTTCTCTACGTTAGAAAGAAGTGTGTAGTGACTATGTTAATGCAATCTTCACAAGAACGCCGCTACACCTGTCCGGAACACAGTATCCGCGCATTGTCTACAAATCCTAGAAAAACAACTTTATCTTTTTATGTAGAATCTGTCTATTAAATACCAGTTCGAACCGGAAAAAGAATTTGCCTATTGCATAATGAAGAATGAGTAATAAGGCATTTTTGTGATATCTGTCGTTTCAATGTGCATAACAAAATAATCCAGCTTAGTCGATCGAAGCTCCGGGTTTGAATCCCAGCAAGAGAACATTCGTGTGTTTCTTACGAATATTATGGGTTATGGGCTGTAGGTATCTTTATATTTAAGAACGAGTATTCAATGTATTTATTTAGTACGTGCAATTCAAGCCTTATTGATTTTACTATAGGATATGGTCGACCTGTGTAAGACTCTCCCAAAATATTTATTTACAGGTGAAGTTGTTGCTCACTTTATGAAAGGTAGGGCACAGCGAAGTACCATCACGCTTGAGTCTGGAGAAGCCCAACTGGGGAAGTACCTCCTCCTTACAGAAGACCACAGCACTGCTACCATTCAGGTATGTAGTGTTGTCTTCCTGATGGTGAGTAAGGTTTCTAGAACTCCAACCCCCATTAAAGGCCGGCAACACGCTTGTGACTCCCCTGGTGTTGCGGGTGCCCATTGGCGACGGTCATTGCTTACCATCAGGCAATCCGTCTGCTCGTTTGCCGTCTTTGTCATAAAAAAAATGTCACTGTCACTACTAAGTGGACGAAATAAATACTATTTATAGTAAATATTTATTCGAATAGTATTACGTACTCGAAATCAGATCATGATGCGTTTTTAATAATAGATTTCAAACTTTTTTGTTTAAGAACATTTTATAATACGTACATATAAATATTATGTATTGATTTGTTTTCTTAAAATTATTCGAAGTCATCAGTTACCATTATCACTAAAATATATATTCTGTGTTATAACTGTATTTCTTCCTTTTATTTTATTTCTTTATTCATAAAATACAACAAACCTCTATTTCTTATTAACTAACTAACTATCTCTTTCAAATCTATAAAGAGCATTATAGATTTGACAGAGATATTACGACTTACGAATAACGCCATAAAACGCCTCTGCCTGCAGTTCCTAGTTTGATTCAACGAGCAGTACCACAAGAATTTTTCCGCTTAATTTTAGTCTCATTTCAAGCATTCCAACTGGCATGAACGCGCTAATGTATCAGAGTTTTCACGGTCCCTAACCGAGCGTGTCGCGACCACGTTTGACGCACGTAAGGAATGCCGCTTTTTGTAACGCAGTGCGTAAACGATTACCATGTTACGATGCATTCTTGATTTGATATCACTAAAAAGTTACACATTATTTTTGATGACTTGATTTTTCATTTAAAGTAACAAAAAATAAAACACAACATTTTAGTAAACTTAAATAAATCTATATAAAATAAAGCAAAGCGGTAACTATGTATATAGTTACGATGTTTTACATATTATTTTTCATTTAATTTGGTAATGTTTTGCTTTATCGTATATTATTAAAAATATCGCATATTTGTAAAAATGAATTTGGTAATGAAATATTATTATTAAATTTAATTATACTAACTTAATTAATTTTCTCCTTAAAGTTTTCTTTAAGTTTTGCAAGGCACAATAAAAACATTGATTATATCAAATACTAGAAAATGGAATACTTTTAACTTAAAACTTGAATGTAACTTAATTATACTTGTAAAGGCCTAAACGATAACCTACAAACAGAACATTCATTACAAAAATAAACAACAATAACTCAATATAAAATTTCAAACAAATTAATAACCCGGCACCGAAGGCACCAATCATCCCGTGTTTTCCCACAATCATATTAGTCGGTAAAAAACCTAATCACTCAAATAAGAAGTCGTTCACTTCAAATGTAAAAATCGTAACTTAAAATAACGGCTACACTCTGATATGGGTCCTGTGCCTTCATTAGAAAATTGTAATTCGGTTGACTCATCTTTAATACCCTTTTGTTTTAAGCGGTTAATAAACTAAAAGAGTGCTAAGTTGAAACAGAAGAGGTCAACCAATTTGAACTTTGTTACATTGATATTAAAACATGAATTCATTTAACTCTGTATAAATATTGGAATACTTGTATGTGGTGGCGATGTATAGAGGACTCCCAGGTGAGATGAAAGCGCCGCGCGCAGCGTGTTAACATGCCGCTCGCACCGGAAAACTACTTCCCATAAGGATAACCGCATTTATAATCGGCTGCCATTCTCACCTTTCATATTTAATAAATTGTACATATTTGACAAACAATTTGGACTTGCAACTGTTATAGTTTGGGTGTAAATAGTGTTGCAGAATGTATATGAAGAAGGTATTACTTTTTCTGCAATACCATTTCATTGTAAAACAAACTCAGCGGCACATAATCTAAAATCTTCAAATATTGTTTAATAATGGAATATTTACTAATTAAAGATAGTATTCTTATGGAACCGGATATTGAAACTAAACTGACCAAAGAAACCACCGGAGGATGGGCAGCAGCATCCCTTTAGAGCGATGGTACATACTGCGATCGCCAAACCGCCTGCTAAGCATGGCGATTATGGCTTTGAACCCCCCTGGCTGCCTGTGTATAGCAGTGGATATCCATGACTGACAACTAGGTACTGAAATGAACTTTGAACAAAATAATTTAGAAGAACCTAGTTTCAACCAAAAACGATATATAATTGACTTATTGCTGCTTCGTTTCGCGACAGTATGATGTGTTTACCTTCTTGTGCGAACTAATTAATATGTTTGTTGGTTTTGTGTACCGCAGCCAGGGCGACGCGTGACTGCCTCGTTCGCGCCGCTGCTTGTGGACTTAGCCACTTAATAAACTCTGACGACATTTAAAATATCGGAAATATATGTAGTATGTGTCAAAAATTGCCTTCAGTCATTTTACTACCTACTTAGTGGCCATGAATTCATATTTTATTAATATTTTTCAATCAACGAAAATGGAGCTAGTCTTATAGTAGTTATAGTATAAACTATGTGAATGGTGAATTTGCCTCCAATACCTACATAACATAGTATTGATTAAAATGTCATTTCTTAAATCAACCAACCAATACCAATAAAAAAATGCTTTAAATACTTTTTTCGTAGGACACTTGCAAAAAGATTTATAATTCCATTCTCACCTGGGTATAATATGGATTTATATCAATATTTAATTGTAGTTAGAAGGTTTTACTGCAACTGTTAGAATTGTATTTTTAATTATAATGCATACAAGAATACTACTATTTACTCTCCGTTGAGTAATGTTTAGGATTTCCTATCCTTGATCATTTATAATAAATATAATTGCCCTTAGTACAGTTTTCTAAGTTTAATAATTCATACTTCTTTGAAGAATATATTTTTAACAAATTGAGTAAAGATATTTACTTATAATATTGACTAATTATTATGTATATTAGAGAAAACTGAACTAGAAAAATCTTACAATTTATGTTAATTATCATTGTTTTAGTTTAGTTAGTTTGGTACCCTTGAACAGATTAAAACTAACATCCATTTGTGTTACAGGTTAATTTCTACGTTAGCCAGTAAATAATAATTATTTAATTATTGATAGATTGTACATCTGAAGGAAGTTCATGGTTAATTGTCAATTTTCTCAAAAAATTGTATGAAATCTCTATCTTTCTCTCATCTAATTAAATCGTAATCAAAACAGTAGGTACACAGGAAAAACTAACGTCAGTAAGTAGTTAAAATAAGTACTGACAGCCAAAATGTTACGTATCTGGTAAACATATTTCCGTACAAGGTTATATATCTCAAGGCGCAACATATATTTAGCACTTAAGTAACAATACAATTTGGCTTCAGCAGTAACTGTGCTAAGAGTTGTATAACTATTGCCACTAATGTTTCGTCTTCTGGAATTAGCTACATTATAGGTAGTTTATAGATGATTATTTAATCATTTAGTACTTTATTCATATAAACTTTGCTTATAATTAAAAGTAGTGCTATTTTTTATGATGCTCGTTATTATTAACTGTAATTTTTGAAAAGTGTTATATGTGTATGTAGTTTTTTGGTAAAATCAAACTGACCTACCAAAAAGTTTGAAAATCAGTCAAATTTTAAACACTCTGAAATTTCTAGAAGAAACAAAGATCACTAAATCATCTTAGGTACATAAACGTTTAAATTATTAATTATGTTGCACGAGGCCGTGCGTGAGAATACTTAATAGGATTTATGTCTGATTTTCAATCAATGATAGGTACGATACGGGTTTAGCGATCACAAGTGACGAAAGCTTAGCGTTCGTGCGATGTTATTGCTGCCATATTCTCATTAATATACGGCGATTCATATTGTGATTCACGGTGCAGCACATAAGGATCGCGAATTAATAATAATACAAGCGATTGATGCACTCAAATAGCATACTAAGTTCGAGAGTAACTAATTAAGATTTGTTGAAATCTAAAGCTTGATTTCACAAATATAATCAATTGCATCTCGCATACTGTTTGATAAGATTGTTTTTTTTTATGTATGCCAATAAAGCCTTAATAATGATTATACTTAGGCCGAATATTTGTACATCCAAATGTTATTATTTGCTTTTTGTGGATCATGCGGAATTAATTATAATATATGTAGTTACATATTTATAAATATTAGATATTGTATAGACATTAAACTAAAGTTATTTTATTTCATGTCTTATTGTTAATTTATAAATAAAAGTAATAACAGATATAATGAAATGACCTTACAAGAAACAGTCTGCAACTGTACCTATTCTGAAAACAATACTTAAAATGTCTAGTTTATTTTTTTACAACAGACAAAACTTTTATTAATTCGTTCGCTCTTTTTGGAGCAGGCGCGGTTTGCCTTTTTATGTTAAATAGAAGGACATAATTAATTTAAATACAAGCAATTTGTTTAATATATATCTAAAATAAAGGAGGTGTCTAATGGTATATAAATTGTGTGCTATGTAATAAACCAAAAAGGAATAGAATATAAACAAATGTTTTTTTAATAAAAAGGCTTACCTTAAAAACATTTTGTTGGGATGAACAAACTGGCTAGTTAGTACTTGTAAACACTTATGCACAATGATTGAATGCAATCATTTTAAATAAATAAAATTAACACGACCACACAGTTCGGATGATCAAGTCTAAATGATTGCTCAATAAAAGAATCAACCCTTTTCCACAAAATAAAAATCACTAAACGTCATAATCCGGTCATAAAATAAACGATAAAACGCACGTGCCGTCCATAGTAAACACGTATGCAACCTCACAGCGCGACGTCACTGCACATTGTGAAAAAACTATTTTAAATTTCCAAGTTAATGATAGCGCGGCAATATATGCGTGAGCTTTTTATTAGAATAAGATTAAGGCTCGCTCCTAAGCTCCGATACTGCCGTGCGCCAGCGCATCGGAACAGCGACTATAAAAACCCTCCACCAAACCTCTCTTTCCCGCGAGCCTTATTTTCTTTTTTGTTGAAAAAACGCGCCCGCGCCTAACGAGTCCCTTCGGGTGGAGGGGAACTTCCAATTTCAAAACTGTTCCAACTTTCGTCTTGTCATTTTGAAAAAGGAACTATCATTTAATTTGAAGTGAAAAAAGTAAACGCTCGCGACGACTTTATTTTCAAGCGACCCAAGTGCATTAAAAGAGGATAGGTATAGTTTTGTACGTCGCGTTTTTCCGCGGAGCCGTCGTTTGTTTCGTGCGAAAGAAATGGAAAGAGCGGTTCGTTACCAGCGTTACTTGAGATTAATGAGTTCGAAAGAGACGTAGGTAATGGCGCGGTAATTACGGCAGTTTTGCGTAAACGAGACGAAACTATAATGATTGGGCGAAATGACAGTTATTGATATTGTCATAATACGCGTCGATTTGTGCGCAGGCGTGGGACGGGACCTGCGCGTGCACATGCGGATGGTAAACGTTAATTACAATTTAATGACAGCCCTCTTCTGCAGAGATTCGTCGTTTTTGCTGTTGGATGGTGCTCTAATTGGAGCAATCGATTAGCGGGTGTGCCGTGTAGTTGATCTACTTATAATGCTTGCTGTAATTTAACCTAAACGTTCTAACATATGCGTCTGATTATTTCTGAAAGTGCTTATGAGACCTATTTATTAATTTTTCTGAGGATAACGCATTATTTTATGTGATTTTATTCACCATCGTTTAAATATTCGTAACCTGCCTTTAGCTATATTAATAGCTAAAAAAAAAAATACATAAATTTTACTTGCATTTTTGCGTTATGTTAATGTTATTTACATCGCATACAAATAATCTACATAACTTTTAGTTGCTTTTGTGATATACGTGGCACCGCAACCTTTATAAATGTTGAGATGGAGGTAAAATGAAGAGTAATGTCTGCCTATTTTTCACGGTTAATACCCATTGGGCATGCAGACTCTTGTAATAGCGATGCGATGAACTGTCGGTTTGTTCCGTTCATGATTTTCGACGTTACTTTGGTTTATGGAATGTCATTCAGATGTTTACAGTTTAAGTAACTACTCGTATCAGGATTTGAAGAGTAACAGGAACATTTTGCTAGAAGGAAGGACGTTTTGGTACTAATTTAAATTGCTATATAGTATATACTTTATATTTCAATATACTTAGTCACTGAAAATAGATCGACTCAGAAATGAGGAGATCCGTAGGCGAACTAAAGTCACCGACATAGCCCACCGGGTTAGCAAGCTGAAGTGGCAATGGGCAGGCCACATTGCACGCAGAGAAGATGGCAGATGGGGTCGAAAAGTGCTCGAGTGGAGACCACGGACTAGCAAGCGCAGCGTAGGACGTCCACCAACAAGATGGGCAGACGACCTCATTAAAGTCGCCGGAAGACGCTGGATGCAGGTTGCTTCCAACCGGTACATGTGGAGATCCAAGGGGGAGGCCTATGTTCAGCAGTGGACGTCTTATGGCTGAGATGATGACTGAAAATACCTCTTATTAAATTGGATGACTAAATGATAACAATAAAATGTTTAAGTATTGTGATACATGGAAAGAATTTCTGAAAAATATTTACTACTCAAAATGAAACTGTTTGGTGGTAAAAAAATATAGGCTCCGTTGCTGCGATAGTGCAATAAAACCACTTGCTCTAGAACAATTTCTTGTTCTACCGCAAGTCTTACTTATAATGTTTAAATTGATACTCTTGTCAAAAATATTGCCTGAGACTATAAATTCCAATTATGAGATATAAATTTTTAGAAATCTAAATCTTGGTAACAAAGAATATCCTGTCTTTTCTTATACGACCTTACGAATGTTGCATAAACGCGTCCAATACGGATGAAGCATTAAACAAGACAGAATTTACTTCCATCAAACTTTACGGTTTGGCGAGTAATTTTTGTAATAATAACCAATATTCCTTTTTACTAGCACAATTTATTTAATTTACACGTTTTTTTAATTACACTCATTAATCTCATTTTAGCCATGTAAATATTTTCTGAAAATTGTCCGACGAGAAATGTACTGCGAACATTATACGATAAGAGCTTTTGAAATAACCTGTCATCAAGTGTTTAACTCAATATTGTATTTATGTATGAAATTTTATTGAAAATCTATAAAAAGTTATCTAAATCACTTCTTATGTCCTATGCTAACCACCAGTGGTTACCAGTAAGAGATTCCCCAGTATTAGATTTACACACTATATAAATAAAAATATTTTGCTTTTTCTGAATTTTTATGTACGACGAGAATGCCTTTGTTACTCAAACTAAAAGTATAACAAAACTTACCCCGCGTACTAAATCTATCGTGATAATTAGGATTTAGCAACTTTTAACTGAGTTCTAAATGCATTCAAATAACAACAACAAGTGATGGCCTCAAAACTTTAATGTATTTTCCTCGCATTTTCTAATCTCTGAAAATTGTTAAACACTTAAATACTAAAACACCGTACTTCTGTATATTTTTAAACTCAACAAAACGAACTCCCTGCCATAAAGTAAACCAATTTCGTAAATATCAGTAGACACAGAAGTTTTTCAGTCAGTTTCTGTACTTGCTTGACAAAACTTACCCGAGTACTTAACTCTTTTCACTTTATTATTTTATTATAAAGTTAGCGCAGTGAATTCAAACCATTAAACCTGAGAGGGTCGGGATAAAAACGTATTAAGTTTAGGGCTCTCGTCGCCCGCGGCGGCTCCCGCGTTACGCAGATAACCACCGTAATCTTACATCTACATTGATGTACGCCATGTTGAAAGAAAAATGGTCAAAAAGTTTGTTTAACCCCAATTAAGAGGGTAAAATATTTGTTTGTGAACGAGTCTGGTATCTGGTGCTTACATATATCGCACCAAATATACAGCCATGAACAAAATGGTAATTGGAATATTATAAAACACGAAATTAATTAAAATGCAGTGATAATTAAAAATCTGTCATATTATTCGAATACGTATCTACCCATATGCTTTGTTCTTTTTTTAAATGTTTTTTTGCCAGTACAATTCAATAAATTTATCGCAGAAATACATACTTTGGAAAGAATTATATTCTATAGCTTATTAAATAGATTGTTCATCGCGACAAAAAATAGTCTAATTATAAACACTTTGTCATTACATTTTTTACTCGATGCCTTTGTTTTGACCTACAGCCCAACACGGAGCGTGATATCATCTCAACTGCCTACTTAGGACTAAACCCGACGAATTCGGTGCACCCTTTGCGATAACGTCTTCTGAACTTAAAAGTTTCCTAGAAGTTTACGGTGGGCGACATGAATTGTTATAATTATTCCGTTTGGGTGTTTTATGAAATGACGAAGAAAATGATGTAGTAAAAGCTGCGTCTTAAACATTGTTTGAATTTAGATTTTTTTTGTCTTACTAAAGAGTATTTCAGAATTTTTTAGCTGTTTTCTGTTTTCAGGATATTAACAACCGATTATTAAGTACGTAACCTAACACGCCATGATTTACAGTAACTTGAGAGGACACGCAGTTTTCCCAAAGGTTCCGTTTTCCCACCGTTGACGCGGAACTATCGGTAATACATCTTCCTGGTGTACAATAGGCCAGCTGTTGTCCTCCGTACGCGATAAGCATCGTCTAGCCTAATGACCGCGGGCCCTTTGTCCATTGTTTACATCGGGGTGAGACGTGATTTCGGGAGGCTCGCGGCTCCTTTACGGACCTCCCTGTGGTTCGGGTTAAACGTCACCGTTCCGCTGTACAGGTTGATACACTTGATACTTACCTTTTGGGCGTTACTTTGCAGAAGTTTATATTGTTAACCACCGTGGCCAATATTTATTTGCTATTCCGCTGTTTATTGTGCGCTAAGTCTTTTTATGTTAACTTCGTTATGCGTACTTATTTTTTATCAAGTCATAATATCGAAATTGTCTGATAATTTTAATTTGAAATGATTGAATTTCAGTATATTTCACCTAAATTGGACGATATTTAGAATCAGCTACCATGTTCATACTAAAATTCAGTAGGTACCAACTATTTTTCAAAATATTTTTAGTATCTATGTACCAAATGTGACCAAGCCTCGACCTTGGAAGTGTAGCATGTGGCTTGACGATAAGAAACGTCAGTATAATGTTCGTCACTGCCGCCCACCCTGTACACGAGCAAGGGGTGCGACGCACGTGGCGCAGTTAAGACGCGTGCGCGCGCGCACTAATGCCGCCGCCCGCGCCGGACGTCGCTGCTTTGATCCGCCGATATACTTTCGCTCTCTGTTCTTGGATTTGATAGTGTCGGAACTTTTTTTCATATTATAAGTACGTTGGTTGGTTCATGGTAGTATCAAATATTCAATCATCAACAAGCATCGGTTAAATAAATACCGTTTTGAATTTGACCTTAAAAGCCTGGGGGATATAGCATAATATTTTACTAGCTAATTGGTACTTTTTATTATACAAATATATCTAATAATTTTCCTTGTAAATGTTAAAAGTCACATTATGAATTAATTAAATAATTAATTATTTCCCCTAATACTGCAATGCAATCAAAACTTATGAATTCAGTTTCTCATAACTTCTTAATATTACTTTTTCTATTAATTTCTGGAGATCACACTTACCTCACGCAATAGGTATTTATATTTCAAACAATATTTATTTCTAAACATTTTAATATTTTGGCTTGAAGGTTGATCGTAGGCCATTATCTTACAGCATCTAGTCCCTCATTTATAGCAGTACCTATATTTTTTTGTTCAAAATAAATTAAACAAACATATGTCGCATAAATGTTTTTATTTTCTTTATTATGTTTTTATTGCTTACGTAAATAATTAAGCATATAATACATTATTTTTTTAAATTAATAAACAATCTCGCATACGTTTCATTTTTCTCATAACTAATAAATAAAATAGTCTACAAAAATAATCGGCTAATACAGTGAGCAATCAAACAATGCGCCAAATGGATCTGCTTTTCTAAAGCTAGAAGTCTAATTCTATTTATCAAATGTGCAAAGATGTATCGTATTGATAATATTTACTATTGATACAACTAACGAGAGCAGCGCAAATGGGTTAATTTATATATTTTAATTATAACTATCTTACAGTTTCCTAATTCATTCTGTATTTTTCTATTCATTCATAATATTTATCAAATATTAGATAAATTTAATCGTTTTCTAAAAAAACGGAACTTAAAAAAAATGTATAGGGACAGCTGTTTCATCATCATCATCAATTTCAGTCGCATGTAGTCCAGTGCTGGATATAGGCCTTCCCAAATATGACATGTATCATCTTATAGTTAGCTACAGGTTTCATATTCACGTCATATTAAATTTGTCGAGCGTTTACGACTAATGCCGTTATAGTCTTCTTCTTAAGGTGCTCGTATTTGTAAATGTTAATAATCACGTAAAAAAATCATCATTGTTTTCACTGTGTCCTTTGTAATCAACCTATAATTTTAAATCCAACAACGTGCAGGGGCCCTTTCGACAATTTAATGAAATGTAAGGGGTACACCAAGCGGATGTTGCCCTTGTATCATGGGACGCGCACAGAGACAGCACCTGCTATGGTATAAGGACTATTGAATTTAATTGAATCTAAAATGTACTAGGCTATTGGGTGGAAAGGATGTACTAGCTTACTGGGCTATTGGATAAAATAATAAAATAAAAGTTTTGTTATTGTTACAAATAGAATTCAATTAATGTTAGTATTTATGAAAAATAAAGTGGTTTAACTCTCAAAAGGTATAGGTACTCTTTTTGTACTGAACCCAACTTCACTTCCAGTTCATGCGGACCTGCAGCGCGGGCTTCGTTATCTTTTTGTTTATTTTCGTACACCCCGACCTTTCCTTTTTCATTTATTTTCTGGATCATATTTTTATAACGCTTAATCTTAAACCAGCGGTCGGTTATAACCTTATAAGAAAAGTAAAGTGAACCTCACTTAGGATATATTTTAACAACAGGGCTGGTTAGTACCATTAGGAAATTATAATCTTATTTGTTGTTACAAAATTGAAAGATTACAAGGCGTGTGAATTAAAATTGCAACCTATTACAGTATTTTAAAAGTCCAAAATGTTTGTTAATTTTCGGCAGACACAGCAAAAAATATTCGAAATGGTGAGTCATATTCAAGGATATAATTTATAATCTCCAAATCCAGTTGTTTCCAAAACTATAGAGTTCTTGTGTTTTTAGATTTCTAAGAATCGTACCGTAGAAAATACGGTAGTGGTCTATTATTATGCTGATCATTGATCACAGCAGGTAGAGATAATCAACCATCAGAACATAATATGCATCATAGCGATAGCTTTTATTCAGTTTTAGACGTGATCCAGAACCAGTTTAAACTCTGTAACTGGTCAATATTATCATACATTTGATTTGCGTGAACAGCACAAATTATTTATTATAATTTTTCAAGTAAATTTTGTCTTACACTAACCATATCATGTTCATCCTAATGACATTCGCAGTAAGGGAAGCGGCAGCACAAGACAAGCACAGATTGAGCAGGGTGACAAGTATAGGCAATAAACCCGGGTATATTGGACCCGGGTATGTCCATTCACTACGTCCAACAATGAGAGGTATGGCACAGCGATGACCATCTCGCTTGAATCAGGGGCAGCCCAACTGGGGAAGTTCCTCCGCCATACAGAAGACCACAACCATAATAGCACTGCTACCTTTCAGGTATGTAGTGTTGTGTTCCTGGTGGTGAGTAAGGTTCCCAGAGCTCCAACCCCCCTTAAAGATCGGCAACGCGCTATTGTGACTCCCCTGGTGTTGCGGGTGCCCATGGGCGACGGTAATTGCTTACCAGCAGGCAATCCGTCTGCTCGTTTACCGCCTATGTCATAAAAGAAAAAAGATTTTTTTAACTATCCACCTGAAAAATAATTATAATTTTGGTGGTAATAAATAATTATTATCATAAACATAATTAGCTTCACATATGAATTACGTATCATACCTTGATTTCTAGTTCTACGACCCCGAAATCATTCTGTATCAATGCTGTATAACCGAAATAACCTTATTAATTAAAATAAACATAAGCAAAGTTCACTGTGCACCATAATAAAGACGCTAGTTGGAATACCCAAAAATACAACCAAGAAATGTCACTGCTGTAAATACATTCAACAGAATATCTAGTATTCAAATATCTCTCTGGAATACGTTATCGCGCCATATATACGACAGCTAGTTGTTACATCGATTTATTTTCTGAACTCTATACCTATTTTAAATGCGTCTTTCTTGGAAAATTAGACCTTGCGTGGTACCTATAAAGTAGTATTTACAATGACGTCGAAGTGAGGATGCAAAGTTAGAAGGCGAGTAGTAGATATTTGTTCGTGTTCGTAAGTAACCGATATCGGATAATCGGATAAAGGCGATTCTATCTGTGCAGTAGGCCGTCACTTGCAGGAGATCTGCAGTCTGCTAACAGGAAACGCATAAATGGAGTTTATATATACATTGAAAAAATCTAATTAGTAAAACAATATGTCTTCCCAAGCTGCTGTATGATATACGTATAGTTAATTTAAACATATACTACAATAAGTAAAATTATTGAGATTAAGTAAAAAATCAGATAAGCAGCTAAAGCCAATTTGTTAAGTTAAATTAAAATAGTACATTCTCAATACGGGTAACTTATAAAAATATCATGGTTAAAAACATATGTCGTTGTACTATTTAGTTCGATTGGCATGTACTACATGACTAAGAACAATAAAACAATAGAAAACACTAACAAAAAACATGTTTCAATTGAACGGGTTAAAAAAATAATTGTAGTAATTAGTATAACTTGTTTCGGGTCTAGATTTTTTAAATACTTTATGACCGCGTTGGCACGCATACCCCGCCTTGTTATAACATTGGCACCGGGTCAACTAGGCTTATTCTGACCGGGTTATAAGATCTATTAAATAGGCTGCTAGCTAGGTGCTTAAAAGTGATAGTGGAAGTATGTCATATTCAGTCTCGTTACCATTCTCAAATCAATTTTTATTTTTAATATTTTGATTTTCTTTGGTTTTTCAGTAGTAACACTTATTATATAAATTTTTATATAAATTATAAATTGATGAAAAATATTGCTGCTTCTATGTTATAGCTGGAGGTGTGGGTTCAAATCCTGCCACGGACGCCGGTGCATCTGGTCACTTTTTCTTAAGCATCCATATTAATATTATAAATGCGAGAGTAACTCTCTCTGTCTGTCTGTTTGTTACTTCTTCATGCTTAAACCACTGAACCAATTGTGGATGAAATTTGGTATTGAGTTCGAGCTACACAGGTTATTTTTTATCCCGCAACCATACTTTAAAAACGGTCATGGCAGGCCGACGAAGTCGCGAGGAAAAGCTAATACGTCATGTATGTCAATTTACATTAATATAGAAGGATAAATATACATCTTTGTGCCGTGTGATGCCGGCTGACGAGAATAGCATCACCCCATCTCTTCCCGCGGGTATCGTAAGAGGCGACAAAGGGAAAAGTCCTACGGACGGGCAGCAGCGTCCGTGGAAACCCAATCTACAGCTACTGCGGCCGCCAACCCGCCTGCCAAGCGTGGCGACTATGGCAACTACCCCCCAAGATGATACAAGTCATATTTGTGGGAGGCCTATGTTCAGCAGTGGACTGCATACGACTGAAATGTGTGTACATCTTTGAAGTCTTAAAAGAAAAAAAGAAAATTTTCGTCTTTGTACGCATCTCTGAACCTTTATTGGGGATCTGCTTAAACCAATTTCCTGTCCTTGACCCCTCAAATCCACCTGTTTCGAACTTGCACCTCGCATGGCTCTAATCATCGGAATCGCTGCAAGCCGTTTAACGTAAACTCGTGCTGCGCAGCTGCTTCACTGTTATGGATATTCTATACTTAATTATTAAAGAGTAGGTTCCATTAGGTGTTAACGTAGAACTTTGGAACGTAGTAGAGCGGACCAGAGTCGCCCCTAATGATATTTGTTTATATTAACCACTTACTTTTGTCGGTTATATTATTTTTCATAACTACGTCCCTTTGATATTGAGTTTTAGAAGTAGGTAACTAAGAGAAAAACATTCCTAAATATATGAAATAACTAATAATGCTTTTGAAATAAACTTGTACATTAATATTGAAATAAATATTAAAATAAATAAAGAATATAGCGAAAAGCGGATCATAAAAAATATTTAATAGTTTTATAATAACATGAACTTAAAAAGTTTTCATACCTATTAATTGTATTAATTACGTAATTAAATCGTCCATTTTAACCAGTCGGGGTTCTACTCCGTTTCTTTCCCGGTTCATGATAGACGCGACAGTATAGCCACGGAATAGACTACCCGTCCCTCTTTAATTATTGTGCTTAAGTTAATTAAGACTGCCCGGTCTATCTCGCCACTAGATACTGTCGCGCCAATCATGTGCTAGGCCTACTGTCAATCCATTGGCAGTCTGTATACTTACATATAATTCGATGCATAATTTCCCCGAGTGAAATGTCTGTTGGCTGTCGCTGTGGCGTTGCGACGGCGGCGAGGCGGGGGCCGCCCGTGATTTAATACAGCACTCGCTAATTATGGCCTGTTCGAATTGTGCTTTTCTCACGGACCGGCCCGGTTACACCGACGGACGGTTAAAAAACTTTCGAAAAGATAGTCGAAGAATCTAACGCAGCTTATGAATGAGATGTCCTTAAAACGGGGTCGTACTGCATACATAAAAGTACTACGACCGGCGCCGGCGACGCGTTCGGCGAATCGAACGGACACTCAGCACTCTTAGTGCTTGAAAATGGAGGCCTATGTTCTCCGAAAAATGACACGCGAGTGGCTAAATAAACGTGAGTAGAACCGTGTTAATCGTTAGTTAGTACTACGAATTCTTAAAAGATTAATGGAATACTCTTTTTACTAGGTATTATATTATCAAACTTACCTACGTACAGGTAAAAAAATGTAATTTCCAAAGTTAAATAATATACATTAATATTTTTCCGGCAAATGCGTAGGAAGCGTTGTGGCAAATGCGAAGTAGCCATGAAAAAAAGTTAAACAAACTCAGGAGACGCACCAAATAATAGTAACATGCATTTGACTAACGACCATTTGCACAGCTACTTAGGAAGGTTTTATGAGCTTTAGTGCTAATATTTTGTTCTTAGTATTGCTTGTGTCTGCTGTCTACTGTGCGCGGGTAAAATGTTGTCAAGCGCTATGAAACGTACGCACTATTTGTAATTTACAGTTTACTTGAAAAATGTTTCTTTTTTTTCAAGTAAAAAAAACTTATGTGTAAACACAGAGAACTACCTATAGAGTCGCAATGTTGTTCATTTTGTTCGCGATACAAGCTGCCAACACAAGAGGTGAAACGTGAGGGGCGGGAGGGCGTTAACGTCGCTGCGATTGGTTGTCTCAAGGACGACGCGTGGCCGCTTGAGCGTGTAGTGATGGGACATGTTTTTTACCGGAAGCCTAACCGGTAGTCATTTATGTTTGGTAAACAAAAGTAACTATAAATATAAATCAGTAGGAATAGTAATATTATTTTAACTTACTTCAAAAGTATAGGTTAAAATACTAAGGGTGTAATAATCTAAAAATTAAATGTATATGACAGTAATAAGAGCTCCAGAAAAGAGTACAAATTACGATGCGAAATGGTACAATTTTTTTGACCAAAATAACGATTATAATATTATGTACGAGAGTGGTTTGTTTGTTCATAAACCACTCTCTTACATATCATAATGTGGGTTGGAATAACTTCTATTTAAAAAAATGTCTTTTTGAATTAATTAATTAGTTATTAATAATTAAATTGTTATTGTATGTAAATAGTGCATTACTGCAAATACTAGTCATCCTGGATGAGTATCAGTTAGGCGACCGGACTGAAGGTGAGGAACGAGGCCAGAATATCACTTGCTGTCTAAACAGTCCCTAATTCAAAAATAGGACAAATTGTATGAATGGAATCTTGCAAATATATTAAAGTTAATACGTAATTTGTATTTTCATAAAAATACATGGGTTTCTAATAAAATACATATTTAATCCAGGGATTGTAAAACCGGTTTTATTAAATACCTGTATACATTTGACAGACTATTACCGCTAATAAAAGAATACCTGTATTCTAATTAGAGGTATTGTTGTCATTTCGCTTTTATGCATACCTCTATGGCTAGACTATTTACGAAATTAAATACCTGTATTAAATACCGGTATTCATTGCAATTGAAAGATAAAATGTCAATTAAACATTACTACTAAATGGTTCCTATAGAGATTATTTTCTTTCGGGAAGACTCGGATCTTTATCGGAATACGATGACCTCCGAACTGCCAAGAATGATCGTATTAAATAAGTGACATTTTCATATCCATTAATATGGAACTTTATTGTTTAGTATTATACGTCAAACTGAAAAATTATATTTGTCATTAAACAATAAAGTTTCATATTAATGGATATGAAAATGTCATGCATATAATACAATCATTAATTGATAGTACGGATGCCGTCTTATTTTGATCGAGGTACGAGTTTTTCTGAAGGAAAATAATTTCTCACTATATCTGTAATCTATTTATCTATATATATATATATATATATAAATGAACCCCTATTTCTCCTGGTCACGCTATAACTTGAGAACGGCTTTACCGATTTGGCTAATTTTGGTCTCGAAACATTTGTAGTAGCTCAGGGAAGGTTTAAACGATAAAAAAGTATGAAAAAAAAATGAAGTAATATACTAAAAATCGAAGATATCTCTCCAATACAAACTTTATCAACTCGAAAAAACAGTAAGCCCCGCAGGATTGCATACATCTTACGCGTTTTTGGTAAAATGGACTTTGCTTTTGCTCGAGAAAGGCGGAAGCGCCGCAGGATTTCATTCATCTTACGCTTTTTTTGCGAGCAAAATAGGTACTTTATATTATTACAGCACTAAAGTCGTTAAGGCGATAGTTTCTTACAAATTGTTAATCAATTATCCCTTATTCCCTAAGATATGGCTGTCAAAATCTCTATTGAATGACAAGACATACTTCATCACTTTAGGCCCGGTACCACGAACATCGAAGTTCCTATATTTAGAGCATCTCTCTTTTACTCCAATTAAGGCTTAAGACAGAGACATCGCCCGAAATTTACGAATATCGTTGTTCGCGGTAGCGCCGCCATTTCATGTATAATTTTATGACAGAACTATGAGTGTCGGAACAGGGTTGTCAACTTGTCACTACACTTGAGAAGTATTTGTACCTATACTTACTTGATTTATTACTCTTATGTTAAATAAATTGGAATTATATTAAACGTTGGTTCTTTAAACATCTCTGATTCCCACGAAACTATATATACCTAAAAATGCTAACAGCCGTATTTCTTTGAAAATGTTTTGGTTAGTTCCTTATTTCGTTTCTGGGCAACCAATAAATAAGGTTTTTTATTTATTTTACCCATTACCAGGTAAGGACTTCGGGAAATAAAGATGTTAATTCTGCTTCCTTGCTATTGAGTCCGAGAGATTTTTTGTTTATGTTATAATATAGTTGCATTTCATTTTATTTTTCAGTAAAACGTGAGAAATCGAATGGTACCAAGGTTATACATATACAATCTGAATTTTATACTTTTTAAATTGTGACGTCTGAATCACGTCAACATATATTTTTAATTATTTTTACGCATTTGCCTTGATTATGTTTGTAATTATTTGTCCATTTTACTTAATTTTGTTATTAATTAAATATGTGTCAACACTCCTATTCAGCCAAGGAATATACATACATAGTATTTATTATTACTATTACTAAGGACTACAAAACTTTTTTCAATTACGTTTTGAATAGGATAAATCTATATTTGTTTTAATTGGGCTTAGGTTCGCCACCCCTATGGGTCCCGCTGACAATGTGCATGGCTGGCTGAAGTGTCAACTATATACTGTATAAGTAAATTAGTTTGTCATACGACTCGAGTATATTGACACTGACGGCTATTACCGGTAATAGTTTTTAGGGGTAAAGTGCTAAATAGAGGTATTGCTGTCAATTGGCAAAACCGCTAATATATTTGAATATCGGTTTTGATTATACCGCTAATCTGAGCTTTATCGATATAAATAGCGAAATGCAACTATAACCGGTTATACCTAATTTTTAAGCGGTATTAAGAATACCGGTAACGATCCCTGATTTAATCACTAGAGATACATTATTCGTATGTTGTTTGTGTAGAGCTGTAGACCATAGCTGTGCCCCCTAAGGATTCTCTGTAGACCGCCTCGGTCACCATGGACTCCCGTGTTCTTCGGGCGCTGGCCGCTCGTCCCGCCATGCTACGTTAACTTAAACTATATTCTCAGAAGGGCGCTTGTCAGCGCGCACATCCCCGCCACTTTGGTACACCAGATTTTGCGGGGTCAGATGTCGTTAATACCCGTTGTTGGAGAATGGGTCGCGCACTGGTGTACTTTTCTATGACACTAGACCCAAGGACTCACCAAGTGGATTCTAAAAAGCCCCCATAACATACCTCTATCTCAAACCAGCTATGAGTGCCCTGGGACTTCTTCGAAGTTCATCATCAGGCCCATTCTATGACACTGGACACAAGTACTTACGAAGTGGATTCCAAAAAGCCCCCATAACATACCTCTATCTCAAACCAACTATGAGTGCCCTGGGACTTCTTCGAAGTTCATCATCAGGCCCATTCTATGACACTGGACCCAAGTACTCACCAAGTGGATTCTAAAAAGCCCCCATAACATACCTCTATCTCAAACCAGCTATGAGTGCCCTGGGACTTCTTCGAAGTTCATCATCGGGCTTATTCTATGACACTGGACCCAAGGACTCACCAAGTGGATTCTAAAAAGCCCCCATAACATACCTCTATCTCAAACCAGCTATGAGTGCCCTGGGACTTCTTCGAAGTTCATCATCAGGCCAATTCTATGACACTGGACCCAAGTACTCACCAAGTGGATTCTAAAAAGCCCCCATAACATACCTCTATCTCAAACCAGCTATGAGTGCCCTGGGACTTTTTCGAAGTTCATCATCAGGCCAATTTTATGACACTGGACCCAAGTACTCACCAAGTGGATTCTAAAAAGCCCCCATAACATACCTCTATCTCAATCCAGCTATGAATGCCCTGGGACTTCTTCGAAGTTCATCATCAGGCCCATTCTATGACTCGGGACCCCAAGGACTCACCAACCCTCTCTAGTCCACTAACTAACTTTACATAAAACTAAGTATGCGTACATACATATTCTACTACTACTAGTTAGTATTAAATATAATATACTATATAAACTACTGAAATATAAATATATACTCGTATATATATATATATATATATTTAGCGCGTATCCCTGATTTCTATTATATTTTGTAAATTCGGTACACCTTCGGTAATCCTAAGCACACGATTACGGTTAATACGGTAACGACATTAGCACATCACTAGAGCTACACGTGGCTTCGTAAGACAGGAATAACACACTGTATTTACAATATGATGAAAAGAGACAAACAAACTATCTACTTCTGTAAGCGACCAGTATAAATGAACTCCGCTAGGAACAAATAATTTTTCAATAATATAATGATTTTGACTTATCTGTGGAATGTTATACCATCTTTCTTGTAATTTGATGTCTTAGAATTTTTACCACACCATCTTACAGTACAATGACACATGATGTCAACGTTTTTATTATAATTATCTATTTTTTAGTGTAGTAACAATGTGCACTGCGCGCAGGTCAGATACTTGGACGCAACTGAACGGCACTGCGCGCGACCGGGAATTATATAAGCCTTGTAGGCCATACGGACTGATGATCGTCAGTGCCCTGCAATACTTGTCTATAGGTTTACTGGTCTGTGTGTGTAAAGCTCATGAGTCTCATGACGTTGATTCACGCGACAAATATTATGCTTTTTACATAATAAATTATTACGTTCTAATAAGTAATATAATATGTGCTGAATTTGTAACAGTTAAATTAAGTAATAGTGAATACATTAAAGAAATCAATTCATCCATAAAACTTGATTACCACTAAGACCGATACCGGTACGTACCGAAAATGAATACATTTACTATGGGTGGGACACGACATATATGTATATTTTCGACGTGCCGCCACTGATAGAAATAGGAATAAATTACTTCGTATACAAAAAAAAAAGGTTAAACATTGTTTAATCCAAGTTTATTTTTTCGTTTCCACCATATCAAGATGCGCCCGCTCCGGAGTACGTTACTGCATTCGCTATACTTACTCTGTCTGCCCAACCTGTTACCCGGTCAACCTTCGAGTGCTCCATTTCGCTCTGTCTCCCTTAACCTCTTATATAGCCATCTTCGTCTAACGATCTCAGGTCAGGCCGGAGCACATTACCGTAATGATACTTAAACACATATTTAAGTAAAGTCTCGTTTTGCGTTAAAAGTTTTGCATTTGAAATTTTTACAAGAAAGTGGATGATGTGTTTATTTATATCACAAACCAGAATATGAATTTGATAACTATCAGACTGTTACATAAACTTACTTGAAAATAATCGTTTTATTTAATAAACTTTAAACACTTTCTTATTACTTATGTCTTTGAAAGTATTATCTTGCTCATAGCTATGAAGAAACTACAAACTGCTGAGTACTTTTTATTATATCCGATGTGTATTCAATAATATAAGTTAGTTATAAATATGAAACTGGGCTTAACTATTATGTACGCGATTAGATAATCTATACAAGGTCCCTAGGCAATACGCCAATCAATTGTAGAAACGATAAAATAATGTATTGGAATGACAAAACGACAAGTCACGTGACCTTTTTCATACATTATATTTTGTTACGTTTGCTGCGTGGTGCCGGCTGACTAGAAAACTAGAACATTGGAAAATCCGACAGATGGGCAGCAGCGGCCGTCGAACCCCAATCTACAGCTACTGCGGTCGCCAATCCGCTTGCTGAGCGTGGTGACTATGGTAACTACCGATAAAAATCATATTTGGGGAAGGCCTATGTCCAACAGTGGACGACTAGCGACTATTTCGTTTCGATTGCGTTTCTATAATGGATTGGCATCTTGACCACGGCTTCTTTATTGATTGATGCAAAGCAACAATTATGTAATATCTGGGCAGCCTTCAACATCTGGGGTATGCCTCCACACTGTAAAAAACACAACAATTAAGCGATATTTTTATAGTAATGACAAACATGTTTTTTAAGTTACCGATTTATGAGGGGCGCGGGTAATTTATCTAAATATATTTATTAAGCTAATAGTATGCAGTGCTCTATATGTCTCAGTAACTTAGAAATATTTAAGGCGCCCTTAAATCTAGACTAGTATTATAAATTATAATTTAATAGCTAGCGTTTCTGCATAATAAAAAATATTTTTTTAAGGGCGTAGCACATTGTTGTCGATGAATTCTCAATTAAATTTGAGACTTCGATGCCGTTCAGTGTTTAATACGCTGGCGGTAGATGTCTTTACACGTCACTCATGATGACGTATACGAGGAAGGATAAATAGCAAAATTTGACAAGTCTAAGCGGTACTCGTATAGCACTATTGGTAGTGCATTGGGCTAGTGATCCAGTGGTTGTGGGTTCGAGTCCCGCTGCGAGACAATTTTTTCTATTTTTCTTTCGATTTAAATATCGAAGATATTCGCTAGCAGACGTTTCTGCATAGTAAAAAAATAATAGCTACTAAGTAACTCACCTTCTTCAAAGTCACAAGAGTATTCAAACAGGTCGCAGAGGTCCCAAAACGTCCTTTTCTTCTCAGTCCCGGAGGAACTCTTCCCGCAGATAGGGATAGTGTCGTGAATGCACTTCTTGGCCTGATCACATGCGGCCTCAATCTTGTTCTGGGAAAAATATTTATATTTAATATAACAGTTTCAAATGAATGAGTTTATAATTTTTATGTAACGCTATAAACCTTAAGGGGATGCTTAAGACTCATGAATGAAAAAACAAGTTTTTCCTTAAAATTAGTTTTTGGATGTAATTACTTATCCAAGTTTTCTTTGAGCTTAGGGCATATTTTCAAATGTTGGAAAATTTAAACATACCACTTCCTTTTCCATGTTGAGAGGAAGGTGACAATGTGCCATCATTATGACATATAACCATAATATACCTAAAACAACAATGTTATTATAATTTTTTTGTGCACGTTGAACAAAATTAAAAACTCAGTAAAAATATAACGGGCGTAAAATATTCAGATGTAAGACAAAATTGTACCCTACTGGAATATCTAAAGCCTGTTATTGTATAGGTAGGTAACAGAAAACCATTTAAACAATATAGTCAAATACAAATTCGAGAAGTGCCTACAATACTTAAAGTAGTGAGAAATAATGATATCCTGGAGCGGTACCGCGAACATCGGAGAACGTATATTTCGGACATCTTTCTCTTTTACTCCAATTAAGGTATCATGAGAGTCACAGAGACAATCGTCCGAATATTTACGAACGTTGTTGTTCGCGGTAGCGCCGCTGAACTTAATCGCTAGTTGATCTGTAGTAAACAAATCTTACAATAGATTTTCAGCCACATACTGTGTTTGCGTGGACGTCCAGCACCATTAGTTAACAAATTAATAATAAACGGGATACTGTAACAGCGGCCGTATACCGCACGGTCAGGGGTAGCACACCATTCAGTCCAGACGCAATTTATTCTGCAACAAAAGTTTAAATTATTAGAAATGAAAATTATTCTAATTAAGATTTCCCAGTAAACCTCTATCACCGTATTATCGTATAGAAAGGAATAAGTGCTGAATATAAACTTGTCTTCGAGGCTTTAGTACAAAACGGCGGTTCTGTTATTCAGTTTTAAATTAGGTACGATTTGTCGTTTAACGGCTTCCTACTCGGTGGTGGTTCTGCCTATAAAGGTAAAGGTTCGGGTTCGAATCCGGGTATAACAATTTATTTGTGTATTTATCACGAATAATTTTTCCACAGTTATGATCGTTATACACCCAGCACTTAAGCATCTATATATTATATTATACATATTCGCTTCGGATTTGCATAAGCGATACGTATACATAATTATTATAAGTATAAACCTGATCCTTGAATATCCTCCTTTTTCACTCTATTTATTGATGAAAACCAAAATAATCGTACCAGCAGCGAGAAGCAACCGTTATGCTATGTGTTGATATAATCGTCTAGTTCTTTCTGTAGAACTAAATTGATTGATTGTAATTATTTATGCTTCAAATGAATTCTAATTTCTAAAACATAATACATTCAGACCGCATGTTAGCTACACCTGACAAGTGGCTTGTCTAAATAGTTTGTCAAGGCGTATGTTTATTCATAATTTCCTCCATGAAACCAAAACACAGTTGGTTCAACTATTGGCCCTGCTGCATCGCAAGCGCATGTTATTTGAGCCACTTGTGCTATAATTATGATGTTAAGGAGAGCTGTTACAAGTTAGCATCCATTGTTTATTATATGAAATTCATTATAAATATGAAATAGCGGAATGGAAAATATCTCATATTGTTTTTGTTTCAGGTTTAATTTTTATCCGACTGGCTACGGTGTGGTGCCATGTAGAGTTAGAATCTGAAGACTATTTTTTCCCTTTAGAAGCGGTAAGCATCTACTCGTAACGTTATTTTCTAGTCATTTTTTGACATACGTGGGGATTTCTGTTATTATTTGGCTAATAGATAAAACATGCTTGCAGGTTATCTATTTACTGCCTACTAATCTTTTCAAACTTTCACCGGCAACTTTTTGATTTTTTACCATGATATAGTATTATTAAATACAAACACACATTTTTATATAAACTTTTATAAAAAAACAGCTGCGTATAAAAAATAAAAATCTATAGCTAATGAATGTTTTATTTAAATGGTAAATATCTAAATAGTCTAAAAAGCTATTACCTAATAATATGTTTAAAAACTATCTTTACATAAAATAAATTGATATGTGTAACTGAATTTTAATTTCAAACAGGTACTGAATGAATATGGCTTGAAAACGAATATAACTTAGTATTTTCTGGTTTGTATTGTATGTGGACAATGCACACTACCTTTTATAATGTAATTGAATTAATTATTTTAATGAATACATACCTTTCTTTTATTTTTATATTTTACGAGTACCTAGGTATCTTAACTTTATGATTTACAACGAGTTGTCTTGTATGAAATAAGTTTTCTTTATTTTTTGTTATTCTATGACCTATGTTAACAGTTCCACCAACGTATACACGCAAAATAAAATACCTACATACTAATACGTATTTATTCAAAAATATTGATTTATTTTGTATTTGACTTTCAAGTGCACGTTCATAAGGAAACAAATAAATAAATTTATTGCAATGTTTATCTAGGCGTGTATAGATTGATCTTTATAGAAAAATATCAATAAATCCACGATTGTATAGATTGATCTTGATGGAGGGATTGACGGTTGAACCTCAAAATGGCGAAGTCGGCTTGAAAATATATTTTTTGTTTTTTGTTAAAACGTAGTTTAGTGTGTAATATTGATAGCGTATTATGCAGTGATCTAACGAAGAATTGTGCAGCTAATGAAGAATTGATTTCAAAACGTGTTTCACCACTATTTTGGTCATCACCCGGCAATCCGGGGGTCACGGCCGCCTCTTAGCGTTCTGTAAAGTCCAGCTACCACTTTACAAAACGCAAGGCCTACTACCGAACAACGTCATGCTCTAAGGGCAAACTTATATGTTATTATACTTATATGTTATTTTACTTGACATTGGCGAAATCATCGATTGATTTATTGATGGAAGCCATATTTTTTTAAAAGAAGAAGAAGAAGATCTTGATGGAAAAATATCAATAAATCCACGATTGTATTGATTATAACAGACGCTGAACTACTGCAAATTGGCGGACGAGTGTCACCACGACCGCGTGCCGGTTTGCGGACAGGACGCCAGCGGCAACTTCAGGGCCTTCCGGGATGACTGCGACCTTTACGAATACTGCTGTGATGAAAAGAGACGTAACTATATTCTATACTAGTATGACATTATCTATGAAAAGGGACCTTATTGTCGATGGCGCTTAAGTCGTTGTTCAAGACGATACAATACAAACACAATGCTATTCGACGTAAGGCACTTATCGACATAAGGTCTCTTTTCCTAGATAATGTCACGTATAATTCTATTATTTAGACTAAACTTCATGTTGGCGAAGGATTATTAGTATAGGTAAATTCATAGGAGTTGGTGTTAGTACAAATCTCGCGCTAACCTTTGTAGATCGACCTATACCGGGTGGTGTCGTGGCAGCTCCCTCGACTATAATATTATGTAATATGTATAAGTAGTTTCGTATGCAAGTAAGCGCGGAAAAATGGAATTGCAGGGGCGTTTTGGTTAAAATGAAAACATACATTTTTGTGGTAACACAATATGCCCCGACCTACACGTGTTGACCTATATGTCCACTCATACCGGGTGTGGCCTGTAATAGGAGCTTTAACTTTAGGCATCGTTTCTACACCAAAAACGTAGCAACATTTGTTCTACGACTTTTGAAAATAACTTATAGTTTACTAAATATAAATAAAAAAAGATTTTCCAAGCAAGCAATGTATTGCAAAAACTATGAAGTTTGTAGGCTGACAGTAAACGTCAACTAGACTATTGGATGCTGTTCATTGAAAATACTATTTACTTTGTTCGAAAAAATCATAATTAATATATTACGCAATTATTTAAAGTTGTAGAACAAATGTTGTTACGTTCGTGGTGTAGAAGCGATCCCTAAATTTTTTGCTCCTATTACAGGCCGCACCCGGTATAAATCAACTACGCAGCGTGTTAATAGAACGCGGTGCAACATTTTTTCTAATAAACTATGCCCCTGTTGATGGGACAGATAATGACGGATAAAGACGACCCATCTCTACTATATATATTATGACTGTTAATTAAAACTTTTTCTACTTACAGAATTTCGACACGTGGAAATAGACGTTTGTGCCGGTGACCCAGCGCTCGCATGATAGAAAAACTTATTACTCCTAACGTAAATAAAATGATCGTCTTCTTAGTGTCTGTATTTTTCGATTACCTTTCATCATCTTCCTCGCGTTATCCCGGCATTTGCCACGGCTCATAGGAGCCTGGGGTCCGCTTGGCAACTAATCCCAGGATTTTTCGTAGGCACTAGTTTTAAGAAAGCGACTGCCATCTGACCTTCCAACCCAGAGGGCAAACTAGGCCTTATTGGGATCAGTCCGGTTTCATCACGATGTTTTCCTTCACCGAAAAAATATTTTTCAATTACCTGTATTTATTATAATTCCTAAGTTTAACTATGTAGGTATCGTAGTGTAAAGCTAAACTTCGCTAAATGAAAATATAAATTAAAAATATGAAAGTGAAATGGATGTGGCTGAAGGCGCTTCCTGCAGTTAACGAGAGGCGCGCGGGATGGACGAGAAGCTCGTTAGAAAATGTGCACTAAAGAAAAAGCTAGTCAAATTACGAAGATAAAAGTAAGACATTTTAACAAAGTACTTTATCTTCTCCTGAAAATGAATCTGTCAGCCGGTAATTTCATATTAATCATTTGGTATAGAAATAATTGTGTAAGCAATGACAAAAAACATAAATTTCATAAAAGATACTTTGCATGCGATATAAAGAGATGAAAATTTCCTCACTATTAAAAAAAAATCTTGTCACAAACAGCTCCTCGAATGTTGTAAAGTTGTGACACTGTATTCACCTTATACGTGGTTACCATATTTTGGTACTCACCACTCAGATTTGGTTGAGACCGCTTCAACCAATCTCGCTGGAAGCGTAAACTTAGTAGGAGTATTCCAGTAGTACAAATTAAGTACAGGGCGGAAGGGTCCTGGATTTTCCCCAGGCTACCTCCCCCCCACAAAGTCCGATTGCTCTAATAAACCTAACGAGCCTATGTCAGTTATAAAAAATTGTATTGACAAGAGACATTTTTTTAAACGTACTCTAATCCATGTACTGTAGAATTAGCGATGTATTAAATTAACCACATAATACCCTAACGTTCGACACGCATTCATCTAAAGTCCATATTTATTTAGTAGAAGTAAAAAAAATGACTGCAACGTAATGCCTAAAGCCTAACAGCCTACAAGCTAAGATTTAGTTCTCATATGCATAGACATAACGTCGATTTTATCACCGAAAAAAAAAATTGCAAATGAAGGTGATGTTTTTGCTTATAAATAAATACTCGTAGTACAGAAAAGGTGATGTGTTTGCTTTTAAATAAATAGTACACAAATTATTCTTGTCTCAACAAAAAAAACAATATGGCTTGTATTGTAGTTGCCACATGTTGTATTATGTAAAAATTTATAAATTTAATACATAAATATATAAAATTCGGACAGACCTAGAGCCATTAGTGAGAAATTTAATTATTTACTTAATTCCCAATTTTCACAATTCACAGTCCCTGCTTGGATGTAATATATAATATGTGTGAATAATTATTAAACATAATGTTATTACAAGTAGGTGTATGTTTATCCTCAGTTTCCTGCCTTAAAGCACAACAGTTAATAATTGATGTAAACTATTGATTGCTATTTGGTTTACAAGTGTGCCTCTATCGAGTCCCATGTGCAGGAGCTATGATATTACGGGGAGCTCTCTTTAGTAAGTTATATTTAATTTCATCATTACTTTGACAAAATCTTGTATCGCGCACTGCTACTCTAATTTAAAACGCAATTAATCTATATGCAAGTATTTAGTGACGATTTTTAGGTTTAATATACAGTAGTTTAATACTTTTTTAGTTAACATTAAAATAAAAATTATAACATGTTTCAGATTTGATAATTATCAATTTTGCAAGTCATGTCTGGTCTCATGTAGAGGTAGAATTGGAAGACTACTTTTTCCCTCTAGAACCGGTGAGTTATCCCAAAATTTAAATATTCCTTGGTACTAATTTATTATAACATTTTAGGATGTGTAGACAACAAACATGATGTGTAAACATCTATTAATTAGAGCCAGCTTATTAAAAGTGCCGTAAACTGAAATTATATTTCTCTTTTTTGACATGTGTTTGTTTCCTTTTTTTATATTAAGTAAGTGTAAGAGTAAAGACTAAGTAATTGGGTGTTTTTATTAGCGTATAACGTTCCCAAAAGTTATTGGCTTGTAATAATGTTACGAAGGTAGTAGTAAAACACATTGTATAGAGACACAGATGCATTTGTCAGTGTTTGTACAATCATCATCTGGCGTTGTCCCGGCATTTGCCACGGCTCATGGGACCCTCGGGTCTACTTGGTAACTAATTTCAGGTTATAGCGTAGGCACTAGTTTTACGAAAGCGACTGTAATCGATTTGTACACAGGCGAACTTATTCCTTTAAGGGATTAAGTTCAGGTGACCTTTGAGCCATTGAGACAGAAAATTATAAATGCTAGATAGACCTACTGTACGTACGTATATTGTATGTACAAGGTTTTTGATGCAGGTGATAAACTTCTGCAAGCTTGCAGACGAGTGCCAGCATGACTTCGTGCCGGTGTGTGCGCAGGACTCGCTCGGCATCACGCGCATGTTCAACGACGTCTGCGACAGCTACGAGTACAACTGCGACGAGAACAAACGTAAGAAACAAATGTTTTTTATGTGAATTTAATTTAGTCTTGCAATTACAACAAACGAAAACGGAATTAGTTACGATGTATGTATATTACGTATTTCCAATGTTTCGGCACTGTTGTAAGCGCCATCTTCGCGGAATAACATACATGACAGCATATATTAATTGCATAGAAGCGGGTACCTCACGTCGAATGTAGCTCGACATGATTCACTTGGTAACATGACGAGCAATATTCGACTTATAAAACGTGAGTTACCCGCTTCTATACAATTAGTATATTTGAATCTCACGATGGTTTTGTGTTTAAAATACATGACAGCAATCCCGTTTGAAGTAATAGGTATAACTTTCACATTAAACCTAGTACTTCAATCTAGATTACCATGCGTAATCTTATAGCTATCTAAGGAATTGTTAGACTCACTACTCCACAGCCTAAAGTAGTCGGATTGTTGTGATCTGTCAGTGTTTATTACAACAATGATCGGTATACAGTTGTTATTGTTATTAATTATAACAATTAATAATTCTGTTCTATAATTTTTGATACCTGATTTGAATTGTTATAAGTACCTACAGCTACTATATAATCCAAATAATTATTTTCTTTACAGAGTACCGCCACGTTCATATGAAAATGTGTCAGTATAACTATATACCCGCTCCGTACGAATGGGGCGCCATGGGAAAGAAATAATGAGTGCAGAGAATTATTTCAATATATTGTTCGAACCACACATTTAATTAGTAAAATGCTAATAAATGAACCCTGATTTAAGTATGCACAATCTTTTAATTATCCTGCAATACAACCTGATAGAGATTGACAACCTGATGGCATATTGAGAGTTACTCTCAGTCTTATTCTATCGCATTGTGCGACCAAACTAGTTGACAAATAACAATATTAAAATTGCTTAGCACTGTAGGTTACTGTTGTGTTATTACTTGTTTTGTGGTGGCTACTTTTCACAAAATAAAATAAATATGCTATAGGTGAAAAACTTAACTGAAGGACCTCTATGTAGGTAGTTGTGCAGATACCTACGTCAAAATTTGTATCCTAATTAGAGATGGCACGCTACCGGTAAGTTACCAAAGTTACTATGGGAAATGTTCTCAATTGGTAACATTCCCCATACTAAAATTGGTAACTTACCTGTAGCATTCCATCTCTAATCCTAATACAGACTGCTAAATAATGTAATTCGTTCCCTTCGCCTGTATTCCCGGAAAGATATAATTTGGGTCTTTTCAAGGCAAGAGTGAATATAGGCTTTTACTGAACCAGCGTGCACCCTCGATCTCGTCGACACTTCATCAGGTGTGACTGAGGTCAAACGTCGGTCAGTCGTGTATAACAAAAATAATATAGAACGCCGACATGCATGTAGACATGTTACTAATACATACAGGCTAGCTAAGTTTTTCATCTATAGTGTAAAGAATTTCTTTACTCTCTTTATTGCAGTCATTTTCAATATGTTTACATAATGAAAAGTAATTCAAAATAAAAATTGATTATTTACAAACAAAAATTATTCTTTATTCTTTATTCTTTATTCTTTATTCTTTATTCAAGTAAAATTTTACAGCATTACAGCTAGGGGGCGCCAAAGCGCTGTAAAATTAAATATATAAAGCTAGGTACTTAAATTATATTAATAAAATTATATAATTAATATGATAATAATAATCAATTAATAATTATTGTAATGTTAATTCGCAAAAACGTAAGAAATTTTTAAGAGTTTATAATGTTTGTCGGCAAATAAGTCGCAGTCTGGTGCAAAAATTAGGAAGTCGTTAAGAAGTGTTCGGGATCGGACGATTGGCGAGTATTGGTTTGTAATCGTGTGAGAGGTTTCATTCGCGAGGAGGCGGTGTCTACGACCACGTAAGTAGTTGTCGGGAACAAATAAGGAAGTCATCTTTGCTGTCAAGTCCAAGCAGTCTGTCGAGTCTCCTCTCAATATTTGGGACGCAGCTGACATTAGGTTGACATTACGCCTTATCTCTAGGAGTTAAAGCCTAGCGTACCCAGTAAAAATTTGGTCGGATATAAAAAGGGGTAAACCCCGTATGTCTTCTTATACAAGCAGCGGAGAAAAGCTTTCTGTACCTTTTCTAAGAGCAAGGTGTAGGATTTTTCGTGAGGGACCAGATTATAGAGCCGGATTCTATTTTACTCCTAACCAATGCAATATACAGTAGCCGAACTACTTTGGGGTCATTAAATTTTTTTGAATGACGGAAGATGAAACCCAATTTTTTATAACAATTAGAAGCGAGGGATGTTATATGCTCATTAAAAGTAAGTTTTGGGTCAAAAATTATACCAAGATCTTTAACTGTATTAACCCTAGTAAGTGGAATATGGTCTAGCAGATATGTATGATGAAATGGAGAGTGTGCACGACTAAAAGTCATTACGCTGCACTTAGAAAGATTAAAGAGTAATTTGTTTTTCTTACTCCAGACTAGAAGTGCATCAATATCTTGCTGTAATAGGTCGCAGTCAGTGGAGTTATTTATACAGCGTATGAGCTTCAGATCGTCAGCGTAGAGTAAGGTGCGGGAGTGGTGAACAACATTTTCGAGATCGTTTATCATTAAATTAAAAAACAAAGGACCGAGAATAGAACCTTGGCTTACTCCAGAACGGGTGTGATAAGGAGAAGACTCATAACATCCATGACGTACAAACTGTTTCCTATCTTTAAAGTAGTCAGCAATAAACCTAAGTAGTTTCGGAGTGAAACCTAATGCGGTAAGTTTATTTAAGAGAATGTCGTTATCAACACGATCAAAGGCTTATTGGAAGTCAAAGTATATTATATCTACTTGTAAACCAAGATCAAGGTGATGGGAAATAAAATCTGTCATTGATAATAAGTTTGTGTTAACCGAACGTTTAGTGCGAAATCCATGTTGACTGTCGCTGAGATATGGGGTTATTTGGATAGATATTTTCTTATGTAGAATAGATTCGAATACTTTTGATAAAGAAGACAGAATAGCAATGGGGCGATAGTTTTCAACTTTGGAAGAGGCTTGCGTTTTTGGAATAGGCTTTACACGTGAAATTTTCCATACAGTTGGATATTTACCGGTAGTTATGCTAAGATTCAAAATATAGTGAATGGGATGAAGCAAGAATTCTTTACATGCTTTTATAATATAAGGAGGCATATTGTCTGGGCCTACCGCGGATTTGGGTTTTAGTTTATTAATTGCTGTAGTAACATCATCCACAGATATTTCTTTAACGTCAATTCGAGTAGCTGAGCAGGAAGAATCAATTTTTATAGCGTGAGCAGAGTCTAAAAATGGGATATCTGGTAAAAATACACTAGAGAAAAATGGGAAAAGCTAACGCAGTGTCAGCACCCTTACATTCTTCGCCTTTGTATGAAACGGTGGTTTCAAATCCACCTGTCGTTTTCAAATTGCGGATATGATTCCAGAATTGTTGAGGATTGACTCTGATGCTTTGTTCAATAAACCGAAGGTGCTCATTGTAAGCTATATCTAAAAGAACTTTAACGCGAGTTCTTAGGAGGCTAAATGAGTTATAAAAATTCAAATCACCTGTGGACTTCCATCGCTTGTGTTGGTAACTTTTCTTCGAAATGAGTTTTATAATTTCAGATGTATACCAAACAGGATAACATCTAGTCATTTTTTGCATTCGTACCTTCTTAGGGATACTCACATCAAATATACTGTAAATTAAACGATAAAAGGCATTAACAGCACTATCAACATCAGAGGATTGATAAACCAGAGACCAATTGTTATTTTTTAGACTTTGGTAAAGTAAATCGTAATCCGCTTTAGAAAAAATCCAGTCATTCGACGTTTCGATATTACTGGGATATAGGCAGGAATCTTGGCTAGAGCGGGACAGGGTAAATTTAATTAAGATTTCAAGAGGTGGATGGTAAGTATCGTAGTGGGGGACTAGACCGTCGCCAGGTACTTTATGAACATTTGTTAAATAAGAATTTTGCACCAAAGCTACGTCAAGTTTGCTCCCTAATAGATTTAGAACATTATTTCGGTCAGATATGTCACAATAGTTTAAAAAGTAGTGATAATAGGTACAGATTGTTACGGATGCACTATTTAAATTTAAATCTCCCAGTATAACAAAAGGTTTGGCGAGGCTTTCAACTTTAGATTCAATAGTGTGAAATAAATCCATATAAGCACAGTCCCTAGAGTGTGGAGGTATGTAGACAATGGCTATATAAAATTTATAGTTGTTTAAAAAGAATGAACACCATAAATCTTCGCCGTCTTTAGTCTCAAGATCAACGTGACGCCGTAGTGTGATGCCGGGTCGGGCAGCAAGCAACACTCCTCCTCCACGTCGTCCGGGTCGGTCACGACGAAGGACAGTCCAATCATTGGGAGCTATTTCAGGATCTGCTATGGAGTCGTCCAGAAAGGTCTCAGTAACTGCAATGATGTCTGCTTCCTGAGAAAGGAGGGAGTTTTTGAAGTGCTGAATCTTGGTCTTCAGTCCTCTTACATTTTGGTATATAATGTTTAGGTGTTGAGTGCAGCGATCTGTGGAACTTGCGTTAGGAAGGGTGGGTGTTTTAGTTATCGGGTAGGTGGGAGCCTCGAAAAAAGGTCCAGGGTTTAATTTTTGCGTTGAGAGGCCAGACGTCAGCAGAGAGACAAGTATCAGTATATTTTTCCGGAATGGTAAGTTTATACGATTTGTAGTTGCCTTTGGATTTCAATTCATCAACTGAGCAGTTTCCTGATGGACAAAGTTGTCGAAGATATGTCAGTACTTCGTTTGGGCCCGATGCCATGTTCCAGAGATGAATAAGTTTATAAGAGTCGGCGGCTTTTAGGGTAGTAATATCTGGACCAGCTAAGCAGTGTATGGATTTCATGTAGTGTATTTTTGCTCGAGGGTCTTTGTCTATTGAGGTCTTCTTGTCACTTTCCTTAGCCAATGGCATTGTCATGGTTTTAGGGGCAATAATTTCAGAGCTTTGCGATGGTATATTATTGTCAACATTTTCGCTAATAACAGCATGTTTACGAGTAGGATAAATCTGGTTTGGGATGGTTAGCGCTGTTAGCGGAGTAGAATTGAGCTGTATTCGTGCGTCAATATTAGATTTAATCTGATAATGTTTAGTCGTAGTACAGTTGGTAAGCTTTGAACCGTTACAGAGAGTCTGTGATTGCTTGGGATTAGTACTTACCGTCTCAATTATTTCTGAGGGATCAAGTTTAGTTTTGCAATTATTGCAGAGGTGAAGTGTGTCCGCTATTTTAGTAAATCGGCTGTTTAGAAGCCTTATCTCGTCTCTTAGGGCCTTAATCTCAAGAGCAAGCTCGTTAAAAGCGTAATTTTCTACGCTAGAATCGTTTAGACAAAGCTTGGGTTGTCTTAGGGTCGAACTGGAATTAGAAGAGTTGAGAGGGGTCACAATTTCTTTTGATGTGCTCGGTTTGTTCATAGGCGTAATCGCTTTCTTCAATTTCTTTGAAATAGAAGGTTTATCAGGTTGATTATGGCAATAGCGGCACTTCCAGTTGATCCTCTGTTCGATTGTCATTAAGGAATAGCGATTATAACTTACTCCAATGAGTTCTAAGCAATCGAGGCAATATCGCCCGTGGCAGGCGGAGCAATCCAAGAATCTTCTGGCAGTAACTTTATTATCACATTTACCACATTTGGAAGGAACTACCATCTTTATGTACGTTTTTTGATAAACAAAAGGGATACAATCACGTTTTACAAGTAAAAAATAAATAATAATCGAGAGAAAAAAAAATGTGCTTGCATATCAGCATCCAGGACCTCCCAAGGCGTAACTAACGATCTTCCCGGGCAAGACGTATCGCCGCCCGCGCCGGTATCAGGTCGCCAAACCAATCACTTTGCCAACACAGCCACGACACACATTTGCAGTACAATAACTTTAAGTCTAAATACTAAAATATTATCAATCGAGCATATGGTCCGTCTAGAGTTATTATATTTTCCGCAAATCGACAATAGGCGTGCCTATTTTCACAGAAAATGTTGCCCCAGGTGCTTCCATTAAGTCATTTAAGTCTAACATTGCTTTTATATTGCTTACCACTTGAGAGTTGCTAGGTATTTATCCTGAGCACTTCAACCTCTTTGCAGTTCAATAGTAAATATGTGTTTGTTGCCTCCTCTGTCTTTCCAAATATAATTTTGTAACAGCTGATGAATTAGTGTACAGTCAGCGTCATATAGTTGGTAGCATCCAAAGTACTCAAAAAGTTCGGTACACCATAGAATTAGTATGGTGTACCGAACTATTTGAGTACTTTGAATGCTACGAACTATATAACGCTGACTGTACTACGACAATGAAAAATAACTCTTACTTGAAGTAACTGCCTTTTATAGAGTATCTGTATTTGTAAGTACTTTTCATAGAGATTGTTACTTAAATAGTTTGACTTCATTCTTTAGCCTGTGTGCTATGATACCAATACACGCAGCGCGGGATCGGACAATAGAAGTCAATGAACTGTTTGCCAATTATTCAGTGTGGATTTGCGATTAATCTGTTATTACAACAAACGTATTGATTTACCAGTTCGTATTATTTGTGATTTCACTATTCCTGTTCGTATGTTATTGGTTTGCAGCGGCTAGTTTATTGTGAAGGGTGTTGAGTTGTATGACAAGTGCCAAGAAATTTATTCTGTAGTCTACGCTTTTGCGAAATTAAAGTAAGTGCTATTGAAATAGGATTTGGTTTTGTATTTCAATATTATAACTAAATATTTTTCTGGAAAATAGAAGGGTTTTTACATCGAATTTTGTATTACCAGTAGTAATGTAATGATAAGTTTAAAAAAAATGTGGGTAAAGATGTACGTAAACATCTAAACTAACTAGAGTTTTAACAAAAGTAGGCTCTGCTAATCTAATAAAGGTGCTATGTACATGCATGGGGTCTACTGGTGCCCGAAGAGCTGGCGGCTTCCCCGCACAACGCAACGTTGTAACGCAGCAGCATTGCGATACAACGAGGAAATGCCACCAGCTTCCAACAATGCTTCAAGGGCCTTTTTTAGATTTAATATACTACATTAACTACTTATTACTACATTAAATGTAGTAAGTAGTTAAGTACTCGTTGTTATTATAATATTGTAATGATCTAATGATTGTATATAATAAATAAACACATATTAATAAGTAAAAAAAAGGACTGCTATAGACACATTGAGTTATTCGACTTTCTTCTACAGAAGTGTACGCAAACGTCCTTGACGACTAACAGATGTCACACAGCTATGAGAACGGATACCCAAAAACGGTAGCATGCACTAAAGACCTCTTATACAGTTTCCAATAAACTAGATCTATTCTTAGACGTCACTAGTTGCCGACTGCCACTATTTCATTTTCAACGTTATGTCAACCTCTATAGGGTTTACTGAATCGAAAAAGAATTGAGATTCTATGACGTTTCTTACTAAGCTTTAAAATTGTTTACATTTCAAGTTTGTGAGGGGCCGTGCACCCGCGCCTCCTATTACCAAAGTAGTGATAATGCTCTTGTGGATGCCGAATTCTGACTTAACACCGCCTTTAGTTGACAACACATCACGCCTCTGGAAGAATAATGTCCTTTTTGCTCCAACTCGGGACTTGCACATGTGACTTTATCATCATATCTCCGAGCAACACATGTCACAATGAGATGTTAAGAGAATGGTATAGTTACCTTAAGCCTGGAGTGTCGTTAGTTCTATGATTCTTTGTTATTATTTCACTAAGCTAAACTTCGGTGCTACTATGGAAGCCAAAGCGAAATCCGCTGCTAAAAGGAGTCTTACACAGGGTGAAGTGGTACTTCACCCTGTGTAAGAATAGGCTGTTACTGAACCAGCGTGCTACACCCTCGACCACGTTGACACTTACCATCAGGTGTAACGCTGGTCGGTGTTGTATAAAAAAATACAAGAGTACTTTTAGTTAGCGTCTTATTACCTAAGTGAAAAGTTAGATGGAGTCGGTCGATATTTCGAATCGTATTAGTTAATATTTATTAATTACATTATTTCTTACATTATAACGTAAGTACAATAACTTATACTTATACAAAAAATATAGATTACATATTAAATAGATATAATTGAATTTATTGTTTTTTTTTTGATCTGTTAACTTCAAAGCGCGGTACGATACCTAACCCGCTTTTAGTCAGTAACTTTAATTTTTTAGATAAATAGGGATAGGAACGCAGCTTTGCCTACAAAGTTCCGAAAGTGTTAAAACGGTCTGGTAAATATTTGGCTGTCAATATCGAAAGGTTATGTCAAAAGTGTAACACTCAGTTCAGAAGCGATGTTTAACTTTACATTATTGTATTAAATTCTAGGTAACGCTGTAGACTGATACGTGTGTAGTGTTATGTTAAATTTGTACTTAGCATCCCCTCACCTGTCCTACAGTTTGATACGGCGGAACATCAATTTACATTGCGTGTATATTATTGTTAACCAGTCCTATGAAAGTATGATACAGTATTGGTAAAAAGTTAAGTGTCAATTTACACTTCCGACCTAAAATATAGTATATATGATTATGTAACTTGAAATTAATAAAAACACCGGAATACCAAACAACGGTTAGCTACTAAAAAAATAATACTTTTTACCATTATCATTAATGCAAATGTGAAATAATGCAACCAACCATAATACACAAAAGCATAACTATCATGGACATGCGTCCGCGGTTTGTCCTCAATGTTTAGTAAACTACAAAAAACCTATACAGCGTCTGCTAAATAAAAAACGACGCGGAAATTTTACAGAGCTTAATAAATCCACATAAAAAAACTTGACGTATGCCAACAGTGAAAACTCGCGGTAGAGGTCTTGCTGAACCTTACTTCCATTTAGTTGCTACCTTAACAACAAAGTATTGGAAGAGCCTTGTTATTATACTACCTCGCATCCACCAGCGCTCGTCGCACGCGCACCGAGCCCAGCACTAACTGCGCGCGTAAACACTCGTCTTGTTAACCCAAGCAGTTAACGAGGATCTGGCACTTAGCCGGCCGGCGATAACGCAGTGGACAAAGCCGGGGTGTGTTTGCGCCTAGTTGCGCCGTAAGTGGCCTAATTGCTCTTAGAATGTCACCTGCTGACGTGTGCCAGTTCTTAATGTCGCTATAAAGTTACAGAATAGCATGTCATGTAAGAGTATACCGATAACGAATTTATTTAAAATCTGATAATTTCTGAATTAAGTCAGTTCCTGATAAAATGGAAAGTTACGTCGGAAACATACATTGATAAACTTACAAGAATTTCTTTATTTAACTTAAACTAACATAAAGTTGGTTGCAAATTGCAATACGACTTATATTCTTTTATCTTACTCTTACAAGCTGCTATGCAGACCAACTGAAGGACCATGTCTATGTAGTTGGGCAGAGAATTAATATCAGGAACTTGCGTCAAAATTTTTATATAGAACGCGGACATGCGTGTACACATACAGGTTACTACTATTCGGCCAGGTGCTCTAGCTCCCTATAGCATAGCTTATCTTGTTTATTTATATTTACTCAAATATATGTTATATTGTATATTGTTGGTTTTTTCGAAATGTGTTGTTTATTGTTGTTCGTATGCTAACGGATTCATTAAAAGACATAAGTTTGCTTGACAAGTTTTTACATATGATTATAACGTTTAAAAAAAAAGTCTGCTCATTTAGTTACCAAAGAGCTCTAGTTTGGCGTGTGATCACATGTTCCCGTCCATCAGCCCGGCACGCTTAGACGCCGCTCCAATCAGCGAGTTCCGTAACGCCGCGCCGCTAATGCTCACCGCGTGCGTACGCGTCGTAAGACAATACGAATGCTTACCTTTTGTAGACAGGGCTAGTATGGATACACCCGTTTTTTAATAATGTAATAGTACAGTGATGCCGAGCAATCTTTTAATTTAAACACAAAACTATCGTGAGATTTAACCATATTACATAATTGTATATTTGATATACAAAGATTAATAATGTCTTTCTAGTACAGAGCCGGATTAAGCCAAAGCGCATAGGGCCCTTTCGACAATTTAATTATATGTAAGGGGATGTGGGACGTGCACAGAAATAGCACCAGCCATGGTGTAAGGACTATTGAGTTTTAATGAAATCTAAAATATAATAGGGGTAGATAGGATGGACTAGCTACTGGCTATTGGATGAAATACCGGACTCCTGCCTAATAAAATGGTACACAATTTTATTTCCAGCAGACGGTGACTCGCACTGCTACAAAGCGACATCAAAGATTGCTCAAGGGCAACACCGATGCTAAAAATATTTTTTGTTACCGTCTTGTGCTAACCTATTTATTTATTTATACTTGAACAACTTTCAAAATTTCTATAAACCAGCATAAATGATAAATTACTTTCTTTCGTACTAGATGTATGAGTGCATATAAGCAAGTTTGATGTTTTATTTCTTTTATTAAATGTGAGACTTACTATACGTCGGATGTTTTGTACTGCATACCAGTCCATATGGTACGTAACCATTACATTATACACTATTTTGAACATCACGGAGATTAAGAATCTTGAATCGGCAAAGACGTATCCACTTAAACTAACATAAAGTTGGTTGCAAATTGCAATACGACTTATATTCTTTTATCTTACTCTTACAAGCTGCTATGCAGACCAACTGAAGGACCATGTCTATGTAGTTGGGCAGAGAATTAATATCAGGAACTTGCGTCAAAATTTTTATATAGAACGCGGACATGCGTGTACACATACAGGTTACTACTATTCGGCCAGGTGCTCTAGCTCCCTATAGCATAGCTTATCTTGTTTATTTATATTTACTCAAATATATGTTATATTGTATATTGTTGGTTTTTTCGAAATGTGTTGTTTATTGTTGTTCGTATGCTAACGGATTCATTAAAAGACATAAGTTTGCTTGACAAGTTTTTACATATGATTGTAACGTTTAAAAAAAAAGTCTGCTCATTTAGTTACCAAAGAGCTCTAGTTTGGCGTGTGATCACATGTTCCCGTCCATCAGCCCGGCACGCTTAGACGCCGCTCCAATCAGCGAGTTCCTTAACGCCGCGCCGCTAATGCTCACCGCGTGCGTACGCGTCGTAAGACAATACGAATGCTTACCTTTTGTAGACAGGGCTAGTGTGGATACACCCGTTTTTTAATAATATAATAGTGATGCCGAGCAATGTTTTAATTTAAACACAAAACTATCGTGAGATTTAACCATATTACATAATTGTATATTTGATATACAAAGATTAATAATGTCTTTCTAGTACAGAGCCGGATTAAGCCAAAGCGCATAGGCTCTTTCGACTATTTAATTATATGTAAGGGGTATACTACGTGGATGTCGTCCCGGTCCGTATCATGGGACGTGCACAGAAATAGCACCAGCCATGGTGTAAGGACTATTGAGTTTTAATGAAATCTAAAATATAATAGGGGTAGATAGGATGGACTAGCTACTGGCTATTGGATGAAATACCGGACTCCTGCCTAATAAAATGGTACACAATTTTATTTCCAGCAGACGGTGACTCGCACTGCTACAAAGCGACATCAAAGATTCCTCAAGGGCAACACCGATGCTAAAAATATTTTTTGTTACCGTCTTGTGCTAACCTATTTATTTATTTATACTTGAACAACTTTCAAAATTTCTATAAACCAGCATAAATGATAAATTATTTTCTTTCGTACCTATGTGTATGAGAAGTAAATTTATTTTTATTAAATGTGGTACTTACTACAAGTCGAATGTTGAATACCAGACCATATGGTACGTAACAATTATTTTATACACTATTTCAAAATAGTGTATAAAATAATTGTTACGGAGTACATTACGGAGATTAAGAATCGTGAACCGGCAAAGACTTATCCACTCGATGCTTGCCGATGATAAATACATTAAATATAAATTTTATAAGGCCATTAAAATTAGGGCGGTCGGGCCGCGAGCAAATTGTTGTTGTTGGCTGCGCCGGCGCACAAAGGACGCCGACTAATCAATTGCCTCTGCGGCGGGCCCGCCGAGAACAAACCAAGTAACTTCACTTTAACAGATTTTGTTTGTTTGTTTTTAAAATCAGAAACTAATAGACATTGATAATGATGATAAAAAGGTCTACTTATCAAAATTACATGCAGCTTCGATTTGCACGCTTCATTTCCCTGTAAATATGAAAAAACTTATCCGAAACCATGTACTTATTAGTATTGTGCAAGTACATAACAAATCATAAAATTTTAATTTATTGTGACTTGTTTTAACTACCGTTCACAAGCAGTGAAAATAGTTGCAATTATATTAAAAGTAATAAATATGAAAGGCAACCGATGCTGCTTAATTAGGTACTAACTCCTCAAATCTAATGTTGGTTCATATTTACTAAGGAATTTAAATTAACTTTAGTTTCACGACACATTTTAATAATTAGCTATAAGACTATGCCGTATTAAAAACTAATTATTTAGATAACTAGGTTTGTTCCAATTATCGTAGCACTTTTCTGTTGATTTCTCATATACATTATTTTACTGCTGCCTCATCGTACTGAGATTCTCATTGCCGACTCTTCATTTATTTTATTAGCAGGACTTGGAGGCATTATAAGTCACTCGCCTAATACGTTTATTTATTTGTAGTGTACCTTTAATTACAGTGTTTAAGACCTTTAAGTATGAGCGTCGATGCGTGGGAGCGGGGCGGGGACTCCACGGGTCGGATTGATCGCTTCCCCCACTGATTAATATAGCACTACGTTTTTATGTCGGTTTTTGTTGATCCCTTATTACCCGCTTCAAGTAAGGACACGGTTGATGCACTACCTAACTTTATACACTGCCCAATACTGTTAAACCGCTGATAAGTAAAGCTGAGTTTTTTATTCACACTAAAGAAAAGTAATTACCTTATTCATTCTATTTACTAACGTACTTATGTATATTGTCAAAGTTCAAACTACCAGAATTATATTACAAATATTGTTACGCGGACCGATGAAATCGTCAAAATTCCAACTACGCGACGGAGGAAAAAGAAAAACTACAGTTGTATCTAAGTAATACGTTTTACTACGAAGTATGTAAGGACAAAACAAACTTCACAATACGATAAAAATAAATGGATTTAAAAATATATCAGAAATAATATAAATAAAGTGAATAGGTAAATAAATATATAATGTTAATGAATAAGTTAATATAAATATTTAAATATTTTTGGGACAATCTTATACAAATCGACCTAGTCCTACGGTAAGCTCAGTAAGGCTTGTGTTGTAGGTACTAGACGACGATATATATAATAGATAGATACATATAAATACTTAAATAGATAGAAAACACCCATGACTCAGGAACAAATATCTGTGCTCATCACACAAATAAATATCCCGACTGGGAATCGAACCCAGGACCATCGGCTTCATAGGCAGGGTCACTACCCACGAGGCCAGACCGGTCGTCAACATATAAACCATCAAATTCGAATTAGATGACATACTCGTATACTTAAGAAAAAGTGACAAGAACCTCATCGAGACATGACTTGAAACCACATCTCCAGCTGTCGCGGCTGCCGCCTTTTATAGCCTGACGCCATAATTATAGTATATGTTATATAATTCGATTTTTAATTTATATTGTAGTATTATTACTTAAAAATGAAAGCAAATTAAATTATTTATAAAAAAATGGCTTGATTTGATCTTAGTTGCAAAGTGAATGTATAATTAGATTTGAGTTGTTTTTGTATGAAATCCCTGCTATTTTTAATCAGTCAAAACCTTAGCTGTTATAAAAATGCTAATTTTAATGAAGGCCAAGACGCATGTTAATCAAGTTAAAAATCCAAACTGTTTATGTTTATTATGATAAAAATATTGTTAGTAATTTTAACATAATTTTTTACGTAAATTTACACATGAGACATTGCTTTTAAGTTCGAAAATAAACTAATAATCCCATTCATCTTAACCTCTTTAATAGATACATTCATGCGCCCTGGTGCTCTCGCTTGATACTTTTACTAGGAAAAGCTATTAATTGGTACATTCATGCACACAGTTCATTGATGCAGTGCGGCACGTGTATGGGCCCCCGGACCTACCCCACGAGTGCGCAAGGATCGATGTGCGGCGCGCAGCCGCGCATGCGTCACGACGGACAAACCGGGCGGACAAGTGCTAAACAAAGTATTTTTTTAATACGTCTACTTAATCTTTTAATACTATTTGAACGTAAATTTTATTTCAAAACATTACGTGTATGCCAGGGTGAACATGGATATTCTGATATGATTTGATTCTGATTTTAGCTATTTATATAACTAAAATATCATTAGAATTCAATAAAAAGCCCTACGGACAAACGAGGACTTTTATCTTGCACTTTAAACTTTCGCCTCTAAAAGAAATGTTAATCCAGTTAATAAGTATTATAAATTACGTCTTTCACCACACACACGCAAGGTATATGACGTTTGAGTGACAGCATTTAGGTGACTTTTAAACGACGAGTTTGGAGACAATGAAGATTTTGTGAAACACTTGTGAGCGCGAGCTCACTGCGGCCGGCTTCAGTCGTGCTTTGCGGTAACAGCGCGCGCCTGAAAGCCTCCGTTGGAAGCTCCCCACCCCCGCCTACACTTGCATACAAAAATCCTCGACTTTTGTCTCCATAAATCAATTTTTAAAGAAGACTAACAGACATGTAAGTAACATTTTAAAAAGGCAATACGCGTAAAAAACTTAGCTTAATAATGATTGAAGTCAAATTTGTGAACATCCACATGTTGAATATTTAAAAAAGAACTGTTGCTTCTTTATTATATGTAAATATGAGACATAATTAAAAAAAAATATATATGACTACATTGTAGATATTAATATGATTTAATGTACCTAGTATATTATTTTCAGCTACTTAGTAAGCCTGGTTCTGATTTTGCACTTGAATAATATAAATTTCTGTTGTATATCCATTGGCAAACTTCCAATTAAGGTTGACTTGAATGGAGGCTTTTGCCAAAAAGTTTTTACAATGCTAGCTTGATACTCGTAGTGCGATAGTAGTAACAATTAGGTGTAGGTACCTGTTGATATTATATTTAAGATGTTTACGATATTCGTTTAAAAAAATACCTAAATTATTATAAAGTATTTATCTATTGTTTTATGAGTCTATTACCCATTTATTTATTGTGTCTGATGGCTTATATTACAGAAAAAGTATATATTTTTGGTTGCTATTATGACATAATTAAAAAATATTAATGGTTTTATCTTTTCAAATTCATATTATAATTCTGGAAACCTATTTTATACAAATGTTTTTTTATGACTTCTTCATATTTATACATAATGGAATTAAAAGAGCTAAGTCCCATTATGTTTATCAAAAACTTTGTTACTTACTTTGTAATTGTGAATAATAATCGAATAACGTGACGTGGAATTATGCAAAGAACCATATCGATTCTCATGGTTGTCCTTTAACTTAACCTGTCATTAAGCCTATGACCTGCCGAGTGCAGACTGAAGACTTAATGAAACAGGATCGATACGATAAATAGCATTCTGCCCTGAAGCTAAAGCATAAAGGTGTAAATTACATACTTACAAACACATGTGTGCCTATATAGATTTATTAATTATTTAAATATTTCTATTTCGAACTTGCCGCTGTAATCATCTGTTCAAGCATGGCAATGACCTTGACCTTGCAAGCTGTCTGCGTTTAGCAGTTAGGTATTGTGTGGACTTTTGTCGCCATTGTTGTCTGATGTTTATCAGACATATACTCGTAATCGGATATGTTTACAAGATAATTAAATTAAACATATTTTTACTTTACGACTTCTCGACTAGTATGTCTACACTCAATGTCAATGAGTATTTGTTAATGGAAAGTGTTTTAAATCCTATGTTTCTATAATCAGAAAATATAAATAAAATAATTATTGCTAATCGACTTCCATACACTTATTCATTTCGTATTTCAATTACAATTGAAAATACACACATATATATATATTTATCAGCCACGGACACCCACTGCTTGACATAGGTCTTCCCCCAATGAGCGATCTTAAGCAAACTGTAAACAAAGACTCTAAGCAACCTGTTACACGATCATCCGTACATCTAGTTTTTGGACATTTAAAACTGTTGTTCCTATACTTGTTAGCCACTCTAGAAGCTAGCATAATATCATTTATTGAAATGAAGGGTTAAAAATCAATCAATGTCGGACTGTTGACCTTACGTGGCACGTAAAATTCCAGGGCAGCCCCGGAAGGACCCCCCGGCATGCCTCCGACGGAGCCGCAGACAGGGCCCGACGGCGAGATCATCGGAGGGCCACGAAACATGCAGCAGGTGGCCGCCCAACGCCGGCTCCAACAGACCCAGGCGCAAGTTGACGAGGTACTTAAAAAAACGCTGGGTTTTGGTTATTAAGCATGATTACTCCAACCTGTAAACTTTTGATTTGATTGACCGTAAACAGTTGGACAGTCTTCAAATTGCCTTATACTGTTTGATAACCAATCCTGGCACTATATAATACCTAATTAAAATACCAGACTAAATTATAGCAGCAGCATCTTTTAAGCTAAATCAATTTAAGAACCATCGCATTATCGATACCATCCTTAGGTGAAAATCACAACCAAATCGAACAAACCCTTTTGGAAATAAATGGTAACATTCATTTGTATGCACCAGCTTACCCGTTATTGTAATAAATATTGTCTTGTCTTGAATATGTGTGTCAGGCTAACTGAAATAAAAATCATTTAATAGGACTATCCGATGCAATACTGGTTCCATTTAAAATTGCCTTCTCCTTTCTTTTAAATAACATGTTTCATTGTATCTTCCAGGTGGTGGACATAATGAAAACCAACGTAGAAAAGGTGCTAGAGAGAGACGCCAAGTTATCAGAACTGGATGACAGAGCCGGTAATTACTCGCATAATACATTAAGATACCTACTTATTTGCGCAATAGCTATCAACTCTCAAGAAATGATCCACCCTTACATGATTTTTTATCCTAAAACATGTTATACCTATGTTAATCAATTTCCAAATATAGCATTATATTATCATAATCATGTATGTAATATGTTCCCGCAGATGCACTTCAGTACGGTGCCTCGCAGTTTGAGCAACAGGCCAAGAGCTTAAAGAACAAATTCTGGCTTCAAAACCTAAAGGTATTTTTTTTAAACAATACAAACAATACACTATCTATTTTGGCACGTAATATAATTTTATTGTAGATCGTAGGTATATATAAATATGCAAGACCAAATAATATATTTCTTCTCGAATCGAATAATAAGTATTTGTATGTGATTACAGATGATGATAATAATGGGAGTAATTGGAATCGTCATAATAGGCCTGTTGTTTGGTAAGTCATGACACAATGAAAATGACGTCCTCAATGTTGTCGAGTGACTGAAGCTTAGTTAACAGTTTTAGAGTTGGTGAGCAGTGGGAGTTGAAACACAATAATTGTAAGATTAAACCAATTTGGTTACAATCTTTCACATGTCGGTTTCAACTCTATTGCCTAGAACCGCTATATATATATTATGTTATAATTGGCTTTGTCGTTAAAATTTATTCCGTGTATGTGTGTATTTATATATTACTCAATGTCATGCCAATTTCCTTCCCAGCTGTTACTATGTGAGTTTCTATTGTTTTAAAATTCTCGTGATGTATTATGTCTCTTTTTCACTTCACAAGACATTGCAATAACAATACATTTAGATTAATTGTCTAACAAATAGTTTTCCGTTGGCACACTACTGATTGAACATCCAAAACATTTTAAAGGAGGCACTTTTCGTTCAAATACCAATGTAAACAATGAGGCTTGTGTTGGTATTTAACGAAAATATATATTTAAACGTACATTGAAATATACGTGTAAAAAAATATTGTGTAGATAACACCCATAACACAGTAAGACATGTAAGTTATTTACTTACGAATAAATGTTCATACGAGATTCAGACCGGGACCTCCAGCTTCTGCATGGTCACATCGGACTAGGTTATGGAGACCTTATTAAACGACTCTCCATGAACTATGTATGAATTATTTAATTAAAATTACCCCACAACCTGACAGATATTTAATCTACTCAAGTATACTTAACAATCTGACACTCTAATCAATGTTCGTAGCAAGTCTTACCCTTCTAGTGCTAAATTTAGTTGAATACATAAATATCTATAAGGTAGAGGGTAGCTGCTTCGAGGCGATGTTGTGCTTATGGCTGTTTGCAGGTGATAACATTAAACAAATGTTTGGTTAGTTCGATACCGTGGCACCCCGACTATGACTGGCATCCCAGCAGGTGTATCGGGCATAGCCAGCAATATCACTATGTCAGCTAATACTATTCATTGTGAGTAATGCTGTATTCGGTCTTTCTGACTTTGACTTCTTTTCTTCTTGAACTTATAATGCTTGCGAATGAATGGAGCTTGTGTTACATGTTGCATGAATACGGGTAAGATCCAAGGTAAGTCCTACATTATACACATCTCATTAGTATATAAGGCCACATTGTCACATACTAAATGCCGACTTACATATAACTAGGATTTTTTTGATTGTTGTAGCTAGAAACATTTATTCGACATATAACATCATTGTACTCTTTGTGAAATTTGTTTATACACCGTATGCTTTCCTGTTACACGTTTTTACGTCACATACTGTCATTTATATACTGACTGGATCTTGGTAAGATTATGAACACTATTTTATTCATCTTTTTATACACAATACTATTAATAAACTTGATAGTAAACTTATTATTACCAGTATAGCTACAACTATATATTTACATACACACAAATAAAAGTTCTAGTCAATAATACTGACATTTGAAATAACATTAGATGCCTTTTGAGTTACTTGTATATTTAATAAAACCTACTTATGTTTCAGGAAAATACATGTAAGTAATTTATTCACCGTGTCTGTTGGATTCCACTAAAAACGTGAAGCTGTCTTCGAAACACATACTACGTACAATCTAGGTACTTTACATTCTACTATCTACTTGATTAAATTAGATAGTATCTTTAGAATCTAGAATACCTAAAAACGAAACAAATTTGGTTATATAAAAACATAAATAACCTTATGAAATTGGTTTTAAATCATAAAAACAAAATGTTTAAATTACCGATATGGTAGTTATCGAAATTTTAATAACTTCTTTAAGGTACTAATTTCTTTTAAGTACCAATTGTAAAATAATGATATACATTTCTTATTTGTTCAATTGTTACCTATTTGGGATTACGAAAAAGTATTGATTATACTTAAAAATCAGCTTATATTTAAATTTATTTGCGTGCCTTGTTCTAAGATACTATATAAGTGTAACATTTAAATTATGGTTTGAGACCTCGCTGTGACTCTGCTTTAATTTTCATTCTAAATCGGTTTATGACTACTCGATGAATACCCGAGAGATACTTTAGTGAGCGAGTTCTTCCAAACGTAGTGGAAACTTTATCGATATTAATATAACTTTATTATTATTCATCTGCGAATTCAAAATTATGTACATATAACTTAATATCCATTGTTAGTAGAAAAACTTAAACGCAATAAAACTACGAAATCTAAAATTGTAACACCAAAATTAGCAGAAATAGTATAAAACGGAATTGAATTATTAAGTGATAGATATATAGAAATAAGAAGAATCTTATGATTAAAACTGTCATGATTCACGTAACTACTACTTACAAACGGACGCACGTTTACCCCGAGCAGTGTGTCCTGACTCGGCTTGAAAATGGGTACCAGAGCTTACCCGAAACATGTCGCCTAGTGCGATATAAGTACACGTGAGTCTATCCGTTTTTAACTAAGAAAAATAATCTTATAATATTTAGCCCCAGAATGTAACAAGTACAATGTATGTAACAATACCTATCAAAATTGCATATCCGCTCTATACTGAATGTGATATACATTCGTAGCTCTTGGTAGAGGAGCTGCTGTCGACCTACCGTACCGCCAAATTGTGGAGCCTCTTGAAGTCAATTATTTGCAAACGTATGTGTTATACTGTTATTAAGGCTATATAATTATTTGCTGTATAAATATTAAATGTCAATTAGGATTTATTTAATGTCAAAAAAGATCGGTTCTAGTTAGAGGAAACATTGTTTAGCAATACAATATCTATCGTATTAGTATTCTTTCTATGAATTAATATGGACTGTATTTACAATTTTTGTGTAAATCGTAGATATAATATTCTATTTGGCTTTCATTTGTTATTGTGCCTTCAATTTTATACGAACTAGATGTTTTTCACCCTACTATGAGTTAGGCGATCTTAGAGACGGTTGTCATTTAGCTTTTCAAATATTGTAGCTTTTAGCTGTTGGTTGAATCAACTATTTCTTGTTGCTATTCTGTGTTTCTGTTGAATCCTAGCGATGACAGCCAGGGAGCAACAGAAACACAATTTGTTTAAGAAATATTGTACCACGCTCCACTTACACGCTTGGTAGAACCAATAATAAAAAATAATACAATTTTAAATAAACATTAAGAGCGTGTAACCGTAGTTACGAGCGAGAAGGAAAAGTTGATTCAGCCTGTTATTTCCTTTGAAATATTAAATTATAAATTTAGATGAAAATTGTGAGTATAGAATATAATATGGTGCCATTGACAATATTAGTTCTTTTATAATAACTGAGGAATGGTGCGTGTATCTATGAAACGGGGCAAATGGTATTCTACAACTTTTAACTTATCGGTGTTGTTCATATCACATAATAAATATTGTAGATATTCCTTGAACCTACATTTGAATGCACTTATGTTTCACGTTATTCTTACAATAGATTTATCGACGTCGTTTACATCTTTAAGAATACATAGTCAACGCAACAAGCATATCTAGTGATATTTCTACTACCTACCCATCTGTAATGCGATAAGAAATAGGATTTCTTAAAAGCAGAACTATTCGAGGTGCCCCAAAACAAAAAATCCTAACTAATTTTGTAAATAATTCAATATTTGAAACTTTTTGACCCTACGTTTTTTTTTCATTGCAAAAGTCATATCAATAAACAATATAAATCTTTTATAGAGTTATACCCGTTTATATTAAAAACTTTTCATTCAACGAATATGAATAAAAAAACGTAAAATTTAATATGTCTGATGTTGTGATTGTACATATTTTCTTCGACTTATATTTTTAACACTAAACTTTTAAAAGTGAATATGGTTATTTTTTAGATATCTGCAATGCAAGGACGTCGTTTGACGACATTTCATAGGTGTTTATTATATGTACTAGAAAACAAAAACAGTAAACAATTTTAGGTTATACAATAATGTGATTAAAATTATGACAACGTAAATAAATACTTGTTTTATTTAACCCTGCTTACGTCCCATCTGTTAATTCGAGCTTATTAAATTATATTTAATTTAAGAGGCTCAAGATATATAAGGACAGTTAAATGAAGATAATTACTGTTTAAATATAAAAATCTTTTACCTAGGAACCACTCAATCAATGATATAAAGTAATTGAGATCATGATAATGTTGACTACGTAAATGTAGTTCAAAAATCTTAGTTGACCTTGACCGAGATTCGAATAATGTTTATAAAACAGTTTCTTAAATAATTTTACTTAACATATAAAACCTTCTAGATTTGTCAAAACTCAATTCCATGATTTCTCGAACTATAAGCTAACGAAAATAAAAACGAAATGTACATGTCTAGTAAATTTTGAGTTATGTGCATCACTACTTAATTAAAAATTATTGCGATTTAAATTCTTTGTCTTTAAAAACATAGCACATCACTACATGAAAACAAAGGCTCTACTCTGTAAACCGCATTTGAAACGACTATTGCCCCGTCTCACTCACACGATTATTCCAGTAGTGGTAGTGAAAGAGAGGAAGGTAGTGGAGTTAGTTTTTCAGTGTATGTGGCCAGGGCCGTTTCAGCGCTCTGCGTCATTTGGTGCTGTAGTGTCGCCAGCCAGTCTGCTCCCGTTTTTCTTCGTAAGAACCGGACAGTTGAAGCTCTTGGGTACCGCGGAAAATACGCAAAATGTGAGTTATTATGCTTTTATTTTGTGGTACTTCAGATTAAAATATGTTCTAATTGTAGCAGTAATTATTTATCAACTTTTTAATGCTTTCTTGACCAATTAATGCTATCAAAAAAAAGTTTATAGGTAAATGGAAGAATTTACCTTACAAATTTTAAAAAGTTACCTAAAATCATTAAAACGGTGTTTAAGTGCTTAAAATATTCGTGTTATTGTTGGATTATCGCCTTAGAACAAATTAATTCGTAGCAAAATTAAGTGTGTCAAGTAAAACTGCGGTAGTTTTTGACGCATTGTGAAGTGAAGTTTTAGGGCTGCAGATGTGTGACGAATGGATTTGAATACTAACGTTTATATCATAAATTAATTAAGCTGGTGTTATATTATGCAGTCATATGTATAAGCATACTTTTGCTATGATGGTGACGTCAACTGGCATTTTGCCAATTTTTGTATTGATTGGCGAACACTACGGTAGTTTACGTACCAATGACACAATTTCTTACAGTTTATAGAAACTACTTAAGGTTGAAAAATATGAAGCAAATTTTTGAGGTCACATATAAGTATGGCATTGATAGCCTAGCGGTAAGAGCGTGCGACTTGTAATCCGAAGGTCGCATATTCAAACCCCGGCTAGTACCAATGAATTTTTCGGAACTGTGCGAAATATCATTTGATATTTACCAGTCGCTTTTCGGTGAAGGAAAATATCGTCAGGAAACTGGACTAATCCCAATAAAGCCTAGTTTACTGTATGGGTTAGAAGGTCAGATGGCAGTCGCTTTCGTAAAACTACGCTAAATCCTGAGGTTAGTTGCCAAGCGGACCTTAGGCCCCTTGAGCCGTGGTTAAAATGCCGGGACAACGGGAGAACGATGATGACTGTCGCTTATTTAAACTATGGCAGTGGAAAAAATGTTGCTGACCTGAGGAAAGCAATTCAGTAATCAGTAAAAATATACTATGAACATGCGATGAGACCCATAAAAATTGTGTTGGTTTTAGCAACTGATTCAAAATTGGAACTCATAACTTAAACATATTTGAAAATGGTAAAGTTAATCATTATGGTTATATGAAAAATGGGAATTTCTCTAAAAAAGGCCACTATTAACAAATATGTTTGATCCAAAAAAAGTTCTTTCCACCCAACAAAATTATTTTTTCAATTTTACTCCTTTGTTACCGCCAAACAAAATATATGGAAGATTTTAACCAAATAGAAAAATAAATCTTGGGAACCTAATAGTTTTTATTTTATTTAAAACGCTCGTGATTCTAAGTAGAAAAAACATCAAATTTCCGTAAATTACAACACTTTGAAAAGTAACAATTTTTTGGGAAATGCTCAGGTAAGAAATTGGTTATTGTAATTGATGGCCATTGCTTACGGTTTTTGAAATTTTTTTAGAGGATTTACAATATATTATGAGTGTTGTACAATTATTTTATGAGTACGTCTCGGGATTGGAAACACTCGATATGTTTAGGATTGTAATTTTGAAGCGCTATATTCACTTTTGATTTAATCATAGGATTTTTTGACGTAGTTTAGGGGAAGCCTTTGGGCACCAGCAGTGCAATAAATTAGTCCTACAGTAAATTCTATTTTCACTTCCTCGTGTTTTATACTAATAATACAAATAGTGTAATGTGTATCACATTAGACGTTGACATAAATATTTGATGGTTTCAGGGGCAAGGACAAAGATAAGGATGCAGAAGCCGCGGCTGCCCCACCGCCGGGTCCCCCAGGCCCCCCGAAGCCGCGTGAGCCACAGTACGGGCCCGATGGCGAGCTGCTGGGCGGACCGCACACCATGCAGCAGCAAGCGGCGCAGAGGCGGCTGCAACAGACCCAAGCGCAAGTCGACGAGGTACACATAAGCTTAATCTATAAATTCCAAAGAACTGCTTGGCTATACCCCGCATAAGCGAAGCGGGGCTCGTCATAGCAGTCAAATGGTGCCAAATATGATCGCAACTGTTTTGTACAAATAAATAAAAATCTTAAATCGTAACTGGTTGCGAAAAAAGAGTGAAAGTTCTTTTGGGTGTGAATCGCAGTTGCGAAAACGGATGCAAATTTTCTTCCTCCTGACCTGGCGGTTGAGGCTTTAGCATTTTAGTAGATGTCCCTCCGACATGACTTCTGTGATATCTGCAGAAGTAGCGATCAAGTATTTTCGTTACGCAGTATGAAACAATAAATAAGTATGACGTATTCTTCGTATATAAATGCCATGCCAGGATTTTAACTCAAGACCTTCATTTCCCATGTTTTACTAGGACAATAACATTTTTAAATCCAGACGAGAACGATTCACCGAAGCCCCTGTATTCTTATTATCATAAGTCGGTTATTCCTAAACGTACAAGTCTAATATGGCTTCAAAGGAACAAATCGAGATTGTTAATTTATGTTGAATGTTATTCAACGAATGGATATATATTTGGACTAATTTAAAAATGTTATTGCCTTAGTAAAACATGAGAAATGAAGGTCTTGAGTTAAGATCATGGCATTGCATTTATATACGAAGAATAATTACACTTACATGGAAGTAATCAAAGCTAATCAGGATATTATTTATGAAATAAAATAAATTTTCAATTGAATTGAAGTGTGATTCGTGGTTTCGTAATATAATTATATTAGGTTAGTGCAGAAATATATTAGGTTATAATTTTTTTGTTTAAGAGCGTTAACTTTTGTTTTTGTTTTAGGTGGTGGATATAATGAAAACAAATATGGACAAAGTCTTAGAAAGGGATCATTTGATTTCAGATCTCAGCGAAAGAGCTGGTAAATATGTATATCCCCTTACCTTACCAGTACTTTAAAAGCAGTTTTAATAAGGGTTCCTAGTTGACTCCGGAACCCTAAAAATGAAAGGTTTAATTAAATTGCAGAGGCATTAGAAGATGGCGCTTCTGCATTCAAGAGCCAAGCTGCCAGTCTCAAGAACAAGTTTTGGCTGGAAAATCTTAAGGTATCATTAAATTATTAATTAATTTAATTAGCACACTAAATTCATAAATACACAGTTCTGGCCGTGAAAGGAGACTGTTACCGGCTCAAACTTGCAGTACAGTACCTAGCACACATTACAATTTATTTTAAATTACTCTGTTCTATTAGTATTTCGAGCATCAACTTTTGAACCTAAATAGGTGCTCAGGTATGTAAATAAATACTAAATTTACTGGGAATTCAAATACATGCAGTTGTGTAAAAATAACTGTTATTTTGGCTACCGGTTGCAGTCCATGGACTGAATATTTAAATTTTATTTAAAAAAGCAATTGAGAACAATTTAAATCGATGGATGTCGAACCTGTCATTGAACTAAGTAAACAAGTTATTATAACGTATTTCAGATGATGATTATAATGGGAGTAATCGGACTCATAATAATAGGTATTCTATATGGTGAGTCGCTACTTATAATTATGTCTTGTAACTAATTCCACATTTTTGAGCACAAGAATTTATTGTTTTTTATCACGGGTATACGTAGACAATATTGAAATAGTGTTATAAGATTTAGGATTCTTTCCGCTATTAAGTATATCACGTACTTAGAAGTATTTGTTTACTTTAGACTTTAGTAAAACAATTCAATACGTAGGTACTATATATTGTAGCATGTGAAGTTCTATAGTACTATTACCTTACATACATTGAGCTTCATTCCTTTAATACATACTACCATAATCGCTGCATAAATACACCACACTTTTAAGTAACACATAGTACAATATAACAATCTAAACGTATTTATTTGGTATATAATTTATAGTGTAGTTACATTGGCAATTGTATTGAGTATATTATTTATATTTGGACACTCACTTATTATGTGACTTAATATTTTCTATAGAACACTAAAATTAAACATGATATATATAACAGCAAGATTTATGTAATTTTAAGCACAAAACTATCTTAAGACGCTAACATATCAATTGTATTGAAACGGGTAACGCTCGTTTTACAAGTCGAATATTGCTCGACATGTTTCACTCTAGCAATATTCGACAATATTGTGCTTCGCGAGCAATATTGTGGAAAAATGGCTTATCGTTTTAATTTTAACAGTATCAGTAGAATCACCTAGTGGTCATTAGATATTTAGAATCGATAATGGAGACAGTACACTCGTCAACAGACGTTGCAATTTATTAGATTTCTACAATATGTTATAAGAGATTTAGCACTAGCTACCAAACGGATGTGATAAGAGTACTGTTTCTAAAAAATATATGCTTATATTACATATTGGGAAAACGAAGTGAAGCGCTATACTGTGTGTAAGTCTAATATGGGCGAAGAATTAAACCAGACATAGGATTTGCCAGTATAATCATTAAGCAAAAGGTGTTTACGCGAACATTACGCGATATGAGCTTTTGAAACTAACTGTCAATGAGTGTTTAATTCGAGTGTGTTGTATTAAATTACGGGGCGAACTTTTTTTATTTCGATTTAATTTTAATTGTACTTCTAAGGAAAAGTTATCTAAATTATGTCCTATTCTACCCTCTGTTAAGAGATTCGCCGGTATAAGATTTACACACTGTATTTGTGTAAGTGAGATTGCGGAGGATGTGTACAAATGTTGTTTTGTCTCAGTCCGGTACAGTGGCGGCGATACCCCGGCAGTGGTGCACGCAGCGCCAGCCCCCGCGCCGGCTGCCGCGGCTCCGGCCGAGGGCACGCCGCCACCGGCGCCCGCGGCTGGCAAATGTGAGCATTCATTTATACAAACGTTACAAAAAGTACAGCAAATTTCGATTCACTTTATTTCAATTTATTGAGAATTAGTTTAAATATTACGTAACGAAGCGATATGATGAATTGTATGGCGAGATAAATTCATAACATTAACATATATGTATGCACTTATAATATAATTTTCTGTCAAGTTGAGCAAACAGGTTAATTTACATCAAAATCTTTTAAAACTGTAAAATTTAATAAATCGGTATTTCTTTACAGAATCGAAATGGACGGAGACCCGTGCTCAAGAACAAGTAGCCAAAATGTGCTGTTAATTGAAATGAACAAATCACTGCGAATATTATTTAATAAAAAAAATGAGCGGTAATAACGACCCCAAGTAACATGATCTGATAATTTGTTTTCGTATCTTACAGAAATGGTCAAAAACCTTGTTTGGTAATAACATTAGTGAATGATTGACATTGGTTTTCCAATACTTATAGATGCCTTATATTAAATAATAATAATTAATAACTAAAATAAAGCTAAAGTGTCTTATTTTCAAAATTTTGAATTGGAGACCATCCAGTTTCGCCAAAAATGTGATAAAAATGACAATAATTAATTGCGCAATGTTCATTTAATACCGCTTCCACAATCGGTTTGCAAACTGGATGAGGACTATCGCTACGTGATTAATATAGACGAATCAAACTGATAATTCAATAATTTTTACCGCGCTCTTAGGATAGCACAAATACACGACTACACGTGTATTGTGTCCGTCGTATTTCTTTATGTAGACTACCTACTGAGGGCCTACAACGAATATCAAAGTTCGAGAATTCAGTGCATCTTTTGCTTTTACTCCTATTAAGGTGTAATTATAGAGACAGAGACAATCGTTTAAATTTTCGATTTTTTAAGTGGTAAGCCTTCTGCACGAAATCGCATTTAGAGAGAAGAGTTTATTGAAAATAACACATACGAGTAGTTTTGATTCTAGATCAAAATTGTGCTAGAATCAGGAGAAACGTGTACAATTAACAAATTGTCTACATATTTACAGTTGGGATTTTCCTATTAAGTTATTAGTATTTTAGATTAATTTGCATTTATTATAAAATTGCCCGAACAAATCGAGGCTTGCACTTAAGCCATATATTAAATGCAACGATTGATAGTTTATTATTATTACTTTAAAATAAAATATATATTACATGGGGTCTCTATACATATAAGCTAACATTAGCTTCGGCCCCGCAGTACGCCTTCCAAATCACAGGGATGTCGTGATTCCTAGATTATGTAAAAATAAAAAATAGTTTGAATACTTAATAAAAACTAGAATTCAATTCAATTCTACCAGTAGAGTAGATAATATATTATTTATAATTATAAAGGATATAATATAACATAATATATATGTGATTGGCGTGTTAAATGCTTGTAATCAAATGAAAAGGATATTAAACCTAGGGCTGTGTTTAGTAATGACGTGTAGTTAATTATGTTATTATCGTCACTTCAAAAAAAAAAAAACTTTTATTGTTTTCTGTTAATAAAAAAAAATCTTAACTGTGGGATACATACAGAGTTACTATACGTTTCGACCTAAAGTAGCAGTTTCAGATACGAGATTACTTTCAAAATAGTTATGTATCGTAATCACTTTTTTTTCATTTTATTGCCTGTTTTAAGGGAATTGTTTTTATTTGTACAATATGTATGGATTATATGTTAATTATTTCCTACAAGAATACAATAAATGTATTGAATCATAACTTATTTTTAAGTCAAGTTTAGTTGACAATAGTTATTTCATTAGAATGATTTAAGTAAAACCGATAGAAATATATTTACTGAAAAATAAACATTATTTAATACAGCCATTGATTTTCCCTAATCACCAGAAGTTTTATTTTCTGTTAGGTACTATAGAAGACCTGGTAATTTATTCATAAAATCGTTTGGAAATGATATCCGAAATATTTTTTTAAACTAACTTTCTTCCAGCAAAAGGATATGTAACTTCATTTCTGATTATTTTGCTCTCGCGTGTTATTTTTTGCCAGAAATAATTAATTTAAAATACATATTTATTTCATCACATAAAACTATCTGTAAAATATCTCCCTACCATAAGAAGAAACTGTTTAACACTGTATCGATTAATGACTTTCATTTAGACAACTCTACCTTTAAAATGTTATACTTATCAATATAAAGGAAGATTTATTTCAGAAACTATAAATAAAACAAAGATAAATTGTAACTTAAATGGAAATTTGTGGGAAAATCGCAGTTTCCAAAGCGCAGGCGTTTTGGAAACGCGATTTTGCGTCTGTAAAAAAAAAGAATGTTCTTAAATAATACATACTTTATTATATCATCATCATCATCATCGTTTCAGCTCTAAAACATCCACCACAGGACAGAGGCCTACCCCAAGTATGATTTGTATTATCTTTAGGTGTTGCCTTATTCGCCAATGTTGCTGTTTATTCGATTTCGACGGACGTCACTGCGCACTTATATAGTGCAGCATAATTTTATTCAGAATAGTGGCCTGTACACGAATATTATTGACATATTGTAAATTATCAGCGGTGGGTACTTTACATATACTTCAAAAGTAAAGGGGATGTAGTCTATATAACGTTTATAGGTTACTAAGACGGGTAAGTTATGTGTCAAGATTGTCTATGTCTGCCATTAATGCAGCAACCAACGACTTTAAACATATGCACTAAAAAGTCCTTAGAATAACTAATAGCGAGATTTGGCGTGGGCATTAGTTTAACGAAAGCGACTGCCATCTGACCTTCCAACCCAGAGGGTAAAGTAGGTCTCATTGGGATTAGTCCGGATTCATCACATTGTTTTCCTTCACCGAAAAGCGACTGGTAAATATGAAATTATATTTCGAACATAAGTTCCGAGAAACTCTTTGGTACAAGCCGGGGTTTGAACCTACGATCCGCACTATAAATCGCACGATCTTACTGCTAGGCCACCAGCACTTTTACGCGGGTTTTTACAGTTTAAATTAACTAATATGAAAATTATTTGTGTTTGCTTATGTAGTTGCTAAGATAGGTGTTTTATTTTAGGTACTAGTCAGTCGCAATTTGCACCTCCAATATAAATAATATATATGTGTTTTGACAGTCTTGTAATCACAATTCGTTATTACTTTTATATTTTAAACATTCAGTCGTAGGTACCCACTTGTCACCCCATTCTACACGTGTCCTACACAGGCCCGAAAGGATAATTAGATATAGGTGTAGATTTTTCTTTGACGTTCATAAGTGCATGTAATGTTCCTAAATTGAAAAATAAAGATATTTTATCTTTTTTTTACTAACTCCTTGTGACGATATATAAAAACGCTGGCGATTAAAGAAAAAGCAGAGGATTTAGCGTCTATATTTTCTGCTAGTCGCATCAGCACTATCTATGTGTTCTCGCCATTTAAAGCACGTGGAACATCCATAATTTAACATTTAGTAACAACTGCAATCACGATGCACGTTAATGTGTTAATAGTGCAAGACATCGCACAATCTTCATAAATTGATAAATTTAATCCTGTCACACCAAAAATAATGAAAATTGTATATTCGTTACGTGCAAGATTAAACCCTAAAGTGTTCTTATAAGAACTCAGATTCCTTTATTGTATTTGATAGTGATGTTGTGAGCGCTTCATAGACTAGACCATAGAGAATGATATGAGAGCTCGCGCGCTTTCTCTTTGATAGTTGGCCGCCATTTTGACTTACAGTAATGGCTGGTATGACATGAGTTATTTGCAGGCGTCACTTGGTCTTAAGTAATGTTGGTAGTTTTCTTCAACTGTTATGTAAATAAAAATAAATTATATTTTCGGGATATCGATTCCGTTTACTATTTATATTCAAAGATAAGTCATAACTGGATTGAGGATAAAATCCAATAGTAAAGTTATTTAGTAACGAAAGAGACCACATTATACCGGAATGTTTAGACAGAATACATAATGTCTTATTATGTTTTCATTAACAATTTAAAGGCAGGAATAATGATACTAAAAGCGACAGAGAAACCTGTAGGAAGATTCACTAGTGCAAACATTTTGTCATCTTTTAGTTTTATTACATAAAAAAACATGTTGGTTAGATATACAGGCATGCAAAATAGTTCACACTGCGATATTTCGTTGTTCAGACAGACAATTAGTTTCTCGGTGGGAACTGTCTGGGAAAACAAAGCGTGTTGGGTTACGGGTAACTATGCTACGATTGTTGAAGCTTACTAAGAGCACTCGAATGGAAACTTGGGTTTTGCTAACAACACCAACAATACTATGAGTACATTCCACACGCCTCTGAAGCTCTAGTGTAAGTTACTTTTGACGTAAAAAAACATCTCGAACGCGTAAGTGATACTGATAATGTTATTTATATGGGAACACTAACGCGATGGTAAAGTAATATTACGTTAAAAACTTACACTCAGAGCCCTGAGTGTAAGTTTTTGAGGTTCAGGAGGACGTCAAAAGAAACTTACACTAGAGCCTCAGGGCTCAGAGTCAACTTGATTGCCCTATCTTTAAAAACTTTTTTTAACCGTATTGTTTACTTAAAATAATTAAATAGTAGTATTATAATAGTATAAATAAATGTTATATACACTCATACTTCGGTTTGAATACCCAAACAACCGTAAAGTTTTTAGGTTACATTAAGATCAAATGTTACGGTTAAAATGATTGTTTATTTATTGAGATTGACAAACATAGCATAAATTCCTTCAAACTAAATTTGAACTCGCGCCGAATAATAAACTTACAAACAATACCAAAATGTATATTTAGTAGTACTCGATTGGTTTAAAACCAGTGGTAATCGTATCAGGATCATAAGGCTCTAGGATAAGTTGCTGGGAGATATTGAATTTAGTGTGAACACTCGGAGCATTATTTAATTGCGTGTCAGGCGAGCGCGCTGTTGTCCGGTGGGTGAGCCGCACAGTGCGTTCCGTGAAGTGCAAACTGGATCAAAATGTTTCATTTTATTACAACAATGCTTGCCTAATATAATTGTAAAGCACATTATATGTTTACACGGGAACATCAAAGCAAACTATACACATACTGGTCAAACTGCCATAAATAGAATTACAATCTGAACAAATGCTATCTTTCAAAACTTTTCTTCGTGTGATATTATTCATATTCTTAAAATGTCATTCATGAAACATCATTTTTTTATGTCAAAGTTATGAATATGAGTCCTGATTTAATTGGAATTGGTAATTATAACAGATTTTCTATAAAAAAAAACAGAATTCCTTTTCTATAAAAAAAATATTTTCTACGAAAATGTGTCCATTTAGTAGTATAACAAACTACACTTTTGTAAAAGTACACCCTAGTAAGCCCACTGTGCGCGGACAGTACGCGGTAATGGGACTGTCAGGTGTTTGAAGAGCACATATCGCTATTTATTTTTAAGTTCTCAGAACTGTTTACTAAGAATACATTTTTTTGACCTCGCGACCCGGTTGTGATATTAGCTCGAGCATTCATGTTTAACTGTTGAAAGGTACTGTCGGCATTAAATAGGTACCTGAAGGTTAAATAGGTGACGTAAATGATTAGTTATACGTTTGCAAAGTGATTACAGCGGTATGAGGTTATTATGTAGTCTTATAAAGTGTTATTAAAACCATTTTTGGGTTTATGATAAAAGGGAAGGAAATTAATAATTCGAACCATTAGCATAAAATAAATAAAAACTTGAGAATCACGACAATAATACAATATAAACAGTACAAATTTAAAACAAATAAGTGGGATTTGGTAAAGTAATTATCATTCTGAATCAAAACTATAAAATCCATAATATCTAATAAACACAATTCCAAACTTAATTGTACGGAACGATGATATATATTGATTGTTGAAAGGAATTGAACGTTTCTATTCTAATCGTCTCAGGGTCCAGACCTGTCTGCAAATGGCGCAGGATAGGAATAGGTGGAAGAACGTGGTTAAATGCGTCGGTAATCACGACCCTCAGCAATGAGGATACGACTAGAAAGAATTCTAATCGTATGTGCTAATGTTAATTCATAATACATGTACGACCCCGAAGGTCTGTAGGTAAGTATTAATAGAGATAAACACAGCCTAGGCTTGGTACAAAGGGCCGATTACAGGGAAAGTCGCGAACACCTCGTTACCTTGCGACGTAATAATCGCAATTTGTGTTACCCACGGGCTACGTAATATGGCTCCTTTGTGGCCGGGACCTAGACAACACAAGCCAGGGCTATGTTTGACCCATGCTTGTAAACATTAAATGCAGTCGGAATTCTTTGATATTAACTTTACGCATTTATGAATCTAAAATAAACTACCTACTTTAGGTTTTAACCCTTTCAACCCTATATTTTTTTTAGAGGATTATTACTGTTAAGACATTCTGGTGAACCGACCTTTTCAAAACATTCATACAAATACTTAACAAAAAATCGTTTTGTTATTTTTAAATATCGGAATAAATAACGCAATTATATAAATATAATTAATTAGGCTAACGTAAATATTTTTATACTTTCTTTGATATTTTCCATTAACTACAATAAGGAGAAAAATATAATAACAAAATCTTGTGATTCCACAGTTGCATGGAAGAGCTCGCTTTATAGCTAAATACCATTAGAATCTACTGAATGTAACCTTTTTATTATGGTTGAATGTACATTCAAAATAAAATAATAAATATATGCATCAACAGAAGCTTTCACACACCGAAAATATATGAAATCTTACTTATTAAATATACTACAGTGAAAACTATAATACTAGTATATCATTGCGGATTTAGTGGATGTTTAACCAAAATAAAGCACATGTCTTTCATAATCATATGTGAAATTTTAAACACAAACTATTGTGAGACTCAATTTCAGTAATAATGTCGATTGATTGTATTAAAACGGGTACCCAACTACACGGGTAACTAAGCTCCTCGTTACGAGCGAAACATGTAATATTCTACTTATCAAATGTGTCTTACCCATTTTAATACAATGAAGGTGAAATGCCTGACTGGAATGCTTGTAAATTTGAAATAAGTGCTCTATTTCTATAGGTATTTTCCCGTGGAATGTAAGTAATACGAGACGTGCTTAATAAAAGTTTTAGGAAGCTTCACTCTCAATCTCGGCAACAATGCATGATCTAAGTAAATTGTTCCATATTGTATCCTAGGAACAAGTATGTTATAAGACGTGGGCCATTAGCGCTAAGCTGCTTATCCACTGTTGGAATTTTAAAAGCATTAGAATAACAAAACGTTAAATATAGATATCAAATAGTTTACTAATAATTGATAAATATTAAATTATTTTAATTTGGGCTTAAAGAATATAATAAAATCGCGTAATTGGTACTTACCCGAAATACAATATTAGTTTTCTCACCTAAAACATGTATCATAATTATCATAAATTGTAAACGAAGTGGACGTAGTTCATTGTAATAAAATAAAACTGAGATTGCTATGTAAAAACGAACCACCCGTGTCTACACAAATACAATGTACAGAGAGTAAAAGGGATAGATCTACACTAAAATTGGCATATTAATATTATTTCCAAGGAATCACTTCTCGAGCACCATTATTTTTTTTATAAAACTAATACGATCGCTAGCTTGGGTGTGGATGACTATCCTTACTAGTCAAGTAACCGGCCCAATCATCGCGGGATCCGCCGACAAGGAACAATTCCAACTATTATTGTAATACGATTGTATTTTAATGTATTTTATATTGTTTTAGCGAAGAGCTAGACTTCTGTGGATATGACAAGAATTGTGAATGTAGTACATCGGTAGATAGAGATCACGTTTCACAAAATGAGAAAGGTATAGGAAGGAAAAAATAAAAAAGCCCAAAGGTACGCCAAGGTATGTTGTACAGAGACGTAAAGAGTCTATAATTGTGACATTATCTTATCAACTATATCAACGCTTATGTCGTTATTCAAGACGATACAGTATAAACGCAATGCGATTCGACGTAAGTGCCATCGACAATAAGGTCCCTTTTCCTAGATAATGACACAATTAATTAAGATGGCTATCACTGATCCTGATCCCTATGTCGCTATAGTGTGGAAGTAAGGCAGAAATCTGAATGGTTTAAACATGTGGAATGGTCTGCAGGTTCAGATCCTATATGAAAATAAATAAATATAAATAGTTCTATTTTTTGTAAAACAGAAGGGATAGCACGGTTGCCATTCTATCGTCTATCGCGCTAGCCGTCACTTTCGCACTCGCATATTGGATCGTAACAAATATTATGAGTATGACAAATAATACATACATACATATGTGATACAGTATGACAATAATACACACCCATACATGGTTTAATTTCATTAAAATTCTGAAGTATCACCGTCATTATATACAACCCAACTCATAAATAGGAACACAACTAGTGATGTCGTGGTTGTACCACAATAGTGTGTACAAAATTGCGTACTTGCATGCAACTCGCACGTATCAGGATAAAATAGATGGCTTTCAAATTACTTACGGTGACGTGGTGGTTCTGGCTGGGCTGATTTGTTGTGTTGCTTATGCTGATTATTCGGACTAGTTCGAGGCACTTGATTTTTCCGTTTTACCTTTATTTCTAAGACATGTGTTCTAAATCAATTTTCAGTTCTAAATCAGTTTGATTGAAAATCGTTTTTCTTATAATAATTAGTTCTTTATTATATATTTTTTATTTATGTTTTTACAGATTTTGTCCATATTTTGCAAAAAAAAAGTTCTTTTTAGTATAAGTGAAATGCCTTTTATGAAAAGTGAGAATTTGCGCCATATACATGTAATTTTCGTTAATATTGAAACAATACACAGGAAAGTGATCATATACTTTTGTTTTAGGAACATAGTCCAATTCGATAACCATAGTCATTGCCACAAAGTGTTGTTTGAGTAGTTACATTTTATTGTACCAATACGCTACTTAAGGTCTTTACAGCGAAGCCAGGTTTCCATACAAACTTATAGTATGACTTTTTTTCTTATTCAAATGTCAACATTTGAATGAAATCCTCTTTACAACTTTGTATAAAGAACTTTGAGACGATGGACAGTTAAGTAGTTCGGGTTACTGGCCGCAGATTATTTGACCATACATTATATCTGTGTAAAAAATGTAGTCATGGATTATTGTCCGTCCTTCAACCCTGTAGGTATTCTAGGAACGGATTAACTGGTTATCCGGGTGACTGTTCATATATTCGCCGACTATTAAGAATAATATTGGGTAGGGTTGCATCATGATTGTACATAATTTGTCCTTGACCCATGTCATGTATGCCCATGCATATAAGAAGAAAAGTAAAAACTCAATTTAATTCATGTGGCCGGTGAATATCTTTGTATGAGGTAGCGCCGTCCAATATCCAGTTAGCCATAAAGTGTGACGTGTTGCGCGGGGACAGCGGCACTTAGAGCTAATAGGGCCGTTACTGTAAGCACTGAATTTATTTTATTTGTCCCAGATGGAACCATTACTGCCTCGAATTTTTATGCAATTTGCTTGGGCAAATAGTAAAAAATATTTATTTGTAACCAATTTAAGTTGGTTTTTATTAAATGTCTTTAAAAAGCAGAAGGTTCATGCTAAATATTATTTTTATGATTATAAGCCTGTAGGTATAGCACGTAAACGTGGGTCTGTCATTACTTTAAGAGTTTCATAGAAAAAATCGAAATCCTTCGAATCATTGATAGATTTCATATTATAATACTACGATTTATATTCTTTTACTATACATACGAGCATGGCACTTAATATTGTAGCATTTGGTAATACATAATTACTATTCCGCATAACTAATCTTAACTCCTGCGTAACCCAGGAAGCTTATTAAGTGAGTTACGAAATAACTCAAACCGCCATATTTTACAGCAAGCTCACACCTCCTCGCTGTACGCGTTAATTGCTAACACGCTGGCGGAGATAACCTGGCACTTTCGCACAATACCTCGGTCAGACTAACAGGAATAGATTGCTAATCAATTACACATGCATGCTTATAATCTATAAACTATAGAGATAATGATGATAAAATTTTCGATGTGTACACCTAACTGTTGATAGTAATATAGTGCAAGTTTAGATTTAGTAGTTAGCAGGTACATTCAAATGTTTATTTAACGAAATAACTACTCGATATGATCGATACACCCTCAAAGCGAGCGGTATGTCCTGACTCTGCTTGAAAATAGGTACCAGAGCTCACCTGAAACATGTCGCCTAGTGCGATATAATTACACGTGAGTTTATCCGTTTGTCAGTTTTAATTATAACTACTCAATATGGTTTGTTTACGTACTCGAAGATGTAAACGTTAAGCATACCGTAGGATGTGTGGTGCGCTCTTGATAAAATCAACTAAAAAAAATGTTGAATCGGGTTGCGAATAATAAAATCCTAATTTACAGAATAAACTCAACCTTAACTTAAAACAGCTTTACGGTTTCAATACATCTCTTATGTAAGTGTTAATAAACGCCCAACGTTGTCAACATACCCGCAATGACTATTTATTACTTCAACATTATCTTGGATCCAGTTCTATCAACCGTGTCTAAAATTTAATTTGTTGTACTTAATTTAGTCGAGTGGCCATAGGCAATTATTGTGGCATGTCCGCTATCATTAAAACCGTAAAGACATTATACGATCAAATTAGTTCTGGAAAGACATTTTGTTAACATATTGCAAGCTTTTCGACATATACAGTGTAATAAATATTATTTTATAAAAACAGTTTCAATGACGTTCAATACAAACATTTTATTTCATATTTTTCATTGAATGTGACCCTAACTAACATAACCTTTGTTCTATTTACTAGAAGAGAGTTATACCTATAAAAAGGATATCACTTCAAGGCTTTGCCTGAAGGTTGACTGGTAGAAAAAGTATCTTGGCATCAAGTACGCCTGATATAACTTTTTTCTTTTGTGAAGTAAAGATCGAGTAACCACAGCTCTTTATAGGTGAAAAACTTAGCTGAAGTAGTAGTAGTATACGTAGTAGTAACGAGTGTGTACACGCATGTCGACGTTCTAAACCTATCAAAATTTTGACGTAAGTTTCATATTAATTCTTTGGACACAACTACATGGACATGGTCTTTTAGTTAAGTTTATAACTAAAATCATTCTGATTAGTAGTTTTTTCTAGGGATGACCCTCAGAATTATAATAGTGAAAGAGCTATGTGTTACTTGATTTTTACCTGTCTTAATTGTCCATATAATATATATTCGGGGTCAGTAGAAAAAGGAAAAAAATGTAAATTACGCACTTTAAAAAACAACCAAAGTTTTATTGTCATTGTATGTACACATAAATTCAATACTAACATTCTTATTCCGTTGTAATATATAAATATAACGTTTCAGTGAAAACGATTTCGTATAATAATATTTTGTATGTCAGCCATATTTGTTAACCTTATTTTAATTTTCTATTGAACCTGAATATATACATAGTCTTCTGTATCAGGCAGGCATTGTAGCTTGAATAACGGAAATTGTATCGTTAGTGTAAATTATCTACTTTCCACTAGGTAAGTAGGTAAACCTTTTCAATCTATTTCTTATATTTTGGACCCGGGTATGTCCTTAAACTACGTCCAACAATGAGAGGTAGGGCACAGCGATGACCATCACGCTTGAATCTGGAGCAGCCCAACTGGGGAAGTACCTCCTCCTTACAGAAGACCACAGCCATAATAGCACTGCTACCTTTCAGGTCTGTAGTGTTGTGTTCCTGATGGTGAGTAAGGTTCCCAAAGCTCCAACCCCCTTTAAAGGCCGGCAACGCGCTTGTGACTCGACGGTAATTGCTTTCCACCAGGCAATCCGTCTGCTCGTTTGCCGCCTATGTCATAAAAAAATAAATATATATATAACATGTTCGATAATGTTTTTCAAACTGACTGTACGATTGCTCCGATTCTAATTTGTCAGTGTAAATTATGAATCTCTAATCAGTTCAGAATCACATCGATACCATCTGGACCACTGAAGCAAATGTCGATAAAACGCAAGATATATCGTTCAATCTAAAGTGGGGCGGCAACCGCGACATAATGACAATGTCCAGTAATTGCTTGGAGTTGCTACAAAGTAGCAAGGGCTCAAGAATCTTATTACATACCTGTACCTATGCCGTTTGGTATTTATGTGTGGACAGCTAGTAATTAAGATTTACACCTGGGTGTTGTTAATCAACCGATTTTAGTGTTAACCAAATTTAGAGGTAGCTGCGGGCAGAGTGTGATAGAGCCGTTACGGTCCACGGTCCGAATATAGAATAATGGCTTAAGACAATGGATTTGTCAATCTATTGGTGCAAGCAATGCTTATAAAATTATTGCATAATGTCAAATGATACTCAAAAATGCTTCTTACAATTACAACTAATTTGGTTGATGTATGTGACAGCATATAAATATGTCAATTAACTCAAAACACTGAAAATATTATTATTGTGATCCCTGAAACAATAACTTGGCAGCTATGTATCTATAATAATGTCATAAAAATGTATGGAAAGTGAGAGTCTTTTTCTAAAACTAAAGTGTAACAAAATTCAAAAAATATATGTCAATAAAAATTAGTGACCTGATTCGTCAGAACGATTTAAAAGTTTTTGTAAAGTAAGAATTATTTTATACAACAATACCTGAACATTTACATAGGTTGCCTTTTATATTTCGGGATTTGTTTATGTTAGGGTTGCTATAGATCAAATAAGGCTTAAAAAGTGTAGTTCAAACGTTTTGGCGGCAATATTAAGAAAAAAAAACTTTAGTCCCGATCGTATTTTGTTTTTAACTGTCAAATGAAAAAATATCGTGTCGGCTACCATGGAATTGACTCGCGAACATTTTCGAGCGATAATTTTTTACAATTTTCGACGCGGCCTCAGTCAACAACAGTGCATCGATGAACTTTTTTCAACTTTTGGAGATGAAGCACCATCGAGGACAAGTGTTTATCGTTGGTTTGCAGAGTTTGTACGTGGCCGTAGTTCGCTTGGGGACGAGGTCCGCGAAGGTCGTCCAAAATCAGTGGTTGTCCCGAAAAACATTGACGCTGTGCGTGAACTAGTATTGCAAGACCGACACGTGACTTATCGAGAGATAGAGGCGTCTTTGGGCATTAGTGGGACTAGCATACAAACAATATTGCATGACCAACTATATGTTAAAAAAGTTTGCTCGCGGTGGATACCACATAATTTGACCGGCGATCAAAAAGAGGCTCGTGTGGATTGGTGCAAAGGCATGCTTAAAAAATACAACGGCGGGACTTCGAAACATGTCTACGATATTGTCACAGGCGACGAATCATGGATCTACTCGTATGAACCGGAAAATAAGCAGCAGTCGACAGTGTGGGTCTTTCAAGGCGAACAAAATCCAACAAAAGTTGTTCGTGTACGAAGTACTGCAAAACAAATGGTTGCCTGTTTCTTTGGTAAAACTGGGCACATTGCAACCGTTCCTTTAAAAAAGCGTAAAACAGTAAATTCTGAATGGTATATAACCATTTGCTTGCCAGAGGTGATTGAAAAAGTCAGGGAAACCAATCGCCGAAGACGTATTATACTGCATCACGATAATGCGAGTCCACACCAGTCGGCACAAACATCCGCCTTTCTGAAAGCCCATGTCCCCATGCCCATGCCCTTGTTCCCATACATCAAGAACAAACTGCGTGGTCAACGATTTTGACCCCCGAAGCAGCGGTCGATGCGTTCAAAACGCACGTTTTGGAGGTGTCCCAATCGGAGTGGTCGAACTGCTATCAAAATTGGTTTTACCGAATGAAAAAGTGCGTAGATCTCAATGGAGAAAATTTCGAAAAACAATAAAGTTATTTTTGTTAGTATAAAGTTGTTGATAATTTCATATCCCGAAATATATAAGGCAACCCTCGTATTAGAGTAAATACAACAAGTAAAGTTCAACAGAGAGGATGGTTTTTCTGTACCACCAGCTTGGGAACCCGTGGTTTAATTATTTATTAAAGTATTATAAAAAAAAATTGAACACTCCAGTAGATAGAGTTTTATGAGTGGAATTTCTGCTTTAACCGCCAATAGAAATTTATTATGTACCTACACGTTGTCCATAAAATCAATATCCTAACGAAATGTTTTCATACCCTCAAGTTGAACCATAAAATTAATAAGCCTATCAAAATGCAAGACTCGCAGTAACTCCACGTACATTGCACCTGGTACATGATACATAGTTAGGTAACTAAGCTCGGTGGGATATGTCAGTCTCCTAGTGATGAATATCATATCAATGCCAAAATTCTAAATCCATTTCAAATTTCTTTACGCAATTACATTTGTAGTAATACAATTTTTAAAACTGTGCTTTGGTTAGGTAACGAATTAATTATTTTTGGTCTGGATTGTTGGACTATCGTTTGTTACTTGTGAAAATTAAGAATTTCAAAATTATAAATTTAAGATAAATGTTATTAAGAAAAAGTGACCACTCCCACTAGAGTTCGAGACCGGATTAGAACTAGCGTCTTTAACTTTTGGAACTGACGCCCTGACAATTAGGCCACCCGGTCAAGGCAGAACCCGTTGAATCTTCTCGAATACAATGTGTGGCCGTCCAGGTGACGTTGACCATCAAAATATTATAATAATAATATATACTAAATTGTTTTGTTGCTGGTTGAATTTAATAATTGTTTTTTTTTTTCATGTAAACCCAAATTGGATCACGAGAATGCTGGGCAGCATTATTAGGGGCAGTGACGCTTTTTTTCATTTGCCATTATTCAATGCTTTTTATCTTTATTTCAGCAATTACATGCTAGTAAAATAAAGTTAGGTAGGAAATAAATACCTAAAAACCAGTACAATTTGTAATAAAACTTAGTAATCACGTGAATAAATTGTTAATATACCAGCCACCTCATAAACTAGAACATAGTTCAATTAATGGACTCATCAGTTTGGTATCTGAGCGAAATAACTTAATGCCAAGGTGTGTAGGGAGATAAGTCTTATCAAGGTATTACTGTTAGTATTAAGCACTTCGATATAATTATCTTTCTGAATGTCTTATATGGAATTGTTACAAGTAGAGAAATATTTAAATACATTAACGCTGAAGTTTGTAACTCAAATTCAAATTCTTACTTTAAAAGTACATATTCGTAATCGGGATGGGGCTGCCCAATAAGCATTATTTCCTGTTTTGGGAGACACTACTCTTCCAGTAACAATATGAAACATGGGTAGGTAGAGGTACTTGTTAAGTTGTTAGTTACGAAAATATTAAAAGCTTATAAATGCATACAATTAATTTAAAACTTACTTAAAAAGTTATTACCTATACTATTTTGTATTACTCTATCACGTAAAGTATAGTGCGTGGGTGTGTGTGTGAAACTAAAAAATAACTCATTTCTAAAATGAGGTAGCATTTGTAGGTATTAAGCTAAGCCCGCAAATACGTTAAATGCATCAATACGTGTAAACTACTGATTTTAGATTTAGGAGGAGATACATCAGGGGGCGTATTTAAGTGTGATATAATTTTGGTAGATACCAAATAATAAGTAACTACTACAGATCAAAAGGCGTACAGATTCAAATCCAACGAACATTTATTTTTGGATACAATGATGGTGCAACCTTACACGTCTGATTCTATCATGCACTAGCGAATGTTCCTATTGCTAATTTTTATTGTTATTTATACTTTATTTTCTCCCGGTGGTTGTATTTGTTAATATAATTTATTATTTTAGCTTTTTATATAAGAGTCTGAATTATAATTATTAAACATTCCAGCAACAACATCACGCACGAGGTAACGTTAGCATTGATAGGTACGTGGTTTATAATATATTTTGTATTGCTTTTTCCTTCCTACATAATACAATTAAGAGCAATAGAAACGGGTCACTATAATACGGCAATGTCTACACCCACAAAATGACCCGTTATTATTGGTTTTGAATGAAAAGTGAAAAGTGAAAGTGTATGAATGTATGTACAACGCTGATCCGTTACTTAGAATCTGCCAAAATGAAAGAGAAATAAAGTGAAATGCAAGTTAAAGGTCCTGATAACATGCACGAAATGCCAAAATTACCAAACCAGCCATATTACTTGTACCCACAATGAGTATTTATTTGTCAAGTTATAGTTATTTATTTATAACACGCAGCGTTAGAATTCAATTATACTGCAAAATATATGGGAAAAAGTGGTCTAAATCTATTCCGACTTCTTGGAAAACTAGATATCTATCTGTTAACACCTGAATATTGCATTATAGTAGGTAAAAACAATATTAAATGTTATAATTTATTAAGTCATAATTGCCTACACATAAAAAAAATATAATTTCATAACCTTTTTATTTTATCAACTTATCTGTAATAATCAGTTCAATCGGGGGCAAACTCAAATTAGTCTAAGAATTTATCTTTACAGCAATGCCTTTGCCTACAAATAATATTTCAAGAGCAACAAGTCCACTTCAAAATAAAGGATTTAGCCATTAAACATTAACTAAGCAACACGTCCGCCAAACGAGAATTACGATGACTCGCGCTCTTGCAATTTTGCACAAAGTATTTTTTTACACAGAGAAAAGTTAACAATTTCCCATGTACAACTAACTTTTGTGGGAATTTAAACTCTGTACGTTGCAGCAAACTTGCTATAACCGCGCCACAGCTGAGTCAGATAAGAGCTTGCAACGGTTATGTATCTATAAATCATTGGCTAACTAAGATGTTGTGGGACACACAATTTTATGGTTTTGCCACTCGTGCCGTGTTTCTCGTTGTGTTCATTTTGAGAGATGTTACCAGTCAAGGCTTGTAACCTGACAAAACTATTGTTATTGTTAGTTGGACTATAACTTCAACTAATCTTTGCACATTCAATACCAGTTTTTATGGGGCACAACATAACAATAACAAAATACAGCGGGGTCTACGTAAGAAAATAATATTAACTAATTGAATTAATTTTGTTGTAGTTTATTTAAAGGTCCGGTAACATAAAATAGTGATTACGACTAATATAAGAACCTACACAAGTTAACGAGGCAAATATTTACTTATATAATAGAACCAATCAATTTTATAAGTCAAATACGAGTATTGCTCGATATGTTAAGCTCTCAGTGAAGAGCCTTTTCAAAACATCCGTACCTATATGATATCGTATGATTATTTAAAGATACGAATCACCTACAGATGTTTAAGTGTATAATTATTTGTATTTATTTCATACAAATTATGACATTTTGACCGCACAAAGGGATAAGAAATTAACCGAGCTCTTACGTTCATCCTTTTACGCATCGTACATTAATTATAACACCTCTTTAAGGTTAAATTTATGGTGTTGTTTTGTTAGCCATTACACGGTTCAAGTGGCTGGGTGTTGGGGTTCCAATGCAATTTAAGTATATACATGCTATAGAATGCTATACTTATATATATAGTACGAATGTGCAAGGTTCTTAAATTTAAAACACAACATGATTTTAAGGTAAGAATTAAAACAGAGCAATAATAAATAATTAATTAAAAATAATACACAATTGTTTCAGCTTTGATCAAGTGTCAAAAAAAGAAACGAAAGTCTTAACTTAACATTAGACATGACCTAAACATTTCATTTAAAAGATGATGATACCAAAAAAAATAATTCTCATACGTGTGTACCTAGATTTAATAAATGATAACCTAGAAATATTGTCTAGCGGAACCCACAATTTATATGAAAAGTAAAACTTTATCGTCCCTTTTTTTGCAAGCGCTCGAGGCTCAATACTTATTGGGTGTTTATGTTCTTATAATTTATGACTGCGGGCGGTGTTTTTATGCTTTGAAAGGCTCTAAAGGCACGTGGTAAATTTATTGAGGGACGTTTCAATCTGGGCGATCTCTGCGGTTCAATTTTATTTTCTTAGTTTCTGATACAATTTTTCATTTGTTCGCGTTTGCGCCCAGCTGTATTGGCTTTGGAATTTAGTTCAACAGCCGCGAAACGTGCAACAATAGATACGATATATTGATAAAAGTTAAGAATATAAAATATATGAAGTGTATCGTATGGATATGGGTATTTGTATATTGTACAAATAATACTTTCCTAACAAGTAGGTACGAAATATATGAAAACAGGTTTATCATATCAATATAGTTTTTAAAACTCTAAAATCACTACAAAAAATAGTATTATTATGTAATTTAAAATTAAATATATGTTGAGTATATGCGATATAAACGATGGAGAACCTATAAATATTTGTTCACCGAAAATATATGGTTTTTTTATACAATGACGTTGGCAAACAAGCATACGGCCCTCCTGGTGGTAAGCAGTTACCGTAGCCTTTAGACGCCTGCAACTCTAGAGGACTCATATATGCGTTGCCTACCCTAAACCACCTTGCTGTTTATGTGTATTATGATAGTCGCATATTTAGACTGCCTATACATAATAAGATAATCATTAAAGATTTAGGTACTTAGTAGCCAATCAAAAACCATTTCCTGATTTCAAAGACATTGTCATACAAACACGGAGAATCATGTTAAAATTAGCATACAATGGCGTTCCAAGAAATTAAAAATGCATCACTGGTTTTCCTCTTTAATGCTTACAACATTTTCTTATGACCACTATGTTTCAAATGAATCGCGTTTGTTGTTTCATAGGGATTCACTCTACGAGAGGAAAATTATCATTCTTAGAAGCAAGTTACCCTTTGGAGAGTTTGGAGACTTAAATCAGTCAGTTATGTATCCTTAAGTAATTGAGTCTATGAACCATAGCGTAGCTACATGGTTCATTTATAAACGGCACTAGGCAATCTAACGAAGCCATACTTAAAATTTGCTTGTAAAGGAATACATATGTCTGCTATCAAAATAATATTATAAACCCCTTACTTATTCATAAAGATATTTATGAATATGTAAAGTTATTCGTTTCTCCTTATCCGCTTTGAAAATTGTTTTTGTCTCGTAGAAAGAGACTACACTTAAATGAACTAATTTAAGCCTGTGAGGCGTTTGTAAATAAGGTGAGATTTAAAAAAAATATCATTACAGCGAAGAGATTGGAACCATGCTTAGATGTAGACACCTTTTTATAGGGAAAACAATATTCTCATAATGCATGTATTGCCTATTGGTATCGCAGTAATTAATTCGAGTTAACTCACCTCCTATTATAACCTACCAAGGACAGCTAATGGTTAGGTATCTGCGGGCAAATGAGGATTTGATATTATATCTATAGATTAAACTATAATTAACATCAACTAAGCGAATGATTTATAAAGTGTATGTTTCATCTAGTTATAATTAAAACACTTTAGTACTGGCAGGTGTGTTAATTTACTGCAATTTGACTTGTAACGCTTTTCGTAACTTATACTTATAAGCTTTTCGTAACTTACTTAATATACTTAACGTTTTTTGTAAATACAAAAGCTGCATCTTCCTCTACTTTCGTAAATACATTATAAGTAATAGTTTATATGAACCCAAAATTGTTGTTGTCTTTTAACCAATTGTTATAATACAAGGGAGACTTAAGGGAGAGAGGTGGTGATCCCCGGGCCGGTTCGTATGTGTGCAGCAAATATCGCTGGCGGTACAGCGTGGCATTGGCCTCCAGTATTTTTGGTACATTTGCACCAGTAGTCTCGAGGAATAATAATCATTTTGCTTTTTAACTTAGCCCTTAGATGTTTGTACATAGTTTAATCTTTTTTTTTTATGAGATAGGCGGCAAACGAGCAGACGGATTGTCTGGTGTTAAGCAATTACCGTCGCCCATGGGCACTCGCAACACCAGGGGAGTCACAAGCGCGTTGCTGGCCTTTAAGGGGGGTTGGAGCTCTGGGAACCTTACTCACCATCAGGAACACAACACTACATACCTGAAAGGTGGCAGTGCTATTATGGCTGTGGTCTTCTGTAAGGAGGAGGTACTTCCCCAGTTGGGCTGTCCCAGATTCAAGCGTGATGGTCAACGCTGTGCCCTACCCTACCTCTCATTGTTGGACGTAGTTTAAGGACATACCCGGGTCCAAAATCTATCTATCTTATTAATAATACAGTAATGTATTATGTACTGTTATAAAATTATAATATATACTGTTATACGGATATTTCCCACGGTCTATGAATAAAGTATTAAGCTTTGTATCGTAAACACTATGTTCAATAAATTCCATAATCATGTTCTTGTTCATGTAAATTGACCATATCTATCCGCTTCAATCCGTAATCAGGTAATCAACTCGTACCAGGAATATATATATACTAGCTTCTGCCCGCGACTTCGTCCGCGTAGAATAGTTACTTTTGGTCAACAACACTGTTAATTAGACACGTATGAACTTTATGTCGTAGCAATAAGGTTCATACGTCTCTAGCTAACAGCTTAGCTTAGTAGCTTAGAACACCGCCTGTTGTATGTATGTACCTATATGTGTAAACACTTAAACTTTTAAACCACTTTCCCGTAAAACTTCGCTTTCTTAGGATTCCGTACCCAAATTTTAAGAACGGAACCTTATTGCTTAGACTTAAAACGTTGGTCTGTCTGTCTGTCTGACGGCTATATCTTATGAAAAGTGTTACCATAAAAAACTGTTTTATTTACCAATGATACGGAACTCTTCGCGCGCGAGTCTGACTCGCACTTAGCCAATTTTTTTATGCCTATTAAGTATATGAAACGTCTACAAACGACTGCACATTTGTGCAGTGTAGCACATCTTTATTTAAAGGCAATACGGACTTTTGACACCTTCATTTGCGTATGACTGTACCTACATTCCAACCCCATAAGCGATTAAAAAACGCTCATCTCATTTCATATCAAATGACGCTGAAATTACTCATCTTGTTCCTTATTAAGTAGGTACTACTGTGAAGAGTGTGAAATGTAATTCTTTTTTATATACTTACCCTCTTTTGAAAAATACTTTTTAGTGCACATATTTTAAAACCGTTGTTGTTTTTGTCAACAGCGACCCGATTAACCATAGGAAACATACACATGTCGTTTTTCAGACTTTTTAAACCCCATTTTCTCCTATTAGGGGTTGAATTCTCAAAAATGCTGAAACACGTGTTTACTCATTTGTCGTTAGGAATACTATTGTGAAGTTTCAAATTAATTGGTGTAACTAATCATAAATCCCCATACAAACTTTGGACCCCATTTCACCCCTTAGAGGGTGAATTTTTAAAAATTCTTTCTTAGTGCACCCCTAGACCTTATAAGGAACCTGTGTGCCGAGTTTGGAAACTTTAGATAGACCCAGCGGTTTGGGCTGTGCGTTGATTTAAGTGAGTCAGTCAGTCAGTCAGTCAGTCAGTCAGGACTTTGAGATTTATATATATATATAATACCTTTAGTCTTATCCATAGAACTTCTTATACATTTTTTATACATCTTTTTGCGTGGATAATCTCTAGAGTTTGATTTATCTTTGGTGAGCCAACGCCGAATATTTGGCAACTTCAAATACCTCACAATAAACATTTGCATTACGTAGATATTTCTACATACTGGTACACATTTGATGTATTTGTCAAATATTTGTGTTACGTCACTTTCGTGGCAAAATAAAGATACGTCACAAATGTTGGCCATGCAAGGTAATGTGCGTAGCGGAGGTGAAGATGAGTAGCCGACTAGGTAGCCCAACAAACGCGATAGCTAAAAGTAAAAAGATAATTAGAAATCAGTAAATCCTTCTTCACATGGTCCTTTAAATCTAAAAACCGTGCTATCAAAATGCATCCCATAACTTCAACCATATTTATTATGCACTCCGAAGTGTTCTAGCGTTAGATAACATAACATAAGATAGATTAGATTAGGTGCGTATCGCACAGATAGCCGGAGGGTAGGCTGGCTGCAGCATCATAAATTATTATTACTAATGTATATCTTTTGCTATTGTGATTTATAAGACGTTGCGAATTGATTAATAATTAAAGGTTATTTGGTTGGGAAATTGAAATTATGGTTTAGTAGGTTCGGTCATTAGATACTACATTCCAAAGCTTTGACTCCTTACCCACAGGTCAACATTTGATTAAAAGTTTCAATATATATAAATAATTTATATAAACCACAATTACAATATCTACTCAGATTTAGACAAAGGTATACTTTATGAAAGAAATCTTGATTGGCGATAATGAAATAGATTAGGAGTAAGTAGTTAATAGACTCGAAAATAGTATTCTTAATCATTTTCAAGAATCTGTACCTAACAAAACAAAAGAACAATATTAATGTTATTTTTAATTTCCTTCGTAATATTCCGCGAACAAATAATACATTGATCGTAATGAAGTGCGCAAAAAGATCATATATTCAATAAACAATGGTAGCAGAGGTTCAATAAATTCAAAGACATGCTCGGACAAAAATGTTCTGAATTGTTGTAGATACAATATTTATGCGAGGATCGAACCCGCGACCCCGGGCTACCGTGCCGGCGCTGGTGGTCTGCGTTCTCCATGAGAACATCCATTGGTTATTCAGAAAGAGATAACTTTTATATGATTATTATCTAGCTTGATAATTTAATCTTCCTGGTACATAATTACATACCAATTTTAGGTGAAAAAGTGAATAGAAATAAGTTAACAATTTAGCAATCTAGAAAATTAGAAAAAAGGGTCACAAATTCTAACTTAGAAAAGGCTTTTTGGATTTTTGGCGCTTACGGCGCTCCGTACCAAAAAGAGTAACCATTATAGTAGAAATTCTAAATTACATGTAAACGAAAATCAGCAGCAGTGGTAAGTAGTTCGATGAATGGACGACATTGTGTTTACATCATGACCAAATTTAAAAGCTTGAAATAATAGCTTTTAAATTTGGTAAAGATAAAGGTGCGTCAAGCAAACTATGATGTGAACAATGCATATATTATAGCAAAAATCATTAAATATTTTCAACCAGCAATGTATACGATGCATTTACGATACAATCGGAGAGAAGCTCTTGTGAACAAGTGCATATCGGTATAAGCGATGTAGTAGTCTTTAAATACGATTCCATAATTTCCGAGCTTGATCATACTCGTACAGAGGCATGGGTCGGGTCGCAATTTCGTTTGACGTTTTTCAACGTTTTGTTCTTAGCTGGAAAACATAGATTTCAAATATTTTGCCACAGTCATACTTCCCCTAAATCAAAATAAGTATTTCTTCTTTGGGTAGATTAAAACTAAAAAAATAAATTAAAAATAATTTTAGTTTGGTACTGTATAAAATATACAATATCTGTTGATCGCATTTATTATATGCACCCGGTTACGATAAAATAACGCGGTTCCCTCGATAAAATTATACGCCGATCAGTAGAAATTCCTTACAATTGACACTTCTGTGTGTCGCTTGACATATTTTTACACCAACATTAATTTCATTATCCTGATCATTTCAATCACAACTTTAAATCTGACAAATAGGTTCTAAAATCCACTGAGCCCTGTTGATCCAGAATTCACATTTCACCAAGTTGGTTGTACCACTTAATTCAGACTATGTGAACTCTAAAAGTTTGCAATAAGGTTTGATTTGATGTTCATGGATTGTAATTTGTAAGTTGGGTATGGTTTACTCGCACGGAGTGACGAAGTGACAGGTACAGGCGGCGGTGTCTGTGATGCGCCAATCAATTTGTAGCGCACAATACGCAATACATCGTCGGGCTAACTGGCTTACCAATGGGCTATTCTGCGACGTTGGTCACTGTAGGTGTGGCAAACTTGTAATAAAGTACACTTGATTAGTAGGTTCTTTAATGCAAGTTTGCTGACTTTGGTTAGAATTCATATTCAGAGAGAAATGGTTTACCTTACGAAGCACGAGCTCCCAGATTCGAATCCTGACAAGGATATTTATTTGTGTCTATCAGGAATATTTTTTCATAGACTATGGACTTTATCTGAAGTATGTAAATAGTTATAATATGTGAATAATCTAGTACAGTTGCCGTCAGTTTTGTTTATGTCAAAGGTGGCAAACGAGCAGACGGATTGCCTGATGGTACGCAGTTACCGCCACTCATGAGCAACACCAGCGCGTTGCCAGCCTTTAATGGGGGTTGGAGCTCTGGGACCCTTGTTCACCATCAGGAACACAACACTACATACCTGAATATAGCAGTACAGTTGTCTTCTCTAAGGAGGAGGTACTTTCCCAGTTGGGCTTCTCCAGATTCGAGTGTGATGGTACATCGCTGTGCCCTACCTCTCATTAGATATGTTTACACTTTCGCACCTTATTACAAGAAAGTACGTGTAACAGTGTTAACATGTCTCTTTGACGTCGACCGTACACAAACCTTATAGATACAGATGGACAATTAAGAAGAAATTGATTAGATAACAAGACTGTGAGACGGTCACTGGCTTACTTAAATTACGTAAATTAAGAGTCTCGAAAAAGGGGGTTAATTTCAATGTGACCATATTCAATTCGTTCGGTTTGCAGACGATATTGCAGCATCAACACAAACAACAAAACATGGAAACAAATGCATGGAATAATATATAGACACTTTGTTACAGCAAATATATATATATTTATAACTTACAAATGTCAGCCTGTTGTAGAATAACGCCTGTCCTGCTGGGTGTCTCATACAAGATGCATAGAGCTGCGCGGGAGGCGGCGTTTTTGCGGCGCTAATGAAGTGGCGGTTCATTAGACCGCGAGTAACGAGCCCGGGTTCGATTCTCGGTCCCACTTAAAAACTCACATGTCCATACATTTTATGTTTTTAGTGGAAATTGTGAGATGACTAAGGATGTTTTCAAGTTTCATATGGAGATACGGGATTTCCTGAATAACGATGAATTGTAACATGGTGGTGGTATGCATTTACTTGATGGTTTGTAAGAAGTTTTTTAGCAACGAAGTGTGAGAATATCAATTATGGAAGTAATTAATTAAACGTCATTAACTACATATTTACTTTTTGCAAGAGGGTGACCGGTTGGTGTTTATACTTAGCGAACTTTCCAGATAGAATAGTCTTAAAATCAGACCATGGCCTGGACAGCGTCAATATAATATGTGCACACATATTAAAACAATTTGTCGTCTGACGCGTTGGTAAAAAACTGACAAAGAGCTTGACGTTTCAGGCTCAACGTAGGGTTCCATAGTTGCCCGCCTCTCATTTCATAAAAGCAGAAAAGATAATTTTTAGGCTATTTCAAAAACGCGTTTCGTGAAAAGTACTTGTAAAGCTTGATTTTTATAAAGTTGATCATGTTTTTCGGACAGATGTTTCAAAAGTTACTCATTTATTTTTAATTTTCTAAGCGATGAAGGTACCTAGTTTGTCTACAAGCCCTTGAAACAAAAGTACAGCACTGATAATCAGTAACTAAGCAGTATGAACGTAAAAATAATTCATTATATTTTGACATCAATGGGAACATTTTATAAAGTAGAAGCTTTTGTGATATATTTCATTTTCATAAAAGAAACGCTGTTCGAAACAATGGACAAAGTGTTTAATAAAAAAAATATACGCAAGAAAGTATTAAGTGCGTCATTTTGTTCAAGCTAAAGCACATGATATTGCAAGGTTCACACACATAAGCACTAGCATTAGGCGGCGGTTTCGTTGAAATTTCAATCGTGCTAAATAACGCGTGGAACAATACGTCGCGCTGTCCCGCCATCTCGCCTGTCCCCGCGGCACCACACTGACAGGGATTCAGGTGAGCATTTTTGCTCTTATCAGAAATAAAAATTGAATTCTAAGTAAATAAGTTAAATATTAATTATATGACCCAGTAACGTCTCAGACTCCAGGCAAACAAGCACAAAGTTCGCTTGCCAAATCGCGTATGAATGGCTATGACATGACGCTAGTAAATACTATGCTGTCACAGTATGTCACACATGTCTCTTATGTGTGCGTGGTAACACATAGCTTTGGCACATTTCACTTGTTAATTTCTAAAGACAACCGAACATAATCGTTTTAAATAACTATTACATTACAAATGCTTAATTTTTCACATAAGATTTGATATGGTATTAAAGTAAATGTGGAGTTTTAACAACATGTATAACGTTTTTTTAGTGGTAGTAATATCCAAATTACAATATTGTACGCATGATTATGTAAGTACTTTAAGATTTGATGTATCACTGTATTGAAAAAATAAGTCCCGCCGTAGTTTCTTGCCGGTATCTTCTCGGGTCAGAGGTATGGGGTTCGAACCGGTGTAGATTTTTCTTTGACGTTCATAAGTGCATGTAATGTGCCTAAATTGAAAAATAAAGATCATTTACCTTTTTTTTAATCTTTCATATTAAAGTGGAGTTAATACCGTTAATTCTTACCAAGTTAAATTAAGGCATCGATCTAAACTGCCTACAAAAAATATACTACCTAAATAAATTTCTCTTATGCAATGTTTTGAAGCGTGCTAGGTCAGCTATGTCACTCGGGCGTACGCAAACGTCTATGCTTTATTGCGTACTTTATTTAGCTTGTTTTTGCAATTTCGTTTTAGATATGATTATGTAGGTATTATTAAATGCATTAGTGATGAAAAGAAAATAAACGATAAAAAGGGTTTAAAACAAAAAGACTTGAAGTTGTGTTAAAATTCGAATGTATAAAAGTGACGACCTCCGAAAACTAGCCAAATATCAAATGTGTTTCATTATTATAAGAGTGAAATTTCAGAATTGTCTATTAATACAATTATGGAATTACCAGAATACCTTATTTATATTTATTAAACAATTTGAAATAAAACTATTGTGAGTCATGCGACATAAGTACAGTCCCCGTTGTATATATTGGAGCTGTGAAGGTGGTCACAAATATCTAAACATGCACTTTATCGCGTTGACAATAGACGTTGTTCAGATATCGGTGACCGCCTCCACCGCTCCGATGTATCTGATGGCGACCTTACCCGTGAGTTCATCCGTTAGTAGTACATATTATTGAATAATTACTACTACAATTACTACGGCAACATCACGGTAAAATCTAAGTATTATCCTTAAGTGTTAACTTGTTTAATTTATTATTACTTGATAGGAGAGAGTTATTACTTTGTTACTAGGATTTCCGGTCCTGACTAAGTTAGATGTATTGTTATGGATATGATTAATAGATGTAAGTAATATTAGCACTTTATGCACAATTACGAAACTTTTTGTTCAATGCTCGATGTTTCCCTAACCCATGTGTTTCCTAACTATGCTCGCTCGTAGGTGGTTCTCCTTCAATAATATCAGTAATTTCATCTTATCAAGTCGTAGGAGAGAAAATGGGGGCGGATAGCATCGCGATAAGTAAATTACGATGCTCAAGATAATCTGTTGTCGTTGTTGTCGCTTTAAATCACTTTTAACACGCTTTAAGTGGAAATTACTTCATACAGGTTTGGTCAACTAATGTTTAAAAAACGTAAGTCTTATTTATACTTAAGTTATATGTGAAATATAATTTACAACTTCACTGTCTCTTTTCCAAATCTTGTCGAAATACCGATAGGTGAAGGCATAGTATTTTATAAAGATAAGATTCCAGATCCTATACGGGAGGCACATTGTTTTCATCGAATAAGTATCGATATAAAAAGCTTATTGTAATGCAGTCAGGAAATTGAAAGTGGGATGGCCTGGCCATAGCACACAGAGTTAACAGTAAACACTACGTGTTATTTTATTTACCTGATATTTTACCGGTAGTTACATAGTGATTAATGTCGCCAATCATTATAAAAATCGGAACAATGATATTCCGAACATTTTGGAGGCGTACGCGGAGCGTACGTACATGAGTTATAGTCCCTTTAAATAATTATCGCACGGGCTAACACCATCGGTCGCATACAGAGACAGCTCTCGTCTCTTCCGAAATCTGTAATGTACTAACTAGGCTATTGGGTAAAAAAGATAGACTAACTAACTCACTCACATTATGCTGAGCTAAGTTTAGCTCTGTATAATGGATAAAAATACGGACACTTAATCAATTTTATATCCGGTAGATGGGGATGCACCCTCAGCAAATGGGCTCCCTTAAAAAAAGACATCAAAGATGTCTTGAAGGCTACACCGGTACAAAGTTTCAGCTCGAAAGGTGGACTTATTGGACTGGAGTAATTGATAACATTAAACAATGATTACAAATCAACGCTACTAAATCTTAATAAGAAATGAAAAAAATATGATATGTCTGTTTGTTATGTTCTGTGTACTGCGGCCGCGCCGAAGTCTGGAGCTGCGTAACGCGAGATTCCCAAGCAGCCGCGTAGCTATGCGCTGCGATTCGCACTGCTAGTCGCGATCTACATATATCGATATATCGATTCTTACATATATCGATTATTAACTTCATTCATTTACATGATTTGAGATAAAAAACAACGTTCCGCTGACTAATCTAAAACTAGTTATAATGTTATGTTTTCTTCTATTGTTGCGTTAACATTAACGATTAACGAATAACTGTTCATGAAATAAAGAAGAAAAAAAAACATTATATTGCGTATTCAAGACTTCCCGTTGAACGCTGCAAATGTCAGAATGTATTTTAAATTTAGTCTATGCGATATAATCTGGTTTTATGTGTTGTATTTGATAGTTCCAATGTATATAATGGCAATGGTTATTGATACAGACTCAATGACTTTATTCAGACTCATGAAGCTGAAATATAATATAGGTATTTTAAGATAATATGACTGAAATATACTTGTGCCTAAAGAATTTAATCTTGCAATCGCTACTAGTTAAAAGGGGGCTTTCAGGAGTAAGTATGTATAAATAATACGTGAGGGGGGAAATTTAAACATATCTTATCGATTGATTTATCGATTGATTATACCCATCTCTAAATTCGATTCCACGCTGTTTTATTATCTTGCGCATGTGCGTTGAATGCGCGGGATTCCATATCTCAACGCACGTGGTTTCTTTGCCTTCTGGCGCGCATTGTTGTGATTTACCAATTTCAATGCAGCACTCACTCGTTATTGAATTATGATCGCAAAGAATTCAAAACTATTACGTTAGGTTTTGAAGTGATCATAAAAATATGCATTTGAATGACAGATACTGCATCAAAAACAGAGTACCTACAAATAGTTAAATCCATAAATATCTTATTTAAATTAGTAATATTTTGGTTTTACTTGACCATAGAGTATTTAGATCTAGTGAGCCACAAGAACTGCTGAGCTAGTACGGTCAAAAAACTACGACAATAAAATTATAAATAGCCCAAGGAACACCAAAAGTTTACAAATAATTGATCTTATAAGTTATTTTTGGATCCGATTCAGTTTGTTGCCCGTTTTTGTCAGAACGAATCGGTACCGCGGCACGCCTGGCATTTACGGAAGTTTGGTTTTTCTGTAGATTCTCAGATTAATTGCCGTGGCAGGCACAATGCGACGGAATCCCAAGTCTTAATCATGCCACAGGAATGTTAGAAATGTTGAAATGCATGCAATGGTAGCTAATTTATATTGGGTAGATCAATTCAATTGCTAATTATTTTTTTTATGAAAGAAGATGAATTCAATTGTTAATGATGTCAATACCAAAAATAAATCAATGTTACCTACTTTATTCATAAAATTGATGTAGTCTTATGAATTTATGATCTATATTATTATAAGCTAAATCATATTTTTTTATATATTAAACTTAAAACTTACGTGTTACCAATTTACTTTTTCGAAGACACTATTACGTCTGATGGCGACACGCGGAGAGTTTATTAAAACTTTAGCTACTAAACATATTTTATAAAATAAACCAACAATGTTATAGATACTACAAAAATACCCAAATAGAACATGCTGCTAAATACCTGCCTAATATAATAACTAAAGTATAACTAAAGTATGACGACCGGTCTGGCCTAGTGGGTAGTGACCCTGCCTATGAAGCCGATGGTCCTGGGTTCGATTCCCAGTCAGGTCATTTACTTATTTGTGTGATTAACACAGATATTTGTTCCTGAGTCATGGGTGTTTTCTATGTATTTAATTATTTATACGTATTTATCTACTATATATATCGTCGTCTAGTACCTACAACACAAGCCTTATTGAGCCGTAGGACTAGGTCGATTTGTGTAACATTGTCCCGAAATATTTATTTATTATTTATTTATTTATAAGATACAGATTTTCTTCATAAGGGTTTTCCACAAGGTTTTCCCGGCACGTCAGGCACTGCAGGCGGCCGGAGCACGTCGGTCACAGCCCACCAGCCGGCAGCAATGCGGCGGGGAACAGAACAAACTGTTGCACGTCTTTAATTCATTTCACGCTTTATTGTGAATGGGCTTTTCAAGAATTCCAAGTATTTTGGGCGTTTTTACAATGGTATTTAAGTTGGTATGTGAGTGGGTAATTATTGTATGTACTGATAATTACGCGGTATAAAACTATACTTTTTTTATCAATAACGTCAGAATGTTTAATTCCAATTGATATTGGTCCAAATTTTAGGTACACGCTATGCTAATATCTCATGGTATTTTTTATATAGATTTGATTTCTCTAATCATCATCTTTCACGCGTTGTCTCGACATTTTGCAATTAATTAAGTTATTCCGTGAGGATGGCGCTTGCAACAGAGCCGAAATATCGGAAACTCATTCAAAATAATATACATGGTAACTTTAAGTAATAGTTGTAATGTGAATGACCATGTTTAGCTTAAAATCGTATAATTAATTTAATTTCTGTAACAAAATAATATTTTAATTCTAGCTATTTTTGAAATATTCTCGGCATCTCTTGCAGCTTCAGTCACGGCCGTATTTCAGATTATACCGCCATTATGTATTATATACCATCTTGCGTCGGACTTTTATTAGTTTTGGAATAATTTCTGCTATTTTGAGTCAACAGGGTCAACAAATCGGGATCGGGGCTGGATCCTCTTTCGCTGGCCGTTGGGAAGGCCTTTAGTTTGGGATGCCACGTTTGTCGATAGTTCCCATCCTTCTCACCTCTTAGGAATGTTCTCTGTAGGCCTAGCACTAGAGGGGCGCGACAGTTTATTGAGCCGAGATAGACTCCGTCCTCGTCCGTCGTCCCTCTTTAAATCGTTTAATTAGAAACGGACGGGTACTCTATCTTGCCGCGAGATACTCTCTCGTTCCTCTTGTGCTAGGCCTACAGGAGTGTGTGTCATCATCAGCCGTAAGTCACCCACTGCTGGACATAGCCCTTGTATCATCCCGGGATCCATAGTCGCAACTACTCGTATTTTCCATAGTCACAACCCTTGGAAGGCAGGTTAGCGACCGCAGTAAACGCAGATTGCATTGCGGCGGACGCTTCTACCCTTCCGTAGTTTTTTTCCCTTTATCGCTCTTATGACAGCCGAGGGTGGAGATAATCCACTGAGGATTTAAATATGCGCGCATATGTAGCTATAGATTTCAGTTACGTGTTTGAGCTGTTTGAAGACCCGTGGTCCCTAGAGTCCTGAGGGACCCTTAATATTTTAAAAATTCAGAAAACTTCTTACGGAGCTGGACTGAATGCATATCTGATTCTGGGTATCGTTCAGTTGGAGCTTGAATTTTTTTTTTCTTGTAAAAAAGGTACGTAAATATTTCAAGATAGATTTTAATTATGAATATTTGTATATGTCATATAGTAATCGATTAAAAATAACTGAACCAATGAGCAAGATAGTTTATTAATAGTATCACTTCAATGCCATAAATGTATAACAGTGGACATTGGCATTAAAGTAACTCTAATGTAGTTTCACGATATAAAATGATTCTTTAACTATGTAGGACAAAAAATAATAATATGTTGTAAGTTGAAAAGCTCAATACTACTTACTCAACAACGGACGAATAGGTATGTAGATAATATATATCGCGCTAGGTGACATTTTTGGGGTAACCTCTGTTAAAAGGCTATGAATCAGTGTAATTTACAAAAGACCGCCACCGTGTCGAATATAATGGAAATAAAAATTGTAGATGGCAAATATTAGTCTCATTCCATATCGGTCTATAGAATTTCGCCATTAAGGATATACCATGTGTGTCTTTCATAACGACATTGGTTTAAAGTAACGATAGTTTAAAGTGCTATTAACAGTTTTATCAAAAGAATATAACGATTACCTTTTATAATTAAGAGTAATGAATAAAAAAAAAGTCGAGCAGCAATGTAATGCAAAAATTTATGCAAATATTTGAAACCACATGTCAATTGTTAAGTTTAATTTATTAAATTATTACTGATATATTGCGTGTCCAATTAATATGTCTGTTTTTTTTTTTTTATTAAATATGCTAATTTCAGCTCATTAGGACTTATACTTTCAGCCCTTAAAATTAGTATCGTTATAAAAGACACACAAAGTATATGTTGAAAGTTGAAACGGTAATCAAGCGTGATTGTTATAAGACCTTTTATTTTGAATTATCTAACTGTTGAACAGGTCAAGATTTTGACTTATGACACGGGTAGTCAAGGAGACAAAAAAATAAATATATTCTAATATAAACTTAAATGACATGATAAATTCATATATTAAAAAAATATGTACTATTACTTGTAAGTTTGACTGCTGTTTCTAGTCGAACACATATTAACAGATATTAAGTTAATATTGTCTTAAGTTGCCGCGATAATTACTCATGAAATAAAACAACTAAAACGGACTAAATCGCGTATACTAATTTAAACTTCATCCCGACGTTTCGAACCCTTTAGCAGCGTTCGTGGTCATAGGGTGGACCCGCGTATAACGTATACGCGATTTAATCCATTTTAGCTGTTTTATTTCATGAGATACTAAGTTATCTCTAAAATATAAATATTTTAAAAATAAGAAAAAAAGGTATCAAGGTGTTAAAGAAAAGATAATAATCGTTTATAGAAAATGCAATTGAAACAAAATTAGTTAATTTTATCAGAATGAAATCGACTATCGAACTAAAAGTCACGTGATCTTTTCCATACAATAATTTCATTTCTATTACGTTTTCTATTCTGGTTGTCATTGTGACTACGGCCTCTGACATTTTATCCTCGTTTGCAAATATAGATACTAGTCTACTAAATAAGTACCCTACGGCTAGTTCAGTCGTATATATAGTGGTTTCTAGGAAAGCTCCACTTTTGCCAGTAAATCCTGCGCGAGGCTACAAATTACGCTGCGCTGCGTCTGCGCCGGTGATAGGGTATCGGTTGCCATGGAGACCGTGGGAAAGGGTCAGTGCTTTGGTTACTGACCTTTGGACCAAGGGCTTTTTACTTGAAATCAATCAAAAATAATAAGTAGTCGTAATTATGTAGTTCAAATTGTCAAGGAATATATGTTAAAGGTATCGATTTAGTTTTGAAATCATTAATAAAACTTGTAGGTATATTGTATTTGGGAGTAGGTACAACTGTAATATTATAGTTGCTTTATGGTATACGTAATTAAAATAATTTAGATGTTAAACTTTACAAATACTAACGCAAGCTTTGATAATAAATATACATAGATGTGATCTAATGAACGGTTATGCCAATTGTACATCGTTATTAAAAATAATTAGTTAATTTACATTTAAGAAGATGTGTACTAAGATTCGACGAAGAATCGATTAGTTGTAAAAAGTCACTTGAAACATTAAAAAAAATTGAAACTAAGTTGTTGTTATAATAAACATAATGAAAACGGATTTATACAAATTAAAACCATTTCGCACGACGCGGGGTCAACGACACAATTTTTTTCAACTGATCTATATTTTTGACAAAAACTCGACAATCCATTTAAAACAGCATCGCCTTCTCTGTCGCTCTAAAGACCCGGTAAAATGCATGTAGGAGTAAAAGAGACGGGCGTAGTTTGTGAGTTTCACTTTCAAGTGGGCAGTCTTTCGCGGTGATCCGTGACGCGCGTTCTGTTTGAAGTAGAAATGACAAACACGAGGTGTAGCGACGTCTCGCTCGCGCTTTTTTTTTACCGTTGCTATTGTGACGCAATAATGTTTTCATATTTTCAAGGCAATGATAACTTATGAGGCAACTGTGGCGACGCGTGAAAAAACTTTTTGTACCGACACTTTTATTGTTAGTTATGTTGATGAAATAATGTTTATTTAGGCACTTACTATGAATTATATATAGTTATTTACCCGTTGCGTAACGTGAAGCGAGATATGGTGAATATGGTGACATGAGGATGGGGTGAGAAGAGATGACCCAAACTGTTTAGAATCGTAGTTCTGTCATACCAAGTCACACAGTTTGACAAGGTAAAAAAAAGAATTCAGTGTCACCCAAAGCAATCCGAAAAAAAATGTATTTTTGTATAAGTAAATTATTAACACTTTTACAGGCTGCACCAATCCAAACAGTTTTCCCATATATACCAAATAGTTACGTTCAGGTTTTTTGTATCTAAGATGTGTCCCACTGCTGGGCAAAGGTCTCTCTCGCGGTTCCTTCTGCGTTCAGTGTAATTATCTTAAATTGAGTTACTTTTGTTATATCGATATGTAGTTAAATCCAATATTAATCTCAAAGTCGAAAGCTCAAATTGAAATTGAATTGACCTGAATGTGGTTGATAAACACTGACGCGTTCTATTCCGGGAAAAGTAGGAACAGAAATATGAAAAGATTAAACAAATACGACGACGAAACAATCAAACTGTAAAAGATTTTAATAATAAGATTTTTTCGTGACGCGCCCAAACTGCGTTGATGTCTTTTCCTCACATTCAAATTCGTAGCATACACACAAATTCTAGCGTGAATACTCTGACGATTGAATTGAAACATATTTTTTTTTTTTATAAAAGACTGACCAGCGTTGAACTTCAGTCGCACCTGATGGTAAGTGACGACGAGGTCGAGGGCGTAGCACGCTGGTTCAGTAACACCCTATTCAATCCATTCCTTAGCAGTCCGCATTAGTAAGGTAGAAGCGAATATATATCTTCACTTCAAATTAAATATTTGAATTTCACTTACTTAATGCTCAAATAAATATCATGTCAATTTATAACCAATATAACTTGGGGCATATTTTATAATTACCTATCAAACTTCGCATTAAGTAAAATTTATGAAGATATAATAAAATATTAAATACCTACTTTAAAAGTAATAATAACAAGATAATGTTTTCATTATTGATATGTTTTATATGTATTTTTATATTTTACTTTTACAAAATTATATTTACAAGCTGAACCTAAAATTAATAATAGTTAAACATAATATTTTTCATCTCACTAGCTGGGAAAGAAAATTATTCTTTAAAAACAGATAGCAAAGTTGTATTTTATTCACAAGAGTGCAAAGTTACTACAAAAAAATTGCTTATTATATTATATAATTGGATGTTTTTTTATTTAATGTTTTTGAATTACAAATGATGGTTGCCAATAATTTTATATACATTTTAAAAGTTTTAGTAATTTTTTTCCTCGCGGTAGTGAGGTGAAAAATTGTTGTTCAAGAAAAGTGTGTTCCCCTCTCGTGTCTTTGTAACCTTCCCAATGAGCAAGATTCCATTCTTTGAACCACTCGCTATGATTGTGGCCCAATATTGGAGTCTTTCACTAGCTCGGGTTTTAATATTAGCACGAGAAGGTAAACACTAACTTTGCTCCCCTGTATAACAAATAACTATAACAATATTACCGTAATAGTTATACAGAACGAGGACCTAAAAGAACAAAAAATATTTCCAAGCGTTAAACCGTAGACACAGTTAAATCCGTATTAAGCCTTCATTAACACCGGGTTGTGTTCACACCACTAATAGTTATTTTAATACATTTCTTATTGACAGATCTACTTTTGAACACAAAAAGGCATCACGATTAGCTACGGTTCATAAAACTCGAGCATTCATAACCCAATAATCCCGTTTAAAAAAATAAACGAACCACTTCGAATGCGTCGAGGAGATGTTCTTAGTGAGAGGCTGAGCGGAATGAGATTTAACATAATTATTATACAGTTAAACAATAATATCTTATGTAGTTTATTTCACCTTACTGGCATGTTTATTACTTTAATACAAGGTGGACCGATGACATGAAATCGTGGGAATCCATTGGGTGCTGGCGGCGCAAAACCGGTCGCTGTGGGTGTCATCATGGGGGAGGCCCATGTCCAGCAGTGGACGTTATTTTACAGTTAAATAAAGATTAAATAGTTTATAACAAACCCTATTTCTTATCTGTTCCTGGCTTGTCTGCAGATTTTGTGAATTTATTTAATTAATAAACTATTTTATAATTCATAATTAAACAACTCCAGAGGATTAACATGCGCGTTGCTTACCCTTTAATAACCTATACACTCTATTTTTGAAAAACCTTATACTTTAGTCCCTAGTCGGCAGTAACCCTGGGTACGAATCAGGAGGCTCCTAAGCTATAGTATCACAACACAAGCCAACATGAGCTTACCGAGAGATTTGTGTAAGATGGTCGAATAATATTTTAATATAAGTTTAATAATATTTTATTTATGTTAATATGGACTATAAAACGAACTGTTCTATATTATAGGTATTAATAGCCTGTCGAACAACTTGCAAGTGGGAACCATATGGCCCTTGTGCTGGAGCCGAACTCAAGCAATCAGGATGGCAAGCAAATACGGGCTTGACATTCGGTATTGACCCAAACAACATTGTCAAAGTCAAGTTACCAGCTTAAAGAAATTAAAAAAAAGGATTACCTCAATAATTTGGCCTTATCGCTATGTGTTTCACAATTAATACAACAAATTTGAGGAATACAAGAAAAAGATGATTGTCAATCATAATATTGTCAACCAATTTGATTTCTAGGCCACTTCGAACCTTGTCACAGTGACGCTAATAAGAGATCTTTTGTGTCTTTCATATAGATTTTCACATAGTAAAACTTTTAAGTCATGACTTGCTTGTCAAACAGATCAATGTGGTACACCACTTGAAACCAATGTATTCACTAAATTAAACAGTTCCGTCCCCTCTCCCGCAGGCACTGTGGGCAACCCGCACGTCAAATGGACGAACGTAGAGGTAAGCCGAGTCATCATCAGTCACCGAAGATACCGACCGTTAGTATGCCTCCATGCTAGCTCAAACTTAGAAATATTTTTTATGCTGTTAAGTTATTGTTAGGTGTACCGATAGTGTTTCTAAAATACCTTTTATGATCTACTCTATTAGGTGTATGTTTGTATGTTTATAAAATTATGAAGCTGATTATGAATTAACAAGTAAATTTTAATGGTGCCAAAAATTGCCACAAAAATGTTATTTTTATAAAATGGCAAATATGTATCTGATGTCTGTTTTCTTGAGTAAACATTTTTCTTTTAATTATGTATGCTAATTTAATTTTGAAAATGGCATGTGAGTACTAGGTAATATATATATATAAAAAATACTCAGATGAACTTTTCTCAATAATAAAAAAAACTATCGTTTTAATACAAATAGTTAGTCAGGTAGTTAATGTAAGTACGCATGTATTTGTGCTGCGCATCCAGGCGCGAGTCCACGACAGCGCAAGAATATAGTTCCTTTGGACAGTGAAGCCCTCAGCCAAAGGTCAACTTTTGATACACGTGATATCATATCCGTAAGTTTTCGAGCATCGAGTTCTAATGCATCCCATACTGTGAGACTTGAGAGGCTGTGTTAGTCGAAAAGCGCGCGAACTCAGTGTAGCGCCGATGCCCGTGCGCACAGCACGCCCGCTCGCCCGCGTCTGCGCAAGCGCGACCTGTCAAACTCGTTGACAGTTCCGAATTTGAATCCGAAACGCCGATTGGCGTTCCCAGTTTTTCATTATTTTCTTTTCAAAATGGGACCAATGCCCGATTTAATGCATGTTATTTTATAGTTAAATTGATTAAGGTTTCATTGTTGTGACATTGTTTATCAATTATGACTAAAAATAGGCGTGTAGTGTGCCTAAATTTGTGTTAATGGATTTCTAGGCCTACTTAATTTTGTTTAGTGGTTACAAGGGCAGTTTTGACTAGTACGTGTGAACTGATAAGGTGTGAACTTTGGAATTTATTGAATTTCTTGAGTGTATTAGATGGTTGTAATAAAGGATTGTCGTATAGATAAAAACGGTAAGCAAATTATTATTTTTTCTTTATTTTTTTAGTGTACAGTTTTGAAACATTATAGTTGTATTCAATAAAAAATAATTTTTGTCTCATGGTGTCATCATTATAGGTTGATTCCGCGTCTTATTTTTTACAGTCATACGCTAAAATTACGATAAAATACCCTCAAATGTATACATTTCGGTGCATTTCTATGCCATTGCCATAATAATGTTTGGCATGATACTTTAGGTATTATTAAGTGGCAGTATAAGCTAATGTTTGCGGCCATGGACGAAAGGTTTGGTCAAGTAGGCAGTGGCCCTGCCTATGAAGCCGATGATGCAGGGTTCGAATCCCAGTAATGGCATTTATTTGTGTGACGAGCTTAGATATTTGTTCCTGAGTCATGGGTCTTATACCTATAGGTATATGTGTATTTTTAAGTATTTGTATATTATATATATGTATAGTTTTTATTTGGTTGAGTACCTACTCACAACACAAGCCTCCTTGAGCATACCGTAGGTGCTCAGTCAATTTGTGTAAGAATGTCCAGTATTATTTATTTATTATTACACGACATTATTGTTAAGGAAACAAAAGCGTGTCAAGATCATTTTGAACAGTCTGCCCGTTTACCTATCTGCTAATGACTGTACTTACACACATGAATCTTATATATACAGCTACATATACATGTGTACATACACATAAATATAAACGGCAATACTTGGCCGATTAAAAACAACATACGAGTATAGTGATAAAAGCACAGAATATAAGAATCTTAGGACCCTAAAACCATTTTCTAATAAGTTTTGAATTTTTTTTTCGGGAAAGGTGTGTAAACGTAATTAGATTTCTGAATAAATGTCAAAAAATATTGCGCCCGTTACTTTCTTTCACTGTACTCAAGATGTAGGTATAAACTTACTTACCCACACTTTTTAACTTAGCCATAAAAAGAATTAGGACTGCCTTACTCTTTGAAAACAGCTCTTTGACATAGGCGTTGTATATTAAGAACTCATTAAATGTGACACTAATATGTGCATATAAAAGGCGATTTTAGTTTATTATTCCAATACTGCTTCTATTCCTATTACTTACCATACATACATTGCAATAATATCTTTTACTTTATCAACGAAGAATATTACAAATGCAGTTGCGAATACTGAAAATGAAAGTGTAAAGTAAATAGTATGGGTTCAGACCAATCAACGCATAGGTAACTTTGTCTTAGTAAATATATACTTTCCCCAAAGATGATCCGATTTTTTTTTAAATGTCCAGTAAGACAGGAATTATGAATATAGGCTCTACTTCAAGTAGAATTGAACTGATGATGATGCCAGGACATAACTTCAATATACCTACCATAATCCACCATAGTTTAAATCATAGATTTTTTTCTTCTTACTGACATAAGTAAATTTTATTGTTTAAAACGATATAACTACCGAATATTTATGTGTACAAAATCTATAGCTCGTGAATTAATATTTGATAAGTCAAACAAATGAATGGCACCTATTCACTCTTCGTTTGTGTTTTACAAACAACATCTTGTCAAGATTTAACTCTTGGCTATGGTCACTGCATTTACGAATGTTTTCTATCAAAGTTTGTATACTTCAATAACCGTACAGACATTTACCCGTAGATCAAGCAAAATATTCTTGAATAACTATAGTTACACTGCTTAACGCGCTAAAGTAGATATCTCAGCAGGCTCTATTGTATGTTGAAATTAAAAATGGTTCATATTTATTGAGATGTGACGCCCATAACACGCTGTTTAGGAGACTGTGTTACTTAAGGGCATATACAGTCGCACTCATATATATCGGAGCTGTGTAGGTGGTCACAAATATCGGAGCAACGCGTCTATTGTCAAGGCGGTAAAGTGCATGTTCCGATATTTATGACCACCTCCACAGCTCCGATATTCCCTTACTAACTTTCTCTCAATTGATATGGTAACAGTAAGTACATAAATAAAACTATCTAGTCAACTATTCATTTGTCAGGTTCAATAGGTAGCAGTCAATAGGTTCAATAGGTACGAATAAATCTCCCATGATCCCCCAAAACTCGTATCTTCTACAAATAACATATGTCGCTTTTATATTTTTTTTCGGAAAATTTGTACGAAATTTGCCAGTTACTTTTCCGTAGAGAAATGATCGTGAGAATATCGGACTAATACCAATAATCCCTAGTTTTGCCTCTTACGGGAAGGTCAGTCGGCAGTCGCTGTCGCAAAAAACTATGCCGCGTCAACTCTTACGACTCAGTTGCCTAGTGGGGGAGCTTTTTTAGTAAGCTACATATAACGACTAAATCCTGAGTTAATTTTAGTAAAGCTTGTTAGCGGGTAATTAGATATACGTCAGTGTTCATTTTGTGATGTATTAACGTACAATATCTAAGGGTACTGGATTCAACTACCCTTCCGGGGACTTGAATCCAAGACAGTCAACAACGACAAATCGGAACTGGTTACTAAAACTACCTATAGTTTATTTAAAAAGTGTACTTACAGTAAAAGTATATATATATATAGTATGTAGTAATAAAAGTATACATTTTTAGGTGAAAACTGCAGCACCAGCAAGTATAGGTAAATAATAGAAGCGCTTAACTATCATGTCATGTAAAATGAAAGCACATATTACCTTTTAGAATAATACGACATCACAAGCCGTACCGTAATAGGTGGCGATCAAATATAATTGATAGGCTCTAGATAGATACAAATAAATACCTAAAGTGGACCGGTCGCCAACCGGATATAGTTTAAAACCCGCGGCGCCGCAGAGCATCGGTACAGCGGCTTCAGTTTTTGCTGGCGATGGGTTGCGCGGGAGACAAGTGCTGTCAAATTGTATTACATGTGAACATTTGATTGCTATGAATCTATTGATTTGATGGGTCATCTTACATGATGCGCTCTCAAATAGTCTGTCTAAAAAATTTGCGACGAAAATAAAAAACACGTATATGTAAAAACCGCGTCATGTATTTACATTTACGTTTATCACAAAATATTAGTTCATGTGTTATGGACTTCTATGTACTTAAGAAAGTACTTTATTACCTGTGTTTCGAGATTTAGTCCAAATTGGGTCTAGGGCGCTCCGTCTAAGATAATAAACGCATTGGGGGTACGGGAATATCCAACTTTATGAGATTTTATTTGTAATTGTATGTGAGAAAAATAGTAATGGTGTAAAAGTATTCCAGCGTCGATTATAAGCGGTTCTAATCAACTCGATAGGGTCAAGAGTTCGATTCCCGTATAAATAATTATTACTTTTACGTGTAACTAATTTGATGCCACTTTAATGAAATCGAAAGTTCAATATGTATAATTATCTCAACGTGAAAATTGTTCACGTAATCTACGTTACTTTAATATAGGGTCTATTAATAGGCCACTTATTCACATTTACACAAATTCTCTTATCATGAAATTAAGACTATTTTAGATTATTGACTTACTGTGATAACCAACACATTGTTACGCTTTCTTTCTTATTAAATTATTATCTATCTACACCTTATCTTACTATTCTTGCTTATAAAACTCTCATATATCATTTTTGTTCTAGAAAACATATTTGTTTCAAAATATGTATAACAGAAAAAAAAGTGTAAGTATTGATTAAACCCGTTTAACAAACAACAAGTTTCGAAAATTATAATGAATAATGTAACTTCACATATTTATAAATTTCATGCCAGTTTTTTAATCCAGTAAAAAGTATATTTCTATTTAACACATAACTCATAATTTTGTGCATACTTTATTACCTGCGGACAGCTAGTACCAAACATAAAAGCGTACAATCGACTTGTATCTCAATGCATCGTAGTCCCGAATAACATAATAAATATGAAGATGGCAGCGTCTTTTAAAAACAAAATACTCAAGATGAAGCCCGTCCAGTATCCGCGAGCAAATATTTAAATTTCAATTCGAACGTCGCATATCAATGGGGAGCCATAAGCCACCGGGCTTTTGTTTTTTAAAGGCAAAGACAATAAAGAAAAAGCCATAGGGGGAAAAAGAAAAAAACAATTGGAAACAGCATCTAGATTCGAAGCACTGGCTGATTCGAGACTGGAAACAAAAGAAGTCGGCTCCCGCCTGACCGAGATCTTAGCGTACGGTCGCAGGCGCATCTCGTTTGCTTTTTACTTGCCCTTTTTTACGCTCCGTTCCACGAGATTTCTTTTCCCTGATGCATCACAATGAAGTCTATCGAACGACAATAGCTATTTTTGTAATGATTGTGCGTTCGGACAATTGTACGTCTACATAATCGATGAAAGCTTTTGAGATTTCTATTTAATGTATACGTATTTACGACGAGTAAAACAGAAGCTGGTTTGGAAAAATCTTTTATTGTGTGATTAAACTTAACATTAAAATATAAGATGTATTAAAATAACTTACTAAAAAAAGCGCATTGCCACCTGCCCTTTTAATTAGAGGAAAAGCTATTAGTTTATAGGTAAAATCTTTTAAATAATTTGAAAAAAAAAAAACACACGCAAAAAAAAATGGAAGCACACGATATGAATTCAATAAATATGAATACATGAGTTAAGTGTGATAAACTCTTAGATCATCTTTGCATATTTTAATTGGTGCATGGGAAAACGGTTAGTCAGGTTCAGGGTTCGATCCCGACCAGGATATATGTTAGTCATCGTTGTTCGAGTGACTAATGTAATGGATTGTAATCTGTAATCCAACTAAGAATCACAGTAAACCCATTAAAACAGTACACTTACAGGAAGTACTTACGAAAGGAGCTATAAGTATAAAGTACCTATTACACTTCATAAGTTTATATACGACGGTTTTCATTCTTGGTTTATTTAGGGTATTTCATTATTGTTTGATTTTAATTTCATACCATTTTAACGCATAATGAATATACTTAACATACCATAATATTAAATTATTCAATTATACGTTTACATATTACTTAATCTAAATAAAATGAAATTATGAATTAAAAATATAGTTATACATAGGTACGGTCGACTACAAAGTATACATTTTTTCACCTTAATCCTTTGTAATAAGGTGCAAAAGTGTATACATATCTTTGTAGTCGACTGTACAATAAATATTATGCTATGTGTGACTACTGTTTTAAATTTGTGTACTATGCGTTGACATAGAAACAAATGAATGTTAATACTAATTAGAATCAGTGGTTTAGCAAAAAACACAAACACGAGAAGTGATAATGTACAGTTGAACAGTTTTAAAACGTTTTTTATAACAATTTATAATACACCTATTATACGCTCGTTTAAATGTGAGAAGATGTTTGATATGTTTATCAATCAAATTACATGTAACAGGATATGATATACATCTGGTGTTATTTTTTAAGGAGAACATTCGTATATAGTTAGCGATGGAACTCTAAAAGGCAAACAATAACGTAAAGTACCTACACTTACATATATAACGTACCGACTTAAACGCTGTAAGATTATCATTTTTAACCGGTAGAGATTTTAAGGACTAAGCTCAGTTTTATTATGCAGAAATAATGTGTTTAATACCTTTTCAGGTTAACACCTTAAGCTTTGTGATCGTCATTTAGAAGTATAATCAACATATATAATAAATAAAAATAACTATTACAGGAGATTCTTACACAAATTGACTGAGTCTAACAGTAAGCTCAAGAAGGCTTGTGTTGTAGGTACTCGACGACGATATATATAATAAATACTTAAATACATGAGCAATTCTCAAAAAGTTTGTAAATTTGGTCTTTCCTTTTTTGTTACCAAATTTCTGTAGATTTTCGGTAACAAAAAAGAAAAGTTCCATACAAACTTTATGGGACATTTTGGGAAATATGGTAGATCTTGCTCAGCATCATTTACTCTATCAGTCTACCGCTTTTAATCAAAATCGAAGACGTGATCCAAATGTACAATTTTTTTGAGAAATGCCCACATAGAAAACACCCACAAACAAATGCCCTTACTGGGATTTTAACCCAGGACCATCGGCTTCATAGACAGAATCACCCACTAGGTCCCACAAACCTGTCGTCGTAAGAATATTTAGGGATAATTTTATACATTGATTGTATATAAACTCACTCAATATTGCTCATCATGTCACTCGCAATGTTCGGCGCGTCGTGAACGGCACCCTTACCATGAGTTGGGACATTGAGGTTTTCGATAACGAGTATCGAGTTTACTATCTGTGTGCATCGCGTTCGCACTAAAATAGTACAAGGGAGATGCACAGATAGTAAACTCAATACTCGTCATCGAAAAGCTTAATGTCACAACTCATGGTAAGGGCTGCTCATGATTATGCTCCTCGTAGCGAAACGATGTGGACAATGTACGAATATTCGACTCATGAAACGTGAGTGAGGCGACAAACGGATGGGCAGCAGCATCCGTCGAAACCAAATCAACAGCTACTACGGTTGCCAACCCGCCTCCCAAGCGTGGCGTCCAGCAGTGGAAGACCTACTACGGCTGGAATGATGGTTTAGACTCACAATAGTTTTGTGTTTGCACAAATAAATAGATAACAAATCTTATTGAGCTTACAATAAGATTTGTCATCTAGGTACCAGCAGTCAAAGTGACCAAATCGTTATCCGTAAATTTCTAACGGTTGTCTCTGTCACTCTCATAACGCCTTAATTGGAGTGATAGAAAAAGATTCTTGAAATTTACTTACTTCGATATTCGTGGTATCAGGCCAAGTATGTACCCATATTGTAACTCATCCTTAATTCTATACAAATAAAGATCAATAATACCTACTTATTGGGTTATTTGGCTGCTACTAATTATTTGACGCTGACGAAAAATCCTATCTTAAAATCTTCAATAACGGAACATACAAAAAAACTAAAACACAACTGCAAAACTTGTTATTGCAACCTTTTTACAAGTTTTTATTTAACTTGTAATATCAGTATGTATGTAAGTGTGTTTGCGTTGCCGTTCTGGTGAAAACTTGCGAGTCAATTTTGAAGTAGATATCTTTAACCGATTGAGCTGCAGTTTAGCATACTTATGTATGTTCGGTGACAATGCAATATTCTGGTACTACTGATCTAATCTGATGCTGGAGCCAGGAGCTAGCCATAGCAACTCGTAAAATATACAAGTTAAACCCGTGGTGTTTACGCTCGTGGTAATCCTCTCGTAGTTGATGACTGTACAAAAAAAGTACAGTCGGCAATAAAAGATTGTGCCAACAATGTCATTTTTGACAGAAACCTATTTAATGTAACTATAATCTTATTTTAAATATCACAGAGTTGAGTGAACTGACAGCTATAATGGAAACAACAATTCGTAGCACAGCTATGCGTTAGAAATTAATAACCGTAAGAAAACTGAGTTTTGTCATACACAACTCGGAGATTGAAATTATGATAAGACGGTGCATTAGTTCTGGCAGCGTAATGGCGGCGATTAGGCTACGGAGACGTACTCGTACCTTTAGTGAAATGTCGATATTTAAACACCGGCGACCCGGGACAGTGAAGGAATTATACATATACATGTAGTTTCTTAGTGCTTCTTATCTCTGGATATCTGTGGATGTTAAAGCGTATTTTTTATTTATCGACGTAATATGTATCGGACGAAAGTCTATTGTAGCTATTTAATTAACTAAGGCCCATGAAATAAAACAACTAAAACGGATTAAATGGCGTATACTAATTTAAACTTCATCTTCATCTTCAGAGTCCACCCGATGACCACGAACGCTGCTAAAAGGTTCGAAACGTCGGGATGAAGTTTAAATTAGTATACGCGATTTAATCCGTTTTAGTTGTTTTATTTCATGAGTAATTATCGCGGCAACCGAAGACAATATTAAGGCTCATGGTTTTTTTTTATATTTATTATGGCCAGTATGTCTAATTTTGATTAACCCACTCGTCTTCGTGAATTGCAAGAGCTATACGTAATTGAATCGCATATTGTTGGAAATTGGGAAATATTACCTTAAAATTGATGGGTTAGTGAAATATGTGTCCATAAATATAATATCTTCTCGACTGCACTGACAGTATTTATCATCATCATTACCCGCCTGCAAAGCGTGGTGAAAATGCCAAATCCCCTAGATGATACACGTCATATTTGGAGGCATATGTCCAGCAGTGGACGTCTTACAGCTCAACAGTACTTATACATATTTACAAACGAAACATAAGAAGAAAGCATACATACAATGTAACCTAAATAATACCAAATGCACCCAAAACGTTTAAACAAAGACCACCTGCGTCCACCCTGTAAGTAACCGCTAAACGGTGGTGTTAATTCGACCTCTACTTACCACGTGCACCCTTCGCAAACAGACCTTCCAAGGGCGCTAATGGGGGGTCAAAACGGGGGGTAAATATTGTTAGTAATATTTCGGGGTCACGTAGTGATAATGAGTGTTGGAGGTTCTGTGTAGAAAAAATGCCGTAAACTTGGTCGTGTGCCATATTTTCATTATTATTCTTCTCATATGTCACTGTATATACAAACGGTTCGGAGTCGGACTAATTAAATATGGCATACATTTTTGGCGGAAAATTGAAAAATTCTTAGGCTGGTCACACTTCCAATAGTAGAAATAATAGTTTTTGTACTAGGAAATATTTTTTATTTTATTGTTTGCGTAGGGGAGATTAGTCCAAAACCGGGTATGGGGGTAAAACCGGGACATAGCTGTTTAGTTACTTGTACAGTTTCAAATTTATCCGCTCTCGAATCACTGCTGTCAGCCATCTTGGTTAGTTTGTCAACAAAAGTTAAAAGGCGTGCGTGCGTGCGTGTATTAAAATAAATCCAGAAAATAGTTTTTAAGGGTATTTGATATAATATTCCATAAAAATCGTAATCATACCAATGATTTGTATCTTGAGGTAAGAACAATTAGTATTTTTTATGCTATTAGGCATATATTAAAGTTTAATAAACAATGTTTCGATTGTTACTGCATCATGATTTTAGGTTAGTAGATTTTCTAATCTTTCGTATGTCCGTTTGGGTCAAAACCGTACGGGGTAATACCGGGTAGTACACGGTAGTACCCGGTTTTGTACAAGTGTCTTTTTTTGTGTAATGTGTTTTTACAACTTAATTTTATTTAAATTATTGTTAATATTATTAAATTATAAAATAACAACAAACCGAGGCCAGTTATCATTGCTAAGGGTCAAAACCGGGTATGGATGCTTGTCCAAAACCGGGTATACCCGGCTTTGGACTGACCATGGGATAATACCGTAAAAAACAAACATTTAAAAGTTGATTTTTTTTATTCTTCTTGTGTTAATGAAAATAGTGATCTCGCCTAATAAATATGTTGTTAATGAGGTAAATTAAAAACAGAATAATATAGATCGTTGATTTTACTAAAAACCAAAAAAAATATCGAATACTTTCCTTAACGTCCCGATTTTACCCCAATTTCCCCTACTTGTTGTATTGAAATCTAATATTTAATATACATTGGAAATAATGTACCGTTAGGTACATTGTATGTTATGTATACTAATGTATGTAACCATCTCGTACAACGATCCCGGTCCCGTACAACCATCGTAAAAGTTTTACGATGATTGTTTTCATTGAAATATTACTATAATAATATTGAATATTAAATATTAATAATTACTAGTAATTATTACAAATAAAAGGTTTACATAAACTGCTGATACAATCAGCATTAGTATCTCGTTACGTTACAATATTCTGATTTTATTAATGTTTCCAGAGCTTCGTTATCTTTTTCTTTACATTGTTTTCCTGTTTATGTGATTCATGTTGAAATGAAATTTACGTACTAAATCAGAATTATAAGCAAACGTTACAACTAGTTCTCAAATATATCAAAATATTAATAGAGCACCTATACTATATGTTTTGTGAACATTACAGTTTTACGTTATATACCGCTTCCCGTACACTTTGCACTTAATTTCTAATCCCGTCGACCACGTAGTTGTTTACTAGCTTAAATAGTAATTTGCGGACCTCACTTGGTATCGTCAGTATTATATTATTATTATACCCTGAATAAATCGCGACAAAATTGAATAAGTATAGTAAAATATACAGCAGACTTTCAGCATTTTTTAAATCATAGACTGTCAATAATATATGTATTTGAAAATGTTAGGTAGGTGTTTTAGCAGATAAAAGCAATCATACAATCCACATGAATAGTAAAATATTCCTGCAAATCCCATGGGAACTCCGAATTGCTCTGACGTTCAGAAACAATATGAAACAGTAGACGCCGAATCGCGCAAATCGAATAAAACAAACAATCCGATATTCTATTATGGTGATCGTCTATCTTTCTCCACTTTGCAGCGTTAGAGAAGGACGCTGCTACTGGTTGAAATGTCATAGGTCATTAGGTCCGAGCCATGTAGGGATTGCAATATGCCAATATGGTACTAGCCGTGACTCTAGTAGGTAGTAGGAACAATAGGTTATTGGGTATAATATTTAAGCTGAATGCGTAGAAGTCAGACTCCGATGGCTCTGATAAGAGTGAGTTAATTGTGTGTTGATAGGTTTGCGTGAAGTTTGGAAATCCGGCTTAGCTACAAGTAGGCACAAAGTTATGGATCTATTTATTTTAATGATTATTAATTTTGTATTTTGTGCTATTACGTAAATTAATTGCACATTCGCGATGAGTAATGCTTCATTAAATCATTATCGACAAAAAATATGTTCCTACATAAGTACTAAAAAGAAAGAATATTTCAACAATATATTCAATATACCTTAAGAAACTCGATTCCAGAATAATAGTTTATTGAACATTGCTCATAAATTCCTTAGTAATAACACTTTTACATGAAAACAAGCCTGGAGCTATCAATTTATCAACCATCGCAACTCAAAGGTACATTATTTACACCAATTACATGTCTTTTATAAATAAACGCCCAAAACCAAAATGTGTCCAATCATTCGACGAAAATGGACGTAATCACCTTAATGCAGGTCCTTAATACAATTTGAACTCAATTGTAGGAGACAGTCATTTAAGTACTTTAGTTTATTTTGTTTACTGCGGTATTTGGTACAATTTCAAGTTGGACACATTAAGCCTAAAAGTACGTAAGTTAGGGTGCCATTATACGCTGTTTTACGATGGTTAGGATAAATCATTGTTGCAAAGGACCCTTTATCCTCTTTCGTGAAAAACAATATTTTTTGTTACATGGCGGGGTTCATCAAGACACAAGTATACAGGGCTGTAAGGTTTTGAGATTTCTTAATAATGATCAAGAGCGACGATTACCACATACAGATATAATAAAATACATTTTGTGTGTAATTTTTCCGACATTGTCAACTTAAAATCTTTCCGTATTCACTGTCAGACAATATTTAAAATAAACTATTTACATATGACGTTGGATTGACGTGTGTATTATCACTATAATGAGACACAACAAACTGTTTAGCAGCACACATTTATGCTTGAGTATAATACACGTGTGACGATTCGTTGTAGTTTGTGATACGTATGTAACAATGACTTAAATCACGATTAATTGTTACATAACTTGCCTTCGTAACATACGTAGTCTAAAATTACGTCCTCGACTACATTCTAGAAGTATTCCAAAATAATTGAAGCCAATGTAATGTTTAATTTTATGATATTTATTTGTATTGTAGGCATTATTAGCCAACGGACTATCAAATTACCTTTATTTCCAAGAAGAATATATAACCTTTATATGTAGGTATATGTACCCATTTTTTTCCGCACCTATTTATTCTCCTACTCAGATATAACCAATAAGACCAGTTATTACTTTAATAAACAGTAGTCATAACACTCCGCCTATGCCCATATTCGTTGCATTGCCGGGCAATGATTGGACTGAGTATGGCAATGCTAATGAAAAAAAATTAGCGCTCCGTATTAGGATCGCAGGTCCAGAACCTTTCTGAGAGGAACCAATAGCTGCTGGTTAGGTATTGGAATCACTGTTTCTTCAAATACAAGGAGTAGTAATATTAAATTACACTTATTTTAATAAATCGTAAATTACAAATTGCATGATATTATGACGCTTTTAAAAGATTTAATGTAGATACGTACGTATCATATGTTAGTTACGATTGTTCACCAAAGATGCAGTGCCAATTCTTTACTATTATTCTAGAGAGATAAAGGTATTTAAGACTTATAAAGTTATAACTGATAACTAGTACGATTTTAACGTGACAAGCTAACGTCCTTACATATTTCAGTCATCACATTCTGAATTATTTTTTTACTGCCGTACTCCATTTATGGTAATTCTGTTATGGTTTACAAAATCGTCATTTTGTCGCATTTTCGCGACGTTAGCGTTTAAAAGGTTAAATTAAGGATCTATAAATTGAAGCTCATCTCTATCGGCAGGTGACAGCAGAAGGGGCTTCGTTAATGATGCGAGCGCGCAGGGCGCGGGGGGACGCTGATCAAAGCGTGCCACACACACATGAGCAGCCACGCACACAACATGTTCACCAGGTTTGTATACCCTTTGGTAGTAACTCACACAATAACAAGCGATAATAAACAATCATGTCATGTCCCAGATTTTTACCACGCCTCACTAAGGGGACCTCAATTGGAACTATAAGTGATTGCCCGGTAAAACAGAGAAGGCCCTTTTGGTATCAGCTCGGTTTCCTCATAATTTTTATCTTCACATAAAAACTACAAGGACCTGATTGGTTTAAGCTGGGATTCAAATTTAGTCTGCTATCACCGATGTGACGGAAATTAATTTCTAACGAAGACCGATTTAAATATTGAGTCCCAGTCTTACTGCTAAGCAGGCAGACCCCAAATTTGGGTATATAACATACTAAAAAAAGTTAGTTATCACAGATCAAAACTCAAATTAGACAGCAACTTTGCTGTTCGCCACTGTACTTATTAAGAAATTTGATAAAAAGCTCTTGGATACATTGATAATGGCGAAATTTTATTTTGATGAGTTGGAATAATGGATAACACGCAAAAGTATCACAAGACGTTTACAGTTTTGTGTTTGTATTACGTTTTGACACCTACGTATTTTGACCAATATTTTTAAAGCAATTTGCACTTTACGTCATTTTAGCGACGCAATGTTAGCGGCTGTTTCTAAGAACTACGAGTAAAATTAGAGTAAAATCAAAATCGATATTCTGTTACCTGTCACACTATTTGTTTTCAGTATTTAATGTAAATACATTTCAACGATGAAATCTTTTTGTAATGAGTTTTTGTAGTTTTTTCAAAAAGGAGTCAATCTCGTATCACCATCCGTCCGGTTGCCAGTTAGTAATGTTAAAATTGGCTTGATGGGCTTAAAGGAAATGATGGAGTTTAGGAAATTATACATCTTTAGTCTACTAGACTTCGTCAGATCAACACTTAAAACTACTTTTAATAATTTGTCTCAGATGAAAAACACAACGAAAATTTATTAATAGACAAGTTACATGGAAACTATGCGTGCACAAATTATTTACATACAAGCTTACGTAGCACGTAGGTATTATTTGTATAATTCAAATCAAATTAGATGTCGGTACAGTTGGTCTGTTAACACTTCTCTTGCTAATAGGTGACGCCGGGCCGCTCAAGAATTCACGTCAAGCGATAATTACTTATTACAACGAACGAAAAGGCCACGATCTATATGACTGATATTTTTGAGTCTCGCTATATATTTAGATATATGCCATACTTAGACTTTAATATAATATTTTTCTTTCATAAATCGTCATAATATATTTATAATGTAAGTGTTGCCTTATTCTTGCAATTCAAACAACTTATTCAGGCTGCTAGGTACAATTTGCAGAACCCTTCAATACAAGAAATACAAAAATGTTTGTAGATGAAATTGTACAACTGCTTAGGAAAAGGTATCCACAAGAAGGCACGAAGGCAGACGGTGATACTTGGTAATTCAGTAATACTTCATTACTATACAGATCTATAAGGAAATGCAAGCTATAAAGTCGATGACAGCTGGCAATTTTTGATAATTGCTATCGGGTTGGCTGCAATTTATTGTTCACCATTGTGAGCTCAGCGTAAGATAATAATTCAGTATCACGGAATTACTAAGTCTACGTCCAGAGCCTTCATATAGATATGTAACGTTAAAATGTTACATAAAAGTTAAAACTAGTCTTTGCTAAACGACAATAAAGCGCGTCATCAATTAGGGCTGTTATCGCGCTTCAAGTTTAGAAACGCTGTAACTTACGTGTCCAGTTAGCACCGACTAGACTCTACTAGTATTTATTGACACGCGACCAAACTTCATGATATAACGATCATAGTGACGAGCACAGGACGTACTACGATACCTACTGAACATTGCATAACTTTGCATAACAGTCTCACGCTGAAAGAAAAATACTTTCATTAATAAAATTGAGGTAAATTCACTTAATTATTTTTAGTTTCCTACTTGTACATATGTAAATATTTTGTACAATGTGTAAATTTGTCCATTCATCTGAGATTTTCTCTAATTAGCTCTAAAGTTGCTGAAAGAGAGACCCTTACAGGGATAATAAGTTCACCTTTGTGCCTACATTTTAGTAAAATTTTATGATTACTTGGCTTTATTAAAAAGTTACTACTACTACAAAATTTTCATCTTAGGGTACACACAGCAACACTCGTAACTGCACATCGGTGGACTTTATGCCTTACATAATAAGGTCTACCAATGTATAGCTAGGAGTGTTGTTGACTGTACCATCATAATTTTTTTTAGTTGACATGATAATTGCAATGTTAGCATAGTTTGTTTCGGAAAAATGTAAGGTGCATTCTGGTATTTCATATTTGTTAAAATGTCGGTAATTCCGAAAATCGACGCTTATTTAGAATACAGGTGATATTTGTAATTTTTTTTTAGATTAATCGCCAGATTGATGCATTACCCGAATACACATATACAAGTAAACTGACTTTAACCAATATGTATATTATGTATTAAACACATTTTTATTAAATTATAAACACCTGTGTTACGAATTGCATACCATACATGTGCCAGATTTTATATAACGTAGGTGTATAATCCCGGCACGTGGTCCAGATGTACCACTTGATAACCTATAAGCCTATCATGGCCTATTCAAAATCATTCAACAACCTTATCGGAACCTTCGATACAACTATCTTGCACTAATACCGAGATGGTAAGCGAGATAGCTGAGATGGAAAAATGAGAACAGAATTAGATATTCGACTGGTATCTTTAAGTTATGATTGATAATGAGATAGCAACATTCGAAGGGTCTAATTTGAAATTTAAGGTATTTGAACGGTTCCTTTGCACGCAAATGTACAAATCTATAGTTATTTTTAAGAGTCTACTTTGTCTCGAACATACATACTGATGATTGTACAATCAGCAGTAGAAGTTGCTAAAAGGGCCAGTTGTTCAGAATTTTCTTGTCGCGCTCTTATTCTCTTAACAATAAAGTCGTTTCTAGCTCATTTTGTACACCTCGTTCGCTTACCAACATTGCTGACTGTACCTATACTCCTATAATTATGAATAGGTACTTATAGTGCCTACAATCATCCCAAAGAATATATAAATATATTATTGACATTTATTACTTTTTCATGTAAAACCTACCTGTGTAGGTGAAATTAAGAAAGTCATACTCCCGTCTCTACCCGTATCTTTGACATGCAGTTGACAGTCGGTGGCGCGATACGATATAATACGAGGAATGTTGTGACAGCACGCGTGTAGTGTACGCCCGGTCTAATTAGATCATTGTAAGTCATTATAGGTATGAACGGTACATCGAATTTGATTATGTTTTAATCTCGTAAAGGGATCAACCTATTCGTAACTGGTTTGGTTTAATGGAATTAAAATAAAATAATGATGAAGTTTGACGCGTTGTAATTTTGTAGCTATATTTTTTAACCATTCATTAACAAATTATTATTATTTTATATTTTAAGCCCCTGTTTCATCTTGTAATATTGTGATGTATGCAGCAGATTCATTTATAATGTACATAAAGTACCTATAAAGCCGATGGTCCTGGGTTCAAATTACAGTCAGGACGTTTATTTATGTGACGAGCACAGAAATTTGTTCCTGTGTCATGGGTGCCTTCTATGTATTTAAGTATTTATATGTATCTATCGTCGTCTAGTACAACACAAGCCTTACTGAGCTTACCACAACAAGAACATTTTTTTCCAAAAATGAGTATTATTTTACACGCTCGCGTATGTACAAGATTGATGATAATTAAAAATTATATTAATGTATTATATTTGTTTTTATTGTCCAAATATTTTCAAAGTCCAAATAAGGCTCGGGACCCGCACAGGAAGCGGTCGCGGACGGCGGTAGATACACAATTATCCGCAGGCGCATCGGTACCGTAATGGATTTATGTACGTATTGATGGATCAATCAAAAGTCCACTCACGCCTGATCCGGCTTAATTGATGGATCTATTTCTAGTGCTCTTATGCTGCTCAGATCAAGCTTTTGTCTCGCCGCCTTTTGTTTAGGAGAATTTTAATCAAATTAATGTTACGAATTAATCTCACTAGTGTGTGACGTGGTCAAAATCAGTAAACATGAGTGTATTTTAATTTCAATAACAGAAGCAGAAGTGGTTGGGTTGGGTTGGGCGCACTCTTAAGTAAAGTATTATACGAGTATTTTACATTATTTATTAACTGCGCGTAGACAATACGAAGTAGTATATAAAAGTCGCCGGAAGATGCTGGGCGCAAGTCGCTTCCAACCGATGTCTATAGGTCCAGGGGGAGGCCTATGTTCAGCAGCAAACGTCTTATTGCTATGATGGTGATGATGATAATGAGATAATACGTACATGCGTAAGTAAATGGGTAGTATTTAAACTGACTGGTTAGACTAACAATACGGGAGGAACTTCATACTCAAGTTCTAATTATGCATCGTTTTGATGACTGATGGTATGTATCGATTAATTGAATCGGCCTTGCATCTAGCACTGATACCGCTGCTAACACAGCCTAACTGATTCGATTCCTTCCTAGCTAGTCAAGACAAACCGTCTGACACTGATGTGTAAGTTGTTTAATAATCGATAAGTTCTGTTAGAACTTTATTTTAACTATTAAAAGAATAGATTGCAACTTTACGGAAATTGTGTTTTGACTGGTTATCTAAATTTCTGTTTTGATATCTAGATACATAGATTCAAAACCTTTCCCTTTCCAAAAATACTACTAAGTATTTTTTGGGAACCCACATGCACGGGTTAGAAATTCCGCTCTACAGTCATATGACTCTGTACCCTTACCATGAGTTATGACATTGAGGTTTTCGATAACGAGTATCGAGTTTACTATCTGTGCATGTCGTTCGCACTAAAATAGTACAAACGGGTTGCACAGACAGTAAACTCGATACTCGTTATCGAAAACCTCAATGTCATAACTCATGGTAAGGGTACTGATTTTTGTTCATATCTGCAGCATATTCGTACTTCAAGTCTCGTTTTGGTAGACCCAGTCTCTGTCCAGAAAGTAATTGGTTGCCAGACTCGGCGACTACACAAAAACTAATATAATTTTAATTGTTTAATGGATGATTAATAAGCTTGAATACGATACGGTGTGAGTGCAGGTGCGCGTTTCCCACGCGCCAGCGCTGATAAATTATCAGGATCCAATATCTGTGACTAACTATACCTAACAATAAGGCTCGCTGAAACACTGAATATGGTATTTTAAGTAATATATTAAAAAGAAGCACAAACATTTGTAAAAAAAAAATTTTACATTTCTTATGCAAGTTTTTGTTTTTTACTGTTAAATCGCTAAAATGTGATTAACATTATTTTGGATTTGTTATTCAATTTAAATATTTGTGTGGTGTAAGGTAACGAATGTTTTCCTGAGGGAGATAGGGGCCGCCTGCGAGATAAGGGCCTCGACCCCCGCTCCGGGTCGTTCCTATTACAAAGGTTGTCCATTGCAGTTCAACGTGGCAACGCAGCGAGTGTAATAGACACCTTTGTACCTGGAACGACGCGAGGTGGGCTATTTGAATAGTTAAGTTTATTATTATTTATTTATTTTTTCTTTTCTGAATAATTTGTGTAATTTTAATGTAAGTTGTTTTTATGCATATCTTATTGCAATAAACTAAATTTAAATATATATTTTACGAAATACTTTAGTAATCATAACTAAATCTCGTCTCATCTCTCGTGTCTCTGATGGGCACGGTATTAATTACTTAAAAATAGTTTCGTAATTAAAATGAAAGTTATTTCAGTGATCCGCATCACTTTTGTTCTTACACCATATAACAAATGATCTCTCGACCTTTTGCCGATCTTGCTTTAAACATTACACTTTGCTGTTTAATTGTACTTGTCAAACATTTAAAAACGAATGAATGAAATGTTTAAAAGCTAATGCGTTGTCTGTCACTTTGAAATGGATGAGTATAAACCGTCACGGATTGTTATTTGCGAAATTCGATTACTGCAGAGACTAAAAAGTAATTTTTAATTGGCTGGAAATTGTGAAATTTAAAAAATACATTATAATACATTTTTCCTAACTAGTGCGTAAAAGTGCACTTTGCGCACGCTTCGCGTGCGTAAATTTCACTTTTTAAGGCACTTGTTATGAAAGATTGGGTTCGATACACGTGTAAAAACTTTTTTTCACGAGTATCGAAATGTACTATTTTATTTCCAGGCTAGCTTTGTCAATAATATACTATATGTAGACCTCAAGTGCAATGTTTGTTTTTTTTTTTAATTTTGGATACAATTTCCTATCATCACTGATTTAAATGATATTAGCACTAAGCAACAATGAATACATCGAAGAAAGAAGCTTCAATCAGATGATCAAATCCATGTTAACGTGACCTTGCCAACACAATACTTGAATTCAATATAATCACTGGCAATCTTCCTTTATCATTTCGTAACTCAACATGCGACCTCACCAATGATATGAAATGCGCTTTACGACCCGAATCATAATAGTTGACAGATGGTAACCGTGAGATTAAAATGGGATATACAAGCCCAGATACCACGTTATGAGTGGTCTAAGCCAAGCAATAATAGCCTTTTTGTTAATGTCATAAGAAGTTTGACAGTGAATAGATAAGCTGGTGTGTAAAATTAACCTTAGCCGAATAATGAGGTTGCGCAAGAGACAGCCACTAATCGCCGCGCCTGCGCACAAAGAATGGTGCACAATGCTCGTAATCGAGCAAAAGGAATATATGTAGTACAGGGCATGTTGTGCATTATCGACTCAACATGTAATTTCATTCATCTCCAAATGAACTCAACGATCTAACGTAATTCTTTTTTATATAGCAAATAGAAGAAATATGTACTTAGTTTACCTTTTGACTAACCCGTTTCTGACCCAACGAGCCTCGATAAGTGGCTTTGACTACTTAAAATTTTGTACTGAGTTAAAAATCAGAATTAAATTAGTTGGAAATTAACACGAAGTTATTCTTTAACCTATTCCCGTTAGTTTTCCTCTTGTAAAGCTCAGCCGTTGCCCATCTCCGCAGACGTCGCGAGTGCCGGGGACGATGTCCGCTCGTGTGGCAATAATTAGTGCATGCAAATGCAGTGCTAATGAGTGCACTATTGTGCACCGCCGAGCGTTGAACTTGCATCTTTGAGCCCTAATACGATTGAAGATTCGACTGTGAAAGTAAAGAAATATGTGGAGGGTAAAGTCTATTGTGAAAACAAATTTGCCAATTATTGTGCATTTCTAATCTTTGTTTGAACTTTGTTTTCAATAGCTAGAAAGTATATTTACAAAACCTAATTATAAATTTACCTAAAAGGTTGGGAAATAGAAACGTTAAGTTAACTTGCAAACTTTTTTTTAGTTGCACTCTTAAACGATCCAAGCCAGACACATATCTTAAAGTAATTTTAATAATATCAAAAGATATATAGAGCCAATAATTAATCTACGGGTTGTGATTATTAATCAAAATAAAATATTAATTACTGTAATTTTAATTAACCAATGATTTACCAATAACATTAGCAAAAAGTTCGACCTAAGGCCGCAACATAAACAAATACGCAAACGACAGATGAAGACTAATTGTCTGTTAATATGTTGCCAGTATTGTAAGATGTAAAGATATGTTTGATTTTAAACCTTATTCAATGGCATTATGGTCTCAAATAGAACAATTTCTTGGGTTCACCTCGGTTCCCATACATTGTCAAGCGAGATCATTAGTCATTGAAGCATAAACGGAAACGTTTTTCGTGTTGTTATTTAGTGTAGGTATTTAATTCATAGTGTAAATATTTACTTTCTCCCATCTGTTAGTAATAGGTGTTGAAATGATGATTTGTCATGCGCTTGTCAAATGTAAAACCCTGACACTTAGAAAATTTTTACTCATATGTTTTGAACAATGAAATTATAAATCAACGGCATACATTTTTTACAAAACGACGCTAGCGAGATCAATTTAAATATAAATAGTAAGATAGACTAATTTAAGACTACCAGTTTAGAAACTTGGAAAAAAGATTCTGTCCTATAATAATTAAATCGCTCTATTCGTTTACCATTTCTTTTGCTGCCTCAGTGCAAGTTGTAGGTTAAAAAACAAATGAATAATCCCACTAATATTTACGCAGTGCATCTACATGGATCTTGTTGTGCAACTAATAAATAATCCAAGTCGATTTAATTCTATTACCGATTCGTAGAGAGCATGCCGATTCCCCACGGCTCATTACTCGTCACTAGGACCTAGTCTTTAATCGAAGATTAAAATTAGCTGTCAGTTAATGAAGTCCTGGCGCCGGCCCGGTTATTTAACGCAGGCTTAACGTACGACCGATCCTCTTATTTTCATAAACTCGTATTAAATGTTTATATTTGTTTCAATTAAAACCTTATTACTAATGCACAAGGAACTACTTTACATTGTCAAACATCTTTAGATCAGATTCAGATTTGTTTATTGGGCTGCAATCGTATCGTAATTGTTTTTCACGCTTATTTTGATTTAATTGAAATAAATTTGTTCCTTAATATTTATTGTTTATTTTATTGTTTATTGGAACGCTTTGTATTTTATTTTTGCGTAGTGAGGAAGGTTTATGTGGTTAGGTAATTGTATTCTAATGAAATAACATTAATGTAATTAAATTGAACATGCAATTTAATTACAAATTCCTTATATTTTAATGATTATTTAACCGTAAAGCACACAGAAAAATCAAATTATTGAGTAATAAAATGTTACTTTAATTGCGTAACCTTGTGTAGGTGCAAATCAACGCCGGTTAAGCTTTTAAACTATAGTACCTTTAATTTAATGATTATCCTGTTCAGAAACAGCTTTAATTACAATTCTGCAAGAATATAAACAACGGAATTTCATAAATATACCTACCAAATATTCATGTACTAATCACTGCCATTTCTGAATCCATAACACAAAAACGTAGTTTAGTGTCCGCGAATAATAAAAGGGTTTAACGAATAACTGTCATTCGATAACGAACCTTGTCAAAAGTAGAATAAATCATTTATTGCTTGTAATTACTTCACGCACTTGACCTTAAATTACTACAGAGTAAAGACTATTATGGGAAGAGACGTGTAACTTCACCATAATGGGCAGAAGACGCGACCTTGCGACGAGGAAGCCCGCACTAATGATATTCATTGCCTTAATGTATACAGGGTGATAAAATGTGCGTTAGCGCCTTTTGAGCCGCAGAAGGCTGATCCATAAAGTTTAATGTTATATAAGCGAACAAGAATTAATGTGTTACATAAAGCTGGAAAATTTTACTACCGATTCTGAGTATATATCAAAAAGAATACCCATGAGATGTGATCATCAAGGAGCAAGCACGTTAAAAAAATACAGTTAGAGAATATTTTAAGATAGTTTTTCTAATTACTAAAATACTAAATGAAAACTTTTTTACGTAAGTTAAGTTTCACAAAACTTTTTTTGTGAATTACTACAAACATATTTCTCTTCAAAAAAGATTTCAAATTTGTTTTTATAAATCTGATAGGAACAATATAAAAGATCGAACCGGCAGGCTGGATCAACTTTACTCAAAGTTGGATAATAAAAATAGTAAATATATAAAAGAACTTAATATACGAAAATTACTACAAGTTCTTGAGTCGTAAGTTCCTTTTTATAAATGAAACTATTCCTTTCTGCCTATCTTAACTATGCCTTTTTATGATATTACCAACCATGCTCAATTACTCAGTAATAGTCACGTACCGAATACTAAAAAACTGGTTCATATAACTACGTATGCTATTAAATCATAATTTCGATGTAAACTGAAATAGCCATGTACCTAAACAAGCTTAGTCGTAAACCTAATATCCATAAACGAAACTTTCATAAGTTACGTTAAAATATTATTCATGTTACAAAAGCTTGCGACAAACTCAAATATCTAAATCTATCATACGCGTATGTACAGCTATTTAATGTCCATTGCGTATAATAAAATGTGAAAGTCCGTTGAAACAAAAACGGGGTAAGTGTATGTAGAGTATTCATGCAACATAACCCCTTTTTACATGAGAATGGTACGTGCACACGCGGGGTTATTCCGGCCCTGACCGGCGATTTAACTAAATATGGACATTTGTTCATAAACTAATGTTTTTTGTTTATTGAAGAATAGTCAAAGAGGTACTTGCACTAGTAAATTGTGCATTAAACATCAACATTAAAACTTATCAAAAATCCAGTTGAAAGGATTATCAACATCAACAACACGAATAAATATCGCTTGTCTACAGAACTAACAAGTCCCTAGGTACTAAAAAACTATATCTCGGAGAACCTGCGACCCTAACCGCTTAGTTTACGTCGTGGCGTGTGATATGAGGTGGAGTGGTCGCTTCAGGGCGCTATTTAGCGCACTTTCGACGAGGAAGGGTCAGCCCCGTGATTGCACTATCAACTCGTTACGTGGTACAACAATGTCAGGGCGTAAGAGGATTGTAAGGATCTAGGATCGCATAAAACTTTAATACTAAAGAATGTGTGCAAAGTTAGCAAAATTCAATTTAATCATTCACATAAACTATAAAAAAAAATGTCCCGTATCCCCGTCCCGTCTTTTGTCAATGACAAACATTTACAAAGCTAAAGCAGTTCAGGAATGCGGGCGCGTTGCTTCACTTATTAGTCAAATTGTACAACGTTGTGTCGTCAACATTTCAAATCAAAATATTTTGATTCATTAAAAAAGAAACACGTGTGTCCCATCCTTTGAATAATCTACCCTTTAAGTATTAAAAACAGGCATCATCTTTATTATGTTGTCAAAATCAAGCCTTCTTAAAAGTAGCAGTAAATACACTTCATAAATAAGTATGAATTGCTTTGGTAAAATGCTTAGCAAGCACAAACGTCCTAAATAATATTGACTTTCTGTTGGGACCATTTCATAATTCCCAAATGCTGCCTATCTTTAACTTATTTTTTTAAACTAGGAAGGAACCGCTAAGAGTCCCTATTGAACAACTCGTTAGACAACCTCCGGCTGGTAGTAAGAACATTTATCGAATCCTCCCACACTACCCCGGCCATGCAGTAATAAAGGGAACAATAATGCAACATTAGGCCAGCAAGTACGTAATGCCGTGTACCACCGGTGCGCTGTTGCGGTTTCTAAGCACTGCCCTCGGTCGGCGGTCCGAGCCACAAGAGAACACAACATACCTCCACTTATTCAAGGAATGACTTATGTTGTATACTTCCCTTTTACTTTTAATGAACTATCATGACTTAAAGGCTTGGGCATATAGGCGCGTTTTGTGAGCGTGGTGCAGCGGAGCGTGACGCTGCCGTCCGAATGTGTGCCTTATTTCGTTACATTAGCCACACCGGTGTCACGCTGCGCTACCGCCATGCTCACAAAACGCGCCTATGTGCCCAAGCCTTAAAACATATTAAAAGTATTATTGAAAGGATTGTAGTTACGATTCTATTAAAGCACGAAATTTAAAATTACTACTACTACCTACACTCTGTTGAGATGATGATTTTATATAATCCGAAAATCGGCGAATTAATCACAATAATATAAATAGTCAATAGGAAAATAATGGTATTAAATAGTAGCAGGTGACTATTAAAATTATTAGTTCACCTTTTCCATTGTCAACAGGAACATACTATGAGGAACGGGGTCATTTTAATTAAAGTTGTATTTTCATCTTTTTTTTAAGTGTTTTCTACTCAGAATCATGAGCTCTTTCGAGCCTGATAGGAGAACATTCATACATTTTTTATTACTGCCGTTCCGTTACCGCCACATGAAATGTATGAAAAATAGTCATGGAATGGAGTAAAACCTTGGAACACATTTTTGCTCCTATCAGGCTCGAAAGAGCTCAGAATAATTCTGAGTAGGAACCACACAAAAATAAAAACAAATTAAAAAAAAGTTGAAAATACAACTTTAAATAAAATGGCCCAATTAGTATTATGTAGTATTGTGTAGAGACATTAAACCACATAAACTTTGTTTCCCGCTATCGCTCATGATTTGCTCTAAGTACAGAGTGAACCTGTATATTGGAAAATTGTCTAAATTATTGGTTGCTTTTGTAACGGCCCGCAGCGTGGGAAAACAAGGGAGTTTTCAGTGAAATTATAACTAAACTATACCTAAACCAGCTGGCAATATGCCATATAAGCTTATTATCGTCGAATGTTAAGTAATTTTGTTCTAAACAGGCGCGGTTAAACCTTTACTAACATTGCTACACGAAAGCCTGGCCTGGCTTAGGCTGATCGCAAGTTTTATTAACAAATACAATTTTTATGGCTAGTACTATAAGGGTGTTTTTAGAAAAAAGTGCTTCCAAACAACGTGACTTAAAAGATAAATTATGTCAGTTTTGTGACGATATAAACTCTGTATGAAATGAAACTAAGAACAAATCAAATATTTTTTTATGAAATTTATTGATTTTTAAATAGTTCGTTTTTAATTTACATAGTAGTATATAAATTAAAAATGAAATAGATGACATATACTTAAGAAAAAGCGACAACGACCTCTGGCGTTCAAACGCATCATCTATCAGTTTCTGTATGTTTTTTTTTGGCTTTTTAACGAACACCAAACTAATGCTTAATTATCACCACAAAACTGACATACTTAGTTAATTTTTCTACAAAAGTCACGCTAATTGGGGACATTTTTTTTCTTAAAACTCCATAAACCACTTACCGTAATGAATGAAATACTCATCTGAGTGATTAATTCATAACTATATAAAGAATACTTGTTATATACTCAATGACATAATTTTGATAACTGAATTTCAGCCGTATGCAGACCACTGCTGGACATAGGCCTCCCACAAATATGACTTGTATCATCTTGGGGGTAGTTGCCATAGTTGCCACGCTTGGCAGGCGGGTTGGCGACCGCAGTAGCTGTAGATTGGGTTTCGACGGACGCTGCTGCCCATCCGTAGAATTTTTGACTTTGTCGCCTCTTACGACACCCGCGAGGAGATGGGGTGTTGCTATTCTAGTCAGGCGGCATCACACGGCAAAGTCAGCCGGCATCACACGGCAAAAATATTATGTAATTTTTTGGGCTGTACCACAAGGGGCTCCACAGCATTTATGACATGAATGTTATTAAAACTAATAAATAAGAATTATTACAAGTAAATTGAAGTGATCGACAGTAAGTGTCGATCGGAAAACATTAAAAGGATTTCATAATAAAAATGGGATATTACCAGTAAACGTAAAAATGCGATCAAAATCAATAGAAATAGTGTATGTATTAACAAGTGTGCCCTTTACAATAACTGGACATTACCGTCCTTGTAGCTTTCATAATTCATATATTTGCCATATCTCACAAAAAAATTGTCCATGTCATAGCTATTAGTAAACCATCCTCATTTGGCATGAACTCACGGGATTTCCCTTCAATACGGAAACGTGAGGCTTATTGAGTCGGGTTCGGCTCAACTGAAGTAATGCATCCAGTTCCCACGATACACATGCGCTTGCGCCTGCTTTGTGCCACTTGGAACTGTATTATATGTTTTATTTTATTTTATTTTTTAAATGTCGCTTGTGCTGTAATGGGTTGGAAAGAGGTACAGTCAAGAACAGATATCGATACGAACAAAGTGCCAAAATATGGATACTTGCACCTTATTGTCACAATATTAAAGCACATGTATACATATTTTGGAACATTTTCGTATCGCTATTCTTTACATTTCACTTTAAGATGGCAATCGTATGAGAATACGCGTTTTCACATATTCTTTTACTTTTACATTATACACATTACACATATACTTGAGTATTTGGCTACTACTACTTGTGTTTGTATTTTGTAAATTACCATCATTTTAGTGGGTACAGTAAGAGTGTAGTACGTACGTAGTTTTTGTGGCTCTATAAAATATTTGCGAGCCCATAATTATTAAATAAATTCTTGCCGCAATCCTTTCATCTTAATCAAAGCATGTTTATAGTAACAAGTTCCTTTAGATTTAATAATATTTTGTCAATATAATTATTATTGATTGTTGTGTCCCTGTATATGTTATTTATAAAAAATATACATATAACACATTTATTGACAAACTACATTACAGCATGCAATAAGCGTTCCTATCTGGGTACTTATTCATTCTTGAAATTTTGGAAGCCCAAGTGAAACACAACATTTAGGTCTTACCATCGCGTGCCCATCAATATTAGTTCATAAGAGTTCGCTCATTGATTTCGCTTCTTTGTGTTACTTTGTGATTGAGGGTTTAATTTGGCATATTTTCTCAACATGAATCGATAAGGTCGTAAGTTATTTTTAAATGATATGTACGTGTAACTTATGGGATCTGAGATATATTTGTTTCACTGGATGTAACGTAGGGCGTGAGAAACGTTACAAAGTTTTTGCGTAAACGAAGTTATGTAGGAGATTTTTTTTCACTTGCAATACAATTGTTTATTGAAATTTAACGAAAAAGGACGGAGATCATTCTTAAAGGTGGAATGTTAAAAGCTGCCTATTATTCTGCCTGCATGTTTGTCCAAACGCGTAAACCAACACTTAATATGCAACAGCAAATATACGAGTAGAAAAAGTCCATATAATATTTAGTCACGAAACTATATAATATCAATATATATTTTTTTTTAACAAAAGAATTTCGATTACGATTTTTGCAGTATTTATTAATTTGACATAAGGTTGTGTAGGCGTTTCGACAATAGTTATAGATGAGAAGACCTTTTCTATGACTAAGGTGGCAAAAGAGCAGGATTGCCTGATGGCAAGGAACTACCGTCGCCCATAGGCACCCTCAACACCAGAGGAGTCAAAAGCACGTTGCCTTGCCATCCATACCCATATTTGTAGTGTGCCAGTTCAGTGGTTGCTGTAATTGGGATTGGGAGTAACATGAAAGTTACTATATGTATTGGCATAGATGACATATAAGTACTAAAGAAAAAGTTGCCAGGCCCACCGGCGCCCGAGTAGGATAAACGTTACTGCTTTCTACCCCTTTACAATATCAGTAGTTTTTTTATAACGCATTAAAATAAAGTAGTACTAGTAACTGGCCACCCTCCAATAACGGGCCACATCACATTAAACATTAACTCTGTTTATAGCTAGGTGAATTTATTTTTATATGAGATGGCCGGCCAGGGGGCCGATTTTTGAGCACTCGACGCTCGAATGTGACATTTTAGACTCTCTCAAATACGAAGAAGTCCTATTTAAGCATGAATGATATAAATTAATAATCGTAGGCATCGAAACTATATATTTTGTGCAAAAATAATGGTAAGATACTTTTGTATGTGATTATTTTCGTTCTCAAAGTTTTATGAATTCAAATGCACATCTCTCAAAACTCGCCCCCCTGTTATTGACGCGTTCTTTTAAAAATAAACTCTGGTTATAGGTTACCAGAATTCAATTTTAGTATAAGGTAATTGTTGAATATACAATTTACCTATATACATTTGATCTATTGTATAAAAACGAAATCAAATCGAAAGACACGGGCCGTACGCAGCGATACGTCACACCATGCGAATAACAATAACAAAAACTCAACGAGCATTCATAAAATACCTGGCTTTTGCTTCTAACCATCAGTTTTATGTCTTGCTGGTTATCATGTGTCGTCGATCACTAGCGAAGTTAACTACAGAAATAAATTACTTTGCTTATATTTCATAAAGTTTATTTTTACTGCACCTTCATATGTTTGTTAGCGACACTATTTGCGAATTTTTAAATACTCTTAAAAGGCAATAACATAATATAAATTACTTGTATAATCCGAACCTATTGGCCTCGGCAAATAAAATAATTTAGGCAATAAAAATAAATTGGTAGCGATTGCTACAAATAGCGTCCGTTACCTTCCGCACAATTGCATGGCGAATGCTACTTACTCATACAAAGAGTCAAGGCTAGAATACAATTTTAGGGCTTAAATATTATTTACTTTGTATCAAATTAAGAAATTATGTATAACCTTTCAAATAATATTTTCTTAATGAATAATTCAAGTTTATAATTTCAATGGTATTCATAATTTTAATACTGCGCAATTTTTAATTTATTTTTTGTTAACTGCTGCAGACCCATTAAGGAAAATTTTTTATTATCATTTTTATTAATTTATTGTAAATAACACAATCATACAATGTGATGTAAGCCAGGTTTACTTCCTTATAACTTAAGCAACATAAATTAATGTACACGTGGATGTTTTATTTTTCCAAATATTACTTTACATTTTAGAGAAATTTCTGCGTATACATAATAAATAAAGTAATATACAATTGAATCCTACTTGCGTTGATGTCTTTAACACTAAGATTCTACACACCTCTCCCTCTACCGTCCACTTTTACAGTTTAAAGTTCTACATAATAATAAGATCTCGACACTAGATTGTCATATTATATATTAATCTACACATATATTTGTGTTAAAAACGTTCAAAACCCGTAGGCACTTACATTACATTACCATTACAAGGATTTATCTGTAGTAACAAAATGTTGACATTACATACTTAAATATTGTTGAGTTTCAAATTTGGGACAGCTGTCAAAACCATCTAAATTTTAATGAGTAGGGACTCATTCTAGCATCCATATAAATATAATACTCGTAGTCTATGAAACATTATTCAGTATACTTTAAATCATAGCTACATAAAGGATAATGTGAGAATAAGTACGTCGCGTCTTTCATTTCTATGAGTAAAGACATCGCGACTGAGATTTGTACATGTTTGTAGGTCAAGCAATACCCATAATTAGACTTTAAAACACTCTTGTGTGATTTTAAATATCAGTCCCCTTTCCCCTTGTATATACGATATATTTTGACGACCGGTCTGGCCTAGTGGCCTATGATGCCGATGGTCTTGGGTTCGAATCCCAGTCGGGGCATTTATTAGTGTGATGAGCACAGATATTTGTTCCTGCGTCATGGGTGTTTTATATGCATTTAAGTATTGATATGTACCTATCTGTTATATATATCGTCGTCTAGTACCAACAACACAAGCATTACTGAGCTTACCGTAGGACTAGGTCGATTTGTTTAAAATTGTCCCGATATTGTCCCGATGTCCCGATATATATACCAGTTTTATGAACATTACAAGTTCTTTGTCCAGGTTCGACCAGGGCAAATCAACGAAAGGCGCGAGCAAGCTCCGACGCGACCTGATCAACGCCGAGATCGCCAACCTGCGCGACCTGCTGCCGCTGCCGCCCTCCACCCGCCAGCGCCTCTCGCAGCTGCAGCTCATGGCGCTCGTCTGTGTCTACGTGCGGAAGTCAAACTACTTCCAACAAGGTAAAACATTGTCTTGTTCTGCCTGATAACCTAGTAGTGGAGGTTACCAACAACAACTTTTATGGTAGGGCACAGCGAAGCACCATCACACTTGAATCTGGAACAACCCAACTGGGGCAGTACTTCAGAAGACCACAGCCATAATAGCACTGCTACTTTTCAGGTATGTAGTGTTGTCTTCCTGATGAGTAAGGTTCCCAGAGCTCCAACCCCCTTAAAGGTCGGCAACGCGCTTGTGACTCTCCTGCTGTTACGGGTGCCCATGGGCGACGGTAATTGCTTACCATCAGGTAATCCGTCTGCTCGTTTACCACCTTTGTCATAAAAAAAACTGACAGACAGTCTCTCCCGTACTACTGTTCGTGCGCCACCACGACGTACCTGTCCTGTTCTACCTATGTTAACTAAAGAGGGATGAGTAGTCTATCTCGACGCTAGATATTGTCGCGCGTGTGCCAGCCCGTCTGGATCCCACACGGATGTCCCTGCAGTGCCGTCGGCTTGAGTGTCGCTCTCTGGTCCTCACCCTAACAAGGGATCCGGCAGGTCTCGACCTCGCTGACGGACGAAGCAGGTGACCCCACACTGACCCACGACGAGCAACAGCTACACGTATCCAGCCGTCCATAGTTACGGGTGGCGATAGAACTCGCCAAAACAGGCCAGGCCTCGAATGGCTTGGAGCGAAGATCCGTATTTTATAGTACCTGGGAGACGAAACTTAACTAAATCGTCTGGCAAATAATTAATTTTATCAATCTTTATTTAAGGGAGTTTTCAAAATTTGGTACATCTAATTAGCGAGAGTTGTTAAGAAAAGTTAAATCACTCTTAGTTTCGTGGCGACAATCAAACATGAAATCTTTATGAAGATCGACTTTTTGCCTTTAATTAGGTTGTAATATCGATTAAAGTTTATAAAATGAACATCAAAGCCAAGTTTTTATCGAAAATTAATGCTTAAATGTCGTCACGAAACTGACAGTGATTTAACTTTTATTAACAACTTTCACTAATTGGGTGCACCGGCTATCGTTTCAATTTTGCAGTTTAATATTGTTTCTATTTTCACATTACATTTAATAAATAATATTTCGATCAGTTATCACAAAACCACAACGACGCAAGTTTATAAAGTTTAAGTCGCCCCATATTTATAACATTCATGATATAACGCAAAGATACTTCCTAGAATAAAACTTAATAGGTGTACTTTAGATGCTCCATTGATCCAGTCGAATAAAGGTAGTTTCAACTATTACTCATTAATCCAACGTCACTTAGCTTTGAAAAGGGCAACTCTGTACGAGGCGAGCGCGCGTCGACGCTCGACGCACGGTTACGCTCGTCACGCCGTCCATCCGCGGCTGCTGCGTTCGTTACGACTGTTAACACATTCGACCTCTACCACAAGTTTGCAAAAATGTACTCGCTAGCGTAGAATACTTGTATGAAGAAATTGTACAGAGAGTCGCAAATCAACGTAAAAAACGTTATGAACGTCAACTCGTGGTAGAGGCACTTATGCGTATAATTGTTAATTGTTACGCTGATATTATGAGTTATTAAAGCCTTTTAGTGTGTGATCGTTTTGTTTCTAACATACTGTTCTGACATGATGTGGTAGGCTGTGTAATTTCAACAAGTTTTTGTAACTAGATAAAGATAATTTATGCTGAAATGGTTTCTGGACTTTAAATGCCTATTTTATTTAAATGGACGACCGGTCTGGCCTAGTGGGTAGTGACTGACTATGAAGCAGATGGTCATGGGTTCGAATCCCAGTCAGGGCATTTATTTGTGTGATGAGCACAGGTATTTGTTCCTTCGTCATGGGTGTTTTCTTTGTATTTAAGTATTTATTAGTATCTATCTATTGTATATATATTTTTTTTTTTATGACATAGGCGGCAATCGAACAGACGGATTGCCTGATGGTAAGCAATTACCGTCGCCCTTAGGCACCCGCAACACCAGGGGAGTCACAAGCGCGTTGCCGGCCTTTAAAGGGGTTGGAGCTCTGGGAACCTTACTCACCATCAGGAACACAACACTACATACCTGAAAGGTAGCAGTGCTATTATGGCCGTGGTCTTCTGTAAGGAGGAGGTACTTCCCCAGTTGGGCTGCCCCAGATTCAAGCGTGATGGTCATCGCTGTGCCCTACCTCTCATTGTTGGACGTAGTTTAAGGACATACCCGGGTCCAATATCGTCGTAATATAATATCGTCGTCTAGTGCGTACAACACAAGCCTTACTGAACTTACCGTAGGACTAGGTCAATTTGTGTAAGACAAAAGTTGTCCCGAAATATTTATTTATTTCCTATACTAACAAGTATGTTATGCACACAGAAATACGACTAAATAAACGTGATAACAGTCTGATCACTATTTGTAACTAAGCCATAGTTGTCACAATAATAGATGGATATTCAAATGACCATATGTGACATTATCTATGAAAAGGGACCTTATTGTCGATGGCGCTTATGTCCTTATTCAAGACGATACAATACAAACGCAACGCGATTCGACGTAAGTGCCATCGACAATAAGGTCCCTTTTCATAGATAATGACACATATTTATAACTTAGTTGTACATATTGTCAGTATAGAACTCTTAAAGCTACTCGTTACGTGAAGTAAGCTAAGCAGCCAACCACACATTCATTTCAATCATATTTTTAATATTTGAACAAACATCCATGTTGTGGTTGGTTTTCTCTCAAGTTGCAATTTTAACTAAGGTAAACATCTATCACTGACTGAGATCCTTATTTTCATGGAATAGCATCTCAAACACATTAATCAGTACTAATTGCCCCCTGCAATTACTCCAATGTTCCTCATGAACATAAATATTCCGAGAATTAGCCATGATTGACGTACCGACGACTTTTAAGAGTTCTAGTTACGTCTGTAATTTTCGCTTCCAAGTGCAGACAAACTCGTTCAAAGGCGGTAGCCGGAATGCCAATAGATTATTTTTTTATGACATAGGCGGTAAACGAGCAGACGGATTGCCTGGTGGTAAGCAATTACCGTCGCTCATGGGCACCCGCAACACCAGGGGAGTCACAAGCGCGTTGCCGGCCTTTAAGGGGGGTTGGAGCTCTGGGAACCTTACTCACCATCAGGAACACAACACTACATACCTGAAAGGTAGCAGTGCTATTATGGCTGTGGTTTTCTGTAAGGAGGAGGTACTTCACCAGTTGGGCTGCTCCAGATTCAAGCGTGATGGTCATCGCTGTGCCCTACCCCTCATTGTTGGACGTAGTTTAAGGACATACCCGGGTCCAAAAAGATTATAAAAGATTATAAGATATTCAAAAGATTATAGAAACGCCATCGAAATGAAAAATAATGTATTGTAATGAGGAATCGAACGACAAATCACGCGATTTTTTTCAAAACTATTCTTCGTTTTTGCTTGCTTTTCTAAAATTATTGGCGTCTTGGCCCCAAACCCAGGACTCCTCGATAAACGAATTTCTATACTCACACTCTAGTTGTTCAATTGCAAACAGCAAATATGATGACAATATTCAATATCATATTACAAAATAGCGCAATGTGAGATTTGCTACGAATGATGATAACACCATAACTAAATTAGTAGATAAAGGATTCAGACAAGAAACCCGTATCATATTTATGAGTACGGAATATACGTAATAGACTTATGTTGTATTAAACAGATTCGAACTCGCGAGTCCGATGCAGAGTAAATAAATGTTAATACATTTAAAGTGTTATCATTGGGCGATTTGCAAGCGATTTCGCCTCCATACTAAACTCGCTCGCAAATTGCAAGTGTGATATCAGCCTTAACAATAGATGTCGCTAGGTGCCTCTCTAAAGCACATTGAGCGATATGGTGGGCAAAATTAATAGCATTGAAAAGGATGAGTTAGCGTGGCGTTTGAATGCACTCATTAAGTTATTACCGACTATCCCCTTCGCTGGCACAATGTTTGCCACATTTCAAAACATTCAGTGTATCAAAACAATTTATTCCTTAATAGTATTCTAAAATTTCAATAGACGGTACCGATAGATTGGCTTATACCTCCATGGACGAAAAATGCAAATGTGTGTACACGTTTACACATCTTTATATCTTGTTCTTTTATACAGAAGCATAGGCATAGGCCTGTTCACGTTGCTTCACGGTCAATCATACATTACCGCAAGGTCGGGCGCATGCGGCTTGCAAAAACATAAATTGACGAAATGCTATAATTGCGTTACGAAAATAAATGTTTTGCGGAAACTTTTAACGTAGAGCCTAGCCTAGCTATGAAAGTCGTTAGTTAAATACTGGTATATCGTACTACAGTCAAGGTCAAACATATCGATAAGCTTTAAAAGCCAGAATGTGTATACATAATTATGTTAATGTTAAAGCACGTGTAATACCTAATAGTTTTACACTATGTCAGTTTATCTTTAACCTTGACTGAGCTACTTAGCGAGATCTGGCCTGGTACCGCGAACGTCGTAGTTCGTATATTTCGAGCATCTTTCTCTTTTATTCCGATTAAAGCGTCATCAGAGTGACAGAAACAATCTTCAGAAATTTACGATTATCGTTTTTCGCGCCGATTATTTTTCCACTCTTAGTAATAAAATAAGGCCTCTTTGTTGATTGTTTGATTCTAAACATTTCAATTTAAAACTCGAAACTATAGTAAGATTCGACCATATTAATTGTATAGAAACGGGTAACTCTAGTTTTATAAGTCGAATATTGCTCGACATGTTTCGCTCCAGTCTTTGTCGGCCACTTACAGGAACGGCTCATGATTATGCTCCTCGTTACGAAGCGAAACATTTCATTTTGCAAAATTTTTCATTTTCCATCAAAACTTATTTTCCAGATGTTACTTATCTACTTTACTTTTGTTCCTATCTTTACACACCTAACTCAGTGCATTGTGCATAACTAACTATTTTATCAAAACTCCCAAAACTTCACAACCCATAAAAAAATCGACACCATAGCCTTACCGACCGTGGCACTGAGCCCAAATACCCGAACCCCACAAATTGCATAACCCACAGGATTCCCACGATCAACAGTTAGTCGACTACTGTTTAAAGAATAAAAACGTTCGATTTTGATATGAAAATTAGAGAAAATTAGCGAGCCCGGTCTGGCTACCGACTGATGGTTATTGGGCCTAATGGTGCCCGGCGGCCGCGGCCTGTGTCACGCCCGCAACGCACGCCACCCGGATTACATGGTGCGCACATACTGCTCGCCGTTTTTTTTATTATATACGACAAGTATTTGAACTCATCTTTTGCCTCAACATTTTATGTGTTATGTAGACAGAAGATGTGATTTTTTCTAATTCAAGTTTATTGTGCTATTTACGTGTACATACATTTATACCATTTCAACCTCATTAACAGCTATGGTAATATAAAAATGTTGTAAACAAATGTAGTCACTTACCTATAAGCAAATGCTGTAGTTACACAATATGTAATTCATACAATTACGCGACAAATTGGTGGGTAAAAGCTTAAATTAGACTATCGTAATTAGTTATTTCGCAAAATCTGATTAAGAGGTGCTTGGACTGAACTTAAAATTTTTATCCACCACATTTTTTGTTCCGCAAAAATGAACAACAATGATAATGTCACGAGTGTTGAATTTTAAAGGAATTTAGTCATAAGGTAAACAAAATTAATAGAAAATATTAAACAACTATCTTTTTTTTCTAATTTATCTAATTTGTTTACCAAAACAGGTCGAACTCATATAGAGGTTCGAGTAATTCAATATATGTTTAATATAAAAAAAAAAAACAATAAATAATGAATAAGCGACGACGGAATTGCCGGTGAGTGTGATGCAAGGACGTTTTCAGAAGTGTATATTTGTTTAGAATTTTGTGCATAAAATTACTTCAATACTAGTTCTACAAATCGCCAACAACCTTCATAACCGTCGCCATGTAACCCCCGCGTCACATTTCGCGAACATTCCCGGGACTACCGACTTCCCCGGCGTATCGCACGACGCGATAACGCGATTGTGGCGATCGTGAGAACAATGCCGGCTGTATCGGACGATCATTTGAATTTTAAATTCGACTATATAGACGATCTGGCAACATTTCGACAAGTAGGAACTGTCATACCATTAGGTACTCTAAAATTGTCGTGTCTAACTTTGTGGATCGAGGTATATTGTCTGCACAACAAAAACCCGTCACAAATTTTAGATTTTTATGATCATCTAATTTTAATATCATCTAAGTTACTAATGAGGCAAATACTATTTTGCACACACTACTTTAATTTATTCAGTTTATACTAAGTTATATTTTGTTTTGGTTGTGTTATGGACTTTAAAAAGGTTTTTAGAAAAAATGATATATATACGAATCAATTTTATGTTTTTTATATATTTTAAAATTCAAGTAATTAACTTGTTATTAAATCTAAAAAAAGGCCTTTGAGGCATTGCACCAAGTATGCTGGCGGCATTTTCTCGATGTATGGCAATGCAGATTCGTTGTGCGAGGACGCAGCCAACTCTTCGGTCACCAGTTACATCAACCAGACGCATAGCGATTTCTGCACAAAAAATATATTTATTTTTTATTAAAACAATATCATTGTTATTAAAACAAAAAAATATTCTAAGATAGAAATGAATGCTACTAATTACATAAAACATAATAATCCCCATGAAAAAAAAAGTAGTGAATTCAAAAAAGCATTAAAATAATGATCTGTGAAGCAAATTAATAATTGCACTTTCATCCCTATTGAAGCCGTTCATTACACGTCATCCAAGGCGGTCCAATTTTCTTGGCCTTATTACATAAACAAAAGGGTTGAAATTGGCGCATTGTTGAGTGCGCATACGAGTCATAAATGCGGGTATTACTCGCATATGCGGGAATTAGCGCGCACGCACAGCCTCCCGGTGCGCTCTCAACAATTTCTGCATACCTCCCTGGGAACTATCGGCTTTCTTGTCCCTAATTAACTTGTAAACTGATTGGCGAGTATGAGGATATTGCAAGCTTTTATTTGAAGTCGGACATTTCTTTGTATTTGTGTGAGTTCTTTAAGATCCTGGAAAACAAATTGTATTTAAAAATGAGTAGGACGGGCCCTGTTATTTTAAAATATTTGTAAGTGTAACAATGAAAATAATTTAAATTATATTGTGGATCAAATCAATCTGACGACATTTTCATAAACTTTAAATTCATTACGGCAGACTTATACGAGTATTACCGTTGGTTACTATACTGAACATAGACTGTAACACACAACTAATAAACAACATTAAGTGCTAAACACATGTAATGTAGACCCTTACATATTACGTTCCCTTAGCCATGATATCGTGGAATAACTTAAACATTCAAGTATGTATATTATACTTAACCTCAAATATGCAAATGTCACTTTACTTTCATGGATATAGAATTTAAACTTCTAGTAACCACTATATCGCCGTAAGAGGTTTTGAAAGTAGCATGGCGGTATGTAGATCGATGTGCGTGCGCCGCTAAGTGATCGCTCAAATCAAATAAATGCATCGCTGTTAGCTGTGCTGTGATAGAGTTAAAAGGGTAATAAACAAGAACCAATAACACTCGTATGTAAGGATTAACAGGAATATTTTTGTCACAGTTGTTAATATGTGAACCTAAAATACTAGGCCCCATCGACCACGATACATTTTGTAGAACGGTGTATATCGGAGAGGCAATCTACTTATTTTTTGTATTTGCAATTCATCGTTTGCTCTGACTTTCAAATTTTATTCGCAGTATTCTTCTTTATGAATATTAACTTAAATCATATCAATAATGAATCGATCTACAATGAATCGAATTCAATCTTGACGCCCAAATTTACACTTTAGCGTCGCAATCCTTTCCAGATAAGTGTGACAGAAATATCCATTGAAAATACTTGACTCTGGAAACAAGCTCTGCTAATATAACCTTTTAGAGTCATGTCTTCCGTGCAAACGTGCAATTATCGATGCATTGATTTAGCTGTAAATGCTGCAATTAGATGCACCACTGGCATTTGTTTTAAACAGTTCTCCTTCAATTACTACCACGTCATTCGTACTCCGATGTAAAGGTGGTGCATAATGATAGCTACATACATACCTAGAACACTACATTGTACCATTTAAAAATGCCTACTGATTATGTTTAGTTTAAATATATCTGTGGTTTGAAAATACCAGCCAAATGTCAATAAATTCATGAAAGCAACAATGATGAATTAATTTTATTAGTCAAGGAACATACAGCAACAATCATGAATAATATTAACTAGTGCACAATGACTTTGGAATGACTATAAACAACAAAACGCCTCTTTACCTACTTTATTACATGACAGCAGTATCTAGCTGAAGATAATAATTAAAATGCAATAGCAAGTATCTGACAGTAAAATGCCTAAGGCTATAACACCAATTGCATGAATAGATTTTGTGTACCGCTCTACCAATAACTTTGTAAAGGTTTAAAACAACCTGGCTGACAATTACTGAAACGTAATACGTGGGATGAAAGTTACTATGTTACAACTACAAATTAAACGCACTATTACCTCCAATTTAATTAACAGACGTGTTTCAATATTCATAACTAGCAACACTATAGAGAGGTTTACAAACCACGATTGATCATTCACCAATCATTTAAACTTTAAAAGGATTGTCAAGCACGATTGACGGTGCTTGATAAATAAGTGATTGAACCAAACGTTAGATCGTTTCGCTGTATGTTTGAATGTCACTTCTTGTACTTTCATTTAAACCTTCAATCAAATTATCAAGCTTGAAAATAAGATGCTTGAAATGCATTTCGAACTGGCCTGTTAATCAAGTAAATCACGTGTTTCATCTACGTCGTTAAGGTACATGGGCTTATCAATCATGGTGATCAAATGCACCCGGTGGACTGTCCGTTTGCCATCAATGTGGTTTAGTTAAAATACATGGCAGATCCCTGACTCTCACATTCTACTAACAAGTTACTTAATGTTAAAGTGACGCATAACGATAGACGATACAATGGCAACCGTCCTAACCGTTTTGTTGGAATCTAAACTGAATTCTCAGCCTACCTATACAATGACTTTACAATATATGTTTTATTTATACTAAGCTTAGCTAGCTAGACTTATTACGATTATATTAATCTTATTTAAAATGCACACGGATTTATCAACTGAAATAAAATGATTATACTAGCCCTCAACCAAAGTGACGACCGGGCCCATAAAACCCTTGAGCTCGCGTTATCAGCTATCCATTGTGTTGCTCGACCCGTGCTTTATGCTTTATGCTCGAGGTTTATGGCCCACGCCCGGACTTTTATGACCTCAGTCGTCTCTTCGTTTGAGGGCTACTATAATAATTAAAATTATAGCAAACAAAATGGAGCATAATATTTCATCGATAGACGCACCTATCCGCACCTGTCTCCTGTTAGTGACCAAGTAATTTTCTGCCTTATTTAAAATTCAAATTCATGCTAATGTGACACTGCACCAAGCTCTAATTGGATTAACGTATCTCCATACCAAACGAACGTAAGTACAGGACGTGTAATGTATGTACATTATCGGTTGCTCGTAGCTACGTTTCTTAAAGTGTTAACTTGTAGATAAACGTTGTTGCATTATTTAATCTCACCATAAATATCAGCCAATTTAATGTTTAACTTTAAAATTCTACGTAATAAATTGAAGTCTGCTTACACCATACATTACACAAATTTGTTCTTAAATATAAATTTTATAAGTTCGGTGCGTATCCAAAGGCTAGTTTGCATTAGCACAATTTGTTGTTACCACTTTAAATGTGTTTCGTTCTATTTGTGTGAACCAATTTCAGTGCTTATTACGGTATTGGTATTATAGGAACCGCGCATGTTATATCTGGAGGTGCAAGCGCCCACAACCGCAGTGTTTGCGTATGAAGAGACGTACTGTGTGCCAGTTTGATTGTCGTGGTATAATCCTTACTTTTAATGTCCCGAATAAAACCTCAATCAAGTAACAATAATATAATGGTTAATATTAGTCGAAAATATTTATTCAACATCATGTAAAATATAACCCTGAACCCATATTTTATCAACATTATCGTATCTACGGCTGAAGCTCTAATAAATTATTAAGCTATAAGCTTTAGCACAGTTGCAATCCGTACGCAAGGGTTTGGGTCAAGGCCCAGTCGATAGGTCTTATTTATACGGCTGATACACGCCTCACCGAGATTTATTGCGCTTTGCCCACTGTTATTACTTGTTTTCATATTAAATTACCTATACATCACCGTTACTGCGAACAGGTGTAGCGTCCGAGTGTTTGTTGTGAAGTATGTAGACATTTTTTTAACTTGCAATTAATAGAATATTGAAGCAAATCAGAGTAGTACTATCTCTAGTTTAATCTGTGTTGACGTTCCTAGGTAAAGTTATTCAGATATATTAAAAAAATATATAATATTTAAAAAATCTATAAGATATATCATTTGTTTTATCGTCGATTTTGACCTAAAGTCATAGTCTGCACAATTAAAACGCATATTGCTCAAACTGATAAAACTCGTATGTATATCCTCTTAAAATTATATACTACACTTTTGATATTAAAATCGTCTATTGACTACGGTATCTACTCGCTTACCACGCACTACTGTCAGTACTGGTGTGGCTATGATGTATCCAGTTGGTAATACAACCAAAAAAATCATTATGTTAATGGACCCAAAACAATAAACACAAACAAAGCAATAAAACAAAACATTAGTTTATTACGATAACAACAACTCATACCTGCACAAACTGAAATTATTACTTACCTATCTATCCTCAGGCACCGCGTTCGCATTACCATAATCTAAGATATACAACGTATATTATTGATGCAATCAAACAACAATAGCAGCATTATTAAATACTTGAAGCAACATTTCCTGGTCCGTTTACTTTAAAAAACCTGTGTGCAAGACATGTACCTGTGTCTAATTGTCGTAGGTACAATTACGTATACATACTGTTTAGCCGCATAATAAATAACAGATGTCTCCTGATGATATGTCACGCCCAATTTTCCTTACACGGATAAGTTACAATCATAGCTAGTTGTCTCAACAATCCCTGTACGTGGCTGATTGTATAGGTAGCATAGGTACTTACATGACCTCCATAGTCTATATAGCCAATAAAATCAATATTTACTTTCCGTAGCTGGTATGAATGTTAAAGCCATAAATGTTGAAATTGTTTTAAACTGCCAATTATATCATGTGATGGACCGGGTCAGACCTAAATGGTAACGTTATATTTCGCAAACTACAATATAAATATTAAGAAACCAAACATTAGCAAACGCTCTTAACCAATATTGAATATGCTCTAATACAGTACCAAAACGAATTCCGATCATTTTATGGTTTTATTGGAAGTAGTATTTTATATAACAACTACTAACTACTACATTGCAGCAATATTCTTAATTAAATTAATTATCAGCAACTCCACCCATGGCCTATTCTAACAACAATTAACTACTTGGGTAAGGTCGGAAATAATTATTTTTTGTATCAATACATACAATCGATTACGGCATGATTGTGATTAGATACAATAACCGATTCGAATCGTTGAAAGATGTTAAACGTTCATAATTAAATTGCGTACCGACGTTACTTATCAATATAGGTAAGAACCTATAGTCGAATGTAGTTACCTACTTCAAAGCATCTAGCCAGTAAAGTCTATTACTAAAGCGTTCTAATAAACTTAACCGCGGCATGATTAAATTATACATACCTTATATTTGCAGAATACTAACCACATTAGAAAAAAACGAGTATTCATTCCAATGTGACATTATTGACCTTTAATCAAAGCCTTACACGTGCCTTCAACTTAAGATCACTTTCAATTGTTTTAATAAAAAAAAAACCTATTAGTTACGAAACAAAAGGTCACCTCGAACGATAAGTATTGATGATTTCATCAATGGTACAAGTACATTTTACTAGAGGATAAAGCAATATGTTTTGTTAATGAAAACATGTCCGGCAATAAAAGTAGGCATAGCGGCAGATATTGAATATATTTTAATTGTTTTCCTTAAGTATATACCACGACAGGTAACATTTCTAAACTAGCAAGTACCGACTTAGCATAATGAAAGTCTAAAGCAAGTTTCGTTGAAACTGTACACTAAAAACGTAACTTTATTATTTTTTGACATAGATTTGGGTTTCTGGTCGTATAGTTAGAGGGCTACAATTTTTTACACTTTTGGAGTGATTGATGTGCAATATATTAATACTCAGTATTTTTTTTATTTTTTATTTAGTTGATACTGTTGATAGTATGGCCCTCCCCGAAAAATATTTTTCCAACCATTTTACTATACTACTATTCAATTCAATTCAGGTCATTGAATGCCATCAAAATACATGTGAAATATAGAATTATATAATTAAATTAGAAAAAATGTGTCATACGGACATACAGATATAACGCATTTCAAATTAAGACTACTGTAAAACATTTTCAGTCTATTGTGATATTTTCCATATATTATATGTTATGTCACTTGTTATCGTAAAAAATAAACTACTTGCAATCTATGAGTACAGTCAAGTGTAAAAATTCGTTCACTGCCAAAGTTTCAACAATATGTACCGAGTAACTCTATTGTGCAGGACGTATTCATGAAATGAATCTTTCGGTACGTATTTTTGCACTTCACTGTACTTAGATTGAGTATGAATAAAATAATATAAATACATAAATGTTGGTTTGCATTTTAAAATTTTGTTTTATCAAATTTATTTTTACTGAAAATATTGCCTGTTAGTTCTATCTATGAATAAGATGAACCGGACATCAAATACCATTGTGCTTCTGAGAACACAGAATTAATATTGATGACTCAATCATAACAAGCTTCTCACCAGAAATAATGGCAGCTGCAAAACAAATTTGTTAAGGAAATATACATATATCATTAATGTCTAATAATAATGTGTAATTTTTGAAAGTCAAGCATTGACAGCTAATTTAGTAAAATAATCATGATTAATTTGGTGGTAAAATGACTTATTGGCACAAGTGATAGATCTGTACATAAATAATGTGTGACTATACGAATAAACATTATTCATGCTTATTAGCAAATTATTTTTTTTTATCAAATACTGTTGCTTCATTCATACCACACAAACCTGTCTGTCTGTCCCATCATGTTGCCACGACTCATGGGAGCCTGGGGTCTGTTTGGCAACTAATTGGCATAGGCACTAGTTCTAGTTCAAATCAGAGGGTAAACTAGGCTTTTATTGGGATTAGTTCGGTAAATATCAGATATTACCGAACTACTCCCAATATCAAATGATATTATTTAAAAAACTCATTGGTACCGGAGTCCCATCTGCGACATCCGGATTGGAAGTCGTACGCCTAACCGCTAGGCTACCAGTGCTCACTAAACAAACCTCACAGAAATGGTATAATAATTAGCCAATTTCTGTTTTTTTTTCGAAATAACAGTCTAAATAATTATTTTTATATTAAGCAGAAACGTCTGCTAGCATATCAAAGATATTTAAGTCGAAAGAAAAATAGAAAAATGCCGTAAAAAGGGTTCAATACTCTTCGGTAGATGTCGCTACACGTCACCCGTAATGACGTATATACCAAGAAGGATAAGATAGAAAAATTTGACACGTCTAAGCGGTGCTCGTATAGCACAACTGGTAGTGCACTGGGCTAGTGATCCAGTGGTTGTGGGTTCGAGTCCCGCTGCGAGTCAATTTTTTCTATTTTTCTTTCGACTTAAATAGTCTAAATAATATTAATTATGTGAAATATAATTAGCAGAGATCGGATAAATTTGAGCCACTGCTCGGAGTAATATGGACATGACTAAAATTAATAAGTAATTTATTTATTCAATTCATTTCTTGAAATAAGATTTGGTTTCCCGAAAATAACAATTCCAACCTGCATAAAAGTGGCAGTGGTGGTCACTTCCGAAAATAAATAGTTTTTTTAATTTAGAAAAATATATACGATGTAAAAGTGTAATCCCTGTGGATTATTTTTTTCCTAAAAGGTACATAGTATAAAGAAAATTAGCTTATTTTCTATAATACATTTTAAGATATATTTGTGTCATTTTATTGACTACTTACCAACCAATATAAAATTTCAGGTAAAAAATAATTAATTGATTAATTGTATTATCGAGTCATATTCACATTTTTGCGAGAAATGACGCGAATTTGTTCGATATCTGATAATTACTAATAGCTAACATGTTCGGCCTGCCGATTCTTCTAGTATAATTTGTTGAACCATAATTAGTCTACAACGTTAGACCTCAGACCTCAATCCTACATTGAAACGTATCCATATTATAGATTTAGTTTGAGCAATCATATCAAGATGTACCCATGAAAATGAAAATCAGTACTCAGGTCAATACGAAAAATCTGCCTTTTGGGCTGACTGAATCAGGGGACGTTTTTGATTAACTCTTCAGAGTTCGTTTTAGGAAAACTTTTAAATCCAACTGCGTAACTACTAAATATATTTTAAAGTAAGATTATCTGACTACCTGCTTTACATAAAGCTTGTGCTTATCTAAGCGGTTTACTAAACGCGCGATGGTTACCTACTGATTACAAGTCTGCAGCCCGCAATTTCGTTATGATTCATAACTCATTATTTCCACTTACTGAATGCCTTTAATTACATCTCCGAAAGAGTAACGCGGCCCCAAGTTTCACTTTTCAACACCTATATACTGTTGCAATAGTCAATGCTTTCAATATTTATGGTTCTATAAGTAGAGCCCGCGGTTATGTCCGTGTAAAAATTCCGAGTATCTATATTACTATACGTACAGGTCGATTCATAAGAGTTGGCGTGAGCTTTGTGCTCAACTGTCAAGATTTATACATAAGGCACCACCTTTTGTAAAAAGAAAATAAATCACATATTATCTATAACATTTAGTACTCTTAAGATTTTGGTTAATTTACATTTTGTTACTAAATATACCTTTCGATTCATTTGTCATAATTATTCTTTTAAAGGTCTTTAGGCAGCTTTTTACATTTTACACAAACAGACAGACAAGCCAATATTACTTATACTATAATACTAGAATATGCTTTGGGTTAAGTGAAGCACTATACATCAGTCGACATCGATACTCTATCTAATTTCTAATCTAACTACAGCTTAATTAATAGCCACTTGTTGAAATCGATTTAAAACTTGATTTATACATCGAATGACCTGTATTTATGCAGTCAATCGATTCAGATATATTGTATCGATTAAAAACTCGCACCAATCACACATCTTTTGATAATTTGTTTAGACAGAAGTTATAAAATTTTGTATAAAAACTTCACACGTACTTTAAAATATACCTACAATAAATGTCAAGGAAATTTATTTAATAATTATAAGTTGTGTTTAACTTTGTCGTAACGTCTTTAGCATTGATGGAAATAATTAATATAACTCTAACTAGTAATTTATTAAATATTTACGATGCTTTTAACATGTGTAAAGGAAATCGACTTTGAATGAGTAATACTTAAGATAATCAATTTTAGTCTATGATTATACTGTTTCAAGTTGATATGTCAATTATAGACTTTAGGCTGCAATTTGAAGAAACATATATAAATAAATATTAACGAATAATTTTCTGCATATTAACCTAGTGTCATGCCGTGGCTTGTGATATAGGTAGTAGACATAGACTAACCATGGTTTGAATCCTTAACTTCAGTTTCGTAGACTAGATCACCGCCGACTAGCTACCGTTGCGTGGGAAGACCAACTTTTCTCTTATTGTTGTTCTGTTCTGTCCCGTTGTCCAGGGGACTATAATAGCAAATTTTGTTTGGAGAATTGTTATACCGCGTTCTACTAATATGCTCTGTAGATGGCCTTTAACAGCAGTGTTTAAAATTCGCACAAAAGTACGTCATGTGAATTGTAATGCAAATGGGTTCAGGGTTACTTTGGCATCGAGTGACACAAAATAAGTTGTTTCACCCATCTGCTTTATCCTTACCGTTATTACTTACTATTGCGCTATTTTAAATACTTAGTGTGAGGTGCGAGTATGACATGATTAAACAGCTTGTCAGATCTTATAATTGTTGTGTGATATAATTACACGTCATTATAATAATAGTATTCAATACGCCTACCAATCTACGTGTTAACATGAACTAGGCGTAGACATGCCAGACAGAAATTGGTTTAAATGCATTAGAAGTACTTAACTGTGTTTTCAGTTACTTCTATGGAGGATACACTGCTACGATAGAGGATAAAAGTCACAAGACGGATATAAATATGAATTGCATAAGTTATTGAAATTAATATATTGAGCTAGTCAGATACTACGTAAAACATCATATTTTATTTACATTTTTTATCTTTTTTATGCGCGATTACATGTACTTAAAAACAAATGTACCTAGTACACCGATTTAAAAACGAATCGGTATTATCGGTGACCTTATTAAAGTGTTATTGGAGATATAGTACAAAAAAGAACGTAAAAAATAATATTTCTTGGATTATCCCCTATACGTATGACACTTACAATCTCGATCCTCCGCCGTTAATGTACATAAATACCTAATGGGTGCTTCACACGCGCTAACGCGTTGCCATGACAAGCTAATTTGGTTGACGCGTGTGAAACGTTAATTGCCATGCTCGACAGCCCATCGGTGAAGACGACCTCAGTTTCGAAACATCAGTAATTGTTTTTGGTAATTTTGTAAGTAATTGAGCAGAATTTATTGCGCGCAATGTTTATATTAAATATAAAATATATTTATATGCTTCTTATAGATCAGGCATGTAATCATCAGAACGCCCTAGATTATGTCCACTCTGACTTAAAATTGAAGCCAAATACATCCATCCAAGAACTAAACCGAAATACTTAGACACGTTTTTTACAACGATTTAAAACATGGTGTCTGTATCCTTCCTCGAAGCCTGTATATTATATCACCGAGAGCGTGTTAGAGGTACCGAGTACCGAGATAGAAACGTGGTAAGTACCTCGCTGCTGTTTCACATCACACAGAAAGAGTAAGCGAATCCTACAAAATAGACAGTGAATTATTTCATACACATGAACTCATTAAATGCAAACCAAAAGTCGATCCGTTCACACATGCTCGCACAATTACAGACCGACGGACTGACATACAATAGTCTTATTTAAGAGTGAGCCCGAAAAGGCCTCGCACGACCGTAGACTTAAGTGCTCGTGAGACTCTAGAACAATTTCTTTTATAGTAATTGCCTATAGCATTTGCATAAGGAGGCTCTTCGTAGCCACTATAAGCCCTGCTAACTTTCACGTAATCGTACCTTTATGAACTTATACACTTAGAATTCTACTCTGCTACGTATAAAATAAAGTTCACTTTCTTCTAATGAGTATTTGTTAACTAATTCAAAGATTTATGAAAAAATACGTTTAATAACAAGGCAACAATAACTCAGTTACCATCTGTCACTAGATTTTAATACAAAATGATTGTTCTCGTATCGTACTTGCTCAAAATTACCCACTATGGCAAAAATTACCGTTAATATTCTAAGAGTAAACAGTAGTGTTTTATTTTCTATCATGATGACCACAAATACCAATTCTATTAATTTAACATTTTAATGAACAATAATTGAGGGATAATAGTATAAAATATACATACGTATATGTTATGGGACTGTTTAAATATTTTCCTACTTAAAAGGTAGATGAGTATTATGTACAAAAATAGATATTCAGATCCGATCAATCAATCAATTAGAAAAAAATGTGATAATCATACGAATACCAGGATTCGAACCAAGGACTTCCAGTTTTGCAAGCATAAATACCACTGAGCAGCATAAAAGACTGTTAAATCTGTGTATTGCTTACCATCAGGCAATCCGTCTGCTCGTTTGCCGCCTTTGTCATTAAAAAAAATCCATCAATACTTCAAAATTTAACACAAAATTTATTTGTCTGTCCCTATTTCTGTTATAAGTAGATAGTACTCAAAGGCATTGCTTTCAGTATACTTACGCCAAAGAGCCGGTATTTGTTTGGAACCCAGTTAGGAATTTTATATCTCATTGTCTTGGGTTCTCATAGCGCACAGAATTCCTGCTCGAACCGAGCCTGTGTATTTGGCAGTCATGTTTATGTTATTACCGATGTTCAAATGTACGGAATTCGATGCTTGGTCACTAATCTCGTAAATGTAAATGTTTACGATAGTGCCATTTTCGCTGCGAAACAACGCAATTTAAATAGTCAAGGAGAAAACTATAACAATTTTCATTTTGTATGAACACATCCTGGTAAACATAAATTTGGAATTGCAAAAATGTTTCCTAATACGATTACATTATATAGATTTTTGGGGACTAGACGGGATAGCATCTAATTTTAATTAAAATATAATTTACAAAATAAAATTTACAAGCTTTAGCAAAGTTTTAGTTACTTTTACTTGTCAAATAAATTCTTTTAAAACTTGTTATTTTCGTATATCCATACCTCCTTTCCCATCATTTTTAAAAAGGGATTTTATTTAATAAGGCCACATACACACCAGGTACTTATTAAAAATAAAAAGCAGCGCGGCGGGTGATGTTTTGCGGGCGGCAGAAATAACTGGGCACAGATTGACGAGATACATACATTAGGCGACTAACGAACATCTCAATTTAGCTACCCACCTGCCTGCAGCGAGCTTAAATAAACAGTCTATTCAGAATGGAATTTGGCTAGCATTCGTGGGTGTTTTATTCCACTAGGGTTTGTTATTTTGAAGGGAAATTCTCGTGAAGGTCCCCTAATTTTTCTACGAGTTTCTTGTGCAATATATAGTCTTGTGTTATTGCCCTATTTATACCTTCCTATATGATAGCAACCCGTCACTTTAGATTATAAAAACCTGCAATATCCGATTTGTAAAATAAATACTCATTTCGACCCTTAGGAATCTGATGCTGTACCATTTATTAAGTACATCTAAGTAAATATGATTTGCTTTTTTGTAATATACGTATTTTATTAGGATATGGACCAATGACAATTTGATATTTATATAGACATTTCAAAAATATGAAAAGGGACAAACGAAAATATCTATGGCCCTAGTGAAAAAGGGTATATAAGTAAGCAAAATTAGCACAGCGAAAAAGGGTACACGTGCCGTACATTTTATAGGACTTGTCACCTTTTTTACTGAGTCAATTTGACTTATACCCTTTTTCACTAGGGTCACAGATATATAATAACGTTTTTTATCCTCTAGCCCATAGTTTCCCAAAGTGGTCCATAGTGGTACCAGTGGGCGCTGAAGAGGTCCAGGGGGGCGATAGGGACCTCGGAAGGAACTGGGGGGCGTTTATGCTGACCAGGGGGGCGCTGCCACATGTGAAAAAAAAAAACACTTAGAGTGGTAGAAATAAATAGTCAAATAAATAAAATGTCTATATAAATATCAACTTGTCATTAAATGCGTTATAATTCCTTAATAAACTATACCTACGAATGCAATTTGTATTTACTAAATAATCGTAAATATAGGAATTAATTACCCATAGTATCATATTATCTAATTCAGCTTAGATGTAAATTATAATTACTAATTATGTAAACACTTATATTGATTCGGTTCCCTAGTATTAAATTCAAGATATCACTTTTCATATTGACTAGCTCACACTGTTTAATTGTAAGTTCCTGTTCGTCATTAAATTTAATGTAACAAAATAATTTAAGAAGCGGCTGGATGGCGTCGGAACGAATGGTCCACTCGTTAAAATCAGTTAGGGCGTTCGTGGGCCATTTGCCGCGACTTGGACTAATGCTCGGGGCAAGTACACTATTATATTTGTATTAGAGACACGGAAAAATCGCCTAACATGAGTTTAGTCATTTTTCAGATCTTTAATAAGCGTACGTTTTATGATTAAATGTGTTATGCTGCAATTATTTTGCATTTGCATCCTGTGAGACGGTCTCTCGAATTTTTTTTCTCCTGGTCTATTGGAGTTAGGGGGAGTTGTACTGGAGAGTGCGAGAAGTGTATTGTGTGGGGGTAAGAACGCGGTAAATAAATTACAAGCATGCATGTCAACTGTGAAAAATCTGCACACACGACAATTTTAGACATAGCGGTGTAGACCCACGACGAAATACGTTTCCATTCAATAAACAATTATAAGTTACTAGCTGTGCCCCGCGGTGTTACGCGCGGTTTATTAGGAATAAAAGGTAGCCTATGTGTTAATCCAGGGTGTCAACTAAATCTATACCAAACTTTATTTAAATCGCTCGAGCCGCTTAGGCGTGAAGAAGTAACAAACATACACACTCACACACTTTCGCCTTTATAATATTAGTGTAGATAATGTAGATAAGCGTAATTTTTTTCTGTATCTACACATGCCCGGAATTTTTGCTACTGATATGACAGATTGCAAAATATAGCTAGCGCACTTATCCAAAACGCCTGAAAACGACCTTACCATAAGCGAGACTAATACTAAGTACCTCCCTTGTTATCACGTCCTGTATAAGCGTGATTCAAGTAATTCCTAATGTAACCTAAAAAATATTGCAATAAAAGCATAACAGAGACAGCTCGGACTATTAAATTTAATAATGCTTTATTATAATAACGATATTTGCAATGAAAGCAACTGGAGCTACGCGGTCTCCTGGCGGTAGGCAGATATTTATCTAATGCGGTGGTAGTCAGGTACCAGGATTCCGTGGAAACCGAGCTCACAAGTGCTACTGTAGCTTGAGCATCGGTATTCAATTTAGTTGTAATTTTGATTTAATTTACGAGTACACGCTTGAAATATACAGGCATTGACAAGGTCTATATCTCGTACACCTACACATGCCTATGATTAAAGTTTTTTTCTCTTAGCGCAATGTATTACAGTAATATAACGGACGCTGCTATCGGGGTCTGGAATCCTTAACACCAATTTTTGAACGGCAATTAAGTAATTTTGACCAGGGGCCAGGACGCCAAGTAAAACGGCTGGAACTGAAACATATTGCGTTAATGAAGCGTTAGATGGCACTAGTGCAACAGCCTCAATGATAAGAATCCGATTAATTTTCTAGTCCTTTTTTTAATTTACAATTAGTTAACGAGAACCTCTTTTAGTTATTTCTTACATGTACTTAAATTCACCACTTTCATAACTCTGCGGAAACTTCTAGACCTCTGGCACCGCTAGCCAGTCGCTAATAAATTCTAGTCGCATAGCCAGAGATAAATTGTACTATTCCTATTCCTAATCAAAACTGGCTCTTATGATTTCGCCCGACTTATCAATATTCTAATCCATCCTCCGTACCCTTTTGAGATAGTTTAGAAAGTGTAAATCCCCTTATACACCGTGGCGGGCCCATTAGACTCAGAATTATTCGATATCTTATCGATATAATCGTACGGCTAGTTATTGTTTATCGTTGTTCCCTATGCCGCCGGTCGAGAAAGTATCGATCGGTCGATTCGATTAATTAATCGATTGTCGCATAAGTGCTGTTTCGGGTGTTTTCGCCGTGGGCGTTGTCTAATTGTTTAATGACAAGCCCGATTAGTGTTCTCCTACTGTAAGCAAAGTAACATCACGATGCTGACTTTCTTAGTGTACGGATAGATATACAAACGTATATCTACATACAAATTTAGTTTTGAAAGTCTCCTTTTCAATCATTTGATTCTGCAGTTGCATAAGCACATCCAAAATGGTATTCAATGCATAGTTATGCAACTAGGAAGAGTTCCAATTATTTTATTAAATTTATTTATTTATAAACTTAAAAATAGAAGGACTGATCTCTTAAAATCGAAGATATATTAATACAGACTAAGAATCTAACGCACACATGTCTTAAGTTAGACAGAAATATTAATTAAGTACAGCACTATATACTTAAATAAGTTAAGACTTATTCTTAGTTAGTCGTTTGTGGAAAATCAACAACTTTTGACAATTCAGTTGCCACCTACGACTTTTTCGTTATACCCGGCGCTTAAGCCACTTCGAAATCTTCTTAAAGAAATCGGAAAATCACTATTGTGAAACGACACATGGTGGTGTTTACTGGCTTCATCAGTATATAGTCCTAAAACTTAATTGTAAGCGCCTTGTTTTACTACTGTCAAACTTCAATCATTTTTGCATCTAATAACTCATTCTCGTATTGACCGTTTGTAAACCCTGAAGGGTATTTGGTTTAACATTTAACAATCCAAAGTTATATTAGACTACAAAAGCTTACTTTAAGGAATATGTACCTAAGTAGTTTCCCGCATTGCCTCACAACGATCGGAACGTTGCGTAAGAACGTAATGCAGCGATGAGATATGTATCGTGCGAGTAGGCTGCTCCAAATCATCGATTGTTCGGATTCTTCGCGTCTCGTGCGAGCTTGTGGCACACTGGAAGATATGTCGTATGTTATAAAATAATAAGCATACCTATTTATGCTACTATAATTTTGAATGAAAAAAATATTGTACGGGTTATTAATATTATATATTATAGTCAGAAATCCCGCCAATATTGTTTTTGTGTATGTTGTATTATACACTGTGAGGAAACCGAATAATTTTAACAACGTATTCCTAAGGCCAAAAGAAGTAAAAAATATCATATGACTGTTGGTCTTATTTTCTAAAAGGATTTGACATAAAAAAAATATGTTAATGAGCAAACTATGTCTAAAACAGATAAAACCATTTATTTTCTTAAAATCTAAATTAATTCAAATTAATGTTTCTTGTCACCTTCATGTCCCTCAACAGATATGCCCATAATGAGTTCTATAATGGTATACGTGGTGTATATTTCTGGCTTCTGTGTATAAACATACATATGTAGTTTTTAACTTTGAAGCTGCATTTTTCAGTTTCCTAATAGTTCCAATTGGTCAACAGTTAAGACGGTTGTTTCATTTGAAAAAAGATTTATATTTAAACATATACTATTATATTTTGACATGCAGACGGAACATACCCTCGAATATAAACTTTAATAATTAGAAATTTGTATTAAATATAAACGACATTTTACTCGTGGTCCCGGACGAAGACGGACATGACTGACGTGGTCCAGATGGACTCATGATCCGGAACAAAGAGGACAATGTCGTTCTCGAAACTTCGGGGGTACTTGTAACAATGTGTGAAAACCGTGAAAGTTTGAATCAGTACACAAATGTTATTATAGCTTGGCGTCTACTGTGTGTCCCACTTTAGCTCATCGTATTTCACATCGTATCTGAAAGCGATGACTTCTTGTCGCGACACATTACGGTTGTATTAGCTGTTCTATGATTGCACTGTAATGTCTCCCTAAACGACGTTTATGGTTACGAGAATGTGCGTCGGACGTAGTTGTTCTTTTATTATTTTTTATAACCCATGTCAAAAACGGATTAATAAACTGACTACATATGATAGTTACAATGAGTATGATTATTTAAATACCTATTCTATTCCTATTTTTATTAAGAAGACTACGAGACGAAGACTAGAGAGAGTACTACGAGTACTCCCGTGGAAGACTAGATATAGTTGGCTCAATAAACTATTCTTTGTTCCTCGTTGCCATAGTTACGTTCCCCTGGATCACTCTTCGAACCCCAGTTTAATTGTATCTAAATACACAGAACATATATATTTGTAGCAGATATATGTCCGTGTCATATTGGGTCACCTACAAAGCGAGTTAGTAGTACGCGGTGTCACATTTCTTGTAACAAACTATGCTTCAGTTGTCCCCTGGCTGATGGGACAGAATAACAACAACAAATAGTTGTTTAACTCAGGTAACAGTATCCTAAGGTATATTTCTGTGACCCTAGTGAAAAAGGGTACAAGTAACGAACAACTGGTATTAAACTTATGTATACCGTTTTTCAATAGAGCCAAAGATTTTAATTACATATTAATAAGAATATAATAAATGGTTTATTGCTTTGTTACAGTTTTCAAACGCTTCGACATCAATCAACAACAACCTCCGGCTCCAAATTTTGGGTTTTCAAAAGTGAGTAACTATATATATATATAAGTACATGAGTATAATTATTTTAAGTAAAAAAAATACTGACCACATATCGACTTCGGATGCTCCTATGACAAAATTAGGAACGATATGTATACAAACAAAAGATGCCCAGTGTCAAACTGGCCTTGAGTGTATTCATTATGATACAAACTAATCTATAATTAGCACATACACTTTTATCTTCAAACAACATAAAAATTCCCACGCTTCATAATTCTGTAGCTCATTCAAGTTTGTTTCTCCTACCATCACTTTCTATCTAAAGGTGCCCATACTTTGACAAAAAGAGACCAAAGTATGTGGAAACCAACTTCTATAGTTCGTAAAGCTACATTAAGAGGGAGTGGTAGCATACCCTCTTATTAACTTTAATTCGGTTGGTTTTAATCATAAGTTGGGAGCAATTTTTCATACTAGCCGCTGTGTGTTACCGTTTTATTTGAACATATTTAAATTTAGAATAAATTTTTACAGGTCATTCTTTTGTTACTTTAGGGTTCGGTTTGATAATTTATATTCGGAAAATAAATTAAGTGTTTGTTTCATATGGTTGTTAATTTTTTTAATTCCACACATTACTTAAACGAAACGGATTATAATTGCATTTTACTTATCATTTTGGTCGTATCGTTACATTTTAGGTTGCAAGTGCCATAAAAAGTACATTCACTTGTAAATACAATCTAATGATAGGAAAAAAAGTTACTTATGCTGGTGCATATTTATAAGCCCCGCCGAAGTTTTACTGCTAAATTTTAACGGCCTGCCCATAAACAGCGAGAGACACGGCGTTAATTTCCCTTTAGGAAATGATAACAGAACCGAATACTTTATGTGACAAATACTCGATTGTAGTGTACTGCGATTGGCTATTCGATTGTGTGCTTATTTAATTTATTCGCGCCATAACTTAGCAGTCGCGGCTAGGCATAATGGAATGAGAGCGTTAGAGTAATGAAGAGAGTATTTTATTTCACTGATAAGTTTAAATATAGGTTATCTCTGCTAAAGAAGTTACGAGATAATGTATAATATTGGTCTCAGTTGTCTTTATGTGTAGTTCTAGGATGTTAAATAAATACTTAATTTGTTTAATTATATTGTTTAATCATGTAATTTCTAGAGTTTGACCCGGCCTTTTTCCACGGATCAATTGACCTTCGAGGGAAATCTGTTTCATTTCTCATATTGACATAGATTTTTTTTATGAAAGCACCATTTGTCAAATCAAACCAGAAGCAAAAGGCCTCATTAGAATTATAGTACTTCACGATGTTTTCTGCCATTTAAAACCGATTGGTACACATGAAATAATATTTCTTACAACGTATACGTAAGTTCATTTATTTATTTAATCTTTTTTGCACAATACAAGATAGTACAAATGGCGGAATTCATGCCTTATTTCGGTAAACTGAGATGTAAAGGGGAGACCTTACGATTGAAATTCGAATGTGTTACTGTTACGCTACTAACGCTTCGTTAGGCGGCAAAAAAACCTTTTGTCCACAGCTTGGTCTTAAAATATGTACATTTTGTATCATTAAAAAAATATTTTTAGGCTCTTAACGGCTTCCTGATGATGATGACGCAGAACGGGAAACTCCTCTACATATCTGACAACGCGGCAGAATACCTCGGACATTCAATGGTAAGTAAAATATGTTTGTACTTTTTTTAGGAGTCCAGGTAAAATCAATGAATATACAGTATTATTCTGAATATTTTAGATCATTTATATTAGTAGACTAAATGTGATGGTAATATTACTAGAATATTTATTTTAATATCTAAAAATTTATTTTGTGTACTATATAAAAAAAAAGCATGTAATGTAATAAGATTTAATAAGAAATAATGAATAATGGATAAAATCGCGCATCTATAAGGTTTGCTTACATAAAAAACCACCCAAGACTCGCCCGCGATCCATTTATCGCATTCAATCAAAATCAATATCAGTTAAGATTTTTCCGACGCCCCGGTGGGTCTTGCTACAAATCGTAGCGCTGACCCCAAATTAAACACTTACTTTCGTAAACACGTATCTAGGCCTAATCGCAAAGTCACTAAAATAACCTTATGATAAGGGCGAGAAAGTTCAAATTCGAAAATAATAAAATTGTTCCTCGTTAGCCTGCGCTCGCGCCGCCGAATTAATCACAGCGGTTTATTGTTCGGCGCATGTGAGCCACAGGTTGATCAAACTAACTAGTTATTCAATTATTTCTAACAAACCAGTTTAATTGAATTTTGTAAATTAGCTATTTATGAGCTAATCACGTTGGTTTATTTGCAATTGAGAGAGATTTATTTGTTTAATCCATACAAGGAAGCGGGTCTATAGATTTATCCTTTACCGGTTGATTAATTTACACGAGTTTTATTCATAAATATGTGTACGTTAGGTATGTTATACGTTAGGTATGAATAATTAGTGCATAAATTGATAAGCGGCTGTAATTAATTTATCCATATGTGGTATCTGTTATCAGTTATTCTCATGGTACTTTTAGTGTTTGTAGCGATAGTCATTTGCTTTAAGTTAACATACTTAGTCGGCGGTAGTACCTATACAGCATGTTGTTTTTTAATAAATTCTGAATCATTGTTTGGTAGATTAACAAAAGCTACCTGGTATGTCACTGTTTGATAAATTCATTTTTTTTATTACGCTTTTCATATTCTATGTACACCATGTCTTACCAGTATATCAAGGAAAATGGCCAGGAACAGAATTATAGAGAAGCATGGAAATTACTACACCAATACAACGATTACATTATTTATTAAATACCTCAAAATTAGTAAGCGCTAAAATACTAGTTTTTTAAAGCCGCTATATAATGAACATTAGCAAGTGTCTCAAAAACCCCTGTAACATTTACATTAATTATCATAGTGTCGCAGAAAATGTAAATGTCTATTTTATTTTATCTGTAGGATATACTACATCCTATAGATACGTTTTGGCGGTAGGCCCGTGTGAGCCGGCGCTTCCTCTGATGTACATAATGACGGCAGTCAATATATTCAAATTGTGATTAATAACCGAGTGTTGGTAACGTTGCCGATGCCATCGCCAATGGTAGTATTGATAGAAAACTACTCTACTAACGTATTTCCCAGTACACAAATATATGACATTTTCTATACATCTTGAAAAATCCGGTTTGTAAAATAGTTTGTTCAGTTACACAGACGTAGAATTGTAAGCATTAAGAGACTAAAAAGATTAGATAAAAAAAACGCTGTACAGAGTCGATTTACTGAGATTTATATGTTATCGATGAGTGGATATCGGAAGTCGATAAATGAGCAAGCCCTAACATAATATACGAAAATTTCAAGCTTTTTAAATGTCATGGCATACATCCATACCTACGGCATAACGGTCAACCCGTTAGTTAAGGGTTACACCTTATAGGGTATTAAAGTATTTCTACTTTTGATCGACACGAATCGTTCACTTTTATTAACAGAATAAGTTTTGTTTAAATCTATGGATGACCCACATTGAGAAACTGACCCTAGAGTTATAATTGGTAGAACGTTGATAGACCTACAATCTACATATGTACATAAATGCGGAAAATGAAAGCATACCGAAATGTAACAGGAAAGCATTAACATAATGTAGGAGTCGTAGTTTACATTCTTACAATTTGTGTAGGTTATGTTTTCATTTATCCATCAGCCGATTACTCCTAACGTGTTACAAAATAGAGCCCGGAGGTACAACATGTTAGCAACAACGTAATTACAAACTTTTATTATTTACACAATCATTATGGTCCAGCCATATCATTTCTAACAATTATAGTGTAAGATAGATAATGTTTATCCGAAGTCCATCTCGGCCGATCGCCATAACTCAAGCTCCGGCAGGATTCCCACGATACCATTCTTATGAGCTCCATAATGTAATGATCGATACCAACTATTATTATCTACCAAAACGCCACATTCAACTTTAATTATATCCCAATAAAGATCAAACTCTAACGGTATGACCCCAACCTCCGAGCAATATTTTAATGTTATTTTACAATTAAGATTAATGATAAGATTTAAGAATCATTAAGTACTTAATTCAAATATCTAGTTAAAAACAATGCAAGCTTGTTAATACATCGTTTATAAACGCAAATCTTTGGATGGGAGTGTCCCGGTAACTGCCCAAATGCCCGTAAATTATGTAAAAAAATCATATCGACATACCCCATAGTTATTTCTTAATTAGAAGATACCCATCATCCTTTATAATTTGTAGGGTGTTTAATTATTTACGAGTCTATTACTTAATCTAGATTAAAAATGTATCAAGACAAGATTAAGATAATTCGTCTTTGTCATGACAACTAGGGAACCTTTGAACCTGATAGGCTAGCTCTAGGCATTAAATGTTAACGATAGCTTAAGCGCTTGATAAGGAATTAACTTAGCATAAAGTTAACACCCATAAAGCAGCGAAGTGCTAAAACGTATGAACCACACACGTAGCAACCGACGAGCCAGACAATAGGAACGCACAATTCAATATGCAAACCGAACAATGTAATGATAATGCCATAGACTATAGACAATGCTCTTTCGTCGCGCTAACCACTGTACCGATTTATTGATACTCAACTATTAATACCTTTGTAATAAAACCACCCAGCTTAATATGAGCTCTTCAATTGCATCAATTGGGCCAATTTTGTTAAATGAAAGACAGTACGGTAGATCCTTTTATTCTGGTGTTGTGCGGACGGTTCCGCGCCTATGCCTTGGGCAATATGGTATTTATCATTGCTATTGTGAGACTTTGCCCTTTCGCTGAAGGAACTGAAATGACTTTTCACATAGAGATGTGCGATTGTTCATAATGTCAATTGTTATCGTGTCGACGCTGCGTCGATAAATGAGTTGAAATCTGTATGGTGTCATTGGTGTCCGGAAACTTAATACTATTAACACCTTCGCTGCGGCAGTTAGTTAATAACGCAGTTACCCATACTTGTGTAGGGGTCGATCGACCCGATGACGCAGCGGATGTGTTAATGTAGATACTGTCACCATCAGATATATCGGAGTTGTGGAGGAGGTCACAACGCCTCTGTTATCAAGAAAATCATGTGCATGTTCAGATATTTGTGACCGCCTCCGAAGCTCCGACATACCTAATGACTATTGTACTTAAGTTTACTAAGTATATCCAAACTGTACCTACCTAGGGTAAACCGCCTGTAACTGGCCGCCATTCAATAACTTTATACTGAAAATGAATTCTTTTCACCTAGAAATAGAATACATTTTCTAATGGGAGTTTCAATTACAGAACACCTAATACTAAAATAGGTTATATCTATAGACAAACATAATTCATTTTCAGTATACTACTGTGGCCAGTTATTGAGTGATGGGTACCCTATCTATTGTGTGCACAAACGGGATTACGTATAACATATGGGGAAGAAAATTTTTAAACATCTTTAATTTTAAGTAGCAACTGATATTGAATGACTTTATATCAGCTCGTGTATTTCAGCCCTTACAGTAAATATGTGTTTCAATTTCTTACAATTAGTTGGACGTCAATTCCACTTAAACAATACTTTTTCAAAATCTTTACAGATGTTTGTAGAATGAATGGTTAATCAGTGACATCATTAGATTTCCTACTGGTTTTAATTTGGTTTTAGGTTACTGCGACATAGTTGCAACATTACTTTTGCATCGCTCATGACAATGCTATGTTGTAAATCCACAACGATTAATATCATGGTACCTTGTTACCAATCAACATAAAACAAACACTAATTTATAACGCATTTATAATCAGCGTTTTCATATGTCCATCATTAATCTACATATCGACCTTTGGTCGAATAAGATAACATGTTACTATGGTGTTCTTTGGTGCATACGCCTTTGTTCCCCAACGGGTGTAGTATCCGGAGGCTTGTACTCTGACTGTACATTTGTTGGGTGTAATTGAAGCGTATAATGTGGATTACAAATGTTCTGACAGATGATTTATTAGGTGTGAGAAAAATGTTACGGGTTCGACTACTACTAGATTCGGATACTTACATGGATTTGAAATATGATAACATTGATAATATTTGGGGAACAAACATGAACAGATCAACCTAGCTCAACCTGAACAAAGTGACCATACTTAACTAATAGATATCGCATGAAATAAGTAAAGTACATGCGTTTGCGTATGCTATAAGCTGTGCAATATGCGCAACAAGTAAATTGCATTTCAAATTATAACATTAAAAATATTCCTACTCAAAGCTATACAAAAAACAGTTATTCAGAGAGTGAGTACCTATTTACACTATGAAACATACTGACTTATCAGCTTTATTAAGTTATACTATTGAAACATAATCAAAACAGCGGCATAGATCACAATAATAGAATACGTATTACCCGAAGATGAAATCCAAAAACCTCACAATCAGACATAACTGGACCGATCATTTGCCGTATCACCGGCCAATCTAAATGCTAAATAACGGGACCCATGCTGGAATCAATCGAAAACAACGAAACCCGAAGAACTACGGTGAAAGCAGAAAATAATTTCAATGATACCAAAGATATAATGATAAATTCAATGGACCACCGCAGTGGTATTAATGCTGTAATCAAACAGATTCAGAGTAATGAGTGCCGGCCACACTAGCTGATTCCATTCATAGATAAGTTTTTGCAATCCATAGAAATTAAATTTCTTTAGTGTCAAGATATACATCTGCCTAAATGAAAAATAGATATATGTATTCATTTAAATTATCCAATGATTACAAAATGTCAAAAATTCTAATTCAAATAATTACATTAATTGGGTAAAAGCCAGAAAAAAGGTAGGTAAATACTTATTACTACTGTTATGATATAGAAATAGCAAAAAATATTTAATATAAATTAATAACTCCAAGGTCAGTACAAACTTTATTACATGCTAGGAACTCACATTAAATATGCGAGACTAATGCATCTGCCTAATTCTAAAAGTTTGCAATTATATCAATCATTTTAATTATGTAACCAAACCAATCGTTATATCTCCAAGAAATTTTATATTTTCAAGTAAATGCGTGTTCTTAAATTAAAACAATTAGATCAGATTTACATGCGATCCGAGCGCATTTAAAGTAACTGATGTAGAATTTCAGTGTAAGCCAACAAACTGTCTACAATTTGGAGACAAAAAAAATGTATACCAATCACTTGTTGTGATAAAAATATAAATTTCTGGAATTATATACAATACAAAGTAACGCTGAAATGAATCCCCGATCAAGCTCAAACGCTACGTCAAATATGGTTAACGTTTTTATTTCATCATCCTATCAACCGAAAGCGTCCATTGCTGGAAATAAGATGGCCCATGACCGACCCGCAATGACAGGTTTTGCGATATTTACCATGTCATTCATCTACCTTGTACGCCACAATGTATTTAGTTAAAACAAAATATACAGTAAAAACGACATCGACATAAATAGTTTTTCTTAAGAGTATCCGTACGACATCAAGCGATACTTACTGATAAAAATTAAATTATCTACATTTTTTCTTGAATGCCCCCCGATGCTACGCGCCGTGAGAGGTCCGTGAAAGCCGGTGGTATAAAGCCTTACTACCTCTTAGGCCGTAATTAAGCAACTACATCAAGCCTTTCATATATCACAGTGCTCAAGCGCATCTCTAGTGTGCATAAATTGCATTGTTCACATGTAGGCCCATCACTGCCCGCGGCGGATCCGCCCACAAGGAATTAGTTTATTTGTACACAATTAAATTATTTTCACTTAGTGCATTATGCTGTAAGGAGGTTAGAGCCGGTGCTGGTGGTCTAGGGCTTTCAAGGAAGAATGCGAGGTTTCTTTGTGTTAGTGTTGTTGTTCTATTATACAAGTATAACCACCTGTGTTTCCTTGTGTTGCAAAAAATTATAACCCTTTTTTAACTATTTTCTCAAAACATACGCTGAAGTATTCTGGAAGTGTCTACATTTTGTGCAAATCTCTTGAAACGAATTCTAAGATCTGGAATATGAATAAATGTTAAAGGACCCCTTTACAGAAATTGACTGAACGCCACGGTAAGCTCAAGAAGGCTTGAGTTGTGGGTACTAGACCAACGATACATATAATCATACCTCGAACAAATCATGCGGATGACGTAAAAATGACGTAGCTAATTTTGCACACAGGATGATGTCTGTATTGCAACATCCGTATGACATATTGCACGAATTAACAAATTAACTGCATATAATTTCAAGAAATCTATACAGAATTATCTGAATGATAGGATGATGTACTTAGTGAATAAAATAAATGCTACGAGATTTGTTTACGTAAGTACAATAATTGATAATAAAAGTCAATATGTTATTAAAAAATATTTATTGACATGACATCATGTACAAAACTATTGCTCCAACAAGTCTATAATTGTTATTATTCTTTTACGTCTTTTGAAAAAATTGTAAAGAAAAATCTAAATAATTACGAAGTCACTTTATTGTTCAACTGAATGACAATGTCAGTCAAAGATGTTATGTACTCGTACCTGCTCGGCTCATGGCAAGTGGTGATATCGTTTTATTAAAGAGATTGATAATTGATAAGTAGTAATTGTTTATGAAAATATTTTTGAAATCATCCTATGAGTGGTTTGACGTCATCCGCATGATTTGTTCGAGGTATGCATATAATATATATTTTATAATATACAAAATAATTTTCATCACACTTGCTCGTCAATGGCGTTGTTACTTGCGAGAGTACAGAGCAGTTATAGCCGATTTAGCTCACACGGGCTGTTAAGTTTAGTTTTAAAAATATATAGAACTTCATACTTCACTTCGGACTGAGGATGTTTCCAAACAGCCAAGGTGTATTTCATATCTTCAAAAGTTTGCTACAACCAACTTTTAATATGTATAAAACATATCTTTATATTAAATTTGACTGCAATTTAATGTTTAGTATTTATTAAAAATAATTGTTTTATATTTGATTTTGATAATTGATACTATTTGGCAGGATAATCTGTCAAATTCGAAAACAAAACGCAGTTGTTAACATTATCTGCGGAAGACATTGAAAAAAGTTGACATTGTTGACAATCTTTTTAGTGGATGAGGTCTAATTGTAGTTTTCAAAGTGTATTTTGATTTTAAGCCTACATAAGTACTAACTAATATTTTACCAACGAATTTATTTTATTTCCTCGCAAATGTGATGAAAAACATTGTGTGTACCACGGGTGGTAAGTGTATAACAAACTTGAGTCATTAAAAGCCCTCCGACTTCGTCGTCGGGCTTCTAATAGACTCGCGTTTACTATACCTTACTTACCATCCTCGTTGCACAATGTACTATAAATACACAGTAAACACCCATGACTCAGGAACATCTATCCTGTGCTCATCGAACAAATAAATGCTCTTACTGGGATTTGAACACAGGACCGTTCGCCTCATAGGCAGAGTCACTACCCACTACACGAGACCTGTCGTCAAACGATTGCCAGTCTGTCGGAATATATTTATTTTTAACGTTAACGTGTTTTTTTTTTCATGCCAGAAACTTAATGCGTTCCTAAAAAATATTCTAGAATTTACACATATGTCTTTATATGAAATAGAAATAGTGAGTGGGAAACTGGAATAAAAAGTACACAACCCCTGCGCCCCGTCTTAACGCGCCCCCCACACAGCGATGCGCACGCGCGCAATTATGTCTTAACGCAGGGCGCGCGACAGGTGGGCGGGGCGTGACGCCTGACCCTGGCCAGGGTTGCCATGCGTGCAATGTTTGTTTCTAATACATCCTTAAAATGGATATGGGAACTTAACGTATGTATATGCTGCAATATCAATACATAGTTAAAACGTTTTATTAAATATCTTTCGTTTGGTACAAGACTGCAAATATAGCGCACGCGTCCTTGCACATTTAGCAAAATTCATGTACATTTAAACTTTGATCAGTACCTATTTAACTTTAAGAAGAAGTAAATATTCCTTATATGATGACCGTAAGTGTAATTTACCTCGAAGTATATAAATTGCAATGTTAACATAAAAATGTATTCGTTATTATTTTATTTCTTACATTCATTACGTGTGCGTGTAAATAGGTATGTACTATGTAGATGTGATTTTTATTACTTATGTATGCAAAAAATACAGTAATAATGTCATTAAAATGCATTTTATTATTGAATAATCAATAAGCTTTCACTTGCTAGTTAATTTAAAATTGTTATAATTCTTGGCCAGGCCAGTTGTGACATCCCTGCGACAGTATACAATGCTTGCAATCTGGAGGAAAATTTCTTTCACTCGCTATGATTTAATTAAAGTTATTTAAGCTGTCTCAGCCTAATTGAAAGTTTACTCGGAAAGGTAAGAAATTATTCTACAATTTATATTTAACCCCGACGTGAGGGCACAGGGGTTACTTAGAAAATTATTATTAACTCCGATATTAACTCGTGAAGTGAATGACATGATAACATATCTATGTTATGATGTTATTTAGGGTACATAGGTTTAAAATCAGTTTATACATTTATTTTGACCATAACTAAAGTATTTCAATCTATAGTAATGAATGACAATGAGAGCGACATCGACATACTTAAATGCCAATATAGCTGAAATAGAAAATTAAACCAACTTCAAAGTACCTTTCAATCCTTTAGAGTGCCAATTTGGAGTACCTATGTAAAAGTTGTTGTACGTGCCTCTATGTTTTCTATAAACATCGTTATTTTAGTCCCGGGTTAAAATCTGGGTATAGACTGATACGTTTATGAGATCCTGCGATACGCATGTTATTCTTTCAATGTATTTAAGTATTTATAGTGGTATCTCATTAAGCTACTATTTACTACTTACTGTGAGACTAGGTCATAACTTAGACGACTAAATAAATCGGTTCTGATGTTTAAAGTATTACAGTTCCGTCAAAACCTAGGTAGCCTACGTGTAAAGCGTCTAGACCCCAGGCAACGGTACAAAGGTGCCGGGCGCGCGATTAAAATAATACCTTGCGGTCGCTCACTGATGAAAATGTCGACGCAATCTCCCCTAAGTATACGGCTGTTTAAAAATAAAAGCGTTTAACGAACTCTGCGGCGACGGGTTCCGCAATTACCATTCCATGCTAGCATCTCTTTTGTTTGGCTAGATAGTTTGTATGCGGTAGTTTTGTTTGGGCACGTAGGTATTTATACCATGAATTGGTTTAATTATAATAAACTTACATTGTTCAAAAACTACATTGTCTTCATGACTGCAGTAGCTACTCCGACTCGAAACTTGAAAAATGTATGTATGAATTTAGTCATTGATTTAGATACTAGAATTGCCCATATGGAGCTAAAAAAATTGAATTATTATATTATCGTCTAACGCCTAACACAATTAACACAGTTGAAAACCAATACCCAAATTACACCGGTGATCGCTGACAGATGGGATCTTGTCCAGTTGCATATTTACGATTGTCATAATTAATCAATTCATCATTTCGCAAAACGTATTATTTTATCGTGATAGTATCAGAACTTTTTAATGCATCATTGTTCAATAATAATGCATAAAAAGTAACGGAAAAATGCATTAGGTAAATGTTGAATTATGTGTGAAATGATGAGTTGCGACGATCGAGATTATGCGAACTAATACACAACCCTAACAGAAAGATCTAAACGCGGCCTAAGAAAAATACGTATACTTATTGTGAGTATTTGTGGTGGGTGTTTAAGTTTAACCAATGAAAATAGTCACTATATGCACCCGATGACCACGAACGCTGCTAAAGCGTTCGAAACGTCAGGATGAAGTTTAAATTAGTATACTACATTTAATCCGTTTTAGTTGTTTTATTTCATGAGTAATTATCGCGGCAACCAAAGACAATATCACTATACTTTTATTTATATTAGTTAATATAGCACAATACAGGGTACAAATGTAAATTAAACGAGAAGAAAAACAAAATTTATTGAATTAACGTCCTTTCGGGGCAACTCGCATTTGGATCTCTCCGCGAGGTGGGTCATCCCCTTCCCGCGTCTCACCCCGCGCAATACTCGGCTTTCATCGGCAACACTTATAATTCCTCTTTTTATACAGGAAGACCTGCTTATTCACGGCGACAGCGTGTACGACGTCATAGACAAGCAAGACCAGCAGGCGGTGCGGGGGGAGCTGTCCCGCGCGCCGGCCGACGGCGAGGACCGCGTGTTCCTGTGCCGGATGAATGTGGCGAGGAACGCGAGAAGGCAGATGCGGTTCGGGGACCAGAAGGTGAGCCAAAATTTGTGTCAGACATGAGCCATTTTATTTAATTCTCAACTTATTTTTATTTGGATTCTTTCTCTTTTTTTCCTATCAGGCTCGAAAGAGCTCATGATTCTGAAGTAGAAACCACACAAAAAAATCCAAACTAAAAAGAAGTGGAGAATATAAGTTTAAATAAAATGCCCCACATACGGTACGTCGATATTGGCAGCGCAAACCACGTCATAAATAATTAGCGCTATATAAACTTTCAGAAAAACCTTTATGTTTACTGGTGACACGACTTGTAGCATTCAATTCATCATTATCATCATAATTTCAACCGTAATTCGTCCACTGCTTGACGGAGGCGGGGAGGTATAGGCCTCCCTCCAGCCGTGCGGTGCTGGCTGACTAGAATGAATAGCACAACCCCATTTCCTCCCTCGGATGTCGTAAGAGGCGACAAAAGGAAAATATCGACGGATGTCCGTCAAAACCCAATCTACAGCTACTGTGGTCGCCAATCCGCCTATAAAGCGTGGTGACTAAGGCAACTACTATCCAAGATGATACAAGTTACATATTTGGAGAAGACCTATGTCCAGCTGTGGATGATTTACGGCTGAAACGAGGATTCCTTTGCCCCTTTCCGTCGTTTATGTTTACGTCTGTTAGAAAGCAACACAATTTATATGACGATTGCATTTTTTAATGAATATGAGGGTTAAATGACATCAATATTAAAAGATCATAAATTATTGATAAAATTAGTCATATTACCTACTGTAAGTAGTTTTTTTTTTCATACCTAAATACTAATGCGTGTTTTTTGTAAGAGGATTTATGATAAAATTCAATGCCTAATTTTACATGTTGAAATATTATACGCCATAGGTAATTATAACCCAACTGAGCCAATTTGTTACGCTGCGAACTAGCTTGGCATGATACTTAGCGATCTTAACATCATCAAACATTTAGCCGTTACCTGGATATTTGACAGACTAATTTGAAGTTTTTTAGTTTTGATTGAAATCGTTGCCTACCTTATTACTTTTTAAATTTTTTCGACAGCTGCGTATGTAGAGCAGGTTTCTATAACAAAATAGTAATTAAAATCTGTTCGAAAGTTAATTAATATGGTACCGATATATAGTCATGGCTACCAGGGCCCCGTCATTAGGGTCCAGCCATATCCTGTTACTAAAATAAGTTATTATATTTTAACATTAAATAATGTTTTTGAATTACAACCACTATAATATAACTATTTTAGTCCTACTAATTTGAGCCGTTTTATTGCCAAGAACAATTAATGCGAATACTCATTTCTCTTTCCTGTTTAACAAGATATAAGAAACATAAATACTTAAATATAATTATTATAATTAACGTACGGAACCGATAAAGTTTTATTCTACCACATACTCCCACTCTGTTTCTAAACAGCATTTTATAACACGTGACCCGGACGAGGCGAGAGTTCAATTTTGAAATATTACATATAAAATTGATGAGAGCATCATTAACGAGTTCACTTTCAAATAATTTAAGTGAATATAAAGTATCTCGTAGAAATAACGTCTAACCGGCGCACACACCCACACATGTGTGCGTCGTTACTAGGTGTGCGACGTGTGCATGTTGGGATCGGGATCGGGATAGCTGTAATATTAAAGTAAAAATACCTTATCGATTAATTGGGAGGAGAAAAAAGTGCCCCCAATTAACTTATGAGAAAAGTTAAATTATGTTAGCTTTGTGACGATAATTAAGCATGAATTCTGTATTGAACTAATTTTTGTGCCTTCTTTTACATTGTAATATTGCTTATAGTTTATCAAACGAGTACATTTAATTTATCTACATATTTTTTTTCTGAAAACTCCCAATAACAAAAGGTTAAAAATTAGATTATGTTAGGACTTGATAAGACCTAGCGTATGATTAAGATATAAGATAAGTAACGATCATAAGATAAGATACATAGGTACCTACGTAGTAAAACGCGATATTAAATTCAGCTGCTTCGTGGTGGCATATTGCAATTCACCATAAAAAAATGCAGTACAAAATTAAACATTTCAATTTATATATAAATTGAAATGTTTAATTTTATATTTTATATTTTTAATTTTTAATTAATAAACCTTAAAAAAGAGTACATAAATTGATATTATTAAGTGTATTATACCCTTCTTTTTTACGTAAAGGCATTAACTACAGGGTGATTTCTGGGCCGTGACCTAGAACCAGTTTTTCTAACTCAGTTACTGGTCAATATCTTATAATATATAGTATTTGATCAAAACAACCTTATTTAATACCTATCTTAAACTAAGTAAATAATGGTTACTCTATGCCTTTTGACATACGCAGTATGGGAAGCGACAAGACGTTGAGTAGGGTGAGGGTGACTTAAATGTAAGTAAGTATTTATTTTTCTACTTACCATTCGATAATTTATTATGATTTTTGGTAATAAATAATTAATGATTCACATAATTAACTTCACCTAAAAATTCTTGCTCTACGACGACCAGGGCCCCGCCGTAGTCACTGTGTATAACATCCTATTCATATTTTTAAGCCATTCAAAATATCCAAACCTCGTTCACTCCGTCGACATATCGAAGCTTTTACACGAGGCAATTGAAAGAGCACGCATTAGCCCGAGAATCGTTTGGTAATTATTTCCTTGTGGTAATAAACCCGCTATAGCCTGCTTATCTGATGGTTCTGTTTTTATTAACACTATTAGCTTGTTCGCACTTGCCCGAAGTGCACGATATGATTATTTTAATGGAAACATGTGGTTCGATTTGTGTTCGTAAATGAGCTACTTCTTTTTTTATTCTGATTTTACAAAATGTTCTATAATTCAAACTAATAACTTTCGATACTACTAATAAATAAATAAAGCGACTAAAAATAAATGCACCCCACCATGCACCATCACCCTCGCGTTGTCCCGGCATTTTGCCACAGCTCACGGGAGCCTGGGGTCTGGCAACTAATCCCAGGATTCGGCGTAGGCACTAGTTTTACATAAGCGAATGCCATATGACCTTCTAACTAGGCCTTATTGGGACTAGTCCGATTTCCTCACGATTACCTTAATTGAAAAGCAACTGGTAAATTTGAAATTATATTTTGTATATTTTCGAATAACTCATTGGTACAAGCCGGGGTTTGAATTGAACCTGCGACCTCCGGATTGCAAGTCGCTCGCTCAGACCGCAGGGCTGCCAGTGCTTATGCACCCCACTATGCGTTAATAAATATAACATGTCATCTTACTGAGTGTATACTATGTAAACTAAATTCAACATGCGGTTACTTTTAATGCCCACCCTGCCACACAAAGCTATGATGTATAGCTACCTGTACAAATAACTTCACACATAATAAGCGGAGCTCATAGCACTGGCTTGTAAAATAATTGATGAACTGCCTTACCGATGATCATCATTAGTAGTATTTTAGATCCATAAAACTTTTACTCTTTCATAGCTGCAGTCTATATTTTATCAATTACCGTTTGATTTAGTGGCCGGTAAAAGTTACCTTTTTAAACTGGTTTATGATTAGAGCCAGTCATGTATTTATATATTTATAAAGCGAAATATAAATCGAAAGAGAGAATATAAGCGAAAGCGAAATATATTTATAAACCGAAAAATACGCGCCTTCAAATGAAGGCGCGTATTTTTCGGTTAATTTCAATGTTATCTATAACATCAAGTGGAAATTAAAAAAAAAACAGTCTTTTACAGTCACAGCTTTTTAAACGCTATTTTATCATTTTTTATTTGTTTTACAAGCGTGATTTTACGAAATACGTATTATCAATTAAATACCAATATGTATGCAGGCTCCCACGCTAGATGGCAGGCAGAGCATGAAAGCTTTGAGAATAACTAATGTACGCAGTCTTGGCCGACTGGTAGGCGATTAATAAACTCGCGCGCACGTGCGACTCCTTTATGGTACAGTTAGCGTCAAATAGTAAGTAGCAACCAAAGTCGCCAAATATATTGGTACAGAACTTTATTTGTATAGCAGTAAGGATGTGTCATCATATATTTGAATCCTGTGACTGATACTGACTTAGCCTTTGCCCATGACTATATTGTCGTATAGAAAATCGATGTTTTCTACACGGCATAGGTACAAGATATAAAAGCATAGTTACCTGCCAAGTTCTTCTAAGACATACCTTAACCTCCTTGCACACCAGTTTATTTTACTTTTGGTATAAGGAATTATCCTCAAATGTCTATCAATTCTAAAATGAATTTTGTCCCTAACTAATATTTTGATCTGATTTATGATTGTTAGAAAGACTTATATACCTATGCCAAACTTCACACGATACACCTACTCGTATAGTAGCATTAATAGTACATTACTGCAGCCGCCGGGAAAAAGGGGGTTGAAGGCTGAGTTGTATATACGGCCGACTGTAAGGAGGCCGGATAGTATACGAAGCCTTCAAGACCCTTTCACGGCTAGGCATGTATAGTGCTTTTCTCAAACTAATGCAATGAAAAAAATAAAAAAAATACCACTGAACAAAACAGCTTCACGACATAAGTTTTTTAATTTTCCCTCCAATCCCGCTTTGTAGTATTTTTGCCTTCGATGTAATAATTAATGACTATCATAAATAGTCTGGCTATAATTACTATATACAACATTTAGAAAAACCACCAAAAAAGAATGCACTTACCTTTTAAATGATGGCGCTACGGCATCTGCCTTTGGCGGTACACAATAACAAAATATAGATAAATAAAACCGGGCCCGGTTAGATTATTAAATTTTTATACACCCGTAACACTATATCTAAGTCACAAAAGCATTGAATCACACCATTTACCACTATTTAGTCTTAATAAACAGAGTTTTACACACCGAGAAACTTTTCCATTCCGCCATTATTAAAACAAGTAAAAGTGTCCTGTGATTGGTTGAGTCAAAAATGCGTTCAAAAACGCGCATGCGTGGAGTAGTGTTTGGTGTTGCCAATACAATTTTAAAATTGAGAGCATGAATACTAAATATAATAATGTAATAACCTGATGATATGAATATTCAATTACATGATAAATAAAATAAATCTCTTCATACCATTTCGTCTGAAATAAGCGAGATTATTTTTTAGCCCGCTAATCATTTAGTCACTAAAAATGATAAAAAAATATAACTCAGCTGTTTAAACAGGCTTCATGAACACAGACGCCAGGTATACATAAAAATTAAAAAAAAATTACTTCCCGGCCTAGGCCTTCAATTTTATATGAAATTCGTTACCTGTCCTCTGGAGTCGATCCGCCCTAAACGTGATACTTCGAAGCCTATTATGACGCACGTAACGAAGACATTTCATTGCATGTTTGAGAAAATAATAATAACATACCCAAAAGATGCAGACGTCGTTCGTTCGATCGAATCGTTGATATTATATTCGTCGCACCATCATACATCTGTTTTTCCTATGATAGCTTAATTATCTGAAAAAAAAAAGAATATTTTCAATTGTGATTTATTTATATGTCCTAAATCACAGTGTGCCTATGGTCGCCACGCCTGCACTTTTCCCGATGATGTGTTACTAAAATTCTAGGATTAGCCGGCATCTTTATATGCCTTTACCACAATGCCTTATAATGCGCTTTCCTAGCGACTCCAAAACTAGTTAATGTTATAATGTAATTAACTACTTAATAATATAAGAAAATGCAAACACATACTAAAAAAGTGGTAAACTAAACCGTTCGAACAATTATAAGAACAAGCCGTATATTTTGTTTATTTTTATGAAACTTGGTCTATTTCTTACGTTCTAAATATTTTAATGAATCTAATGATATATCTGATACATATATTATTTTCTTTTAAAAAGTCTTGTTCATTAACTTTCGCATAACTCATAATCTATGACAATTATATTGACTTTATCTTAAATTTATAATGACATTATTATAAATTGAATAATAAATCACAAAACGAAATAATTTAGCACTTTGCAGCGCAATAAGGAAATATCCTGTACATTGTTTATGATAATAAGGCCTGAGTTATAGGTTAGTTGACAATAAATGAATTAGACGTTTCAACAACACCTATAGCGTATTTGCTTATATTAAGTGTACTTAGTTTTATATGGCATACTTAATCATCGTATTAAGTAAATATTACTTAGATAAAGATCATGAATCATTACTTTTCAGGAGAGCTAAATGAATTTTGCCACTTTTAATAGCCAATGTTTTAAAGGTTAAAGAGACATTGTTTTCTTTACAGAGTTTACTCACAAAATCTTTGTAAAGTAACAAAAACCGCGTTGCATCTACTGTAGCTTACAGAACTTTTGTATTTTAGATGTATAGTTACAAAGTCTCAACTTGGACTCAGCCACGGTAGAGTTTGTTAGAATAAACTATTCGTTATCGTTACATTATAATTATAATGTCATTTTAGTCGTATGTTCACAGCCGACATAACGGAATTCGAATCAAGATAAGAAGGAACCGCTTATAAATAAACATAATTATAACTAAGGACGCAGTAATTTTAAGGGGACGTCACATAAAGCTGGTATAAACTTCATAAATATTATATTGTGAAACTATAGGTATATCTACATACTTCAATTCCAACTAGGAGATACCAACTAAACAAACACAACTTACTCAATCTCTAGGTAGTTTCAGCTATCCGGGGCTCGGTATCGGTTGATGAAGTTAAGAACGACGGCCACTAATGAGGCTTATCGACGCGCCGCCGCGATGACACGCCCGATGGCTGCGTTTGCGCATTGAACACGCCCCTTGTTAGTGGACAGTGAGTCTGACAGCAGCTTATAACAGCCCTATCAATCGGTTTGGTCTTAAAAGTTAACAGATGCTAGTGTCTATCACCCAGACAAAAAACCGAAATTTGATTACAATAATCCTCATTTAAGCAAGTTTCACCAATCCCAAGACTTATTTTTAAGTTTTTAGTGCGAGTATTTAATATTATGACACCTTACCCACTGTAGATACTTAGAGTTGGTAGTTATTCATTTAAGTAAGACATACTGTATACATACATCTACACAATATCTATTACTAACTAAGTGATGACGCTGTTGAAAATTTACTTAAAAAGTTCATTTTTAGGTACGAATTTTTATGGTTCATACCTTTAATCTTCATCGAAGAGCTCAATCCTGTCATAATATATATTTTCGCTAGCATAATCGTCATCGCTATCAAAGTTTTCTCGAATCAATAAGTCTTTCAACTCGCATTGATGATTATATTGCCTTCTTTTATTAGCACAGTAAATGTCCAACACTTGGTACAGCGCAAATCCGATTCCTGCCATTATACCAGTCCACAAGACAGTATCATAATTTGTCCAGCTTTTCTTACTAACATTGTTGCTCTTGCGATGATTAGTGAGAACTGGCTTTAATATTTTCTTTACTTTAAAGGGATGACTGTTCAGAGTTTCATCCACATCAATAGCTAAATGGCGAAAAACCATTTGTCCAAGCCAGTCTGCTAGTTTTCCTTGACCAATTTGATGCAATCTATGGGCTACGTCCACATGGCTCCTACCTTTGCCGCCGGATTTTGAGTCATCACTGTTCCATGCTAACAGGAGTTGAAGACACGGCACTTTTTTAGGAACTTTTTTCACGACATCTGATAAACGACGAGGGAGCGCGTACTCAAGGTTTTGCAGAGACACTACCAGTCTACGGCAATCAGTTACAGATAGATGTTGTGCTATATAGGTAAAATCTGATTTAGTCATATCAATAGTACATTGTACACGCAGGTTAGTGTGAAAGGAATAAACAATACATACATACCACACAATTCTCATATTGTATGGCAAATTCAATACTTTAATTGATTGACAACAAAATGACATTGGATCAGTGCAAATGAAAATGACTCTCCTAAAGCCTAAATACTTTTTTACTGACACTAAAAAAAAAACATAAAGAAATTCCTAAAAGAAGGTTCAGTTATGTTCCAGTAGTTGCCAAGTATTTTAAACTGATCTCTGACCTGTTTTTTTGAGCATTTGAGTTTTTCTGGTTGGGAGATTCTCGGAATGCCGATGTATAATCGTACGCGGACGGTTACCGACTGCAAAAACTGCAAAGCACGTCCAATGCAGTTCGTCCCAGTTCTTGCCACCCAGTCATCGCTTGTCAATCAGAAGCTCGTAGCTGTGGAAACATTATAGTACTTTTTCGCTACGCCTAGCCGTAAATGGCTGTTTATTTTGTTCACTGTACCTATTATTAGAAAAGATTACACGTTTAAAGCTAAATTATCTTATCACAATTTTATTTCTTTTAAATAAAATCCGCAACTGGTTTAATCTGTTCGTTATTATTAAGCGGATACCAGATACATATGTAATTAGGTGGAGACAGATACGTGAGATTTTCATGCTTGATATTCTAAGATTTACTGCTGCATGCTGTTAAAATGTAAAACTGTTCAATATAAAACTGATCTTGTAATCCATGACCCATGACAATATGACGTGCATGAAATAAAATATCTATCTTTTTTTAACCATGTTAATTACAAAGAGCCATACTTAGTGTATTTTGCGTGTAAAATTTTCTACTTGCCTATACCATCTAGAAATGTATGCCGATATTTTGTCCATAATTTACATGAAACCGTCAATATCTTATCATCAAGCGTCTTGCACTAACAGCACTTTATTAAAGGCTCGTATTTAACACTATCGGTTTATACAGCATCGTTAAGTACAAAGTGCATGGCTCTATCGGCCGTGTCACCCGTTTGTGCTGCTAATATTGGTTACAATAAAATATAGGAGTTATAATATGGACGTATCATTGAACTAGCAATGACACGTCCATTAACAAGAAAAATAGTTCTAAAACTATTTTTCTTACGTTCCATAAAAATACTTAAAACATATTTAGCTGTGCCCGCGGCTCCTCTCGCGTGGGATTCGGCCTGGGCCAGTAACTACAGGGGTTACTTGGTTGAAATCAACCTGATCGATGATTTTCTCGATAGATCAGTAAAGTTTTCATCAAAATCCATTTAGCCATTTCCACGTGATGCGCGACCAAACAAACAGACAAAAATCTAAAAACTGTTGGAACATATCCTGTTGTCGATTCTAATCTAAGTATCCCCGTATTAAAATAGTATATCGTCGCCGTAGAGCGAAAAGTCACTAAATCCTTAATTGGTCATTTTGAGTTATGAGGGTTTAAAGAAAAAAATAATTAATTATTTTTTACTGAAATTATCTTAAGATGAAATTATGGTTTTGTATGTATTTATTCATTAGAAACTGCTATTCTTTGAGCTAAAAATGGATTTATACTATTCACACTAACGATTTAGGAGTTATAGGCGATAATTAATTTTTGCCCTTAAATATTAAATCTTAATTATCACTTAGTGATTTTTTGAACGAAGTTAATGAATTTTTGCCCACATTCTAGTGTATCTACATTTAACTAAGTAAAGTTAGTTGCATTATGACTGCTACGATACAGTGAAAATACGTGTTAGTTAAAACTACTTACTATATTTTTTTGAATTCTTGTTAATATTTAAGGATAGAAGTAAAACACGTCATTTTCTGCGAACACTTTATTAAAATAAAATGAATAGCAAATCAAATTAATATGGACTACAAATTAAATCAAGTTGACCTACAAATCAAATTACAAGGAACTTAAACACAAAAACTTCAGGTATTTAAAACATGATCTTAGTAAAATATAGCGGTCTTTACGCATCACAGTCACTCTTCGACCTCTTCGTCCGTTTCTGTGACATCAGGCTCACACAATCTGTCAATAACTCTCTCGAGGAATTACTGCTTTAAGAGATCTTTGCATAAATTGAAGAGATCTTTTTTTTCGTCTCAGATATACTCTCCACTGGTTTGTGCCCTGGTATTTCTGATTTCCTGAGGCAGCGAACTATTATGGTCGTAGTGGATGGTTGCACATCAGATCGCATGGCAATTAATGCCAGGGTGCCTCAGGGTTCGATTCTTTCTGCCACCCTCTTTTTGCTGCATATAAATGATTTGCTGAAGCCCGGAATTTTTGGGTATGCGGACGACAGCATGGTGACTGAGAGATATGTTTCTGAGGCCCAAACTACCAGTGGAAAGACCGAGTTCTTTAGGGAAGCTTTGGTTAAGTGAACGAACTTAACCTGGAAGGCCGTTGACGAGTGGGGCGAAGCCCATTTGGTTAGGTTTAACCCCTCCAAAACATAGGCGTGTTTATTCTCCGCCAAAAGGAGCCTTTTTAAATTTACTCCTGCTTTCCGAAATGTATCCTTAAGGATTACGGACCAAGCTCTCTCATCGTCTCAAGCTACTTGGGCTTAAATTTACCACTAAGCTAACTTCGGTGCGACTATTGAGGCCAAAGCGAAATCCGCTGCAAGAAAACTTGGGGTCTTACTCTAGGTGAAGCAATACTTCACGCCGGGATAGCTCCTAACACTTTATCAAGCGAAGGTTTGATACTGTTACCACTTTTGAGATGGGTCTGCCAAGTATCAGCTGGCCGCTTTAGATTCGTTAGAGCACCCAGCTCGCAGACTCATTGGCGATACTGAATTACTGAGTGTTAGGTGATTGAGCCTTGAGCACCATCGCAAGGTCGCTAATTTGTCTGTGTCTTACAGGATATATTTTGGAGAGTGTGCACAGAAATGACACGATTTGGTTCCGCTATCTCCGTTCCACCACCGGAGCGGTTTCATCCTTATGTTGTGAATATGCCATTCATTCGCACGAAGCGATTCGCTTCTGCCTTCCTAATGCGGACTGCTGTGACTGTAATAACCAACCAATACTAGTGAATGGAGAACCAGTCGAGCAGGTGAATAAGATCACATACCTGGGTAGCATTATGGATCCTCGGGGAGGAGCAGAAGCGGATATTAAGGCGCGCATCAAAAAAACTCGTGCCGCATATGCGCAGCTGAAGCCCGTTTGGTCATCTTCAGTCATCACGCGCCGCACAAAAATAAGGGTGTTCAACTCTAACGTCAAGTCGGTCTTCTTGTATGGGTGCGAGACATGGCTAGTGAAATCAGATACCACTAGTAGGGTCCAAGTGTTCGTCAACAAGTGCTTGCGGCGAATACAAGGTGTCTTCTGGAAATGTACCATCTCAAACGCCAGACTATGGGAGTTGACCGACCAGACCCCAATAGCGAAGGAGATCCTGAGCAGGAAATGGTGGTGGATAGGTCATATTTTGCGTAGACCAGCGAACCACCTATCCAAGCAGGGTCTGGGGTGGAATGCACCCGGAAAAGGAAGCCAGGACGACCTCGCACCACCTGGAGGCGCACGGTTGTCCATTATCAACGAACAAGAGAAAATATAAATGATTCCTCAATCTCCAATGTCTTTGTTGCTTAAATAATTCTGAAATAGATGCAACTTATTAGTTACTAAACCAGTTTGGGGTCAAGTTGGGTTAGTAGCGTTTAAGGATGGTCACGTTAGAACGAGGACTTAACGAGGCGAACTGATTGTTATATTTGAGTAAATAAAAAACACCCACAAGCTTTAGTCATCACACCGATATAACAAAATTTTACTTGTATCGTTACAGATAATCCTGATTCTTTTGGCTTGCCCCATATAAGTACTTCTAAACTGGAACCTATAAAATAGTATTTGATTTTATATAAAAAGTTATTGATTAAAGAAAATTACAATTAAATAACAACCTGATACCAAAACACTTCCTCGTTATCCAAATCATCTTTCTCTTTACCAAATCCAAAATTACCTTGGTGCGTTTCAAACTTAATTTCGGTACACGCAATTATTATGTAGCAAATAGTAAATACACTTATGTATCACTGTCGGCCCATGCGCAACGACTGGCAGGTCAACGCGGCGGAGGGAGTCGCAGCGGTCGGCATCGGCACGGTGGCCAGCGGCACTGGGCGAAAATTCACTAACTTGCGAGCAAAATTCATTCAAATCACGTCGGCGTACAGTACAGTCTCTATTGTAAAATTAATTAAATATGATTAGTTATTGTTTTGTAAATTTTAATGTAGGGTAAAACTCATTAAATCTCTTTAATTAATTGTCCCTTTGGTTAAATGATGTATATTGCCTTACAACTATGAATAAAAAATAACTAAATAAATTTAGTTAATTTTCGCTTTCACACTTTTGACATACCAGATATTCAAAAAATAACTAAGTAAATTAAGTGACTTTTTGAATGAGATGCTTCGTGGTTAAACAGTTTAGTAACATTTAGGAAAAATAACTAAAATGACTTAGGCACGCTCATAAAAAGTTACAAGAAGTCCAAAATGTATAACGGAATTAGGTATTTTTGACTAAAATATTGAAACCGAAGTGGGTTTTAGTTACTTCTTTAACTTTTAAAATTGAAACTATGAACGCTATTGCTACGGCAATAAGACTGAAATTTGAAGAAAAAATGCGATTTTGATGACATATATAAGTCAATTTTGGCCATTTTGTGATTTGGTGACTTTTCGCTCTACGGCGACGATATCAACTATTTTAATTTAATATCTTCCATGTAGTCCTCTTCAGCTTTATTATATGTATAGATTTATTCAAAATATTTAAAGATAACAGAATATTTAGTCAGTATTTTTTACTGATATTAGCCCCAACCTCCAAGTTTATGGCATAACAAGTCTAGTTATTTTCGCGCGTAATAGGCACCAAAATTAGTAAAAATAATTGAATTGAATACATTATTATATTAGATAGGTCGGTGGTAAGTATTATAAGTATAATTGAAAAGCAGTTAGTAAGAATTGCGCGACCTACTTTAACTTGCACCCACTTGCTGTAGGTCTGTGCTACACATAGCTTTGGTATGGATAACTCAGTACTAGCAAATTTCCATCACAGTCCGAGAAAAAGGCACTGTGCTTTTTTGCACTAAGATTGTACCCCGAATGAAACTACTAGGATCACAAGTTTAAAAATATGATGTAAACTTTAAGTAGACAATTTCGACTGACATAATAGACACAGAGCATCCACCTGACCATTACAAAGTCAACAACGAAACTGTACTTTCTAGAATCTTCTAAAGGAGCTGTTCGTCATAACTAAAGCTTAAATTACGTAAGTAACGCGTTATAAATATTAATATTACCAATATACTTGAGTTTCATAGTCAACATTTTAATCTAGTCATGACAAAATCGGCCAAGTGCATACCTCCGGTAATATTGATATTATAATGCAATAAATTTTACTGATCAAAGGGCGTACTCAAGAAACTAAGGTGTTTAATATTTAATAGTTATTTCGATAGCAACTCTATGCCGGAACATTTTCCCAGATTAACTTAAGCCTAACTGCTGAACTAAAGTGTACCTTGCGCAAGCGTCGCTTAGCGCTAATGGGTATGGGGTCACGAAACCGACACACACTAAATCCTTGCAGTATCTTTTCTATACGGAATGTTTCAGTTTGTTAAATACAGCTGATATTTAGGAGAGTAGTGGGTGCCATAAAACAAGTGTTTGGCTCTCAAAGTTTATTTATAAACATTACATAGAATTCTAATTTTGGTGATTTTACCCTTCTCAAAGCTGACAATAGATGTAGGTATATTGTCCATTCTCCATTCCCAACAACACCGAATAAAATATTAAAAATAATAATAAAATAATAAATTAATAAATGTTACAGGACATTTTTACACAAATTGCCTGAGGCCGCAAGCTCAAGAAGGCTTATGTTGTAGGTACCTACTCAGCCTATCTGTGCTCATCACACAAATAAATGCCCTTACTGGGATCTAAGTAAGGGCTACTGGGATCTGAACCCAGAACCGTCGGCTTCATAGGCAGTTCACTACCCACTATGCCAGACCTGTCGTCAATATTTAACCCTCTACTATGCATTGTATTCGATTTACATATACACAAGTATTAATACTATCGCAATTTATAAACCGCAACAGAACTTATTGCTCGCATTCGACCTTTAAACCGCCCAGGAATTTTATATTACAAGCTAAGTTATCAATAAGGCGAACGCTGGTGGTCGGCCCCCACGAGGCGTTGCAGAAACCTACAGGTACCTGCTCTAACCACTCCAATTAATCAAAACTCAGCCTTTCTCCTCATCAATTACTGGCCGAAATTTTAACTCCCATTATGTCTCTGTAGCGTCACCAAAACCATCGATCACACGATCTACAAAAACATAAATCTTAATGTAATTAGATTCTTTACGACTCATTTTCGACCTTATGCCTTCCATATTAATATACTTTTTATGATTTTGAAAGTGTATAGGTAACTGTATGTGTAATCCGTGCCTATGCGCATAGCATAAGTCTAATCGTAGCACATTCCATGAAACAAAACATCAGGAACGCAGAGCATCATTATTATACAATGACAAAAGAAACTTGTGCAACTAGTTAAAATATACATTCTTGTGGGTACTGGCTGGAGAAAAGCCACCGTCGGATATGCATTTCGGTATGTTTTTTTTGTCTTTGTATATTTATGTGTATTTATTGTATATTTAACATGGGATTCATAGATGATAATTTTATAATGTTTATTTCCTTTTTGCTACTATTTGTTGATAAACCTGTATTTGGCAAGTTATGAATACAACTAAAAATGTAAAAAAAATCTAGTATAGCAATTTTTGGTGGCATTACAAATAATATTTGCTTGATGGTATATGTGTATTTAAGTATAGTTCTTGTGGTGTGCTCGACATTTTATGCTGTCTGTACTTATGATTCAAGCTGATCTTATTCCGTATTACAATAATGGCGTCAATCATGTATTCTATACGGATAAATTCTAGCAGTTTCACAATATCGACGTAAATAATTCGTCAATATCAACATTTGGTGGTTGGTACTGTGAAGGAAGGTGATAAATGTAACATCTTAAAATAGTTTGATTTAACACTTTCAATATGTCAAAATTAGTTTGTATTTTTTAAACATATTTTTTAATATTTTAAAAAGTCGATATTATAACATAGTATTCATAAATAAATATATCATAAAACCATTAAGAATCTTCTAAACTTCTCTTTTACGGTTTCACGTAAGTAAACGTGAGCAACCATTACCGGAACCAAAGCACTTGTGAACCTAGCATAGTATTGTCGGATTTTTATTACATATATATATTTTATGATAAATGTATCACAATATCTCTGAGGCTATTACATGATTGTAAGTGTGAAAGTGACTGATAGCGCGATAGACGATGAAATTGCAACCATGATATCCGTTCAGGTCTTCATAGTAAGTACAATTTTCGACATCAAAACATAAAGCCGCACCGCAGCAACAACTAGATAAACATACCTATATTTATACGTAAAACGTATTACTCGTACGTCTAATAATTTTTGTCCCTTTTCAACTTAAAGAACTTATAAAAAAGACGGAAAAGGACAAACCATTATTAAGGGTATGTTCAATTTGGCAAGCGTCTATGCATAACGCCATTATTTATTAATTCTAAAATACCTCTGATATTTTTTTAATAGAAAACTCCCGTGAGTGTCAGACATAAACATATGTCAAGCGTTATTCGACCTTAAAATACGTGAGTGACCCGTTTTATACAGTGTGGAAGTCTTATACGGGCGAATCTCTTAACGGAGGGTAGAATAGGACATAAGAAATATATTTAGATAACTTTTACTCAGAAGTGCAATTAAAATTTTATCCATATAAAAAAAATCGGCCCGCAATGTAATGCAACACACTCGAGTTAAACACTCGTTGACAGTTAGTTTCAAAAGCTTATGTCGCGTAATGTTCGCAGTACATTACTGCTCAGAAATTTTACAAAAATTAATTACATGTGTATAATAGGTATAATTAAAGAAAAACCTTTTGGTTCATGATTATACTGGGTAATCCTTCGCCCGTATTAGACTTACACACAGTATATATTTTAGTACCTTTGATATTCTTTAATGACTAACAATAAGTATAATTATTTAGTATGTACAATATGTAATCGAAGTAAAAACAAGTCCTCACAATTACACCAAAAACGAGTCTGAAGGTGTCCATGACCAGTATAACAAACATCTCATGTTATCTCTCAACACAACATAAACCCGCACTCGATCATCAATAAAGCCACAATGCCTTCATTGATGCGCGGACATCTTGCTCTTATAAACATTTTCTAACATCTCATTATGATATGTAGACATTGTATATCCATTGCTTATACGGAAATTCTCTAACCGCTAAAACCGCATAAACAAACGAATATGAACTCTGATGCAGTGGATTTAGATAATACATTCCCTCTTTTTGGATTGATATATCGAACTTGGCCTTATAAAGCAAATAGATATTCTATACAAGAAAAGGTCGATAATATTAAGCAAGTATTCATCAGAAACTAGTCTCGATATCCATGTTATTCTTCACATAGATGATAATTGTGTTTTATAAATAAGGCTACAAAATATTTTTATTTGAAAATCATTACTTTTGATGTTAGGGTTCCATGCATTTTTAATATTTTTCATTGCCCATTTTATATTAGGTTTGTTTTCGTATATTGTAGGAATAAATAACACTAAGCCCCTCTGTAACATATGGCCATTCCTCATGACAGGAATATCCGCATACATCTAGAAGGCGTACCTTGATCAGGAAATTATTGTGACCTCAACGCACGGTTTGTATGCTTGTAGCACCGGATGTCACTTTATCTAATAAGATCCTAGACGTAATTGCTTGTCAAAATGTTAAAAAGTCTTGAATGATTGGCATTCTGACACGATTATAAAGCTACAATGAAGTTACTAGAGGCATTTTATCTTACAATATAAATTTAAAATTACACTTGATTCATTAAATGTAGGGGTGAATGTAAATAAGCTTAGCCCCGTCTGTATATTTAAATAATAGTGAAGTTTAAAATGAACATTTTGTTAGATTCATACTACAATTTAGGGATAACAGAAACTGGAAGTAATTAACGCAAATAAAAAGAACTTTTTAAGTAATTATATTTATGGGAATTAACAAACCCGAGTATGTCCTTAAACTACGTCCAACAATGAGAGGTAGGGCACAGCGAAGTACCATCACGCTTAAGTCTGGAGTAGCCCAACTGGAGAAGCATCTTTTCCTTACGGAAGACCACAGTCATAATAGCACTGCAACCTTTCTGTTATGTAGTGTTGTGTTCCTGATGGTGAGTAAGGTTCCCAGAGCTCCAACCCCTGAAAGGCCGGCAACGCGCTTGTGATTCCCCTAGTATTGCGGGTGCCCATGGGCGACGGTAATTGCTTACCATCAGGTAATCCGACTGCTCGTTTGCCACCTTTGTCATAAAAAAAAAAACTTAAAAACCGACAAACGTAACAATTACCGAGAACCGGTACAATTCACCAGCACGAAACATAAATGCTCGCTGATTGATCGCATCACCTTCGAGCAGAATCAATAGATTTCACAACCCGCAACCTTCAAGCCCGGCCTTCGTAATTAAAGAAGACGAATCACAATTCCCGTAGTTTATAGATACCTCTAATTATATGTATTTGATGTTTTCTATACGCTGTGACGAAAGAAGCCTCATTCGGACGGTCATTACTGGAATTAATATACCTACGTGTCAGTTCGAGAGGTCCATGTAATGATTGGTACTCGATTTTTAGAGTCCGTGAGAACACGGGCAAATGATATGTCTCTGTACGTAGTTTTTTGCTCAATAGGTTAATTTGTTTCATGTATTATACGATCGGGTTTCCCTTTGTAATTGATATAGCCGCTAATGTTCACTCAATTTGATGCTAGAGTTCATGATCCAAGCAACTCCTCTTAACTATTAATGGGATTATTTCAGGCTAAATGTAACTCGTACAAAATAGAAAACAATAATGAGTCTCCTAAATAAAATCACACTGAGAAGGCACTTAATATTACAGATACCTACTACTTAAATAAATAATTTTACATAATTATCAAAAAAGTATTAAAATTTATATAAGTTTAATTAGCAATTGTATGACTTCCATTAAAGTTATTAACTTCTTTAGAAGAATTCCAATAGAATACATTTTCACGTGTTAAGAATAAACGTTTAGTGTTACGACATGCTTCTTTGAAGTAAATAGAAGTGGTTACAGTATAAATTAGTACTCAATATTATTAACTCAACGAGTAAGTGCAGGCGTCAATCAAACTTGAAAGTTAGCTGTTACGCCTGGCTCCCCTTGTCACTCAATCTTGGAACCGAATGTATTAAGTAAAGTGTTGCAACCGAGTGAATCTCAGCATTTGTTGAACTGATCTCTTCATAACTAATGGATCGTAGTGGGAACAGTGCCTAGTGTTCCCAGCTTACGGTCAACTCTTACTGCTTTTTAAGTTTACTTTGCGATTTCCAAATGTTACTATTTCTTACTATTTCAAACACGTGAAACATAATAAATTTGTATTTTTTTTTGCTTAGGTTTGGAAAATATTCCCCGAGTATTTTATTGTCTGCATTGGTGAATGGTTTTTATTCCCCTACCCTAAATACCTACGTATATGTGCTAGTCATATAGGTTTCAGTGTTAACTAAATTTAATCTCTCGAGATATACATCTATCGAGCTATTTAAATGTAAATTGTGTGATTGTAAGCAGATACGCAGTATTTTAGGACAGTTTTGAAATGTAAAATAGGAGTATTAGAGCTAACGTTTACTTACCTCAAAATCAGATAAGCAAACACGTGGCAAAAACAATTTTAATCTCAAAATAAATACTCACCTACCACTTTAAATGCTAAACCGATATAAAACCGCGACTGTAGAATCTGAAATTCACACCGAATACGATAAAACGTATTTAAATAAAGGCTCATGTCCACAAAACATTCGGTGTGGCGTCGTTAGCTGCGGGAGATGCATTTATTTATGAAATGTAAATGCACTGATTGTAATAACAAAACTCGAAGGCACTGCTCTCCTCTATATTAAGATGTATTATTTGCATACTGTATGTGGATACTATTGTAAGAGTGTGACCGAGGCTACGGATGGCAAATCTGATAGCTGCTTTGTATCCTCATTTACTCTTGAGTATATACCGCTTTTAAACTTTTATGTAACTCCTTACATCGGAAATATTATTGCACAAAAACATACATATGTTGATGATTCCATACTATTCCGACGGTACCTCCGTACTTACCTTGCAATAAAACCTCTTAGTTTTGAGCCTAAGGACTGCGTAGTATATGAGTTGTTAGTACATGAGTTGTCATATATTGAGTAATGGCAAAATACTACTAGGTTCCAAATAAATATAAAGTTGTAATAATTGTGTTTTCCATGCAGCAGAATGACTTCAACGCCTAATTATAAATGATTGAATGACAAATTGACTAAGCCCCACGTAAGCTAAAGAAGGCGTCAGGGGTACCCAGGCAACAATATAGGTTTATTATAGGGACTAGATTTTCCTCGCGACTTCGTCAGCCAGCCATGCCCGTCTTAAAGTATGGATGCAGGATAAAAAATATCCTATGTCCACTCTCGTAGCTCAAACTCTCTCCAAATTTCACCCCAATTGATTCAGCGGTTTAGGCGTGAAAAGGTACCAGACAAACAGAAAGAGTTGCTTTCGCATTTATAATATTAGTATGGATGGATTGTTTTAATTTCATAAATACATAGAAAACACCCATGACTCAGGAACAAATATATGTACTACTCATCACACAAATAAATAAATTACTCGGATTTTAATCCAGGACTTCATAGGCAGGGTCACTAATACCCCTTAGGTCAGACCTGTCGTCAAATTATATAAATAATAGGTACAATAAATGTTGTCCAATCAAGTCATAAACTAACGGATACACAAGATAAAATCACTATTAAACGACTTAATTTAGATAAAAAGTTATTACAAATAATGAATCGGTAATTGGCAGTGAAAGGGTATGGTGAGTCGTGACGTGCGCGGTGACGTCACGGACTCGTCGTGCGCACGGCTCGCGCAGGCGCGTGCGCGACGTAGCCAAATTCTGCAGCACGACTGATTGATCGGTGGCGACAGCTTAGGTTCGATTGAGGAAATCTCTTGACTATGTGGAGTAGAGAGTGCGAAAGGGAAGATTTGATATTGACACCTTATTGGTATATTTCATATCGTTTCCCTTTTAGAAAATGTTGACTACTAGGTATCTGGCGCGAAATTTAAGTAGGTATTTATGCTTTAAGGGGGAGGCCTATGTTCAGCAGTGGACGTCTTATGGCTGAGATGATGATGATGATGATTTATGCTTGTGTGCACTGCTTGACTTTGATGTAAGTATATTTAGTCTCTTTTTTTCAGCCATTACTCGTGCGCATTGGTCGCTGCTGTCGTCAGAAAATGAAAATGTTCATAATTTTCATACTTAATGTAACAATTGAGGATTTAACAATACACCTTTAATTATAAGTAAACCTTGAACAAATTCAAAAGTAATCGCAATATTGGCTTCCAAGTTTGACTATTTAGAAGTAAATTCGTAATAACTTTATATTTGAGTCTTATGTACAAAGTACTCCATACCCATTTGTATTTTTTTTTTTTGGAGGTATAGAAAAAATTGTAGACTGTTGACTCATAAAACTTATTTTTATTTAAATTAGTTTGTAATATTTTCAGGGACCCAAAAAATATTATACCCTACTAGACCCTACTCGTAGTGTTATGGTCCTGCCGGCGAGTAAGGTTGCCAGAAAGCTCAGAGCACTATTTAAAGGCTATGCAGCGCACGTGTGAGTCCTCTGGAGTTACCTACAGACATATATAGGCATATAGTGATTGCAGTCGGGTCGTATGCTTGTTTGCCATCGTCGTAGTATAAAAAAAACGCTATTCCACATTATATCCTTAATATCTTGTTCCATCAAACAATAGACGTCATAAAACTTAAGTATCACGAACTAACTCAAGAACAACAACTCAATAATAACAATATGTCTATGGGACACGTGGAGTCGTGATTGACCGGCGTACGCGCAGGCCAGTAAACTCCACAAACCGTTATAAAGGATTTAAAAAAAATGGAACATAGTACAAGATGAGAGGTGTGTCCTGACGTAACTTTTCGTGACTGACTCTCGTGACTCTTCTGACCAGACTTGGCTCAGCCTTCGTATTTAAAAGCAAATCTACATTCTGCACTCGTATTTTTATTTGAAAACGGTTAAGTGATTTGTTTCGTGATAAATTTTTAACGATGCATTTCAACAGGTATTTATAACTTGTCTATTGGCACCAATTAAAGCCATTTTTTTACGTAGGTGATCTACAATTAGTGTACATATTCATCTATCAACTTAAACCAGCTTTTCGTAATTTCCTTTTGTTGATGTTTACAGCAATGAAAGTGATAACACGTCAATAAGTTGAATCATAATTTCATAAAACCCCAGCTGTCAAAGCTACTGTCTTTACCGACCCACACATGACACGGGTCACTCAATTTTATCAGTCATTAGAAAGCTGTTCATTGTTCACCTCATGACGCGTGTAGGTATGTTTGATGGATTCGGGTCTAACTGATAATGTCTCACGATCGATCGCCCTGTACGTTACTCAAATCGACACTGTTATGAAATCAATGAAACGGTAGTGAGCCATATGGCCACAACTAGTATCTGATACCTCCTGCTAGCCTAAGATGGTGGGATTTAAACACAGAGTCATGTTCTAAAATTTGAAAGTGCGGAAGAGGCGCAGGATTAAGTAAGCGATGAAATGGAAGTGATACCTTCCGCCTTTGTACCTTTTTGTAAATTCTATTTTATATATTTTCTGTATTTTTTCTTTCTTTAAGCTACATGATACATGATAAATTTAAATCTTTAGTGACAACCGGAACATTAGGTAAACTTGGCCTTTAGCTCTATAACGATATCCTTTCTAACTCAAAATTGCGAGGTTGAACTTGACATAAAATATTCATACTTTCATAGTTTGAACTTTGGAAAGGCAGACACCTTTTTAATAAATGTTGCCATATAACAACGACTTACTAACTCTCTATATATTGTTTCTTACCCAACAAACTAGTCGCAAAAACTACTTTGTGCCCACTAAGTAAGGATTAAATTTAAAGGTATTGTTAAAACATGATAAGATATTTTGAAAGTTGTTTTTCAATTGCTGCATTTATAAGTCATGATATAATCTGGCCTATAGTGGAGCGATTTTAATACGTCTTGTAAAATAGATTGAGTTTTTATGCAATTGTTGTCAGTTTTACCAGCAGCAGACACCTGCAAATCAAAACTTTCCGGTTTGGCCTGTTTAAACCTTATTTTCAATGTTTATAGTTAGGCTACTTAGCATCATATGTTCTATGTGCAACTGGTGTCTAACAGCCAATACATTTTATCTAATTATTAAACAATCGCCCAGTCTTGTTTTTCCCTATATTCCCACATTTATTGCTAAATATGTCCAGGCTTTCAAGTTTTTGTCTGACTAGCTCTCAGCTTAGATCTCAGTGTAGTTACCGCATAAATAACTATTATTTCTTACAAGTCAAATATTCGAGTAAGTAACGTGTAGGAAGAGCGATTCAAAGCTGGTATCTAGTACTCAATAAGTAGTCGATATCGTCCAAGGCCGAGTGAATCCGGATCGTTCGGTGAGCGGCCAAGCTGTGAACTATTGTGTTGTGTCGGCGTCTCGTCTAGCCCCGCTTAAGAATGTCAAACTGCCACGCCTCTAAGCCTTTTTAACGGGTCAAAGTGTAACGATGGAGAAATGGATTACTATATGTTTAGGATGGTTAATTCTATTCAAGTCTTTTGAAGTCTATAGTAGATATAATGATAGTTTTATGGTGGTGTTGAGTTAAATGAAAATGCCCTAAATGTCGATGTCGCCGATTACAAAAGAGATCTAGCAGCATCCTCGGCAACTTTGAGTTAAATTTAGCATAAAAGTACCTATGTAAAGAAATGTCCTTTAGAAGACATGGTACAGGCATTCATGGAGTTGCGATTTTCTTCCTCAAGCTCAAGATCCGCGAACTTGTTGAAAGCATTATAGTCATCTGCCTCATCCTTATTACAATGTAGTAGTATCATCGATGGCCTATTTCATCGCGAGGCCGTTGAAAACAAAATGGATCCGGTTCAACAAATGATATCATTCGGATTAAACTTTTTGCCCCTTCCAATTTGTCTGCGATAAATTTGGGACTTTATTATATCTGTCGTATTCTTAGTTACGCGTACACTACTTGGTCAACAACCGTTAAATATTATACAAACTGAACTTAGGCTAATTTGTTCTGATGACTCAAACAGATTTTAGGTTAAAAGCTAAGTGTTGCTATTAGTCCTATGAAGACCGCTTCGGATCTAGAGGCTAAATTAATATCATATTTATTTCGGTGTTGAATGAGTTGAATGCTGAAGTTTTTGTACCACAACCTATTGATGTTCAGCAGTTGGTTCCGGTTGTTTATTATATTTTTATTTTAGGTGGTGCTGGTGAGGGGCCACTTCGTGTCGTACCTGCCGCTGTGCAGCCGCAACGAACCCGTGTTCCTGGCGGCCTGCACGCCGCTGGCCATGCCCGAGACGCGCGAGTGCGTGGTGCACGGCGCCACCAACGTCTTCACCACGCTGCACACCATGGACATGAAGATACTGCACATCGACGCCAAGTAAGTCATAGTTTTGATGACAGGTGACTCTTGTGAGACCTATACCTGCCACTGTGCAGCCGCAAAACCCATCGTTTCCGATCGTCTGCACGCTTCATAACGAGTAACCTGTGTAAACCTAAATCGTTAAAGGATACTCGTATATTGTACTTTAAAGTAACATATAAAACACATAGTTCCTATATTCTACTAAATAGGTATGGTATAAAAGTAGAACTTTTTGTATAAATAATTGCAACAAGCTCCTACCTCTGTTTACACATTTATTTCATATAGATATAAATTCAGACTTGTGTTAAATACATATTTCTTTTTCATATAAACTCAAAAACCTCGTGCTAATAAAGTTACATGAAAGAACGGTATCTCCTAACACAGGTAGTAGGTATCACGTTACTTAAAATAAGCACCAACGACTACAGCATTATATAAACTGCTTACGATACTGAATTAAAAACATGTATTACTGACTGAAATAACCTCTGTGTATCCTAAACTGGTTCAACCTAGAATTTCAATCCGTTTTACTCGCAAGATTTATGCTGCCACCCTTTTTGTGCCGTCAGCGGGTGACAAAGCCTGACCGCTGTTTGCCATTGCATATCATTTCAACTGGTATTATTTCATGCCATTGAGCGCAAGAGCGGTGACGCGCTTCATGAATATGAAATGTCCTCAATAGATATGTTGTCATACATCTGCTTGCCTTTGATGGACAGTACCACTGACTTACGCATCAATAACCTTTGTTTATTGTTTCTGGAACCTTGAACCAGTACCGGGTACGTAAGCCACTGATTTAGTACAATGTCTTAAGGGAGGGAGGTGCATTTGAATTATTTTGGTAGCAACTATATTTGGCCTTTCGCTGATCTGGAAATTCTATGGAAATAATAATGTGACAATCCTGTTTGAAAGCACAGATTTATACCTTTTCTTTAACAAGCAACTGTACGTTAACTCGACGTATTCTTGCCTTCGTGCACTCGCCATCAAGTTTTAAGGCACTATGTTTTTATTCAAAAAGAAATATTTAACAAACGGCAAAATGGAAAACAGTGTTTACAATTATAAATCTGTATGTAATCTTTGTTGGTGCTGGTTGGTTACGCAGTGCTGCAGTTCGCATTTCTTAGAAGAATCGTTTCTTAGAAGATTCGTAATTTTATGACATAATTTGACACAAGGAAACTAAGCGCTACATAGGGCCGATACATACGGATTGCAACCTAACTGCAATTTTTATAGAAACGGTGCAGTCGGGATGCAGTCCTCATACAAACTTTGGGTGACATCGTCTGTATCGGCCCTTATGGTACTTAGGACTATTTGTAAGTGCGTTGTGATAATGAAATAGCAAAATGTTTGCATCTTTTAGTATACAATACACGTGTAAGTTATATTGTACAACTAGAGGTTTGTGTATTGTACAGTTCACAAAATCGATAGCAAAATACTCCCGCCTGGTACAGAACCTTAAAAAAATACCACTTTTCTTTTTAATCTACATTCAGCATTACAATATTCAAGGTACTTCAAATAAAAGAGGTTAAATTTATTAAGCAACTACCTACCTTGTTCTTGTAAAATATAATGAAGTGTAGTGTCACCTCCCGCTTTGTTTATGAAATGTAAACATTAAGCCTGTCACCTGCTCGGAAGTGTAACTTTGCATACAATGACGGAGTTACAAGCTACCGTGAAACTGTATAAGCAAATACGAGCATGACAAGCGTTTTGTTTACTTTGAGAAACGAGTTACTTCAAGATCATGAGCGGTTCATTTTTTTTTATCACTGCAATTTTAAATAGGAAGTACTTAATAAAAACCCACTTTACAGCAATTATTGATTATTAAAAGCAATTTTAATAGTAGCGACCTCCGAGAAATTAAAAACTTTTTTATTTATTTTACTTACACTTGAAAATTATTTGGTTGTACCATACACGGGACTTGGGAGCGAGAAAACGAACAAATATAAAGTATATGACCAATCAATACATTGAAGATTATCACAAAATCCTCCCGTTAGTAGGTATCTATGTAAATACCATATTGTTGCATTGCGTATAAACAACCATAATTGCTTTGTCTTCGAGACTTTATGTTTATTTCAAATGAGCAACTGCTTCATTATAAATAAAATCTGACGTTAGTTATTGTCTCCGCTTGATTGATACTTCTTGATACTTCTAAATGTATTCACATTTTTTCCTTATAAAGAGCCGATTAGTCCAGAAGCAACGCCTAGAGCAGTAGTGGACACCTTATAAGTTCTGGCGCCAGATGGTCGCCAACCTCCCGCCCTAAACTGAACCCAAAGCAATACGTTCTGCACTTCAAACATTTAAAATATAGTTGCTTTCTTACCTATTTCGACAAAAGTAAACAATGCAATTATTTACCTATTTACATATTTGAATTCTATTGGACAAAAACAGAAATGCACAAATGGCGTCTATTTAAACAAAAGTGCAAGAAGAAAAATTAGAAAACATTCATAACGATTAAATAAAAAATTTAGTTGAAGTAATATAATATGTGTAAATTACATAGGAATATTATATATAAATCCATAATTTGTACTGATTTTATATTTGCTTTCGGTTGCGAATGCTACTGCGAAGGAACTTGGAAAAAACATCCGAGTTTGAAAATAAAACAGAAACATAAATAAAAAATCTTTTAAAACATGGCTCATATGAATCATACATGTGTTAAAATGGCTAACGATAGTTGTTTTTTTTTTTCAACATGTTCAATGTAACAGAGGTTTTTACAATGGAGTGTTTTTTTTATCCGACAATATTATCGGTTCCTTGTCTGCAATTGTATGATTGGCTTAATATCGTTCGAGATGGAAGTCAACCTTGATGAATAAAACTCATCAACAACAACAACAATACTTATCAACCACCTGAAATTGCCAAAACGTCAATTTGTTATTCGATTATAGTCTTTATTTAGTGCCTGCAATGATTAGGTAGATCCCAGTTGGCGCAATGATTTTATAAGCTAGCTGTTTGCATTTGTCTCAACCGCTATCAATGGTGCTTGACTGAAGTTAGAATATTCTTATAAAGGAGGTCATGGATATGCAAACCTTTTATTATTGTCTTGTAATTTCGTAATACAATTTGACTTTGTATTTAGCGCATTTCTAATGTCAATAAAACCGGGCTTCTTGTTTAAGTAGTTAAAATACCCAGTGCTTGCTGCAAATTACATTTGACTGATATTTCATTAACCAGCATTTACTAATTGATTTAATTTAATAGCTAACATAACAATATACATCAACATAAATTCAAAAGGCTATATATGTGAAAATAAATAAATTCAATGTTATCTTAAACAAACATATGAAAATAACCTAAATATGCTCCGCGGCCTGACAACTTATATCAATACCAATAAGCTAGGCGAATATGCTTCCAACGCTCTGGTGCCTTAAAGGTAGCGGCAACTAACCTTGTCTAAACATCTTTGAAGAAGGCATGGGTACTAGGACCCCACGGGTCGAGCAATGAATATGTTTGAGTCTCACGATACTTTAATGTTTAAAACTACCTCTACGTAGTTCTTAATTATATAACATATAGGTCATGAATATATTTTGCAAAAGTTGCTCATTATCAAACAAAACAGTTTATTAATGTTTTAAATATAAAGGAATATACGCACGCTCAAATAAACCAGAAACTCTTCCAAAGCTAGCAAGAATGATTGATTTAGACATTTCAACCTTCGCTTTCAAAGCCTCGCCCAATAACTGATAGTTTATCAAAACGAAACAAATATTAAGTAAGACAGTTCATTATAATTTTGACAAATATAATTAAAGTGAACTTGACACTGGCTAAACAAATATCTGAGGGGTCATCACATCGATCAATCAACTGGCCTTGCTCTGTTCTTAGTTCTTACAATAACTTTAATTTCATTTGATAATGTTTGTATTTAATAAAAAGGTGCAATTAAATTTAACTCTGTCTTCCTTTTTATTGTTTAGTAATAGGTCAAGGCACATAGACAATTATATTAGCCTAATTTAGATTGAAATAGTAATAGTAATAGACCATAACCAAACAAGACCAGCTAGTGTTTAGTAGGGCTTAGGTACAGTGAGCATCATTTAGTTACTTACAGTCAGTATGACCATACATGTATATCGTAACACATCCTTGGTGATATATAAATAGATATCTGTATCGATATATTTTGGCCGTTTTGTTGTCACTAACTATATTAAGTTGACTGTACCAACAACGGCCCGTCCACACAAGCCGATTCTCGCCGGCTTAACCAACTTTTCCGCATTTTCTTAGAACAGTTTTTCATAGACTATGAAGAAATAAAATCCATATGGACTCCGCCTTGCCTAAGAAAACTGACCCGCCGCCGCCGCCATCGCTACTCGTACCTACTGTTAACAATTGATGTTCTAAGAAAACTTCTCAAATATTTACATACATTTTTCTGATGATTCCCTTATTTTTACATCTGGCAGGTTAATGAAGTATTGTATAAGGCACTGGTCCCACCGCGAGCTACTAAGCTATGAGCTATCAGCTATTTCAAGGGACAAAAGATAATCGATCCCGTGTAAATAAAAGAGACATATATGTCATAGTCGGGCGATCGTAGTTCATATAATGCTATAAATATATATTTCTCTCTTTTATTTGCAATAATCTTTTGTCTCTTGAAATAGCTTTCAACTCATAGGCGATTCTCATAACTATGAGTCATAGCTTACTAGCTCGCTGTGGGACCAGTGCCTAATGTGACATACTTAAACAATTATTCATTCTATTGTCCAGTAGCGAGTGGCACCTGGGCTGGGACAGAAGCTCGCTCCACGGCGTGAGCTGGTACCATCTTCTGCATCCGGACTGTTGCAAAGAAGCGCAGAGCAAACATCGTTTAAGTGAGTAAATACTAACATATTGTCACCACTTTGGAATAATCTCGCAACTTGTTCTATCAATTAAAAGAAAAAAAAGCTGACTGAAATGTACAGAGGTACTGCTTTTCAACTTAGAGTAGCAGTGGGAGCGAGATTTATTCAAAGTTTATATATTTTATTCTATGTTTTATGTACCTATTAGTGCTGATCGTTTAGATAATTTGAATTTAAATAGTAAATACTAAAAATAATAGCAAGTAACAGAATGGATGGGACCCCTAAGTAAGGGTTCAAATTTAGGTTATTTAGTTTTTTTAAAGTATAATTTTAAGTTATTTTTATCTAGTTCTATGTTGGTTTTGTGTGTGTTTTTAATATATAAATGTATGTTTTCATTTCATTGGTGACAGAATTAAACATTAGTTTTGTATCCAAGTAATTAGATAGATAGATTACTTTAACAAATCATTACAATCGCAAAACTTTACGAAGCAAACTTACTCAATCGTTCACTTGTTTTATGTGTCTACTTATCTACAGTAATCTCCAGTAAAGAGAAAATACAAGCAATATAATAATATCTTAATACCAATCTTATGATCATTATCGATAACCTACGACAACATAGAACGTTTATAATAAACGGTATCCATAACCACTTACGCCAACCTCACACGGCCTAGTGAAAGCGAGATGAGGCTGAAACCGCTCGTGACAACCGTGTGTGAACGCTTACCTTACACTACGTGAGCGATTAAATCGAATAAATCGACAACTCGAACGAACTGTCAAATTACAAGTACACAAAACTAGACTCTAACGCTTATATTTTACGTGTTAATTGAAATGTTTTAGAATAACGGTTTCAAAGGATTCGTGACTTGCCGCTTGAAGGAAGGTCCGCAGTTGGCAAATTTAAAATTAGAACACTTTCTTTATGTTCGGAACGTGTGGATGTTCTTCCGAGGTCGAGTGACAGGATTAAAGTCGTGCTTCGTAAAAAAAATACGTGCAGATTTAATACATAACACACATACTTGGATACGAAATTTAAATGGACATTATTTTTATTCACGTGCCTTTAATTAAAACCCCCTTCGAGTATAACTCATCCGATCAAAAACAATCAATGTAAAATTGGTGTTCAAAACTGACAGGCATGGAGCCTTTCAGTGTAAAAGGAAATATCAAATCCCAGTAAAATCTAAGCCCCTATGTCTTAGCAATAATAGCGTTCGTCCCGTTTCATTTATAACTATGTGTAATAAACGTGAAAAAATAAACCAGTTTTTAAGATATCCCAAACCAAGCACGATTTACAGATTCTACACAAGCTATGTGTTCTATTATTTTTTTATTTAATAAAACTGACGTTTTTATCTTATTCTATTATGATCCTAACGTGAATGTAAAATATTTCCAATTATATTTCGCAATTATTATACGCGTATTGTAATAGATATTATATACTTGTGAACATGCGTTACGTAACTTACGTACCTATTAAAAAAATACTTGACTAACATCGATTTTTTCTTAGGTTTTCTAGCTACTAACGTATTTTGCTTTCATAGTTAACACCAAAAACCAAAAAAAATCCTATTCCGTAACCGTAACTGTAACGTACTCCGTAACCGTTGAGTTTCTTTGATTTATATTTGACCTTGATATAACTTACAGAATTGCCATACTCCACGTATTCCAATGGCAATTCTATAAGCTCTATAAATACACACCATAAGTTCAAACAATTGCTTCGAAATGGCTGCGAAATAGGTTTTACTTTTGATAAATGTTCAATTTTGTATGTTTTCATACACTAATTTCGTAAGATTGGATTCACACACTATTTTCTATCCCTTCTTCTCCAGCCCCTATCCACCCACTGCTGTTTTTGCATTTACTTTTTTTCCCTTGCCAAGATGTCAGCTAGTTTTTAATATTTTAATATAAACCGCTTCAGCATGTTAGACACTAGATATGATTAGATTGATTAGGTACTTCAGTGTATACCCACATAATGATTCCTGTGCACAAATCCTACCTACCTACACCCAAACATCGTAATTTTAGTTATATATAACCCCAAAGTGACACCAAGTATTAAATTCAGTCCATTAAACTAATCCAATTTGAACGAACCGTAGGTGCCGCTGTCAAGTGCTAAGAATAACAATTAGTTATTTCGACGTCTATCTATATCATTACACCATTAGTTCCACGTACAGCGTAGGTTGGTCTCAGAAAACAGCAAATCAAATACACTTTAGCAATATGTACATTCTCGAGCAAAATAAGTGCCCGAAGATAAACAAGCTGGCAGTTAGACCCGAGCACAATCATAGCAGTCGTCAATCTCTTCTTGACTCTAAAACCAACAGTCGAGATTGCACAAATAACCGTCTGGCATTAACCCTCATTATTCCTCGACAAATGTACTTACACGCATACAGCCTTCTTACCTCTTCATTCTTTAACATAAGGTGTGTTATCGCGTGTCCGACGAATGTAGTTCTTAAAAACTTAATGTGGTTGCAATCGATGCATCGGAGCTCGAGTCATCATTCGAATGATTCGATAATGGAGAGCGACAAGGACGGGTCTGTGTGCGGTGACCTTTGTGGATCATATGCCTTCGAGTACTATTGTTCAATTCCAGTCAACCATATTTTATTAATGATATAACATTATAATAAAAAGACCAATAACGAAATGTTGGGTACCTTTTCTGTGTTTTACGATTAGTCATGGCATTTTTCTTTGATTAGTGATTTAAGGGATTCAAATACATTTTTTTCAATCAAGCAACGAGATTAATATACATTTTATTTTTATGATGAGTACACGCATTTTCACTGCATAAAGCAACCTTGCGGAACAGGAGCACTTTTCAGAAATGTATGTACAGTCAGCGCCTACATATTAATTGAATAAATTACTGGAATATGATACTACTAAATCATTTGACTCTAGACCTTGATATTCTTGACATTACACTAGTACCTACTGCCACAGAATCCCAGTACATTTCATACAATGTTTCACCTCACTATCTCGCAGTATGTTTTTAGTCTTTACAAATAAATAGCTAAACTGCAGTTTATTCACAACGGAGCAAAGTTAATTCACACAAATATTGAATGTTTTTGCCGGGTTGTTAGCTGGGTTGATAAATGATTGATACTAATAATTTGTAGTCAAATGTTATTAGAGTTAGTATTTTCCTCGCGGTTGTGAGGTGAAAACATTTTTTCATTCGGCAGCAAAGTTTTTTGGGGTCTCGTGCCTTGAAACCCTCCTAACTCCAGTATTTGAACCAATGCTCGAAGTTCAATTTTGGAATCTTTCATTAGCTTGGATCTCAATATATAACAAATAATTATTATATTTAACAAAGCAATACGTTAAATATTACGCTCAGCAGGCCCAAGCTTTAGGGCCCTGTCTTGGAATTAAAACCGAATATTGAATGCAATGCAACTGCATAGGTAAATAGCCAAATTATCAAATTAATTTATTAGAATTTCGTTCGTGTGCCACATCACCGGAAAGTCAAGTATTTTTTAAATACATTAGTATCTATCGTTTTGATCGCATTTTCTACGACGTTTGTCACTTTGGCTACGTTTGTATGTTTGGTATGTTTCAGAGTTTAATAATTTTCACATACCTTTTTTTTTATTTCTGTGTTTCTTGTAGTAGAATAACAAGGAGTTAGATCCATGATTCTTTGTGTAAATGATAGAAGTGAAATTTAATTCGATTTTTGCTTGGTAATAATGTCAGTCTTTTTACTAATTGAACAATTAAAGTAAACTGAAAATTCGTAAAAATAATGTCCACCGATAGTTAGTTCAGGGAATACCATACTTTTGTCATTAACTTTACATGTCAGTTCTAACAACAATAAAAGGCCCTATCAAAACAAACTAAACCCAAATCTTATCGACTAATTCGATCAACAAACAAACCGAGCCTTTTACGTAGCCGATGGGCTCGAATTAGATGCCATATACGGTACGAACTTACGCACCATCATCGCCCAGGCCATTTCTGGCCTATGTAAATTACTATCATAACATTGTCAATGCCCACCGCACCTCTAAACACATCAACGCCTTTTTACCGTCCGTTCGTTCAATTTTATACTCTAGCATAAGTGAATACACTCTAAAGGGGAATGTTCGTGGCAAGGTGTTTATTATGTTTCAATACACACTGTAAAGGTGTCTTGTTAAGCTGTATATTATTTAGCTATCGGTAGATAATCTGTTCATTAACAATAGTCTAATTTCAGATACGTTCGATTAGCACAATTCACACTCTGTTGGTTTTGGATTTGTGATAAACAATTAAGCGTTCTATTGATTTGAGTTGACTGGCTGTATTAGCGGGTTTAGTTGTAGATTGCGGAAGTTTGTATTTCTGGTGTGCGTGTTCATTAATGAGAGTATGATATCAGAAGTTTGGTATCTAATGATATGGAATCATTCAGTATAAACAATGGAGACGTATTTGCATATATTCCGACTGTGATCTGATAATAAATTGTTGTTCGCAGTAACCCAGTCCGAGCAAGAGCGGTCCTGTATAGCGCTGCTGAGGTTGCAGCGGAGATCCGGCCAATTCCTGTGGGTTCACGCTGTTCTACAATTAAAAGACAATTTGGATAATTCACAGAGGCCTGTCATCGTTTGCACTAATCAAGTGTTAAGGTGAGCCAATGCAGTAGATTCTTTTTCATTCTTTTAAAGTATATTTGATCGCACAGTTTACGCTATTTTAGGAACAGGTTTTTACGCAAATTACCTACTAAGAAAACTAACACAACAACAACAACAAAGTGAAATATTTCCCATAACGCTCATATCGCCCATTATAGTGCGCATTCATAAGTTAAGTATAGCCCGTAGCCGGCCATGGCAGGTTAAGTCTCACTCGGCCTAATAAGAACCACTCTAACTTATGACCGTTGTATTATCTGACCCCTTGCAAACATTCAGCTTAATCGTCCTTTTCTTGGAGAACCTCTTAATACCCATTAATATATCGAAACAACCGCCAATCGAGCGGCGATCAAGGGTGAAATCACTTCATCATGACCGCCCAGCGCAGGCGCAATTACGACGTGAACAAACGTCAAATGTGGAGTTTTATACGACATACTAATCGCATGCGCTTGGGTCACATGCGCCTGCCCATTATTCAGACATAAATCATTGAAATTGCGATCTAACTGACTCGAACAATCAACTGGGTTTATCAGTCAAAATGACGGAGTAACACACGCGCGGGCACGTTTAGAAATACTCGACTGCTTTATAGCTTAGAACATAAAGGAACCATAGTACCTATAAAAATGCAAAATTTAGCGAAAGTTTTTTCTATTCATTCGAATTCATACAACACATTGTATTTGCTATAAGTTCTACAAGAGACAGGTATAATAAACCTTAGATAAAATAAAAATATATATATATGACTGACGTCACGTGTTTATCACAGTGGTTATTTGATTTACTTAGTACAAATTTTAACCATTTTTTTATTGATATTATTAGATAGTCCTACAGAAAACGATCTAGTCTAATAGTGAGTATTCGATAAATGATAATAAATAAAAAATTACCCATAATTGCGTTGACACAGTTGATCCGGCTTTATTATTAGGTAAGGTGGGATAACATATTAAAATAAGTTCCGCACCTTCATAGTAAATCATTATTGTCATTTTCTCATTCATGTTTAATAATCATATTACCGGACGAACACACAGAAGACATTGCCTATTATGATAAAGTAATCACAAATCGAATGTTAAAATTCCTAAAACAGCAGAACTAGTCTAAAGTTCAAACGAACGAGATAACGCATAATAAAATCAACATTATTGACACGAATAATGTATCCGTTTAAATTGCCTGTCTTATATCTCGTGAAATGTTAGCCGGCACAATAATTATATTCCGATCGACAAATCGTATCGAATCGTGGAATTGCTTTTCATTTAAATCAATGTCTCTAATATTTGTAATGCGAGCTCGTTACTGGCTTTAATCCTCGCCACGAGATGTTATTCTCTAGAATATTGAGTTTATTTGTATGGCTGGTAATAAATTGAAATGAACATAAACATTTTTGCATAATTGTAACGTGTGATTCTGTCAAATCAATCTAACATGATCACGTGAATGATTGATTTTACGAGAGCGGCCTCGATTGATCCTACAGCTTTAACGACAGCCTTTTACAATTTTTATTTCTGTGAAATGACTTCTGAATAGAATTATTACACTCAAAAATTTAATAGTTTTATTGACGACAAGATTTACATAACATTGTATGAGTATTATGACATAATGCTCAAATTGAAAAATTGAAACTGGTTTATATCTCTATAGTTATACCAATGCGTCAATTGATGAATATAGACCTCCCTCAACGATCTCCAGGCCGACTGGTTTTGACTTTTTTTATTCAATCAATTTCATTTAGTGCTTAATAACGTCTATGGTATGGATACATCAAACTAAAGAAAATAAAACTTGCAAGTTGTTTGAGTCAAGGTCAGCTGTCTTAAATCAATAGGTATTAGGTACTCGTAGTTAACATGAAGTTAACACTATATTTAAAGTAATCGGATGCTTGGTGTTCTGTTAACAGTTTTTTACGTAAATTACAAACCTTTTTACTTTAATTTTCATCGGAATAATAGTTCGATAGGTTCTTTATGCTCGCGCGATATAATAATAGATATAATATCATGTAAGGCCAGGCTAAGTGTATGAGATTTACCGTCAGTCCGCGAGGTTCCCGCAAGAACCAATTATGATTACGACCTTAATAGTACTTGTATGGTACGGCAAACAGTAATTATGAATTAACCAATAATTGAAGATAATTTTATACTTTAGGAAAGGAATTTTGTTTACTTAAGGACGTTAAAATATTTTAAATTCTTTGAACTCTAGGTTATCTTAGGAATTTACTTCACTGCAATAAATGTTATTATTATTTTGTTTCACAAAAACAATTTATCTTTTGAAAAAATACCAGGATAAATGGAATTGAGCCAACCTTTAGACAGGTTAAGCTAAAGACTTGGAGATTATTTTTGGCGACATTAGAACTACAAGGCACCTTATCATTGAGAAGTTATATCAACTTATAAACTAGCTTAAAAAATAATTTAATTAGACATCACATTCATTGACTTTTACATTACTACTTAATTTCCGGGATGAAAAATTAACTAATTAGCTTAATAGTGAAAGCCAACGAAGATTTTGACATTAATATAAACCTAACTACAACAATATGCTTCACTAGACATCATATAGATACCTACAGAGATGTTATAAAAATATTTAAGTGACAAATGTGCACATTTAAAAACACCAGCGGGCCAGACTCTGTGAACTAATTGGCTTAAAAGCCGAGCCATTAAACCGACAAGTCCAGTGCCAACCCGCAGCGAACCGACTTTGAAAAATGACCATCATAACTTAACGCGGTCACTTACAAACTTCCCTATTGAGATATCAATACTAGATGACGTCGCGGGACGTAGCTCGCGTAAATACAGCCCTTACTATCGGCCCGACAGCGATTTAGTTTGCTTTAGGCAGGATCGGGATCTCGAAAACGGCCGTACTAAGATATTTTAACATGGAAAATCCGAATTTAGTGCCACTATTACTTGTTATAGAAGTATTTAGAATTGTTAGATCGTAAGTATAATATATTTAAAAAAACTCTCGTAATAGATTTATTTCTACGTGTCATTTGTAATATATAAATTTATTATTATAAGTATTGCAAGTTTTCTACCTGGACCAGTTTCAGATTTGTATGATATATAACTTAATCGATATTTAAACCGAAAGAAAAATAGAAAAACTTTGACTCGAAGCGGGGCTCGAACCCACAACCACTGGATTCGTTGGTAATTGGATGAGTTAATAATAGAAAATACTTGGTAGTTATCTTGTTCAAAGCAACCTCATAAAGTAAGCATAAAACTTAAGAATGCAGTTAATATGCGACTAGCTGACTGTGAATGTTTTGATAGACTAAACTATGAGGTGATCAGAATCCGCGACACCAAAGGCGTCCATCACCGTCCTGCTTTTATCGCTTCTCATCCGTGTTTAACATTCCGTTTACCGAGCGAAATAACATCGCAAACCCGTGGTGGGGTTACCGGCGAATAAATATTGTAAAGAGGTGATTTATTGAGTTAGAGTGCGGCTTGCGAGCCGATCGGCCGGCCGATGTTGCTATCGGATGGTTTGAAATATGCCCGCAGAGGGCTATTGTTGTGATGTGAGAAACTGTGTTTAACAAGCGCCGGCCCTGATCGATGGCGCCGCTCCACGCTTTAATCCCAACCATATTTTATAGCCACAAAATACACGAAAACTTGACTAATTTCAAGAGACGCAGCTTGTAATTTTATTGATTGCACAGTGAAGATTAGAGAACGCTGGAACACTTCAGTTTAATAATTACGTTTTAGTATAAAAAGCTGTAGACTCGAGGCAGAGCCGTTAGTTGCGAGCTTGCGGTTAAAAGCTTATTGTTTCTCGCTAATTAAAACGTTTACGCTTTCATTTTATTTCACGATAAGGTTTAGTTTAAGTTCCCTTTGAAATGCATTATTGATTAAGTAGCTAATTCAACTACCAACGAAATCAATAACGGACACGAAACTAGCCTTAGGTACTCATTAAAGGGGCACACTTTGTACTAACAATGTTATTATCCCTATAAACTAGCATGACTAAGAGGCAATTCATCTGAACCGCCAGTAGGCGCTGGGTAGATTGTAAATCTAAATTAATTTCAATGCACGAGTGGGTGACAGCCCAGCTGACCTAAACAATCAGGCACAAAGGGCGGTGACCATGTGGCCCGCGGCCGCTTAGGTTAAGCCTCAGCTGTGGTACAAATATGAAAAAACATAGCTCATTAAGTGTTTTATTATTATGTAGTAGACTTGTCATATTGCAAGTTTACAAATTGATTGATACAGAGTGATATTATATTATTCAATAAAATATTTCTTAACTTATTTTAGCTCCATCAGGCAGTAAGTTTAAAATTAAACTTGTAAAAATTTAAGTAATATAACACTTAAGTTAATTTTTAGCTTTGCCTACATAAATATCTACATTAATAAGGACGGAAACCCTTTAATTTTATTAAGTATCAAAGCAATAAAAAGAGCTAGCGATGTGGAATGTGGACGTTAGCTATCTAGCCTAACGTCCACATTCCACATCGCTAGCTCTTATAAATTACTGCCCCGAAATTCACCCTAAAGCTTAATCCCACTGCTCACAAGCGCGCATTGTTCGCGCGATTGCGTCATTTGTCTCCTGCCCAGATGCGCTTGCGCAACCTACTCATGTTACTTCGTGCTTTCCACTGACAAATACTACCCTCAATATCATAACGCCGTAAGAGCCTACTTAGCTCATATGGATGTGTCCGTTATCTTTCGAAGCATACGAAATACTGCTACCACGAAATGCCTTCAATAATGAGCCGGGATTATGTGGATAGCGAATTTAATAGGTGCACAGGGCTTAACTTAGTTACCTATATAAATAGATTTAGTTGCCCATTTAGGTTCAGACACGTTCAGTTATCAGTTTTGATAGATTTACTGCAATAAATAATGCACCTAGTTAGGGAAGGCTCGTATTAGTCGAAGGGGATTATAAAGTTGATCTGGCACGAAAACTCCGTTCCACTGCTTAAGCTATACTATACTCGGCGATTCTATGACATTGCATTATTTAGTTGCATATCTACATTATACGAAACCATTTTCTGAAACAATGGTCGATCTTAGTAGGTATCTTAAAGTTGAATACTTTTTTAATGTATTTTTCCTAGGGCACTTCCCGATACATCCACAACGCAATGTTTTGATGATTATAAATACTCTACATATTATTTTTACTTTTTTATTAGTCTTGAATGTAAACTGCACGCAGTGGCGTCAATGGACGCACCCCTTGCAAATACAGTGAACGACAACAAATTGTCAACATGTCGACCGCCTACGTCATGTCGCAGAGATTTATGCGTCGGCCTGCGCGGACGCACAAATTGGCGGGAAGCAGCGACGGATACGATTTCCAACATTCCATTAACTCGGTTATGCATAACGAGCTATTCTTTAAAAAACTACATACATACGCAGATTTCATTAACGGGATAAGCCTAAGGGAAAAGTAGTTCTTATAAACCGGAGTCGAAAGTACCTCTCTGTTTTCTATTTTATTGTAATTTATAACAAAAAATCTGCGTTGTAAATATTAGATACCTACTTACCTTAAATGTCCGTACCGAAAATATCACATTCCAATACATTGTTACTTTATATTGCCATAGGCATAAGACTTCGGATTTTCTGTTATACCTAAAAATCAAAAATACCAATTAGTAAGATAACTTAAGCGCAAGCTACGCAAACATCTACTTGACAACTCTCGTGATTGATACTCTTCATACTAAATTTATTTGCTGGTATATAATTATACATATATTTATGTAGATATATATATATGAATATAATAAATTTATTAGCTGGTATATAATTATACATATATTTATGTAGATATATATGAATACATGTATTCCTTATACATATATACTTATACTTATTATGTATTTATTCAAACGCTCATTTATACTATTGCATTAGGAGCATTTTGGACTATCTGTTTCACGCACTAACTACATATATTCTCTGTTTTGCCTTAGGGTTGACTGGTGAACGCCTAACGGGCATCTTTTGTACTGCGTATTTTTATATACTGTGAACTAAAGTTAATTTTTTTTTTTTGCTAATTGTTAAAAAATAAAGTACCTACAAAAGTATATATGAGACAAAAAGCGAACAAATTCAATTTTCAGTGATTAAAATATCACATTATTCTAATTTATTTGTATCACTTTCAGATATCACGTTTCTTAGGAAAATTATTTGCCAATCGTCGGAAGTGAAACGACTTCTATAATGCGAACCGAGCAGTAAATTCTACTAATTAATTCTAATTGCTATTGACCCCGCCGGGTGAGCCTTACGCTACCTACGCTACTTTTTCTCTAACGGCTAGTATAGGCTGTGTTCACATTAATACTTGGGTAGGGTATACTAGGTCAGATATTTATACATATAGCATATAGATACTATTAGTATCTTGTTATTTACAATAGAACATAGTATTAAAGATCGAAGAATAAGGAGTGAATTAGTAATCGCAAATTATTATAATGATTTAAAAAAGCTTACGTATTAGATTAACAGAGTTACGAATTCATACGGAAATGCCAAACTTTCATGAAAAAGCTCTAAGAGCCATGACTTAAACAGCAGTGTCCGATAAATAAAATGCATCAGATCAGTTCACAAGTTTTAAAGCTACGTATTGGTAACGCAGTACACACACTTATAACACTCCTCTTGTTATGGGGTTTCAACAGAAGGCCATGTATATCGAAAGTTATACAAAGTTGTATTAAGTATTTCCTGTTATGTCATATTTGCATACATTTTGACGACAACAGGTCTGGCCTAGTGAGTAGAGACGCTGTCTATGACGGTCCTGGGTTCAAATCCTGTTATGGGCATACATTTGTGTGATGAGCACAGGTATTTGTTCTTGAGTCATGAGTGTTTTCTATGTATTTAAGTATTTGTATATTATACATATCGCTGGCTGAGTACCCACAACACAAGATTTTTTGAGGTTACCGTGGAGCTTAGACAATTTGTATAAGGATGACCTGTAATATTAGATATTGAAATCCAAAGAAAAATAGAAAAAATTGACTAGCAGCGGGACCCGAACCCACAACCACTGGATCACTAGCCCAGTGCACTACCAATTGTGCTATACGAGTACCGCTTGGACTTGTCCTGTAATATTTATTTATTATTCAACATGCACATCTAGAATGTACATACAACAATAAGGTGGTTTTTGACATCCATTAAATGACTTACCGCGGGCGAAGCACGAGTTGATGTTAACATTTCTTGTTCATAACGTTTAATAAAACACAAATTCGAAGCGCATATCTTAAGCCTATTATTTTCAGAATAATTCATTAGTGTAATTAAAAAAAGTATCATTCACAATAATTATTGTGAATTATATTTTCTCAACATTTAAAATCACCATTGGCAAGTGGGGCCTTTAAGGCTCTAAGGCCAAGTTCATTAATGCAGAACGTGTGTAAACATCCCCGCTGCTATCCGCGCCCTTTGATTCTGCGCTATCTCTTTCCTAATGCGAATGCTAAAGCGATTTGTCGCCGTCCAACACATATCTAAACTTTGATGTATCGTCGCCAACTAAAGTTTCCTTTTTTAAAGTGCTAGTGTTTCGGACTTACACTACTTCGAATTAGACTTTTAGTAGTAAGCATGAATAAAAACTGTAGTGAGTCATGCTACTACTACTTAGTTACATACACATGACCTCACGTATACTTTTATACATGTTTCGACACAGGAACCGGAGCTTACCCGAAAAAAGTCGCCTAGTGCGATATAAATACCCAAGTGAGGTTAGATAATAGTATAAATAAAAGTAAGTATTTGAGTAAGTAAGAACTTGACTAAGTACTTATTTTTTGTTTTACCATAATATAACGTAGATAATTATGAGTCTTATGACCGCCTCATGTAGGCCATACATTTTTACCGCTAAATATTCCCTGTACTAACTTGTTGATACACATATCTTAATATTCATAACTTCATACATATTAGAATAATTTAAAAATAATAAACTCAGTTCAAACGGCCATGTACATATAATACATACGACGACCGGTCTGGCCTAGTGGGTAGTGACCCTGCCTATGAAGCTGATGGTCCTGGGTTCGATTCCCAGTCGGGGCATTTATTTGTGTGATGAGCACAGATATTTTTTCCTGAGTCATGGGTGTTTTCTATGTATTTAAGTATTTATATGTATCTATCTATTATATATATCGTCGTCTAGTACCTACAACACAAGCCTTACTGAGCTTACCGTAGGACTAGGTCGATTTGTGTAAGATTGTCCCGAAATATTTATTTATTATTTATTTATTATATGATAGATATTATTTATTTATTATATTATATGATTTTGGACCCGGGTATGTCCTTAAACTACGTCCGACAATGAGAGGTAGGGCACAGCGAAGTACCATCACGCTCGAGTCTGGAGAAGCCCAACTGGGGAAGTACCTCCTCCTTACAGAAGACCACAGCCATAATAGCACTGCTACCTTTCAGGTATGTAGTGTTGTGTTCCTGATGGTGAGTAAGGTTCCCAGAGCTCCAACCCCCCTTAAAGGTCGGTAACGCGCTTGTGACTCCCCTGGTGTTGCGGGTGCCCATGGGCGACGGTAATTGCTTACCATCAGGCAATCCGTCTGCTCGTTTGCCACCTTATGTCATAAAAAAAAAAAAAAAAAAATAGAAAATGCATAACAAGCCCACATCAAATGTAAATTTACAATATATATAGCGTTTTATCCTTTAATTCCATCCCATCTTCAATATTGATGTCCTATCACATTCCAAAAACACAATATATTACCATGAAATTTTTGATATTTTCATTCTTGTTGTAACCGAGTAGAATAAGAGGTACTTTATTTAAAGTTGTTCAAATAGCCTACATTAAAATTATATCGAATACAATTACAACGTTTTTTCTAACACTTTTCTTTACGACTGCTCCTATATAGGTCCAGGGCTGAGTCCAACTATGTGACATTTCCCGGCAACCACTATCTTAAAGGTTGGCTTACTCAAACGTCGGTGCGCGCTAAAGGTTAACCGAGGTCCCTACAAATTTAATACTACCTTACTGGCGGGAACACTCAGTGCTATTGTCGTTCGGTGGATTTTAATTTATTGTCTATAGAATTGCGGGTTATCGCGGGTATTCTTGAGCTTCAGTTTTGTTTCATTTGGTAAGAAACCTCACCGCTAGAATCTTTCAAATTTGTACCTACTTACATTTATAACGATATTTATGGAAATTTTATGTTAAAAATACTATACATATAATTACCTACTATACAGGGTGTAACTGTTAAGTGTGGCCAGGCCATAATTCCGTAAATATAACAGATATTAGAAAACTTAAGGATTACACCCTGTATACCAAATTCCACCAACCCGCAATGTGTAGCTTGGACTATTGGTAGCCCATAAACCTAAACTAACGATAATGATAGCCAGATAAGTAATCGATTTTATAACCCTACTCTTAATATTATTCTTAATGAGAAATATATACATATTTATTACTTAGTTAAATTAGTAATCAGCCAGTAATGAAGGTGTCGTAAACCAAATTCTACGAAGACCAATAATCGGATTGTACAACTCGTTCAATGAGCAATGTCGTTTTTTCCGTGCATGAGTCAAGGTCAACGATATCGATACTCCCAAGGTGCCAAAAAATGTATACATTGTACTTTAGTATCGAGACAATAAGGTGCATGTATACCCATTTTGGCACTTTGGTTGTATCGATATTTTTGACATTGACTGTACTCGTACATGATGTCATGATACGATATTGACATGGCTGGAACAAACGACATCAACGCGTTCTCGAATCGCCGCTCTAATGCCCGGAATACACGAGGCTAGTTTTTCAAGCCAGTATAGTAAGCTAGTTAATAAGCTAGTAAGCTAGTAAAAATGTCCTGGCTTGAACCCAGACTAGTGCTGTCTATATGATGCCAGTAATTTTAAGTCAGTTCGAGTGCAAGTACCTTTGCAAAGTGTCGTAAAAAAATCGTCAATATGAACGTAATTCGTAAAAAAATACATAGCATGAATGAAACAATACTTAAAAAGCTATGTAAATGTGTACTAGATGAATTACTTGAAGATATATTTAAAAAAACGTGTATGGCCACATGGCACTAGCCGGACGGATACTAGCTTCACCGGCCGCACGAAGATAGTACCTACACAAGCCAGGCTAGCGCGATCGGTGGTGGGGGCGCTACTAGCTCAAAAAATAGAACGGCAAGCTATTAAAACTATCCTGGCTTCAGCACTAGCTTACTAGCCTGAAAGTTAAGCTAGTTTTGTATACACGAAGATAGACGCTAGCTTACTAGCACTAGCTTACTATACTGGCTTGAAAAACTAGCCTCGTGTATTCCGGGCATAAGTGTTAATATCTGGAAGATTCTATAAAATAAACTATTAGCTCCCGAAAATAATATCTGAGTAATGGTTAATGGTAAAAGTGGGTGGGGTAAAGGTATTGAAATTATTGAGTTACGTTTAAATCGCGGTCAGTTGCTAATAAATAGATACTTACTTTGCTTCTAAGCGTAAAATAATATAGCAAAATAAATTCAAGTTGCAGTCGCATTACAAGAAGGACTACAATGACAGTTGCCTATATTAATATAAACATTAAACTTTAGTGGGCCCCATTCCCGAGCCCACTAATGGCCAAACCTTGTAACAACGCTCTGATGGAGGAATTCTTTCCCACATGCACATTATCTCGAATGAAATTACCTCAAACATTAAATAGCTTTATTATGTCCTTGCGTATGCTGCTCTATTTATTGAATAATTACAATTGCCAAAGGAATTCCATTAGTATTAAGAACCATTTTATCCAGCAAATGTTTAAATATGTTAGGCACATAAAGTTTTAAACCCGAACCTGTGGTCCTTATACAAAAATTACAAGTTTTTAGATCATTCAAATCTGTTTTTAATTATTATAGATGCTTGGAATAAACCAAATTACCTAAACGTCGACTAATGCATTTAGTTATATAACAGTTACTATCAACATCTAAAAATTGCACTAGATGACATATAGGTTAGAAAAGCGACGAGGACCTCCGGCGTCCAAGACGAGATTTGAACCCGCATCTCCAGCTATCGCGGCTGATACCTTAACGTTATGTCACCTAAATAGTTCAATTTTTAATTTATATAGTAGTACTACTTAACAATCAAAGCAACACAAAATATTTCATAAAAAGTAATTTGATTTGTTCTTAGTTGTATCATCAACATCTCATTATTCATAGGTTTTCGATAAATATGTGATACCCAAGACCCCAAGCATCTAAAAAGTTCAGCTCCGACTGTACATAAATGTCCAATAGTATATACTACTGAAGGTTGAACTGACTTTGTTTTGATAATCAAATATTGTTCACAGTGAGCAAGAAGCCACAGTCATGAAGGCGAATCCCTGGCTTTACCATTACTACGCAGTTCAATCCAAGCTCCATTACGGCCTCGCATACGAAGCCGCCACGAGAATGTACGGGCCGCCGCCGCCCGACCTCCAAGTGTACCCCCCGGCCATGCAGTACACGCCGACGCCACCAGTCTGCATCAACGGGAGCCAAGTGATGATGCCGAACCCTGGCCTGCAGCCACACATACCCCACGTGACGCCACACTTGACCCCAATGCACTACGCGTACGAAAGGGCGGACAATGGACCTGTGGATTACTCTGTACCGTTACAGGATGATAGGTACTGGCCACCATTTTGTCTCTGACATGTCAGCAAACTTATATTTCCCAACCTTGTCAATACTGAATCATACAATGTTTGAAGACGAACTCTATTAAATAACTTTTCTAAATTAGTTTGACCAACAACTAAATCGCATGTTTAACATTAGTTTCCTATTTCAGGTACCACAATGTCAGGATAGAAGATACTAGAATTCAATCTAATGCCAAACGGAAAGGAAAGAACAGCGACGAAAAACCCAGCACACCCGTTTCTAACATGTCGCCTCGCTGCACGCCTTCCACTGTCACGTCAGGGGGTGACACATTAGTCGCCGTAACAGGGTCAATAGCTAGCAGAAGACCTGGGTCGAAAAACTTTAATATATCAGAAACCGAAATGGTTGATCAATGGAATCCGAGTCCAACGTGGTCCGAATCGGCTCTCCAAAAAGTTCCCGATGTTTGTCACCAGGACTTAAGTCCGTATGTGACGACAACTCCCCCGACTCCGTCTGGCACGCCAACCGCTTACACACAAAACTATAGTCATACCTTCGTGTTCGACTGGTCGCCAGAGCAATATGTTCCTCATACTAACAATAGATGTAACACAGTAACGACTGAAAGTTCCTATCAGCAGCAGACGTGGAATAGGAGTCAGAGAGCATCGTTCGCGACCGCGGACGCAGTAGACGAGAATTGCAATCCTAATAGAATAAGCTTACAAATGAGGGTCAGTAATCCACCGCCAGCGTATAACGCAACGAGGGAAGGAGAGATTCTTAGAAGGCAAATGGGTAAGTTACCCTTTTAGTCAAGTAAGATCAGTACTGTCTTGTTAATAATTGTGCTATTACTTTATAAGTAAACTAGGACAGATGTTGTCCTTGCACATACAAAACTACAAGTGCGGTAATAAATAAGCTTCAAACTTTACTGAAAGAGGCGAATTTTTAATCAGTGTTGATATTTCTAGCACCCTGATCGACTCAATTTCAGAAGCAGCGCAGATGCCAATATAATTGAAAAGTTATAATATTTTCTACAAGGTGTTTTTATGTAAAAAATATTGTATAAATAAATGCATCACTTATAATTAGAAGAATGTTTATAGGTTTTCTTAACAATTTACTGTTTTGTTCTAGAACGTCCGCACCCTGAATCTCCGGATGCCAAGAAGCCTGCTTTATAACTAAAGTTAAATTGTTTAATTTCTCTAAAATAGTTCAATATTATGTTACCCTAATTAAATGAATTTTATTTTATTTAGACAAAAGCTCTGGAACTCTCCTGTGATCTTTGTAGCGATAAGAATTGTTTGATGCTAGGCAGACTGTATATTCAATGTAACATAAGAAACTTGTACAAATTACTCTCATTATGTAAGTTCATATTATAGTTCTTCACATACAATGTGATAAGGTTGTGTATACGATGTACATATTATTACATTAACTTAATTATACTAAAGGATTAGGATTAGGAAGTTGTGAGAATTATTTTGTTTTGTCAATATTTCCTGATTGCCAGCTAATAATACTGTGTGGAAGCCTAATACGGGCAAAGAATTAAACCAGACATAGGATTTACCAGTATAATCATAAACCAAAAGGTTTTTCTTTAATTATACCTATTATACACATGTAATTAATTTTTGTAAAATTTCTGAGCAGTAATGTACCTACTGCGAACATTAGGCGATATAAGCTTTTGAAACTAACTGTCAACGAGTGTTTCACTCGAGTGTGTTGCATTACATTGCGGGCCCAATTTTTTTATATGGTAAATTTTTTATTGCACTTCTAAGTAAAAGTTATCTAAATATATTTCTTATGTCCTATTCTACCCTCCGTTAAGAGATTCGCCCGTTTAAGACTTCCACACTGTATAAACAGATGACAGTTTCAACTCTTCACTTTGGTAACAGTTGATTTTAGGCCCTGCCTCATACTTTTACAGATATAAAAATAAAACGTAGTCCAAACCTTTTGCCCCTAACTATGTCAGCTAACAAAAGTTTGAAGTATAAAACCGTAATTTTCTGGCAATCAACTAACATTGATAAAATTAAATATCCATTACAGGGGCATATCTCCCTCGGTATACTGCTAGACCCTTGTTTATTTTATTTTGACAAATAAATTATAAAAAAGATATTTAGGAATAGTGCTCAGAGTCAAAAATCCTAACTTTATTGTGACATGGCTACTGAAACATTTTGTAATCCGTCCAGAAATAGATTATTTTGTTAGTTAATTAAATGAAATAGATTTCTTTTTGTTCATACTTGTAAGAAGAATGGTCATTCTTCCGTAAGAGATTGTAAAAAGTATTGAAATTCTAGTTATAATTTGTAATTGCTACATTGTTGAATTGAGTTTAAAAAAGTAAAGATTTTACATTTTATAAAGTTTAATTTATTTACCTTCATTACCAATATTTATTAGCATACATTGTTATCTTAAATGCTAAAGATTATATTATTACATTTACTCCGGTCTTAGTCTCATATTTCTGAGCAGACACAAATCTCTGGCTGTATCTTTTCTGCCATATGGAGTAGACAAGTCATGTAATCTTAAAATCAAATTTATGTTGAAACTATCTGGCAGCGCTTTTATAAGTGTTGGAACCAGTTCACTAGGCATTTTCTGCAGAACCACTTGTGCCCTATCTTGACCACACTGCACAACATGCACCAAAAACTCGAGTATAAATTGGGTTTGAGGTGTCACATCACCATTTTTACCAGCCAGTTGAGAGAATGACTTGTACAAAGTTTCTAAAGCTGATGCTAAAGGTTCTTTCATATTCATCGCAGGTACACTCTGTCCCTGCATGTAATACATGGAACTATCTGTACTATTATCATTTAGTCTCCGGACTTTACTCGAAGAGACCATAGCATCCATATCATCAGAGTCGTCATGACGGCGTTTTCTAGAATTCTGAGACTTTGTTGAAATGCTCTGTTCAAGCGCAGCATAGACACAGTATGTGGCCAACTTGGCTAATGTAGCAGACTGAGGCTCCACCAGCTCTTCAGACAACTTGGCATTGTATAAATACTGAGGTAGAACATGTAAAAGCATAGCTTCAGTGCACTTTTCGATGTCCAAATGGAACATGGCAAGAACAATGTCAACAGATCTATCAAGATCTTCCTGGTATCTAAATTTCAAAGTCTCTTTTACAAGATTTGTAACAAACCACACTGGGCCTGCAGTGTTTAGTAAGCTTTCTATAATGTGTGTGGCATCAATATGCAGATAGCCTCTTGTCTTCACATCTTCCCAGGCTGCCTGTAGTTGCTCTAAAATTGGCTGCCGGGAAATTATTGTGTGTGGAAGAGTCACGTTTTTGTTCTTTGGTACTGAAGTAGGATGAATATCATACTGCATCTTTCTAATAATTTGGGACATTAGAAAAGCACGCTCTTTAAAGTTGTCAATTTGAGCCAATTCCACTTCAGTTGGAGGAGCTAACAACTGTTGTATCATATTTATAGGCTTCAAGAAAGCATCTTGGATTACAACATCGATATATGCACACAGCCAAACAGTAGCGCATACAGCTAATGACGCCATTTTCTGTCTCAAAGAATCCAACATTCTTTTAACATCTACAGCAGATAATGAACCTTGCTCCCAAGCGAACAATACTTCTTTCACAGTTCGGCTCACATTCATGCAGAGCTCATGAGGTTTCAAATTGGTATTTTTGAAATCAAAGTCAGGTGCACTTAGGTGGTGGATAAAAATGTCTACAATAGATGGGTCACACTTCTGTAGAATTTGGTCTGGTGACTTGTGGACACCTTTTTGTGGCATACATTCTCTGACCCATTGCTCAAAGAAAGATTCTCCATTCTCTTCTAAAACAGCATCCACACCATAATCTTGCACAATTGAACATAAAATTAGAAATGAAATATCAAATATATAGACCTTGGACTGAGAAGCACCTTTTTCACTAGCTGCCAATAAAGCAAATTCATTAAATCTGATCAGTCTTGAAACAAACAGCTTTAATTTTCCTTCTACTGCTGCCACCGCCAGGATTGTTGTTAAAGAAGTTCCACCTACTATCTGGCAGAGCATTGCATAGAGTTGCTCTTGCATTTTATGGAAATCTCCAGACATTGTCTTTAATATCCCAGCCAAAGTGGGTTCTGCTCTTGTAATGAATGAAGGCACTGATCCCTGGAGTCCTGTGGGTTCTAATTTTTGTAGCTTGACATCTTTGCTCTCCCGTTTTTGGCTAAAGTAAGACAAGTGTTGCTCAGTCACTACATTCAGTTTGACTAAGGGTTCTAATAAGGATACAATGCTGTTGCAAGAGTTTTTTGTGTCAACTATGTCCAATAGTGGAGTTGATTGCAGCAATTTCTCAAAGGCTTCAACTGTTTCTAAAGAGAAGTCTCCTTCTTTGTTACTGGTGCCACATGTGCTGTGCAGGTAACTTATTACTTGAGGGACTTTTAGAAATGTGAATGCTGCCCAAAGGGCTTGTTTAGAGGCATCTTTACTGGAGTCATTCAAAGAAATAAAGCAAGCTCGGATAAGCTCACAAAACAGTCTACCCAGTGAATATCCTTTAATTCTCTTGATCATAAGCAGTTGAGTTGACAGCTGCTGCATGTCAGCACTAGGGTTTGCCAGAATATTTATAGCAACTAATGCCTGCAAACAATGAGTGACTGCTTCAGGCTTGAGATTCAATGGTGCTATTTTGTCAATATCCATATTACATACCTTTTGTAAAGTCTCATGAATTGCCACTGGAGCTTTGAACTGTGTGTTCATCATCATAAAGGCTGTAATCTCTTGGCACTTCTTGGTTACCTCATTGTATTCATCAGGGTTGTTTTGTTTTGCTAAATAAAACATAGCTACCAAATAGTCAGTACTTACAATAGAGCTGAGCAAAGATGTTGACTTTTCCAGAAGTTCTTGACTTTGAACTGTATTTGCTGATGGATATTTACTGAGAGAATAGTGATAGATTTGCAGAAGCCACAGTATTATGGATGACACAGCACTGGCTATTACTTCTTCCTCTAGTTTCCCACTGCAGGTTATACTGTCTAAGAAACTTTCCAAAAACTCCAAAAGGCTCAAAATGCAGTGAGGTTTGTGGAAAGCATCGAATTTGGAGATTCTCTGTAGCACAGCCGCGTACGAAACAATATGCGACGCCAAAGAATGTTTAAGATAAGATATTACTAACTGGTTTGCTCCACATCCGACCATGGCCTGCTGAAGGATACAGTCGGCCAAATTGTACAGGTCACCGCTGACTCCTCTGGGTATAATAGTCTTAATGTTTATTCCCCATTGTATGTCTGTCCATCGTTCTCGCCAGGCTTTAAGTATCAGAGCTTTAAGTGAACTAGTTTTGCTAGTACTCTTCGACGTCTCCATTTGCACCATAATTAAACAGTTCGTATATTAGATTGAATATGATTAGTTCACGTATAGTGCACTAATCATTATAGTTTAGATCGGCACTGATAACATACAAAGTATGTACACTTTTTGAGAAAAAAGTAAGCAAGAAAACGAAGTCTCAATTCGACACAATGACATTATTGACATTACAATTTCAACATCTACAATCGGAGCGAATATTTATACGTTTAACGTTTCGTTCCAAATTATTTGTCGAATAAATAATGGTTTTACACATCTTGTAGAGCTGTGTATTATTTATTACTAGCAGTAAATAGTATTACTGTTTATATTTCTCAAACAATTTTATTAGTAAACCAAATTCAAAGGTTAAATAGTGTACAATGCAAATATTCAGAATAAAACTTAATTACGTAATTCGGAACGGTTTAAGGCGTCGAATCAATAAAGCTGCCCACTAACTCACAAATTTGCAAGCAACGTTGACAATCTTTCTCAATCTGGCCTTTTCTTTTGTAATAACAGAAATCTTCACAGGGAAACTTAATTAAACTTTGTAAATCTTGACCTATTATTTAGTGATCACTTAAATCATAGACAGAACTGATCATGTTTACGCAAAAATTATAATTTCAATCTTTTCCTGCTACAGCCATTGACAAACTTTGTTTGCCAGACTATAGAGCTGAGCAGTTACATATAAGAACTAAGACGAAGAAATTTGGTAACAGCTGCAACTAATGAGTTAGTGCAACTGCTGCAAGGTACGATTTGGTGATGACTAGGAGGAATAATGGGTGATGACCACCGCGAACATCGAAGTCTGGTTGACGTAACTGGTGACCGAAGAGCTGGCGGCTTCCTCGCACAACGTATCAGCATTGCGACACAACGAGGAAATACCGCCAGCATCCTTGGTACAATGCTTCAAGGGCCTTTTATAGATTTTATACTGTAACTAGTTAAGTACTTGTAGTTATCATAATACGATTGTAATTTCTGTAAATAAATCCAAAAATAGTGGGTCTCAAATGTGATCTCAAACCTTACTACTTAAGTACGGATGAATCAAGTAACAAATTACCAAGATTTATTAAATTTGTTCTTGATATAAGCCAAAGTTAGCATATTTTATTTACTGCTTTATTAACTGCCGTATGTAGATAAGAAAGTGATAATATGTTAAACGACAAATTTCCGAACGCTTGTTTAATGTTCAAATGTCAAATGTCATTGTCAAATCCACATGTGATTTGACACAGTCAGACTTATTTTTTGTTTACAAACTTTTTATCATAAAATAAAAATGAGTTTCCGAAATTATAAAGACAAAATTGACGAAGGGGATACAGTTATTTTATATTTAAGTAATAATGTCCACGCAATAGAAGTGCGTCCAGAAATTAAAAACAAGAAAGGGGACTTGGTAGAAAATGTTTTTCAAACTACGTTTGGTGCTTTGAAGGTTAAGAATCTGGTTGGAGTTGAATACGGCAGCCGGGTACGTTTATTCAATGTGGTATCCAGATCATCATCATCAGATTCTTGAAGTCGAACTACATGAATGTTCTTTATCTAGTCATAGTCTAAAACTCGCATATATTTTACAAGAAGCCACGATAATCCGAGCTAACCGCTCGAAAACTACCACTCTTCAAACTAACCATTCAAATTATTCAATATAGTTGTGTATACAACAGTCACCAAAGTTTTATGTTTACATTTTGGCGTAGAGACAATAATTTTATCCTTAGACTATACTGTACTTATAACCTAGAGTTTATAAGTACAGCACTGCAGATAAAACTAAGATCAGCAGTCATGGCAGTGGCGTAAAGTCCTGAAGAGTCATTAGCTTCTATCAACATTCCGATTAACCTATGTTTGGTATATTGCACACTACCTTGCCTCTGCGCGTTGGCTCGATCTGGCTCCTCGTAAACCTCCCAAATGTCTGGAACACGATTGTTCCGTGTACGGAAGAGACATAAAAATACCAATGATACCAAAATAAATAAGGTTAAAGAAGTATGTTGCACATAAATGTATTTTTCTTTAGTAAATTTAAGCTTTTTGTAAACAAATAGCCAATAATACAAAGAAACTACTATAATAGATCAATTATTCCTTAAACAGGTAGAACTATCAAAAGGGTGGGGTCATGTCCTACAACCCACTCCAGAGCTATGGTCGGTGACATTGCCCCACCGCACACAAATAATCTATACTCCTGACATAAGTATGATTTTATTACAACTTGATCTGGTCCCGGGCTGTGTTGTAATAGAAGCAGGTAAGTGCAAACAGTTTTTAATTGCATTAAAAATCAAATATATTATGAAATAAAATTTTATTTGTGTTAATATAATTAAGTGTTGTAAGCCATGTTACTACTACTTAGTTACAAACAGATAAACTCACATGTAATTATATTGCACTAGGTGAGTGGTACACCCTCACACCGAGCAGTGTCTTGACTTGAAGATGGGTACCAGAGCTTACCCGAAACATGTCACCTAGTGTGACATAATTACACTTTGGTTTATTTGTGTTGTTGAATTAACACATATTATAGTTTGCTAAACAAGCAAACAATACATGTATAATAAACAAACAAACTAGCTTTTATACCAGTATGATGTTGTATTATTAGTACTTTACATGAATGATCATAGGCCTCAAACAATTAAAGTGAATTTCATTAAAAGGTACCTAGTCAAATCTTAAAGCATCTACTTATGTAAAATATACATTACCAAAGCTTATCAAGTGCGAGTCATTTTTACATTATTATTCTATATTTACAACTTTCCTTCTTGAGTTTAATGTCTACTTATAGCTAGAAAACTTTTTAGATCTTTCTACATCCACAGAAGTTAGTTTAATGAATGTGTACATTAAAATTCCACCTTGTCATGTACAGTCAGCAGCAGAAGTGGCTAAGCGTTTGAGGTGTTCAAAATGAGGTCAACACATCTCTATTATCAAGAGAATAAGAGTGTGTGTAGGTCATTTTGAACACTTCAAATGCTTAACCACTTTTGCTGCTGACTGTACATCTATGTCATTGTCTTATTGTTAACTCTGAAAGATTCTCGTGGTTTCGAATTAAGACTCACGAGGATAACGTCGTCCTCGAAACGTATGAGGTAATTTTTAAAGTTAATAATGTGTAAAAACCGTGAATACATTAAGAAAAGAATACTTTTCATGAGTTCTTTATATCATAAGTTTTTTAGGGATCTGTAACTGAAAGGTGACAATTGAAATCCTGTTACTGTTTGTCTGTCTTTTAATGGGTTGTATCTTAAGAAGAAATATTACGAATTAACACAGCAGTTTGAATCGGAAACAAACAGACATGAAACTATTTGCAGTTAATAGTTTGTAAGAACTCTCAGGATAATGTCACCTAATTTAAAACTCTGTAAAGCTATCTCAAAATAAATTTTCCCTACTTTATTCCAAACCTGAACCTTACGCGTCTTTGAATAAAGTATAAATTCGTTTGCAACAGGCACTGGAAGCGGTTCTCTAACGCATGCCCTAATAAGGCGGGTGCGGCCACACGGTCACGTCCATACGTTTGACTTCCACGAGCACCGCTCCAAAATCGCCCGGGATGAATTTGAAGCTCATGGCTTAGCCGAGTTTGTTACGGTTAGTTTAATTTTCTATTCCTACAGTTAAGGCTTTTGACGGCCCCCTAGCCTAGTCGATAGTGGAGCCTATGAATCAAGAAGTCCGGTGTTCTTATCCTGGCACAGGCATTTATTTGTGTGTCAAATATTTGCTCCTGGATATGGTTTTTATCTATGTATTAAACTATTCATATGTAGCTATGTAATGTAACTAACTAACTTGAATTGCATGGACTTTAGTAGTAACATCATTATATAAATTATAAATAAATGACATATACAAACAAAAAGTGACGAGGTTCAAGTCTGAGGCAGGATTTGAACTCGCATCTCCAGCTATCGCAGCAGCTTATTTCCAGCAAATATTCATATGTAGATGTACCTATTATACATCGTATATCATCATCTATTAAGTACTTACAACTCGAGACATATTGAACGGGAGTACCTACTGCATGACGAGGTCGATTTGTGTAAGATTGTCGTAAACTATTTATTATTCATTTGCTTAAAATACCTACTGTCTTTTTAAACCACGAATCGGCGATAGTCTTGGCCGGTGATACGGTTTCACTACGGTGTAGTAGTTTAATTTTCAAGAATATCATATATCTGTGTAATTACCAACTGTAATTCGTGTGAACCACGGGTCAGGCCACGCCACAAAACCTTAATTTAATACGGTGCGTTAACTATACCTTCACGATAATCAAAATAATCTTTTAAATAACTAAATAAACAATTGTTACATTCTTACACAAATTGACTGAGCTCCACGTTAAGCTCAAGAAGGCTTGTGTAGTGGGTATACGATATATGTAATATACAAATACTTAAATACATAGAAAACACTGATGACTCAGGAAAAAATATCTGTGCTCATCACACAAATAAATTCCCTTACTGGGGTTTGAACCCAGGACCGTCGGCTTTATAGACAGGGTCAATACGAACTAGGCCAGACCTGTTGTAAAAAAATAAAAATTACGGGTGGACCGATTTAGGAGCTGTTTCATTTGAAGCAGGATTGCATGCGTTGCTATTTATACATGTTTTATCAAAATCGGTTCAGCCGTTTCAAAGTCATCAGCTCTTATGTTAGCTGCGGTACCTATCGTATCGTATTGCATCTTATGTAACGCATGAGAATTTAAGGCTTTACTTTCAAACACGTGTGTATCATAATGAATTGTATAAAAGCGGGTAACTCACATTTTATAAATCGAATATTGGAGTGAAAAATGTCGAGCAATATTCGACTTATAAAACGTGAGCTACAGCTTTTATACAATTAATATGTTCCAATCTCACGATAGTTTTGTGTATCATAATTGACTAGATTTTTTTTTGTATTTAAGCTTTCGTGAACCATTCTAATATTTTGTTAATGAAAATAACGGCTGTATTCATGTTTATTTAGTCATACGCGCGACATGTTTCAGAGAACATAGGCCTCCATTTTCAAGCACTAAGAGGGCTGAGTGTCTGTTCCCCTGAATATAGTAGATACTCAATAACAAAGACTTTTCAGGCTAAACACAGAGACGTACTCGAGCAAGGATTCGGAGAAGAGCTTAACGGAAAGGCTGATGCTGTGTTTCTGGACCTACCAGCTCCTTGGGTCGGAGTGCCCCATGCAGTCGCCGCTATGAAGAAAAATGGTGAGTGCTTTAAATCAAAAGTGCTTTCGAATAAAGAATTTGAGGAGCTGAACTGGATAAACGATGCTCAGTAGTTATGCAGGGAAATGGTAAGTACCTGCTATGAGCCAGGTAGTTCCACACTTTCTATAACCTACGAAATACAGATTAAGTACGTTATGCGGGAAGGCCGCGGGTAAGCTACTCTTATTGTCGCACCGGCCTTCTGGTTGCATGTATTCGTTGCTATGAACAAAGATGTAGAACGCCATATAATTTAGGAATGCACTCTGAAGAGGATCCATTAAAGACAAAGATGTTATCCGTCTTTTCATTAATGACGAAATATTTAGCATTTTGTATGTACCTTTTGGAAAAGGGGACAGTTGAGAACGAATATTCGAAATACATTTTTACAACTTTTTATTTAACTAGTTATTAATAGGAGGACCGCCGGCATTTTCCTCTTAATCAAACACGCTCAGTAGTTAGTGTAAATTTCAGCCGTTGAAACAAATCACTATAACTAATGCTCACTGTTCCCGATAGCATCGTCGTATGCAGGAACCCGCAGATCTTATAAATCGACTGAACAGATTGCGATCTGATTACCCGGTGTCGATTATTCAGATCCCCTTGTAAGTTATTCGATTCTATTCATTGAGCTAGCTGTTGCCGAACTAGATAACGAATTCAGAATCGATTCATCGATTTGTGTTCAATTTGAAAGGAGTAAATCTTGCATTCGTTAGGGCTGTTAATTGATGTTAGATTGAATAATAAACTGATAGTGATAAGTAACAAGTGTGTCATAGTGATAAAATTATTTCCTTATATCGCATAATAATTTTGACTGCAGCACATTTACCAATAAAACATTTGATCATATTGAAAATATTAATATTAGACTGAATACCTATCTATTGCATAACTATATCTGCACTTACTTAGTACCTACTTATAGCTCGAAAATGATTCATCGACTAAGAAATTACCTAACAATCTTTTTTGAACTACTGTATTATTATACTTACATATTTTAAGAAGGCTATTCGCATAACAGCATAAATTGTGAGTAAAAATCAAAAATCACCTACGGCGTGCAAACACCACATCACAACAAAATAAATTAGGTACCTACTATACTCGTAGTAAGGCTATGATTTTTTTTATAAGAATAAAACTCTTGCTTCCTTAGTCCTTACACTACTACCATATAGGTATGTTAGTAAAAAAATATTGACTTTTATATATCTGTACTTTCATTATAATTTGATTTTTTGACTAAATTCATTTGCACGTACTATACCAACTTTACAAATCGATATATCTAAATGTTTTATTATACCCTTGAAGTTAAATATCAAAACACTTTTTAAGTTTTTACGTTTCCTGCTTGTTTAGAAGGTCGAAATTTGCACGTGTAATGGAATGAGAAGCAGATAGAAGTTTGGTAAATTGTGATGATCGCGGTAACCCGTGTTCAATATTAGATGAAGTTTATTCGCTTTCTCTCTTTTATTTAAATTTTATTGTCTATTGACAACAATTTATTATAATATTATTATCAGACATCGGATATTCGGTCGATATTTACCTAAACTTTAGCGGCGTGAATGGTATGGAGACGGACCTAGTTTTATTTTCTTAATAAAATTCCCGGGATGTATTACAGAACCCTTGAATCTACAATACTATAGGACTTACCAGTTGTGTAAAATAAGCATAGAGAAACGCTTACACTAATAAGCTAATTCACACTGCGGCCACACTACATACAATGTTCTTGTAAGATCTATATACCAACTTATTTCCTTACAAAAATAGTCAAAAATACCCGTTCACTAATCATGTTACTAAATGTATGCCATCTTATGTAATTTTGTGCGATCCCGGAGTCCCGGAGCATATTTATTAAACTTTTTATTAAAATAAAAAGCCGCCTTTCCAGTCCAACATTTTCCGAGGTTTTGCCAAGTTTAGGTAAATATCGATCGAAATATCCGACCCCTGATTATTATATTGACGAAATATCTAGTGTCGATAAAATTGACACAAGAAGTGACCGATAGTAGCTTCGTTTCGATAAAAGTAGGTCTGCCTAGTACCGCGAACATAGAAGTTTTGCTCAAATCGAGGTGTCATTAGAGTGTCTGAAACAATCGTCCGAAATTTACAATTATCGATTTTCGCGGTCGCTCTTCGCATTCAGCTGAAATTGATACCCAAACACATGTTTTATATGGCGATATATTTTATCTAATCTAGTCCTGTGAGATTATCACAGTGTGCAGGTAACACAAATACTTTAATTAACTAACATGATTAACTTATTTTGAATAAATGATGGTGGCAACCCTAAATTGATTTCCCTAATTGGAACTAGTTATATCGCGATACGCATCACAAGTGATCGGCCGGTCGCGACAAACGACACAATAACAGTTGTTAGTTATCCTTGAAATTGCTTTCAGTCGCTCCATTGTTACAACGCAATGGAATTCGAAGTATTGCGATGACGGAACGGTACGTATAGTGTGAATAAGTTGTCTCGATTTCTGTCTTGCGTGTTAATTGCGAATAAGGAGAGTTGATAACCATGCTAAACGTATTTTATTAAACTGTTGTTAGTTGTATGCCTATTTATTCTAGAAGACTTTAATTAGGTAGTGAATTTGATGACTACATCCATTTCCTTGGCACATTTTGTGGACAGATTGATAGATTCTGTTGCTTTACATAGCCTTGACTTAAACTTGTATCTTAAACCATTTGATTTTCGAGGCATTCAAAAATACTTTGAACTATTTGGCCATGAACCTTCGCCTGTTATGCCTTCTTGCGGTTTGTGATTGAGATAAAGTGATATCGATAACCGATTTGTAACGAGGAGGTTAGACATTCACAACACAACACCAGTAAATAAGTGTAACTAATAGGTGATCGCCCGCTATATATGTTTAATGGGCATAGGAAGAAGTTTGATCGGTGAAGATTTAAATGACAAATATACTAATGAAATTAGCGACACATTATACTATTAGCTTACCAGCTACATGTGAGGAAATTGATATCGTATATTTAATCAACGGTTACAATTTAAAATTCGTATTAAAATAACACTTTCTTGAGACTCGGCGTCTATGAAGTCATTAGATCGTCAATTACTATCATTCTATGGAACGTATAATCTGGGTTAACCATAATAAGTATTTATTTAATATAGGTGCCCCACTTAAATCCTCGCTATCAAACGTTACAGTTTGGCGAATTGTAATGTAATTCTTTGCGTGAAAAATTAACTAAAAAATAATAATTACTCATTCCTATATACCTCACATGCGTACTGCTAACCTATGCGTCGATGATGGGATCTCACCCAACTTATAATAGAGTATCTACTTGCTGCAGCCAGCGACTAACTCAATAGGTTAAGATTTTACGACACAGGCCAATTGCTGTGAGAAATAGGGCGTCTATCATTTACCCCCAAGTCTCGGACGTCTCCATTTTCCTTCGTATTATGGTCAATTTTGGTAAACACTTGTTTGGCAACTTGGCATCTCCGCTACATACAACCAACATATAATTATGTTGCGTTGTAATATATGCAGGCAAATAAGCGTAATGTGCGGTTGACGTAATGTTTGTTGTGCAATTATAATATGGAATACTAACTTAAACAACCTCGTAACATATTTGATGATTCTGAAATATAGACCTTATACTGTATACGAAAAAGCTGCAGTTGAAACGATGAATCGTTTATCATACGACGAGTGGAGAACAAATTGTGCATAGGTATTATGTACCGCATTGAAGATGGGGATAATATGTGGCGTACCTAGAAATGATGCAAGGCTTTGTGATCGGTGTTTAGTATTAGAGCTATAACTTGATAGTCGTATGAATTTATGTACATAATATTAAACTTAAAGTTTGTTGCTCAATGGATTCAGATTTAAAGAGCAATAACTACTAGTTTTACTATAGTAACTTGCACATATAATAAAGTCAAATCAGATCAAAAGGTAATAAATAAGAAACTAATAAAACATACCTAGGGAACATACATATAGCTGCTATAAATAAATCATTAGGTACCAGGGAAGGGTTCCGATTCTGCTCGTTGATAATAAATAATTCAATATTTATAGTCAATCTTACACAAATCGACTTAGTGCTATGTAAACCCAATCAAGCTAATAATATAACTATAGGTACTTGCCTACGTAATTACACCAATGACGTTCATAACATAACCCTGTATTAAATATGCGAGATAAACTCAAAAATAAATACCCTTCCCAGGAGTCGAAGCCGGATCCACGAGCTTCGTAGGCAGGTCACTACCGACTAGGGTATTATATTTGTAGGAACATTTAAAGGATTCTAACTACCCACACAGTGACAACACTGTCAGTTTCAAGATAACCTCTCAACTCTCAACAAACATGGGTCAATTATTATCGGGTCATACATCAATTAGGTTCGCGTCTCTCCTGTGGACATTATGAAAGTTAAGGGATTGAAGCCTAATTTTTGATTCTTTGATATATCAACATAAACTACTCCCCCTCTTACGGAACATTATACCACAAAAACAACTTGAACTCATATAAGCCGTTAACTATTGACCACAGAAAAGACGATTTTTGTTTTAATCAATCTGTATGATCCTCTCTTGTTATTCTGTCCTATCAGCTAAATGACAGTGGCATAGTTTGTTAGAAGAAATGTGGCACTGTGTACTACTAAAACTGTTCACAGGTGACCCATTATTGAACAGACATAGTTACCACAAAAATATATGTTTATTGTCGTTAGATGGGTTGAAACGTTACCATAGCAACGAGTAATAAAATAGTTGTTTGAGCCACTTAACTGTTTGTATATTTAAATAAATACGCGGCTCCACATCTCCTAATATACAACTGGGCTCCAAACAGTCTACCGACCACAACACAATCGCGTCGCGTACAAATTCTTGACGTCGAAAGGCAACTCTATTGTAACAAACATGTCTAACAAACTCTAATACCCTTTAAAAATCAATGCGAGCGTAGCTAACGATCGTCTCTGTTAGACCGTAAGCCGCTATACCCATATTTATTGCTTGTCGGACTCTGTCCAAATATGTCCTATTAATAAATGGACAGCGTACTCTATGAATTGGACTACAATGGATGTAATAAATGTACGAGAAATGCGTGAACTATTATACCTTGTGAACTGCCATTAATACCAGAACTCTTTAACCGGTACTTGGGCAGTGTTTTGTATTTGTTAATGTACAAATATTTCAAATACCTACGGCATAAAATACGTGGCATTTGCACCCACACTGCTGCTGCTGAGCAATGCTGAGCATCTCGACTCCTATTGATAGACGTTTGAAATGTTTGAATAAATGAGACCATTTTGAAATCTTATTGTCCTTATTATTCCTGTAACTGTCAGTCCTAAATATCATCATCATCATCTCAGCCATAAGACGTCCACTGCTGAACATAGGCCTCCCCCTTGGACCTCCTTATGTACTGGTTGGAAGCGACTTGCATCCAGCGTCTTCCATCTTGTGGGTGGACGTCCTACGCTACGCATGCTAGTCCGTAGTTTCCACTCGAGCACTTTTCGACCCCATCTGCCGTCTTCTCTGCGTGCAATGTGGCCTGCCCATTGCCACTTCAGCTTGCTAACGCGGCGAGCTATGTCGGTGACTTTAGTTCGCCTACGGATCTCATTTCTGAGTCGATCACGTAGAGAAACTCCGAGCATAGCTCTCTCCATAGCTCGTTGAGCGACTTTGAGTTTTGAGATGGGGCCGATAGTGAAAGACCACGTTTACACACATTGATTGAAGACTTTCGTCTTGAGGCACTGAAGTATGTCGGCCGAAAAGACATTACGTAGTTTCCCGAACGCTGCCCAACCGAGTTGGATCCGGCGGTTTACCTCTTTCTCGAAGTTGGACCTACCTAATTGGAATATCTTAAATATAGTAGATTGTAATGACGCTGATATACATAGTACATAATTACTTTCCTTGTCATATCATAGATAAACCCACAAAAACTTAAAAAACTTAGGATTCGGATGGTATAATTTCTTTAGGTTTTAGACGAAGGATATAAAATACACACTGAAGAAAACCAACACAACCTATGATCCAAACAAAACAAACTAAACACTAAACTGCCTTAATCGCAGTAACTAACAAATGTTCTGACGGGACACGTAACAAAAACCTCCACCACGGTGGTCCGGCGCGGAACTCTAATAAGACAGTCCCCTAGCTCAGCTGTCGGGTTCAGGACGTTATCTGAGTGTGAAAAATAGCGGTCTTTATGCCAGACTTAGCCTGCGAATAGGATAGAAAGCTTTACGGAACATGAAGAGTTTAATTCGTCCTGTGGGAACTACACAACAAATGTACTGTTGTCACGGTTAAACGCTTATTATTATACAAATTATGCTTAACCACAGGATAAGACATTCTTTAAAGGGATACAAGAACCGAAATTGCGTTAACTGGTGTTAAAATTGTGTTCTCGGGTTTACACCAAAACGTAAGAAATGGGTTACACAAGTCATGTCTGCATGTAGTGTATCAAATGACACAATTGTATCAAAAGATTCATATACTATCATATTTTGTATTATGTATCATATCTTATATTCGGTCCTTACATGTGAAATTGAGGTTTTTTCGAACTAAATGTTTGACAAAGGACCCAATATGTGACTTTATAGACAATATAAGTAGTAAAGAAATAAATCCTACTGAATCAATGGCACTTTCAAAGTAAAGTAATTGTAGATCAATAGAGTTGACAAAAGCATGTTATCCATTGGCCATCCGCATGTCGAACACTGGTATGTTTCCCCTACAATACTTAGTTATTCAATTTTTCAAGTGATAATGAAAAGTTCTAGAAAAGTTGAAAAACATTCGGAACATTACGTATGGTGCTTATACAATAACATACATAAGCCAATTACGCTTATTCAACAATAAAATTAATGGACAGTACATTATCGGTATAAGTTGTAACAAAGTTTCTGTCTTGTATACTAACTAGCCGTAAGTTAATCTCGCATCTTAACGAAGCGTTTAAGTTGATTAGCATAGCGCTGCCCCCTGATTAATGCAGTCCCGATAAAGCGTTATTCAATAAAGGTTTAGGTTGAACCTTCACCTTATTCTAGCTTATTGATCACCTCAGCCGATGCTATCAAGGATTTGCAATACGGATATTGGATTAATTATCTACATAGAAGCTCGCATAAAGGAATAAATCTAAAGCAAATTGTGTACTTATTAATATAGAAGTTACGTATTATTAACCTACTCCATGTCGTCGGGGATAATGCAATACCGCGTAACCAACAAATGCAATAAAATACAGTTTATTTGTACATTGTTTGAATTTCGAACTCTATCGATATTTGTAGTTACATTTCGATATTTGTATTGCACTATTCGTCATATCACCTCGACGTACTGTAAAACTAATCAACTACGTATATCCTGCAGTACACTGCAATCATGGTCCACAAATTAAGTACATAATTAAATATCCATCTTATATTTTGTGTTTGTTGTGTTTTTTTGTAGTTTAGAATAATAATCGTACAATGCCATAGACCTGCATGATTCAAAAAATAGTCACACCTAGTGGAAGATATTAGAGGTAGCGTAAAATTGGTAGTTTTACGCTACATACCTATTATTTCCAACGTAGTAAAATTTTTCAATTCCCGTTTTTTAATACACTTACAATACGGAAACTAATGTACTGACGGAAAATATTGTTTTTAAGTCATAATGTAGCTTTACAATTTCCTGGTTGAAAAAGCTAGTTTGCATGTTGTTAGATTATCAATCTTATCTTGAAACAGTATAAGAACACGTGTAAAGGTTATCAGCTTGCCATCAAATATGTTGATCAATCAAGGAAATCAAATAAACTTATGACAAGAGAACTTCAATCGCATACCGTATGGCACCGCTGGATAGCAATATTATATATCCTTGTTACTTTTACTCAACATGTCGTATAAGAAATAGCATGACATAACACGTCCCTTTAGGCGTTACTCTCACAATACTATAACACAAACTTGACTCTACTGTTGCTCCAAATAACATACAATTCTTATCTAAATAAGAATAAGACCCAATGTTGTTACGCGGATTACTTTAGCAATGATATCTGAAATATAATCTGCGCTTATAAAAGCCAAGTTACAAATGCGATTATCAAAATTAAATCAAAATATTATAATAGGCATTGTTTCTTGAAGATAAGTATTAGTAGGTGTTGTGGGACAGCATATTTAAATTTGTAAGAGTGCAGTACTAAATCAAAACGCAGTCAATTAAGATAAAGCTCGGACAACGACAGCCGTGGACAATAGAGCATGTTATAGGGCCGGAAACAAACCGTGTAAGGAACATATTTGAAGAACTGAGTCAACGGAGTAGTTAAATTTTTAAGCCATAAAATTCTGTAATTTCGTATTATAAGTGATATGATTTATTTTAAATCAATAAAATTTAGATTTACATACAAGCTTAAATAATTAAAATAAAACTGTTTACAACAAATTAAAAATCTATAATTTTAAAAATCAAAAAACTTAAACATGTGTAACATTTATAATTAAATTTGTTTTATTTATATGTACCTTGTAAATATTGCTTTATGTTCATATCGTCATTTAATTAAAAACATTCTTATACAATTTTCGCATTCAGCCGCACCATTTGACAAACAGTATTTTGTTTAGCTAACCGACTGCGAACAGCACGGTGAATAGGACTCCTATTAATATTTAATTCGCTCAATGCTGCAGTCGACTCTGTGTAACGTTGTAACAAAACATAAACTTTATTCAAAGCAGCTGTCATCGTTGGTAACACAAAAACTAGACAGGTCTGAGTGGTATTCAGAGGCAGAATGTTTGTTCGATAAACTTGTTTGTATAAGGTTGTTTTAGATATTGTAAGAAATCGTTTCTTTATCTTTAGAATATACATGAAATCAGATTAGCTATAAATCATTTATCACAACGTACTAGCGATACAACAAAAAATGCCAGCATCCTCGATAGGACCTTTTTTAGATTTAAGGTAGGACGAGAGGTTTTAGGTTTAAGGGGACTACTCATTAATCTCATACCAACGGAAATAAATGATTTATGACGTTCTTTGAAACCTATATACAGTGTGTAAATCTTATACGGGCGAATCTCTTAACGGAGGGTAGAATAGGACATAAGAAATATATTTAGATAACTTTCGCTTAGAATTACAATTAAAATTTTATCCATATAAAAAAATTCGGCCCGCAATGGTTTCAAAAGCTCATATCGCGTAATGTTCGCAGTTCATTACTGCTCAGAAATTTTACAAAAATTAATTACATATGTATAATAGTTATAATTAAAGAAAAACCTTTTGGTTAATGATTATACTGGTAAATCCTATGTCTGGTTTAATTCTTCGCCCGTATTAGACTTACACACAGTATATCGTTTAGATTCTGCTACGTCTCAGTTGAAATCTTCGGTTTCGCAATGAAAGCCTTGATTAAGTACTGTACATATTGAGCTTTTTGCTAACATTAGACGATTTTTAGAACTATCAGTTTCATCATTTAAGAGTTGAAAAAAAAAAGATTTAATTGTTACAAATTACAACATCTGTTTTCGAATATACGAGTAGGTACTCAATATTTTCAAGAGTTGTAAATAAATCCTATACTAATACGAAAGTAGGAGAAGGTAAAGTACAGCCCGCTTTACCCGACACGTATCGCTTAATGACATAATCCGTCGGTCTCTCCATCAATGTGCTACTACTGACTGCTACTCTTCTTGAGCCGACCGGCATTGTCAAAGATGATGGCAAGAGACCTGAAGAGGTGTCTTTGGATCCTTGGAGCTGGGGACGGATGCTAGAGTGACATGCACCCTGCGTAGACACACTAGCGCCTTTCCACCTATAACGAACAAAGGTAAAAGCGGGCGCAGCATCGGAATAAGCACATAACAATCTTATTTTTGCAACGATCTTGGCGAATATTTTATTTATTAGGTTTAATATGTACTCTTAATTAAACCTTGAATAAAATTGTATAATATGTATTTATAAGAGTAGAAAAAACTATAGGTTCTCGTCCCAGTATTGGATAGTGGTAAACACTAGGAAAAAGCAGTATTTTATTTTGTCTATGATCTAATTGAAAAGCAACCTAGCCAGACTATACATTAGTAATACCAAATATATTCTGATTCATATTGTCGCGTTTCGGTTGTCGGTATTGTCTCGGCTGCTGTATAGTTTGATGAAGAAGAAGAAGAAGAAGCTGAGTAACTTGTTCTTCTGTCAGGAATAAAATTCAACCAAGGGTGAATAGATAAGTCATTATCGCATCACAAATGATTAATTTGTTAAGAAGCTGTAAACTAACTTATTTAAACCCATTAAATGTATATTAAGTTTAAGAAAGTTTTAAATTATTCCACGCAGTTAGTTAAAAATATTCAATAACGATATTTTCCAATGAACCTATTTGCGCAATGAATAAGCTAACAACAAGACAAATTCAAAATTGCTGACTTACTGCTCGTTACTGAATTAATAAGTCCTGACCGTGGCTAGAATAAAATTATCATAGGTAATACTATAATTCACCACCTGACAATTTTAACTAATTTCGTTTTCCGTTTAATTTCAATCTTAGTTTAATTAGTCCTCACATTTAAGATTAATCGAATTCCACTCTTTCAAACGTAGATAACCCACGATATTGTGATAAATCGATGCTAATGATTTAGTAAGATAAATTGCATTGCGTACCTGGCATTGATGTTATCTTATCAAACATCTATGGTGAATACATTTAAATATGGGTATATATTCGTGTCTCTGCTGTGTCTAAATGTTATGACGGCTATTAAGCCCTTAGGGCAAAACCATCACGTGTATTATCATTTTCATCCATATTTAATGTCTGAAATATTGTACATAGGTTCTTAATCATATGCTAAGACAAGACATAAAGCATGGTCAAGTACTCGCTGACTAAATATAATCAAGGCAAATCATGAGTATTTTAATTAATCTCCAGTGGTTTATTTATCATTCGCTTCATTGGGCACAACATGACCTTATTGCCCATATGACATCATATTAAGTCATTAACCTCGTTAACATTAACTATACAAAAGTAAGCGTTTACCGAGGACAAATACAATTAATTGTACTTTTGACCTAACCTAACCTAGATTAGCATTAGATATAGATAAGATATAAGCTCGCTGCAACTGGTCTCGATGTGGATCAAAGCACAATGTCAACAGCTGGCGAAGCGAGCTTTGGTGTTGCGTGCTGTAGACTGTAGGTAGGTGAGCGAGCTTACATTATTGAACTTTACCTAATGCACTACTGTTGCTGACTGGTAGTGACACGATCGCGTGTTTTATACATAAAGCTTTATTGAAACATTAGCTTATAGTATGTCTGCCCTTAGGGTAAGCTTGTTACCAGGCTTGGGACTACATTTTAGGTACATTCATATTGGTTGATGATTTTAATTTAGAATTAGGTTGTGAATTAAATTATCATTTAAAATTAATAGTACCTACTTACAGAATAAATACGGCAAATAGCTGCAATCATGATCATTAAAAACAACATGATACTAGAATTGTTATCTATTGATAGATACCTAAGTAGAAGATAATTTTGTCTTTGGGATTAATTTAAGAAATTGATTCGAATAATAATAACGCGTTTAATTAGTATTGTCTGAGCCGAATTAATGCCGATATTATCGCGAACTAGATACTAATAAGTGTCCAGTTAATAATTAATAAGTAAAGCATAAAATTAATACAGACATTAGGCTGCCTTTCTCTCGGTGACCCCTCGCCTTGACTCGCCGCGCCCTGCTCGCATACCGGGCTTGTTCGTACGTCATTCATATGCCAGGTCAAAAGGGCTTATATAAGTTAGTATCACAACGACGCATGTGTCGTTGTTTATTGCAGTATGTGGCATGCCGGCCTTATGTTCCGTAGGATTCAAGGAGCTGACGGCTTGTTAATTATGACTACCTCTGCTAACCTTCAAATTGATATACCATTAGGTAATTTGAATGTTTCGAGATAAATGAGCGAAACTGCCAAAAAACATACTTAATTAATAATTTGCAATGATTTACATGACATCACACTACACATAAACACAAACATTTCAACAAATTCTCTCATGACATGTCAAATTGATAAATAACAAATAGGACGTGAAATTATTGTTTGAAAATTATATTTTTATTTTAGTCTACGATTACATTATGTTAAAGTAGATACGTTACGTACAGTAATATAGAATTAATATACCAGCAAGCTAATTTAAATGCTAATTAATATTGAATTTATCGTATACAAATTAACCCCGGATGAAATTTACACGTTGAAGCACTTATGGATTGTATGACATCTAAATCCTTGTGACCTGACATACAGGTTCAACCAAGTTCGGGCACCAGTCTTCGCCGCACAAGTTATTCACTTATTGTAAAAAAATACTATAAGATAACTAATGTACAGAATTTGTATACTTTGTGGTAGAGTCAATAAATACTTTTTTCGAAAATGAAAAAAGCATTTATATTTTCATTCAAACGACTTCCGTTGAATGAATATGTTGAAAAAATCTGTTACATTGGAATCTATGCAATTCTCTTAGTCGTTAAAAAGCCCGTTACATACCTATACCATACAAGTGTACGTAAATTAATACTTAAAGTTTGTAGTTTAATCCCCCAATAAAAAGCTGAAAGCGAAATGGAATCTAGAATGTATCTAAAACTACAAACCTTAAAACAATCGTCATTTCGATATAATTAAAAAACTTTCATATTATTTTTAAACAAGCTGCTAGTTTAAATTTTTCTGCTTAAAATCATAAGCAGGTAGGCGAAAATGATACTGTTATCAGAATTAGTTTTTACTCCATGTTCATTAGTGTCGTTGTTTGTATTTAGTACCAGTCTGGGTCACGTTGAAATGATTTAGTTTCAATATGGTCGGACGTCGCGGTAAATGCGGCTGTCGGCCTGTAGTAATTTATACCTATTGCCCCTTGTTTATTACAGCTTGCTTATATAATAAAATGCAGTTTTGCATGGGAATTTATTCCATTAAAACCACGGGTATTTTGACGTTTAGTAGTATTCAAAGTAAAAGAATAATAAATTTGTCAATATTTATTGAAATAAATTATTTATGTATAGCATATACATACAACGACGTAATTAAATAAATAAATATAAAATAAATATATTAATATGGATAGTATGGAATGCGTCCTATAAAGAACCTTAGGTATAATATGGAAAATATATTCTGTTTAATTGTGGTGATAAATATTTAAATAATAGAATGATGGATAAAAATTACACAAATGCTCGCGGAACACAGAAATAATGCTCGCGAAAATCAATTATAGAAAATGGCAATGTAACTTACTTAAAATACAACACTTAAGTACATTAAAATACAAGCGGCACTTTTATTTGCGAACAATTTCTATATTTACCTGCCATATTGATGGATTGTAAAAAAAAACACCAAATAATACGTCGTCACCAATAAACCGAAATTGATGGAGTCGTCGATTCTATGTAATCTTCACGGATGCGTGTTTGATTTATGTAAAAAGCATTTGTAATGAAGCACTATTCTATTCAAAATAGGAACGAATGTTTCGCATTAAAATCATTTATGCTAGCAATTAATAGAGGCCGGCGAATGTTTTAAAACAACTCTGAAAGCGCCCCCCAGGCCATATGCGCAGTGTGGTTCTCTATGCGAAATGGCCGAAAGCACGCTATGAGTATAAAATTATAAGCGATTTATTTGAGCCTGCGTGTATAGGCCGCAAGTGCTATTTGCTGCATTTATAAGATTTAGGTCATCGGTAATTATGTATTCCGGCTTGATTGCAAAAAAAGTTAACTCTGTTTTGGTATAAGTAGGTAGGTACATTGCTCCTACAGATCGATTAATCGAATCTGTTAAAAGAAAATAGAGAATCTTTACTATTTTTACTAGGAGCGTACCGCCAGAAACGTTTCCCGGTTGCGAAACTCAAGAAGTTTTAGGTACACTGAAACTTAACTATTGAATAAGAAATTCCGATCAACAGTACCAGCCGATTTTTGAGAGTCGAGTGCTCGACTCGTGACATTTTAAACTCTGTCCAAAACAAAGAAATGGTATTTTAGAAACGTGAATGATAAAGATATCGAAACTATATTCTGTGCAACAATATTGGTGAAAATCTTTTATGTGCCATTATTTTATTAAACAAAAAGTTTTTGAATTCGAGTACACGACTCTCAAAAATCGGCCCACAGTACCTGCCTAATGTTTATAAAATGTCATACCTTTATAAGCTTTTTTGTCCTAGCCAATTATATATTATGAATGTACAACAAAGTCAAACAAAATACGTCTAAACTCTAAATCTTAACTTCCGTTCAGCTCCAAGTCTTAATTACCTACACCGGGATGGATACTCTTAACATATAATCGTATAATTACGTGTTCATGGGAATACCATCTCGATGGTCGCATTTCTCTTGCTCGCGTGAATGCGTCCTACCACGATTAGTATAGGTAATTCGAGCAATAATTCCCCCATTGACTTGTTGCTTTGCCCAAGTTAAATGAGTTTATATAGGTGCTTAATTCCCTTTTAGTCTAACAGCATTAGACGTAAAGTCTCTGTATTTAGTTACTTGAGTAAAGCGTAAGTAGATTACGTTGGTATCGGTGTTATTGAAGGCACTCGTGCACCGTTAGATTTAGTGTCAAGACTAAAGGCTAACATGTATGCTGAATACCTTGCTTTTAATTTTTGACAGGATACAATTGAAACAGACATGTACCATTGCTATTTTGGTAATATTTATTTTTAAATTGAAAGCGACGTTTGTTTCAGTAAGCTAGAATTATGAATTAATAATATTGCCTTTAGTCATAAGATTAATGAGCGTTACTTTTGTACATATCCAGAAAAATTGGTTAATATTTTATAGACCCATTTTCCCCATATATTCTAAGCGAATAAATATGAAGTTGTAACCGGGACGCGTGTCTAACGTCGCATAATAACACGTCCGCAGTGCTTGCGGGTCGTCGCGCGACTAATCAATTGGCGCGCGACGTGATGTCTTCATCAGCCGCCCGGGGGCGTAACGCCCAGCGCTTGCTCACCTAAACTTACAGCTTTTGTACAGAATATGTGTGCATCTATTGTATGTGGTTGGAAATTTGCATATAGGCAATTTACATGAAGCTGTATCATGATGAATGATGATTTATGCGAGCATCACTGATATCGAAATGTTCTCGCAGAGGTTTCCTATATTTCATAGGACCGTACATGCATGATAAACCTTCATATAATAGCCAAGACATTTTAGGACTAAGCAAATCGTACTACAGATTTTTAGGAGAAAACAGAAACATGTTTGAATGTAGGGATTCTGTAGTTTCGCTCTTTTCTCATTAAAATGAAAGTCTTAACCGCGATCGCACGCCTTTTTGAACGTAACCATGGACGTGTTACTATGTTTGCACAAAAATTCCACCCCTTAAAAACGGCAAACTAAGCTCGCATACGATTTACTAAGCAATTGAAAGTGGCCACTTAAAGGAATCACAGTGCGGAGAGGCAACAAATCCAACAAATTGAACAGGATCGGCAATTACCGAAGACAATGCGTGCGTGAGAGCCGGGCGCCGGGCACGCAGGCGCAGCCCGCGAATTAGACTCGTTATGTGCCGGGATAATTAGGGAGCGTTCCCACGCGCTGCTACCCTCACAGGTGGAGCGCTTGTAACTGCAGAAATATTAACACTTTCCCGAGATAAAGGTTGCATTTTGGACAAATAGTTATTAAGGCACTGATTTAACTGCTGTAACTGAAAACCTGTGTTAATGTTGAGAAAAAAAGACGTGTGTAACTGACACGGTAAAAAATTTCATTACTTTTAAGGTAAAGTTAATGACCTTGCTCTAGCGATTTTCAGCTGCAACACGTTTTAGAGTTCCTTAGTCACCTAGGAATCCTTCAGTAACTTAGCATTAACATAGCAGTTTATTTTTGCATCATATCGGCAAAGTGGTAAAACCACAAACTATGTAAACATTTTTTTGTTGCTTTTACGTAAAATGGGAATGATTTTTATTTTGCTTGAAACTTAATTATTACGTGGGCTATATAGATATTATTAAAAGATTAGCGGCGCCCAAACCGCTGATCCCAAAATATAAAAAAGTAAATAAACGGAGGCATCACAAATGAATAAGATGAGATCTATTGTGAAGGACGAGCAAATACGAAACCCTACACTATTATAATTGTAAGCATCGCCTGACAGTTTAATTCAGTTTCCACTGCTATATGTTTTTTAATATCAGATTCTTCCAGTCTCTCGGGAAGAACGAGACAGTTCATCTCCGTTTATAAGTTATAAACATAAAAGGCAGCTTAAGCAACTTAAGAGCGGTATGTGTGTTACTGCAAAACTTTCAATCACGCAATGTTTTTAACTGTACTCTAAGCAACGGAATACGTACCTCTACTCATAGAAAACGAAGTTACTTTGATTTTTAAGTAACTCATAAAAGGAATTAAATTTGTTTTCATAAATAATCTAAAGCTTGCAAAATGGAAATATTGCAACCGTATTACTTTATTGGTGATTTTTTTGTGCAATCGTGACTAACAGCTAGCAATTTGTTATCCACGAAATTAAGTTACTAACTGCAATTACAATTAAGTGCTGCATTAGTCAATTACCTGCACCGTATCAAAATAAATCATATGCAAACGTAGGCCACCATTATACAGTCACAAACTGGAACTCGAATACCGAGTAAAGCCCAGGTTGACACTAAACTAAATCAATTCAAAGGTGCGTGAACGTAACTGACAGTGTTAATTTTAAAAGGCATTTATTATTCGTTGAATAGTGTATGGCGATATACGATTTAAGGTCAAATTCACTCAGAGTATAGACAAAGTAAGGACTGGTGAGCCGCTGAAACGAACGAAAATATTTTGTGTAAAATGACCGAACGCCTATATATCCTTGTCCACCGACCTTACTAATTTTTAGACTTTTAGGACTTCATGGAATAAGGTAAAAACATTTTGGATCCTATTTTCTTTCCCATGTTTATTAAGAAATTGAATGCTATAAGGAAATAAATATATATTATTAACTGACCATATCTAAACCAATTAGGTATCTAATTAGTCACAAATATAATTAAGAAAAAGAGAATAACACAACTTGACGTAGACTATCGGATCTGGATCTTCGAAATACTAATGTAAACTCACAGCTAACATTTTTGTGTATAGTTATAATATTAATATCCAGTCATAAGTTTATTAAAATTGTAAAAATAAGTAAATGTTTCGTGAAATTTAGCAACAAATATTAAAGCCCAATTTTACGTACCTGCGGGCCTGCTCTGACTCTATTGCGCCTTAAAGGTTTTTAATAAGCGTCTCTTAGAGGGAACTTACGCATATGTCGCTTAGGCCTTACTCTTTTGCGTTCACTCATGATTTTATCTGTAACGTCATAAGCGCCTATCGCATTAAGGGTCTTTTTGTGTCGGGTTGGCACATTAAGTTGACGAACGTGTGAATGAATGTTATTGCCTTATGCGACGCAAGCCGGGGCGGTAGGCATTGCCACGTCTCGATGATTTACTGAAGATCGGGCCGCTAGCGGACTAAGCTAAAACCTATATTAAGTCAACGACAATGTGACGTTGAATTACGTTATTAGGTCGGTCTGATTTCGTTTTATTAGGAATGGCACTTGATTATATTAGTGGATATTGAAGCTAAGTAGCTACCTATTCCAAATGGTCTATTAAATTGCACATAATACCAGTTTATCCAGTGCACCTAATAGCATATAGGAGCGTACCGGTTACCAGTACATTAATTTATACATAAACAATTTTTAAGACTAAAGGTCAAAGAAAGAGGATAAATCGCACGATATCATCATCATCATATTAACCAAAGGACGTCCAGTACTGAACATAGGTGATCCCAGGTTTTGCGCCAACCACATCCGGTGGATTTCCGCGATCCTTTTTAGATCGTCGGTCCACCTTGTGGGGGGTCTTTCGGTACGCGTTCGCCACTCTAGAACTTCTACGCCCCAACATCCATCGGTTTTGGGTGCAATACGCCCCGCCTCCTGCTACTAAGTTTAGCGATCTGGAGGACTATGCTTATCTATTACTTTGGTTTTACTGTTAATTACATAATTTCTGATGCGATCACGCAGAAACAATCCCAGCATAGCCCTCTCGATTGCTGTTTGGGTGACTCTTAGCTTTCTCATGGGGCCCATAGTAAGCGTCCACGTTTCACATATTGGTTAAAGACGAGATCCCGATACCTATTTAATAACCCATTTAATACACCTAGGTACCTAACTCGAGTCCCACATTTTTTTAGGAATCCAGCTTTGTTATATCGCGTACGCTCAAGTGAGCTCACATTTATATCACGGATATTTGAGACCACACGTTCATGAATCATAACATAATCAAATGCATTATGCAATTTATATGATACCAGTTCATGGCGGTTAATTAACTTTAACACAAGATCAAACAAACACAGTGTTTAATTGGCGACAACACAGTAAAAATTGCGTACTCGTACAATCGCATTTATCTAAGTGCCTATTCCAAGTAGGCTATAAAATAAATCGATTTCCTTATACCTTAAAAACCTAAGTTGCGGGCAGTAGCGACACGGCTTGTCGGTGTCGCGGCTACACGCCCGGTCCTTATACGCAATGAATGGACGCACATGCGTGTCGCCGGCGACTGCCTGGGTATGGGTGTGATATACGGCGGGAGAGGTGTGCAAGCGCATTCAACTATAATTCTGTTTTTAATTAAGAACGTGTAGGTAGTGAAAAGGTTTTAATTGTGTTACAATCTATTTGTAGTCTCTTATATTTACAGGACATTAAATGATTACCTACATATAAATAAGTAAGGACTGTATTTTTGTATAGGTATGACTACTATTGATAATGATGCATATAGACAAATTAATTTTAACGATTTCATGTTCTTATGTTGTAATTTCTTATTTTTGGATATATATTGTTACAAAGTTTTAAATTAAATGCCTATTTTTGCTCAATACGTAGTTGCAACTTTGTATCCAGTTTCATATCCTAAGGATTAGTGGGTGTTGCAAATTTGAAAGTCAACATACCCACAAATAAGGATGCTCAAAAGTGGACTAAGCGCAGAAGTCTCGCGCGGAAAGCAAACCCTGATATTTGTCAGGATAACGCTAAGCGAAAGATCAAAGTTTCGCTACCTTTCACACGCTTTACCCAGAAGATAGTGTTAATAGTGACCTTTAAAAGCTGCAACACTTTATACTTTGAAATTGTACCTAAGCTTTATTCGAGCATCGAACACCCGAACCAGTATTGATGAGACTCGGCTGATTTCCAGAAATAAATAGCACAGTATTTATAAAGTTAAAGCAACGAGCAAGATCCGGCGCGCCGATTGCAGTACATTCTTGTATCACTTGTAAAATACTTTATTGCTCTACAGTGCGTGCTATTTGAACTGGCTCGTATTGATAGCATTAACATTAACGTTTCGATCCATTTCCTCGCTAGCTTCGAATATATATGTAGTTACGTGTATATCAATTCATGCATACGTATACAAATAACAAAACCTTAAAGACAAAGAAAGATAGTAGGTACGTAGTTTAAGGTAGTCGGAAAAAAATTGCTCTGTATTCCTTATTAATTGTATAGAAACGGGTAACTCACGTTTTATAAGTCGAATATTGCTCAACATGTTTCATTCCGTAACGAGGAGCATAATCATGAGCCATTCGCGTTGGCTAACCGACGCAGGCACATGATTATGCTCCTCGTTACGGAGTGAAACATGTCTAGCAATATTCCACTTATAAACGGTGAGTTTCCGGTTTCTACACAATTAATATGTTTGAGTCTCACGACAGTTTTGTGTTAAAAAAGCTCTTTATTGCTACCCTTACGTTCCTCTAGGTCACTTAATCAACCACGATTAGAAGTCATTTTAATTTGCAATACTTACATGTTATGGAAGGTGGTCTTCCTAATGAGTAATTTACCAATCAAATTTGTAACGAACTATGCTTAAATTGATAACAACAAGTCCATTGACAAAATTAATCTGGGTTATGTTGTGTGTGTCAGATCGGGTATAACTTCTGCATCTGGGGATGCACATGAAAATTGAAAGCCAAAGAAAAGTTGTTATGCTAAAATATCGCTGCTGCAAATCTTCACGCATTACATTAATGATCTTAATATATATACTCTTAGTTATGTAAATCTACTTAATTTGAAAACAGGATTAACTATGTTTTTTAATCCATGCCATGGCATTTGTACCAAGCCTTAATAACCTCACTATACAAAACGAGAGGGACACAGCGGAAGGGCTTAGTTTTTTCCCGTGCGCGAGCAGGACAGAGTGATATTTCTTCGTTTTTGGATTTATAGCAGCGCCTCCCCGTTAGTTTTATCTGTATCGCTCGGTGCGCTATGGAGCTATCGCGCGGGCGAGTCACCATCTGCTCGGCTTAGCGCTTAACTCACACGGGGTGGTTTAATTATAATTTCCATGGGAAACAAGGAAAAAATAATAATACTGTCTTCATAAATGTGTACTATTTTGTTCGAAACGTGAAAGTGACACATTTACTAATGATTGTATGTTCTTATTTTAAGGAAGAATGACATATTTGACAAAGTTTATTTTTATACGCTAATTATGCGTATTATTAGCGAGTAGGTACTTTATAATATTGTGTATAATAATAACAACACATGAGTAATCTGACTATTCTTTGATCCGTATATGAGGACAGACATATTCCCTTTAGTGCACTAAACAACTTGGAGAGAAACTCTACAAGAAATACCTTCAAGTCAAAAAAGAACGAAGCCAGGCATACGATCATTTCTTAGTGAAGTTCATTGGAGTCTATCCAGAAGTAGAAGTAATTAGGAAGGTATGATGATGATATAGAACAATAGTTAAATATGCATCCAGTGTGCACGGCCCTCAGGCTAATGATACACTGATTAACAATATTCGGGGCCGATAGCAGTGAGTTACTCGCGGGGGGCGGGGCGAGACCGTGCGATGCTAGATTGCGCGCGCGCGGATTTATGCCAACCTCTCCGTATTAACTGATAATACCTACTAAATATGCCATTATTATATGCGAAACAAATACTCTCACAGTTACGATTACGACCTGAGATTGTTTATTGGTTTTATTTATTGCTGAGAATGGAATTTGGATCGAGATTAAGCATACTTGACGCATGTAAGTGGTGTCTTAGAATTTTTATTTATCCTAACAACTGAAATAAAACTACTCGCCCAAGGCTTAAATAGGTATTTTATGTGTGACTTAGCATTAAAGGCAATTATAGATAGGTTAATAAATTTCAATGATACTTATGTTGCAAACCTATAGATGACGTTCTTCGTGGGTATAATTTCCTATATGAATAAATTGTATGTAATGTATTAGACGCTTCAGTCAATCATTGCAAGCTCTTCAAATAGATAATACTCGACAACTTGCTGCGAGTAAGTATACACAAAATTGGGCTGCTACGGGCATGCCTACCTAACTCCGTAGTCCAGTCTGAATCTGCATACCAACCCTTTATTCAACAGCGCTATATACCCAGGTCGATCTGTATACCATGTTTGAATTGCGCGGTGCATAATACTGCTTTTTCTGCATTCAGATACACCGAACGATTGAACAATTCTAAGAATTTTATCATTTCATATTGTCTAGTCAATCTCTGATAGCCCATGTCAGTAGGTAATATCCGAAATAATTACGTATTAATCTGCAATGATAAAACCATGTCTTCCCTTGAAAGAAGGAAGGGTCTAACTCGATAGGCCAAGCCTGCGTACGCTATCATTCCTATCACGCATATCCTTTGTTAAGGCGAATAAAGCCAATTTATAAATTCGTCTCCAACACGAGCATCATTAATTATGTTGCTGGCTGGGTGGCTGAGAAAAACTTACTCCACTCATTTCGCTATCATTACCATCATGCCCCATCCTTGTTACACTTACTTCGGTAGTGGCACTCACCTGTGCAAAAATATCGTAAGAACTTAAAACTGTCCGACGGACTTTGCCCTTATTTGTTATTAGGAGTAAGGTCGTAAATACTCTGGCGAATGGTCGAAGTAAGTCATTTTGGATTGTAAGGATTTTCTCCTGTCTCCTTCTATTGTTTTGTTCTACAGCCTCCCCGGCGTTAATGGTGTTATCTTGCCTCTCGAACGCAGCACCTCTCCGTATATTTCTTTATCTTGTCCGCTCTGTTGGCGGTTACCAGCAGTTTGTTTTTATTCATTTGCTAATTTCGAAAATGAGAAGGCGCCCGCGATCACATCGCCGATCGTAGATTTAAGTTTGCGCATTAATAAAATTAACGAATGTTTTTTAAATTAATTGAACGTACTGGGAAACTGTTATCCCGGATCAGATTTCTTCCCGGGACTGGACCCTCATTTTATAGGCATATATTTATATTTTATCGTTTAGTGGACTACCGCTCAAAAGTTTTAAGTCATCAAGGTAATAACTACAGTTTATATAAATACCAGCAAGGCCATTCGATAGAATTTCAGTCTTTGTTATATTAATACATATTTATATGATAGTAAGCAATCAATACATATTCGAGGTCAATAGAAAATTAAAAAATATTAACATACCCATTTATATTCAAAGCTTCCTTCTTCAATGTGCGCTTATAAATTAAAAAGAAATCCAAAAATAAAATAAAATGATAAGATGGCACTTTGCAAATTTCCTAAATACAATATATTGCCCAGAATGTTGTAAATACTCTTGTGCTAATATTGCTATACTTTGTACATATACCTAGATAATTTGCCGTGAAAACAAACACGTAAACTTTCAGCGTATAATCACCGAGCAGTTCCTATATGCAGATACATAGAATAAATCATATATGAGCACTATGTACAGATAGAAAGTCTCTAGAATGCAGGCAGCATTCCGCAGATGAAAACAGAATTAATTTCAGTTCATTCAGTAGGTACAGGCCATCATCATCATATCAGTCAAAAAAGTCCAATAGGCCTAGACATAGGCCTCCCCGAAAGCGACCCACGATGACCGGTTTTGCGCCACCCGCATTTAGTGGATTTACCAGGTGTTCAGTACAGGTGTTGAACATAATATGTACATACCTATGTATTAAGATAATATTCTAAGTTGTAACTTTATGACTTTATGCATGAATATATTCATAGTGTCTAAATACAAGCCGAGCAAAGCCCGTTATTATTGTCATGTCATTCGCGTGAACAAGTATTGAAATTGTGTTTGACGTGATTTCTCTCGGATTCCGCATAGTTGTTTAGTATTGGAATTCATAGCTTGACTTATATGAATTTCAAACGTATGGTAAAACAAACACACGACACAATCCCCGCCATTTCCCAGGATTGTTTACATTAAATTACTACATTCGTTTGTAGGTAGTATTTCACGATAGTCTCCTATGAGTGTTCCACTTGCATCCGCTTGGTCATAACTATTTGATTATCAGTGGCAGATTACTTGGTTAATCTTTTCCTGGCTATATACACTTAAATAATTTAATTAATTTCAAAGATATTTATCCTGTTGCTCTTTTGGAAAAACAGCTAACCTACTCCTGCCATGAATTTTATAAAACTAAAACTATATAGCACTCCTGTTTAAGTACATACGTGTATGTGTAATATAATAGGTTACATCACTGCTAAAACGGATATTTAAAACTGGTAAATTCTGACTATTGATGACACTGTGTTAGATTGAAATCGGTGAGGTATAATATTGAATGTTCAAGTGTTTTACTGACAGATGGAGGGTCAGGATGGCAAAGCCACATAATTTTATTAGACGTTTCTATGGTCGATCAGGATTCATAAGAATTTTTATGCATAACTATACATATGTAGCTAGCATGAATACTCAGGTTGCTAAGGGTTTTTAAAGGGCGAACCTAGGATGTTTCTAGAGAAAAGTGCAAAAATATAGACACAAGAGGAGCCGTCGCCGCAGTCGGTGCGCTCGCGCAGCCGCGGGCGAGGGCGGGGCGACGCAAGCGCGGCCACCCCGGCGACGACGCCCCACGCCAGACGCTCAACTTACCTATATTTAGACGGCTTCATTGTCTGCTGCCAAAGGGTTTAATGGAGGTAAACCAAGTAATTTATACTTAAAACTGACTGTGATATGACACTTGATGTTATGATTCTTTGCTGATCTGCTGTATTTTTTAAGTATCACACGATACCCTTGCAGAAGTACGTCCTTTATTCATTGCATTCCTTAGAAAAGGCCCTTTGAAACGTTCAAAATAAATTAACATATATGTACCCACTTGAAACGAATTTTTCTTTATTTATATTTCAAACGCAGCTAATATATAAGGTACTAGCATACAGACCTCAAAATTTTAATCATAAACAAGTTATTATAAGTGTAAAAAGTTTTTACTTCCTATTATGCCCTTGTAACATTTTACATTTTGCCATAATGGAATATTTCATATATTTAGCGAACCATTGTAACTTAATAGCAGTGGAATAGTTTTAAACATATCAATAATTAATTTCCAATCAGATCTCAGAACAATACCGTCTGCACGCGAGTGCGACCCCATTACGGTGCGTGTGCGCAAGCTATACCACGCCAGCGGTTGCACTACTATTGGTACCACTCAGATTGGGTTGAGACCGTCTCAACCAATCTCACTGGAAGCGAAAACTTAATAGGAGTATTCCAGTAGTACAAGTCAAGTCTGGCGCCGAAGGGTCCTGGATTTTACCCAGGCTACCTTCCCCCCACACAGTCCGCTTGCACTAAAGCACAACACATGTGCATACAGCCCAAGTCAGGTTCAAAAAAAAAAAAAACTACTATTGGTGCAATGACCATGGAAATAAAGAAGCTTATACTGATCCTCATACCTACAGCCTTCATTTTATTTTTTGTAATATATAATTAATAAACTATTTAACATTTACTTACAAATCTTACGACACCAAGATCTAGAAATTCTTCGTAATAAGAAAACTAGACATTTTATCATGAAAATAAAGCCTTTACTCGCAGCCAATTATATCACAGGAATACTTTACTGATTGCTAAATGCCATATCATCGTTTGTTAAAGCTTTGTCTTAATACAGTATTTTGTGTAAATTGTAATTTTCTGTTTTCTTTTTGACGTGTATTTTTCAATACAAATATTATTTAACATATGTATGATTGTACTTGCTGTCCTTGCATATTCTGTATTCTAGGGCTCACATGTGATTTCACCGCGTTATCTCGCCTAATACATCAATGGCTTGTCCAGTATTGTTAGTGACGGTCGGATCTATTGTGATTACGTTGCGTCGCTTCGAATAGTGAAGGGCCTCTTTATCGATGTTAGTGAACTAGATTACAAATTGGTGTTGTTTGTAATTTTACATAATGTCATGTAAGCTACATCAAAACTTTACCATTAGAGGTGCTTAAGGGCCAACTCGTTAACTTAACTAGCCTTTACAATTAATTATTAATGTACCACATGTATGTACTTTCTTAAACAACTGAAAGTAAGACGTCAGACTAATGTTGTTCTATGCTCTAACTACAAGCTCTGGAGCATACCTATAAGCACTGGTTATATCCTAAGATAAATTCTAATAGAGTGGCCATTTGTTACCAAACCACGTCTTTCTTACCAATCCATCACTTTACTCCTGACAATACACACCCATTAGTTATCATTATTATTTATCGCAACATCAAAGTTATCGCCAAAGTTTTCCCATCACTAGCATCATTGTGAGTGAATGAGATACTTATTCTACAAAGCTTTTGTTACATAACGTTTAGCTAAATAGTTACAAAATATACCAGCCAGGATTACCCGAACTCTATTCGCATTAGAACAACGTATGTCTTATCTGAGTTCAAAGATACATAAGCTCTTTAAGATTGGGGCGTCGATAGTACTAGTGTCGATACCGCTCAAAGCTTGGCAACAAATCTCATACATTGTTGCATACAACGCAATATTCTGAATGGGACCGAGTCGAATTGCGAATTAGATCAATTTTGTTTTAAGCCACATTGAGTAACGTTTTTTTGCAATACGTATGTATAGGAAAAGCCGTTAGAGCTATATTATTTTTACTATGCGAAAATATTTTAAATGTGAGCACCACATGGGAAAATGGTTATGTACATATTAATATAATATATAATCAAGTACGTATGTAGGTGTACGTATGTTTATATTATAACAGACCGTCTTAATACACAGTTTAGTCTTCGTATTAAAACGACGAAGTACGTTTTGTCTAGAGTGACATTGTATGATTGTGCACGAAATTTTACCAGTTCCAATTACCTAAATATTATTACTATATGACACACACAAGAGATTCACCTAAGAGACTGTTGTATACTTCTCGACTTGTTATTTTCCACGAGTATTAGGTAACTCAAAGACAATAGCAAATTCGCAGTATCGACTTCAATTTCAAGTCAATTTCACTATGATACCGAGAGTCACTGGCCATCTTAACCGCACCTCCGATCGCCTAAAGCTTCCACATAAACTAACAAGGCAACCGCTAGACTTACCAGATTTATGACACATCCTGAAGGCACAAAGAGCCTACCGTCATATTCGAAAACCGATGACCGTCTGTCTCCGTCTCTGTCACTCTAGTAGCAAGTGTGATAGAGATGGACTTAGAAAATTTTCTGTTTTCTGTCAGGGGTCCTACCTAGGCCGGGGTTAGGAAACGTGGGTTAGCCAAACAGACAAGGTTGCATAGTTTAGGGCATGATGTCGCTAATCTGTCAATTAGTCTGCATTCCTGTCCTATGAACTGCGTGGCGCAACCAATTGAGAATGACTAACTATTGTTGCCTGGGTGGACCTTTAGTTTAATGTATCCTAGTAGATACAAACATATGTCATACATTCAGACTATTCAAAGAACTTAATAACAAATGTAAACTGACTAAACTATAACTATAAATTACCTATCTGTACAAGCAATAATTGCAACATAAAAGTGTAATAGATATAAAATCAAACGTAAATCGTGACGAGCGCGCGTATCCGTATAAATAATAATGTAAACAAAGCGTATGAGATGTTCCAATAAGATTCTTTACTTTGTAATAAATGTCAGTGTTTAAACACATTAGAATATTAGATTCCAATCAGAAATGTTTATTAGTTATATATTCTCTAGCTGCCACGTATCAAACGTTCATCTATGATTAATTAGCTTTAATTAAAGGTATAAAGCTGTCGATATGCCGAGGAAATCCTTGTTAAGGCGATCGTAAGCTGATCGACACCAGTGCGACGTGACTTGCGATACATTAAGATAGTACAGCATATTTCGCCACCTATACGCGTACGTCGTACTCATATTATCCCCTTTAATGGCTTCATTACACGACCGACTACATTATGCTAATAGAACCCGCTCGGCTTATTATATCATCCAGGCACGCGATACGCATTTTAAAAATACAACAATTTTAAATTCGCCCCCCGCCGTGACGCGGCCGGTCCAGACGACTCTGATTGGCAGAGTGAGTGACGTACGCTGTCCTTATTGGTCGATAAGATTTGACAGATAAAATCCGGCGGCCCACATAAAAGACGATGTGTCGTTTCCCGGGCATTTTGGACTTGTAAAAATTTTAAAACGGTATCGCGGTAACAAAAAGGTTTTCTATCTACGGTCCGGTCGTATCACATGGGAATGAAAACATCTGTCGACGTTTTGTTATGTCTGGATCGTTTTTTTACATGCGCGGGCGCATTATGAAGTGGTAAGACGTTGTGGTTTTGTTTGGATTGTGTAATAGCGAGGTCGATCGCCCCCGGCGCGTGTCAAACATTGTTACGGGCCCGAACGGGTCCGCCGTCGCGAGGCGAGAGCCCTTTGGTCATTATCGTGCCTTATGATAGGGGACTCGGTATCCCGCGAACTGGAGCTCAATAAGGTCAACGACTTAGGATATGACTCCATACGTATGCATAAATATATATAGTTAGCTAGCTAGTGGTAAAATAAAGTCTTAAAGTAAGATGGTTATAGCCATAATATAACTATATTTCTATGCATAGACGTGTTACATTCATATTTGTTTGTATGTTGATACGTAAAAACACGTTAAGAACAACTTTAAAAAAGGTGATTCTTGCACTCGTTGAATTATGCCATACAACGCTCGCTCGGCTTCGCTCGGCTACGCTCGTTTTTTGTTTCCTTACAACAAGCTCCTACTGGCTACAGGCCGACATCATACCTAACCTTTTACTCTGTCACATGACACTTCCATCATTCCCGCTTGCGACATTCCTGGTCATATTTTCAGTCTTGTTTTAATCGTTAACTACGCTTAAACAATCAGCCTATACAAACCTATACGATTGTATATAAATATCTTACTATTGTAAGGTGATACGTAAAAACAATTAAAAAAAACTTAAAAAAGGTGATTCTTGCGCCCGTTGACTTATGCCATACAACGCTCGCTCGGCTTCGCTCGTTTGTTGTTTACTTACAACAAGGTCCTCCTAGATACAGTCCGACGTCGCACCTAACCTTTTACTCTGTCTCATAACACTTCCATTATTCCCGCTTGCGACATTCCTGGTCATATTGTCAGTCTTGTGTGAATCGGCAACTACGCTTAAACAAGCCTATATACAAACCCATACGATTGTATGTAAATATCTTACTATATTAGTTATTGAACCCCAGTATGTTACATGGATTGCCAGAATGCTACGAGTATAATCTTAATCGGACTAAGTAATGACTTATGAAATACGCACAAAATACTAATATATGTTCTCTCTTCCAGGTGGTCGCTTCTGCTCTTTTTCACCATGCATCGAGCAGGTGCAGCGCACGTGCCTAGCTCTGGCCAGCAACGGTTTTCAAGAGCTCACGACGTTGGAAGTGTTGCAGACTGAGATCAAAGTCACAAGGAGAACCATTCCAGTGAGGGATCTGTCGTTTTTGAAACACAAGGTTAGTGAAACATTTCCAGATTCCTTCTGCTTATTATCCCGCGCACATGCCTAACCCTGGCCTGGCTTCTAAGAGTAAGGTAAAGGGTACCAGGCAGCTAATTACTGAGGGATTTTTAAAAAAGTTTTATTTTTATTTTCTAACTACCTAATTTATAATTCTTGTATTGGTGTTTTAAAATTAGTTCCATACCATTTAAACAAGTTTTATACCTGCATGATTTAACCATTATCATTGTTAAAGAAGTTTAGCTAGCATTTGTATTATATCACAAACCTAGTTAGTTACAGGAAGTTTCCTATATCGTGTGTATATTTATCTGTCCATATATCTGGTAACATAGTGATATGTTGAATCCCTTAATCGGTAATACTTCTTCAAGTCGTTTCGTTTCCAATTGCTCCTAATTAAGAAAGTGAAATGTGGGCCGCACAGCTGACCTCTGAGACTGACATATTAAGTTGACTAACTTATAGGTTCCGTTGAAGACTACTAGAGATGGGCTTTCTATACCAGACTGCGGCGCATATACATAAAATATATAAAAGATGGTACTTTCTTTCACATTCTACATTTATATGTATTATTACATGATTTATTCTTAATTTTCCTAGTGCCTTAATAATACACGGCATCTTATATTTGTCTTGTATGTAACTCTAATAAAACTTGATATATTTTTTCAAAAATCCGTAACAAAAAGTATCATTTTCACGTAGTGGAAAGACATAGACCTGTTTAATTTTACATTTAGGGCGCATATTAGGGCAGAATAAACAATCTGAATACGGTTTTATTACGATAAGATTCCACCTATTCAAGAAAAAAGGCGCTTACAAAAAAAGTTGAATCAAGTGTTGGTCCCATTTTGAAAATAAAAACGCACTGTCTCTTATCAAAATCGAAAGAAGAAGCCATTTTAATAGGTACGAAAAGTGTGCTAATGTAGTTTTAAATAAAATCATTACACTACTTCCATACAATATTTATGGAAAAGTAACGTAAGTGGATTTTTAAATATCGGGACATTTTACATGTCTTAATAAAATGGATTCTGCTTGCGATTTTGGTTCATGAAAACGCCTATTTCCTGTGCTTACTAAAGTCGTTATTTTGATATATATATATATATATATATATATATATGATAGTATTTTGGTAAGTGCACATCCCTAATAGGGGGCAGGTTCCGCAGATCGATGTTAGCCAGTAATTGACAGACATACTCGTTTGCGACACACGTTGCCTATGCTCAGATGATCCAAATTAAGCTGATGCAATAGTTAAATCATTTCACTTGTTTCGTGGTTCGTTAGGAGCTACAGTTTACTTCGTGAATTCCTAATTGCTTATTAGTTCGTTAGTTAGATGTCATGACTCTATTGGTTTAATTTATGTTTGGTGTAAAGAATATTTAATTAGAAGCCAGAGAATATTATATTAGTTGATTAAATTTAATACTTACAAAGACAAATGCCGGTCTATGAATTGAGATAAATTGGTAATTGTTATACTAAACGAAATTACCTGCAATTTCTACACGTAAATAGTTTAGCAATTCATATGTCAATGTGTCACAATATAATTTATACTTCCATAAATATAGCATTCAATATACTCGTGCTCGTGATGATGATAATATTGTAACCTTTTAGCAATGGACCTCCATAAACTTAACTCAGCTTTGACAATTATCTTAAAAATCAGTGTCGCTTTTGATTATTTTTAATGATTAACTTATGTTCCAAGTAATCAAATCAGGCCCGGTACCGCGAACATCGAAGTTCGTATATTTCGGGCATCTATCTCTTTTACTCCAATTGAGGCGTCATGAGAGTGACAGAGACAATCGTCCGAAATTTACGAATATCGTGTTTCGCGGTAGCGCCGCAGTGATATACCTCAATGGTTAATATCCATTGTAAACCATATGCATTTCGATTGCAATATAATGTCCCAGTCGGCTCACATAAATCCATAGTACGTGCCGTGTCCCTAAATTGAGAGTACAGACGTGTAGTAAATCACAGTGGGACCACATCGTTCGTACCTAATTGCTCGATTCGGTACGTTCCGAATGATTGCACAGGACCACCTAGTGTACTCCACACGGTGCCCGCAAATCTGCTAAACATTAATCATCGCCAAGAAGCAACTTGTTTTTTTTTTTACAAACGCATTAGGTTTATTTAGCCTAATGTCTATTTGTTGTTATCCCATTTTACAGTCGTAATAACTGGCATTTAAATATAGGTGAAATATTACGTTGTAGAAACTATCTACTATGGTGAAGACAGAAAAATATTTAGGTATATGATTGAGTTTATCTCCATTAATAATTATGCACGAATACGTGATATTGGTCGATAGCCAAGAAATCCGAAATTTGATCTTAAACTTACTTTTGAACAGCTTGTTGAAAAGCTAATTTTTACACGTCCAAAAGGTTAACTTATGTTTTTTTTATCGACATAAAGCTTGTTTTCCTTGCTTCCCGGTTACCCAGATGGATGTTATCGTATAGATATGCATGTTGTCTGGAAATTTTTTGTAGGCACATAGACATACCATTTAAATAGACGTGGCGTGTTAATAATAATACCACGATCGAAAGGGATGGTCGTATGTAATTTCCATAGACTTGGCAGAGACGGCGCTATTTTCGTCCGTCCTTGTCATAGTCTCACATAATATTTTGTTCCCCTCCGAACTAAACCTTTCAGAACTGTCAAAGTTGGATACAAACAAATACAATTGGAGTTTCTTATGTTTTGAACCGAATTTTCGTTGCGGTAATTAATACAGAATAAAGAGTGTATTGTAAAAGTAAGCATAGTGAATTGTTACATTTTGGGTTGCAAAGGCCAAAATATGCTTGTCCCTTACTGGCGGTCGCGGATGCGACGCGGACGCGGACTCCTTCTAGATTAGGCACTGTTTTTGTGACAGCTACGTAACATTACTGTCATTAGTGCTAGTTGAACTAGTTAAAGCGCCAAGTGAACCCGCCGTCGACACACGTCGTCACGTCGCGGTATGAATGGGGCACGAGTATGAATGGCCCCTATCGAACTATACGCGATCCTGGTAATTGGGAGGCAGAAGCGCATCTGTACTACAGTCAAAAAGTTTTAGCCAGTTATTCGACTTCAGGTATGAAAAAGGCGGTACGCCTCTTGCAAGGCTCCGTCGGCTAAGGTCATTGGTGTAAGCTGCTAGTTTTTAGTTCTCCAGTCTCCACAGCTACGAGCAAGATAACTCTAATAACGCCATTAAAAGCGGAACTTCGATGCACGGTGCAATTGTCATGAACTGCGAAATAGCGTATCCACTCTATTTATTATATCGCCTTGAATTGAAAAGAATAAATAAATTAAATGAAAGGATAAAGCCAGAGGCTAGGTAAATGCTGATGATCCAGATTAGGCTCGTGCTTGTCTAAGCACAAGCCCATATGTCTATATGGTCAGGCCATACCAAGTTAAAATACGGGTTATGATAGAATCGTGTTATCCATGGGTGCGTGAATACGGTCGTACGTCTCTACGCTGAGACTGACGTAGATTGAAGCATACGTTGTACTAACTTGAAGTGTATGGGGTTCAGAACCGGCCATCACTGTGATTGGTGCGCGGCAAGAATTAAATAGGATCGATTGATTGATTAGTTTTTGAGCGTGAGAATATCGAGAACGGATTTTCGACATAGATTAAAGTAGCTTTGGTGCTCCAAACTAGCGCGAAACTCACGACCCCTTACAAATATAACTCGGTCCTATATTTAAATTCAATATAACGATGATTGCGAAGATGCTTTTCACGTAAGAGTAGGCATATCACGCCTCGATAGGTTTTAATAACGATCTCAATAAAAAATTTCGTTTATTTTGCGACATAGGTACTGCGAAGAAACACTTAATAGAATTTAACTTAATATATACTTAATTTGTTTTTTTTTTTAAGTTTTGTGTTAGGGATACCACATATAAGAATAAAATTATTCAACCGTATAGGATAGGTACATTATAGGAGCGAGATTGTATTAATGTCCTCAAATCGCATCCGGATTGCTGTCAATAAAGTCTGCAAGGCAAGTAAAAATACATGCAACCTGCACCGAAGCATTGACCCAAAATATATGCTGAGACCCTTGCAATAAAGCACTAAATCGCTAATGAGGTGCACTTATCGATATCGGCGACATATCGGGCTGCGTTTGAAACGTCACGCGCGCCGTTTGTCGCGGGCGGTCACGCTCCCGACCAGTAGCCTGTAGAGACGTCAAACCTGATTGTAAATATTTATCGATTGGTAATAACCTTGTTCAGAACTTATGTTCAACGTCAATAAACATAGTTGTTAGCAACCTAACTTCCTTTCATTTGTCACCGGTGTTGCCGGTTTTTATTACTATTTCCAGTCTGTAAATATATAGTATAAAAAATCCTTTATAGAATATAAGATTTGAGTTTTAAACAATCAAATCCATGCATGCCGCTTATTTAATTCTATCAGTACAAAGGACATCAACGAGTTTAAATGCTTGGCAACGGGCAGTAATGTCAGCGAGTTAATATGTGTAAAATGACAACGTTTAGCTGTGGTTGAAATATTTAACCGGTATCGATCACCGAATACAATTCTTATTGAAACTAAAGTATGTACTATATTAAGGTTTAACAAAAGCATGAGAAATTGCCGAGGTTCACCGCTGAAAGTTATAGCATCAAAACATTAGCAATTGGTTCATGTCGTGTTCGTATTCCAAGCTTTCTCTGCTTTGGCCCTTATATTACAAGGGTACATATAGTCAACGAATGAATCGTCCTGTGTCGCGAATGAGTGTAATTTATATCTTGGCGCTGTGTATCTAACGTCACGTTCTGAGATTTTTGAATAATGATTGATATTTAAATTCAAATAAAACGCAGTACTTTTTACCAGGAACCGATTTAGTTTCAATCTAGAAACATTTATTCAACACATTCTATTTATATGCATACGTATTAATAAGAAACTAATATAAGGCCGCGTAAGATGTTGGTACTTCTCTGACCAAAAAACTACTTGATATTGCTCACAATTTACAATGATTAGTTTCCACGCCAAATGTTGTTGGATATTTCCTTATAGTGCTCCGCATAATCCATTTATTGATTCTAAAATGCACCCTTTATAGTTTATCGATGAGCCTGTATATGGCCCATGCCTAGCAACAAAGACTCACGTTCGTGGGAAAATAGCAGGCTTCTTAAAATCTAAGAGCCAACCCTAGTATGCTACACTCATAATAAATTATCCATTACCAGATTATCCAGTAGAATTATTTTAAAATCATACCTATTAGGAGGTACGCTCCTACTGTGGGAAACTGAAAGGAAATTAATATTGTCGTGAGACATTAGTTTAAGGAAAAAATATGAACGTATGTCTCAATTAATTTACCGGTAATGTTTTTCACATTTACGGTTCATTATAACTTATAAATAACTATTAGGTGCTTCAATAACTAAGTATAGTGTATTTATAAAAATAAATACGCAGACTGATACAACTACGGAAATTCACCCGAATTTAATAGGATGGAAAAAAATAATTTTTAATTAAATACATTAAAAATAAAATGAATACATCCTACTAATATTACAAACGTGAAAGGTTTTGAGTATGTGTGTATGGGTGTTTGTTACTGTTTCACGTAAAGACTACTGAATGGACTGAATGGACTCTAATGAAATTTTACAATGATGTATTTACATAGGCCAACGATATAATTTATAACGATATTGTGTAAATTTAGGTACTATATTGAAAATTAACTACTACTCGAAGTTACACTAAGTAGTCAAGTCAAGGGTAGAAGCTAGTAAAAAATAAAACAAACGGCTCTTATGCATCCCTACAAAGATATAATTAAAATGCGATGAACATATTTATCATCTTCTTTCCTTGGAGTTGTAATAAATTAAGTAAATTCCAGATATAAGTATCATAGAACTGGAAAACTTGCACCCAAAATGCACATAATTTATTTAAATAGCTAACATACAAAACCTGCGTAATCTACCCACATGAATTTACCTTGCCAGTTACTAAAGGTTTGCATATCCTTCCCTATTCCTAAATCATGTATCTCTCCAGTGGTACTGCAATTCATAAATATAAGTCATTAGTGCTATCCATAAACCTTAGCAAATGGATTTCCAACATGTCGGAGCGCCGGGACCCAGGCCCGGTTGTATTTCGCTCAAACATCTCAAAACTTCATCTCTCGGAGCGGATTCTGGATTAGCGCGCCTTAAATTTCTCCTTTTTTATAGCAGACTTGGTCGATCGAGACACTGTTAGTGTCAGATTTGAAAAGGGGTCGTAGTTAATAGCTTTTAAACTATTTTTTGCTTAGTCTTTTTAAACTTTTACGTTTTTTCCTGGCGATTCTATAGTGAACGCGACGTCTTCACAGCGTACAATTTTATATGAGAACGCCGAATAAACGCGAGGTAGAAACGCTAGGGTGCCCACGCCCTTAGAGGACTTGTTTTTGTTTCACAAGTATCACCTACACGTACACAAAAAATATATGCTGACTCTATTGAAAACAAGAAAAAAATGCATCATATTGACGTAATATAATCACCGTGCCTTTAACATATATTATTATAGGACACGTTGATTTCATCCTCTGTGACCTGTGCGGGCGGTAAATATAAAATTGCCATTTATAATAATATAACTCCTTAACCTTTCCTTATTCTGCACATTTTTTCATGCTCTCAAAAGTCAACAAGCTTTAACCAACGAGAAACAATGCTACATTTTCAATAACTGCTGCCCATAATAGTAAACCATTATATTATTGACTGTTTACAATTTTCTGACGGTTAACAGCTGTGCGTTTAAGGAAATAATTGATACTTAGTCACGCTTGTCATAGGTTTTCTCACTATGTTCATAAATATGTCATAATATTAAGGAATATAGACAAACACCTGGTTTGTTATGACACTAAGCAAATCGCAAAATGACATGCTCGAAATCAAGTTGAGTATTCTAATTTCACAGGTTACTTCTTATCTTTAGCCACTTTTGCCTAATTATGTCTTTTCGCTTTTTGAAGTTCATAAGAAAGAGCAAAAGTGCAAAATTAACGCGTTTAAAAATTTTACAAAAAAAATTTAAAAATGTAACATTCACAAGATTTAGTTTTCCGCCACTTACCTAAACAGTGCCTCAAGGAACCTAATAACTACTAATGATCCTCTATCCGTCCATCGGTATTTCGGCCATTATGCTTTATGTTTTCAATCGTAAAGATTTTTCAATGTGAGGGCATTACTTTCTACTGCTATTCTCGTAACTACTAAGCCTCTATTAGTTACTACTCTACAAATTCTCTAACTCAGCATGGCTGTAATAAACTTTAACTTAATACACGCACTGAAATGCATAACGCACTCGAATACTAAACAGTATCATTACAAAAGCAGCCTCTATCAAGACATTAACTAACCGAATAAGGCTTCATCGGGCCATTTGCGAGTCTAAGTTCAGTTCTGCAGCAAATCATAACGAGTAGCTAATAGTGCTGTCAACTGTATGGGAAAGGCGGTTGTACCGCGTTCTGTATGTGACCGGTGTGTGCCAAATCCGGTCGCATGTGCTATGCGGCGCTAAAAGAGGAATAGGTTTCATTTAAATATTATTGACCTGCATAGATAGTTGGTGTCATATTTTATGCTCGAGGTTACGCTAAATGTCCTTATTTAGGTTATTTGTATCATAAAAGCATAGGTACTTCAACTTTAAGTACCGCATATTTAAATATAAACCTGGTAATTCTTTATCTATTTTAATATTGTCTTCGGTTGCCGCGATGAATATTCATGAAATAAAACAACTAAAAACTGATTAAATCGGGCAACCTGAATTTAAATTACATCCCGACGTTTCGAACCCTTTAGCAGTGTTAGTGGGCTCTGGTCGAGACGGTAGCAATGTTCGCTTTATTTCGTGGGTCTATTTTAATTTAGTGTTACAATGGCAGCAGATTTATCTAAAAATCCAAGGATGTGTCATTCAAGCAGATGACAGAATTAGCGTCCGTATTCGAGTCGGAAATTATGTTTTAACGCTCGCAATTTTGCTGTTTTCAGAGTTAAAATTTAGCTTTTTTATTAGTGGAGATCATCATTGTAAATAAGCAGCTTCTAACTAGCTTTTGAACGTCGTTAAACACGTCACGTGGTAGCATTAAGTCCGTCGCATTACCATTGTCTATTCTGGGGTCGCTTAGTCACACACTTGCCAACCCTAGCGATTCGAAAGAGAAGATTGTCTGGAATACATGATTTTCCAATCTCCTCTGTCAAAATAGGTTATACAATTATAGGTAAATTAATTAGATCAGCTTTTGTAATTTTCACATCTAGTGCAATTTTTTTATTTAACTAAAACGCCATCAAACGGCATTATTGTAGAACAAAGACATTTCTGTTTGTACCTGTTAGTTATTTTGTGGTATAGTTATACCACGCACGCTTCTGCTACAACAGAGTACTGTCATATTTCACAGTCCAAGTTACTCGAGTACCTGACTTCACGTGTCGAAAATTTTCCGAACACTCCCTAATTACGATCTAAACAGGCATATATCCTAATTTAGATCGTCCATCATAGTTATGAATATGATTTATATCGCGCGCCGACGCAGCTGCGCCGGACAAAGCCGTGTGCGCATTCCCACATTACTTACCGAAATGACTTATGGACCCAGGAACTGCGAAACATATGAACTAAGAGTTGACTATCTGACTGACAATTACATCGCTGATAGACCGATCTTTAGACGATTACTCTCCATCTTCTTATTAAAGCCTTATGACTGATTTTACTATCAGCCAGTAAAGATATTTAGTTATTTTTAACTAGAACTTTTTTGACGACCGGTCTGGCCTAGTTGGTAGTGACCCTGCCTATGAAGCCGATGGTCCTGGGTTCGATTCCCAGTCGGGGCATTTATTTGTGTGATGAGCACAGATATTTGTTCCTGAGTCATGGGTGTTTTCTATGTATTTAAGTAATTTATATGTATCTATCTATTATATATAATATCGTCGTCTAGTACCTACAACACAAGCCTTACCGTAGGACTAGGTCGATTTGTGTGAGATTGTCCCGAAATATTTATTTATTATTATTTATTATAATCTAACTGAAACTCCTATGTTTTGTGCCTTCAAGATGAATATTAAATGGGCAAGGTAAAGTTGCATCTATTTGTAGTTCTTGGAATACCGATCGTTAGATTATATGATTTTCCGGTAATTTATTGAAGCAGGTGTTATTTAGGAGTTGTAATATTATCGGTGGTAGTTTCATTTCTATGTGTATTTATTATTGCGGCGGGAGGTTGGGAACAGCACAAATGAAACTGGCACTTAATCATACAGCGGAATAGTAAAGCAATATTTTTTATGCGGTTCTTGTTATTCAATGCGACAAGCGGATGGATAGTAACAAATAAAAAATATAGATTGACTAAGTAGAGTTATTTCATTATAAAAATAACTATAATTTATTATTTTTAATATAATTAAAACTGTTGTGTACTACTTAGTTACGCCTAGTGCGATATAAGTACACGTGAGTTCATCCGTTTGTAACTAAGTACTAATAATTTATAAATACTGCATTTTCATACAAATTTTTGTCAAAATCAATCATTATATTACCTCCTTAACATGCGTCCATTCATTTCGTCGATCTCTGGTCACAACAACGTTTCATCGCGTGCTTGTGTTTCTGCCAGTAGTTCCAAATATAGTGGTGCTGACTTGTAACAAGTTTATAGACTTTCAGCAAGTGCACAATTCTTGCTAGCTCAATATGCAGATAATAAAATAAATATAGCTGTAATTTAATCGCGAGATTAAAAAGTCTACAAGTTTTACATTCTGTTTACAAGCCCCACGTTACATATGTTGCTTAAATTAAAACAGTCATCATCATCTTCATCGGATGACTGTCAAGTCTTTATGTGTCTATGTTTAATCAAGGCAGTATAGAAATAACAAATATTATAGACAGTCAAAATGTCGGAATTGTAGGTAGTGAGTGCAATATAAGAGCAGCAGTGACTTAGTATATTTTCAATATTGTTTTTGTTTGATTCTCTATTACTAACTCCTTATTTCTTGGTTACTGTCCTACTGTCAGACTGTCAAGTAGAAAACTATTGACCTCTCCAATTTTGTAGGATCCCGCAAGAATCAATAGAATCGGTCAGATTCATCATCGGATAACGATTGAATGGATTCTATCTCATCTAGTGTCACGTCGAACCGACAATGGCTAGTCATGGCGGTTTCTGAGGCTTTGACATGATACCTGTTCAGATACTTCCAAGTATTTTGAGTGACAATATCTTTATTTGTATGGTGCGACAGTTACTCTATCTACGTGTTTTTTTATTTAGCTTTACATTTAAAGCTTAAGTGTTTGCAACGGCAGTTTTAGAATAGTATTATAAAATACTCTGCGAGTTTCATTCTAAATATTTTTGTGCAAGAGTTATAATATTATACTCGGTTGCCGCGATAATTATTCATTGACAACTGAAACGGATTATATACCTCCTCCGATGACTACGAACGCTTCTTAAGGGTTCTAAACGTCGGGATGAAATTTTAATTAGTATACGCAACTACGCAATATAATCCGTTTCAAGTGTTTTATTTCATGAATACAGCTATCTTAAATAATCTTTATTTTTATTACATTGAATTCATATTCATCCTTGTGCAATGCGTGCGTACGCTATGATTTCGTTAAATAAAAATAAAACTTGTTGTCATTCAGAATATAGGACAAGATTTAGGATAGACCTTAAAATGCTAAATGCCCTAACTCAATGATACAGAGCGTTTCGCTCAATCGCGCGCTTCATTATAAAATAATAATGCTTTCAAAGAACATTAGACTAACAACTTCCAATTTTAACTCAACAAAAAAGAGAACACGAGGTTTTGAAGTTATTACAGCTAGGAAAGAATAGTGTATGGGTCAGTGGTTTGAAAAACTGCAAAACGACAAAATATTATTACCGCTTTCTTATACGGTCATTGTGTACGCTTGATTCAGGTGTTCTGTGAATTCGTACAACAGCACTCAATCAAGGTTGCTCCCATAATTTTCCTATAATTAATTCAGTGGCCATTAACTGTATAATCCGGAGCGGCGCGTGCGTCGATGTTATCGCGCGCATTGTCGCTGGCGTCCCATGTCCAAACATCGCGCCGTCTTGTAAGTGGCCCCAGTGTAAGCTGAGCCGTGTCGCAATGAACGATGGTTCCTGTTTGCAGGTTGTTATAATCTGGAGCTGGGAGTACTGTTCATTTTTATATTTTTTCCTTAATTCATTTCAAAACTTCGTTTGAAGTGACCAGTTTGTTGATTATTATCCAATCATAAGGAAATCTATAGTTATTTAGTTACCTAGTTACTATTCCATAAAAATTTACAGAGCCTTGCAATGTTTTATAATGAGAAAGTGTGCAATGACTTCTATTTTAGCCGAAGGTACTTGAGTTGATTTTATAATGCCTGTTGCTATCAACACTATCGATAAAATAAATCACAACCGTCGTATGATAAATAATAAACATAGCACAGCATTGATAATGGCGTTAATATCATTATATTAACGCCATAAACATCGGGATGTTCCCTTTGAACGCATTACACAACACAACTACCAGCGTCGCACATAAATCCCTCCCAACATGCCCTAACCCAAATACCCCCTTCAATGCAACTATTAACACGTCATTACGTTATAGCAACTATAAATTAAGCGAAATTACCTTTTCATGAATATATTTCATAGTTAAACGGGTTAATGTGATCAACGAAATTGAATCGTCATGGTAGGATTTCACTTATTGTTATTGGACCGAGTTACCATTTGAGTTGGGCAATGATATTGGAACAATTAACGTTGCTTAGATGAACTGATATTGAAAACATTGAGTGCTTAATAGGTTATAGCGGTTTTTTTTATTGCTGAAAGATGATTCTAATCTCATTTATACCAAACAAGTTTGAGATTTTCCATGTAAATATATCACTAAAGAGGAATCAATTGTGTTATTTTATACTAATAAATACGCATTATGTATTGATTGCATAGTAGATACAGTCAAACAATGGCAAAATAATATCTATATGATAACCGGTAAAAATCTCACTAATATTTATGTCACTGTGATAAGATACCCAGAAATTGGTTGGCTGTGCCTAATAACATATATTGAAACCCTGGAATGCTTTGAAGTGCCTGGAATGCTTTGAAGTACCATGTAAACCTTCATAAGATCCATTCCATTCAGCAATATTTACAAACACACCGTACTGCATACAACCTTTTCAAATGGAAGAACAAAGAGATTTAGGGCAGTGTAACACGATCCGCCATATTGTTTGTCGTGTGACGCAACAAATCTGTCACATGCTAAGATGGCGGCGTGATCGAGGGCCGACATCCGTGGCGAAAGGATGCGCGTGTGCCGATGCCGTGAAATCGCTCGTTAGGCTTGTGGCAATGTCAGGACTTATGGCTTGCGGTCGGTGCGGTGCTGAATGTTTGATTAATACTCCAGAATCACTTCCCTGGGCTGTTTTAGGGGTAGGTACAACGCATAACGAAAGTATCGCAGGTGAAGAACAGCATTTGACCAACATACATATCCCAACGATAGTTAATGTACCAAAGGTGTTTCGAAAATTACCTAAGTATACAGAAAAGCCGCATTCACATGACAAGCCGCCTGACAAGCTTTTTTGGAAATCTTACTTCGAAAGTAATGAACATCATGTTTCAGCTATCATGTTTCTAGAGGTATTCCGAAAAATGAAACAATATATGCCATATTCTAATCAGGGCTGTAAAGGTAAATTTGTCTCATTTATCCAAGAGCACTTATGTTAAACAAGATAATGTTAAATGTATCAAAATTCAAATTTTGCAGAACCTTTGATTATCAAAACCTTTTTGCACTTAAGACTTCTCGGAGAAGTATATTTGCTTAAAAACGCGACTCCGAATGATTTCCTTTCAAAGTTGAAAGTAGCTCAAGTGTGTTAGTGAGGCTTTCTTTATCAGGTGGTTTCAATTCTAATGTATTGTGACGGCTACATAATATATGACCACCCTTTGCTTATCCAATGCTTTTGATCCGATAGTATCGACGGTCCAACACTGTCGTATGAACAAACGCCCTATATAACACGAGGCACGGCCCATTCCTTTAGCAACACAATTTACCGTTACAACTGCCATCTATAAATTCGCACCTTGACAAAATAATAGGGGAGTCGATACTTCCACGCTATTAACGCCCGGAAAGATATATTGAATCTACTCTTCTCAATCAGATACCTTAATACAGCCTTCCAGCTTGTAATAGAAATTTCCAACTAGTTAAACTGTTCTTTAAAGGTCCCTGATAAATGGCCTTTGAGCTTAAATGCTTTCTAGAAACATAGCTTTACTTTCGAGGTGGTTACAGTTCTTATCACTAGTAGGAAACAAAACAAACGGTGACTCGTAACAACAATTATCTCGTATAACCGATTGAATCGGGTTCTTCGCTATTTCATGATGATATATCCATAATGTAGACATTTACACCAAGTTTGATATGTCGTTGCGCTGAATATAAATTCTTGTTTTAATTTCGCAATCGCGTGTATGTATTTATTTATGATCGGACATCTTTTTGAATCATGTCCTAGCTGGAGCTTTATACCTGCTTAATACTCCGTCACTAAATTATCAATAGTAAAATAAATATATCTATTTGCGGATTAGTTACTGTACTGGATAACCATATGGAGCTTTATTTGTCTTTTTCGTTGTTTTTGTATAACATTATAACATAAACAGTCTTACACATATCGACCTAGTCATACAGAAAGCTCAGCAATGCTTTTGTTGTAGGTACTACACGAAGATAAGTATAATTTATATTATACTTATACTAGGTACTACACGAAGATAAGTATAATTTATATTATAAAATATATAATGTATAAAATACATAGATAAACACAACCATATTTTAATCCCAGCAACTCTTTCGTAAAAAGAATTGATCATGAATAGTCTCACCAGTTCACAACAATAAATAATGATGTAATTATTAGTGGCGGCGCGTCGTTGGAACCGATTCCCACCGGCATGACTAATATTTAGCTAGGTGAGTAATTGTTCGTAACGAAAAAGACAGCCATATTTGAGTCATTTTTTTTCCTTGGCTAGCACAAGCGCATTATACCCATAATATACATTACATACTCATGGGAAACAACAGTTAGACCTATTAATCAGAGATGTATTATCTAAAAAATCTGACCAGTGTTTCATAAGTTCGCATCATCGAATTATAATTTTTTTCTTTGTTATAAAATTCCGAGTATAAATACAGTTTTCCTCCCGCACAAATTTGAGAACTTCGAATAACGAGGTATATATACTTAATACTATATTTATCCGTCGTGCCAGATTATACGGCGATAGGGTCCAATGAGCGTTATCTTTAAGGAGCACAAAAATAGAGTTTTGTAGAGCTCTTTGGTGGTCGTGATTTTGTAGATTCATCATGCCATCATCAATAAAATCATAACGTCGGTAAAATTTCACAATGTTATATTTATATATATATTTGTGTAAACACCGTGTTTTGTTTTAATTTTGTTAATTTGGACATTGTTTATTTGTCAAGCAGCTTAGAAGCAAGTTATAACCGATTACTTCCGAATTAAATAAAAACCGTTCTATGTAACTTGTTCATACATAATAAATTAATAATATTTATGTTTATAGCTATTCCAATGTTTATGTTTACTTTTATGATATTTAAGGGATAAAAAATAATATTAGTTCGTAATAGAACAGCGATTAGATTTATTTACCTATAAAATGTCTGAAATATACTATATGTACATATTTCAGAGAGAGAAAATACTAGTCTATTACAGAAATTATATTTTCTTGATATAAATAATGTACCCTTACAGTTAACGGATTTAAAAATACTAAACACGGTGTATAAAACTATAAACACTGCCTGCATGGTATTTAATTGGTGCTAACATCCAGTACATCTTCGGTAGTTATAGTGGGGTACTAGCTATCTTAAGTCTAAGCTTATATTGTCAATTTTCTCAACGTGTTCAACGAGCATAGCCTAGGCGAGGATGGAGTATGTCCGACATGAATGGCACACGCTGAATGAACCATGAATCAGGCGGTCAGCGAATGTCTTACACGCTACAAGCAATGCCCGAGTGCGAATACGAACGTTGGTTGTCGGTACTAGACGGACGAATCAATTTGTGTATAAAGGAAATATAGCTTTAATTTATATGTGACAACACGTGCCTATTTGGCATTGCGTTAAATCATGAAATCGAAATGAACTTATAAAATTTATGTCGCGTGAACAGTATTAGCACTTTGCGTCCCAACTGTCCCAGCCGCAGCCATAACAATTAATATACTTTAAAACACTTATTTAACCATTCTACTTTGCAAATATAAACATAAATATGAAAAGCCGAGAGGTATGTAAACAAGTCTTAAGTCAAATCGATGTTGCAAACTTAAGCAATTAATCTATTTTAATGAAATACTTCGGATCTTCCAGCACTATCTGAAATCACTAGCTAAACACTTGTAAAGTGTCTCTTAAATTTAACAAAATCAGACACAAGAAAAAACGTTCAAAAACAGCTTCTAATCCCTTGGCATAAGAAGGTTCAGGTGTGTGATTTTGGCAAGCACTTTGACGATGCAACTGTCGTTTAAATTAACTAGTGCGCTGCAGGTCGTGCAGCATTTGGCACGTTCGTATTTATTTATGCCACCGAAGCTAGTAAGCCGGGGTAAGACGATTTAGTAATCTGATTTACTGATGTGCACCGTGTGAATGAAATAATAACATTGCAAACTTGCGCAACTTTTCACAAATCTCTGTCCAATCGCATCCGTGCCTCTGAAGGTACCTTTAAGTTTTGTCATCATCAGCCATGGACATCCACTGCGGGATATACCAGCATGAAAGGCTAATTGCCATTACTCTCCACGCTTTGCAGGTGGGTTGGCGAACGCAGAATATTCCACCGCTGACCGTTTCTGATTACAGTCCTTTTAGTGGACCTCTAACTTTACCTTTAATTACATTATAAAATGACTGCTTACCGTAACAAGTTGAGTAATACTAACTCTGCCTGCCTGCGGACTAGTACATAGTTTGCAGATTATATACAAAAGTACATGTACAATATTATTTATATTTTTGACTCAGCGAAACATATCGTGACACCAACATTTAAAATATACAAGTCATCTAGAGCAGCGAAGCTTTAGACAGGCCATTCAGCACACATTCCAAAGGCAGACATACATCGCACTAGATTTAGGCGTTTTCATTTCTGCACGGATAGAGTCGTCAGTCGTCTGTACCACGGCTAGGCAATAAATTAGAGCTCGAATGTTCAAAGTGTTCCCACGAAACCGTATCAAGATGCAGCGCCCTAGAACACCGAGTCGAAAACGGGGACGAGCGAAATCTACCCGTTACTCTTATAAACTCGCACCTTAGTTTTTATCTCATTGTAAAAGTAACCTTAAACCAGACATGATAAGGTTCAAATTTCAAAACTAATCTACAGGAATATAAGAGGCCCGGAAAGTAAGTAATAGAAATGCATTATTCCCTTACTCGATTTATTTCGCCTGTGTGACATTCGTTGCGTTTTGTTAGCTGTCACTCGTTCACACTCGGTTTGTGTTTGTTTGTAGAGCGTTTTAATTTTGTATTGGGTTACAAGGAATATACATTCGTCTTTGCAAGTAGGGTTGGCAGCTTATTTATATCTAGGGCATTATCAATTGACAATGTTCTGCACGTAAAATATAAGACCAATATTTAGACATTTAGCCCAAAATGTCGTAATAGGAGTAGAACGACTTTTCTATATGCGATTACTAGTATTATAAATTCCGGAAAAGCAGCGTCATCCACAGTGATCAAATAAATTTCAACCCTAATGGAATCATTTCAGAATTCTTTACCAATGGCTAACTGCCTGTAATCGCTATAATAAAGTACCATCGATTGTCCCATTATGCTTCTCGTACGAAGTGATACGTCGTGAAGACTTACTGAAAGGAACCCATTTGCCTTAAGGATTATACTATATACGGAAATGTCTAGATAACGAAAATACTGGTTGTTCGGTATTTATTAGATTAGTTACATATCAAGTTATCTGATTAAAGTATCTTTAGCTAAATTTGAATATTTTTGTACAAATTTATTCGTGACCGGTGGTTTGTTATTGGTTATTGAAATAACTTTGTCCACCTATGTTTAGTATTGTTTATTCAATACACCTATTTGTAAAGTTAGGCAACAACTATCTACTTTAGCGATACTATCTATTGAACACCATAACTGCAACAATGTCAATATCTTGATTAAGAAATACTTGTAGTATATAAAGTCCTAGTATCCCGTAGATAGGAAAATTTGTTTTATATCCTGACTAACATAATAGTACATTACTGCAGCCGCCGGGAAAAAGGGGGTTGAAGGCTGAGTTGTATATACGGCCGACCGTAGGGAGGCCGGATAGTATACGAAGCCTTCAAGACCCTTTCACGGCTAGGCATGTATAGTGCTTTTCTCAAACTAATCCAATGAAATAAATAAAAAAATACCACTGAACAAAACAGCTTCACGACATAAGTTTTTTAATTTTCCCACCAATCCCGCTTTGTAGTATTTTTGCCTTCGATGTAATAATTAATGACTATAATAAATAGTCTGGCTATAATTACTATATACAACATTTAGAAAAACCACCAAAAAAGAATGCACTTACCTTTTAAATGATGGCGCTACGACATCTGCCTTTGGCGGTACACAATAACAAAATATAGATAAATAAAACCGGGCCCGGTTAAATTATTCAATTTTTATACACCCGTAACACTATATCTAAGTCACAAAAGCATTGAATCACACCATTTACCACTATTTAGTCTTAATAAACAGAGTTTTACACGCCGAGAAACTTTTCCATTCCGCCATTATTAAAACAAGTAAAAGTGTCCTGTGATTGGTTGACTCAAAAATGCGTTCAAAAACGCGCATGCGTGGAGTAGTGTTTGGTGTTGCCAATACAATTTTAAAATTGAGAGTATGAATAATAAATATAATAATGTAATAACCTGATGATATGAATATTCATTTACATGATAAATAAAATAAATCTCTTCATACCATTTCGTCTGAAATAAGCGAGATTATTTTTTAGCCCGCTAATCATTTAGTCACTAAAAATGATAAAAAAATATAATTCAGCTGTTTGAACAGGCTTCATGAACACAGACGCCAGGTATACATAAAATATAAAAAAAAAAATTACTTCCCGGCCTAGGCCTTCAATTTTATATGAAATTCGTTACCTGTCCTCTGGAGTCGATCCGCCCTAAACGTGATACTTCGAAGCCTATTATGACGCACGTAACGAAGACATTTCATTGCATGTTTGAGAAAAACAATTTATGTTATCAATCTTCCAATAGCACGTTTAAAGCGGCCAGGAACCTCTCAATCATTTATTATTCCAATATTTGAGATTTTTGGCATCTGACTTTCCATTCAGCGTATTAGGATTGCCCGATATTCGAAATTCTTCCGATGCCGTTCACGGATCTGCAAAATGCCCAGCATACCATTGCCTACGACTTATGGAAATAAACTTCGTAACCTTGGACTTATTAAAATCAATTAATAGTATAAACGTGATTAAGCCACATCCGTAATTGTGATTGATAGAGTCGAGAAAACAATGGAGCTCGAACAGACTGACCGGATAGAAATTACTGATATATATATATCCATTGATCACGAATGAAAGTGGAGCAATTTTATGTTTACACGGTCACTTTGATAATTACTGAATTAATCATTCAATTGTGGAAGACATAATCAAAAACTGTCATAAGTTATCTGAAGACTTGGAAAGGATTGGATTGTACCCAGATTGCTTTATTAAGGATAGATTCAAACAACTTAATCATAGCTTTGAAACGAACCCGACCTCTTGGCTTGGAGTATATATAGAACTATAACTATATATTATCAAAATTCAATTTATTCTGTTTATGACTGTGATACTATTTAAACTTTATCGCACAAAAGAAATTACATAAACTTAAGTTACAAACGCCGCACTTAATACCAAGAGGCATTCAACTATGACTTTGTTCAAGCAATAATCATAATATTACAATAATCATTATAAATATAATTGGATATTGCCAATATCATCATATACATTTACCTAGAAATTTATATTATTTTTCACCTCACTCGCTCGAAAAACCTTAGTTTATAGCGCGAAATCTGCGTGGAAAAGCTTATTTTATCCGCTAGCGTGGAAAAGTCATTCGAATTTCGAAGCCGATTGTTGTAATTCTCTGTGGTGCAAATAACTTTTTTTTAAATACAAAACTCCTTCAACGCGTGACTGCCGCCGCTACCGCGAAAAACGATATTCGTAAATTTCGGACTATTGTCTCTGTCACTCTCATCGGAGTAAAAGAGAAAGATGCTCGCAATATACGAACTTCGATGTTCGCGGTACCGAGCCTGAGTTCATATTAACCATAGATAATAACCAATCAGAAACATGATTTGATTACAGATTTTTAACTTCTTTATTTTTACCTACACTTTATTTTATGTCAAATAGGTTTTATTGTAAATACTAATATTTTATGTCAAATTGGTTTTATTGTAAATACTAATAGTATTTCTGTTATAGTATTTATGTAATTTACATATTTTGGCTAATTAATCCATTAAATAAAACACAATTATATTGTTTATTTGATAAAGAAATTGACATGTACTTAATATTGTAATATCTGAACGCAACCGAAAAAAAAGAAAAATTTAAAAAGTTTTAAGTTATCACAATTCACGTAATCGCAAATTTGTCGGATTTGTCCTGTGCTAAGCTCTTTGAACTCAATGTTTGAACTATAAAAATGTGTGGTTCTAGCAGCGATGCAGAAATGATTTCCCTGAAAAATCGCGCGATATGTTTCTTTTATTGTTTTTCTTGCCGCTCGAATTTTCCTCGCTGTAGTGAGATGAAAAGATGTGTGTTCCGCATGGCTGCAAAATTATTTGGCGTCTCGTGTCTTGAAAGCCTCGCTACGCTCAGGAATCTATCTTTGAACCATTCGCTTCGCTCATGGTTCAATCATAGCTTCCTTCGCTTGCTCTGCTTTCAATTTCAACACTAACGCCAAATAACCACTTTGCAGCCTTGCATAACAAATAACTATTATTATTTTAATGAACGTTCATGATGTCCTATGCAGAAAACAATAATGTAACCAAATATTTCAATAAATAGTACGGTGCAGTGTTGCAGCACAGGGCTCGCCTTTCTCATACCTATGTGCTTATGACCCACAAGTTGCGTCGCTAGGTAACTGCTGGCCCCAAAACTGGACCACCTGGGTTCGTGACCCGCTCCGGCCACCGTCTGGTTCTATTGTCTTTTATTTTTGGGTATGGTACAATATTTACATTGCATATAACTAACGCCATCATTATGAGTTTGACACCTTAAAAACTGTAGTTCGTTATAGATGTCAAACTAATACCCCGAGCGAATAATTTAGGATACCTATATTTTGTCTACATTGGAATATATATATGGGCTAACAGAGCCCTTAATTGTATTGATCTAGTACCGGTTCCGACTAAATACTGGTTCCGACCCCTGCCGTTTATATGCCCTCGTCCATTTTTTGTGTATTTTAGCTTCAAATGACGTTTCTGGGTGAAATCAAAATGGTGATACAAAGTTATATTTTCTGAATTTATTCATGATTACGGTCAACTTTTACTGTATGTATGTTTGTTACTTTTTCACGTCCAAACAGCTGAAACGATTTTAATAAAATTTGGTATGGAGTTAGCTGACACCCTGGATTAACACGTAGGCTACGCTTATTCCCTATTAAACCGCGGGTAACACCACTTGTTAAGCACCGCAAGTATTAGCACGTTCCTCTCTTAACTTGTACTACAAACAAGTGATAGCGCTATATCGGATAATGCTCCCGCAATTGAAATGTGTCGCTGTGACAGCCTGCGTGCGTGCACGCGGATATGACGCGAGCTTTATTGCGCACACTTCGCGCTTCGGAAACGAACGTCTAAATCCATCCATTCAGCTACTTGTGTTATAGACTACATTCTGTTACAGTTAAGGTTGAAATTGCGTTACATTTTATTACCTTGATATTATAGTTTCCTTTTCAAGTGTTCATGTATCTTGTTTATTATAATTGCTATGCAATACAATATTTATTGCATGAGTTTTTTATTTGCAATTTGATGCGTGTTTTTAATCAACTTCCAGTTAAAAGGCCTGATGAAGTTGACAGGTCGATGTTTTTATTATTCCAAGTTTCATGAGAGTTTATAGTCATTTGTTTATTACACAAAAACACGCGTATGCCCTGTAGTAAAATATCTCGTTAGTACTTTAATTCATTATTACGTTTTATATTTATTATTATAGTCGACATATTAATCGATTATAATTTATTTCCTAATTCTAGTACAATGTTTACAATTAATTTGTGTCTAAATATACTCAATTTTGAATAGATGATGTTAATGTTGCAAAAGCAAAGGTATTTTTGTATTTCACCTTTTTATTGACATGGGTTCTTTATAAAGTAAAATAGTACATGTAATATAACATCATAGACCTATAATTCTTAAAAGCATATTGGTTTCATTGAGTGAGCATTGTAATGACCATATATTCTTCAATCATCTAATGGCTACCATGGCCCGCCTTACGCAACCAAATCAGTTCATTTGGACACCATTGTCTCGAGCCTCCGAGCCGCATTAATTGTCGGGACGTGTTGCTCAAGGATGAAGATTGCTATCACTATCACTCTATTGATTACGATTACATGTCATGGCCGCGACATGGAATTAGAGCTTACTATCTAATTGTAGAGGCCACGGTCATGTAATGTATATGCTTGTGGGATTACTGAAATAACGGGGTTCAGAATTACTAGCTTGTATGTAGTAAGTATACGAGGCTATAATATGATCAGTTTTAAAAAAAACAGTTTAAAAAGCGTAAATTCTAGTAGTCCTAAGCATAAGTATCTAAGCACTTACGACTTGAGAGGTGTATAAATCGATCATTTTGATTATATACGAAATACGAGAATCTCAATTTCACAACTTTTTGTTCGAATGTTAAATAGAAAACGTTAATATTTTCCTCAAAAAGCAATCAATAAAAAAATAACAATCAAAATCTATAAATAACTAAAATTACGTAGCTATCGTGATTGCACGGTCAACTAACAATGTTTTCGGCTTTCTTTTGAGAATTTAGTGGAAATAGTTTTTGTTTGGGGTAACTGTCTCATTCAGTAGTTGGGAACAGATAGACGGGCTGACATCGTGACCGCCGGAGCGCATCGGGTCACGACTGACGACCGACGACCCGGCGTTGGCCAATGGTTCTGTGTCGAAAACTTTAAGCTGTTAAGTAATCTAAAGCTCCTGATCACCGGTTTCCGTAACGATGATCCAAATTGAGATCATATGTTACTACTGTGCCAACAGCTTTAATTTTACAATATGAATAAAGAAGATATTAAACATTAAACACGTTCGCTTTTATAAAATTTATATAAGAAATTGTTCAATACTACATATAATATTTGTTTGTAAATGTCAAGGTTCTTTTTAACTAGCGCCTATTTAAATTTTTCTTAATTAATTATACCAATTAGCACAATTACCCACCCAATTACTCAAGGATCGTAAAGGTAAACTAAATTTTACCTACATGTCTAATACCTACGTATTATGTTCATTACAGAATCGTAAATAATAGCAAGTGTCAAACAGATGTTAATTTTATGTGAATTTTAACAAAAATTTTAAGAATGTTGAGCGGACATATTGGAGAAGCAACAGGTCAGCCGACCTCCGACACCACGGAAGCAGCCGGGACAAAAAGCCACAATACGCGGTCGTGACGGCGGCCAGCCCCATTCATAATGTCCTCTGAGAAAACGCTACGTGCAAGCATTTTCGCGCCCACCTGGTCACTATTGTAGGGAAATTTTGTTAAGTCAGCCTTTTTTTAAACCACCGTTTAAACAAGCATTAATTAACAAACCCGAAGCGTAGCACAATGATCTTTCTTACTTATATATTAGAGAGCCCCATTCAGTGCCATCTAATCGATGGCTTAATTTTTTTATTACATCTGAGTAATCTAAAATGTTATTTAACTTACAAGTAAGTTCTCAGTATTGCTACAACGACATTCATAGTCAGTTCTTCCGTGTCATCGAGGCAATTGTTACTTAGAAATTAGTTATAATATGAGCCAAAAGATGGCGTAACGATCGAGTTAGATGGCGCTATCGTTTGGTCGTCGCAGTTTTATGGGGACGCTCGCATTTGATTGCAATGTCAACTTTGCGCAGAGGCAATATCGTAACCAATGAGGTTAATCCGAGGTGCGATTATTGCTAGTTGAAAACTTTACCAATACCCCGCCGTGTGGACGTGAAATACCGTCCGCTATGGCAATTTTTGAATGGCCGTCAAGGCCTCAAAATTTATAAACGCTTCTTCTTCCTACTTACATCAAAAAATATAACAAGTTTACTAAAAAGAAGTGATTGTAATAAATAATATGCTACCCCAGAGGTTTTTATCGATGCCATAAGTCATTAGTAGCAAATTTTAAGGGCGGGTAGTTGACCTTCCGGAAACTGTCGTATGTGTAAGACCTTTGCCTTAGCTATTAGCCATCCTGAAAAAGTGGATGTAAAAGCACCAACGGCCGACGGATATACATTATTAAAGTTCAGAACTACACCTCTCAATTACTCGCTAGATGGCGTTGAACCATCGAGAAACTAAATGACGATGATGTACTACATACAAGATCGTTTAATTGCTTGTTACAATCTCTATTTGAATATGCCAATTAATTAAAAAGAAAACTTAACTGACGTACTTTATTTTTCTGTCGTCGCATATTTTTACTTTTTTTTGTTTGCTTAAAGAAAAACATAAATTAAGGAAAGCTGCGATACAAAAAAATTGTGTTTGCAAACTCTCGTTGTATAGACTCGCACTTAGCCAGGTTTTTTTTTGTTTCTGATTTATCGGTTACCTAACTTCTAACTAAAGTAATATTACCTACCACAATATTACAACAAGTTTATGAATATGTAATCTGTTTGAAACATTCAGTGGGTTAGTTATTGATATAGAATGATTATACTTTATTATTGCAAAATAACATAAAATAAACTTTTGTTTTTAGAAAATCGAGTGTGGTCAATTAATAAGTTAATGAGTATCCCGACGTTTTGGGGGAATTTATTTCAGTTAAGTAACCGACAACTAAAAATATATTAAGTATTGTAACAATGTCAAAGTGGCCGTTATAATTAAGACACTTAAAATTAATTTATTTCTAAAAACAATCCATTATTTAATTACATAACATATTAATACCTAATAACAAAAATAAAAATAAATTCTACTAATTACAAATAAAATAAAATGAATAATTACTGCTAAACTAACTATAAAAAGAATACCCAATAAGTTAATTAAGATATTTTATGTTGATTATATTAACAGTGAGCTCTACCACCATTATTCCAGTATTCCACCCAAAGGTACAATTCTGCGTTTTCAGTAGACCTTATGCCTTATATAATAAGGTCCACCAATGTACAGCTAAGAGTGTTTTGCTGTTAGTACGTTTTGGTTATCAATGTTATCATTCAACCAACTTTCGGTTCTCGGAACTATGACAAATAACTTTTTGCCAATTCTTTGATTTTTAGTGCAATTTAGTAACCATTAATTTTTTCACGGCGCAGTACGTCGTAGGCACGTCGGTAACTTCCCACTTCGATGGATGTTCAGTCCATGTTGCAAATAAAATGGATTGCGCGTTCTATATTTGCGTGGTTGTCCAATTAATGGAGTAATTATTCAACGACGATTTCTTTCGTGAACGGAGCTGACTGATGTTAAAGCTATGCCATTTGGGAACAACGTCAAAGTGGGTCAAAGTACCCGGCACAGAACTTAAAGCTACATCAGATATTACAAAACACCGATATTTAGGTTCACGCTTGTTCATTTCATTAACCATCACAGAGGTTTAAACCAGTCTGTTACAAAAGGGATTAATAAAGAACAAAACTTGACGCGATTACGCTCGATACACTTTTAATATCGTCAGGCTTTGACATCCACACTGTGGTGAAAGCGGCCGATAATCGATACGAATGATGAAGAATCGATACATGGCTCGTATAATCGCATTATTGGTACGCGGGGGGTCTCACGTGCCGTTTTATCGACTCGAGTGTTAATCGACTGTTTATTTGTTTGTTTCTTGATTTACGGCCCAGTGGCTAATATTTGTACAATTCTGATTCACAATTACAAAATATTATATCTATATATATCCTTTGTTTTACTTGAAAAATAGAAAACGAAAAAATAATTATATTCTCAAAAACTCAAATTACCGATATACCGGGTGTGGCATGTAATAGGAGCAAAAATTTTAGGGATCGCTTCTACACCACGAACGAAACAACATTTGTTCTACAACTTTAAATAATTGGGTAATTTATTACTTGTGATTTTTTCGAACAAAATAAATAGTATTTTCAATGAACAGCATCCAATAGTCTAGTTGACCTTTACTGTCAGCTTACAAACTTCATAGTTTTTGCAATACATTGCTTGCTTGGAAAATCTTTTTTTAATAATATTTATTAAACTATAAGTTATTTTCAAAAGTCGTAGAACAAATGTTGCTACGTTTTTGGTGTAGAAACGATGCCTAAAGTTAAAGCTCCTATTACAGGCCACACCCGGTATATAAAACATGGATAAATGCGTACCCTATCCATTAAAATATTCTTAGTTCCATATCAATTGCGGAATCCATTTATCGTTAAAGCTATTACAAAATTAGATACGCAAATTGCTCATTTAACATCTGCGGAACGTTTTAAATATATCTACCACGTAATTCTACCTGTATAAAAAAATATGCCGACAATTAATTTACCGAAACGATTACATTTAATTATTATTATCATTCATCAATCTGTTAACAGCATTTACATCTAATATTACGATTAAGCACACGTAACAGGGTTAAAGAGTCAAGGTCCATGACATCACCCTCCCTTTACGCGGTCAAAACAAATTGACGACTCCGATTAATTACAATCAATTCTTTCCACAAACTCGTGTGATGTTTGACAGTCAATTTGTTATGAGACGTACGTTAGCCAATGCACTGTTAAAATGCAAACCAACTTGTGACTTTTGCAACGCTTTCTTGCCTTTGGAAAAACAACTTTAAGCCAATCTCATGCAGTTTTTTTTTTTATAATCGTGTATGTGATTCATACGTGTTAAAAGCGGATAGTTTAAAAATGTTAATTTCGAAACCAAAATCAATCAAACCTTTACTTAACCTTAGCATAGGAAGCCGTAAGGCCGAAATGCCCACGATTGTTGAGTCAGGGAATGTTTTTATTTAACGCCGAGGTTCCGTCGTTGGTCATTCAAAGATGTTCAGGTGAGGTTAATTTACTTGAGAAAGTCTTAATGACGTGTGAAACAATTAAGTGCTGCGTGTTGGTTTGGAAATTCACTTTAATACATTTAATATATTATAACGGTGCACAGACAAATTAATATAAAAAACTTATATAGTTTAGGTACCTAGGTATCATCAACTTCGCTTGCGGTGTACAAGCGTAAGCGACCTTCAAGCGTTCAAGCGAGTAACGCCCTAGAGTGGCACACCGCGAGCACAGGCTATTGTACATAATTAGTTATGTAATATAATATAGAATGTTACATAACTCAGCAATAATTTTAAAAAGAAAACATCAGGAGTATGTACCTACCTACTTAAAACTCAAGGAACTCTTATTTTTATTTATTGATACTTACCTGATAAAAAACACATCGAGCTCAAATCCGACAGTGAACGCTTTCAAGATAATTTTGTCACATTCGCAAGCTGTTTAATGCTATTTGGTTGAAAGGGTTTAAATGCGCATTTAAACACTTATTACTGTTATTAGCATGAGCTTTCATACACGGATAATTTATGATGTCGGTCACGGGGCTCGGATAAGCGACTCAAAGTGGCCTGGTCGGCTTGGCAAGATTGTCAGTTTTCATTATTTGCTCTGAACTCACCCTCGCAAAGAAGTTACATATAACTAACTATCTGACCAATTATATTCGTTATAAAGATGATGTACTACTTATACTGGAGGTCCACTGCTATAAGTATACAGCTATAAAGCACATATGTGAAATTGAGATATAAGAGGACAGACTACTTATTAGCCTGGCATAATGTAAGTAAAAAGCATGGTTATATCTTACTTATGCTTCGAAGTAGTATGTACACTGTAGAACATTCACAAAAATCGAAAAGGTCAGAATGAACAACAAAAGTGGTCAGATCAGGCACGCACGGAATGTCACACCGGACACGTGCCGATGCCGGGCCGGGCCGCCCGAACACCCGTGAAATTACCGCTTTTTCTGCCAACACAGATGATTTGCACTTCCATTGTTCTCCCGCCTGGCTTTATAAGATGGGGATGTTTCACGTATGTCTTTATTTCTTATGATACCTACAAGCGCATTCAATATGTGTAAGTAGGTATATCTTTATTGTAGCATTAAAATTTCAACTTATGACATTAACCTCATTTGTTCCACTGGGTAAAGATTTTTTAACGAGTCGTGATAAAATTTTATAACTATTAAGTATATCAAAAATCGTGTTACATAATCACATAATCAGGTCCTACTTATTGAAAATAAATATTAAAAGGAACAAGCCTGAGCCGAAGGATACACAGCTCGATGCACGGGATCGATGGATTGATTGCGCAAGCATCGATTAAACGGCGCGTATATCAATCGCCATTACCGCTGCCTGTCAATAATGGGATCGCATGAATCACGCGCTGCCGCGCTGTGGCGAAATATGGAGCTTTTGTTGTTTTAAATGCTTTTAGTGATCCAAAGGAATCCAAACAAAATGCCACCGATTAAGTTACATTCTTTGATATATTATTCGATTATTGATATACGTGACTTTTTCAATCACATAGAAAGTAAGGAAATGACAGTACAATACAATTAAAATCAGTTAAGACTTCGGCCAACCTCGGTAATTGTCGTGAATCCCTCGTCTATCACATAGAGTTATCAATTTACAGATTTGACCTTTAATTATATATATTACTCGTTGTCTTATTGAATACAGTAGGTACAAGAACGATATGAGCAACGAAACCTCCTTTGTAGCTCAAAACTAACACAACCTTTATATTGAAATAAGAAAGATGCTATGACATTTATGATGCAAGTACTAGATAGTTTGACAGTCTGCCTTCTTAGTGTCAAATAAAAGATACAGTCGTTAATGGTGCAAATTTTAGACTTTTCAACACTCGCAAAATCTACGGGGTACTTCCCGTGAATTCAGAAACTTGAAATTTGGCACGAAGCACCCAGATCAAGGAAAAATTACGAAAAGCAGACATTTCAAACAAAAAATATTTTTTTTAATTTTGAGCTTAACTTTGTTGTTTTTACTATATGAAAATGAAATATTACCAAAATCGGTCAAGCCGTTTACGAAATATGAATAAAAAACGGTTTCAACCGTTTTTTTTAATTTTAATTTTATGATTATTTTATTATCAATGATTAATGCGACATAATATCGTACCTACTTACACCAAACAGTAAAATATTGACTCATGTATGTATTCAGCCTCATTAAATAATGAATGTTCAAATTCATGTCGCTTCTACATAACAAATTTCCTAGGTCTACCGGTTAATAATGTCATCTTGGCAGGTGCTTAACATTGCGTTTATGATACTTCAAATTAAATGCTACCTAAAAGTAATCGCGGCAATGTATATCGTGTCATTTCCGACTCCGGAATTAAACGATGATACCCGAGAAAACCGAAGTCTTAACTGATTTTAATTGTATTGTAACTTCGTTTAATTGCTACCAGTTTCATTACAATTATTATTTGCATCTAACGCCAAAATCTAACAATTCGTGAATCGCGCTAAACAAACTTTGGCTGATTTAATTTATTAATATCAAAACACGCAGCTCACCATAAAAAATAGATATAACTATATCGACAGTGGAAATTTCAAATGTCGTAAGTCTCATATAAAAGTATGTCCCTTACGACATTTGAAATTTCCACCGTCGATATTATTTATCCAAACGCCTAAAACAAATTCTGACTCATGTATTCCTCGCGTGCACTAATCTTATACATGTGCTGGCGGCTACCGATGCTTTTTATAATTTATTTATTTTCTTTATGTGGATGTCTAAATTTAAACGGGTATTTATCAGCCCCTGACAGTTATGGAGACACCAACATGGCTCTGATAAAGCTTCTTCCAAGTGTTTGGCAGCTGCGTCGTTTGTGCCCATTTAAATATTTCGACATTTGTTACGAATAATGCGTCTCCATTATTCGACGATCGACGACGCCGATCTGGTTTGCATCAAGTTTTTATTTGCATCCATGCATGCTTTAAACATATTATTTATTAGTGCCTATTTATTATTTACACACAAATAGATATGTTGTGGTCACTGAGTAATGAAATTACATTCAATCCGCTTTATTGAACGTTTTGCCGTAGCAATATACGTTAGGGAATAAATATGTAACATTATGATAGCTTTTATGGTTAGGTATAGTACTGTAAAATAATATTAAGAGTTAAAAATTTTATTTACTTAGTAAACCGATTCGGCTAAATCCGCTCAGAAAAACCTCTAAGAGCGAAATATACCGAAACGATATAGTTTGACGTCACAGTAGACAATCGCTAGTGGTTATATCATCTGACGTTTACAATATTGCGTGTTGTGTTGTGTGTGTTTCCTACATTTATTGTGTGGTTCAAAAATTAGTTTAATTAACATTTATTTAATCGTTAGGCCTATTTTACATTGTTAGTTGTTTTTAGTATTATATTACAAATCGTACCACATTAACATTAAGTAATATTAATAGACACATCAATGCTGACCCAGCAATTATTACAAAAAAAAAACTCTTTCAGCGCATATTTTTAACTATTTTTTAAGTTACGTCAGTTAAATCGTCAAAGATCTGATTGAAAATATCTATTAAAGTTAGACAAATTTCTTAAGAGTGCGTAAAAATATCTTTCTAGATTAATGGCGTTTGGGTCTTTGACACTCTCAGCCAGGCATTTTCGGCACGGGCCAACCGGCAAGTAATAATTATTCTGAGTGTCAATAAATAATAAAGTGGCCGCGCGCGTCTTGAGTGCTCGTTCGTCTCTCTTATCTCAATTCTTAATGCGCCTCTTTGCTCGTTATTCTTTTTTATTTTTTGTTCTTTTTCAACATGTCATCCAGTGGTGAGGTTAAATTCTGTGTTGACAGCACGAAGGTTTTATGTTTTAATCTCGACTTAATGTTCGTTCAGCTGTATTAGCCGATTGCAGGTTGTTAGTTGGGTTCTATTAATTTAGAACACATTTGTACGTAGTTACAATTATAAATTAATGTATTATAGGTTAGTTTTTTTGCTTAACAAACTTGATAGGATGTATCAATATGAGTTGTGACTTCTAAATAAATTAGAAGCAATTGATCAATGCGCTTAAACTGGCCTGGCGAGGTGTAGTTGCATTTTCGTAGTTTCGTCCATCGATCACGCAGTTCGGATTTATGTTATGTAATTGCGGTGCGTCTGTGCACATTGCAATGATTTCGCTTATTATGTTGTTCTACAAAGATTTATTTTGTGGTTTAGACGTATATTGTGTTACTATGGACAATTACTGAACATGCAACTGGCATATTAACATAAGTTGCATTCAACTTTAAATATCAAAAATAGGTACTTTTATCTTTTTATTGACATACGTAGTCATAACTAACATAGCAAAACAAACCTACTGTACAATACAATAATTTTAATTATTCAACAATAATAATATAAACAAAATAGCAAGAAGGACTGGTAGATAAAAGGCGATAGTATCGTTACCTACACATTTTTTTTATACTGCGACGATAGCAACAACTATACGGCCAGTATGGACAACTGCAAATATCTCAAATGCGCGTTAGCAACTAAAATACTATAAATTGTCCTATTATTATTATGGATTTCATACTACAATAAAACAATTAGTATACCCTTAGATCAATATCTTTCCCTGACCACTGTGTAACAAACGTAAGATTTTAGCCAGCACCAGGCCAAGGTCAGTTAAGTTCAAACTGCGGTCGTACGGATGCAGGCTCTGCTCAATTAGTGGCGATGTTCACCACAACTCTGTCAAGGTCTTGCATCACTATTAGGACGGTACTTAGGTATTCGCGCGTACTTTGTGCCTCTTTGTACATAAGAGGAAGTTATATTTATGAGTTTTTGCTGTAATCAAACGTCAATAGAAAGAGGAAATCCGAACAAATGTTTTTATTAGTCATTTTGAAGATCAACACTAAGTGCCTATTTGAAGAATGAAGCCATAATTTGTTCCGTATTGTTTCGGAATTATGTGTGTGTGGCAAAAAACGTTAATAGGCGAAGATTACTTTTGGATAAAAAGTCTGACATGAACATTTCGTACCTACCAGAAGCGTGGCATGATTAAAATTGATGTGACGTTATTTATTTGATCGTAGTATAATAGCGACTTAAGATTTACTTCATATTATTATTGACCGCAGGACCCCACGGATTCTTACCCGCAGAAGTCGTTAATGGGCCATACAGATCAATTAGGTCTTTCCTGTAGACATTGTGGAAGATAAGGGTTCTTTTGCTAGCCAAATTTTTGGTTCTGTGAAATATCAACATAAAACGCTCCGCCTCTTATGTAACACTATACCACAAAAACATAACTTGTATCACATAAGCAGTTAAGTATTGACCAGAGAAGAGACGATTTTAGTTTTTATTTTTACTCCGAAACTTATATATAATAATTTATCTGTAAATTATATGGTCTCGCAAACGAATGTAAAATGAAGTCTTATGCAATTTCTCAAAAGTCTATCTAGTCTATACTTCATAGAGACCCTAGAGACACTGCAACTATATTCTACATATTTTGCCACGTTGTTTCAAAATTGTATATAAAGTCAATATAATTTTCAACAGTTGTCCTGCAGAGCAGCTGCGATTTTACTTTCTCTCTATCCAAGGTTTTACAAACAAAGCTATGCAATGCACCCTATGTAATGTACTACATTTAGTAATCCCACGAGATGAGAGGACATCTCCGCTCTGTTATTAGAAGGCGCCACCGCTCGCCTGTCATTTAAAACCTAACAGTATCGTTAAATGCTGCCTCGGCGTTTGGATTAATTCTGGGGCTTGAGCAATATTTCAATCCCATTGTTGTGTAGCTTCTAGTATAATTCATATTTTTGATTACTAATATAGAGGTACTATTTACTTTAATTATGCGCGACTTGATTAGATATAAATATATTGAGTCCTCGTCTTACTAACCTTATTTTGATTAGTGCCTTCTTCAAAATGTTCAATTGTCTCTTTTAGGTAATACAAAAAGGTAAACAAAACTGCAGGCCTGTATTGCTTGGTTAAAGTTCACTTTGCATGCGGGCCTAGCCAATATTCCAATTGATTGTAGAAAGGCAATCCAAACGAAAAATAATGTATGGACACTATTTTTCTTATCGAAATATTGAATCGGAATATCAAACGTAAAAAACAATGTAGGTACATTATTTTTGTTTGGATTGAGTTTCTACAATCGATTGGCATCTTGGCTAGACCCTGGGATAATTGTCACCTACAACAAGATATATGTTTGATTCCCATGATCCCCGCGGAATACCGGCTGCGGTGCGAAGGTCGCGCGAGCCCCGTGACATCGATAATTACATTCCCCGCCCTGACCCCCTTGCGGTAGCAGCGAGTACAGAAGTGCCACTCCTAAGGCTAAGGCTCTGTACATTTTTCTGTGCAACAAAGATGGATACACCACTGCACTACAAATCGCGCATTAGAATTCGACTTAGATACCTACCTACTTACATATTTCACCGAATATTTTTTTATCGCTTGGTTCCACGACATACGAAATGGGTACAGACATTCAGCATCACTGTTAACGTATAAAAGAGACCAGAAGTATTTACCCCCATGTTTTACAGATTGAAATATTTCTATGTACCGATGTCATTCCATTGTTTTTGTCACAAACGGTAATTTTGATGTTATCTGTACTCACTGGATGCAATCCTTCCAAGTTACTCGCTAGTTATTACACTGTAGAAAACAAAAAGTTGTCATGCATATTTATTTCGCCTCACCTATACGGCTTAGAAGTATCATAGTGTGAATGTTTATTAGTATTTTCAATCGCATTGTACGAACCATCAAGCACGTATTCGGTCGACAGCCGCTAATGGGGTATCGGCGGTAATTCACGTCTGTTAGTCTTACACGTTTAGCACTCGGTGACGCATGGCGTCATCCCGGCACACTCAACGCCGGTTTAGCAATACAACAAGCTTCTAGCATGATTGTAGGTATAGAAGCCTCTTGTATCATACAACGAATGTTTTTGATCTTCTTTTGGCCAGAGTTCTCAGGCGTCTCGCTACCGTGTCATACGTCCGCTTTTACCAATCTTATTACACAATTTTATCGGAATTTGAGTAGCGCAGCGTGCTAGCGTCTCGAGCCTAATTAACTCGCGTAAATTATGCACGCCTGTCAGTTACCGCGTCTTTAAAATTGGCACGCCATAGATGTTAGGTATATTATATTATACCAACATACTCCTCCATCGTATTTGCGGTGAATTACGACATTAATCCAACATTGAAACAAACCGGTTGGTTAGTTTTTTAATTGGATCTGCAATTCGGTAGGTATTTATTTAAGTTTCTGGGATAAACTAATTTGTTTAACTTCAATGCTATATACTCGTATAGACGGTACGACGATTTGATATGCCGCGTTGAGACGCTACCACAATTACACTAAAACACACAATAGGTATGATAGGATCTGTATTGAGGTACAGTCAAGTCACAGATATCGATCAAAATGCCAAAATATGCACACATGCATCTTATTGCTTCAATATTAAAGCACAAGACATGTATACATACCTATTTGAGATTTTTTTCCGTATCGATACCTATCACCTTGACTAATATAATATTATCTCAGCACGGTTTTTGGAGATTTAAAGTTAAATAGTCCACCGTAGCTACCTATATTATGGATAAGTTTTCTTCGTATATCTGTTTCATACTAACTTCTTGGCTTCAGGGCTCCGAGAACCCAGTAGATGAGAAGCCGACATCGGACACAAACTACGTCGTCGGTGCATGGCCGCCAAGCACTCCTGGCCACACGGGCTACCTGACCGTAGCGACACTGCCGCCACTCTACCTCAGAGGTCAGTTCGCCCTTTCAGGGACACATTTTAGCCGTATGCAATCCACTGCTGGACATAGGCCTCCCACGAATATGACTTGTATAATCTTGGGGGTAGTTGCCATAGTCGCCACGCTTGGCAAGGCGGGTTGGCGACCGCAGTAGCTGTAGATTGGGTTTCGACGGACGCTGCTGCCCGTCCGTAGGATTTTTCCCTTTGTCGCCTCTTACGACACCCCCGGGAGGAGATGGATAATCCATTAAATAACTAGAAACGACAAAATGCTTAATCGCACATGCACTCTGGCGCCTTGACAATGAAGGTATTCAGAGAAGGTGTTTACTGTTCCTCTGACATATCGCCATGAGAGAGTGCACATGGCGATTATATTAATATAGGTCTATACCTACATTTGGCAAAATGGTACATGCATTTTAGCTTTTGTTGTTTTAATATTACAGTTGATATTCAGTTGAAACCTTGAGACTTAGTGGAAGTTCCAAGCTTTTGTAAAGATGTCTAATTAGACATGAAAGATAGACACAGATATTAAAACACATGATTAAAACTAATGTTATTAATTTTTCAGATAAGAAATCTAAAACGGATGTCAGCAGTGAAAAAACAGTATTGTCTGAAAATGTCGAAAATATGGAAACAAGCACGTAATGTAATGAAATAAATACTCAAACATGTATTTGTACTCTTGAGTTTTTGTTGTTTCTAGACTTGTTGTTTAAAATTATAACTCAAGGATAAAGCAACTTAGCAAACTTGTTTTTTTTTAATACTCAAAACCGGAACATAATTCAGGGTAAAACTTAACTCTAACATGGGCCGACGAAGTTCGTAAATACGTAGCGTAACCTCTTGCGCTGCGAAATAATTGAAACTTAATATTATTTGTGTAAGTAATAATTAAAATACGTATTGTTATTGTCAATGATATATTTAAATAAAAGCCTTAAAATAAATTAGTGACTGTAAATATTTATAAATAATGTCGTAGACACGGTTAAACTTACACACAACAGAAACACGAGATTCTGCATTCAATATAGGAAATTATCAAAGGCAGTGTTACTTGTTAATTTCGTAGAAAATTTGGCAATCTGAGTTGAATTGTGTAAGTTACAGACACTTAATGACATAAATTGAGAACTTGAAAATAAGAACAAATCAAATTATTTTTTATGAAATATTTTGATTTGCTTGAGAACTTGTATACTAATGCTGTAAGAATCAAGTGAAACTGTACTTTAGCACACATAACCCGCGTCAGGCCTTTAGTGCCAGCACCCCAGAAAACACCTTAATTTTACTTAATTTCAATAACTCTACGACTAATTATGCCTTGTTCTTATTTTTGTCGTTACCTCATATTTCCTTTGACATACTGACAAAAGATGCAACTAAATCATTTCGATAACAAACAAGAAACTGTGGAGCACAATAATCCTACCTAAGCAACTGAATTCATTGTTTTGTCTAAAGACACACGTAATTGATTGTAAACAAGCTCTCGTGACATTCAAGAAAAGAACTAGATTTTTATTTCGTGCCTAAGTAGTAAGTTCATAACATTCACTTCGCTATTTTTATTTGTTAATGTCAATACATGAATTTATTAATTTATTATTAAAGCATTGACATATATCTAAAACCATTCTCAAACTTTATTACATTCAACATTCGATACACTCCTTATAATTTTCAACATTTAAATATATTCATATAAATTCATATCAATACTAAGTAGAGTCATGTTAAAATGTAAATAATTTATATTAAACTTGCATTATACTTATAGGTAGCAATATACTATTTTATATAAATAAGCAAGGATCGAATACAGGTATTATTTTCATACAAATTAACTTGTATTCAATTTTGGTATCTCAGCATTTATAGTATGTTTTTGTAATATATTACCTATAATAGCTTGTAGTATATAGGAAGTTATTAGTTTTAGGTTTAAATAAACACTTATGCGCGCAATTTCAGAAAACATTAGTTTGGAATGTTAACTTAAGGCGTTACTGTTTTTAAAATGATGTGCTTGTGCCTATTTGTTAGTATTGCTAGCCTCAATTTAAAAAAAATGAATTACGGTACTGCCTTATCTAACGGAACAATTATGATAAAATAGTTCCTAGGAACACTTAGAAATAAACAGTCTAGGTAGTCCTTGCATCATTGTTCTACAATAATTAGCTTCACTTTGCATCTTCACTACATTGTGCTTAAATTAACTAATATATTTACTCATATTTAATTTCATGATCTATATAATTTTCCAATACTAAGCAAGAGATCGTAGTATAATATAATTGCTTACAATTTTGATAGCTTACACATTTGCCACTAATTATTGCAATTCATGACTAATCGCGGGGTATTTTTACCTAAACCCTGGTTGCAGATTTTAAAAGTATTTCACTAAGTTATTCATAAATAGCAGTCTAAACCTTTATTTTTATTTCACCCATCAAAGCCTGTTGCTGTAAGTTTTGAACTCACATAACAGCCACTGGTCCTCTCTTTATATTATCCGACAAGGTCTTCGTTTAACTTTTTCAACTACGTCACTTTTCTCATTATCAATTGCCAAAACTTGCTATTTCACCCCCATTGTGTATATTTTTTTTATTTCGTTCTGATTGTGAGAATTAAGACTACAGTCGTGCATATCACGTGCATGTGCATAGCAATGATAAGTTTTGTTTTATATTTGTGTTCTGTCTATATGACTGACATTAACTAGGTGTAAAAAGAAGACTGCTTCTTTTCTACCAAATTCACGGCAACTTTGATATACGGGTTTAATGAAGTTTAATGATATTAGCCTATGTCTCTCGCGCTTACATTGTGAGAGTGAAATGCAATAAAATAGATTGAATGTAAAATATATGTCCGTCAGTGCTCTTAAATTTCTGGCTCTTCTCATAAACCTAAACCCCTGATACTGCTAACTGCACATCATGAGAAATCAGTAGAGAACTTTTCAGTAGGTATGTCTCGATTACGTAGAGCCTTTGGGTGTGTTAAATTTATCTGAAATCACTGAAGTCTGTCTTGAGTTGTATGGTGGGACGCGCCGGCCGCGCCTGCAGCGCCGGGCGCGGCGGCTGGCGGCCGCGGGCCTGGCTGGCCTTCACGGCCGCCTCCAGCTTGCCGCGCAGTTCCGCGGACGCCGACATCATCGTTTTGAACTCCTACAACAGATTGTAATATTTTATTATCTTAAAATGTCAGCCGCAAATGGGCCCTACTAGCGCCATCTAGTGAGGAAACTTGGAAGTTTGGTATGGCTTCTAGAGGGGATTCACCCGGCTTTACTGTTTTTAACTGTCCTAGTAAACTATAATATTATCTTTTTACAATCGGAGAATGACTTAACCAAAAAGAATGTCATTCGCCTCGCTACTCGCGCGAATGTGTGGCGGTAGCAATAGGTGGAATCCTTGTGTACCTGCGGATGCTTGGGCCCGACCCTGGTGAGCCACGTGAGTGCGAAGTCGTGCAGCGTGCGCACGTGCGGCGGCGCGCGCGCCAGCTCGCTGCCCTCGCGCAGGTACGAGATCACGATGGGCACCAGCAGCCACAGCAGTTGGATGCCTGCAACATGCAGGTGTAAAGCCGTTTAGAGACAAACACTCAAAACTTGCGATAATAACTTGCAGGTATAAATTCTTTAGCCTAAAAGCGTGAGTGGCGTGTGTCCAGCGCTTCGTCAAGCTACCAAAGGTATTTGAGCAGCGTGTGCGACCACTGCCATACGTTTACATGCTCGCTGGTCGCACCACTCGGGCGGCGGAGAATCGTTGCAATTATTATTTTATAATAACGTCTAATGATTGAAACATGCATGTTCATGTCATACCTTGATGTGGTCCCTCTATAAAGCCGCCGTAAAAATAAGGAGCATATTTTATTAAAAAATAATATTATTTTCTTTGTACATCATAAGGACTTATATGTAAATAATTTAATAGTACATTTTCAAGACACTTCGTATTTGTGGAAAGATTAATCTGTGATGGATTACACCTTATATGGTATGGATGGGAGGGTACTGACGCGCATGTTCGGGCGCGACGTCGAGCAGGTCGTCGAGCGCGGAGACGGCGGCGACGGCGGCGCGCGCGTGCGCGGCGTCTGCGGGCCGGCGCGCGGCCGCCGCGTGCGCCGCCAGCCGCGCCGCCAGCGCGCGCGCCCACCACGCCGCGCACTGTAGGTATGTATGGGAGGGTACTGACGCGCATGTTCGGGCGCGACGTCGAGCAGGTCATCGAGCGCGGAGACGGCGGCGACGGCGGCGCGCGCGTGCGCGGCGTCTGCGGGCCGGCGCGCGGCCGCCGCGTGCGCCGCCAGCCGCGCCGCCAGCGCGCGCGCCCACCACGCCGCGCACTGTAGGTATGTATGGGAGGGTACTGACGCGCATGTTCGGGCGCGACGTCGAGCAGGTCATCGAGCGCGGAGACGGCGGCGACGGCGGCGCGCGCGTGCGCGGCGTCTGCGGGCCGGCGCGCGGCCGCCGCGTGCGCCGCCAGCCGCGCCGCCAGCGCGCGCGCCCACCACGCCGCGCACTGTAGGTATGTATGGGAGGGTACTGACGCGCATGTTCGGGCGCGACGTCGAGCAGGTCATCGAGCGCGGAGACGGCGGCGACGGCGGCGCGCGCGCGTGCGCGGCGTCTGCGGGCCGGCGCGCGGCCGCCGCGTGCGCCGCCAGCCGCGCCGCCAGCGCGCGCGCCCACCACGACGCGCACTGTAGGTATGTATGGGAGGGTACTGACGCGCATGTTCGGGCGCGACGTCGAGCAGGTCATCGAGCGCGGAGACGGCGGCGACGGCGGCGCGCGCGTGCGCGGCGTCTGCGGGCCGGCGCGCGGCCGCCGCGTGCGCCGCCAGCCGCGCCGCCAGCGCGCGCGCCCACCACGACGCGCACGCGCCCGCCCCCGCTCCCGCGCCCCACACCGCGCGCACCGCCACGCAGCACGCCGCGAACACCTGCCGAATTGCCTCTAGGTTTAAAATACTACTATTTTACAAGGGGCTAAAGCAGGCCATACTACACGAGATTAAAATTGTTCGAGGGTTAATATGGCGAGATTAAACCCGAGTTAAACACTCTACTTTTCACTTCGATTGCGAAAAAATAAAAAAGATATAAATATATATTTCAAGAAAAATGTTTAATTTGGCGGTCTTTATATTTTTTTCACTGCTTTGTTACAGATAGTATATATCTACGCCGTAAATAAATGCCATAGACAACGTACAATTGTGGCTTCAAAGAGTTTGCCAAAGATTTAAACTTTTTTTAATGCTTTCACAAGTAAGTAGGTACTAAAAAGCACCTAATGCTTTGAGAATTTGATTGCGTTTCCTCATTGGTCGATTTTAATATTGCGGTATTCTGATTGGTTCATTCTTTATACAATTTTTTTTAATGAATTCACATTTTTAAACAGTATTTGCACCAAAAAAGAATCTAGCGTTTCGATTAACATCGACATGTGTCGTGATTAGTGGATTTAATAAGGTGTTCTTTTGTATACCGGGTGTGGCCTGTAATAGGAGCTTTAACTTTAGGCATCGTTTCTACACCAAATACGTAGCAACATTTGTTCTATGACTTTTGAAAATAACTTATAGTTTAATAAATATTAATAAAAAAAGATTTTCCAAGCAAGCAATGTATTGCAAAAACTATGAAGTTTGTAGGCTGACAGTAAACGTCAACTAGACTATTGGATGCTGTTCATTGAAAATACTATTTACTTTGTTCGAAAAAATCACAAGTAATATATTATACAATTATTTAAAGTTGTAGAACAAATGTTGTTACGTTCGTGGTGTAGAAGCGATCCCTAAAAAAATTGCTCCTATTACAGGCCGCACCCGGTATAATACATACATATGTACACATATTTTCCCCAGAGGCTAAATGTACTACTTTAATCCGTCTTGGCAAGCATAATATGATCATGAGAAGTGAAGAATATACATATATGGCTTCCATGATATTGATGATTTCGCCAAATGTTATGTATGTAGTAGTTTATGCAACTGGGACATAATGCCGCTCCTTGACACGCGAGTGTGGATTGTGGAAGATAGTTAATATAATTGAAATATTAACGAGAGTGGTGCCAGCACACTTGTTTATAATTTATAATCTATGAGAACACAACCTCATTGTCTCTGGTCTCCAAGCACTGCCTGAAGTGGTTGATGCACGGATAGTGCAAAGACGGCGTGGGCTCCGAGTGATTCAGCAGCACCGCCATGGCCCGCGCGCCTATTACTGGATCGATGCGCTGTCCGACCTCGTCTGAAAATAATAACAAAATCAGAACCAAATACTTATGTGCATGTATTTTACTTCTTTTAAATGTACTCATTAAGCCTAGGTTATTTAATAAGTTAGATGAATCAGGTACAAGAAGAATGTAGTGTTCCCTTTATAGAGCTAATTAAAAATAATGACACAGAAAAAGTCAACTAAAACATCGCTTTTTTGCACTTTTTTAAGATGATTAACCGCACGGTGGTCTTGGGCCTTAGTTGTTGGGTTTTAGTTAGTTTTACATTTTACAAGAAATAATACGAGCCCCATTTCGTACGGGTTCGTCGTGTATTGATAGAGTTTATTGTTAATTATTTTATTTATCTTAGCAGCCGCAGAGACGTATTCGATAAGCTGTGCTGTGCGTGTTGCTGTGTTAAGTTATGCAGTTGACGTAATTGTTCCTTCTACATTTATTAAATTTTATAAATTACAAAAAACCTGCCTTGTAAATGTAAACTTCTATGTATCGCTATTTCTCAAAAGGTACTTAAACCTCGGTTCAAGTATGAAAATAATCTTTCCCCGCATATGATTGTTCCCATTATAAAGGTTTACTGTTGTACGAGTAGTTCCGGGTATTGTTATTTTTATATTAAGCAGAAACGTCTGCTAGCATATCAAAGATATTTAAGTCGAAAGAAAAATAGAAAAATTTGACTCGCAGCGGGACTCAAACCCACAACCACTGGATCCAGTGGTTGTGGGTTCTTTCGACTTAAATATCCGGGTATTGTCCCTAAACTGCAACCAGAAATCACCGGAGGACAGGCTGCGATGTCGGTATGCGGTGAAACATATTTCGATCGGCAAACCGCATACCAAGCGTGTCGATGGTATTAAACCCCCCAGCCCATGGTAGCAGTGGACATACGTGGCTGATATAGGATTCCAGTTGTGAGGACTCACCGCTCTTGACCTTCTCGAGCAGCTTGGCGAGCGTGGAGTGCAGCAGGCGCTGGTGCTGCGCGCGCGTGTGCGGCAGCAAGCGCGGCGCGGGCGCGGCGCTGGCCTGTTGCAGCAGCAGCACGGCCGCCTCCGCCAGCGTCGCGTCGCCGCACTCGCCCAGCACGCCCAGCGCCAGGTACAGTATGGTCGGCAGCAGGGACAGGGCACCTGGGAAATGGGATTGGAGTCTTACAGAACGGATTTAGTATCTCTGAGTCGCTTATTGCAAAAAATAGTCATATTTTGAATTAGTATCAACTAATTCAAAGTATACAAGAGAACAAATCCTTGGTCTAAGTTTCATTCGTAACAAAAATGATGACTTTAAGCTAACGTGGTCACTGATATTACAACTACTAATGTTATATATATAGGGTAAATCGCCAACTGGCCACTTTTCAATAACTGACCACCTTATAGGTACTAAAAATGAATTCTGTTTACTTTTAAAGGGAACAAATTTTCGAACGGGGTTTCAATTATTAGCCACCCTTCAATAACTGGCCACCTCACACTAAAATGAATTCTAATCGCCTATAAACAAAGTTCCTTTTTATGTTAAGTATAATGTGGCCAGTTACTACCTTATAAATACAAAAATACAGCTATACATATAACGCCTCGTTAATATTACTAAAGTTTTCTATCAATATACATACAATCATACTCAAACTCATCTAGCGTAAGAGTGTATTTTAAAACAGATAAAACCATAGAAGTAATAGAAATATACACACCCTGCGGACTGGTTAAAGACGTCAATTCGCCCATAGCAGCCAATGTGCTGACCAACAAAGCGTCCCCGTGTACACCCAATCCTCTCGGCACTCCTATAACACCGACGGCTCCTTCCTGCTTCCGCGGGCTGAGGCCGGGCAGGCGCCGCACGGCGAGGCACACGCACACCTCGAGGCAGGCGAACACGAGCGACTTCCCGGGCGGCAGGTCGCCGGTGGGGCCGCCCTCGCCCAGCGTGTGGACCACCTCCAGGACTGACTCGGGGATGTTGTTAGACGGTTCATCTGGTGCTAATTCTGCAATAAGTGGATTGAGATGCGTAATGCACTAAATACAGAAAGAAAAACATGGATACAAAACGTAGTGAAAAAAATTACCTTTGATCTTAGCCTGCATGTTGGCTTGCAGCTGCTCGCGAGCGCCAGTGATAATAAGTTTCAGAACGTCAGCCACGAGTAATAGCGCTTCGACACTCTCCAGGGTGAGACCTGTACGGTGTACTATTTGGCACAACTCAATTGCCAAGGCCCTGCCAGAAAAAACATGGAGTCAATATAATTCTGAAATGAAATCTAAGACATACATATCAATCATATTATAAATTATGTTCAGTTTGTAACAGTGAACTTTACCTGTCTTTCAGCAGCCTCGCCCTGTTTTCGGGCGCGTCTAACAAAGTGACAATGGATAGCAGGACAGAGATAGTACTGTCAATGCTCATGTCCCTCTGAGCACACAGGGCTTCCATGCATATGCCTGTAATATTGCATTTTATTAGTCTAAGTCCGCGAGTAAAACTATAAGAACGTCACAGACTATACAAACACAACTTACCAAATAATAAATGGAATCTCTCGTCAATGGGTTCGAAGAATTCAAAATTTCCATTTTCAGTCTTGTTTGCCCTATTATCTAATGTATTTTCCGATTTATCTGTAAAATAATTACATTTTGGATCAGAAGTCGAGCCCGAGTCGGTGTTCAGTGGAATCTTTACCTCCACCGAACAGCAGTATATGGTAACGAAATTTTTATTTATCTTAGTTACTATAAAAGAACAGAGTATACTAACCGGTGGTAGGAAGAGGTTTGTCTACATTGGCGTTGTATCTAAGAGCCGCGGCGTAAAGCAGAGAGGGCCAGGCGCGAGCGTAGTGCGCCCGGGACGCCTCTGCAGTCTCCGCCGAGTAGAACGCGCCGCCGCCGTGAGGAAGTTGTGATGCAAATTCTGGAATATTCATATTCCGATGAACAATTAATTATGGATTTATTTATAACGAAAATGTTTTCTGTCTGTTGTCAGGAATTGTATTAGTTGGGACTCTTATAATTGTGCGCTTTGAGACACTACTACCGACTCTCTCGACTGCAATATACCGATATTACGTAACCATAACATTTTTGTATGCCTACTGTTGGCGACGGATTTCGGAATCCTAGGTTATGGCGGGATTTATTTTCTAGCCTTTTACATATAAATAAACATGCTAAACGAGAAAACGTGTTTTTCTATGAACTCATAAATTAAATTATCTCTTATCGTATTACCGATAGGCGTTAGTAACACCTACCAAATATCGTAACAGTCACACCTACTAAAACAAATCTCGATGTTCGTTTATTGAATTATTTTTCAAGAAGCATTATGAACAGAAGTTACCTGGCGGCAAACTCAGCAACGCATGATCCTTCAGTGCCGCGATCCAGTTTTCTCCTAAGCTCTCTAACTCAGGCTCAACTAACTTCAACAAACTCTCGCCTTTCGACTCAAAATCCCCATACTCGTCGTCATTGTCAGGCGTCACGTCTTCTACCTGGCTGTTGGATCTTAGGAGCTGGTTCCGCCATTTTGCGATTTCGGCGCGATTGTTAATCGGTTTACTGTCAAGCTGCTTGATGTAGCTCCCTGGCGCGCTTCCATTGCTTACCATTGCAACTATGTACACCTGTTTAAAAAAAACCTTATCATAAGGATCAAATAAATTTGACTCAGTTATACATCAGACATCATTATATAAACGTAATTCGGGAGATATTAGCAGTCGGTTTTTAACAAAGTATTACTACTAGATTGATATGTTCGATATATACGGGATGACTTACTTCGGCCCAGGCTTTCAAGATGGATAACTTTTCAAGAGTAGCCATACTTTCATTGTAGATGAGCGTTGTGTTGCCCTTTGTGTTCAACTTGTCCAAACTCGAAACTAGTAATTGATGCACCCTATAAAAAAACAAAATGTTCATTTTAAGAGTCTGTGTAAAATATATTATCGATTATAGCTTCCATTTCACAATATCCAATTTAAGAATAAGAATACCTATTTAAGAATAAGAATAGTCTATTATCAAGTACATTCATTTATTAAGTGTATGAACGTTTAGTCTGTGACAAAAGGAGTGGACTCAGCATATGTCACGTCAGCCATGCATAATGCATATAAACGCGCAACAATTGTCAACGCAATATTTTTTACCTTCGCAAGTCATTGATATCCCTGGCGACGCCGCAGCCAATCCAAGCCGAGCACACGTCACATGCCGCGGCGGTGACGTGCGATGCCGTGTCACCAGAAAATGCCGGCCTTAGCGCTGCTCCAACCTGTAGTACAAGTGATTCTATTAGCCAAACCGTTTTTAATCGTGATCGCATCTCAGTCGGAAAAGTGGAGACCACTACACCAACTATATGGTCTGACAAAATAAAGAAGACCACCGTAGTCCATCCATGAACTACGGAACCGAGATCTATTACGGCATTTTTCAGTACAGATACCAAAGTACATAGATAACGCTCTTGACCCAGGCAAAATTTAACTGGTCGTTTAACCTCGTAAGGCTCACCATACTAAAAGTTTTAAAGTCAAAATCAATCTTACAGTACAGTAAACTATGTTGAACTTTCTTTGTTTTAAATAAAAAAAAACAAAAAACATGCCACTTTAAGTATTTCCTTTTATAAAAGATTTAAATTATATTGACAGGGAGTGGGAATGCACACTAGGTCTTACGAGGTTAAACATAACATAGTCAGTTATCAATATACTCGTAGCAGTAACACACTGTATCGATCATTAGTCGACCTTACCTCGTCGCGATAAGATTCAACATTTAACTGAACTATGAAACAAGGTATGCCCCACCTGCGCCTGATACTGCTCCAACAACAGATGCCCCGGGAAGTCCGGCTCGGGCGCGCGCGCGAACTGGCGCACGATCAGCTGCAAGGTCCCCAACCCGCACAGCCGCAACGCGTCCGCCTCGCCCGTGGCTCCGACGAACGCCATTCGCACCAGATCGGACAGGTGCAACGATAAATAGTCACCTGTTAAAACAAATGGTTGATAAAAACGTCCGACCCTTTTGACAGCCACGGCTTTTTCGTACAACACGCAGAAATGAACCGTACTAGAACGCCCAACGGTTCATTTTAAGTTACCGGGTGGGGCCTTCCGTGGTTCTGTATTCATAGCACTTTTGTTTTACATTGTATAAAACAGTCTAGTCCACCGTCTGCTTAATTGACAGACGTGGTATTACCACAACAGTATAAAAAATAAATTTAGGTGTAAATCATGGAACTCTGGGCCAATTTACAATCAATAAGAAAGATTTTAAACACAAAACTATCGTGAGATTGAAACATATTAATTGTATAAAAGCGGGTAACTCACGTTTTCAAAACGTGAGTTACCCGCTTTATACAATTAATAAATAAGAAAGATATATGTGCGTATGCACTTACTATCAGGGTCAGTCAGCTGCTTTTCCTTGGCCTTCACTAGGTCAAAGTGCGCCGGATCGCCTGACGCTTCGCAAGCGCCCATTATTTTCTGAATGCATTCCATTGCAAAAACCTGAAAAAAGCATTGGTATCTTATAATTTTATGAATAACACGTTTACTAAATCACTAATCTGTAAATATATTTTTTGTAGACACACGAATGGCATTGTTCCTCAAAAGAGATGGCCTGTCTGTATATTTGTTTACCCTTGTCGGCCATCTTGACTGCACCGCAGGATGCGTGGACTCTCCCGTGTCTGCGTGGAACTCCACCTGGTCGTCGTCGCCCTCGCCGTCGAAATCCGTATCTGGGTTGTTACTGTCCTCTGAAAGTTCATAATATAAGCTTCAAAAACAGTCAAAAGTTACAGGGCCAGTAAGGTTGACCACATTTTCGTATTTCAATCTTGACGTAGTATTTATCTCATTCCTTGTCATTGCCGATTATTTTTCTACTGTCAAAAACTGTAACACAGTAATTTAGAGTTGTGCTACATCGTCGCAAGGTTTTTTGTCATTTACAGGATACATTTTGGAGATTGTGCACAGGAATTGCACGATTTAATTCTACCATCTCCGTTCCACCACCGGACGTCCAGGCGAGGGGAGCGGTTTCATCATTATGTGAATATTCCATTCATTTGCACGAAGCGATTCGCTTCCTAATGCGGAAGGTAGAAGCGAATCGCTAATCTAAATATTTATACATATATATATATATATATATAGGTAATTATAAAAGCCTGTTTGTTTCTAAATAAATAAATAAAATATTCGCGTAGTTACCCAGCCGGATAGTGAGCACGCGCTTGGCGAGCGCGAGCCAGTCGCGCACGTTGCGCGCGGCGGCGGCGGCCAGCAGGCAGCACGTGAGCGTGTCGCGCGCGTACGACAGCGCCGTCTCGTCGCGCTCCGTGTCCAGCAGCGCGAACAGCGCGCCCGGCAGCCCCGTGTCCGTGATCACCACTCCTGCGCGACGGACCGGCATTAAGGCTGATTTAGACGGCGCGCGAACTCACATGAGACTTATTACATTGCTGGTTTTGATCGGCTGGTTGAAATGCACATAACCAACAGTTCGCAATGTAACTAAAATCCCATGCGACTTCGCGCGCCGTCTAAATCAGCCCTTAGTCTACACTCGTCCTCTTCTGGACATAGAGCTCGCCTATAGCACGCTATTGAGCTAACGTGCAAGCGTGCAAGATATAAATAACTAGCTTTTCCTCGCGACTTCGTCAGCCAGCCCGGCCTGTCATTAAAGTAAGGTTGCGGGATAAAACTTATCATATGTCCTTTCTCGTAGGTCAAACTCTCCATACCAAATTTCATGCCAATTAATTCAGTAAGTAAGTAAGCGTAATGCTTATATTGCACCTCTTCAATAAAATATTAATAGTTCGGGTTTCTACGTACGGGTACTAAAGTATTCTTACAACATAGTAGCATAAGACAGTGGTTACTAACCGCAGTACGGACGGGCGGGCACGTGGTCCTTCGCGAGCAGAGCGTACCGACACACCTCCGCGGCTTCCTTCTGCGACAGCTGGCGCAGGCAGCATAGCGCGGCGCGCCGTACCGCCAGCTCCGAGCTTGAGAGGTCCCGCTAAAATTTCAAAGTGGTTCATAATTTTAACGAATTCATCGGTTTCCGGATGGCCTATCTTTTATCAATTTCTACTGATATATTCAATTCAAAAGGCGCGGCAAAACACCGCCTTCTAAACGCAACACCATGACATAACTCTACGACAGTAGCGCTACGAATGGTGAGTAAGCGAGCTCTACCGGCGCTCGTACAAACAGAAAACCCTTAAGGGGGTGCCGAGCTTTTCACGCTACTCGATTCAATCTAGTCATGGCGGTTCAGGTAAGGATAGGCGAACCACTCGCGATTTTAGTAATTTTCGTTTGTATTATTAAAAAAAAAAATACAAATGTAAGACGTATACGATATAGAAAATAAGTAAATTTGTTATTATTAAAAAACTTATGACCTTCTGCTGAGTATTTGCAACGTATTAAGTGAAGCCTATCTTTTTCAGAGGTTTGGGTGTAATTTTTATAACGCAAAATTCAAGAAATCGTGTTTCGAATCGTATGATTTATTTAGTTAATCCTTAAATATATGATTAAAAACGCAGAAAGATTAACATTAAGGATTAACTATATAAAAATTGTAACAAACGAAATTCTGCTGTCATTTCTTCGGCGCAGCCTTAACTGATCAATTGATCATCAGCGGACGTTATGTACGTTGCGAATGTTGCAACAGAGTAGACAAATGTAGGACTCACGGCGAGCGCGGGCACGAGCATGTGCGCGCTGACGTGGCGCGGCGAGAACATCTGCAGCTGCTGCAGGCAGGCCACGCCCTCGGCGCGCGCGCCGCCGCCGCCGCACTCGCCCAGCGCCGCGCACGCGCACAGGAAGCGGCCCACGGTCGCGCCGGCGCTACCTATGTTCGAAATACTATATTACGTACCCAGGGTGGTAAAACAAAGAATGGCTCAGATTGCGGGTATTTGTGGCCCGAACCGGAGGTGAGGACCATAAACAAGCGAACTGAGGCCTTCTTTATTACCGCCCGTGGTGCGTACATAGTTTTACGTCTTCATCTGGGTGTAAAGTGAGATTTTCAGTCGCGCCATAGGGCGGTAAATCTCTCATACCGCCCAGTGTGACGTAAAAATACACACATATCATTTTACCCCGAATTTATTCCTTTACCTTTTGGAGAGCCACAGGCGGTCCTATCCATCCACGATACAGCTTATCCTCATCCACAGACACTCTAGTAGGTTCTCATTTCCGTGTTACATAAAAACGTAGCAGTCCAAAATTTCGTACCTACTGCTGTTTACGCATTTTTTATACAACTAATCTTAGCATTTTATAGATAAGCTTGCGCTCCTTTAATTCAGGCAAACGTACTAGCTCCATCTATCGTGACTAAACGGTAAAGGTAGGCTGAAAATGGTTATTGTCTTAACGGTCTGAACATGTAAGCAGACACTGGCGCCGTAATAGGCGGCTGAAAATAGTCTAACCCTTCAGTTCTTTGTTCGGCCATTATTTGTTACGTCAAAATTACTCAACTTAACACGTTGATGGACAGTAAACGACGTCATCTGTCATAGACCATAGGAAAAAAAACATACGCGACGCCTATAGGCGTACTGTCCGCCAAAGTGTTAAGATGAACAACAGATGGCGCTGCGAAACATAATACCTAAAACAGATCCTGAGTTTTAAAAGAATGCGCCTTTGTATTTACATTGTCAATCCAGGTGTTTCATACTCCGTAGGTAGGATCAAAATTATCTGAACCATATGGCAGCAGTCCGTACGTAATGGAACCTCGGGTGAGTAGATTTTAGGTGGTCATTTATTTATTTAATCTTAATGCACAACAAAAAGTACAAAGGCGAACTTAATGCCAAATGGCATCTATCGTACCTTGCAGTTCTGGCCCGACAACCGTAATGAGAGCTGACAGCAGCCTGCCGACGCTGCGGTGAAGGTCGTCTTGGAAGGGCGGCGCGGTGAACAGCAGCTTCAAGGCCACGTTGAGGGTGGACTCCACGTGGCTGCGGAACATGGGGCCCGAGGCGTCGGCGAGAACGGACAGCGCGTGAAGAGCCCATACCTGGGGGATATTATATCGTATACTTGAACCAATAGAGACGAGGGATATTTAAATAGTTGGGAGAAATCGGCAACACCGACGTTTAGAGGGTAATTGTTTTTTTTTTTTTCTAATTAAATATTGAATATTTAACATAGCACCTATGGTTTGACAACTGGGACGTCAGTTATCCGCGAGAATGACCGGTGCAACCCGTGTCGGAACGTCGGACCTCACGGTAATACATTTTTTAATTCGCAATATATATTTTTAGTTCATATGTGAATATTTGACGTTTCTAAGGCATGGCGTTTACTTGCATCCTTATCTTCCACGTAGTTTCCTTCCATTATTGTAATAATTGCGATGAGAATAAACGTAACAATGAAGATTCGCTCTGTACTCCCACGGCAGCCGCGGCCTAACACTCCGCTGACACAAGGGTGTAACACTGCAGCATTAGAGACTCACTTGAGCCTCCTGGCCGCTGGCGTCCTGCGCCATGGCGCGCAGGGCCGGCAGCGCGGCGGCCGAGCTGCCGCCCCGCGCGCGCTGCACGGCGCCCACGGCCGCCGCGGCCGCCGCGCGGGTGCCGCGCGCGGTGCAGCGGGTCAGGGCCAGCACGCGCTCGCTGATCGCCTGGCTCTCGGCCTCGGTCACGCAGCCGCACAGGCGGCCGGCGCACGACGCCGCCGCCGCGCGGACTGGAACGCTTGTCGATGATAAGCCCGCCTGCGGAATTTGAAACCATATACATGAATAAAATTCCTACGTTCACCCTCATTAATATGTCATCCTGTTTTTATTACACAAAGAGGTGAGGTGAGAACCTGGCAGCTATTCGTGGAGCTACAGGTGTTTGTTTGCTTCGCACTATTAATATTTGTGGTGTGGCAAGGTCTTTTTTTTTATGACATAGGCGGCAAACGAGCAGACGGATTGCCTGATGGTAAGCAATTACCGTCGCCCATGGGCACCCGCAACACCAGGGGAGTCACAAGCCCGTTGCCGGCCTTTAAGGGGGGTTGGAGCTCTGGGAACCTTACTCACCATCAGGAACACAACACTACATACCTGAAAGGTAGCAGTGCTATTATGGCTGTGATATTTACTTACAATAATAAGTTCAGTAGCAGCAGTCTTGACGGCGTCCTGTCCCAGCGAGCTCTTCTGCTCAGCGAGAGTTCTCAACGCGAGCAGCAACGCGGTGTATACGTTCACTTGTATGGCCTCCTGTCGCGTACCCTTCGACATCTTGATGCACTCCGTAAAATGTTCCAGCATTTGTTGCCTGCGGAATTGATGAATTAATCAACAACGTTGTAATTTCGTATAACACAATTGTAACAGAAGGTACTCGTAGGAGGGTCCCATACCGTGCACATAACGTACTTACATACAAGCGAGAAAACGATAATGTAAATAAGCGATAAGTAGTCGTTCATAAAAGTTCCTATTATGTTTCTGGCTCGCTAAAACAACATCAACGACATTCCATCATCAATAGTTGGTGATCGTCAAAAGTCAGTCGTAAAGTGATATTAACTTTTTTAGTTTAACAATGTTCAAAACGAGAAAGTTGTATGTAGAATAAGGTTTATTACGTACATATCATAAGTGCTCTAAAATGCGTCCAGAAACCGTAGGCAATGACCAGCATTACCAACCATCAGAAATGAATGGAGATGTAATGTTAACATTACCTACTGAAATCCGTAGGTTATGAGTTTAAATTTGGAACAGCTGTCAAATTCAAGTGGGGTGTCTATTCTAATATCTATAGATATTGCAACAGTCATTGATACGAAACGCCAATTCGTTATGTTTTTTTAATATAAATCGAACGACGTAAGAACTCGAGTGACAATAGAATAGGGAGTTCATTCGCTTGTCTATGCTTTAAAAAAATATTTGACTGAGATATGAAATACGCAACGCCGCCATTCTAAGCTGTCATTTGTTTTGTTCGTTGACTTTTTAATGTTTCAAGTAACACTAGTAATACTGCAGGTCATTTCCCTACGGTTCCTGAACCCATCTTAAAACGTTTATGATATGTGTGTAGATAAAGTAGTGTATGCATCTATACATAATTAGGCATTACAACATGCCCTTCATTATGCACAGATACATAAACTACTATTAACTCGCCTGTGTTTATTGGCAGCCCTGGCGAAAGTGTGCGGAAAAAGTGCGACGCAGGCGTCGATGACCGCCACTCCCAGCGGCTGCGCGCCCGCACCGCCGCGGTACAGGCAGCACGGATCGTGCTCTAGTGCGCCCGACCCGCTTGCACTGAGCGGGGAAATTAGCTAGAAAAATTAAACATTCAAATTATTTAGTGAAGCAAGCAGGCACTGGTCCAAATAGGAAATTGAGACATTTTTTTATTCGTCCTGCAACACATATTTACCGCTTAACCTTTTGAACGCTTTTCCTCTCGGGTCAAAATGTGACGTGTACGCCATGGTATGACTTGTGAAGAACTAATATTAAACCTTATCTGTCAGCCACTTTAGTGGTCGGTGGCGTGGCAGGCACGACATCAGGCGACCACTTTAGTGGTGCTTGGCGTTCAAAAGGTTAAAATGTCCCATGACTTTAGGATTTGTCCAATATTTCAGTAAATATATTGTATCATTAAATGGCTTAAGTGAAAATGTATGATTATCATACCTGTTCCTCAATTTCAGCATGATCTGTGTCGTAGATCCAGCCTTCATCTCCCAGTAAGATGGTATCGTGGGGATGCATGGCGCTCCTCAACATACCTGATTACAATTAATAATAAGGATTATATGTACAGCAACATGGAACAAATAAAAAAAACTGTACTGGCAGTAATATGGGTACCGGGATGTTCACAACATGATGTTTGAACACCAAAATAAATTATACGTAACTTTACAGACGCTGATGATTTAGCGCCGAGACTGTTCCATGCAAGAGAAAGGATGGATTGTAAAGATCTGCTAGTCGTAGTAGCTCGTATCGCCTGTTATCATAACTGTCACATTCAAAAAAATATGCGAATGCGAAACTGACGCCTGACGTTATTGTAACCATCTCGTCTCTTGATGAGGAAACTTAGCATTGAAAGCAAACTAATGAAAATGAATGTACAGCGTTCGCGGTCTAGGCAATAGGGCTGGCGTGTACTGGCTGTGTGATCCCGGCTGATTAGAATAGCACCACTCCATCTCCTCTCGCGGGTGTCTTAAGAGGCGACAAAGGGAAAAATCCTACGATCGGGCAGCAGCGTCCCTCGAAACTCAATCTACAGCTACTGCGGTCGCCAACCCGCCTGCCAAGCGTGGCGACTATGGCAACTACCCCCAAGATGCTATAAGACATATTTATGGGAGGTCTATGTTAGGTAGTGGACTGCATACGGCGGAAATGTATGGTGTGACGTGTACTGACCGGTGGCGAGGTTGGCGGTGGCGGGGTCGGGCGAGCCGGCCAGCTCGCCGGCCAGCAGGCGCAGCAGCGGCGCGGCGGGCTGCGCGCCCGGTCCCAGCGCCGCGCAGGCCTGGTACAGCCGCAGCCGCAGCAGCGCCGCCGGAGCCTTCAGCGAGCCGCCGTAGTTGCGGAGCACGCCGCCGACGCTGCACAGCAAATAATAACACGGGACGTCTATTATGTTAGACGCGTTTTTTACAACTTGACATATTTTACCAAAGACGATGGGTGTTTAAATATAACAGGAGCATACAAACCAAAAACGTCAGTATCACATCAAATACATCAATCATATCAGCCGCAGCTGTTTTCAGCTGCAGCTACACGCTAGTACTGATACACGTTCGCAAATATTGAATCTAGGTTTTTACAGTCTCTTAAACCATAAGAATCATTCACTATGCTGTTTGGTGTACTCTTTTGAAGAAGGCTATAAAATGGTATGATAATATAGTTAGTTTTTTTTTGCTAAAATGTATTATGTTTTACTAACTTGGTAAGTACAGCGATTGCTCCGTCAATAGGTTGCGTTAAGCGTTTCGCAGTATCGTCGTTGTTGACGAGGGATGGACAGTGAATCAGCAGACTGTGAAGAGCCGACAACGCTCCGGCGCGCCCTTCCAATGTCACCTATTAAAAGCAATAGTAGTAGTAGTTAGCAGTCTAAGTAGTCAAATATATATCAAACCACATTTTGACTTTTATATAAATCAACATCTGTACCGCATAGTGGCACAGAGTTTTTATGTAACAAACAGTATAGTAATTATGCCAGTAATTAATAAGAAAGACACCAACCTGCCAAGTGAACGCATCGCCTCTTGCTTTCTCAGATTCCATCTCCTTGGCAGATCTCGGGAAACTGTTCCTCCATAGCAACAGCATTCGTGGCAGCAGTCCACGCACCACGGGAACGCCTGGATATATTTTTATGTTAGACACCGAACAAATATAACAGCTCTATTTAACTGCTAAAAAAAATATATGATGTTTAGCTGACTTCTTTATTTAGGAAAAACGTTGTTAAATAATGAAGATATGTTCATCGAAAAAACTTGGTCAGTCTCGAAGAATTAACAGGCCTAAACAAAATCTAGATAGTTCTTGAACTAAAGTTTAACGCATTCACTGCCACCAATGCACATGTGCGTTCATTTCCATACATTTTTGGAGGGGGTGGCAGGGAATGTGTTAATATTCAACAACTAGTTCGCTCGTAGAAAATCATACAGGCCGTTTGGGACAAATAATGGAACGAGAAGGACCCAGTCTAAAGCAATACTCTTAAATAACATTTATTTTCTCTTATAAATTGAATGTGGTCATAGATGCAACCAGCGTCAATTCTCGTACGCGTTTCTAGGCGGCATGCCGCCCTTTCCGACTATTTGGTTGCGTTGAACACCCCGATGGATTGAAACGCATTTTTTTTTTAATAGAACTGCTTACCCAATGTACAAATAGCTCCAACGATAAGCCACCCAGCATTAGTCCTGGCAGCGGTTAGTCGACTGCTCTGTCCGGCAGATCTAAGTAACTGTTCGGCGGCGTTGAAAGCAACTTTCCCTCGTCCGTGCGGCACGCCGAGAGGGGAGAGGCGGGCCGAGCCCAGCACGGCAGCCAGTGCTGCCGAATATCCTGTGTGAACAACAGTTCAAATGAATATTAATAACCCTTAAAACAAAATCACAATCACTGTCTAGGCGGTATCGAGAAAATGAACTTGATAAAGGGGATTGGAAAAAACAAAATTCAGGAACTACACGTTCCTGAATTTGCCCCGCGATCATTAGGAAAAAATCGTAGCCTGTGTCTAATCCAGAGTATCAGCTAACTCCATACCAAATTTTATTAAAATCTCTCCAGCCATTTGGACGTGAAGAGGTAACAAACATACACACTCACAAACTTTTGCCTTTATAATATTAGTGTAGAAGTTTAGATACAAGTTTTCATTGCAATACTGAATTTACGGTTAAAAGGAACTTAACCAACAATTACAGAACTGTATCGAGATGGAAAAAATAGTACATGATCTCCTGTGGAAAAAGTCGCTCCAATTGATTCATTTCTCGCCGCAAACATCTATTTAGATGTTACACGATCGGTCGCCCTACAAATCGATAAAGTATAAGCAATTATTAGTTGCCTGATATATGATGCGGAGTGGGCGACGAGCGCGGCGCGTCCAGCGCGTCCACGCACTTGTCCAGCAGCGGCGTGATCTGCGACGGCAGCGCCACGCACACGCAGCGCACGCACCACGCGCCCGCCAGCCGCGCCGCCACGCACGGGTGCTCCAGCACCTACGAACAAGGGCCACGCGTCTATCATGGGGCCGATATTTGAGCGTCGAATACTGAACTGTACCGTGACATTTTAAGCTCTGCCAGAAACTATTTTCGACCTCAAAGTTTATTGAATTCAAGTGCACGAGCTTCATTAATCGGCCCCCAGGTTACGTTTTCTTACAAATTTAGTCATAGGTCTTAATTTGCGAAGACACATGGTGGAATGATGGATCCTATCATTTACATTAATACTGTGGCGCACATTATATAACTGAAACTGTAGAAGACGTATATGTTATTCCAACACCGGAAACTATCCCAAAATATTGGTATTAATATTAATATATATTAGATGTATTCAGGTTGATAACCACGTCAAGATACATATATTATGCAGTTGCAGCCCAATTACACTTTTATTGTCTAAAATATGAAGAATATGGAGATCGGAAATAAAAACGAAATTTGTACCGTGTAACGGAGAAAGTGTTTAGATTTGACATGCGATGTTCACAAATACATAACCAAACTAATCTCCAGTAAACCGCCTGACTATGGGCCTGGGGTCAAGAACCTTTATTTCTATCAATATTTTGGGTAATTATGTAGAAATAAAATCTAAAAAGGTTTCCTAAAAACTAAAAGTGATAAGAAAAATAGTAACATGAATTTAATAGAAAAACATACGAAAAATCATTTTCAACTTACCGCGAATATGGCGTCGATCATGTTTAACGAGGTATCTGACACCAGGTTTTGCACTGAAGTACCAAGTTGCAGCGTCAGTTCGCCTGCCTCCATCAACGCGCACACCAGCAGGTGTTGGCTAAACAGTGTTTCCTATAAAATTGAACACTTTGTGAATTAGACGCTTGATGAAAAGATAATGTACAACTACTACTACGCCATCTATGTTTACTCTATGTAACTTAGGTTACAACAGTGCGTTCCCTAAATGGCGATAGCGGTTTGTAAAAAAGGAAGCCCGGATTTAAAAACAAAACTTTTCTTTATACTTGTTATTTATTTTTATTAGATAATTATTAATGCGGTTCGACTCAGTCTCGGTAGAAAGTAACCCGAAATTTTGCTGTTGCTGCTTTATAAAATCTATGAAAAATGGTGGATAATGGATGACAATACTTGGAACCTTTTTGTTATCGAATCAAGATACAGAAACTTACGATTCTGAATAAACCCATAAAATATTCCAAATTTTAAAAAAAGAGTTATACAATTAAACTTCCACGCGTTTAATTGTATAACTCTTTAATTAGTTAAAACTTAAAAGGATCATTACCCATTGTCAATCAGGTCTCAGGACAGCAATGATTAAACCTTTATGCCTATAGAGGCTCATTGATAACCGATAATGACGACTATACCTGGTTACAATCCTTGGCATTCTCAGGGTTGAAGTCGATGCTGTTCATCTGTTTGATTACGATCTGAATGATCTCGCGGCAAGCTGATGCCTGCGCCTTCTCGCCCAACATCTTGCCAAGCGTGTTGCGTAGAATGTAGTTTATACATTTCCTGAACAATTACACACAAATAAACAGATTATAATTCGTTCTATGTTTTGTTATGGACCTTTAAGTTTATCTATGTTGAATGGATAATATACTAAATGCCGTGTGATGCCGGCTGACTAGAATAGCACCACCCCATCTCCTCCCGCGGGTGTCGTAAGAAGCGACAATGGGAAAAATCCTACGGACGGACAGCAGCGTCCGTCGAAATCCAATCTACAGCTACAGCGGTCGCCAACCCGCCTGCCAAGTGTGGCGACTATGGCAACTACCCTGAAGATGATACAAGTCATACTTGTGGGAGGCCTATTTCCAGCAGTGGACTGCATACGGCTGAAATGTATGTATGTAATGTATATAGTAAATGATTATTTACTACCTTTTGCAGTGTGTTCTGGCCGGCATTCTATTCGTTATTTTTAGTGATTAATATAAATGAAACTCTAATATGCAATGTGACAACATTAGCTCAATTGAAGTTGAACAGAATTCGCTGCGTCAAAATTATCTTCCAAAACTGTGGAATGTCCTAAATTTAATGTCACGCCAGTTTGCATATACATTGCGTTGTAATGGAGTACTACACGTTAAGAATTACCTAGAGTAAACCGCGTCGACATGTGAACTTGCGGCCTTGGGGTTAGCGACCAAGTCCAGAACATGAGTGAGGAAAGTCGTCAAGTTGCGCTCCAACCACACGCCGCCCATGTTTTGGACGAATATCACGTACGCCTATAAAAAAAAATGTATAAAACAAATGCTTCCCCTAAAATCATAATGTATTTCCATTTAGCGCCATCCCGTACAGTATTTTTTGTTCTCAGTATACTGGGTGTTATATAACAAACGTGATACAAGATTATCTAACCAGCATCTGTTCATGATGAACATCTTTTACTATGGGGTCATGTTTGTAAAATTAAATAAAAATTGAGCTGCTCTATAGAAAAGGTCAAGTATGTTGTTTTTTTTTACAATTTACAAAGTTGACCCCATAGTAAAAATTGTTCCAAATCATGACCAGATGCAGGCTTGATAATCTTGTATCACGTGTTTTGTAACACCCGGTAAAACAAATACTGTAAATATAATGGGTCTTATTGTTTTTCCGCCGTGTGGTTCCGGCTGACTAGGAAGGCACCACCCCATCTCCTCCCGCGGGTGTCGTAAGAGGCGACAAAGGGAAAAATGCTACGGACGGGCAGCAGCGTCCGTCGAAACCCAATCTACAGCTACTGCAGTCGCCAACCCGCCTGCCAAGCGTGGCGACTTTGGCAACTACCCCCAAGATGATACAAGTCATAATTGTGGGAGGCCTATGTCCAGCAGTGGACTGCATACGGCTGAAATGTATGTATGTATGTAAATCTTTTTTTATCATGGTACAATACGTACGTGAGTAACGCAGACGCGGACTTCGCGACTGACCCCGGAGCCAGACTTTATAAGCTCGCCTTTGAGGAAAGACGTGCCTCCTCTTAGAAACGCTCCCATCAGGAGGTTCAGCGCTTCGTCTAAAGACACGACGTTCTTTGGTGGATCCTTCTTGCTTTGTTGTACTGAAATACAAAGAATATCTCGTTAGAAAGTAACTTCTATATAAAACAGCGACAAGTTACGTGTTCTTTCGGGACGTACCAGCTTGTGCACCCATTTTTAGTTTGCAGTTCAAATTTGATGTTTCGCCCGCCTGCGTGGCCGCTATCAGAGCGCCTAGTAACTCGGATACCGCACATCTGAAATAGTTACAAGGTTTCGTCAAACATCATGTACATCATATATTATTAAGGACGTCATGACAATTGCTTATTGATTTCGTTATTTTTTCCATCATTATTAATTAATTTCCCTATCGTCTTTTTAAATAACACATTTCAGCCGTATGCAGCCCACTGCTGGACATAGGCCTCCCACAAATATGACTTGTATCATTTTGGGGGTAGTTGCCATAGTGGCCACGCCTTGCAAGCGGTTTGGCGACCGCAGTAGCCGTAGATTGGCTGTCCACGGACGCTCCTGCCCGTCCGTAGGATTTTTCCCTTTGTCGCCTCTTACGATACCCGCGGGAGGAGATGGGGTGGTGCTATTCTAGTCAGCCGGCATCACATGGCATTTTTTTTTCTTTTAAAATAAAATGTATACTATTAGTTACTTAATAGCTTCTGCCCGCGATTTCGTCTGAGTCAGATTCCACGGGAACACATTACCAGAATATCAGGGATTCTATGTCTCAATTCAGATCATTATTACGTGATTCAGTAATAAACATCCAAATATCGTAACAAACTTTCACATTTATCATATTAATATTAGATTAGTAGGATAACCAGTTTACAGATTTAAGGTTACAGCCAGTCAGCTGCGTGACTTATAAACACGCCGCGCAAAGAGCTTAATTAACTTCTTTATGTGCATTTAAGAAGTCTATACAAACTCTATAGCGTTACAATTACCTAAGCGTGTAGTCAGTCGGCTGCGCGGCCCTTAAACAGGCTGCGGCTATGGCGTCGAGGTCTGCAGCAGTGAGCTTCATCAGAGGCAGCATGTGCCGCATGGCGTTGGCCGCCGCGGCGCGCACGGCGGGCGCGCGGTCCGACAGCAGGGCGGCCCGCGCCGCGCGGGACACCTCCCGCAGCGCCCCGGGGGCCGCTAGCCCCATGCCGACGCAAATCTGGCAACACACATAAGAAACCTTTACGTCACACTGGGCGGTAAGAGACATTTACCGCCGTAGGGCGCAACGGAAAATCTCGCTTTACATCCAGGTGAAGACGTAAAAGTACGTACGCACCACGGGCGGTAATAAAGAAGGCCTCAGGTCGCTTGTTTATGAGATGTTTCCATATTTAATATTTTTGAATGATAAATGACGGATGTCAATAATTTTGAAAACATTTTTAAAGTTTTAGAGTTAATATTTTCATCAAGGTCAAAAATTGTGTGTTTCACTCGGTAGCAAAGTGTGTTCCCCTCTGGTGCTTTGAAACCCTCCCAATGCTCTAGATTCCACTCTTTGAATCCAATCTTGGAATCTTTCGCTAGCTCGGGTCTCAATATTAGCACGAGAAGGTAAACACTAACTTTGCCGCCTTGTATAACAAATAACTATTTAATGATTGTCCTTTGTTAGTCTTGCAGTAAGTTCAATATGGTGTGTGGCCTATACCAAACGCCGATATATGTAAAATATACATAGGTATGTACATACATACTATTATAGGTACTCAACTTACAATACCAGAAGTTAAAAATACCGATATCGTTAGTGTAGTGTGTCGACCGAGTGAAATCCCTATCGCGCACGTTCAAGTTGATATACAAAATTAAGTGCGGGTAGTTCGAAAAACTCGCGCTGCTAGATGTTGATGTGAACTTTAGCCAGTCTTTATCCGAGACTACGAGGACAACGTCGGTCTCGAAACGTCTGAGGTAATTTTTAAAGTTTATATACGCGGTTAAGTCCCGTTTAATTGTAATAAACGGCACTTATGTTTTGGTTATTTATTATATTACATCACACGACGTTGAGAAGAGATCAAATCCTATGCAGGTTATCACGTAACAAATTATATGACTTTGTATATTCAATGCAACAATTTATATTTTACAAATAAATTCAGCACAGTACAGAGATAACAAAAAGTGAAGCATAGCCATGACACATTTACAACAGGCGCGTTATCGTAATTAATTCCAATTATATTATACCGTTTAACGCTACATGCGTTGTACAGGAAAAACAACATTTAAGTTTTACTTCGTCTTCCTGGTGGAAACTACATAACTCAATGTCACTCAACAAAACATTTTAGAACACTTCCAAGGTGATCAGATACTTATACTCTGATTGTTTCTTTAAATACAAATTAATGTTGTTATACCTTCTCTAATGTATTCATAATTTCCAGTCTTGTCTGCGATTCGGCGCTCTTTAGAGATCTAACTAGGGTAGTCACTGTTTCCTCATATGAGCGTCCCATCATTCTGCCTAGTTTTTCGTACATGCCTCCTAAGCAGCATATTGCTGCTCTGAAAATAAACAGTAAATCATCTGGTTAATTTTCTTACTCTTACAAAATAGTGACAAGATAATGATAATGGTTTTCTATTCTGCAGGCTTCCCCTATAGCCTAGCCTACCAGGCGGGTTGGCCGTCGCAGTATTTTCCTTTAGAAGAGACACTGCCGCCCATCCTCCAGGTCACCCACACTCTGGTCACAGTTTAGGGACTATCTGGGTCCAATAGTGGTAAACCCATAAAATAAAATTTAACCACTTGTGGTGACATCTATACACCAATACATATCAGACCGATTCATCATCATCATCATCATTTCAACCAAAGGATGTCCACCAGACATAGGCCTCCCCCAAAGTGATTTTGCGCCACATGTATGGAGTGGATTCCTGCGATCTTTACCATGTCATTGGTCCACCTTGTCCAGACAGATACCTTTTAGTAATAAAGATTGGGTAGTTCACCCAACATTTTTCAACATAAAGTACAAAATTGATTAGTTGCATCATGAAATTTATTTTAGTTTCAGTCTACAATTAAAACAAGTGCCATGATTAGACAAGAAATCATGCTTAGTGGGGATCCATTTTGACATATTTGTGTGTAGTAGTAGTATTGTGTTCCTTTATTAATCTATTTTATAACACAAAGAAAGAAGATTACTTACAATCTCGTTGGCAAGTAAGAAGGTGAGTCATCTTTTACTTTGATGATGTCATTGCATTTGTTGACCGTGTCAAACAGCAGGAAAGTGTCTCCAACTGAGAACAGGGTAGCCAGACATCGTGCGAGCAGCCGTCGAGCTGGTGATCCCAAGTTCTCCCGGAGAAGGTTCACTAGCTGTGCTACCAGTTTTTGTTGGCAGCTCTTGATGTCGGACTAGAAGAGCATGATCAGATTTAATACTGTTTTTATTTAAGATTTGTAATTGCTTGGGAAAAATGATGCCTCTTCCTCCATATAAATTTACAGAAGTTGGCCATGCATAAATTAGTGTTTAATTTTTATTTGCTTAATTTAATTTTATGTGATACATGTGAAAAGCTGTATGTTCGAGATAGGTACTCCAAGTTAACTAAGCCCAAGAAGTTCATCCAAATAAATATTCTTTGAAACATATTGCAATATGACAGGATGTGAGGAGTAGGATAGAAAGCATAGTTATATAAGTCATTCCCAAGGCTTTGGAGTTTACACTTTTCCTTATTTTCTGAGTATTATGTTTTGCCTGCCTTTTCATTATGGTAACTGTACCTTATGAGCAGCCACAAGGACTTTGTCAAGAAATCGAAGCCATTCAAATATAAAATGAGGCTTCTTATCATCAGGTAGCTGCTGCAATGCTGTCTCATTCAGGGTCAGAGAGTGGGACACCTCCATAATTCTGTGGAACAGAAAGATCATAGAATGACTATAGTATAAACACAGTAAATTTACAATTGCAGCAGATACAGGTGGACAGAGAGATACTATTACTATGCTATACAATAAAATATGAAAACAATAAAATTTGCATCATCAAAGTCACATAAATAAAATAAAAAATAAAATAAAAAAGCCCTTTATTCATTGATCATATTATGTTATCAAAAGTTTATATTATCTTTAAAAACTAATCATGAATCCCTATGGGTAAATGCATCCTCCATTGCTGACCACTTCTCCCTGTCTTGCACTGTTGTGATCCAGTCTGGGCCGGCTATCTTTTTTATTTCCTCCTCCCAATGCATCAGAGGTTGACCTCTGCCTCTTTTGCCTAGTGGGCCTTTCCACTTTCATCAAAGTCACATATTCTAGTTCAATGTTATCATTAGGCTTGGGACATAGGTTAGCATATTGTGAAACTAGAAACTCCACAGTTTATGTTTAGTATTTAGAGTTGGGAATTTTAATATGTATGCTAATATTAAAATTCCCATGGTCATTTCTAAATATTTTCAAGTTGTTGAGTTGTTGAAAGAGACAGAAATAGAGACAAAAATAATGGGATGTTATATGGTACTATGTAATTCAATTACCTTTTCAATAATTCTACCATGAAAGATGCAAGAAGTTGGTTAATCATCAGAGAAAACATCAGCTAAAGAAAGACAGATTTTTTTTTTTATTACAAAAAAAGGCAGTACACCAATTACAAATTTTGATATTGATTGATTGTGTATAAGCCTTTCAGTGTTTTTTTAACAAGAAACTTCCTATCATAGTGTATAGCGCATATAACCACCACTAAAATAGTGATTGGTGAAACTATTTCATTATATTACCCTTTGGTGTACCAATTATTGGTGGCTATAATTTACTTCTAATGGACTACAGTGACTAGTGATAGCATCTCACTAATTCCTTAGAATCTTATGACCTTTTAGTTAATCTAAAAGCATTGTTTATACACGTCGAAAATAGCTATGGCGTCAGCCAATTAATGGAATAAGCGAGATCCTATTGGTAATTTGGTACATAAACAGTCATATAAATGAATATAAAACTGTTGTTCTAAAGCCCGAATAGCAATTTTAAGATAAATGTAAACTTTATTACCTAATTTAACGGGTACAATACAGCTGACGGGAGTTCTCAACACTTGTTGTTTACATAGCTTTCAAAAGAACAAGACCATAGTTTAGAGAAAAATAGTCTAAGGTAATATATAAATAAATTAAAAACTGAACGTAAATTACTGAAAAATGAAAATACAAAAGTGAATACAAATATCCAAATAGGATATCCACAATACACACGATACACAGAGAAATCTGACAGACCAAGAGGGATGACAGCTATGAGATAGTGATGTAAATTGACATAAGTGTAAAGCTGGATTTACGGTTTTTGGATTAAATTTATGTTAACTAATTTTATTTTATGTGTCATGTGTTACAAATTGTTAATATTCATTGGTTTCAAATGTATTTAATCTAATACACCTTAAGTTTGGATTATGAACCTATAAAAAATCTTCCCGAAAACGATGCAGAGGCGATGCGAAAAAATAAAAATGTCTACCCTTTTACGTTGACGTTTGTCAAGACAAGATTCAGTATTTTTGATAATTAGTGATATGAATTAGAAATTGTTTTGTTTTAGTGGACAATGAGTTTTGACCTATACTTGAGGTTCTATTCTAAGTCAGTGCCAAGTATATAGTATTTAAAACATCTTCCACTGAACTGCAGTAATGAATAATAACTTGAGCGCCCAGCAAAGCCCGGCCAACATGCAAGCCGTGGTGGACCGTGAGAAGATCTACACGTGGATCCTGGAACTGTGTAACCCAGAGACGAGAGAGAACGCTCTCTTAGAATTAAGTAAAAAACGGGAAGTGGTCCCTGACTTGGCACCCATGCTGTGGCACAGCTTTGGCACCATAGCCGCGCTGTTGCAAGAGATTACGAACATCTATGTGGCAATGATCCCGCCGACGCTTACTGCCCATCAAAGCAACCGCGTGTGCAACGCTCTAGCTTTGATGCAGTGTGTAGCCTCTCACCCTGAGACAAGGTCTGCATTCCTTCAAGCCCATGTTCCACTATTCCTGTATCCCTTTCTCCATACCGTCTCCAAAACTCGACCCTTCGAATATTTACGACTGACAAGCCTTGGTGTGATTGGAGCACTGGTGAAAACAGATGAACAAGAAGTTATAACATTTCTGCTGACAACAGAGATAATTCCTCTATGTTTGCGTATTATGGAAAATGGGTCTGAGCTTTCTAAAACAGTTGCCACATTCATACTCCAAAAGATTTTGCTTGATGACAGTGGTTTATGCTACATATGTCAAACCTATGATAGATTTTCACATGTAGCCATGATACTTGGAAAGATGGTGCTGTCTTTAGCAAAAGATCCTTCCGCAAGGTTGCTGAAGCATGTAGTTCGATGTTATCTCCGTTTGTCTGATAACCCGAGGGCCAGGGAGGCACTTAGACAATGTCTTCCGGATCAGCTGCGAGATGCTACATTCACAGCATGCCTTCAGGAAGACAACTCTACAAAGCATTGGCTTGCGCAGCTGATTAAGAATTTAGAAGCCCAGCCTCCACCAGCTAGCCCTGCTCAACAGAACATGTGAGCTTCTCTTTTATGAAGCTATAGTCCCACTGCAGTGACCCTGTAGTGCAAAGATTCCCAACCTTTGTTAAGATAACCTATGCTTAGTGAAACATTATTTTTATGGCTGCTAAACTTAAACTGTATTAGTTTCCTTTATTGCTAAGTCATTCCTTCCGTTGTTGTGAGGGCACACTGGTTGGGAACTCTTATTGTAGTGTATTGTTTCTATGTGATACTCAACTAATATTGCAGGCCTTGTAATTATTTTAATCTTAATATTTAAGTTTAATTTTAACAGCAGAGTAGTTAACATGGAAATAATGTGTTACATTATTCTGTAGTGGGTCTGAGCCACTCTGAAACTATAGCCAAAATGCATTTCTCCATATTTTTTACTTCTAATGGTTGTTTTTTTTATGTATTTGAATGACTGACACATCATTATTAATTTAATATTACTATTCATACTCACTAACATTAATGTTAAATATGTGATCAAACATGATTAAATATGATTTGGTGTTATATTATATATTTCTTTTTTAGGTACAAAACAAGATGAAAGCACTTATTTTGTATGCAGATGTAGTGGACTGGTATAAGAAATAAATAAAGTTTTTTTCATAATGTGGCATGTCTAATGATTGATCTTTTATTACATCAAGTTTTAACCTTTATCCATGCACAGGTGTTTTATTAACAAGAATTTATTGAGAATACCCATATGGTTGCTCTTATCCCAAATTACCTCATCAGAATGTTAAAGCAGCGTTTATCGCTTTTTCAAAAATCAGTTTAGGTACCCATAGATTAGTATGAGTAGGTACCTAATTCGTCATTTGAGAAAAGTTATCACTATCCATTTCTATCTATTCATCATTCACTATCAGTTATTTACATTATTCTGCTCTCATAAGTAATAGTCACTTATTATCAAAATGCAAAATAGTCACTTATTATTAGATAACATAAGATTGTTTACCTTTTCTAACAACCTACACAGAGTATAGTGCCTACCTTCTCTAAAAGCGCTTCGTTATTTTTTGATACCTCGGAGGTAACGTGGGTACCTATGGATTTAAAAAAAAATCTCGGGGTTTTTCAAAAAAGCGGGCTTATTAAACATATAGTTTAATTGGATAGCCCTTATAGTTAAAAAAATATATATTTAAACTAAATACCAAGATAAATAATTATAATTAAAACTAATTTTAATTTATGAAAATGGAAGTAAAACTAACAAAGGCCCTTGCGGCATGGTACCGAAGACGCTGGCAGCTTGTAGTTTAGGTTGATTGGTAAGTATCTAAAAACCCTTCGTCAATGGTTCACTGATGATAGTGATGATGGTATTAACATTTTTAGGGTTTTGACAATTTTTTTTCTAATAACCTGGAAAACTATAAATTAGTAACATGCAAAGCGGTCCCAGTTCTCGATCTCGAGGGGGTCCGTTCTCAACCATCATAGCAAGGATCATAGAAATAAATCCATTATTTCTATATAAAATCGCGTTCTACTCATTATGGCAAACGCACTGCCTCCATCCATCACGCCTCACCAAAACAGACAAATATAATAAGGTTCTAAACTTCTAATCAGTTATTTTTAGTAATTATTACAATTTCTAAAAAAATAAATAAATTAAGTATGTAACAAAAAATAGAGAAATAGGCTAGTTGACTGTTTTATTTTTATTTTATCAATCGATCCCTTTCGTTCTAGGGATGAAATGTCTGTATGGGAGTAATGGCCTTAAAACTACACAAAAGCCAGAAATGAGCGTCAAAGTCTGACATTCGTATTTCCCGCGAAAACGCTCCTTACAAAATGATGAGAACGTATGACGTCACCTAGCCGCGCTCTCTAAAGTATGGAGAAATAATTAAATTGCTATTTAGACCGCGAAATATTGCGTTTTTGTATATAGTTGCCTTACAATTTATTTTGCAGTAAACTGCGAGTATTTGATTTGACCACGGTTTTTTGAAATTTCGTAAATTAAAAATGCTGTTCGATTTTAATTGATTATATTCGTTATTGTGAACCAATATTCGTCGAAAAGTTCGACGAGACTTTTCCTATACACAATCGCGATGCGAAGGACGAGAGGAATGGCGCGACCGAAGTCCGCGTACACATGCGTGCTCGCGTTTCGCCTCGCTACTCGTGCGAATGTGTGGCGGCAGCATTAGAATTTATTTTTGCGATAGGCCCTCACACTCTGCGGCGCTACCGCGAACAACGATATTCGTAAATTTCGGAGGAATGTCTCTGTCAGTCTTATGACGCCTTAATTGGAGTAAAAGAGAAAGATGCTCGCTTCGAAGTTCGCGGTACCGGCCCTGGCTCAGAGTCAAATAATGTGTAACTCGTCGGCTGGGGGTGAGCTGGCAAGTATTGCGTTCGCAGATCATCTTGCGGGATCGATTTCCCACAGTACCGCGAAGACCGAAGTTCCTATATTTCGAGCGTCTATCTCATTTACTCCGATTAGGGCGTCATGAGAGTGACAGAGACAATCGTCCGAAATTTACAAATATACGAGATACTCGAAATATACGAACATCGATATTCGCGGTACCGAGCCAGTTCCTCTACGAAACCAAAGAGTTATAGATATCCTTAATTTAGGCACATAATTCTGCAATTGACTGATTTAAGAAAATTAGACAGATTATTAAGGATCATATGAATATTGGCTAATGACAAAAACCGCGTTCCCCTCATTCTGACCAACGCACTAGCGCCATCTATCTAGTTTAACAGCAGTATGTCTCATTTCTATATTCGTTCTTTGGAGATGTATCACTGTCAAAATAACACTAGATGAATCCATAGATGGCGCTGTGCTACCATAGTACCAAAAATAGAAATATATCCAGAATGTTGAAAGAACGCGACTCCGTATAGACATTAACATTAGTGAGACATTATTTCTACGATCCTTGATACAAATGTAGGTATGAGTAACTTTCGTAGCAAAACTGTTAAAATAAAAGAGTTTGATTACCGAAGACCTAAAATTTAGTACAAAGATTGCCATGCCATTCCCTTTATTTACGTTACGAAACTCAATCCAGTCGTGTACCTTTAATCGATTTGTACAGGAGCGTATTTAAATATTTGGCGCCGAGGCAGGTAAGCTTCATCGCCACATAAAAAGATGATAAATTATTGTATATCTGCAATAGGTGGCCAGCCACCCCAAGCCATGTTAAATACACCCATGGTTTTGCAAACTATCTATTCTAGTTTACCCTCAAACATCAGAGGGCTTAGTGCTTTCACCACTTTTATTTACTTACACTCAAATTTTCATAACATATAACAGTATTAATTGTAAAGCACAAACAGGGACAGATTCAAATGGTAAGTATTAATGTATGGTAGAAAATACCATACTCATTACTCTGTTTAAACCCTTTTAAAATACCTACCTTAATATATATTATATTACTATTAATAGGGTGTGTATGATTTCGTTTCGTCCAATTTGTTCATATGTGATGTCTGTTATTTGTACCTACTGAAAATATGGTACCGGTAAACTGGGGTTACTTTGAATCACGGGGTAACATTGGTCATCAATTTTTGAACTATAAAGAGTGTGCTTTTTTGTGCAGTATTTGTATTGTATTTATGTAAAGCATCAAAGTGACCAATGTAACCCAGCGAATCAAAGTAACCCCAGTTTACCCCGGTACTTATTTAGAATATAAAACCAGAACTTGCCTATCCGCATTAATCGGTTTAATATACATATTACAGTCACTTATTGCGTTCGCCAAATTAAAGAACATAATATATATATTACACGAGTAGACAAGCACTGCTATTATTCTCCACGACGCGAACAGCAAAATTGAGTTTTTCTATCCCCTTCCCCTCCCCATTCCTCATACCAAAACGACAGTTCCATTGGCCGTGGCGAACCCCGATTTGCCAACGCAGTTAGTAATTCTCTATACAAATAAAGATTTGGTTTACTACTGAAGAAACAAATTGGATGAACAGATGAGGGCAAGCGAACTCGGTGCAAGTAGGTACAGCTAGGGCCTTCTTAGGGCAGGTAAGTAGGTTCAAAAATCAGGACCCGTGATAGGATTTTCAGACACAGCCCATCTTTTAACAGGTTTGGAGCAGTACTGCAATATTTGATTAATACATACGGAATCAGGATGTATTTGATAATAATTATGTGTTGGAATAACGTCTTTAAGGCCTGACTTTAGCTGTACCTGCACGCCTTCCTCTGTTTGAGCTCCAATACAAGTTTGCGTTTCAGTCGCTCGAGAAACTTGAAGCTTTACGCTATTTGGTTCTTTAACATTTTCAGTAAATTGTGTTCCACGACTCATCGTCTCGGCGATTATAGAACAAGCTTTGTCTAGAGCAAACGATCTCTTAAGCTGCACTTTGGAGTTGTTATGATGTTGTTTTTCGCATTTATTATAATTAACATTCTTCCTTTGTCGAACCATGGTATTGCATTGAATGTCGTTTTTGAACGTTGCGGAAATATTTGTATTGACACCAGCGTCTTCATAATACTTTCGTAAAACTAACTCTTTTAATGTCACGGTATTCGTAGCTTCCTTGTTCAATTTCTTTGATCTCAATGGCCCAAGATTGCTAATGAACGTTTCTTTTTCGATAATGACTGCTTTTGTCGGTCTATCTAGTTTTCTTTCAGATTTATTATTGGTATTGAAATCCTCAAAAAAGCTCTGTGGGGCCTGAAAATCAGATTTCCGGTTTCGACTACTAAGTTTTTTGCCTGTGGTAGACATTGGTATGGTCGGCTCAGTTACGATGTCACATTGAGGTCATTATTTAATGCCATGGTTAGTCTAGCTGAATGTCCCTGATTTAGGTTTATTTTTTATTTTCAATGTAAGTATGTATGTTAGTTCTCCATTTAGATTGAATGCCATAATTTGACAGCAGTAAGCTTTTTATTAGAAATGAAATGTGCTATGTTTTTTTTTTCTTCCTTAGAAACTTGGGGATTTCAGTCTGGTAAACCACGCACACTTAGTTAAGTGCACACCCTTGGATTCAAATAATGTAATGTATAATGTATATATATACCTATGGTTGACGTCGTACCATAAATTAGATTATTGATGATACTTATTTTATGGGTAAGTCATGTCACTAGACTGTATTGATCGTAATATTTATTCTTGTTGTTCATAATATGAACTCTACTGAGCGTTAGTAAAAAAAAAATACGTGAAATACGTATATTTTTATACCAAAGACATACTATTTCAATAGGTACTTAAAGCAAAAAGTTTCAGATTCCAAGCAAGCTTGTTTTTAAGAGATTGCTTCGCAGGCTTCTTCTCTCTGAAGAATTTTCTTAATGTTCTCCTAATTATTGTATCAATGTAACCATATTTGTTTAGACCCTTATTTATGTATTGTAAATGAATATCTGTTATGACTTTACACATTTTAAATGAATATGACTTTAGTATTCCTAATAAGGAATACCATTTTTTCTTTATTAAATTTTCCTCCTGTATCAACTTCTGTTTCAGTTTGGCCCAATGGTTGACTGGTACAGCATATGTTATTTGGCATTAAGTCCGCCATTTGTACATGTTAATTTGTTTTGTGCAATAAAGTTACTAACTCTTTTCATCATTGATCGTTGAAAAGAGTAGGTAAGTATCATCGGAACGCATAACGTATTATTTTTTAAAGACACAAGTGCTAGAATTATGGCTCTAGAGAAAGATAAGTAAAAACTATATACTAGTTTCTGATTTATTTATTCATTGAATTTACCTAACTACCAATCTGGATACAAAATTTGAACTTACTATGTTTGGATTGGTTTGGATGCACCAAGAATATTTTAAAATTAATACATCTTATAAATGGAATGGGATGCACATGCACTATCTATCACTTGTCATGGTCCGTTTCGCGTTTTGAGCACTTTCAGCACGCTCACGGTCGGTCCGATTCATTCTTTGGAACGACCTTGTTACCTCACTACTGTCATTCCATCATATAGTAGTTTATGTATCTGTGCATAATGAAGGGCATTACAACAAGAGTGTGGGAGGCGATTGTTGTAATGCCTAATTATGTACATACACTACTTTATCTACACACATATCATTAAGTGTTTTAAGATGGGTTCAGAAACCGTAGGGAAATTACTTATTACTAGGGTTACTTGTAAACATTAAAAAGTCAACGAACAAAACAAATGACAGCTTGGAACGGCGGCGTTGCGTATTTCGTATCTCAGTCAATTTTTTTTAAACCAAAGGCAAGCGAATGAACTTCCTATTCTACTGTCACTCGAGTTCAAATGTCGTTCGATTTATATTAAAAAAACATAACGAATTGGCATTTCGTATCAATGGCTGTTTTAATATCTATAGATACTAGATTAGACACCCCACTTGAATTTAACAGCTGTTCCAAATTTAAATTCATAACCTACTGATTTCAGTAGGTAATGTTAACATTGACTAACATTGATTAACTGAATTTTTTCTGATGGTTGGTAATGCTGGCCCGGTACCGCGAACATCGAAGTTCGTATATTTCGGGCATCTATCTCTTTTACTCCAATTGAGGCGTCATGAGAGTGACAGAGACAATCGTCCGAAATTTACGAATATCGTGTTTCGCGGTAGCGCCGCTGGTCATTGCCTACGGTTTCTGGACGCATTTTAGAGCACTTATGACATGTACATAGATAAAATATAGTAAGGCTACTTAGGCTACTCAATACTAAATGCTCTAAGAAATATAGTAATATAAAATCTAGGAGGAATAATGACTGGAGAACGCATCCGCGAGTGCCAGTAAGAGACAAAGATATTTTGGCTTTTGCACCCTAAAATTTAACAATTCACTATCGTTTTGCTTTACAGGAAGTGTCCTTTATAGTTAAAATATTAACTTATTCTGTAATCATTACCGCAATTCTAGTTTATGATAATTATGCTAATTTATAATCTTCTTTCAGATAATATAATCAAACAAAAAAGAGCTGTCCCACTTGGTTCGTTTTTTTTCTTCATATTAGGCGAGCGAAAGTAAACCTTAATTTGATGCCAATAAAGGACATTTCACTTATTGGTATTTTTTCACAGAACTTATTCCAGTTCTGTATTATAAATTCCTTGGTGGCGGTACTATATATAACTCCGCATTAAGACATGCTGGCTCGTCACTCGCCTCGCTATTCGTCGAAACGTTCGACGAGACTTTGCCTATACAAAAACGCGAGGCGAGGTGCGAGAGGTATAGCGAGACGTCCGCGTACACATGCGTGCTCGCGTTTCGCCTCGCCGTTCGCCTCGCTACTCGCGCGAATGTGTGCCGGCAGCATAAGAGATTTAATTTTTTTCGTTTCCTGTAAATTCATGTCTAGTGTATATAGTGGGCTATTTATTGTTTTAGCAAGTAGGAAATTATGACTTTATTACAATAATATGGTTCCAAGAATGCTGGCAGCATTCCCTCGCTGTATCGCAACGCTTAGGCGTTGGGCGATGAAGCTGCCAGCTCTTTTATCTCCGGTAGCGTCGACCAGCCGCTTAGCTAATTCTTTAAAAAGACCCTTAGCTGCTGGGCCCCACGGACCAAGAGTCTCGACTCCAAAGGCAAGAAAATTGTAGTTGGAATCGAGACTCCTGTATTTCCGGGATTTGCGGACCTCGGCCGCCTCTGCCGCCGCGCCGGCCTTGTCTACAGTACCGTGGAGATGGGAAGGCGCCAGCGTATCCACGCATGTAGCGTCCCACACGAGGACTCGTCCCATCTTCCACGGTATTAACGACATCCCGTCAGGTCTCTTGCCATCGTCTCTGAATATACCGGTAGGCTCCAGTATTGCCGGAACGTTGGCGGATTATGTCGTTCAGGGCGGCGTGACGAGAAAAGCGGCCCGCACTACGTTGGCACGATAAACCGTGGTGCCCCAGCCGGTCGACGCTACTGCCACAGTGACATATATGTGTCGCGCATAATTGTATATAGTTATGTTGTTTTGGACGATTGTCTCTGTCACTCGCGTGACACCTTAATTGAAGTAAAAGAGAAAGATGCCCGAAATATACGAACTTCGATGATCACCGTACCGCTCTGTAAGCAGTGTGAGCGTCATTCGGACCACGGGTACTTATAGGTCTGTGAGCAGTGTGAGCGTGATTTGGACCACGCCTTAGATTGTCTTGTCAAAACGAAATGTCAAAACAATAATCATATGATTCCGCTGTGATGAAAACACTACAAATAATGTATGTTTAGAATTATATCTAACTAACATTGTTAAACTACGATGAAATATCAAAACTAGAAAAGGTATTAAAAAATTTGGCGATAAAGATGTGGGTGTTTGGCTATGGTTCGTTAGTATGGAAGGTTGAATTTCCATATGAAGAAAAACTTGTAGGTTATATCAAAGGATACCTAAGGCGGTTTTACCAGCATAGTACCGACCATAGGGGAGTTCCTGGGAAGGTGAGTGCCGTCATCATCATAGAATAATTATATATTGCATAATTTTGCAAATCACTATTACCAAAAAGTACAGACCAAGCATGGAAATAATAATTCCAAAATTAAATAACGGTTTGTTTACAGCCTCACTTTATCATGTTGCCTACTATGAAGTTTAAATATGTTTCAAACTCATTTTATCCCATCTTCCAGATACGAATCCTGGGATAATAAGCACCTTATGTTCTATCATTTGACATCAAAAATCTACATTCTTATAGTTTGGCACTGCTAACACTTTTTACTGTTGTGTAATGGAGTCAATATATTTTAAGTTTTGTTTAATGACTACAGTCAACAAGGAATTGCTCAAAAAGTTTGTACATTTGATAAAAAATCATAGGCTAGGGTATATAATGCTTAGCAAGATCTACTATATTTCCCACAATTTCGATTTTTTTTGTATAGAATATTCCTTTGTTGTTATTGAAAATGTACAGAAACTATCTGGGACATTTTGAAAAAAGCTTTTAGAGAAATGCTCCAGTACAGTAAAGTTGTTCAGATGCAGAACCCCAAAAGAGTGGTTATGATTGTGGGTCATTTAGCTCTATAAATCTTTCTATTTAAGTCTTTAGGGACAGAGACTCAGACCCCATGGCATTTAAGGTCCCTTATTTAAAAAAAAACGTAGTAATTGAATAAAATATCATTACAGCCAGGAAGAGTGGTAACTTTAATAGCCAGTTGTGACTCCGACAGTTCAGTGTGGGGTGTTGCTTACAAAATAAAACCAGAAGATGTAGATGCAGTGACCAAGTATTTAGACTTCAGAGAAAAAAATGGATATATTAAAAAAACTGTGACGTTTCACCCAAAAGATAAGACACATGAAGCTTTTAGCTTGACATTGTATATTGCTACTGAGGAGAATGAATCTTTTGCAGGTACAGTGTCTCCAACATATTTTTAAAATGAATTACTTATTTCCAAAATATATTTTAACAGTACAATACCTAATACTCGTAGTAACAGTAAAATAGAACTTTTGCTTATTATTTAATTTTTATGTTTTGGTAACATGAATTTTTTGATTAGGTATCATAAAACAAGAGGAGTAATGCAGTAGTTATTGCTTTAAAATTTTAGAATTAACCAATTTTTTTTTGGCAATTTATCTACTTCCTTTAAAAAAATATTGTGAACAGCAACTATACAAAATTTTCATGATTTAGTTCTTTGTAAACCAGGTATGGTGTATTTCAAATGTAAAAAGGTGTCACCTGTATTACATTTTCCGATTCTTACAATTACGAAATTAAAAATATATCTTACTTAATTTAAGAACAAAATACAGTACATAGGTAGTAATAAAAGCTATTAAAACACATTTGATAGTGAAAAGGTGTGGTTATCTGTAATGATATCAGCATACTTTACTTATGATGTGTATCATGTGTCTGACTGTTTGTTGAATTGTTGATGCAATATCGTGTTAACTTTGTTTACTAGAATGCAGCTTGTATAATCATGCGAAAATATGCTGTATGCTTAGATACATAAGATTGAATATTTAGTAAATAAAATTATCAAGTTTACAGTTGTAAAATTAGAAAAAGATGTTGATAGATAGCTTGTTACAGGTCCAGCAAACATACAAGAGATAGCAAAACAAGTTTATTTTAGTGAAGGGCCCAGTGGGCCCAATAAGGAGTATGTGTACAAACTAGCGGCAGCCATGAGACAATTAGCACCCAATGTTGATGATGAACATCTCTTCTCACTAGAACAGGAGGTGACAAAATTAGACACTGACACAAAATGAAACGTGTGAAGCTTAGTAAAATGTAAATTTGAAATAAAATATTTTCATCTTGTTTGTGTGGAACAATTAATAAGCCATACTAGAACATTTTTTTTCAATATTTATTTTGAAAAATAACTTAGCAAATACCTAATGTAATATAAAAATAGAGCACAAATATCTATAGATTGAACTAATTAACAGGAAGTAAGATGATATCTTAGACTGGCTAGTAGGAAAATATATTACTAAAATAAATATTTAATAAAACCGCCAATTATATTTCTTATTGTCTTGTGCATGTTTCTTAGTTTATAAAATGTTATTTATAACAAAAAAAAAAGTTTTATGTATTCTGTATGAGACATGCATCATGAGAGTCATTTCTGGCAATCAAGGTTACGGGTTTTAGAGAATCCGTGGCATCGTTTTCTTATCCTCGTATGTCCGTATATAAATCGCCTCTTGAACTTTTATAGACTTTAAATACAGTCGACGGTCAAAAACGGAAACATTGCTACCTAGGTAAGAGTAGGTACCTACGGTCAGGGACATTAATTGTTGAGCCATTTAGGGTTCACTTTACATTGGGCATTTCATATAGTAAATATTAATCAAAAGAAAATAGTTTGAACCGTAAGTGGCTCAACAATTAAAGTCTGTGACTGTACAAGGTTATGTTATATGAGTGATAACTGCTTAGATTAATATAGACATTTATTTGCATCAAATATATTTCTAAGTATTAGAATAGACACATGGACCTTGTAACATGTACCATGGCAGTGTTGGAAGCCAGGGTATTAACTGTAGTCGTGGCATTGGCAAAACACATAAGCTTGGTATATAGAACAGCAAGCAGCGACTTAACGTTACCTATTACAGCTCTTCTATACCTAACGGTTTAAGTACCTACTTTATACACTTCATAATCATTACTAAGAATTTGGCAGATAGGGAGTGTCACATGGCACTTACTTTTTATCAACTATTGATAACCCAGCCATTGCATTTAGATAAAGAGTTGAGTAGAGGAAGTCTGAGCCTTAATTATAACAAAAATAATTTATCAAAATACTACTGGTTCAATATGTATAAAAATATTCTTATATATAAACTTTGACGTCATAATTTTATCACCAATCAACCTTGATAGTCTTTGGCAGGTATAGGTAGTAGATGCAAGGAGCAACTACATTATTTACTTATCATTACGAACTATAACTTGGTCCTTTTTGTTACGCCCGAGTAGTTTGTCCAGAAAACTTCTCTTCCGTTTCACCTTTTTCTGGTCTTTTTTGTGCTCTAAGGTCTCGCCTTCCACGTTCATCTTCTCTAACAAATCGGGGATCGTCAAATCAACTATTTTATCTAAAGGTGGCTTTTTAGACGATTCTCTGCTAATTTGCCGGGTTATTCTCGATAATTCCGGTACTTCGTCATTCTTCTCAGCTAGCTCTGTCAGTGATATTTTTGATTCCCTTTCTTTCGTATCGTTTAACTTCTCAGCTTCTTGAATAATAATCTCGGGCCCGTTGCTGTTTAATTCTTTATGCTCTTCAACCTTTTCTTCAATAATTAAACTAACTTCCGTTCCAGACTTGTCGAAAACATCTTCATCTTCTGGTTTGATTGTCTTATCATATGATTGTTTTTTACTATCTGAGCTCTCTTGGCTCGCCATGCTAGGTGTAGTTAGTTTAGGAACCGAATCAACAATCCTTGGTTTGGTAGGCGGTATCATCCAGTCGACCGGCTTGCGTTGTGGGGAATATCTTTTTACGAGTTCCTCAAACATCTTTTGATGGTCAAGTTTCTTTAAAGCATCAGTATCTGGCAAGCTGACGATTTTTGACCTAAACTCAGGATCTTGGTTCTCTTTTCCGCTATCGACTTCTGGCGCACCGAGGTCTACGGTGACTTTGCGCACAGGAGGTGGTGTTGCGATTCGCTCACCAAATGGAAATTTGTACAAGTTGGGACTTTCTATCTTGTATTTTATGGAGCCGCTTCTCACCGGCATTGAAGCGCGGGTTCCAGCGCGCGTGAATGAGCTATCGTTGCTGGGTTCGTGCAAGTTGGATGTTAAGAACTCGCGCCGTAACTTGGATAATCGTCGAGTCCGCTCAATCATGGTCCGTCTGTAATCTACGTCGTCTCCCTGGTTCGACTCCGAAGTGAAATTGTCGGAATATTTCCGCGTTCGGAATTCAAAAACATCCGAGCTATCAGTTCGGGCCTCCCTCATGCTTGAATATCCCGGGCTGTTACGTTTAAAATTGCTTGTAGTTTTCCCGTGGTTGGACGTCACTATAGGGTCAACCTCGACGTAAGAGGGCGCCAGGTTGGTCGGCGAAGGCAGCGGAAGGAACACGGTGTCGTGTTTGTCGAACACTTCGCGGCGCTGACTGAACTGATCCACACCGATGATTTCCCGCGACTTCAAACTTAATGTAGGCGATTTGGCCGCCATTTCCGCTCGATTACAAACCGCAACACTTTTGTTATTGACACTATTTTCCTGTAAACGCACGGTTCTATTTTTATACGGCGCACATTATGACTTCACCGGTAACATCGCGGCCACAAAAGCGTTTTGAAGTTAAATTGGACAATAAGATCGATTCTGTCGTCCGTTTAAGGCGAGGCGAGCGCGATGTATGGTGCGCGATCAATAGTGTTGACGATAAGATACTGGCATGTAACGTAGGCACTTTGGTAGTTTCTTTATCTTTCGGCGGGCGAAGCAGTTGAGTAAATAGAAGCGCTGCGCGTACACAATCGTCTTCGTAATTAATCGCGGATGGAGTGAAAGCCGCGCGCGCACCGCCGCCGGCGCGCCTCGTTATGTAACGATAATGAATATTAAAAGGCAAAATGCCCCAAATACGCTAGACCTACTTAGCGGCTCATTGTTAATTACTAAAACTAACTAACGCATTAAGAATACCTATTAAGTGTTTACACTATGGTAATGGATTCAATACAATGTACCTTTACTAGGACCGAGACTGGCAATAACAAGAGGAATAGCAACTTATTTCATCTTCCTAATGAGGTCATTGGGGAAGGAAATAATAACTACCTATTAACACGCTGGATTAGTTGTTTGTGTTAAGGTGTTAATATTAATGTTGCATTATTTACAAGAATGTGTAGGTACAGTCGACAACGTTATCTTGTCTTATATTTATTAATCATTATATTATATTGGATAGATTGAAAACATTTCTAACAAAAACAGTAAAAACTTGGGTGAAAAAATCAACATTCATATTAGAGGTATCATAATTAGCCCGCGATTAGTTTTATTTGCCGAACAATCTAATAAAAGATGTTGTTGGCATTTTATAATGGGGTTGCCCTAGCTGGCGCCTATTTCACAAACATGACAAACAGAAAAGAAGTTATTGACAAAGGTTATTAAGCGTATAGCCACAGGATTTCCAACACTAGTTGACCTCTGACTTCACGTATGTTTTATGAATCTCGACATCAAATTTATATTTTGAGTTATTTACTCGTATACCTACCTACTCAAATGTTCGAATGTTTTGTACTACCGTTGAAATATAAAATAATTGATACATTGTAATAAATGGCATATGTATTAAGTAGTCAAAATAGTCATGCATAAATAGTCAGGCGATAGATGAGCATGCTGAAAACGAGGGTTCAAATTCTGCCTAAGACTTCGGTGAACTTGTTCACTATTCATTATGTTAATTATGTATTTCAAGTTATATTTTATATATGTAACTATATTCCAGTTATAACTTTTATCGCGACTAAGATGCCTCATGCCTTCTTTAAATTTCAATTAGTATTCTTGTCCTAAATTCAAGCCAGACAGAGGACCGTGAAATATCATATTATTTGTTCGGAACAATTTCAAAACTTGTATATCCAAAATCGGCGGGTTTAGCGCCAAAATGTGAAGGTTATATTACCATACGAACGGTCAGACAATGATGTCACTCCATTTACATACGTTTTTGGTTTAACTAGTCATTGAATTATAAAAAAGTATGCGCTCACTACTAAGACGTTTCAAATAGCATGCCATGTGTTATCTTACTTTTGAATGGCATTCTTCTGTTTGTAGGTATATTTTTGGTGTGAGATCGACACATGTGAAAGATTTATATGAACGTGCGCATTTCCGGTTATATTTAGATCTTCCCATTACTGATTAGATGTTCTACTTAAAATCAACCGTAAAACTCGCCTATTAAAGCTCCCAATCGCATATCACGACTGAATCAATTCTGTAAGAAGGTACGACTGAATTCAGAAAAGTTAAAAGATCCTTTAAAACTATGTCATTTTCGGTACCTAATAAATTGAATGATATTTCAATGAAAAATATTTTTAAGCCTATAGGTAACTATAAGGTATGTTGTCTACCTATGCTAATAAAACTATCCCGTAAACCTACTACGTAACTCTGCTTTGTTTTTCTACCTGGTCTTTACGACTTCACCAATTTACAGACTTTGATTAAATGTTACCTGATTGTTGTAGTATGTTATATATACTAGAAGTAGGTACCTAGATACAAGTCGTGTCTTACTTAGGCAACAAGGTTATGTATGTAGAATATACACTTTGTTCGGTTTAGACAAGGAAAATTAACACATGCTTAGTTAGGTTTGCCTTTTGAAAATCCCAGCATGGTGTGAAATAGCTTTTATTAGGTACTTTACTTAAACACCAACTGTGTTGTTGTATGTTGCATAAGCGCGTCAGTAGTTGGTAGTGAGTAGGCATGTTAGCATTTAGGGAAAGGTAAAGTGGATTTGTACATTATTCTCTATTATCTCTAAACATAAGCCGCAATTTCAAAATGAAAAAACGGCGTTTTCAGCGTTGATAAGTACAAAGTAACGTAGCAAAGCTACAATGGTTGTCCATAAAGTGAGAAATATACGTAAAAAGGCAATAAAGCATGTCGTCAAGGTTGAGTTAATCCCAAAACTTTTGTCTAATAACAAACTGAAGTACCTATCTACTATCTATTTACAAACTATGCTAAAGTACTATTTTAATCTTTTATCAAATTGAAAACATTACTTTAATTAGGTAGCAAAATTAGAGGTGTTAAACTTTTATGGCTATATCTACTGAACTAAATATGAAGGTTTAGCATGTTGGATAGTTTAGATATACTTGATGCACGAATGATGAATGACTAAAGCATGACTAACAATTACTTTTAGGAACACGAAACTACAATTTAAGATTGCACTACATATTTAAAGTTTCAAGTCCCGCTGCGAGTAACATTTTTCTATTTTTCTTTCGATTTAAATATCGAAGATATTCGCTAGCAGACGTTTCTGCATAATAAAAAATAATTTTTCCGTTAATAGTTGTAATTTGATCTAGTTAATAAGTCAAATACTCGATATGACCAACAGAAAGTCAGCCTTCGGGCCAGGAACGGCTTACACATTATATCCGGTCATTGTGCATGAGTTCATTGATATCAGAGTTAATTTTCGATCTAAAATCTAAATACGACTCTACGACGAAGACTATTCGATGCGTTTTTACATATATTTAATCGAAACATCTTTCCGATTTACACTAACTGAATTGGACATCCAAATAACAACCAAAGTCCGTTGGTATAAGGTTCAACTCAGGATTTAACGATTGTACGGCGTTACCGGAAATAAATGAATAACGCGTTCGTAGTACGTACGAAGAAATCAAATGGAATCGTTAACAACGATAAATATTGGAATGCGCAGTATTTTAGATTTATTAACGAAGATAATTTGTTTATGGTAAGTATTTAGAGCCTTCTGAGAGCCAGCGACGACCCCAGCCTAAACACTCATATCTTAAAATAGACCTTCGAACGTGAACAGTACGGTTCACTTCTGCGTGTTATACGAAAAAGCCGTGTCCCTTAAAAGGTTAAACACAGCTACTAACTTGTCTATCACATAGTACCGAAAAGAGAGAAATAGCCAGCATGTCGTCGGAGGGACGCGACTTATAGATATTGTCATGTCCATGTCTTGTTAATAACCCTTCCCAAATGTGACTACTCCTATGTTGTTTTCTATTCATTAAAACGTATCTTTACTCAGAATCTTCGTAAATATTATACACCTTACACCACCACCTTTGGGTAACCGAAATGTACCCAGGTAAGTCTTCCTAACCATGCGTAGAAATGCTGCCGTTGTGTTAGTGATAATAATAAATGATTATATGCTATGAAGAGTTCTGTTACAGGTAGTCTAGTGTTAGTAGGCACTCGATATGTATCTTCATACGAATATTACACTGTAAAGCGTTCACGTGCCTCGTGCCTGAATCTTAAGCGGGCGCCGAGCGATGTTGCGTACCTATACCTATAACTGGGATATATTTTGTACCTTTCTAACAAACAGAAAATTCAATAAGATTGAAAGGGACAAACAACAATACCCTTTAGAGTAATGTTTTAATCATGCGGTGTGAATTTCGCGCAGTTTTTGAGAAAAACAATAGGTACCTACAAATTAAAAGTTGAAATAAAATAATTTGATTTGTTCTTACTTTGAATACCTATAAAGTGCAGCAAGGTCGTCTATACTCATATTGCCGATAATCCTTTTTCAATTGTCTCTGCTATAAGGTCATATACCTAATACCTATGCTATACAAAAAAAAAATGTATGGCTTTGCTCGAAATGTTGGGATGCATTGAACAAGGGAAAATCTGCCAATGGTCGCGTCTATTGTAGATAGGTAACATAACCTTAGCATATGTGTTCTTCAGAGGTTTTCCCCATTAGATACCTAATTCGTTCAGCCACGTCCACTACTGGACATAGGCCTCCCCCATAACGTGGATGGTTTAATGCCTTAATCGCCTCGCTTGGCAGGCGGGTTGGCGATTGCAGTATATACCATCGCTTTAAAGAACACTGATGCCTGTCATCCGGTAGTTTCTTCCACAGAGAACAATATGTATGGACCCGCTTCCATACCTAATTTAGTTACATAAAAAGATAAGTTGGTCTTGTGACTACATCCCGCGTAATCAATGTCCATTTCACATCATTTACTTAATACAAGTGTAGATAATCGATAGATAAGTAGGGTAGGCAACGTGATAATCGATAACACAGTTAACGTTTTCAAGTACGAAGATAAAATTAAAATTAATCTTCTAGAATGTGTTACGTAAATATTGAGGATTTATAAATAATAGTAACATTTGTTCTTGGCATTATTTTTTAAATTAATGTTCTGTCGCTCATTTTGAGGGAAACTTGATTAATTATATTGATTTGTGTTAAAATTGGTTAAACAAAGCAGTATCTATTGTCAATCCTAGGTTTTATATATTACCTATAGCTGTATAGTTATAGATGTAATATACGAGCAATACAATACAATGTATGTATACGAGCATAATAATTCCAATGAGGGATAAATAATAAATAAACGTTATCAGGCTATAATATGTTAAACATTTATTAATATTTTAATACATTTCGCGTACAATCTAACATCACAATAATATTAAAGATATACATTATTAGAGAGGTACATATTCAAATCTCTGCATTAGGAACACCTATGTATTTAAGCTTAGACGTAAATAAACATTACGTAGATCATTTAAGATTTAGATAATATCTCCTTCATAGCAAGTTCAATTTTGAGTTGTATACATGCAACTCTTTCTTGGAATATTTGGTTAATCAAACTCAGTCTTTTCTGTTCCAGCATGGCGTTTTCTTTGATAAGTCTCTGTCTCAGTTCTTGCTCTTCGGGCGTATAGTTTTCTTTGTTTTCTTTGTTGCACTGTAAATTACCTTCCTGTTTGTTTTTCAATGCAACATGACTTCGGAGTTTCACGATTTCAAACTGTTCCGAATTGATTTTAGCTTGCAGTATTGATTTTAGCTGTAGATACTCTGCGTTTTCTAATTCTAAGCGCAGTACTTTTAGTTCGTTTTCAGTCAGTTTTGGTTTTTCCTGCTCCGCTTCGGGGAAGGCTTCATCGGCCGGCGATTGTTTTATGTCTTCGAATTTTAAATCGAATTCGTTTTTATTGGCGCCCAGTTTTTGGAGTTCATTTGCTTCTTCGAATTTCAAATTGAAGTCGGCTTGTGCTGCCCTAATTTGTGGTTCTTCTTCAAATTTATCTTCGAACTTTACTTCAAATTCGTTCGTAATTTGGATTACCTTTTGTTCCTGAGTTTCTTGGAATTTTAAATCGAAGTTATCTTCAAATTCAACGGGGAATGTCGGGTCAGGAGCATTCGGCGCGTCCGTCACGTCTGGGAATGCTTCGTTGGAAGGGGTGAGGGTTTCGGGCTCCGCGGGGGCTTCGTGCTGCGACGAGCTGGGCGCGGGTTCGTCTTCCGTCTTCTCGTCGAGCGACGGCTGCTGCGGCTGCAGTGCATTCGGCTCCACGGATTTCTGCTTTGATCGTAGTTTTCTCTGCGAAAATTAAATAGAACAAGATGAAAACGATTTACATCTTTAGTTTGGTCAAATAAGGGTAATTTGAAATAAATTACGAAACTTTACTAGGGTCTAACTAGTATCGCTCTGGATACTACAGTTACCAAACTTTATTACTATATGTATAAAATTTGGCTATAACGGGTGATAACAAAAAAATGAGAATACATTTTAGAGGTGTTTACAAGAAACTCTTGTGATGTTATTAAAATTGGTTATAATTGTCGAATATATACAAGTATTAATTAACCGTGGCATAGGGTCCATGGTCATCTGTCTGTAGAAGCCGGGACATGATGTTGGTGCAAGACCGCTGGACGGCAGTTTTGTCCATTTTACGAACACATGTCCTTATTTTTTTAATTAGTAGGGCATAATTTTTAGCTCTCCAATTGTTTTTATATACCAAATTGTTCAAATTACCGAAAAAATATTCTATCTGACGACATTGAGGAAGATTTGTAGGTTTACGCTTTTTTGGTACAAATGGCAGCAAAACAGCATTATTTGCCTCTAGGAAGTGTATCGTTTTTTTCTTATAGTGCGATGATGTTTATCGGGCCAAAAAACATATTCCCCATCTGAGGGATGTTAACGAATAAAAGGCACCAACATTTTTTCAGACACTTACTCTCATAAATTTTTTGATTGACTGCTAAACCGCTTGGCTCGAACCCATAGTCTTGATATACCCTTTTCAGAAATGGTGAGATAGAGCATAACTTTCTGCTCAAACTTACGCCTGTACTTATGCTTATGTCCTCTGGTGTATTATAAACATCGCTAGTATAGCACAGGTCATTTCCAGGAATATGGGTTTTACTTAAAGTAAAATAACTTTCATCGTCTAAAATAAACGATTTTCCTTTATAATTTCGCATCATCCAACGACATTGTGACATGACCCTCGATTTTTGCTCGTCAGTGTATTCCGGTGCTCTTATCTTCTTTCTGCATTTCAGACATATTTTTTTTAACGATTTACAAATGTACAGTTGAGTGCATTTGAATTTTTTTGCGGCATCTCGTTGGCTTAAGGAAATGTTATCGTTAAAATTACTGTGGAGTAACTTCAACGCCCTCTTTGGTCTTAATCTTCGCTGGTCGACCGCTGCCACCCTTTCGAGGTACCGTCAAGGATGCTAGAATTCTATAAATGGTAGAAATTTGCACATTTTCCTTGCTGAAATGGTCCACTGTGAACTTTTTACCGAAATTAATGTTGGAATTATAAAAATGTACAAGGCGTTGTCTCAAAGCTTCTAGCTTAGTGACCACCGTTGACAAACTAATCATTTGTCAAAAAAAACAAATGAAGATTATGATACACAAAACATGTTGCAACAACTTCTAGAACTAACTTTTTTTTCAATAAACACAGTATTAATTTTAGAGCTGCAAAAACGCATTCTCATTTTTTTGTTATCACCCGTTATTAGGTCATACAATTTTGTCCGTAGTTTAGTATAACTTTTGATTATCAGCGATTTTTGTTAACACAGTTATTATTATAGCCGTAATATCAGTATATCTATATTCCCTAGGGTCATATATCGTAGTTCAGTTTTACTTCAAGCTACCACAACTATTTAACTAGCAGAAGGACGCTTTTCTAGTTATTATTTCGTTGAATTATTTACTTACGTACTTGTTTTGTTACTTAGGAGGTCAATTTGTAAGAGACAATAATAAACTATAATATAAGTCTGTTGCGGCATATGAATACATGCCTAGGACTATAATTAATCAAGTATACTACGACACACATCTTACTACGACATATACTATACAATTCATTACAAGCATCTTTTTACTATTAATATTCGGACCCTTGCGACTATTTATATACAAATTATCGGATAATACTAATCTTATCTCATCCTGACAAACCTCAAGCGGACAAGAAGTAAGGAAAGGGCACCTCTAGTAATCAAGGTCGTCGATAGCCCTATCAGTCACCACTGACACTATTTTCCTCGTGAGTAAATATTTGACACGAGTAAGTTAATAACGAGTCCGCTAAATATGAGCAGAATAGTTATCTATAATTTTATCATATTGATTAATGATGTTTGGAAAGTATTGATAAAAGTTAAGTACTTTTTTTTGGAATGGGTTTGATTTGAAAAGAATTCGAGCGAAATGTCGAATGTGAACACGAATCCTGAGCGATATGATTTTTTTTGGCATTAGACGTTGTACGTAGAACCGATGGCCGTTGAGAAGTTCTCAAGCGCCGACCACGTACCGGAAGGCGAAGCGTGGGCAGACCCCCACAAGGTGGACCGTCGACATGGTAAAGATAGCGGGAATCCACTGGATGCGGGTGGCTCGAAACCAGTCACTCTGAGTCGGTTTGGCAGCCTATGTTCAGCAGTGGACGTCTTTCGACTGATATAATCTGTACCGGCGGTAATATTTGGCCGCTACTATTTGGCGACTACAAGAAAGCCTTAATTTAAAGTTACTTTGGGACTAGTTTGATTTGTACACATAGCAACACTCTTAGCTATACATTGGTGGACCTTATTATATAAGGCATAAGGTCCACCGATGTACAGCTAGGAGTGTTGCTGTGTGTACCTAAGATTGTCCCTAAGCATTTATTTATTTATTATATGCTTCTGTAGTTGATGGCATTCTGAATCTCAATATAAGCTGACAGTCGTGTTTGGCACGTAACCTTGCCCTAACGTTTTCTTGCGTTTCTACAATCCACTCGGCCCTGGCGTTGGTTTATTAACTCAGTTTATATTTTATCGTGGAGTTCCAGTTTATGTCCATCTTATTACAAATATTATAAGTCGTATTTTAACCACACTGGAGCTGCGAGACAATCTAGTAAACCTTCTACGGTAGATTAGAATCTTTTGTAATCCATGCTATCTATAGCAGGTCTCATTGCTAAATTTATTCGGAATCTTACTACAATTAGCATACAGTCGTATTTCGAACGTACCTTGAGCTGCGTGACAATCCTCTGCGCCTCCCACAGCCGCTGATCCCTCGCGTTGGTGATGAAGCCGGCGTGCATCTCAGCGTGGATCTGGTTGAGGAGGGATTCCTGTTTCCGCAGCTCGGCGCTGATCTCGGTCGCCGAGTCGGGGAAGTCCGCTGGGATGGACAGGAGGGGGGGAATGTATCTGCAAAATTAGGAGCAAATGTTAAGGAACCGAGTGAGGTCCATTTCATGTAAAATATTGAGTTTTACTTATTTGTGCCATTATCTATGATAAGGGACCTTATTATCGATGGCGCTTACGCCGTTGTTCAAGATGCCGCAATACAAACGCAACGCGGTTCGACGTAAGCGCTATCGACAATAAGGTCTGCTAGATAATGTCACATTTTATTTTTCGAATCGATATTGACTCTTGAAACAAAAAGGCAATAAGCCTTTTGCGTTTACGAACACCAAGTAAACTGAAGAGTAATCAGAAGGTCACATCCTCGCCAGAAAGAAAAAGGCTATTAGGCTGGAACAGCCTACCGAAATGTAATCCAAAGGAACTCTTAGCTTTATTGTACGCTCCACTATCCAACACAGAAATGGTTACACAAGCTCTTTGACAAATGCAACAAGAGGCAATTACAACTAGGAATAAGAAATAATTATTGCCCTTGACTGTATTAATCAATAAATAATTTAATACTTACTTTTGTAAGGTGACGTCGGGGAAGAGTTTCTCGGCTTTGTTGATAAGATAGGTGATCAAATTGAGCGACATATTGAGCGCCGGGCCCATAACTGTCGCTATGGTTTGGATGCTCACATTGTTAGTCTGTAATAAATATGAGATTCATGTAATAAAACCCGAAAAATTATTGTCCTAATAAAAAATGTATGTTTTCGACTGAACGAACATAGTTCATTGGATGATTACCTGCTCATTAGCGACGAGGCTCTCGAAGTGCCGCACGAGCCAGCCCAGCAGGCTGCGGTTCGGGTGCGGGAGCTTGGCTATGAGCGCCACCACGGTGGCTTCCCGCTGCGGCTCGGCTATGGCGGTCGCTTGCTCAAATTGTCCGTGAAGCTCTTGGGTCAGTATAGACTCGGGTAGTTCACTGTAGATAAAAATGATAGTTTCTAACATTTAATGATTAGTCACTTTAAAAAAATGCGTTATTTTCTAAGAGTTATTTGTTATTTCTGCTCAGAATCACGAGCTCTTTTCATCCTAATAGAAAAAAAAACATACATTCACATTAAACTATAATTCTAGCCGCCTCAAATTTTATTGGGAATTGCAGACCTTTTTTCTGTTAGAGGTATAGGGAAATAAGAACACAATAGGAAAGAACATCATGTGACATTTTTTTATCGTGTTATTATCGAAGGACTCATGATTCAAGGTAGAAATAAAATAATATCCATACAAAATATATTACGGACGAAATCGAAACCAGCAGCTAATTAATAGGGCCCGAAATTTTGCGTGCGGTTTTGGGAAAGTCTAAGGGAATACTAACGTTTATCACACGCAAAATTCCGGTCCCTAGTAATGAAAAACAAAATGCAATTTCGATTGATAAGTACCTTATAAATGCTTTCAATATGGCGCAGGCAACCGGTACATCCCAGTGGTAAGGAAAGGCCACCTCGCGGTCGGTGTATAGCTTGCGGAGTTGCTGCAGTTTGATCTTGTCGGCTTCTGTCCGGTATATTTGGTTGGACTTCAACCCGTGAGCCTGCCATAAGTAGATAAATATTTATGAATTACGTATTTTCGATGCGTGAAGCGTAAAATATAAGATGTTTACTGTTTGATTAACGAATGGTTTTTACACATTCGATTCTGTACAATATGAAATACTTATGACATAAGATGACAATATTATATATTGTATTACCGATCGGCGGCAAGAAATAGAATGTTTCATCAATAAATTATTTGTCAGTGATGGTTGAGTGACAAATCTATCTGTCAGTAACAAATTAGAAGCAATGGATGGAAGTATCGCACAAGAGGACAGAATAAAAGGCAAAGTCGGCCGTTTTACAAAATATTCTATTCTGTGTTCAAATACAGAATATAATATTTTGTAAAACGGCTTTGTTTCTATGTATTCGTCTGCAAACGTTGAACGACTACGATGCAGTTTTTGAACTAAATAAAAAATACTACGAATACAAAATTAACTACCTATGATGTACATAACCTTCGGATAATGCACGCGTATCTGTTTTATGAAATGGTGTCGATTGTTATCTTGATGATGCCAATTTGTATTAATTATTGCGATAATTTTCATTTTCAATGACACACGGATTTAGAGCTTATTGAAGTGCAATAAGTGTTCCGGTTATGTAATAAACAAACGAAACCGAAGGAAAAAGACACTGAAATTTAAGTGGGATTCCTGTTAAAACGGGACTTGACAGTATATACACCGAGGGCTGTTTAAACCCGACCGATTTCAACCACGTATTTCTGACGATATTACAATTAAATAATGTTATATGAACATAGGCCTAATTACGCAGTTTTTAATTTTTTAATTTTTCAAACAAAATAAATAAATTAAGCTTAGCACTTCATTGCGAACAAATCTTTAGGTCAGAGTGTGAATAAGAAAATCCAATTCCTGATAGAGAAACAGAGTAAGTAAGCAAACACGACACTTAACGAATCACTCCGACACCACACGATGCACTGTCAGTGAAAAGTGAGTACGTGTCATGGATTGTTTGCTACTTTATGACAACTAATGTCAAGTATGTAGTCGCGAAACAGGATTGTTGACCACTTACCAATGTTTGTAACTTGGTCGTGTTGTACTAATCAGCTTTTATCGGTCAGTCCGCCATTTCTACAGATCTCAGGGCTTTAGCCACGAAAATTCTGACAGTTTGATATTGATGACAGGATCTGATGTTCCTACCTAAGACGGGACTGTTATAAGGTAACCATAGCAACATCAGTTTTCGGTAAAACCGTGATCAGTCATTGGTTAATCAACCTTTGTTATAATGTAACCATAGCAACGTCAGCGTCCGTGCAACTCGCGGGATCGGTCATTGGCTAACCGAGCTTTGTTGTAATTTAACCATAGCAACGGACGCGTCATTGGTGTGAACAGAGTTTTTAGTGTTTCTGCGCAGAAACGTTTTAAGTTACTTTACATTCTTAGGGTGTGTTATACTTGAGATTTTTCAACTTGGTAAATTTTTAAAATCGTGATTATTTAAAAAAATATGCGTTTTTGGACTACATGTTGTACCACTTTCTTTACTTCATTTAAGCTTAGGAAGCTATGGTTAAAATCGGTCGGGTTTAAACAGCCCTCGGTGTATATATTTTTTTCATTACTTCCTTTGTGTTGACGTCGACATATAGTCTTTGCCTCTGATGTTTCTAGACTGGTTAGTATTGACATCAACATCGGAGTTAGTATTTTCAAGGAAGGAGGTTAAAATTTTTGTTTCACTCGGCAGCAAAGTTTGCGAAAGCGATTAACTATAAACTATAAACAACCTAGGGAAGTACTGAACCATCAAAGGTATGGCTTATGTAGGTACGTTACCGGGTGTAAGAGGTGCGGTACCAACAATATGAAATGTTAAAAGCGTCAGCCGCAAATGCTGGGCCCGCGTTCAAATCCTGCTTCGGACACCGATGTGCTCGAGTACACTTCATCTGTTTCTATGTATAATATGAAAGGATTAATTAAATTGCATACCATACCTGTAAGTAGTCGATACTGTCGCGAACGACGAGGGGGAGACTTGTGTCATCGTGACACCGCGAGCGCTCCACCGACTGGCTGAGCGGGACGCCGAATATTGGTAATGCCACTGAAAGTATCAAATAGATAATTTTACTTTTCGTCCCATTTTAACAATATATCGAATTTTGCAGCATTGCAGTCCCTATCAGAGCGAAATGAATTGAAAAATAAAAACCTTTCGTTTTCTGGTGCCATGTATCAAGAGGTCATATTAACCATTAGTCGGTCGTAGCGTAACCCCGTGTATTCTTTCTTCGCATGTGGCGACATTTAGATTTTATTCTAGACTAGTATTCATATACAAGATTTTTCAAAAGTACTTGTATCTAGGCCTACTTGAATAAAAACAAAATGAAATTTCATAAAGGGGCTACGAAGAGAGAACCCGTCTAGTGGCTTCCTGGCACTCAATGTTTTAAGGTACGTGACTTTTTTGAGTTCATAGTAAACTTTAGTCCAACTACATAAGTCACATAAATTACTTCAACGAACGAAATATCACGACAATTGTCACATAAATTATAAGAAGACAGCGCCTCGATTTTTAGATTGATAGAAATACTCGAGAAAGAAATAGTTGAATTTCAATTTGTAACACAAATAAGGAGATTTATAATATACTCGTACTTAAATAATACATCAGCTTATTCATGTAAGTAAGCTATATTAGACGTTCTCGTATTTATCTTAAAAACTGTCACAAGTTAGGAATTACAGTGAACTGTACCTACGAATTGAAAGTTAAGGCTACTTTGACTTGCAATAGTTTTGTCATTGCACCTATAAGAAATAAAGCGTTCAATTTGATCAATCGTAGGTTGCATATTTAACAAGTCGTATAAATTGTTACAACGCGAAAACCAAATAATCAACGCCGCATAACGTATAATATAAGACTTAAATTACACTCACAACTCTAAACAGATATGTCATTCAACTTGTTTTGTTAATAATGCACCATTTAACAATACAATCTTATCAAAACAACAAGAAAAGATGACTCTTACGATCGATGTGATAGCCGTTAGCGAAAGGATTCATGACTAAATTTATCACCAAACTTTCACTGAGAATCAGACAACCAGCTCATTTGGAAACTGTTTATCTCTAGTCCTAGATAGTGAAACTGTAGCGTATCAGCGTTATCAGTGGAAATAAAAATTACAAGTTAAAAGTTAACGTAATGTTTAATTACCTACGTCGTAAACTACTGTAACGTTAGATGAGATTACACCACGGCATGTGCCTAATGTCCATTACAATTAAAATATTTTGGGTCAATCTCGCACAATTCGACTTAATCCTACAGTACACTCGTATCTTGTGTTGTATGTACTTAACGACGATATATATGTACCTGTAATAAGCTAGCTTTTCCTTGCGACTTCGTCGGCCAGCCTTACCCGTCTTTAAAGTATGGTTGCTAGATAAAAAAATCCTATGTCCCTTCTCGTAGCTCAAGCTCTCTCCATAGGTACCAAATTTCATATCAATTGGTTCAGCGGTTTAAGCGTGAAGAGGTAACAGACAGAGAGAGTTACTTTCAAATTTATAATATTAGTAAGGATAACTATATATAGTTATAGTTATTAATACTTAAATACTCATGATAAACAAAAATATAAATACTCTTGCCGAGATTCATACCTCCTGCTTCATAGGCAAGGTCACAAACGTCATTGGCAGGGTGATGATAAAAGAAAAAAAAACATGTTTGACCTATGTTTTGGCAATTTAACTGTCGGACTAAATAGGTTTTCGTTGTATTTATCAAGTCATTATCCCTATTATACGGTTATGGGCTATGTTCTATAAGCTACAAATGATTTGATACATTTGTAAGCATCGGTGCGCATTCATTTTGCCGGTTATGTACAGCATACATTACATAATACCATCTATTCACGAGGACGAGGTTTATAATAGCAAGTTGAGGTTGTACTTATAGTGTTATATATCTAAAAAGTATATTATCGTGCTACTCACCTCCTAAAGTAAATATTTCCTCGAACGGAACTCCGGAAGTCACAGTGGAGGGCACTTTAGCAAGTTTCTTATCTTTTTTATCCTTATCCTTTTCCTTGAATTTGTCTTTTTCCTTTTCCTTAACTTTATCCTTGTCTTTATCTTTCACTTTCTCCTTCTTTTCATCTTTGAGTTTCTCTTTCGATTCCAACTTGAACTTGGCTTTTTCTTCTTTTTCCTACAAAGCAAAGAGGTACAATTACTGCTGGTATCGCATCACACATTATCCACTGAGCTGACCTAACCACGCTGAGCCCTGAGTGTCAGTTTTTAACGTAAAAAAATGACACCATCGCGTTAAGAGTTACCCATATAAATAACATTATATTATAACTTACACGTTCGAAAAGTTTTTTACAAAAAAAAAACTTACACATGACCCTCTGGATCTCATAGTAAAAATACAATACGAATATAATTTTGCATGAATTGATAATTTTTCAAAGACTTCCAAAACAATAACTCGCTATGACATAACACAAGATAAGTTATATTTTGATTCCGCGATCGATCATAGCAAACAGTTAGTACCTACGCTACGAGTTGCTGAGCAAGTAGCACAAAACTAATTACGAATCAGTTATATTTAAAATGTTTTCATTTGTTTAGCACGATGTGGTGAAACAATTGTTAGAAGCGTTTTAGACATAGGTAAAGTTATCTGAAATTTTTGATCACAATTAAAAACACATGAACGTATTTAATTACTACCTAGGTCACATGCAAAACAATAATTTAATAGTAGGGTAACATACACTCCAGTAACACTGAGCAGCTCATAGGTACCTCATTATTAAACTTTACAAACTTAGTAAACATTAGCAAATATGTGATGAGATTTCGATGGCACGTGAATAAAATGTCTCTAACTTTAACCTATACCAAACTACGTACTTAGAGTAACCGCAAACAGTAACAGAAATAGATCTATAATCGATAGAAAACTAAGCACCTTGGTAAAAACGCTCCGTAGGTGGTGCATGACGCGGTTTCAAAGCGCAACTGAACAAACCTTCTGGTATTGTCCCGTCAAGGCCGTACTACCTACTAACAAATTATGAATATATAACCTTCTCAACCGCGAAATTGTTGCAGTTTCAACCTTATGCATGTAGATATAAGGGGTATTGTTATTAGCGAGTTTAATGCAGTTATTGTGACTGAATACTTGTAACAAATTCGGACTCAGTTTACGTAGAAATGTGTCTAGGTACTAATTTAATCGTATCCTATTTTTAGGCTTCTTTTTGTAGTCATTTTGAAGTACAAATAAAATGTATATAGTATTAATTAATTTGACAGGCTTACATGGGGATATAGATCCAACATGTTGAGGCCCTTTGTTTCGTATTGCTACTAGAACACCGTAACCCTCTCGCACAATTACTTGAGACCTGTGCTGTGCTGTGATTAGAAAATATATTTTAGCGTACAGTATAATTATTAGGCAGTTCATGGCTCAAGCTTATCTTCTACAATGGAGTAAAACGTGAGTTAACAAAGGCAATAATTTATAATGACACACGACCAAAGAATCTTATCTGTACAAGTTAACTTTACTATTCAGTATGTCCAACAACCCATTTCCAATATTTTTTTCTTTCTACGTCTTTCCTATTACTTATAAACTTAGAAAACGTCACACAAATGTGTCCCTTTGTACATAAATATATATTTCAAAAAGACGGAAATGGACAAACGGATATATTATCTTTCGTTTATTAGTAACGCCATAAGGTTCTTAAATAAATTTCTATGTTCGCTATTAAGCTCCGTTAACAGCTATACCTATTATGTAAATCTAAGTAAAGGGTCTACAAACGTCACTGATAGCTGCATGACAATGCCACGATAATTTGGTATCGACTGATTGTATCGCTTCGAGTAAGTATTTGGAAATTTAGATATAAATAGTATTAGCATTTGAAAACATATTTAGTCGTAGGTACACAGTAATGGTTTATGATTATTACAAGTGGTGTTTAATTTAAAGGCTCAACCACACACATTACTCCGCTGATGATACATAACAAATCCTAGTTTATAAATATAATTAGTGAATGAAACATTATTTTTCATTAGATACCTTTATCCCCCATAGTATTCTGCAATACAGGTCTTTAGATATCTTTCGATTCAGAGATCCGTTTTAAATGCAAACTAGTTCAGTACGCCATACAAACAAATGACATACGCATAAAAATCAAATAGGTATATATAATTCTGTATGTACCTATAGACAAATGCTCACATAGACAGATGTGTAGATTTCTAAATCGAAGAATTCTGTGCGTATGCATACATGAGGCCTAGGTATATCTACCCAGTATGACTATACACATTAGATTTTATTAAGTGTAAGGTCATAAGGTCCGATTGGCCCTTTACTAAGCGAGGCCTTGGCCTACGTAATTAAAGCCCACGCGCTTGACACCTATATTTTGAAGGGACTAATTGGTGCCGCTAAATTATATTTACATATAGTTGCATTGAGGCTACTCTGGCTACATTATATTTGCACTATTTTAACAGTGAAAATGAGTAAAACCTTGTGGCTATCAACGCTTTTAATTTGCCGTCAGTGTACCTAGCTTTCATTCGTCATTAATAGTAATTATGTATGAAGGAAGTTCTAAAATTATTTTTATTATGCAGAAACGTCTGCTAGCGAACATCTTCGATATTTAAATCGAAAAATTTGACTCGCAGCGCAGTGCAGGTTGTGGGTTCGAGTCCCGCTGCGAGTCAAATTTTTCTATTTTTCTTTCGATTTAAATATTGAAAGAAGTTCTATTGTAAAAATATAAAAAATGTCATAAAATTGGGGCAATCTTACACGAATAAGGTTTGTGTTGCAAGTGTATATACCTGAAACACAAGACGACGACAACAATACATTTAGCTATCAACTAATTGGCCAGGAGGGTGTTTATATTTTTAAATGATGTTAATATTGAACTAAGAACAAATGATATTATTTTTTATGAAATATTTTGATTTGCTGTTTTTAAGTAGAGTAACACTACTATAAAAATTCCGCTGTGTTTGGGTGGCCCGATGCGGGTATGAATACTGCTACGTATGCCGGAGGTCCTCCATGACGTTAATATTGTTAACAGGAGCGGTACCGCGAATATCGAAGTTCGTATATTACGGGCATTTTTCTCTTTTACTCCATTTAAGGTGTCATGAAAATGACAGAGACAATCGTCCGAAATTTACGAATATCGTTGTTCGCGGTAGTGCCGCAGTTACCTATTAGAAATAAGAAGTATGTTGGTTGTTCGTTTTCTTCTTTGCTATACACACCCACATTTACCCACATTTTAAACATACATAGTTACAATATCGATTGCTGATTTCGGACCCCCTTTTTAATAACCCTTTTTCGTGAACAAACATCATACATTTTTAAGGGAGTGGATGTGACACCATTTTTTGTGGTGGATGGGTTTTGACCCATAGGTATGTGGGCTCTTGGTCTAGGGGTATTCGTTGCCAGTTGTTATAATCGTACGATGGACGGAAGTTCAAGACCACGTCAAGCTTTTCTGTTTTACGCGGAATTAATACTTTTACTGACATTACAAGTGAAGCAACATTACGAATTATTTTGATTACACTGAATACTTAAGTATGCTATACAGCATATAGTAAGAAACTATTGTAAAAAAATCGTAAACAAGACAGTGCTATAAAAACGCAAAGCGCTATCTCTCCGACGCCGAAATAAATTGCTACACATAAAGTACTATGAACAACTTTCACACTTAAGTAGGAAACTAACTAAAAACTAAAGTATAAATTAAAAAAAAATACCTAGATCAGGTAGGGTGCCCAGAAGGCTGGCCATGTTTCCGCCCTGGTAGCAATGCGTGCGAAATAGTGCCTAGCCCTCTTGGTCACAAGAAAACTATGAGACGCGCCAATATTTCTTTGTAGAATTGGCGCGCACTTGGGACCCAGGGTTTCAACCCCAAACGCTGCAAATATGTAACTACTGCCAAGTGCGACATAGTAGACTCTATTTCAGTTGTTTAAGGTTGGTCAGTTCATTCAGAGGCATGGTGGCTCACTTTAAGTAATCAGATTCCTATACAATCTGGGAAAATTCTGGCATTCACACAAGTGTAGCACATACCAAACTGCATTATGTAAAATGAATAAAATTTAAAGTTACCTTGTCTTTTTCTCTCAGTTTTTCTCGTTTTTCCTTTTCTTTCTTCTCTCTTTCCCTCTCCTTTTCCCTTTCTTTCTCTTTTTTCTTTTCCTTTTCAGTCAACTCTTTCTGCTTGCCAGCATCGTCAAGAACTTTCTCTTTATCTCTAGATTTCTCTCGCTTTTCCTTGCTCTTAGTGCTTGTAGGGAATTTAAAAGACTTTGTCTTCTTGTTTTTCGAAGGGCTCCTGCAGAATACACTTTAATTCAATAGAGAGAATGTTAAGGTTAACTATACAAAGGCTTGTAACATAAGAAATTGGCATGTCTAAATTAATCTAAATTTAATTAGGCCTGTTAAACTGTACACCTTTATTATCAGAATCAAATAATGAAATAATTTACAGGGGGACTTGTAAATTATTTCCTTCTTTGATTCTGCATAGCTTCAGTAGCTTGTTCTACCAAATAGTAAAACTACACAAAAATCAACAAACTTGGTATCAGTGTCTTCCTCGGGTGAACTGTCTCCCTCTAAAGCAGCATAGCCCCTATCTTTCTTCTCCTTCTTGTCTTTTCTGCGGCCCAACAGATCCTTCTTGCTAGGTTTCTCATGGTCATCACTGACTGAAATATTTAGTTTACAACTGTCACAAACTATCAATTTAAGTACAGTATAAGTTAATGTCTAAGACTAAGGAAAGTATCTATTATAATAATTTACCTTATATGAAAAACATCACAAGTTCTTTTACTGTTCCATTATCAACAGTAAAAGAACTTGTGATACTTTTTTTTTGTATAAGAATCAAAAGATGTTGTGATTAGATAGCACATAAAAACTTCAAAATAAAGAAAAAAATTACAACTTAAAATAAAACTGCATAAAAGTGATTTAAATATAATTTACATAGTAGTTGACTGAAAGGCTAATAATGTATTGTTCTTTTTATTAAAATATTAAACTACAGTAAAAGTTCCTTCTTGATGGGTACCATTATTAGTGTTTTTACTATTTCTGGATGAAAAAATTGCAACTTAGATCCTTTATTTGAAGCTAAACATTTCATTATTTGTGAAGGCAATTGCTAAACAGAAAAGGATTTGGGGTTATAATATGTAGAGGAACCTTATAGAAGAGATGATTTTGCTTTTTACTTTGTATCTTGATAAATCATGGTTTTTGTGGAACCCTAGAATGTATTATGATCTCTATCATCCCATTGTCTCTGTATTTGTTGAACATTCATGGAACATATACTCGTACCTTACGAATAAAGAGTTTGAATTGTGTAGACAACATTCTACCTAGATACTTGCAAAAGTAATGTTGCATTTTGGATACGATTTTCACTCTGATATAAGGTGTAACTTATCATAAATACTAAACACAAGAGCAAGTTTAGTATGCTCGTATTGCGTAATAAATTAAAATTAAGTCTAATAAAAATCTAAAACATCAACATTGCAGATGTGTTTTGAAATACGCAATTTAGAATTACAACGTACAGTCACTTTCGTTACTCTTACGCCCGGTTTCAGAGGCATACAATCCTGGAAAATCTTTTTCTACATCTGGGCTTTCGAAATCCATAGTAAATGCACAGGAATACTGAAAATTCTTGAGAAATTAGAATTAGTTCACTGCAGTAGAATAAACCACATTTTGACAGTGACAGTCATTAGTTTTTTTTTTTTTAATTTCAGTGTTACAACCATTAAATCGAGTTTACTGCTGCTACTCATTACTAGATGGCGCAATAATGACAATAATTATGTATGAGTTCCGAATTGTAAATCGAAGTTGTCCTCTGTAGAAGCGTAGAAGATACTGATTTAAATAGGAATAATTGTTTGTATTTAAACTTTCGTGAGACATATCTGATAAATTAACCATTAACACGGCTAATATTTAATTTATCAGGAATAATTGTTATCGGTGGTTAAATAATTTTATTTTCTTAGATCATTTTTTATTTAAGGATTACATGGTTTCGTCAACTAATTTAATTATAATATTATTATAACTACTTATTACATTAAATGTAAAAAGGTCCTTGAGGCATTGTATGTACCAAGGATGCAGGCGGCCGACCCTGGGAAGGTCATTTGGGGGGAGTATGTGGGACTCTCTCCTCCCGAAACCCCCTCTGCTAGCCGCTAGCCAGAGGGAGGGGAGGAGCATACCCACTAAAAACACACCGGCGTCACCCGCATTGCCGTGGAAGGCTGCGAGCTACACTACACACACACATACACTACACTCACGCTACACTCCCGTCCCTCCTCCCCTCACAGGACTGACAACGCGTCACACACTGATTAGGGGCCGCTCGGTCCGGCGGCCTAGACACATTCTCTCGGACCCGGACGATGCACTCACAGCGACCCTCGAAAGATGGGCCGCTGTGCGTGCGCCGTCCCCCGCGGACACAACGCGTACACTTCGGCGTTCCCGCCGGCGGGGACGTCCACCACGCGACAACACCGACACATTCAGTCCTTTATCAACACGGTACCGCCGCGTACCGGTTAGAGTCACTCCGACAGCGGTCGGGCCTGCTGGGTTTCTTGCTGGAGTCTTTACCAGCAGGCTAGGGGTAGCGAACCAGCAATAAAACTCCCATTAGCACGATACCATTACACACCACTCAGATCAGGTTGAGACCGTCTCAACCAATCACACTGGAAGCGAAAACTCAGTAGGAGTATTCCAGTAGTACAAGTCAAGTCTGGCGCGGAAGGGTCCTGGATTTTCCCCAGGCTACCTTCCCCCCACACAGTCCGCTTGCTCTAAGGCACAACACATGTGCATAAAGCCCAAGTCAGGTTACAAAAAAAAAAAACCGCATTGCCGTTGTAGGGGGACGTCATGGGGTCGTGACGCTCTACCACGAAGCGTTACTAGCCTAGCTCAACCAGACGCTTTGCGAGTTTTACTAAAAGGTTTTGCGCGCTGGCACCTTATGGACCTAGATAGCGGTCCTACGCCAAACGGCACAAAATGGTACTCACCGCCCAACATAGACATTCAATTTAACTAGACGGAGCGTGTTAATAATAATACCACGATCAAAAGGGATGGTCTTATGTAACTTTCCATAGGTATGGCAGAGACGGCAGTATTTTCGTCCGTCCTTGTTATAGTTTCACACATTTTTGTTCCCCTCCAAACTGGACTCTTCAGAACTGTTAAAGTTGGAGGGGAATAAACCAATACAATTGGAATTTTCTTGTGTTTTCATGTGGTTTTCATCCAAAGTTGTGGTAATGAATACAGAATAAGCTAATATTTTTATTATAAAGAATGTCCTGTAAAGAAAAACTATAGTGAATTTGTTTTTCGCCGCTGCGTCCGTATTATTTACGCGTCCTTTATTTCGTTAGAGATGGGACGGCGCTAATGTGTCTACGCAGGTAGTATCCCACACTAGCATCCGTCCCACCAGCTTCAAGGCACCAAAGACACTCCATCAGGCCTTTTGCCATCATCAAGGCACATAGATGGTGGCAAGAGACCGACGGATTATGTCATTAAGCGATGCGTGTCGAGAAAAACGGCCTGCCTGCACTTTTGAGAAGATAATCCATGGTGTCCCATATACCGAAACTCCATGTCGCAAACCAGTTGTCAGTTTAAGAGAGGTCGGATCCAAGAAAGTACCGGTATTTGGCGAAGGATGGGCATGTAGCCAATATTTAATTTAACTTTGCATTAGTATAATTAAGATTAGCTTGGCTGCCAATCATAGGCACATTCCAAGGAACAATTTCAAAATACGAGAACATATTCGGCATTTTTCTCTTTTATAGAATGACAGATTTCGAAATTTTTAAGGTTGGCTTTCTCATTTCTGATCGTGTGTTTAGTGTTTACGTGTAATGTCATACTGATTGAGATGTCAATGTCAATCTTATTTAATTTATTTTGATAATTTTATTTTTGATAATTGGCTTTACACCTGAAAACATAGTAAAATTGACATGATTTTACTTCTGTTCGGTAGTTGTGAAACTTGTAAGTAATGAAAATCCATTTTATTCATACCGAGCTTATGGATCTTATTGACTCGTTAATTTATGAAGTATGTAATCACTAATATTATTATAAGAATATTTCCTAAAATTTTTTGCTTCCATAGTATTCCTCTTATTATAATTTATCCCTTTAGGGCCTTTTTTAAATTTTATACTGTAACTAGATGTAGATGTAGTGTAGATGTTAACCGAAGCTAAGTACTTGTAGTTATCATAATACAATTGTAATTTCTATATTTATTCCTGTTTTAGATATGTAAATAAATTTAAAATGGCATGGCTGGCTGACCTTGCTGGTAAAGCCGAAACGCTTCTAAATAACTTAGATGAGCAGACTGGTGCTGCTCTGCGAAGCAATGGTCCTAAAAGGAAAAATGTAGGCGAGTTTGCACTTGCACTTGGAAACCAATCAAAAAGCTCAAATAGGAGAATTCCTACATCAATACCTCCTTCATTGACTGAAGTAAAACCTAATTATGGCCCTAGAAAAGTAATGTTGACTTCAAAGCCATTTGAAAGTGATTATAAAAAAGAACTCACAAGGAGGACTATGACTATGAAAGGTCTGCCCAAAACAACTTATGAAAATAGTATTACGCCTGAATATCATGGAATCAGACATAGAAGTAAGTTGGTTTTTATTTTAGCTGTATTAAATCACATTGTACAGTTTGGATTGCAAGTTTGTTTATGACTGGAGTTTGTACAATTCTAAAAGATAAATATCAAATATTTTTTTACTCCACACCTCAATAAGATAATATAATAAACATAAAGGCAGACAGATTAAAAAAATTGTAATAATAAGAATTATTATTATTTATTTTCAGGATCAAGCTTGCCAACTAACCGAGAACTGATGTATCAACAACACTATACATATGAAATGAATGAAGTACAAATTGAAAACTCTGTATTAAAAAATGAACTTAGTGTGTTGCACAAAGAGTTATCACAGTTGCTTGATAGGCTGAGCCAGACCGAGGATGGTAATGATGTAGTTAGTCAACAAGGTATAGTTCATAGTTAGTACTGTATCTGCTTGGAGGTCAGAAAATGAGTATAGGTTTACTAGTAATCAAAGAAGTAGGTTATTTGCACTTTATTAAAAATTGTCTATCACTATTTTACTAATTTGGAATATTTTGTGTGAATGCTACTCAGAATCTTCAGTTCTATTTATGATTCTCAAATTTAATCTTACCTTTATATTATTACAAAAATATTAACTATATGTAATCTATAAAAATATTTTGTAAATAGTATGAAGCATGCACTGGTCTAATGATAGACTGGTGGGTAATGCCTTAAGGTTTTAAGTCTGCCATTTGTATGTATTTTGTATGTCCATTAAAAAAATTAGACAAACATACAAACATCCATATGTAACTTAGTACTGTAATGATAATAAAATAACAAAAATGTCGCGGGATTGTAAGTTATATCCATCTTAATATTATGAACTTAAACCCCGCGAAATTGCATCCTAGATCCGATCACTGTTTATTTCTTTTCTTCTATTTACAAAATTAATTTCAGAGTTATCAAATGCAAATGTGAAGCTCCAGACAGCAGAACAAGCAAATCAGAAAGAGCAAGTGGACAAGTTGTTCCTCTCTGCACAGTTTGAGGACTTGAAAACAAAAATACATGAACTGACTGTAACAGAGATTGAAAGGCAAAAGCAGCTGTGTAAAGAGCGGGAGTTGGAGATAGACTTGATGAAGGATAGAAACAAGGAGTTGGAAGAACTGTTAGTATTGTTCTATGGCCATATTACCCTGAATTATGAAGTAATGCATCCTTGCATAGACATTGCGTATTTTGATTTCTCACTTTAATTTATATTTTATAGTTCCACCACTTTTAAACACAAGACTATCGTGAGATTTAACCATATTAATTGTATGTACCTACAGCCAATGCCAACGGCTTACGATCTTGCTCCTTGTTATGGAGTGAAACATGTTGAGCAATATTCTACTAATAGAACATGAGCTTACACATTTCTATACAATGAATATGGTTTTACAACATATACAGTGTGTAACCGTGCTTACACGATGATTTTTAATTAGTCAAATAATGGCCCACGTAAATTCCACTTATCGAGTTTTTTAACTACCCGCAGTTCATGTTTATCAAATTGAATGTTATGGCTTATTAATGCGATTATGTTAAAATTTAGTAATAATTTTCTATCAATTTAAAAAAAATTAAAAGAAATTCTATTTTAAATATTTATTTATTTAAGTATCAATTTTGATTTAAAACCAGAAATTGAAGACAGGTATTATTTTCATATAAATTAACCAGCAAGCATTCCAGTATTATCCTGACCAAAATACCATCATAGAAGATCAATGAAAAATTAGGAAATAACCGTTATACTTCGATTTTTAGTAATATTACGGTATTATAGTGACAGTATTTCCTATTTTTTATAAACCAAAAGGCAGACAATTACGTATTCCGTGCAGCCCGATTACACAGTTTTCCCACATAGAGCTTTAAGTGATGTTAGCAGTTAATGATGCCATTGATGACATTTTCGATAATTATGTTGATAGATTCTAATCTTATGGTGATCACGACTATTTTAAGTTACACGCCATAGTTCCTGAATCGGGAAATTACGCCTGCGCAATAATGGCGAATGTGCCGAAATATCGGACACTCCATTACACATACAGTATAGATATACTTAGAAAATAATAATTTTTAACAATAATTGTAATGTCAATGTTAGTCCGTTAATTTTAAACTTATACGCATTGTCTAATGTAGCCGAGCGACCGTGGCTGCTAAAGGGTTCAGAATATCTGAAATGCAAATATTAGTTTATGCATCTATGCACATCCAACAAGCCTAAGGTCTTATAAATATATTATACTATTTGTTCTTAGTGTCAGACAGCTCAACGAAGAGGCCACGGAACACGAATCCCACCAGATCAAAATTGAAAAAGATTTGAAACACGCACAAACAACCATAGACGAACTTCAGTCCAATTTAGAGAAGACTACTGCAGAGTGTAAGAGACTCGAGGGGGGCTGGGAGGCGTATAAGTCGAGGGTGAAAAGTACGCTTTTTGCAAAAGACAAAGAGATAAAGCAGTTGCAACAGGGACTCAACTTGACTGAGGATACTAAAATACTGATTGATCAGGTGCAAGTGTTAAAGTGAGTATTTATTTTATGTATGAAGTAGAAGAAAATGATCGAATGTAAACGGCCTTTACCATGTTGAAATCTTTGCTGTCAATAAAGGAAACATAGTCAATTAAATCATTGCTTTGTGGTTTTGTAGATGACTTGTAAAACAATTCAATGTTGGCCATGTCAATTTGTTATCATCATGGCAAAGGTAAAGCGCCATCTAATTCTGTTGTCAAACTCTGTAAATATTTCCTGCTAATGGCTATACAATTTACAGTATAATCAGTCATTGGGCTCAACCGTCAGTATGCGCGGCGAAGTATGAAAAATTCTATTATGCCAAATTCCAATTGCTTCATAATTGTTCATTATTCTATGTATACTTCTCATCAGGGAGGAACGGGAAGAATTAACGGAATTAGTGGCAAGTATACGAAGTGAAGGCAACGCAATGAAACAACACGTAGAGGCGCTCGAAACCCGCTGTGACGCAGCAGAGCGCGTCGTGGTTGCACTGCGGGACGCGCTCAAAGATGAGAGAAGTCTCAAAACGCGAGCTGACGCACAGGTCGCCGCGCTTACTAAGGTACAATAATATAATGGGTATATAGATAGAAAGTAATCAATTCAAAACGACATTCGATTTTATATCAACACGAATTACACAATCTGCGGCGCGCGAAATCCAGTTCCCAGTTGTACTTACAGGTAATAAAACTGCCCTCTTTCAGGAACTACAAACCATCCAATCTGAAACCAACCAAGTATTGATCTCCCTCCAAACGGCGCTTCGTGAAAAAGACAACGAGATTTTCCAGTTAAAAGAGATAGCAGCGCACAGCGCCGATAGTAGCGCTCTCAACGTAGCGGACTACGACGACCAGGCGAGCATAGACAATGAGAAGATACATTATCTGACCCAGACTCTAGTTCAGAGACAGGGGAAGATTGATTCATTACTGGCAGACAATAATATGCTTAGGATACAGATGGAAAAGTTGGAGGTGTGGTATTTATTTTGTTTTTAATACGTACAGCCGACGTTAAACATGTTTACACTTATTCACCTTAATCCTTTGTAAAATATGTTAGGATAGGTTGAAAAGCTTTTCCTTTGAATTAGTTTACCATGTTTATTCAGAGTAGGTAGATTCAGTCAAGGTGGTATTAAAATTTCTATACCCTGTAGGTACGGGTACTTAAAGAAACTTGTACAGTAAAATAATAAATAATAAGTAATTAATCACAAATGTGCGAGTATTCACATGAAATGACGCGATGGTTATTGTGACGTGCGGTATTCTAATAAAACAAATTATTTTTAAGCGTAAACACAAGACTGAGTTGTCGGCCCTTCGCGCAAAGACCTCGCACAGCGTCGTACAAGTCCAACACGAGGAGCACATGCGCCGCGCACGTCAATCGGGCTTCCTCCGCGGATTCTCGCTGAAGCTCGGCCACATGCTCCGATACCCGGTGTTCAGGATGTTTGTGCTGTTCTATATGGTGAGTACCTATGCACTACATACATAGTATAGTACATATATATCTATACTATACTATACTATGTAGTGTGAAACTGAAACACACTGAGCACTCCTACCCTATCGCGCGCAGGATACGGGATTCCTTGGGTTGGTGTTCACAGAACCGATGTTTTCTTCAATATCAGATTTTCAGGATACGAAGTGAAGTGTGTGTTATAAATTATACTTGTCTCTAAATCTCCACCGACTAAAAGTTTTAACTGCACATATGGTACGAATGATACGAGTTAATGTTCCCAATCTTTTAGTGCAGAAATCATGCTTTAGGTACTGTGTTACTTTTAATCCCTACACAATAGTTTTGGACCCGGTTATTGTCCTTAAACTGCGACCGGAAACCGTCGGAGGACGGTGGAACATACTATGATCACCAACCCGTCTGCCAAGTGTGACATTAACCCCATGCTGTTTGAGGTGGTCTATAGGGGAGGCCCATGTCCATCTGTGGCTGATAAGTAAGTTTGGGACGTAATAGTGCCAATGTTTTTTTCAGTTGGGCCTCCACTTTTGGGTGATCACCGTGCTCCTTACAAGTACTCCAGATGTCTTAAATAAACCAGGATTAAGGAAGGATACCATAGACAAGGCTCCACCATTCCATACTTAACTAAACAGTTTAAAAACTGTTACGTAAACGTAACAAGGATAGTGAATAATCAAATACGCATCGAGTAATGTGTTGTACGTATTGCCGGCGGGTTCCCATTATTTGGCATAATTTGTTTTGTCCGAATCTTAATACGCATACCAAGTTTCGCATAATTTATTTACGCCGAATGTTAATGTTGCCGAATTTTCATTTAGCAGAATTCTATATTAGCCGAATACTACTTTGTCCGAAAATATATTGCTATACTATTATTGAGGCCGAATGTCCGAAGTGGGTTAGGTGAGGTTAGAACTGTGACCACAACAGAAAACGAGGTGGGTTAGGTTAGGTTAGAACAGCGACTACGACAAAAACGCACTCCTAGGAAAAAAAATCGCTATAACACCATTCGGTCTTTCCAAATTATACGTACCAACCAATCGGCTTATTTAAATTCTGCTTAATAGAATTCGGCGGAAACGAATTATGCCAGATCAGTTTCTGCTTATATACAATTATGCCAACACTGCGTATGCGATTTTAAATTATTACAAAACAAATTATGCCTAAACAAGGGGAACCGTTGCCGGCTGAATGTTTAATAGGAAGGCAGCAATGGCTCTGACATCGTGTCAAATGTAGCGCCTTTCTCAAAAATAAAGCAACAATGCTAAAACTGGTACTTGATTACATTAAAAATAGTTTTTCACCTCACCAGCTCGGAAAGAACTGTTTTGTGCTTTAAAAACAGATAGCAAAGTTGCATTTTATTCACAAGAGTGCAAAGTAATTTCATACAAATTGTTTATTACCAATCGTGTGGTTTTTTCATATTATGTGGTCCGATGTTTTTTTATTTAATGTTTATGAATGATAAATGATGAATGCCAACCATTTTTTTTTTTTTTTAAGTTATATTGTACTTTTTTTCCTCGTCGTAGTGAGGTGAAAAATTGTGTGTTTCACTCGGTTGCAAAGTGTGTTGCCTTCTCGTGATTTGAGACCCTCCCAATGCTCAAGATTCCACTCTTTAAACCACTCGCTATTATAATATTGGAATTTTTCGGTAACTCGGTAATTTCGCGCTGTAATTTGTATTTTTGAGAATAGTACATTTCGATACTAGTGAAAAAAAAATTTTTTTCGATGAGGGTGAAAGTTGGAGCCCGAGTGAAACGAGGGTGACAATCACCCGAGTCTTAAAGAACTTTTTCCACGTGTATCGAAACCAATTTTTCATAACAAGTGCCTTAAAAAGTGAAATTTACGCACGCGAAGCGTGCGCAAAGTGCACTTTTAAGCACTAGTTAGGAACAAGTTATTTTTAATGCTACGTCTCTGGTGCAATTTTCGCACTACACACTACCATAACGTCAACTCCAACTCTGTTCATGTATAACATGGTATGTTAGTTGCAAGTGTAGACTTATAAAAGGGTTAAAAGTGAATTTTTGATCACATATTTATTTTGGTGCTAACTAGAAATTAGTGATGTGTATAAATAAAATGTAAATAAATATGTTGAAGTGTTTGTTATTTAACTTATTTTCTATTTGGTATTACTTTCTTTCTATAGAAATATTTTTCCGCCATTTGTAAGTGAGATACTCATTTGTAGGTAGGTACAGTCAGCAGCAGAAGTGGCTAAGCGTTTGAGGTGTTCAAAATGAGGTCAACACATCTCTATTATCAAGAGAATAAGAGCGTGTGTAGGTCATTTTGAACACTTCAAACGCTTCGTTACTTTTGCCGCTGACTATATCGTCAATCGTTCCATTACTGTGATAATTATTGTTTTATTTTGCCATTTTCTTGTGACATATTCTTTTGTTATTTATTTATTGTAATTTCTTTCATTCTGTCAATAATTGTTGAAAAAAATTATACATACGAGTTATACTTACTATAATTGATTTACACTTATTGAAATATTTATTTATTGCAGTAGTCTTATGAAACAAGTGACATATGGATGAATCAACTACTTCCTGTTGTTATTCTGCCTATTAACCAGACGCCAATAGAACCACAGTTTGGTACAAAAACCTTAGAAAATTAATTTTGGTAGGTGACCTTATGAATTTATTGAAAGGGCAATGGCTAGCAAAAAAAATAATGTTTTATGAATTCAAATGTTTTAAAGAGTTACCCTGGGAAATAGTAAGAAATAGTTGATACATCTACGTTACCTGAATATAATGTACACGGGTGGGCACGGAAGCGGATTTTTAACAGATATTAACAGGAGTGAAATTACATGTGAACTTCTCTGGAGTTCACGTAGTTTTACAATAAATAAATAAAATATTGTAATAAAGTGTAGAAAAACCTTTTTTATGGAGATGCAAAATCCTTAATTCATTTCTCAAAATTGACCTAAATTCACTCTGTTGTTTTCTTTCTCTTTTCGCCTCAGAAATCGGTGGATAAAATTTTATTTAATAAATCTTCTTATATGTTCGTTCCCACCTTGTATATTTTACACAGGTCACTTAAGTAACTACTAAATACAAAATACAGTGTAAACTTGTTTTATACCCAAATTAAACTTACATTATATTAATTGTGTTTTTTCCTGTACATTTTTCTCTTTAGTTAAGTATTAGCGAAATCGGGTCAGGGTTTGGGTATTTTTATGCCAAATGCGATGACGGCGCATGCATAATTATGATTTTATACGCATAGTATAGGAGGAGTGTAACATTGTGCAAAGTCGGAGTCATAGAAATTTGTAGTATTATGCTGACCAAATTAAGAAACAGTTTAGTCTATAGTTTATAGATATCATAATAAGATACTACAATCATTATTTATGGTGACTAATCGTTTTGTACTTAATAAATTGTTAAAGCATATTTTGACGACTGACTTAAATATAGGTATGTATGGTATTTGATGATTTTGCAATTACAATGTCATCGTGTTTTAACAAAGTTCACGGATTCACATCGCGTTAAAAATTATAGTAGACATAAACTTATGTCATAGTGTCCGTGGCTTAAACATGCGCAATGAAGACTGTTCGACGATTTTAAAGCCTAAAACATGATGAGGATAATGATATAACTATCGTTCGGCTTCGTCGCTGTCTCATTGAACTTAAGGATATATGTACTTAATACAATCCTTGGAACTGTCGTCTACACAGTCGTCTACCTTACGACATTTGTACAAGTAGGTAGGTCGTACATCTGCATGAATAAACGCTTGTGGTTTTTTCTCGAAATTAGTCAATAATAGGATGTTATTCATGAGCTTAAACCAAATATAATAAGATTAATAATATTGCAGCCACATGGAAAATATAAATACTTCGTAAGTACAGTCGCCATCAAATATATCGAAGGCGACAAGGTACCTATTCAAAAATATTGGAGCGTCCACTTTATTGCCTTGATAATAGAGGCGTTGTTCCGATATTTGTGACCACCTCCACAGCTCCGATATACTTAATTACGTCGGAAGAAACCGTAAAATTTTACAATACGGACTAAGCATACCTTGTTGCCTTAAGTAACTTGCTTTATAATGGTTAGCATTAGTTTGTTTTATAAAGTGGAATTAGTCAAGAACGAAATGAAAATTATCGAAATCATATCATTTAATTGGTCAGCATCGAATTAGGGTTCCGTTGTCAATAAGGAAACCTTATAGTTTCGTCATGTCTGTCTGTCCCCGGCAATGCTTAGTGACCGTTGATGCTAAAAAGCTGTATTTCGATATACCTACGTAAATCAATCACGCGGACAAAGTGGTAAATAATAATTGAGTAGGTACGGTCGCGTGCATTTATTTGTGACACATTTGAAGTTTACAGTCTGAAACTGAATTATACTTAGGTTTATTATGTTCAAAGATTTTTTTGCAAAATAGGTTACAAATGAATACGCGCGACTGTACCTCCCCTACATGTGAAGTCGGGGTTATTTTTTTATTTGATTCTACCCGCTTGAGTGTGAGGAGTCGTTAGATATGTATTGAAAAAAATAGGGGTTTGCCCTCCTATAAGTTTTGAACCACAAGTCCAAAAAATATGAAGGTACCTACAGCTTAATACAGACTTTCAACGCGTTTTGGAACACTAATGATATGTACGCAGATAAATTAATATTACGTTAAAAACTTACACTCAGGGCTCAGAAGTTTGTAAGGATAGTTTTACTAACTGCTTGCTAACTGCACGTTATCGAGCCCCTTTCGAGCTTAGACATCAGCCTACTAATAACCTACAATATTTAAATCTGAAAACGTGGACTGGGAGTAATATGTCTTGCAAATGCGATAAATGAACACATGAGCGTTATGACTGGGTGTGGGACATTCCCATTTCTGAATAGACGTTAATTGAGTGGTCATGGTACAAAAGATAAGCTCTCGTCAAGCCACAATCGTGCTCACAGTTTATGTTTCGTGTCGTTCAAATGTAGTACTAGTTAAAGCCTTATTGACTTCAGAGAATATTCTAAGACAATCACAGATCATGTGGCAAGATGTTATAACTTTTCTAGGAATATACCTATGAGGATACAAAAGTGTTCAAACCATATTAAACAATTTGTTGTCTTCTTATCTTCTTCACCAACCTCAAATGGATGTCCTTTGGGAAATATAAAATAAATTAAGGCAAAGTGGGGTACAATTGCAATAGGGCTGTTGTGTTGTGGAGTGTTGTATTTTGTGTTAAAACCATTGTAAAAATACAAATAAGTTTTTTCCTCCTAGAATTACCCATTAAAGGAAATAGGGGATAAGATCAACTAATGTTTAATTCAGAATCTAAAAAACTAAATACCTCTAACACCTCCATCCACTGCCTGACACTCTGACTGAACTGACTGAAGTTTGTAAGGATAGTTTTACTAACTGCTTGCTAACTGGCCCGGTACAACGAACATCGAAGTTCGTATATTTCGAGCATCTTTCTCTTTTACTCCAATCAAGGCGTCATGAGAGTGACAGAATGTCGTTAGAAATCGCGGAAGCGCCGCTGATTAGGAACAAGCAGAAACATATTGTTTTTGACATGCCCATGACAGCCCGTATTAAATTCCTAAATCTTTTTATTCCACTCGTAGGTATCCCACCTTACCTTACTAATATATACCATGTTTACCTTCAGTTTAAGTAAATTTTAAATCTTGCTGTGCTTTGAACGTCAAGGTGTATGAACTCGGCTGGAGTTCAAACGGGTTAAGTATGTTGGTTCCCTATGGACCGGATAAGATTAGTTACTTCCTAGCGATCCTAGTGAACATAAGAATTAACTGCAGTAAACTTGTCGAAAAGGATAGTTGGGTGCTACAAGGGTCATGCATGAAGAATTCCATTAAATTCACGTCAACAACCCATCGGACCGGTCGTTATTATACGCTCCTTTTGGTCTCATGTTTAGTTGCGATCTGCACTTCAAGATGTCCACACGTTTCGTATAAAATAAATAAACAACATGCCCATTTATACATAACAAGTGACTGTATAGTGTTTTCATGAAATGAAATAAAAAAGTTACTAAAAAATAGTCGATATTGGACACCGACGATACAGAACCTTGAATTTAACTATTAATCTTGTGTTTTTCCTTGTTTGACGAGATGACTTTAATGCTGTGTTTAATACTTTTTGTCGGTAAGTTTGTTTATCGCTCGTGTGATGCTTGACTATGGTCATTGCTCACACACAAGTTTTACGCTTTATAATTAGAATACAACATTTGGGATCACCTCTCGTATCAAAACATGTATCTAGTTTCTAACCAGATAGGGGATAGAATAAGATTGGTTGGCACCCTTCGATATGGAAACATACCTATACAACTAAGCATGTGTGTAACAAATAAAAGAAAGGTAGGTCGAAAGGTTGAAGAGCTCATAAATAAGTACGATACGAGCTATTTCTATAAGTAATTATTGTTATGTTACGTTTGGAAGCTATGTTATAAAAACGCTCGATGCTAGCTAATAATTAGTGTGAAACTGGTTTTGTCCACGTCCATTGCAAATAATATCCGACTTTAGAGGTCATCCTCCTTGGAATAATATACATATTTACCGGCCGTCGTTATTGTACTAGGTAGGTAGTAGGTACCTACATAAATATGTGTGTAGGTATGTTAGGTTTCTAAATCAACTCATGGGAACATACCTAACCTATCCTAATATAATCGGTGAGGAGAATAGAATAATTATTTGGAGTCTGTCTACGATAAGGTCTGTACATGTAAGCATAACGAACTTACGACATATAAAAAATTGTTTTCAAAAATCTTAGATATTGGTAGAGATGGAAAAATCTACTTCCTATGGTTTCGTTAGCAGACGTTTCTGCTTAATAAAAACAAAAACAATGATAATATAACGTACCTACCTAGACAATGGTAGCCTTATCATTTCAGGGTAAGTTTAGAGTTGCGCTTGTATTTTTATTTAGGCACAAAACTATTTTTAGATGTCAATTAGTACGCAATAAAATCATTATTTTATACTAAGACATTCGTTTACCAGCTTAGTCGTTCAACTTGTATTTCTCTTCCGAGGTACATGTTGAATGACTTAGGTAGTATATAGTAATGGGTAAATCAAGTATTTCCAAGCTGAATACGAGTACTCGGTGACCGCGTAAAATCTGGTTTTTCCTTCAACATAGGGAAAACTGTACTAATCGTTAATTGATGAATGCCCGCGGTAACCAAATTGTTTAAAAACAATAAAAAGGTACTTCCTCATTCTTAGAAATAAAAGAAAAATAGAAAATCAATTGAATTGAGGTAATTGGGCATGTATCCCGAGGCATGCCCGTTGGCCTACCGACTGATCTACCAGAGACCATATCCTTCAATGCGCCTTACGGAGGCGCCTAGCGACAACTACCGTAAATGTGTTTAGGTACACTAAACCATCAACAGCTGAGTCTCACCAGCCCCGAAATAATGGAACGTTTAGTTAAAGATCTACAACTAAGGCGATATACAGGATGGAATCTGGGTCGGGATCCAAAATTTCAAAGTGATAAAAACGATCATACTTAACAAATTTTTCACATGGGACCAATATTGAAATACAGCATGGAAACATGTTCGTGAAGTTAGCATATCAATTTCCAGCAGATCACTTTTTTCTGGAGTTCCACTAGCATGCAACACAGTTCCAGATACTTTTTAGATTTATTTCTAGCGGTTTTACTAATAAAACTCATACTGTGGAATTATACAAAATTATTTGCTAACTTCACACGTTAGCATATCATTTTAATCCAAATCGATTAAAAATTATAATATTGTCTTGTTGTATCGTAACAAAGAGTTCCTGGTACTATAAAGACATTAATTTCCATAAATAACCAGTCTAGAACTAGTATAAAATAAAAGTGAAGAAATCGATTTCGTCAAAACTTGAGGTGTGATATGCTGAAACATTTCCAGCCAAAGATAGCTGCTGCCTTGATTTATACAAAACCAATGAAATAAGTTACCGGTTTCCAAGTGACATACAGGTTTACAGCTGCCTTTAGGTTCATAAAGATGTCGCTAATGCATTAATTGAATAAGCACCTAGTTAAAACTTATAAAAGGTACGCTTGTACTGAGGCGTGAAGAGTACTTATAACATCGATAATTTTTTTTTTCAGCTCCACTGACACTATGCAATCAGATTCCGGACCAACAGATACTCCAAAGCGTGTTTGGGACACCCGGCAGCTACGCAGCTCCTCACCCCGCGGTTCCGGCTGTCAAACCGGCAGTACTAAAACCCAATGAATCCCTCGTGGATGACTATTGGGACTCCGACGACTCTTATACGCCGTCACCCGCCGACTATGACTTGTTTGATTGGACCGTTACTAAGGTTTGTTTTGAATATCTGATAACGCTTAAGAACAGCTACAGAAAATTAAATGTCTTGATCTATGTTAATTTTTCTAATTAACCAAATCGAATGTAATATTATAAATAATGAAAAGTGTTTTTAACCACAACTACCGTTTACCATTCAAATTAGACCCCATAGTAAAATATGTTCAAAATCATGAACACATGGTTTCATAATCTTGTACCACTTTTTTTATAACATTCAGTGTTATATAGGTAGAAGTAGCCTATAAAATCCTCCTCCTATGTTATTTCCTATGCTCTCATTCATAAGTTTCATAACCCAACTGCCCTCGCAATCCTAGTAAAATCCTACTCAGCATAGTAAAGTTAGTTGGCGGAAATAAAAAGAGACTACACAGTACATAGACTATAAACTACTGAAACTAGATACCTACTGTAATACCATTACTCTTTGGAATCAATAATAAAATTTATTGAGTTACAATAGTCTGAGTAATATTTAAACATAAAACCCCCCTTAAACTTTGAGATATTTGATCACTAAATGAATCAGACGGGTAAACACCAGGAGGTCATTTGCGTCTTTTATGATGAATAATTCAATGCAACAGCTTACCTTCAGTGCGAATAACTCGCCAATATTAACTGCTTATTTCTTATGCATCTTTGAATCTTCTTCGAACCAGTTTTGATTTAATTTAGCTATTTTAATTAAATTGTCAACTGATGGTATGGTCTGGTATGGTATGGTCATTGATTAGGATTTGAAAATGTTATGCCTAAGTTTGCTTTAAAATATAATTTGAACAAATGATGAAAATAAGTCAGGCAGGTAAAATTAAAAAAAAATGGAACGGAACTTAAACGCGTAATATGTAATATAGATACCTACTTGAAATATTGTATACGATGTTACGAGTAGGTACGAAAAAACCATGGTAGTTTACATGTGGAGTGTATTACATTAATTGAACTGCTTTTAATTTCAGCGCATGGCAGCTTATTCAGAGGAAAACTTGCTTCTTTCACCTTTGGGCTTAAAACTAGCCCTGGCCATATTATTTGAAGCGGCTACGGGACCGACCCAATCGCAGATGGCTGCAGTCCTTGGCTTAGACGTCAACAGAACTGCTGTTCGAACAAAGTTCTCCTCGATCATATCTTCCCTCCAGGTTTGAATACCTAACCATTTCAGTTGTTACTATGCATGTCAATAAAATATGAAATGCATACAAATGAAATGAAATTAGATTTGATTACCTGTTACGTGACATTTTGGAGATCATTTAAACTAAATCTATTTTTTCTCCAGGTTGCATCCCCAAATTACACCTTAAATATTGGCAGTAGAATCTATGTAGATGACACTGTGTCAGAAGGACAGCGTTTCTCTTCGATTGCGGAAGCTTTCTACAAAACAAAGCTAAAAAAAGTGGACTTCCGCTACCCCGCAGAAACTGCAGCCCAAATCAACGGTTGGGTGTCTAATCTTACTCACGGGAACATACCTAATCTAATCGATGAAGGTAAGCAACTCACCAACACAGTTTATTACTTCAGAGCAGTAACTTGTTAGTTGTTCGAAGACGATGGATGTACCTACTGTAACGTAGCTTGAATTAGAATTAATAACTTAATGCAATCACACAATCTTAGCATCTGATGAAGGGAGACCGCCCGATAGCTCCCAAACGGCGACTGTTCGATTTGTGTAGTCTAATGTGCGTAAATGAGGCAAAAAAGACCAAGATGGAAACATACGAGTATATTAAAGCTTCTGAAGAAAAAAAATATGTCGCTTTTATACTAGTTTAATAAACGTTTACTGGGAACGCTAATCTTATGTCCAGCTCTTCAGACCTTATATTTACGAAATGTAAGCTTTCAGTTTCGGACTGTGCAAAAAAAGGTCCCTCAACTTTGTTTTCTTTGGCGATCCAGTTCATTGAAGAGTGTTAAAAGTAATACACATACTATGTGGACCTATATATGTACATATAAACATTTAAACGCGTAAACGGTAATTAAAGAAATAATAATATAGTTGATAATGTAACAATGATATATTATATTGAGTTGATACGTCGTTTTGGTACAATTTTTACTAACAAGTTACGTTTCGAGCCCAAGTTACTGATTACTCAATTAAAATTGATTAATTAAGCGGTATCTGCAGTTTCGTTTGCCTGTCGCGCTCCCGTTCCGCCCTTTGTACAGGTCTCATACTCTGTCTTTTTCTTAGCTCCAAAAATCATGAAGCCTGGACTGTGCTTGTAATCAGTATTTTATGTTTTAGATGAGGTTAAAGGCAGTATAGTATTAGTGCTAACGGCCCTATTCTTCAAGGGCACCTGGAAACATCAGTTTAACCCGAACAATACCAAATCCGGGGCTTTCTACGTAACACCGACTATACAGCAGCAAGTGCCTTTCATGAACGTGAAAGACAAGTTCTATTATGCGGAGTCAACAAAATACGATGCTAAGATTTTAAGGATGCCTTACTTGGTAAGTTAATACTTAATCCTGATATACCTATACCGAATGTAAATGCGGACATTGGTCAAAATGTGAGGCCGAAAAAGAAGGAATCGTCGAAAGAGGTCGGCGAGGTCGGTGAAACAAGGCAATGAAATCCTTAAGTTAGGTTCTGTTGTAATATTATACTTTATACTAGATCCAGGTATCTGACAGCTCTCGTTAGTGGAGGTTTGACCATAAAAATGATTTAAAATTTATCGGAAAAAAACTGTAGTTGAAATCGAATATGGCGAAATTCACAACACCTGTTTACCTGGATCCACACCTGGACTCCCCTGACTCCCCCCTATGAGATACCGAACGTCTCCGTCAAATAAAGGTATATAATCGCGGAGACGTACACAACAAAAACAGAAACCGGCAAGAGTTGTGATTACAATTGATATTTGGATAAGTGGATATCCACATGTAAGAGTCTGCTATATCGAATAGAGTTCTGTTTTTGATGGTCTTTTCCCCATGTGTTGTGTATCATTTCGCACAGCTAAACAACTTATGCGTCTTAGAAAACTTGATGTTTTATTTTCTGGTTCTAATTTAAAATTATGTTATAGGGTAAAAAATTCTCCATGTACCTAGTAGTGCCGAACTCCCTGAAGGGGCTGCCCCGCATCATGGAATCGCTAAGCGACCTTCGCACGGAGATGAACTATCTCGCCGAACGTAAAGTCGATGTTACACTGCCGAAGTTCAAATTCGACTTTACCTCCATATTGGATGGAGTTTTGAAAGACGTAAGGACGAATGACCGCTTCACGTTAAAATATTATTTGAAACCGTATTTATAAAACGTTTCGTAAATATAGTTAGTAACCTATCAATCTTATTGTATAAATTAAAATAATCGACTATTATATTATTAATAACTATTATACATCTTTGCTTTTTTATATGTTAGAAAAATCTGGCCACGATAAGACTTATGAATTTTTTACATGCGTAAAATTTAATTGCAGCTGGGCATACGGCAAGCGTTTGAGGACACTGCATCCTTCCCCGGTCTGGCTAGAGGACAGACCGCGGAGAACAAACTGAAGATCTCGAAGGTTCTCCAGCGCACCGGTATTGAAGTTAACGAGCTGGGAAGCATCGCCTACGCAGCCACAGGTTCGAAATTCAAGTCGATTCGAAATCACACATTATTCTTAAATAGACGAAGTAGTTTCCCAAAGGCTTATTTTTAGGCTGAATTGCTACTAAATGTTTTATGTTTAAAGGAACTGAAATATCATGTTTGCTTAATATTGTAGCATTGACACTTTTGGTTTGAGCCGTTATCATTTCAATCTTAATGTTTCCATTGCAGAGGTCTCGCTAGTAAACAAGTTTGGCGAGGACGAATACAGTACCGGAGAGGTGATCGCAAACCGACCATTCATGTTCTTTATAGAAGACGAGCCAACTAGGCAACTGCTGTTCACCGGGCGGGTGTCGAACCCTCTCGCTACCACCGCGGAGTTCAAACCACATTCTCCCAGCGCATAACTTATAGTATATGTAAAGTCAAGTGAAAATATTACAACGCTGTATTGTTAAGTATCAAAAAAATAAGTCAATCGACACAGGGCGTATCAAGGACGCTGCCACCCACGTCACAAAACAGCTGTTACTTTTGAAATCCTTCCGATCGAAAGAGATATCACTGTCATATCACGCTGTCAATAGACAAGCACCGACCATGCCTTGCCCGGCTGACCCAAATAAAATATTCGGATATCCTTTCCTTTATTTATGAAGTATAAATAATACTCTCAATTGTCAAACTGGGAAATCTGTTGGCGATCGAGGTATAAAGAGGCCCGCCACTGCAGACGACGAGATCGGATCGATCTTACTGTTGTAAAGACATGCGCCTGCACACGCCGGTAGCTATTGACGTTCGATATCTGAATCTCCTTATTTGTTTTTGTAATGGCAATTAATGTATCGCCCATAGCAATCAGTTTATTTTATCGCTGGATGGTATTTTTGTTAAAGTCAGTGTATACGTCCCATGAGTGTATCAGCGTACAGTTAGTTGTCTAATAATAAGATGTCTCATATTTTTTTTAAATAATGTATATCCTCTGATTATATTACTTTATTTTATACGCACCTGCGGGGATATGATGAAATTAGAAACAGCACTTTTCCTACGTACCTAACTCATATTATGATAAAAAGTACGATATTAAACAAAGATGTATGTTATATTGTAATGAAAATGTAACTGTCGATGTTGGTTTAAAGTAAACAGGTTTTTTTTATAATACAGCTAAAAACGATTATTGTAAGTTTTACTGAAATTATTAATAAAAGTGCCATTTGTCATATTTTGTATTCATACTGAAATAAAATCATAGTATTACGATTCCGGAAATTAAAACAATAGCATGTTGTTGCAAATTAAAATAATAGCAATGTGCGTTTAGGTCTATTTTGCCCATCTTCCTTACATCCCTAATATAACCTTTAATCGATAAATCTTTGCTGACACGGATTCTCATACGAAAAAAAACCTAACAGTGCCAAGAAGAAGAAATAATTTAAGGGACTGTACCTATAAGTATGAAAAAAACAGGAAAAACTTTTCACCTCACTAACTCGGAAATAACCGTTTTATTATTTAAAAACAGATAGCAAAGTTTCATTTTATTCACAAGAGTGAAAAGTAATTTCATACAAATTGTTCACAACTAATCAAGTGTTTTTTGACCTTAGCTGGTTGTATGTTCTTTTATTTAATGTTTTTGAATGATAAATGATGCATATCAATAATTTCGATTACATTTTCAAAGTTTAAGAAATGAAAGTTTTCCTTGCGATAGTGAGGTGAAAAATTGTGTGTTGTACTCGGTAGCAAAGTGTGTTCCCATATTGTGCCTTGAGACCTTCCCAATGCACAAGATTCCACTCTTTGAAATCTCAAGGTTCAGTTTTGGAATCTTTCTCGGGTCTCAATATTAGTGCGAGAAGGTAAACACCGACTTTGCTCCCTTGTATAACAAATAACTATTATCTTCCCAGTGATGCTGATGTTTAACGGTGAATAGACAAGAAGTAAATTAAATATATATGTGACAAAGAGGTAACTTTAGGCGGTTAACGTACGTACGTAATACCTACAAGAGGCGGTTAAGAGCTTTTTCGGCGTTCAAAGTAAAAAATACACGTCCAACTTGAAACCAGTGTACTGGTACGAAAATAATTGTAAATATTTCCTCATGACCGAAAAAGAGAGAGATACATTGGCGGTCTCAAGAAATCCCCGACAGGTTACGAATGAATCACGAAGCTTAATATAGTAAATATCATTGTCAGATTTGTTTGTCTTACTAGTCCTTATCCTTAGTTTAGTACAAAATGTGAAGGTGATAAGGTGTGCCGATATTATTTTATAGTCTAAAACTCGTATAGCTTATTCTAAAATTAGGTTCATCAATTTATTTAAAGATTATTTCCGAATAAAAGACCACGAAATCACAATGCATCACATTATCATTTGTGGTAAGTATTATAGCTATTAACTAACGAATATTGTAAAGTGTAAACTTGAAGGCAGATCATAATCTTACCAAGTTCCAACCTCCTTCATTTACAAACAAGTTCCTATAAAAGGAGTTGTTGGGGTTGTTAAATACTTTTAAAATGCGATATTTATGATGTTTCGAACTGTAGATTATATATCACATTAGGGCTTTATGTTTTCTTACTGTTATCGTATATCATTTTCATTTTACACGACATAAATAATATATACCTATAGTATCACTTTCTTTCACATTGTTATAAATTAGCTACGGTAGGTAATGTTGAAATTAAAATACAAATATCAAAACATACAAAACCAGAAATAGATGTTGTCTTTATTATCACAATTTCTCAATATTTTATAATTTTGAATTGATCCTTTGCCTTTTATTTAATAGCGACATTTTATAGGCTACTCATCTGTTACTCTTAAAAGTCATTCGGGACTCGAGTATCTATAGTTAACCATAATAATTTCTGGAATTACAGGTTTGGTTTTAGCTTCCTTTCAAAGTTTGGAGTGCATGGATAGCAAAAGGCCAGAAAATTCTCGTTTAAACTACTTTGACACAGACCTCCTTAGATATTCAACTGAAGATCGAACTGGCAACGTGGTGGTCTCGCCCGCCAGCCTCAAGTCGACCCTGGCCATGCTCCTAGAGGGAGCTCGTGGCAACACGGCAGCTGAAATACGAAGTTCCTTACGATTGTCACCAAATACAAATGAATATAGAGAACAGTTGAATGTTTATCTATCAGCTTTGCAAGTATGAACAAATCCTTACTTACACTTAATTGTTCGTTTATTTTTTATAATTGACATCCAGTTACAGCAACATGGCATTTAGGTACTCTGAACTCTGAACCAAATATTTGGTACCATTTTGAGATTCTTTAACCTCTAATCCAACAACACATATCTTAGTTTAACAGGTTATTTTAACAACAGTTATTAGTTACATTTAATGTTCCAGTTCAATACAACTACAGCCAAACTTCATAATGCCAATGGAGTGTTTGCATCGAATAAATTGAAACTGAAGAAAGAATACGAGAAGATGATAGAAAAAGTATATCTTACAAAAGTAGTCGGTTTGAACTTTCAAAATGCAGTGGGCTCTGCTGCTACCATAAATGACTGGGTGGGCAACCAGACCAGGGGGCTGATACGATTTCTAATAGAACCTGGTATGTATAAGTATACTGCGGTTAGACTCAATCATTATTTGAATTGCACGCCCTTCACAATTCACACAAACATGGCATATATAACAAGTTATCTGCAATAAAAAAAATCAGGTGGAGGATTGCTATTTGTCTTATTTATTCTTAAAATAAGTCGCTGTGTGCTTAGACAACACAATCGGTTCGGTGTTAAAAACGTTTTGAATTAAATTAATTATATTTTATTCTATTTTAATGGTGCGAGTTGATTTTAATTTTTAAACCCTTATTTCCAGCACAAATTCCGCCTTCATCTGATATCCTGCTCATCAACGCTCTGTACTTCAAGAGTGCTTGGCAGCACGCCTTCGACCGCGGTTTGACAAGATCCGCCTGCTTCCGGGTTCAGGGTGCCTGCAAGAAGCAAGTTGCCATGATGGAGATTAGTGCAGAACTCAACTACGCGTTCGTTGACAATTTGAGGGCGCATGCAGTTGAATTGCCATACGAAGTATGTATTTTAAACAATATTTAACATTTCTAATAATTCATTATATCAAGTATCTGTTGCAGGTCACGTTAATAAAAATAACTCAAATATTTTTTTCCAAAGACTTTACTTTAATCTCATAATTGATAAGGTGACCATTATATTTCTCTATTTTTTTTATAATTTTTCGAGACTTCCGTTATTGTGTTATTTTATATTAAACAGCTACAGATATTTAATATTAACAATCTATCTGCTAAATGACCTTATTTTGTATAAATAAATAATCATAGTCCGTAATTTTTTTTTACATGTCAATCTTGTTTTCATTTATTATCCATCGAATAACACATGCCATTACGGATACGGGAAATCCCTGTTTGTCTGTATCTGGGGCCATATGCTTTTATAGGAACCAGGAGAAATGTTATGACTTAGTTCATTGTGATTATTACATATAATCAAGGTAAGGGCATTTATTTGTGTGATGAGCGCAGGTATTTGTTCTTGAGTTATGGGTGTTTTCAATGTATTTAAGTATTTATATACATCGTTGGCTGAGTACCCACAATGTAAGCCTTCTTGAGCTTAACGTGGGTCTTAAATTTCAGTCAGTGGTCGTGTAAGGATGTCCATTTATTCATTATTAATTATTCATAGGTACTAAAGGTAACTAAAATTGTAAAGCTATCTCTTGATTGAAGTAAACCGGATTACTGCTTAGAAATCATGGTTGATAGACACTTGATAGTGAACCTATAAACTGGTTAATTAGAAGTATAGTTTTAATAGGTATAATTATTATGTATACCTACACACATAGTACATACTGAAAAATAAATCCAGTTGATTTTGACCAGCTATTCGCAAACTATTATGATTGTCCCCTATCCTTGCTAATAATATTTTATTTAACAAAAAAAAATATATTTCGGGATAATCTTACTCAAATCGACCTAGTCCTACGGTAAGCTCAGTAAAGCTTGTGTTGTAGGTACTAGACGACGATATATATAATAGATAGATACATATAAATTCTTAAATACATAGAAAACACCCATGGACTCAGGAACAAATATCTGTGCTCATCACACAAATGAATGCCCCGACTAAGATTCTAACCCAGGATCATCGGCTTCATAGGCAGGGTCACTACCCACTAGGCCAGACCGGTCGTCAAAAACATTTACTATTTCTAAGTTATAAGACGAAATACAATATTATGATTCCAGGGTGGGCGATATTCCATGGTCCTGTTGGTGCCACAAGACCCGGGCGGGCTGGCGGGGCTGATCAGGGACTTGCCCTACATGAGCCTGCCGCAGATCTCCAAGGCGATGGAACCGACTCACATGCAGCTCTCACTGCCCAAGTTCACCGTAGATTACAGCGAGGATATGGTCGGGCCACTCAGGAGTGTAAGTAAATTGAATTTTATCATTTTGAAGTAGGGATTTTTATTTTATAGCTGCAATACATTTCAAGTAAGTAATTCGATACTAGAAAGTTTATTCGGGTTGTTTATTCAACGTATTAGGGTTTTCAACCATAAGAGCAGCAGTGGACGGCTGAACATTGGGTTCTCTCTTGGATCTCCATACCAACGAACATGTACCGGTTGGAAGCGACCTGCATCCAGCGTCTTCCAGCGATCTTAATGAGGTCGTCTGTCCATCTTTCATAAGGTCATGAGGTTAGACAAACACACACACATGTCTGGACAATCCCAACGCAGATAGCTTAGGTTGATTTTCCGTGATTGTTAGTAAGAATTACTACTATCGCATTATGTACACATATTACCTAAAATAATAAACCTGTGTCGAAATGTTGGAATTCACAAGATAAATAAATGTAGTAGAATTGTTCATGTTACTAATACAAAATAAAATATATTAATTTCAGATGCGAATTACAACGCTCTTCTCATCACAATCCAATCTCTCTGGAATCATGGAAGGAGGGCCCACCCAAATCAATCACTTATTTCACAGGGTGTACATATCCGTCGACGAGGACGGAACAGTCGCCGCTGCTGCCACCGCTGCCATAGTCGTGCCTTTGATGCAGGGGAATGTGCAACTAGTGGCCGACAAACCCTTCGTGTTCTTTATCAAGGACAACAGTTTGGGTTTGATTCTTTTTGAAGGAAAAATTGAGGAGCCCGATGAATATGTCGCACCGAAAAAGAATTCGGAGAACAATGCTCATAAAAGTAGTCGGAATAGTTTTTGGGCACGTTTCTGAAGTTACATTCTAATAGGTACTTAACGACACTAAGTAGGAGTATCGCGAACTCAAGTGTAATCCCGTCAAAACGAAGCGGATAACAAAGCGGACAACACGTCAAAATGTTTGCTGGGAAGACGGAGCTAATGTAGCTTTTCTTATATCCGACAGTCGTAAAAGCACTTAGCTGGTTGAGAGTCTGAGTCCCATCACATTCGCGTCCGGCCCGTGCATACTTTGGGCTATCCGTGATTGGGACGCCATCACAGCTACCTTCGTTTGCAACCTTCAACTTTTGTATAGACATAAGTACTGTATTGAAACTAACTGCTTATAGTATATGTGAGTCTCGCTTCGATAACCGTAATATTGCATATGTAATGCAGCGTGTATCAATAAATACGTGTAAAAAAAAATAGAAAAAATAGTTGAAGGTACATTAATTTAGTCCTTAAATATACTCTTAAAAAACGATAAATGGTTTGTTTATAGTAGGAACTAAGGTAAATAACTTACTAAACAATTGACGATGTTATAAATAAAATTTGTAAGTACGTTTTTGTATTTAACCTTCTTTTCATAGCCTTATCGATATTAATATATCATATTTACTCAGTATTTGAAGCATAGTCAAAGTTAAAAATAGCATAATAAAGGAAATTTTATGATATTTACTTCCGTATGTACCAACACTGCTAAGGAAAATGATATATGTATAATGCTAACCTGCAGTCATCAACATACTTAATTTAACCCCCGTATCTTAATCACGCTGCCACCGAAAACAGTTATGCTACTAAATTACCGAAGTTTTTAAAGTTTGGCTCAGCTATTCACATTTTGCCGAAAATTAGCAAAATCGAAGGGCAAGTGCATTGCAAATGATCCTTTTAGGTCCGTACTTCTTTATTCATTAGACATAGATATGTATATAGATTTGAAATAATTACGTTGCAGACGGAGACACGTAAAAAAAGTAAGTACAATACGACCTATTGGTAAGTAATCAAGTTAATTTGACCACATTAACCAACTATCCCCTAACTTACAATTAGTGAAAATAATATGGTATTTTTTTTTAATGATATATAAGGCAAACGAGCAGACGGATTACCTGATGGTAAGCAACTTATCTAGATTTGGTATATTTTAAGTAAAATTGGTAATAGGTATCTTCTCGTGGATTGGAAATTACAGCTATCTAGATTGTTTGCTGGGAGTAGCAAATAAAGTAGGCAAATATATCGGCAGCTACATATTTATCTTTATTTATATAGCATTTAGTAGCGAGTTGTTACGCGATATCTTTAGGCACTTTGACTACGATACGTTCTATGCCCACTGGAGCCAATTTAAATTGTAACAGAATTTTTGACATCAAGACATACAGTGGACATCTCCAAGAGAAATATACAAACGAACGATGAAATAAATAGTTATTTGTTATAAAGGGGGCAAAGTTAGTTTTGCACTTCTAGTGCTAATATTGAAACCCGAGTTAGCGAAAGCGAAAGACTCCAACCAATTGAACCACGAGCATAGCGAGTGGTTTAAAGAGTGGAATCTTGAGCATTGGGAGCGTTACGAAACACGAGCGGGGAATACACTTTGCTACCGAGTGAAGCACATCATTTTTCACCTCACTACCGCGAGGAAAAATAAAACTCTAAGGCATTAAAAACTTGAATATATATATTAAACTTAAACACTATTCTTGGTACCGTCATTTATTGATTCAAAAGAATAAAACAAAAGAACATCCAACCACCTAACGTCAAATAAACCGTCGACTAGTAATAAGAAATTGTATGAAATTACTTTGTACTCTTGTGAATAAAATGCAACTTTGCTATCTGTTATTAAATAATAACAGTTACTTCCGAGCTAGTGAGGTGAAAATAACTATGCTTTCTAGCTTAGGTAACTATTATCCCGCATTCTTATGTAGGTCACTGTTTTAACAGGTGTGGTTCATATTTCTATAGTCGACGCTAGTCCGTCGAATACAATGTCATGCTTAGCCAATGTGAACACAACAGGTCGCTGGCTAATCGTAATCATTCTAATGAACGTAAGATATTTTGTTTTACATATGTTGGATGAACAGGTAGCGTTCGTGATGTTGAATTCTAAATTATATATAGGTACATCAAGATGGTCGCCACAGCAGGCATATTTCTTCTGATCCACCAGCAAAGTGTAGCCAGTATTCAGGTAAAAGTTCCCATGAATTCGGGGTCGGAACGCCGCCGGTATTAATATCTAAGGTAAATCATTCTTGTGTATTTTGCACAATATTTTTTAATCTGAAAATTAATTGCCCTTATCTACAGAAGTCCAGTGTTGGACATGGGCCTTGCGCTTGGGTTTTAACGCCATAATCGCCACGCTTGGCGGGCGGGTTGGCGATCGTAGTATTTCTCCAAGGGACGCTGCTGCCCGTCTTTTGGTGGTGTCCTTGCCTAAATACTACTAATCACACTAACATAATCACGAATAAAGTTCCCATTTTGAATTACGGTTCAATCGCCGATTTATATATTAATTATTTGAGGTCAAGTTGTGGATAAATACTACGCAAGTTTTAACGGTAAGACTTTCTCTGGACACATGTCCATGTGGTGCTATTTTTATATTTTTAGTTATATGAGCAAGTAAACCGCATGGTTTACTTTCTTCAGGGACTGTAGTATGAGGAGACAGGTTCAGCTTCTGTGGGCTACGGTAGCCGATTTTCGTCAAACGACCCAAATGCTTGTTTACTACCAACAAAAAATAATAAAACAACTGGACATCCTTACAAAAATTGACTGAGCCCCACAGTAAGCTCAAGAAGGATTGTGTTATGGGTACTCAACTTAACAATATACCTATTTCACTTTTATTTTGCAAATAAAACTAACTACTATAATTATAATTAAATTGAAACTAAAAAACAATTAAACCTGTATAAAACTAAAATAAATTTAAAAAAATTGGGCCCCTTCGGCATAGTGCCAAGGATGCTGGCAGCATTTCCCCGCTGTATAGCTAAACTTATTCGTTGGGCGAGGAAGCTGCCAGCTCTTCGGTCATTTGTCGAGTCCTTTAGATGCTTGGCGAGCTCTTTAAAAAGCTGGAGCGCGCTGGGTCCCCACGGGCCGAGGGTCTCGACACCGAATGGCATAAAAATGTATTCGGGCCGAGACCCGAGTATTTTTGGTGCTTTACCTTTTCGGCCGCTTTAGCCGCCGCACCTGCTTGTTTATTTGTTCCGGGAATGTGGGAAGGGGCCAGTGTGTCGACGCACGTAGCGTCCCACACCAGGGCCCTTCCCACCTTCCACGGAACTAATGACATCCCGTCCGGTCGTTTGCCATCATCTCTGGCTATGCCGGTAGGCTCTAGCAGCGATGGCACGCCGGACGTGGCAAGAGACCGGCGGATAATGTCATTTAGGGCGGCATGTCTGGAAAAGCGCCCTGCACTTTTCTGACATGACAGCCCGTGGTGACCCAACTCGTCGACATCGCTACCGCAGGGGCACCTGTGTGGAGCACAAACACGGACTCCAAGCCGCAGACAGGTGGCCAGGCGAAGAGTGTCGGGGCCCAGGAAGGTTCCTATGTTCGGCGAAGGGTAAGCCCTCAGCCAATCACCGGACTCCCTGGAAGCCGACGCCAATAGTCTGGCCTTTCCCGAACCTGTGGCGTGGCTTAATAGATGGTCCTATGTAATTAATTTGGCATAATGGGTCGTCCCAGCTCCTCTGAGAATTTGGATGGGTAGGGAAATTCGTACTTGGGCACGCACTTAACCAGGCCTTTTTGGCCTCCTCCACGCTCGCAAACTCATAGTTTAATGGGAGATCCCGTAAGATTTTGCCTATGAGATTGGCTGAGCTGTGGACGGAGGACAAAAAAGCCGGCAAGGACACACTAGAGATTTTGCGCATTCCCAACCCACCATAGCGGATAGGTAAGGAAGCTTGGGTCCAGGAAGGGTCGCTGAGCTGGATGTTTAAGACAGATTCTAAAGTTGACTTGATAATGTCGTCCAATGGTGATAAGATATTTTTGAATTTAAATATAAGGCTGCAGCGGAGAACGTAGGTCAATTTGGGGAGAAAAAGGCAGAATTTTAAGATTGTTATAGCGTAAAAAACTATCACTTTTGTACCTACAAGATTTCAGTAAAGCTTCGTAATATAATATGCGAGAAAAAAACAGAAAAAAATACCTATTTAAAATACTTAAATACATAGAAAACACCCATGACCAAGAGAAAATACCCCAGGAGAAATTACCCGTGCTCATCACACAAATAAATGCCCTTACTGTAATTTGAAACCAGGCCCACCGGCCTCAAGGGCAGGGTGACTCACTAGGCCAGACCTGTCGTACCTATGTTATTAAAAATATCATCATCATCATCATCTCAGCCATAAGACGTCTACTGCTGAACATAGGCCTCCCCCTTGGACCTCCACCTGTACCGGTTGGAAGCGACCTACATCCAGCGTCTTCCGGCGACCTTAATGAGGTCGTCTGTCCATCTTGTGGGTGGACGTCCTACGCTGCGCTTGCTAGTCCGTGGTCTCCACTTGAGCACTTTTCGACCCCATCTGCCATCTTCTCTGCGTGCAATGTGGCCTGCTCATTGCCACTTCAGCTTGCTAATTAAAAATATAGTATCCAACAACTTTGATATGTGGAGATTTCCAGTTAATGTTGGATTGACGTCAAATTAATATTTTTGTACAGGTAACTGGAAATTTATAGGTTTCATTCAATGTGAAAAAAATTGTTTGACTTTTAAACAATGTAAAGTAATCGTGGCGAATATATTAGGGGTTCTAATAGCTATAAGTTCTAACTCTAGATATACCTTTACATTTATTAATAGCAGTTGGAGAAAACAGGAAACATGTAATTTGTAGGGGCACAGTGAAAACTGGCCGTCGCGGTCGGACTGGTTATTCCGTCTAGTGTTATTTATTAATGGCCGTATTAAAGCATTTCACTTTTTATTAAATTTGCATAGATAATTTTACTTTTACAAAGGCCTGACACGGAGGAAGCGAAATGAATCCCCCGCTAACTCTAATACCCCTCGCGATAAGTGCTCGGCCGTACACACTCTTCCTCTTCTTATACTCCTGGTCTAAGGTTACGTGAATTTGTTAGAACTGAAAAAAAAAACTATTACTTTGTACCTACAAGATATCAGTAGAGCTTCGTAATATAATGTGTGAGAAAGAACAGAAAAAATACTTCCCAATTTAATTTAAATTAAGTATACACAATGTGTTAACCTTTTGAACACCAAGCACCACTAAAGTGGTCGCGTTATGTCGTGCCTGCCACGCCACCGACCACTAAAGTGGCTATGGCGAACGCTGTCGAAGCAATTGTCCTGCTGACAGATAAGGTTTATATGTGTTCTTCACAAGTCATACCATGGCGTACACGTCACATTTTATACGAACATACGAGTATAATAAACACGTCAGTATCTCTTTGGTTAAAACATATTCATTACACAATTAATAATATTTAATAATTGTATCATTTTTTACTCTTCTTCGCCGTATAGAACAAACAACATCAACGAGCCTCTCACAATCTCTTTACGAGTATTACTTTTAAGTCTCCACACAAAACTCTGAAAACCAGCTTGTAATCAGACTAAGAAACTAGAAAACTATAAGTTAAAAGCTCTTTCATTAAAAAAAGGGCCTTTTCATTATTAAACTACTAGATTTATTTTTTCGGAAATCATTATTAGATCTAAAATGCTTACACATTTTTACACAAAAACACTACGTCACAGCTCGCATTAAAAGGCCGTTTCACGCCTTAATTAATTCAAACATATTAATGGAGATATCGGCATAGGTAAATACTAAATGAGGTGCGAAAATATGGTCTACGATATCTGCGATGTTCTGTCTATTCGCATTGGTTTTAGTTCTTGGCTTAAAAGACAGAAGATGACTAAACTTGATATACCTAAGCTGTAATATCTAAAATTGTCTTGAAAATAAATTCATCTCATAATTTTAGATTTTTATTTTCATGCGCGGATTTTGGGTTGTTGCCGAGCAGAATAAGCGTGATTTGATTATATAGGCATTCATTATCTTGAATCTTGAACACTAAATACGAGCTAGGGCTGGCTTAGGACACCTGTGAGATCCATTTTCGTGTATTTTTACCTTATTTTGATCATACATACAATGCTGATTATCAGACGCCATTCGTGCGCTCAATTAAATCGCAGACATTTATATCACGATTTTTATGGTTAAGAAAGGAGGTCGCACGGAATGTTTTTTATTCCATTTATAAATTGTAAATGGCTTCCTCTGGATCTCGTACGGTACATCTCCTGCGAATACGGGCAAGTTAATTGGTGAAGTATATGTGTAAGTGGGCTAACTAACGGTTCTATTTAGGAAATATAATATTGGCTTAACTGAAATTATTCAAGTTCTTAGGGGTGCAATTTCACATCGCTTTCTATCACAGTGATATGGCCGCGTAAACAATGAAATTTATGTCGTTGAGCAGTTCTCAATACATATTTTAAGGCTGGCTGGGATCCATTACGCGTGGAATTAATTTTGGCTAAACCTAGTTTTTTTAATACAATGGCCCCCAAATTTCATGCGGTATCTAGTTGTTTTATCCATTGGCCTGTATGCCCAATAGCACACATTACTGACAAGACAATTAATAACTGTTTTTTCGTTTAGGAGTTATCATTCCTACTTTGTTGCGCGCCAACAGTTCTTTTGGCTTTCGTTGCCAGTTTCTTTTGCATTTTTATCAAATTTTGCATGCGCCATTGTACACATAAAAACATATAGACACGGAGATATCCAAAAACTGACAAGTAATTTATCAAAACAGTTTTTATTACTATGATGTCATCACATAATATAAAACATAAATTTGCCAGGTGGTTTTTTAAAACACCGGTTACTGAATTAGTAATTTAATACTGTAAAGGTGGGTCCCTAATGATTTACATTAATTATCGTATTATCTTTAGCGAGTAATTTCGTTTATGTGAAGCACCTGGCGTGGTATGACATAATACTTAATACAATTTTTTTGTGATAGTTTACGATGTTTGGCAAATACATATTATTGAAACTGTTTAGTATTCCATAGTCGTGCCGGGTCTAAAGGCTTCATAGCCAACACAAACATAACTGTTTTATGTCTATATATATAAAACGGTGTGTAGCAGCTTCCGTGCACGTCATTCTCGATTGAGCACGCTCCGGGCGCGGCTGCACGATTCCCGCGCATTTCGACGAATAAAAAAAAAAGTTGTGATTTTTGATGGACTAATAGAGTGGTGCTACTGTGTTCTAAGTGGCCAGGTCGTGTAAGTATTTTTAGGCGGGCACACTAGGTGGAGTTTATGTAGGTCAGGTTTGTTTGAATTAACGGGTTAACTCTTAGCAGCATAATAATATAACAGTTTATGAAAGAGTTCATAGAAACAATGGCGTTACCTGTGTTTGTAAGAATAGCTATAATAAAGTGAATATTTATAAAAACATGATATCTCAGCGACACGAAAACAAAAAAAATATAGCGAACTTGTTTTCAAATATGTGTCCTTCTCAAACCGGATCCTGTCTGAATCTTAATCGAAGCTTCTTTAATTTTTCGTCGATAAAGTACCTATTCCAGAATTTTTCGGTTAGGTAAAGAGCCTACCTCGATTTTTCCTCCAGACACTAAAATATGACACTGATGATACAATTTGCCATATCTTTCTAATACAAATATATGTAAATGGCCAAAATTTAATGGAATGGATAATAAACAGGTCTAATCAACGGTCATTTTATATCCGAAAAAGCATAACAAATAAAGTTACTTGTAATAATTGTTCTTATAAACCCATTAAAAATTCCATAGCTTTGTCTATTATAATATACTTATATATCTTAGGCACGTTGAACTAACGATGTATTTATTCTTTTCCAGGTGTAGAAAGTACCTCAGTTGGTCATAATGCGATTATTGCTAGGTAAGTCAAGAACTTGATACAGCTATTTATATGCTATATAGTACTTGCGTTTATTTATATTACTTTATAAATACAATTATATCGATGAGAACCAAACCCTGAACAAATCAGCAAATCACATTCCAATCCCTAACAAAAAAATAGCTTATTTAGCTTATTTATATAGCCGGTTCAGATAAAAACCCAAAAAATTATACTTGTTCTACTCATCACTACGTACGAGTCCATGAGCCTAAAACTATACCACTAGGTGTAAATAGCCATCTTATTCATAAGATTTACATTTCATTAAAGATAAATTATATTCAATGGGCTGGTAATAGAGGTAATGTAAAATATAATGTGCATTTGTTTGTGTAAGATAATTTAAAATTCGTAATGCGTAGCGTATCAGTCAAGTGAAAAAAAAATACTAACGGGATTACTAGTTAGCAGGAATGTTAGAGTAGTAGATGCTAATAGTTAGCAGCGGCGCTACCGCGAACAACGATATTTGTAAATTTCGGACGATTATCTCTGTCACTCTCGTGAGACCTTAATTGGAGTAAAAGAGAAAGATGCCCGAAATATACGAACTTCGAAGTTCGCGGTACCTTCAGGCATAAATGCCTTAGTTGATACATATCGCACCATACACCTACAAAATGTTATACACATTTTTGATAAAGTGTCAGTAGCTAAGGAAATCCTAAGAATTTATTGCATTTACTTGATTAGTTTCTTTTACAAATTTACTCATATAAACATACGTACTTATGACTAATTTACGTCTAATGTCAATTTAGACTAATGCGATCATTACGCATGTATCAAATTTCAGATATCAACAGTAAATCGCTAGTGATTTGGACTGTCGCATGATCATGGATTTGGCGTGTAATCAGTAGTTACTAGCTCACTAGGGAGTGTCAGTTTTCGGTTGTCAAATTGAACCATCAAAGTTTGGATTAAGTTAACGGGATGCTAATCAAACTTCGCTAACTGCTGCTCATTAGGGATGAATTCAGTTTTACAACATCTCGACGAACTAATCTAAAGTCATATATAAATATAAAATTTTCATCATATCTGTCAGATGTTACCAAATTTAATACTTATTACCATAAACAAAAGGGCTCAGTGAGAACGCTTCGATATGCTAGAATACTTAGAATACAAAAATGTTGTCATTGCCGAGTATTTATCCTTTTGTAGCTTTGAGTAAGTAAACAACGTATATTTATATGTGTATGAGGTCGTTGCTATTGACCTTATTTCGTCGATCGTCGCACAGCTTATATGTAGAGTAGGTAGGTAGTTACCTATCAGCATTATGGGCACTTTTGCATAAAAAATAAATCAATTTAGGTATGTATTTATTATTTTTCTTTTATGTTGCCCATTTTTTTCTTATAATATTTAAATTCTTATATGTTTGTTTGGAAATAAAATTGATTATTTATAATAAAAAAAGTTACCTATTTGTCATATGTATACATAGGATCTACCTTATTTAAAAATATTATTATCGCAGGTACTTAGTCAAATTTATTCGCGGCCACATTAAAGCACACACAATATATACGTGTCTATTTATGGAGGTTACCTAAGCTAAGGTGGAGTGAGCTCATCTTGAGAAGCAGTTTGGGTTGTTCAAAATCTGTAAAATGATTCAATTTTAAACAGAATACTAACGAATTTCCTTAAACCGTTAAATCTGTATATTTTAATTATTAAAAAGATTACAGAACACGTGTATGTGATACCTAAAGTGATCATATTAAGGTACCTAGATGTATTTATATATTTAGGTAATCAATACCATAATGAGAAGTAGTTACATCACAGATAATTTTGCATTAGAAGATAATATTGAATTTTAAAAAGGATTCTTATATATTTTCTGTACTTCTTGGCACTACGCAGGTTACACATAGTTTAAGCCGGGTGCGTGATTAAAATACAATACAACCATCATTGATGTTCGCAGAAACATAGGCACAATTTCACCGGAGTTTCTCTAACTTTCTTACATTTAAGACTAACGGGTTGTTTACTCCACTTTCAGAGCTTGTGCGATTTCTACATTAACTTTATGATAAATTGTCGATTTTCATTCTTTGTAGTTAATCTATCTATACAAATGAGATAGTCGTGTCATATATTGACTGAAAATAGAAATAAAATAGACCTTTGGATTATAAAACAAACTTTTATTTAACGTGTAATGTAAGTATTTATGTTCGTGTTCGGGTGAAATATTGCAACTTAATTTTGAATTAGATCTTTAACAGATAGAGCTGAAATTTAGCACACTTATGTAAGTTCGGCGACAATCCAATATTATGGTAGTACTCTGATCTGATGCTGGAACCTAAAATACGCAAGATAAACCCGTCATGTACAGGCTCGTTAGAATCCTATATTATGATTGTGCAAAAAAAAGTATAGTCGGCAATAAAAGTTTGTACCGATAATGTTAGTTTTGACAGAAACATATTTATCAAATATAGCGAAGCTTATAGGTCATTCCTGAGAATTGGATTCTTGATATCATACTTGGCGTTTTTTATTTAAACAAATAAAAAATCTTCATAGTTCCAATAAAATAAGAAATTATATTGAATCATAAGCACATTTATCGAATAGCCATCACTTTCAGTCAATTACATCCACATTTTATACCACTTTAAATTTTACATGGCAGGGGAAATGCTGTTGTATTAAAATATCAATTAGGAGTATTTTTAGCTGAGTAAAAGCATTAATAACTTCAATAGGTACAACTCCAATCTAACTTTTAAAAAATACGCTAGTGTTCCCGGTCTTAAAGTACAATTGTTGACACAATTAACAGAGCATTCGTGATCTTTATTACGACGAGGTAAGGTCTAGCGATGGTTAAAGTTAAGTATAGCTGTTAGTACGGGCCGGCGGAACGGTTCTGTACGGTGATAGCTCTCGCGGGTGGTAAGTACTCGTACTAGACCGCGAGATTGCTTTCTCAGGCGGTATGCGCTCGATCGCTTCGTACGGTCTGCAGCGACATTTGAAAATATATCTGTACATAATGACAAAAATAGAAAAACTTGACAGAGTAAAGGCACAGTCTAATGTAATGTAGACATGCCATGAAAGTCAAATTAGGTATATACTGTATTCAACAATAATATGAACATTGTTGTTCTGCCAAACTTGTGTTTGGTGCTGGTCTAATCTATGTAAAGTTACTTTTCCTTGAAAGGATCAAGCGCGACGCAGACTATATTATCTTATATCGCTAAAACAATATTTGTAACCCTTTTTTAGACATAGTAGGTTTTATCGACTACGATCGTGTCAATTGAATATCAACCTAAAAAAATTGATTTAAAATAAATAGAAATTACAATCGTATTATGATAACTACAAGTACTTAACTAGTTACAGTATGAAATCTAAAAAAGGATGCTGGCGGCATTTCTTCGTCGTATCGCAATGCTGATATGTTGTGCGAGGAAGACAAAAAAATAAATAACCAAAACGTAACTAAGTACGAGATAGAAGGAAGGACGACGAGAAGGATATTTGGAACTATTGGGAACTTATATAGGTTAAACAAATTACTTTGAGCGGCCAGGAAAAGGGTTAAGACATATATATTTCATTATAACATACAAAATAAATACCGGGCTGAGTAATACGTTTTCAAGTTTAAATGTGGCGCTTGTTATACTTGTCGGTCTGTCGGTACCGGTGCATCTGTGAGAGTACAATAGCGCAGGGTCAGCCAAGTGCGTTCACCGCCTGCGCTTGTGCCGTGCCTTATTTTAATTCTAGTAGATTTTAATAATGCTAGCTCATACAGATTTATTTACCATGACCAAAGAATAAATCCTGTTAGTAAATACGATATAGATTTCACTCGCGATTCAAGTTTGCTTGAATAATGGCTTGTCCCCTTTCACTCGCAAGGTTTAATGTATTATAATACCTTTACTATGAACCGTTGCTCCGGGCAGGCGTTACTGTGGCGCCACCGCGACAAACGATATTCGTAAATTTCGGACGGTTATCTCTGTCACTCTCATAATGCCTTAATTGGAGTAAAAGAGAAAAATGCCCAAAATATGCGAACTTCGACGTTTGCGGTACCGGGCCTGGTGCGGTCCAGGTACTCGCTTCGGCTGCCACATCGTGGGCTATTAAACTGGAATTGACACTTCTTATTGCCTCCTAATACTTTATTCGGCTATTGTCGTGCATTGTCGTAGGTCAGGTTTAACTGAATTCATATAACTCGAGTCTTGTTTACGATATTTGATTAATTATATTAAAATGAGATTACCTTTTCTTAGAATCAGTAGTTTTACAACTGATAACTGCAATATTGAAATTGGATTTTCCTTTATTGACTAAGTATGTACAAGATTTTTTTTTTATAATAATATACAAGGATTACAATTTTATAAATTATGTACATATCATATTTTTGCTTAACTCCGTTGAAAACAGTATTAGCAGGACATGCAGGTAATTTTGTCGTAAGGACATTGCAACGTTTTCATTAACAAAAATCACCGAGATAATCAATGCGATATGGTAGTAATGCAGCTGCATCGGTACCGCTATCTCGACCTAGTACTATCGACAAAGCGATCGATACAGTTATATCGAGAGGTCGTTAATTCTTTATCGCCGTGTCGCGTCGGTTCTGCGGACAAAGTGCTAATTGGTTAACCCAAGAGTATTGAACGGAGATTTCTGTAGAAAATCTCTAATAAACTCGTATATTTAATCACTGTACTGTAATTGCTCTGTGTGATATAACTTATATGTATACCTACGTAGTTGGTTACTATTAATGTATCGCTGGATCACTTATCAAACAATCTACCCCAAAACCATTTATCTACCAACAACAATACCATTAACATTTTACAGACCATAACCATTATCGCCAACATTATTATTGCTCCCTAAATTAAGCAAAAACATGTTTAGGCATATCTCACTATGAAAAAAACTACCTACCTATATGTTACCAAAGTTTACCAAATTCAAAATAACCAATGGCATAATTAACATTTATTTATCAAAGTTACTAGATTTTTTTATTTCTTTTGAGTTATTTATTGATCAGAACAGAACTACTTAATCTATTTGGTAATTACTTATACCCAATACAGTTTTTGCAACTCAATAAAGTTTTATCTTAAAATAGACATTTCCTAAGTTAGTAGTGTCCAGCAGTGGACGTCCGTCGGCTGATATGATGATGATGATGCTTATGATGAGTGAATTAGTACCTTAAGTATAGTAATTTCTTTATGGTCGCAGTTTGCAGGTCGAACCAAAACTAACCTAGTTCTAACTTAAGTTAATAATTTTTTCTAACATATGTTTCTGTGGGGTCAATTTAATCAACCTTTGCAACCCAGTTGCATCAAAGTTAGCCAACTAACCCGAGTTAAACGGTAAAGTCCAAACATATATGTATAACCCTCAACTCTGGGTTAGTTGGCTACCCTGGACGGCGGCGTCTGGGCCTCAGTAGTTTATAATAGTAACCTTACCTAATAATCCAATCATTGGGGGCAAAAGAGGGGCTTTGCCGTACAAAAGGTGGGGGTTAAAATTGCATTTTTCATAACTAGCCTATACTTAAGCAATATCAATGAAAACATTTTAACCCCCACCTTTTGCACGGCAGAAATACCTGCTTACTGGATTATAAAACTCATCTTCTAGTAGCATGTATTGATTATGGTTCTAACCTAACCTACTTTTATGGAGACCATTCAAATAAACATAGGTTTGCATAAACAATAATGATTCCAGTTATTTATTTGACATCGGTTTAGTAAAAAAAAACAACATTTGTGAAACAATAGGAATATATAAAAACATTTAAAAATGTTATTTATTACTTAACTAGGTACTTTTTGGAATGTGCGTTACTTTTTTGTCTTATTTTTTTTTATATAAGCAGTTATAATTATAGAAATGCAATTACCTTTAAATAAGCACCCATTAACATAAAGGCCTCTTTCTCAAATATTAAGTAATACAAGCCGTGTTAGAGAGTTAAGGAAGGTCTAGATTATGAGAGTTCATATCAAAATATTCAACTTGTAAAAAAATATATACCATAAAATTTTTAAAACTATAACATTTTGTAAATAGTTATTTTGGTCAGAGGTTAAGCCTGGCCATACAGAGAGGAAACGCTGCCAGCCTTCTGGGTACCATGGGTAGCGAGGGGGACTTGGGGTCCATATTTTATTTATAATTTATATTTAGTCTTATAATTAAGTTTTTTTTTTTCTGTCAGTATGTAGTTTCATGTATTTTTATTTTTCGTGTAAGTTGTTTTATTACTTATCTAATAAATTAATTGTGGACTTTTGTAAATGCCAGATGATATTCTAGTTTTACAATTTACGAGCACGGCTGGTTATCAAATTATACCTAACCAAATTTATAAACGGAGTAATTCATAAAACTTAATTTTAAGTATTTAATTAATTTAAATCTTTATTTCAAATTAAATATGAACACACGAATTGTTTGATATTGATCTTAAGTGTCTAACTAGGAGCCCAAGCACATTGAATTATATTTCTGAGTTTTGAACCGATTTAATTCCTTTACGTCATTGTGTGATTTACGTTAAGATAGACTTGGGACATTCTGATCCTAGGCTACTTTCCAACAGTACCAAGATATCTTGCTCCAGTTTGCCATTACTATAGCGTATCTGCGTTCATCTCACGACTTTAAAGTAATATTTACAGCTCGGGTCGTCGAAATGAAACTAGAACAAACTGTTTAGAAACCTCCATTATCTGATCCATTTCAAATTAAATATTGAGTATAATAGGATTCCTTGGTTGCACATGTGTTGGTACAGGTGATTGTTATTAATACATATCTTTTATTAATTCCATATAACGAGATCCATTTATACGAATTATCGACGAAATATAAGAATCAGTTGTAATTTTTTGGGTTTTTGGGATTTGTCCCTTAGTGAATGTTGTTAGGGTATATCTAAATGACTATCTTCCTGTGTAAAGTCAATAACAAAATCATTTTGAGTATCTTCATGTGGGTATATATGGAAACTGTGTACATACGTCGGTCTCGGATTTACTAGCAGGTATTTTCGTCCCATGCAACTGATAGACTTATTTCAAATTTAGATGTAAATTAAATTGTTGGTGGCCTGGCAGTAAGAGAGTGCAATACTGAGGTCGCAGGTTCAAACCCCGGCACGAACCAATGAGTTTTTAGAACATAAGTCGAAATATCGTTTGATATTTACCAGTCGCTTTTCATCTTGATAAAACCAGACAAATTCTTATAAAGCTCAGTTTACCCTCGGGGTTGGAAGGGCAGGTGGCAGTCACTTTGGTAAAACTAGTGCCTACGCGAATTCTTGGAATTAGCTGCTAAGCGGACCCCAGACCCCCATGAACCGTGGCAAAATGCCAACAACGCGAGAAAGATGATTTAAATAAATCTAATATCTTTGTTGGCTCTACTTAAAATATTACTTTTATATTATTTACAGTACTATGCCTCGCGGTGGGTCTCAGCAGCGCGCGCTGGGTGCGCCGCGGGCGTGCCCAGCCCAAGACCACCAGCTTTGTCGGCGAAGCCACCAACCAACTATCCACTGCCATCTTTCAGGTATGTAATCTCTTTTATAAGCTATATTTCTGCTCATATAATTTCGGGTGGGCTTTATAAATTACCCCTAAAATAAACTTTCAGTTTGAGTCAGAACCATTAAAAATCCGTTGTTATTACATAGTGCTACTAAGAAATAATGAATCATAACATAAATCAATCATAAAGACCATAAATTATTTACATAGTGCAAAGTTCTTGTAACTTTATCTCAATCGTTTGAAACATTGAATTAAAACAAATTGGTATATTTATATATGAAGCGATATTAACGTATTTAATTGTATTTTATGATATTTATTTCAGGGTTACATTGACGATAATAAGAACATAGCTTTTTCGCCACTTGGATACTCTGCTATCCTCGCCATACTTGCCGAAGGTGCCACAGGCCAGACGCGGGAACAACTTGTTTCTGCTCTTCACTTGCCTGATGATCCAAACCACATCAGAAAGACTTATCGATATATCATGGAAAGACTGAAAAATACACACGAGTACAAATACAACCAGCCAGAATTAAAGAACTACTTTTACATCTACAAAAATTATACGATCAATGATGACTACAAGAAAATACTAGAAGATTATTATTTGACGGATGTAAGGTCCGTGGAGAGATATAACGATGCAGAGCATTTCAAACCAAATGAAACCGATGACGATGAAGAGACTATTGAAGTGTCAGATAAAAAAGCCGAAGAAAGCAACAAGAATGAAGAAATTGTAGATCTCGTTCCACCCAAAGAATCTGGCGAGAAGTTTATTTCATTTGCTGTTGAGGATAAACCTGAAAAAGTAGATATTTCTCAAATTGAGTACAAGCCCGCCAAGAATATTAAAGAAAAGATAAAACTTGTGAAAACTTATCCTAAGAAGGACGAATCTGGAGAAGAAGAAGAGACAATGGTTGCAGTTGAAGCAAGAAATCATGCAAGAAGCCATGACCAAGTTCTGCATGACAAAACTGATATTGCATCAAGTATATCTGTTAATACTGTTGGAAAAAAATCGGGCAAGAGTAAGTGTTTTATGGTTGCATATTAATTAAATACGTTCAAAATTGCCCGCCCAATAATAATAATAATTTGCGGCTGCGTTCTCGAGGGTAGATGTGGAATCCTAAGTGGCGAGTTGGCTTTATGTTTAAAGACCAGTCCAGTGTAACCTTAACCGGTTTTGAGCCATCTTTGATGTCGCTTTTTATGGAGGCCCATCTCGCAGAGGGCGAGTCACGGTCTGCCGGAAATAAAATTGTATACCATTTTATTAGGCAGGCGTCCGGTTATTTTATCCAATAGCCCATTAGCTAGTCCGTTCTTTCCACCCAATAGCCTAGTACATTTTAGATTTCATTAAAACTCAATAGTTCTTACACCATGGCGAGTGCAGTCTCTATGCGCGTCTCCCATGACACGAACAGGGGCAACATCAGCTTAGTGTACCCGATACATTTCATTAAATTGTCTGGAACATTATTGATCCGTGTATGGGTAAGACATACCTACAAATAATAATTTTAAATTTATGATAGTTTAGTATTTGTACAGTTTACTATAAATGTAATAAACTCACCATTACAATGAATATAATAGAATAGACAATTTTTATTTAACACCACATGTAAACCAATGCACCGAGAAACTATCTAATTAATCATTTTAATTAAAAGTTATTCTGTATATTATTCTAATAACAATACTTTGTAATATAATTTACAGTTAGCAAAGAATAAAACTATAAATAACAGAAAGAATAGGGTTAAAACATTAAATTGTATTACTTTCGATAATATATTTTTCTTAGATGCGAGAATATAACAGTTTTCTATGAAATTCCAGCTTCACCATCAAACTCCTTAATGCTCATCTTCAACGGAATGTATTTCCGCGGAGCCTGGAAGCAACCGTTCAAGAAGGTGGAACCAGCTATGTTCTACTCTTCCAACACTGAGAAAAAACAAGTGCAGATGATGTGCACGAAGGGCATCTTTAAGACCGGTTCACTTCCTGGTCTTGACAGCTCAGCTATTGAACTGCCTTATGATGTAAGTTAATTTTGTTTTACATGGTAGTCGAATGATGACTAGAATTATATTTATTTTTTTGAGTTGGAGCTTTACAGATGAACGAACCCTTGCAATACGTGAAAACTACATACCTACTACTACTAATACTACTACGTTAATGCTACTACTAATACTGTTTGTCTGTACTACTGATGTTTTCACGTACTACATAGTACTACGTGAAAACATCATTAGTCATTAGAGATCATGATGTTAATATTGCCCCTGATGTCCAAAATATTTTATTCCTTTTGTTTTTGCATCTCCTGTGGTCAATAGTTAACAGCTTGTGTGCATATATATTATGTTCTTGTCAACCTTTGAGATAAAACAGAATGGTGTCTATGTGGAATAGTGCCCATTAATTAGGGCTGGAATCTCGTGTCCACAGGATACGCGAGAACGAAATTTAGTATTTCACCCAGCCACATTATTGTTTCAGGGCGGCCGCTATTCTCTGCTGATCGTTTTACCTCGCACCCGCGACGGCCTGGCGCGGCTGACCGCGGACCTGCCCGCTGCACCGCTTGAAGATATCCAAGAAAGTTTGCGCGAAGAGGAGCTGCAGGTCTCGCTGCCCACCTTCTACGTGGAGACCACTACGAAACCCGTTGCGGCACTAGCTAAGGTACTTTAGTTTTTTACCAACCTTCCTTTCAGATCACTCACTGTTAGTTTTTCTTCATACTAGGTACCATAAATAACTTGCGATATTGGATGAGATGTAGTTAGAGTAAATGTACTTATACGTACTTATGAGCTACTAAAATAAAAATATATTCTCCTTATTTTTCATTCCCAATGAAATCAACACCTAAAATATTCAAAATAGTTATGCATATAAGATATTCAATATTATTTAGTTATTTAAAATAAACATAAAGTCTTGTTGTGTTGGGCCGTGAGTTTCGTCTCCAAAGGCTCGTTGTAATAATTCTACGTTGATATTGCAGTTCGGAGTGAGCAGTATCTTCAGTCGCGACGCGGAGCTGTCGGGTGTGTCTTCAGCGGAGGGGCTCTTCGTGCAGGAGCTGGTACAGCACGTTGCGGTGCGCGTCGACAACGCGGATTCAACCGCCTCGCAACTTTCAGGTAAATGTCAAATTGCACTTCAATTAATAAACCATTTGACAAACCGGACGTCTATATCACACGCTAGTCCAGGTATTCTTTATTTCTAGTTGGCACATTTAAAGAATGCTTGTTAGCAGGGATATACAAAAAAAAAATCTTCTAAAAAAAACTACGAAAGTACTTTTCTGGCTTCACAAGAAATAAACAAAAAATAATCTTGTAGTTTGAACAATGTATTTTGTTAATAGTTATACAGATTCAAATAACGTAATTAATTACATTATACTTGTACTAAAATAATAAATAAGTATAATTTAAAATTTTCAGCTTCAAACACGGTTCAAGAATCCCTCAAGAATATCCCGTTATCCAGCATCAAAGAGCCTCGTCGGTTTAGTGTGGACCGACCCTTCATGTTCTTCATTATTGATCGCCTTGACAACTTGGTGGTTATTGCAGGCAAAGTCACAAACCCAGAAGCACCGACGCCCTTCGAAATCTAAACAAAAAAAAAAACGATTTATTACACGTTCTTATTTTGAGTACAATCCAAGAGCGATAAGCCGAGAGTCGTCTGGTTAATTCTATTTATTTCAATTTAGATCATGTTGATGTTTTGCTGTGAATTTGATTGACTGTAAACTGTAATTATCTTGAGTATCTTAAATCTATGAGAAAGTAAACCAGAAGCATTTGATAATTAAAAAGTACACAGCGTAGGTTTAAGTAATTATGTTAAGTTATTATTTATTTTAGTGGCAGTTGTGATAATGTTTAAGATTATATAATTATTTTAAAAGAAGTTTTATTTTTTCGTTATGCCGCCCTTTAGTACCTTCATCTAAAGTAAATACACTAAACTATTCTGTCAGAGAGCTACATAACACATAACACAAATATAGAGGGTAGTCCACACCACTGGTCAAATAATTGATACATACCCTGCATAATTTCACTTTAGCTTAGAGACATTAACGGTCACGCTGGTCGTGCCAAGGAGTTGTTGCAAGAAAATTATAAGAATTAAACGGGAAAAATCATAAAAGTGCGATCTAAAAGTAATTTCAGTGAAGTAAAAAAATGGATAAACACCAAGATAAAGAAAATGTAAAAGCGAAGACAAGAATTCCTTTACCCCTGGCGCCTTTGCCAGCATTGCCTAATCACTTACTGAAGAAATTAAGCGACCGGCCTCCCTTGAATACTTTAGCTGGTCCCAATGGACACAATCAAGTACCTTCAAAGTATGATTTGAATAAGTTTAGCATGGCTGGCCCAAGCAACACAAAAAACAGGAGCGTTGTTAATAGACCAAAAAGCCCTTTTTATATCGATACTAAATTCGTGACAGTGCGACGGGGTTGCGACGACACTGACTTTATTGCTTACCAAGATGATAAGAGAAGAACTTCAGAGCCAACCGTCATTACTGTCAGCAGTGATGATGAAAATGATACTAAGGAAAAGGAAACTTACTTTAATGATAAAGATTGTCTTGCCAATAAGCGGCGGATATCAGCAAGTACACCGGCTCTTAATACGTTAGTGCCAGCCAGGGTAAGAAATATAAAGCGAAGCTTAAAGAGACCACATAGCAGAGAGTTGCAAGGTATAACACCACTGGGTAATAACCGAGAAAGGGACGAGGATCGAGCGAAGCGCAGACTAAATTTCAATCAAACAATTCGCGAGAGGATGCAGTCACCTGATATCTGTACGTAGCATACTCTAATTAAACCCGATAAATCGATATAATATTTCATTGAAGTAACAATCTTACGTAATTCACGTATAGTTCACGTATAATTATTATTAATTTGTAGAATATCCTTAGAAACTACAGATTTTTGTGTTTGTATTTGTGTTCAACTATTATAACGTCGATTACAGTACTAAAATCATACATGGCCAGTATGGACAGAGAATACACAGGTGAAATTCTATCGTACCTTCTGCACTCTGAGAAGAAGCCATTAGCCCTTCCGCGTGTGAAGAGTGAGACTAGAGCGTGCGTTATCAACTGGCTGATGAAAATAAATGTATGTATTTATATTCCGCTATGCCTAATCTGGACAATTTTTCTTAACACCTTCGCTGTGGCAATTAGTTAACGTCGCAATGAACCATACTTGCATGGGGTCGGATCGATTCGATGCCGCAATGAAAGTGTTAACTCTTGGGATCACACAAACAATTTGGTTTGAATAAACCTTCGTTACTTATCTTGTGATGTTGGTAACTGATAACTGTTATTAAACGCAGGGCGTAGACGGCAATCCAGCCACCATCCAGACCGCAGTGTGGTACTTGGACGCGGTGCTGGCCGTGGGAAACGTTACGCTAGAGAATATGCAGCTGGTAGCCGCGGCCTCTTATTGGATCGCTGCCAAGCTCCACGGCCCTCTCACACCCGCCTCTAAGCTTGTTAAATATGCTAACCACGCCTTTACACCGCAGAGGTTGCTGGAAGCAGAGAAAATTATATTGGTTAAATTGGTATGTGCATATGATTTATATATTTTTTTATATAATAAACATACAATTAACATGCAAAGAAAAACATGCACATTAATATCATCATCCTCGCGTTATCCCACTCTCATGCTCATGGGAGCCTGGGGTCCGCTTGGCAACTAATCCCAGAATTTGGCGTAGGCACTAGTGTAGTAACTAGATCTTTAAGAGATTAGTCCTGTTTCCTCACGATGATTTTCCTTCACCGAAAAGCGATTGGTAAATACCAAAATTGTATATCTTATACATACAAAGAAAAACATGCACAAAGTGGTATTATATATAAAGTATTTATAATTTTGTGTTAATATAATTTATTGTTTTGATGCTGCATGCTGTACTCAATTGTTTATCACAGAAATTCCCGCGCCAACCAATGGTACCCCAAGACTTTCTGTGTTACTTCGCTTGGTGGTGCAATAAGGAACGGCCAGGCGAAATCGAAGTGGCGACCACATTTCTATGCCTCTGCGGGATGATGGTTAACAAGAGCCTCTGCCCTGAGTATCCATCCGTGGTTGCTGCAGCTTCTATACGGAACGCTTTACTACTATTGAGGAAAAAGGAGCTGATACCCAGGCTTCAGAAATGTCCGGCGTAAGTGTAACATCACCATATCACCATACTCGTGATAACATATAATAGTAGTGACAATTGTCGCACTCGTCTCCGTGAATAAGGAACTGTCCTTTTAGGTGTATCAAAGATATTTTATGTTTCAGTTAACTTCGTTGTTAAGCCCAGGTTCGGTGGCTTCCCCGTTTTGCTGTTTTTCCAGGAGCTGGACAAACCATTTTACAACTTTACCATTGTGTTCATCTGTGAAATTACCGTAACATATCAATTGAACGAATGTTTTTTTTTAAATAATTAGGTACGTAGCTGCTGAAAGGAAGGCCGGGAACTTGTCGCACACTTGCGCTATTCTTCGCCATGCGGTGCGCGTGGTGGCTGCGAAAGACTACAGCTACAAGTTCATATTCGAGCAGTACGGTATGCCGCCGAAATACATCGCTCAGACCATCGTTAGCGCGGCCAACGAGCTGGCTGTCATGGACACGAGAAGCACAGCACTCATATTTTAAATTAATATATACATATATAAGGATGTGGGTAAGACCGTCTATCTGGAAAGACCGTTTACCAACCAATTTCCTACATATCTCATAGGTATTTAGTGTCGTATGACGGACTTCCCTTAAAAATAAAGTATGCCGGTCTTACCCACATTAACCTTACCTATAATGTACAAACGAACTGAACCGGATTTTTTGGACTGAATTTTTGACCCAGTTGTATTACAGTTTTATTTTTAATCTTAAGCAGCAACCACTGCATTTTCATGTTTTAATGGCTTTTTTTTATTTATTGGCCTACGAAGTAATTTAAATGAAGTATTATTTAAGTATTTAAAATGTGTAGATGTTTTTTTTAATGTGCGAGTAGTATTTCGACTTTGGTGACGGTGAGTTACATTTTCTACTACGTTTGTTCTGTATAAAATACGGGTATGGTTTGTTTGTTCCTTAGAAGTATGTAATGTAGTTCAATAGAAATATTTATTAGTATAATTATAATGGTATTGCGAGGCATTTCAATGTGACGTAATTTAGTTTATAAGCAGTAAAGGTAGGCATAATTGAAGTTTGATTGTAGTGCCATTAACTAGCAGAGAATTAATGACATACGAAATTCAAGACTCAATTAGATAAATTATATGTGACGTCCCTAATTAATACTAAGAATTTGAATGAGCGAGCAAGATATTTATTCTTATTTTGTAAATAAAAAATGTACCTACTTATGGGAAAATAAATATTAATATACTCTGACGTATAAAATGTAAAATTAACTTAACATGAATACTTAGATGTAAAAAAATTGACTTATGTTAATTTGTTATTTTAAAGTTTTGACATGACATAAATTTTATTAACTACAACTTAATTTTAGTAAATACTGCATATCTTTATCATTTAATACTATACCTAGATATTTTTCTAGCAGGAACGGCATTTGTTTTGTGCTTGCCACAATAAAAATATCGACAATCCTGCTATCGATAAGTACATACTACTTCAACTTCAAGATGTACACACAGTCTTATATCGGCTACCTACCTAGACGCCGCGTGTCACCGATCTTGAACAAATTAAACGTAATCCGTATACTTTTGATCCAATTTACGTTTATAATTTGCAATGAATAGTTCCAAATTGTTTTCTGAAGTAGGTATTTAAATATATATTGACTTTTATTATTGTTAGTTATTTTTAACCCTATTACCCCATATTTGTCTTTGTATTACCTGTATGGAAATTGAAGGGGTACTTATCGATAACAGGACTGTCGATGTTTTTATTTTGTCAATCACTTACAAGAAATCGTTCGTGCTAGAAAAATATCTAGGTATATTTAATACACATTAAAGAAGCTGTTGTAAGTAAACGTAATGGGTATGTGGCTACATATGCTATGTGTTGTTTAAGACCCTGTGTCACAGGCTCTCTCTGTCTTATTTCTATGTATAGGAGCGAGTTCTTCTCATAGGTTAAAAAAGAACCCAGGGCATACTGGGGTTTCTGGCCCGCGTTTTCTCGGCTTTTCCATATAAAATTTCACGCTTCGAAGACGCTGCGTTCACTGCGAGACGATTACTATCGAATCGCCAAGAAAACGTCGAGTGGTCGCCGCTAGTGTATCCGGGGTCTAAAGGGGTAGGTATAGATTAAGTAATGCAAATATTTTTTTAACATCGTCATGTAATATTTTCCAAGTATGGGTATGTTAAGACAAGAATGAGATTAAATATTTTATAACGATATGGTATTTTATTTTTATTTTAGGTACATAGGAATATTACACACGTCATAACTATTGCACAAAAAGTTCACACTTATCCACCTGGAAAAATAAGTAGTTACCTACCAATGACAATCTAAATAACAAAAAAAAAATACAAGATATGTCATCGTGAAATATGTACCTTTTTAATTTTATACAAGTATGACCAGCATATGACCTCAGTCATACCTGATGGTAAGTGTCGACGAGGTCGAGGGTGTAACATGCTGGTTCAGTACCTTATGTTTTGAATTGGAAGGATTGAATGTGCGTACAGCAAGTCCGAGTTCGAATCCCGGTTTAGGCATTTATTTGGTTATATTCTTGGGTATATTGATGCTTGATTATCTTTTATATATAGTCAAATAGTACTTAAAACAATACCTTTATAGGTCGACTTGTGTAAGACCGTTCATATTATTTTTATAACAGTATTAATAATTGTAATAATTGGATGCATAAGAAACAACAAGGAAACATGAAACCGGCTAAGAGGAAAATCCACAACGGAAACCTGATTAGTAGTGGAACCTAATTTGATAATGTGATATTGACATCGCCGTGTCATTGAAACTAGCACCTTGCAGAGACCACACTGAGTTTAAATTTGTAAACATGGCCACTGTGACGCACTAGTCAGAATTAATTGTCTTGTTTATAGTCCATCCTAAGATCTCACAGAGACTACTCATGTAGCGCACAGTGTTCAAACCAAATAATAAATTACATCAAACTTTAAGTCCATGTAATTAATAATAGTTGTTATAACTGTGAACTACGCGTGTGTTAATAAGTGATTAGTGTAAAATCATTATGAGGCTTCAGAGTAAGTAAAACCAGTTTAGGTTATGTTTAACTTCGGTAAGGGCTGGGTTGAAGTTTGTTTACTTATACATTAGTAGCACTTTACAAAGGTATCGAATACCGTACCAATAAACTATATTAATTCTGTTTCAGTTTTCTTGACATTAGTCTGTTTGACAATAAGAATACATTGCCAAAGTCTGAAACCGACACGTACTTACAATGGCTATGAATCTGGACAGCTATTTTTTGAAGACAATGTGCCTAAGAGTGTAAATATTAAGAATGTGAATCTCAGCAGTGACGATGCAGGAGCAAACTTACAACAGGCGCAGACGCAGCTTGTTAATGACAGCCACTTGCGAGCACAGCAAAGACAACAAGGACAACAAAATCAAAAAATTGCTAGTCCACAACGAGACACAGTAAAGGTCGTAAATAAAGCACCAAATCTAAATGGTAACTTACAGAATCAGTACCAATTAATCAATCAAAACGATAACTTACAGAGCCAAAGTAATAATTTGCAGAATCAGTACAACTATTTAAATCTGCCAGTAAATCAGAACAATTTTCAAAATCAATACAACCCTAATTTTAACCAAAATACGAACTATCAATTCCAACAGAGCTTAGAACTTGCACCGCCTTTGCAATCAAGCCAAGATTACTATACGAAGCAAAATTTGAAACAATCGAATATCGATGGTGTTGACAATGTCGTTTCCATATCTCACACATCTAATGTGAATACGACTCAAGATATGAAACTAGTTTCTGCAGTTATATCACATATTGGAATTTTTATGATGAAGGTAAGCTATATTTGTTTTTGTCTAGAATAACACCAAATACATCTCATTATTTTTTTTTGTACTCTGTATATAACTGACCAACGCGCGGAAAGTAGTCTTCAGCCATGATAACGTACGACAAAGAAAGTTTATTTATTAACATACATGGATATTCCTACTATGCTGATTATTAAAGATAAACAATATAAATCAAATGTTACCCATGTCAACCCGATTCTATATCAAAAACAGTTTTTATGACTGTACTTTGCAATCTAGACAGAATATTTCTGATTCAGGAGACTTATTGACGTGATTTACATGATATTTAAAGCATGAAGCCATTTAGAGGTTTGAATATCTTATATACGTAATTTAAGAAAAAGAAAAATATAAACGGTCACATCCTCTTAATCATTTGGTTGTTTCAGACTCAAAGAGAAAATCAATCAAACGTAGTGGTGTCCCCGATGTCTGTGGTGAACATGTTGGCACTCCTGCAAGCAGGTGCAACGGGCGTGACTCAGGAACAGGTCTCAAACGCTTTGAGATTGTCGCCGGAGAAATCAGCAGCAGCGTTTCGACTTATGAATACGGAGTTCCGGGTTGGATATCAAAATTATTTCTTCATGCCTTAACAATTTAAGAAACAGATCATAATCGGTCTTAAGCAGCGCCTTTTCATTATAAGGGGCTATAAATATTGACGCATTTTATTTGCCTACTCAATTCAGAACGGAGGTAATAAAAATTGTATAAAATTTTGGGATAGTTATCCTATCAGGGTCGAAATTTTAATCTTTTTATCAGAACGCATAATGTGCTTATCATATTATATTGCTCAGTTGATATTTGGGTAAATCTCTAACTACGACTACCTTTTAGAAATTAGTGGCCTGTATACATTTGTATTATTGAAGGTTTATACGAACCACTGATTTTAATTTTACTACACTACAGTGATGGTGATTTTCATATGATACTATTTCAATTTGTAGGTATTTCCCGAGTGATTCATATTAACGCATTCACTGCCACCGACGCACATGTGCGTTCATTTCCATACATTTTTGGAGGGGGTGGCAGCGAATGTGGTAACCATACTAACTTTTAACACTTCGCAATTTTTGGTCGCCACTTGTCATGTCATATACTATGTCAATACTAAATATATTATTACATAGGTTAAATTTATGTTACAGAAGCGAGGAACTGAGCGAAATATCTTACGATCAGCCAGCAGTATTTTCGCAGCAGACTCATTTGAGCTTAGTCGTGATTTCAAGAACTTTGCTATTCAGAACTTTGGTAGCGAAATATCACGAATCAGCTTTGATAATCCAAGTGGTGCTGCCCAAAAGATAAACTCTTGGATCGCCAGTAAGACCAACGACAAGATCGACAAGCTGGTGTCACCAGGTATAACGTAAATTCGAGAAATTTTGAAGCAACATAATGTAAACACAACAATTAGGCTAGCTGCTAGCCTAATATTGATTGCAGACTATTCAGGAGAGCATCAACACATTCTCCACCACTTGGGGAGACAATTTGTAAAACTCTGAACTCATTTTTTAACAAAGAAGCTAACAAATGTAATTCCGAGTCCTTCATTTCAAAAAGGCTCACTGGCAACACAAACAAAGTAAAACCAGTTGTTGATGAATATTGAAAAATGCTGTATTCACATATTATTATCGAAATGGTAATCTGCCCACAAAGTGTCATGACTCCTTTAGAAATAACAGTGTAATGTTTATTCTATATTCCAGATTCAATTGGAGTCAACACTCAGCTCGTGCTGGCCAATGCGATATACTTCAAAGGTCTGTGGGAGACCATGTTCAAGTCCTCAGCAACGTCACTGCAGGACTTTTACCTGAGCAATGGAAACAAGAAGTCTGTACCGTTCATGACACTACGGAGTGGCTTCAAGGCTGGATTAGACAAGACTAACAACGCCATTGTTGTAGTTTTGCCTTTTGAGGTAATTTAATGAGGCGTATTTTAATTATAAGGATATAAATGGTTTTGAACTTTCGATATTAAAACATATATATTAAACTGTTGTGAAGGGATACTCCCCATCCATTACCCAACTGCCCTCGCCCAACCTCAATCCCTATGACAGAGGGGGGAAGAGGTTTTTATAGGCTACTGTTATCTAAATATATATTCTTCTTACAAATAGAGCTCTAGTAATATTCGCAACTCAAAACGGTTGAGCCATCAATTTCTCCAAATCATCTTTGTATGAAATCCTAGCTCACGCCAACAACAGGGTGAGGTAATTTATAGTTCTACTATGCAAACACTATTTTAAAAACTATTTAAAAAGACTACTACTACTTACTACTAATAACACATGACCTATTAATGTCGAATGTCGTACTATTTAAAAATAAACACAAACGACTGGAACACATATTCATAAAATGCAGTTTGTATAAAGTGATAAAATAAAACTAAGAACAAATCTAATTATATTTTATGAAATATTTTTGATTTGTTTTGATTTTTAAGTAATAATACTACTATATAAATTAAACGTTAAAATAGATGACATATACTTAAGAAAAAGCGACGACGAGCATAGGTCCTCGTCGTTTTTTCTTAAATATATGTCATCTTTAACAACTTTTGATAAAATTAAATTTTATTGAGGTTTGAATGTCAGTACAGTCCCAAATCATCCCATCTTACGGTATACTATATAATTGAGAGATTTTGCTATTCTCAATTTATCAGGATGTGGCAATTACAATTTAAATATAGGTGATGATTTTAGGAAGCTGTTTTGTACATATCATTTTCGTAAAACCGAACCAAACTACTTGCACATTTTTGATGTATAGTATATGTATGTGCAGATAAAATATTCGTTTTTATAACCAGGAATGTAGGTCATAAACTAAATATTGTTCACGTCTTTCTTCTTAATTGTCCATCCATATAGACACTATTGATTTTCTCCATTACATTAAAATGAATTCATGACAAAATCATAACGTACTTACACACAAGATGTCAACTATTGACCATTTCACTCATTTTGTATTCCAAAACCATTCCACCATTCAACTTCCAAAAGAAAAAAAACTTATGCTTACACAATAAAAATTATGTTTACAGAACCAGGAATATTCTCTAGTCATGATGTTGCCTCTTCCTGGCGCCGATGTGTCGACGGTGTTGGCGTCGCTCGACGGCGAAGCGCTCACGGACTACCAGAACTTACGGCGCCAGGACGTTCTTCTCGAAATACCGAAATTCACTGTTCGCAGTAATTCTGATTTGCAACCAATTTTCGAAATGGTAAAGCATGTTTATTGTAATATTGTATTTACTAAGGATGCTATGGATATATAATTTCGGATCCGGATATCCATATCCATATCATATGGATATTGGTAAAATATAATATCGGTTCCGGTTACGGTTATGGATATTAAATTATTTCGGATTATCCGATAGTTTCGGTTACGGATATGCATATCCATAACACTGGTCTGCCATTTACTATAAAGTATAACCCGTACGAATCAGCTGTGCACCTCGCGCTGTGACGTCATTAGGTAGCGGGAGGGGTGTCGCATTCCAGCGGAGTGCACAGTTAATTCGTACGAGTGTAGAGTGAGTGTATTTAGTTAGACTCCGCCCTATCCGAATATCCACAACTTTTATTTCGTATTCGGTTACGGATATGGATATCCATAACAACACTTGTATTTACCGACAACGAAAACCAAAAATTTTCTTCGCTAGTTTTAACGTTTAGTTTATATTTTCAGATGGGAATCACTAAGATGTTTTCTGCATCATCTGAGCTCAGCCACATTGGTCTTTACCGCACCACCTCGCCGCAAGTCTCCTCAGCCGTTCATTCAGCCATGATGTCGATAGATGAGCAGGGTGCCACAGCTGCAGCATCTACAGTGGTTGCGGTCGTAGCGTTGTCGTACGACAACCCGTCAGTTGTGTTTAGGGCAGACCGACCGTTTTTAGCTGTGCTGTGGGATAATCAGCTGAACGTGCCTTTGTTCATGACTAAGATCGAAGACCCTTCACTGTAACCATGTATCTTACCGATTTTGTAACATAATGTGAAGGTTAGGTTTAACAATCTGAGTTGTAGGCGATCTTTACGAGTATATTCTTACAAATTTAATGAAAATAATACGCTAGTGTCATTGTTAGGCTCGTACTAGTTAGTGATACCTACAGATTGAAATACTCGTTAATAATTAATATAATTTACAATTAATATAGGTTTTACTTATATAAAAACCACAACAAACAGTTCAAAACGATTTATATTTTTAGATAATGTTTGCTTACATATGTAACTAAATACATTAATAAAGAATTCTAGATGTCAACATGCGTAAAGAAGGATATCGAGTTAGGAAGTATATTATACCGGAATATGAAACTTATAGCATAGTGTAGAAATAAAAAATACAAAATTCAATGTGAAAATTTCAAATATAATTACTTGGTTTAAATCAGCTTCAATCGGATCCTGTTAGTGTTTCTTTAGTAGACTAGTTTAGAACGGATAGCATGGTTGTCATTTTATCGTCTATCGCGCTTTCCGTCCTCTTCGTACATGCATACTTATTGGACAAACGTGGTAGTTATTATGAAAAATGATAAGGACCTGACCATATTAGGCTAGCAGGAAACGTCACTATGATACCTAGTCTACATTAGATTTAAGCATTTTTGCTCAAAACTTTTTGGTACAAACTTCAATACTAGCTCGGAGAGAGCACCAACAATATTTTAAAGCCCCATTAGGTTCAACATTAAGTCTTGATCTCTGCAAAGCAATAAATAAATTGGAACATAAACGTTTATCTCTTAAACCTCTTAAAAAGATTGATGATGGGATCATCCGCGAAGGTCTTGAGTTTGCCATTGTAATACGATTCAATTTCTTGCAAACTCTTTCCTTCTGTTTCTGGTAGAAAGAAGTATAAGTATATAGTTCCCAGGAAGCTGAAAGCGGCATACACAGCGTAAGTACCCCACAAATGTGTAGTTGTCTCTAAGTCGATAAATGTTTTAGTCGCAATGAAGGTCACTACGTAATTCAGGGCTGCAGCTATGCCTTGAGCGGTAGCACGACTCCTGTAACAATTCATAAACTTATTTAGAACAGGTAATTAATATATTCCATGTACATACGTAATAAATTATTAATACATATTTATTAGTTATTGTATTGCCTAGCTCAGCTATATTATACAGAAGCTGTAAGGTATAACATCAGATTCCATGGTTTAATTTAAATATCTAGTTTATTATTAACCTGATGCACGCTTTGCCTCGTTCCATCTAAATTGTACTTCACATACCTTATCTTGAATAATCTGAAAGTATCTTACCTAAAGGGAAATACTTCTCCAAGCAGCACCCAGGGCACTCCAAATCCGTTAAAGATAGCAATCATATAAAACAAGACGAGTGGCACGTAGCTCTTTGTGTCAGGAAACGTATCCGTATCATAGGAGAAGACGGAGTCTTGTATGTTCTTCTTGGCGTAGGCGCTGAGAGCTGCGCAGGCGACGGCAGCGCCGAGCATGGAAAATAGCGCCAGTTTTCGCTTGCCGAATAATTTGATGAATCCAATCATCACGATGCTGGTGGCTAATGTCAATATGCCGACCATAAGCTGAGGAGAAAAATATATTGCTAATAAACGATCGATCGATAAAATACGTATTTAATCACCTTGATCTGTTAGTTTTTAATAGGATATTCTTACATAAATTGCCTGATTACTTTGCCTCTAATTATTATTTAAAAAATCTCTAGGAAAATTTTGGACTCAACACCACGTGTACTTTTTAGGGTTCCGTAGTCAACTAGGAACCCTTATAGTTTCGCCATGTCTGTCCGTCCGTCCGTCCGTCCGTCCGTCCTTGGATAATCTCAGTGACCGTTAGCACTAGAGAGCTGAAATTTGGTAGTAATATGTATATCAATCACGCCGACAAAGTGCAAAAATAAAAAGTGGAAAAAAATGTTTTCTTAGGGTACCCCCCCTATACGTAAAGTGGGGAGTGATTTCTTTCTTCATTCTAATCCTAACGTAAGATATATTGTTGGATAGGTATTTAAAAATGAATAGGGGTTTACTAACATCATTTTTGGATTACGTAAATATTTTCGGAAATAATCGCTCCAGAAGTAAAAAAAAGTGCGTCCCCCCCCCTCTAACTTTTGAACCACAAGTTTCAAAAATATGAAAAAAATCTCAAAAGTAGAACTTTACATAAACTTTCTAGGAAAATTATTTTGAACTTGATAGGGTCCCGTCTCGAACACCGGAGGTCCCCGTCGTTTTTTCTTTAGTATATGTTATCTATTTCAACTTTTAATTTATATAGTAGTATTACTACTTAAAAATCAAAACAAATCAAAAATATTTCATAAAAAATAATTTGATTTGTTCTTAGTTTCATAGGTTCAATAGTTTTTGAAAAAAATAATATATATAAAAATGAACCCCTACTTCTCTTGGTCACGCTATATCTTGAGAACGGCTTTACCGATTTGGCTAATTTTGGTCTTGAAATATTTGTAGTAGCTCAGGGAAGGTTTAAACGGTGAGAAAGTATGAAAAAAAATCGAGTAATATACTATAAAACGAAAATATTGTTCCCCCATACAAACTTTATCAACTCGAAAAAACTGTAAGCGCCGCAGGATTTCATACATCTTACGCGTTTTTGGTAAAATGGTCTCTGCTTTCCTCGAGAAAGACGGAAGCGCCGCAGGATTGCATATATCTTAGGCTTTTTTGCGAGCAAAATAGGTACTTTATATTATTCCAGCACTAAAGTCGTTAAGGTGATAGTTTCTTACAAATTGTTAATAAATTAGCCCTTATTCCCTAAGATATGGCTGTCAAAATCTCTATTGAATGACAAGACACACTTCATCACTTCAGGCCCGGTACCGCGAACATTGAAGGTCGTATATGTCGAGCATTTCTCTTTTACTCCAATTAAGGCGTTAAGAGAGTGACATAGATAATCGTCTGAAATTTACGAATATCGTTGTTCGCGGTAGCTCCGCCGTTTTATGTATAATTCCACGTTTAGTTTTAATCGTAAATAAGAATCTGCACTAATATTTATCGGCCAATGCGACCGTCCCTCATATTATATCAGTATCACTTACGCATTCCAGAATTTTTTTACGTCAAAAGAAACTTACACTAGAGCCTCTGTACTTTAAGCTGGCGCGCATAGTTTACTGTAGGCGGAACGCTCATACCCTACATGGCGGGTTTAAGATTCTTTCTGATTTAATGGGGTCGGAGCATACATGCCCATACATTAGGTTGAAACTGACTGACTGACTTCAAATGACGCTGGCTGGTTATCACTCCATGTTACAACCCTTTCTTACTACTTATGGTGGGACTGAAATTGTCAATTTTCCATGTATAGTTGGGATCTAAAACTCTTTCTTTAGTTGTCACCGTCCTTTGTGGGCTCGTTTTTAGGGTTCTGTACTTCATATTAATATGACAACAACAATGTATCAAATAGCCCATTTTTAACTCTGAAGTGGGAACACTTACCGTAGCGGACGAAAAACTACGGAACCCTACACTGAGCGTGGCCCGACACGCTCTTGGCCGGTTTTTATTTGTAACTATTATACTACGGTCTTAAAATTTCAACGCATTATAAGTATACAATGTAATATTTATTTTAAGTACCTTTTAAGGTTGGTCATTTACATGAAAAAGACAAATGAGTTTTAAATTATTCAGTTCCAAAATTATTGTGTAACTTCTACTTTAGTTTATAACTATACCTAGATATTTTTCTAGCACGAACGATTTCTTGTAAGTGATTGACAAAATAAAAACATCGACAGTCCTGTTATCGATAAGTACCCCTTCAATTTCCATACAGGTAATACAAAGACAAATATGGGGTAATAGGGTTAAAAATAACTAACAATAATAAAAGTCAATATATATTTAAATACCTACTTCAGAAAACAATTTGGAACTATTCATTGCAAATTATAAACGTAAATTGGATCAAAAGTATACGGATTACGTTTAATTTGTTCAAGATCGGTGACACGCGGCGTCTAGGTAGGTAGCCGATATAAGACTGTGTGTACATCTTGAAGTTGAAGTAGTATGTACTTATCGATAGCAGGATTGTCGATATTTTTATTGTGGCAAGCACAAAACAAATGCCGTTCCTGCTAGAAAAATATCTAGGTATATTTATAACTTGATGTAGTGAGAAGTGACGCAACCGTGGAAAATTAACTGTTATTGTCGTGTCTATTGTCATTGAATTTGTTTATATTATAGATCGTGTCCGATGAAACGTCTAGTGTAAAAAAAGCAAATAATGCATACCACAATATTCTTTCCATCGTCCGCCATTCCAAGGGCTCCACATACATTAACCATGTTTGGCCTCGTGGGCACCAACCCGCTCATGACCAGAAATGTAAAGTATAACAATACGAGAAGTAGTGGTCGTAGTGTCTCCTTACACAACATTACGTATCTAAATTTTAGGAACATTCTGTAAACAAAATAGACACTAATTATTGTAATATACATTAACGCAACAATGTAAGATACAGATCTTAAAGATTTACTGGGTACAAGTTGTAGGTAAAGAGATAGTTGGCGTGCTTGTTGGAGGTAGTGCCACGTTATGACATATATTTATAACATGATGTACCTACTCAACTAGGCGAATAAATAGGTTTACTTTTACCGTGCTATAAATACTCCGAAGCCCAATGGTAAGTATATATAAAATACTTCGCTATGCGACTGCTATAATATGACATATAACTGGGACCCGTATTTCAAAATTTTGCAAGCAAATTTCAAAAACACTAACCTTTTAATAATATGCATTTTGTCATGTTCACAGTCAGTTGGCATCTTTTCGGTCGTTTGTTGACAAATAACGCACTGCTGTAAAGTTTTAGAATAAAGAACCAGTTCATCAAATTCGTCGCGAACGTGCTCAGGTGTAGTCCATCCACGGAGATAGCACAACGATTTTAGTGCTTCTTTTTCGTGTCCGTGGACCAGAAGCCAGACTGGTGAGTCGGGTACCTGAAAAGTTAAATCAACATTATGAAACACGCAAACGGTTAAACACATTTTAAATCGCCGATTGTCGTATGTTACACCTACTTCAAATATCAATGGAATACCGTGCATGCGAATTTTCGAGCGTTCGAAATCAAAGAATCACTAATTATTTACCGAAAATATCTTTAAACAAATAATATTCCTTGGATCAAGACTTTTTCTGTGTACCAGAGAGTACTTACCAACAAAATCAGAAGCATGGAGAGAATGGGTGCGACGAGACAGATGAGCGCAGCCGTGCGCCAGTCCACCACCGTGCCCAGGAAGTACATGACGAAGATCCCGATGGACGAGAACAGCTGCGTGAGGGTGCAGAGCGCGCCGCGGATAGTTGGCTCGCTGAATAGAATATGTGGTCAAATGACATGCTCATATAGTCTATGTTATTTTAAACAATGAGAACAGAACGTCTACCATGGTTGAAGATTTATCGCCTTTCGCGTTATCGGTCACTTTTGCACTCAGATACTTGTTAGAGCGTGACAGGTATTGTGACAAGTGATAATAACCCATATTAGGCTAGCAGATGACTTGGCTTAATTTTTATTTTTATTTTTTACGGACGTCGTCTACTGAAACCGTTTCTAGGTTCCAAGAGGACTTTAGTGTACATATCACAAAACATGTACGCTGTTAGCGCTACTTTGCAATCCACTTTTTATTACTTTTAAAAACGAAAACGAAAATACTGTTCAGGTTCGAATTTAGTGTAGCCTGTGTCCTACCTACATGAAAAACGATAACGATATACTTTTAGTTTTGCCTTGAATAAATATGCGCGTGACGAATTACTTAAGTAGGTATCTCTTATGTTTCATACACGCTGTAAACTACCTTTTCTGCTTAACTTCTTAAAACCATAACTAGGTTCAAATCCCGGTCAGGGCATTTATTTGTGTGATGATCACAGACATTTGTTCCTGAGTCATGGCTGTTTAATATGTATTTAAGTATTTATATGTATCTATCTGTTATATGTATCTATCTATTATATATATCGTCATCTAGTACCTACAACACAAGCCTTACTGAGCTTACCGTAGGACTAGGACGACTGGTGTAAGATTTTCCCGAAATATTTATTTATTTACTTACAATAATATAAAAATAGGTAAAGATCGATTATATCTGATGTGAGTTTTAAAAAATAGTAATAAAATAAAAACCATCTACTAATGTATCATGTAATTTTCGTAACAGACTGAAAGTAATTTCCGTAGAATGTCACATAAATATTTATTAATATACATACACAAGTATGTGTAGATTCTGCCCGTTCACATATTAGGTGGGTAGGTAGGTGATTGGCAATGACTAACACTATTTTGTTCTATATTAGGTATAATAGTTTCGGTCTAAGATTATTCATATCTATAGATATGATTTGTTTGCCGTTACGAAATAGATCGAGTAACATTGACCTAAAAATTATTGAGATATCATGAATTATATGACATGAAATAAAGGTAATACGTAATCATACCAACTCTTAAAATATATTACTTATGTAGTTGTTTACCTTGAATAATATTCGATCAGTATGAATAGGGTCATATTAAACATTTTTTTACACGGTGTTAATTTGTAATTGAAAGTACCTAAGTAATCAATCGCCGACAGTATTATTTAGCATAGAAGTACGTAAACCTTACTCATGGGTTTTTTGATTCAAGTTAACAAAGGCAAGGCCCTATACAAGTCAGAACAGAACTACTCGTATCTAATGTGGGTATATGTCGTCATACTCGGATATTCCTCAATCTAACGAAAATCAGAGCTATGGATTATATGTGTCTCACCTGACTTCACCTACGTAGGAGTTAATTGGCGCTTCCATGACTCCAGTGCCGAAGCCAAGCAGAACATTAGCCAGGAAAAGCGTAGGCAGATTCCAGCAGAAGTACATTAGGAGCCACGCACACACGTGAGGCAGGTTGGCGATGAAGTTTGCCTTTTTTCTACCGCAATAGTCTACCATGGGACCGGAGAGGAGTGCTCCAATAGGTTGAGCTAGGAAAGCTACGCTCCCTGTAAATATATAATATAAGAGTATAGATATTATTCTGTGATTTCACACATTGTATGCATCGATGTATCATAAACGTAGATTCACAATCAGCCCCAAAAAATGGCTCTAAAAACAACCGCTCGAACAACTTAGGCGGTACATTTAGTTAGTCTTCTTTGAACCGATGTCAGTGCAAGTGTCAACAATGACTAAAAAGTTATTACTTTATCAATAGTGAAGTTTGATACTTAATAACTAGAACACTGAGCTCTTTTTCTTTTGATTATATTATATAAAAGAATATTATAAATTAGCATTATTAGCATAAACTGGAACGTGCTAGAAATGTCATTCAGTGCCATATTTTTCTACATAATTTGTTCGCGTGTAGGAGTCCATTTGTTTATATCAGTGATTGTATGTATTCAATTTAAACGCTTCCCTAACGTATAGATAATCTTCGATATATAGATAGTCTTTGTTCTATCTTATCAATATCAAGATTTCCTGTTTGCAAGGGTCGCACTTTTTGATAAAAAATCGCTGCCTGCCTTTTTTGTCTAGCTGTTGAATGACCATCATCTAAGTTGTTGTTTCCGCTTACATTTAAGGCCGTTGATAACTATATTTTTATCTACGTTCTTCTCTTTACTACAACATCCTTTTGTTTTCCTTGTATTTCATAAGAAAATAATTTGTTACAAAGTTACAATGGTCTTATATATTTAAATAAATTGTATATTTTTAATCCTAATAAGTATATATATACATATCAAAATCATCTGTGCTTAAATGTATATCTATACAGGGTGATTTCATGGTGATATATATCATCATCTCAGCCATAAGACGCCCACTGCTGAACATAGGCCTCTCACTTGGACCTCCACATGTACCGGTATATATAATAATGATTGCTGATTATTATTCTACTATGAATAAAAAAAAGGATTATTCTAAATTAAATAACTAGTATGTACACATATGATATATTATAGATATAATTATTATTAGATACAAAAATAAAACTAGAGGCACGCGAAATTGCAAAGTTTTATAAAACATTTAAATTATATTGACATTTGATGCATTATAATTATTATAATGCATACTGCTATTTTATATGTGTGCAAAAACGCAGATCTTAATTATTTAATTATTTCAAAATAACTAGTGTCTCGTGAAGATTATTCAAAGAAACATAACTAGGTAGTACCTACATGTATGATCAATATGATCATTGTAACAAGTAAGTAAGCACGAGGTAGAAACAATGGCAATAGTAATCTGGTCATAATAATGATGTGCATGCCTTGAACGTGATAAACTATCGCTAAAGTATTATAGAAACAAACTATGACGAAGAAAGTTGTTTACATGGCCGATTAAAGTGCACGAGCTAAGTTCATGGTCGACTTTTCTCTAAATCTAAATATTTCCTATCCGGCTTTTTACGTATCTACGGCAAAGACAGAACCATTTAAAGCCAAGCTTGCGTAATAGTCTTTAAACAAAGATTAATCTGTCTGCTTTATAAAATAAAGATTACATTTTAAAGTATAATTGTAGAATTATAGCTTATAGGCCATAAAACTTCACTCAAGAAATTAAGATATGTAAGCCTTGTAATTAAATCATATGCAACAGAAACAAAAATACTAAGGCTGTGGTGCTCATGGTAGGGTTGCACAGCCACTACAATTTAGGTATCTAAGCATAAGTAAAATAATACTGTGTCATAACATGGATATCGCAATATGGAACGAGATGGACGTGAGATTGTTGCTTATCATTTTTCCTTAAGGAAGATGCTGATTTAGGTACTCTCCCTGTATGTCTATGCTTTTATTTACTATACATCTATCATACTATTCTAAGAAATTCGAATATATGTGTGTCTCTTCACTCGTAAACTGTTGAACCGATAAATATGGGCATGCAAAGGAAAAACCATTTTAATAGTTTTAAGGTTTCTCAATTGAAGTATGTTTTATTTACCTAACGTGACCATTAAACGCTCATTGGACTATTACAGACATGTCAATTAACTTACTTCATGAATTATTGATGATTTGAAGACTTGGTAAAATTTCTGCCTTTTACTCGTAAGTACCATATTACACAGGATCCTTGAAACTGTTTTATCAAGTGTCATCAATCTAACTTACCGAACCATGAAGCTTGTCTTTCATCTAACGATAGACCTTCGCTTGCGTTTAGGAGATCTGGTAACGCAATTGTGGAGAAGCTGATGGCCATGCCCAGGTCCAGCAACAGCAGGTTTGGGGACATACATGCTACCACCTGGAAATTAATTTACAATGAAAGTGGTTGTGAAGTTTTGTCTTCGTCGAAAGCCAAAAAGGGGATATTTCGGTTTAGAATTTCCAGTACCTAGTTGTCAGTGAATATATCTCGTTGTATCTATACCTATACTTCAATAAAAATTTATCGCCGAAATGTACAAAGCCTTCAAATTCTATTTGAATTGAAATATACAGGATAATTTCGGGGTCGTGTAGCAAGAAAACAAGGCATGACTAGCATGACAGAATTCATAGGTGAAGCTAATTATGTTTTTATCACTAAATTATAATTACATTTTAGATGGTTAAGTAGGAAAAAATCTTTTTTGCATACTATTTTGTGGCCCTACACAATGTGACGTCTTGCCGCTTCCCTTACTGCGTATTATGTCTAAAGGCATAGGCTGGCCTTGATACGGTTCGTTTAAGATCAATTTTAATCCAAAAATAAGCAAAAAAACATTGTTATTTTGATCAAAATATATCATAAGATAATATAGACCAGTTACAGAGTTATAAAAACTTGTTCTGGATCACCAGAAATCAATCTTTATAATAAAGTAGCAGACGAAGTTCGCCGCATTTCATACCACAGTATTTGTTTTTAGTAAGTATTACTTATCAAGTTATCATTATGAGATTTGAATTTCATTTATCATAACATATAAAAAGCTCTGTTATTTTTTTATGTACTATAGATTTTAGCATCGACAAGTCTATTTCCGATGAAGCAGTTAAAGAGACACATAAGGTACAAGCTTCTTGCACAGATGGCGAAGCGTCTGGTTGGCCTGGTGACTGAAGAGCTGCCGGGGTCCTCGCAAAACGTATCAGCATTACGATACAACGAGGAAATGCCGATAGCATCCTTGATACAAGGCCGCAAGAGTCTCTTTTAGATTTAAGCTAGTTTAGTATTTGTATCTACAGTTATTGTGATGCTTAGAATTACATTTTATATTTTATATCAGTGAATAAAGTGTGTATGTGTGTGTAAGTGTAAGAAAATTGTTTTAGTTCAACCAGACAATTGCCAAAATAATATGCCATTGTGTCTCCAGTGGCAGCAGTCTTTAAGAGAGACTTATTGCTGATGATGATGATGAAATGATTTGAATTTATAAATATAGTAGTTGTTGTTCTATACTCGTACTAGATTCCCAGAGGTCAGTTTATTGTGTATTTTTAGTGCTTAGAGAAGCACAACAAAATAGTTATTGTGTCTATGTGTCTATGACGGACAAGCAAACCCCAATTCCCAAAAAATATTTGATTATATAAAATGTTAGCTGTGCAATTTTTTGTAAAAATATTATGCAATAACCGTAACACCGGGCTCAACGACTCTTAATTAAGTTTTTATTACCATTGCGATAAGAGAGTTCTGTCATAAATCATAATATATATTTACATACCTAAGGTATACAAGTTGATATGCATCATAATATGCACGATTAAGAGATAATCATGGTGTGATTGATTTGACATTTAAAGCAACAACATTCGCATAAATTACTGAATAATCTAAACCATTTTCGTTTCTGCAAAACAAAATAGTGTAGTAAATTAATTTTTCACTATATGTATTGTCCTTCACAGTTGAGAGAAAACCTTTAAACGTATTCTTCTAAACGACAAACAGCCGGCATTATGTACCTTGTAAAATTGAATAGGCTCTATTTGTTTCGCACCAAGTCAAGAAATTTAGCATGAAAATATGCTGTTGGTAATAAAAATACATGTTGAATCTCCGTGTATGATAAAACCCAGATACGTATTATTGTTTTTTTTTTTTTCTTAGTGTTAATTTTTTTTCTTATTCTATATGTATGTACAATATACCTCAAGGTAAATAAACAAAGTACAAGTCAAACGAATACCTGCGACGTCACTGATCTCAATCTACTTCTTGCTGGTCCTTCTGCAGATTCAATTTTGAACTTGTGCACCATTGTATTTAACTCACACTTATTTATAAATATGATAAATACTTTGTAAAAAAATGAATTTATATATATTTTATTTTGTGTAAAATAAAATATTTCATACACATGAGAACAATCACGTCAACTAAATGAATAAATAAGTTTTGACATAATTTAGTTGGAAGGTAGAATACGATTTTTGGTGGGAACGCGAGCAAGACAGGCGCTCACCGCAGCCAAACGACATTAAAATGACGGTTTTCGCTGAACCATAGGATTAAATAAGTATGTTGTAGTTTCGCTGTTATGTCAGTGTCTCAGTGTTGAATATATACAAATAATGCAATAGACATATGATGTATGTACCTACCGTTTTGTATTTACCAATTATTTTTAAAGATTCCTTTACATATTTATGTACAATAGCTTAGCGGCTCATATTTGTAATACACTTTATTCGCTGTATTAAATATATGTTTACCTACAGCCATCTATTTCAATTTAACTACGTTATGGTTTAGCTACCCTTACTTGAATAGCAATGTAGATTATAAATAGAAAGGGGCATTGGTTGGTACTTTAATATCATTTGATTGATTAAATTGTTCATTATTATATTTATTATAGACCTATGATGGTTTCGCTATTATTGTGTATCATTCTTGTCATGACATATCTACAAGTAAGCAACTAAATAAGAGTCACATACGACATTTGTAGGACATAGATCTAGACCTAAGTAAGTCGAGGATAACATAGACATAGCGTTTAGATATCCATATATGTATGTAACTTCTATGTGTCGACATGCTCGTCATACGTTGAAATACTGCTGAAAATTGGCAGCTGTCGTCATAAAGGCCATGATCAGACTCTTTGAAACTATGAATCTATGTAGGTAACCTATGTATCGTTTTACACTAGAGCCACGGCTATATATTTCACGTGACCAAACTCACGCCCAGCTTACGAGTACTTACCTATATATATAAAGTAGCTGACTAAACGGTTTTTTATGATCCAAAATGGTCTAATTGAATCGGGGAAATAATAACAGGTCGCATAGAGAGGTCTCATCCACGGATGTTTGTTCTTTTCGTTATCACTTGTGCTTAAGGTAATATGCAGGTAATAGGGGTTTTTCATGTACAAAGACGGTGACAAACAAGCGTGTGGCCTAATTTGTAGACCGTTATATACAAATATAATAAGAATGTTATCGGTGATAAATGGATAATCCATGTGGTGATTTTATTATAATTAATTAATAAATTAGGTAATTTTTGAGATTTTCATATGGGAATTTCTTAATATTAACATGTGTATGGATGTATCAATACGAGTAGTATCGGTCATATACTAGTCAGTAAGAAAATAAAACGATAGTCAAATGCGTAATATGTATAAAGACACCGCAAGTATGTTTCGAAATACGAAGAGATAAGAAAGAAATAAGAAGAGAAGAGAGAACAGTCTGATTTCTCTTGATAAAGTATGTACATATTTATTACATACACTATTTCGAGTAAGATATTTATATTAACTACGTAGACACATAGCTTGCTCTAGTACGAATAATACAATTTTGAGAGCAAGGTCAGAGTGTAGCAAAGGGTGGCCCATATATATAGGACTTTCTGACAATAGTTTATTTTCTCGAAGGTCGCAGTTCTAACCTAACCTAAACCTACTTTTCTGACAACAGTTTATTTTCTCGAGGGTCGCAGTTCTAACCTAACCTAAACCTACTTTTCTGACAATAGTTTAGTTTCTCGAGGGTCGCGACATTTATCTCGGTAATTATCAAGTTTAGAGAAAACTTGCCCATACAAAACATGCTTATTTTAGCGTCTTCTATACGATAGCATCATAAAAAATAGCTGTCATAATGATACCATTCCCATCGTTATTTTTTCAAAGTCCGTACACATGTGTCAATTTAGGAGCCAATATCTCGGTAATTATCAAGTTTAGAGAAAAGTTGCCCATACAAAACATGCTTATTTTAGTGTCTTCTATACGATAGCATCATAAAAAGTAGGTGTCATAATGATACCACTCCCATCAAAATTCTGCGTACCCAAATTTTTTTAAGTCCCAGGTACGGCCACCCTTTCCTACACCCCAACCGAGAGCAACGATACCAAAATATTTTTGTGCTAACTGGACTTTTGTAAATACTTGAGGCGCTAAATATAACATAGCGTAATTATTAAAATAAGACTTAAGAAATAAAAAGAGTAAATAAGTAAATGGTAGCAATTCCCGAAAAAAATATATTACATCATGCCACGATTATGATATAACTGGTGTCATCAAAAGTATTTTGCTAATTTTAATAGTTATTTAATATCATGTAGATTAATGTCTAGGTGTAAAGTTCATCTAAACCATTAGGGCACATTGGCGACGGCGTGTCCTCCTTATAGGGGTTGGAAGCCGATATCTGCAATTTCATCTCATATTTCGTAATCTTAGTGCATTTAACTCCGCGTTTAGACATGCTGGCTCGTCACTCGCCTCGCTATTCGTCGAAACGTTCGACGAGACTTTGTCCATACAAAAACGGGATGCGAGGGACGAGAGGAACAGCGAGACGTCCGCGTACACATGCGTGCTCGCGTTTCGCCTCGCCATTCGCCTCGCTACTCGCGCGAATGTGTGGCGGCAGCATTATAAACAACTTAAATAAACAGGAATGAGAGTTATTAAAATGGTTTCGATATTAAATTATAAAATGGTTAATTCATACAAATTACAACGACTTTTAACCACATGCTGGATTAATAAATAGATAAATTCATGTTTACACTAAATAGATAACCTCACTTTTATGAAAGTTGAGGAGCCCATTTAGAGTTTAGACCAGGCAAGAACTTGTAAAAGATTTTCATTACATTGCGGGCTATCGGCGTACGGCGAATTTGGTCGCCTTATATAATCCCACAATGTAATGAAAATCGTATACAAGTTCTTGCATGATCTAAATGGGGCTATGTCTATGGCATTTCCAACTGTTAAGATTATACAGTGTGTAAATCTTATACGTGCGAATCTCTTAATGGTGGGTAGAATAGGACATAAGAAATATATTTAGATAACTCTTTCTTGGAAGTACAATTAAAATATTATCCAAATAAAAAAAAATCGCCCTGCAATGTAATGCAACACATTCGAGTTAAACACTCGTTGACAGTTAGAACTTGACAGTTGACAGAGGCTTATATCGCGTAAGTTCTTTAGCCATTCGCTGCCACCCTCTCCAAAAATGTATGGAAATGAACGCACATGTGCGTCGGTGGCAGTGAATGCGTTAATTACGTATTGTATAATAGGTTTAATCAAAGAAAAACCTTTTGGTTAGTATTACTGTTATAATTTTGAAAAAAGAACTTCATATGTTTATATTTTTCCAAGAACATTGGTGTATAGTTATTCAGAATAATTATGAAAAAATAAGTATTGAAACAGTGCATCATGACTCTGCGATGTGCAAGACGAATGTACCTACTGACGAAAAAAAATTGTGTACATTTGCTGTGTGATGCATTTACATTTAAACAAGAATTAAGATAAATGCTTCAACAATGTTACTCACTGCGTGCTTAAGGTTAACAGTACCAACAAAAGATATACAAACTAGATATCAGTAGTACGACATGACAGAAGTAAAATAAACTCTGACATAAGTATTCAAAGCGGTAAAACCATATAATATATATAGTAGATATTTATGCATTCTGATTTAGTGTTATACACGATTCTGTCGGTTAAGTGAGGGGCAAAACGAGAGTTATTGTGTGCTAAATACATATATGTATACGTGGTGCGTTAAGATAAAGTTATATTTTCTCAATTATTTAGAGTTGATAATAAAATCATTTATTGCGTAGGTAGTTAACACTTAGAAGCTAAAGGTACAGATACTGACAACAAAAAAACCTAAGAAAGAGAAAAAAACTGGCGCTAGGTATAATATAAAAGAGCGATTTTTCCAGACAATAGTAGTATGGTATCGCCTCATTATATTATATTTATGCTGTGTGTTATAGAAAAAAACATAATGAAATATATCAATTGACTGATAGCTAAGAACATTTAAATAAAAGGGTTTACTAATTGTTCGCAAAAAATATTTAGCATATTCTTAACTCCCCAAACTACGTATCCCAAAGTTTTATTTGGCCAAATTTTTATTTCGCATCTCAACGGTTCGCATTGATATATTTTCCCATGTGAGATTTTTTTTATAATGTCAATTATAATTTCGTCAAATGTTTTGATTGGCATACCTTTTTTAGCAAAATAATGAATGTTTATTTCATCTTGGTCAAATCATCTACAGGTAAGAATCTCCATTTAGTTTTTATTAATGTATCCAGCAAAAGGTGCCAAAATAAGCAAGTTTCTACCGTTTTTAGGGTCATAAAAATAAACATTACCTATTTATCTCTTTTCGGCAGCATTTCGGTTCCGTGAAGGTAAGCAGTTCTAACCTAACCAACCTTTCTCTTTTTTACTTAATAAATATTTATCATTATGCTATTGGCTTAGCAAATCATTTGCTACACAATTATTTACCACATAAAATTTGACGCCATAAAAATTTTCAATATAATAACGTACCGAAAAATACGATGTAAAATTATGCCAAGAAATGGCTTTGCTAAATAAATCTTCGGTGAACAGTTGGTTTCCAAATGAAATTTGACCAAACATAATTCAGCAAAAAGGTAGATACCAAATAAAGATAAATTATTTTCTTAAAACCAAACTTCCTTCATATACAAAGCATTCATGAAAATGAAAATGTTTAATGCCAGTAGCCAGTGCAGTAAATGCAAAACAGTAAACGTGTAAACCAAAATATTAAAAATTTAAAATCTTATGATAGTGCTGAAAATTGATTGACCAACCAGAAACGTTGTATGGGTGAAAATCTTAGCTAAAAAACCTGGTCTACGTATTAGTAGGGACTTTTCAGGAAAAAATGCCCCCAATTAGAGTGACTTATAGAAAATTAATTGTTTCATGAAATAAAACAACTAAAACAAATTATATCGCGTGTCGTAATGTAAACTTCATCACGACGTTTCGAACCCTTTAGCAGCGTTCGTGGTCATCGGGTAAATTGTGTCATTTTTGTGACGAAAATTAAGTATTATGTTTCTATAAATACTAAGATTTGATGTTCGTTACACTAACTTTAAGCAGTATAACAATGCGAAAAAAAAGACAAAAAAAATGAATTTCCATATGAAGTTCATGCTTGCAACAAAAAATAAACTACAAAAAAGCAACAAATAATTGTTTTCTTTATCACTTGATAAGTACTTTTGGACTATTTAGAACAAATCAATTTCTTAGGACAATTATATACAATTATTTTTGGTTTTGGAGTCGGTGCCAGCCTCGCTAGTCAACATACAACTGAAACTCATATTTTTTACACCGCTGTACATGCATGTCAGCTGTTTTGATTTTGATTTGTTGACAAATGGACTATGAAAATATATAATACATATATTATCGTCACTACTTTGAAAAAATCTTGTATCTGACACAGATACTGTAAGTTGAAACGCAGTAACTCTGTACTCATTCCATATATAGTTACGTCATTTTTTTTTATTGCCAGAATGACTTACGAGATTTTTTCAAGGTAGCGACGAATTATAGTGCAGAGTGTACCGATAGGGAAGTGAAATATTGAAACTGAGGCGCTATCGATAAAAACGAAATTCGTTACTTTCAAACGATTGTCTCTGTCACTCTCACGAGGTCTTAATAGGATATGGGCGGAGGTTACCAGATTCGGAGTAGGTTTAATTCTGACTGTTCCAGATTCTTATTTAGTCAGCTTCTGAGTAGATCGTTTTCTCATTTGATTGAATTCGGAGTACGACAGTTTCTGAAAAATTCGCATTCTATATTAGGCATATTCTCTTTTTGACACTTTCTGGGTAGATCGTATTCTTAATAGATTGAATTCGGAGTACGTCAATTTCTGAAAATAGTATATGTATACAGCATGTTCTTATTTAATCTTTTACAAGCCTTTATTTAATTTTACATGTATGTACCTATGTGTGGTGGAAGGTTCCCCTCGTTTAGGGATAATATGTTTTGTAATAATTTTAATTCGCATACCCAGTGTTGGTATAATTGTATACTTAAGCAGAAACTGATCTCGAATAATTCTTTTCCGCCGAATTACGCAGAATTTAAATAAGCCGAGTGGTTGGTACCTTCGCATAATTTGGAAAGACCGAATGGTGTTATTACGATTTTTTTCCCAGGAAGTGCGTTTTTGTCGTAGTCGCTGTTCTAACCTAACCTAACCCACCTAGTTTTTCTGTTGTGGTCACAGTTCTAACCTAACCTAACCTACTTCGGACATTCGGCCTCAATAATAGTATGCCAATATATTTTCGGACTAAGTTGTATTCAGCTAATACAGAATTATGCTAAATAAAAATTCGGCAACATTAATATTGGCGTAAATAAATTATGCGAAACTTGATATGCGTATTAAGATTCGGACAAAACAAATTATGCCAAATAAAGGGAACCCATGCTGTATACCTACGTGTAGTATTTTCAGAAATTGACGTACTCCGAATTCAATCTATTAAGAATACGATCTACCCAGAAAGTGTCAAAAAGAGAATATGCCTAATATAGAATGCGAATTTTTCAGAAACTGACGTACTCCGAATTCAATCAAATGAGAACACGATCTACTCAGAAGCTGACTAAATAAGAATCTGGAACAGTCAGAATTAAACCTACTCCTTAATAGGAGTAAAATAGAAAGATGCCCGAAATTTACGAATTTGGTTTTTGCGGTAGCGCTTCAGATATCAATTTATTCACTACTGCCGAAGGCTTCATAAACGAAAAACGTGGCTGGCACCGACTCCAACACCAAAAATAATTGTATATAATTGTCCTAAGAAATTGATTTGTTCTAAATAGTCCAAAAGTACTTATCAAGTGATAAAGAAAACAATTATTTGTTGCTTTTTAGTACATATTTGAAGTCGAGTTTATTTTTTGTTAAAAGTTTATTTATTTTTAGCCTTTTAGTTTCTCATTTTGTCACTGATTTTTAATAAACGAATTTGGGCAGACAGTATCCTTTGTGCCAAACGAGGAAATATTATAATAAAGTGAATACATATCAACGTTGCAAAGAGACAAAAAGTATGTAAATTGAGTCGTGTTCGAAGCTTAGGACCGATTTGGATGCTAATAAACTGTCAAACCGAACACTTGACTACAGATCGTAAACTTAACGGAGATAATGAGACTCGAAATCGTCATCTGATACTTATCGTGGCACAGTATAAGTAATGCAACGTCTGACACAGGCAATACTGCGATCTGGAATGTGGTGGAACACTACGATCGCTAACCCGCTTGCCAAGCGTGGCAATTATGGCATTTACCCCCATGCAAGGCACACGAAAGCCGTGGCCTCGAGTTCCTAGGGGCCCACGATACCGTAGCGGCCAGTGTACCAACGGGGCCAGGTGTGCGAAGAATGGCGCAGAACCGCGGTCATTGTGGGTCACTTTTGGGGGTATCTATGTTCAGCTGTGGACGTCCTTTGGTTGTTATGATGATGGTTATAATGATGATTATGAGAAAGTCGTTACCAGAGTGCATCACATGGCAACTCCATTAAGCACCAAAACGGCTAACTTACTCTTTTATATCACTCGGTTCCATTGCCAGAAGGTGGTATTTTCTGAACATAAATGCTTGAACTGTCGCCGAAAAACTTAATTATTTATTCGTTTTTATTGCATTTTGTAAGTGTCTCGAATTATAATGTTCGGGGATAATACACTAAAAAGAACATGCTACCGAATTAAGAACCTCCTCCTTTTTAAAGTTGGTTAAATGCATGGTTACCAAAATGCATTTCATGACGATTACATTAAGCCTAAACAGGACCCGCTACACTATTTTATGATGGAGTTCCGTTGCCTCCTATCCGGCTACAATCATCATACTAGATTCTGGTAACAACAGAACCAACCTTGTAGTATATGCAGTCAAACTACGAAAAACATTACCAAATTCGTTGATAAATGATGTAGTTCTAAGGTAACACGCAAATATGAACATTCAATCGAAATGACAATCTCCTCCTTTTTTAAAGTCGGTTAAAACATTAGTGAAGGTTATAAGACTGCATCTCATGACAACTCCATTAAGTCCAAACACGGCCACTCTACACTTTTTTATCGCTGTGTTCCGTTGCCTACCTCCCGGGTTCAACCACCAGATCAGGTTAATGGTAACATTTCGTCAGAAATATTTAAGTTGGCTTTGTCATAGTCGCTTTAGTATTTCGATTGAAATATCTCAGCGCCACCTAGGAAACACAAGGAGCTTTGTATGACCACCTATGGTCTTCTTCATCAGTTCTTCTTCACCAAATACTATTTTCTGAATACAAATGCTTGACTTGTCACCGAATATACTAAAATCGTTATACATGTACCTATAAATTTTGAAGAGTTCTCTTAATTCCTCATGGATCCCATCATCGGATCTGGATTCTGGTAACAATGGGACCAAGCTTGAAGTAGATGCTTTCAAACAACGAAAAAAATTTTGAAATCGGTTCATTAATGACGGAGTTCTGAAGTAAAACACATTAAAAAAAAAACAACATGCCAACTGAATTGATAAACTCCTCCTTTTTTTGAAGTCGGTTAAAAACTGACATAATTTAACGATTTTAACGTCACGTTAATGGATACCCATATTGGCGTTTGTTATTAATATTTTGCCGTGTTTCATATTAATTCTCAGCACAACCACATAAACACGGTCCTATAGTTAAGTTTGTTACCTATACAATGTTTTCGTTTTGTATAAACATACTTACTTGAAAAAGTAATTGCTTTAAATGGTTTATGACATCGTTAAAATCTTTACGTTTTTTAATTAATAATTGTATGTCAGTTTAGGAAAATTATACCAACAACGCCACAATGTAGCCCAAGCCGATAATAACTTAAATTCGATAAGATTAAAGATATAATTTCTCTAAAGGTCGCAAATTCGGGTCATTGCCGAATTTGTGGCATTCCTCAGTCAGTTGTATTATTCCTCAGTCTTTACTACTTAACATTAAATGATATTATGATACATAATAGGATACTGTAGTTTTATAATCAACAAAACTGTAATTTTGAAATTTATCTGTAAGTTGTATAATCTGTCTAAAACAACTAGAAAATGCTCGTGAAATATGATGAATAGCAGTCTTATAACAGCGGCATCTGTTGTAACTTACTTGAACTCTCAAGCCACAGTATGTGGAGTGATTGCGTTAAAGCATTAGCTGCGAGTAACTCAATGTCATTTGATTATTAGATATATTAGGACGATATTCCATTATAAATCCGATAGATGGTGTATATAAAATCGTTTTCCCTCGAAACGGTATGGGATTTAAAGTACTTAAGTAATGTAGGGTTTTAAAAAATTGCTAATTTAAGAAAACTTACTATTAACTAGATTTTCTATGTAACTATATAATCAAATAAATAAAAATATATGGGATATTTTCGAGTTTTTAAGTGCCGGATAAATACATCGAAATTATCCCAATTCGCCTTATAAATAATAATCAAATGGATACTAAATATCTAGTTCTTATTTATTTAGTTGCAGCAGATATTACGAGTACCGTTTAGGCGTTGTTAGGTACAGAGACTTCCTAATTATCTAACATGGTATTATCTCGGTGTTACCCCCTGAAGTTATTAATAGTTATTTGTTGTACAAGGGAGCAAAGTTAGTGTTTACCTTGTCGTGCTAATATTGAAGCGAAAGAATCCAAAGAATGGAATCTTGAGCATTGGAAGGGTTTCAAAGCTAGAGAGGGCAACACACTTTGCTACCGAATGAAACACTGCCGCGAGGGAAAAATTAAGTTCAAACCTTTAAAAATGTATTCAAATTGATTGGCATCCATCATTCCTCATTCAAAAACATTAAATAAAAGAAAATCCAACCAGCTAACATAAAAAAACCACTCGATTTGCATGAAAACAATTTACATAAAATTACTTCACTGCACTCTAATGAATAAAATCCAATTTTGCTATCTATTTTTAAATAATAAAACAATTCTTTCCGAGCTAGTGATGTGAAAAATACTTGATTAGGTACCTCGTTAAGTTAATCGGGTATAAATTTCGACATCGAACGCTGGGATTCAAGTAACTACCTAATTAATGTTGCTGTTTGTTTCTATTTTTTTTCAAATATCGCTCTTTTAGATCTAATCGTTTTATATGGCCCTGGTCATCATCATCATCAGGATTATTAGAATTCGCCTGTTCCGGAGTCCACTGTTCAGAATCTATTTGTGTAGTTTTGACATTTTCTGTAACTTCAGTTTCTGTGCCTTCAGTGCACGGGGTCGTTCCAGTTACCAGTTTGAAATCTGCGTCGAAAAAAATAACGATTTGTTAAGTGAACCGAGTTTTTCATACCCACTTAAAAGCTTTTTTATGTGAAGAAGTCTTTAATAAGGACGATTTTCCTGTTTAACTTCGCAGATAGAAGGTAAAAGTTAAAATAAATAAATATATGATATACTACTTAGTTACAAACGGATAAACTCACGTGTAATTGTATCGCACTAGGCGACATGTTTCGGGTAAGCGATATCACGAGCGATACACCCTCAACGCCATCGGTGTGTCCTGACTTGGCTTGAAGATGGGTTGTACGGGTTGGGACGAGTAAGCTCTGGTTTACCCGAAACATGTCGCCTAGTGCGATATAATTACACGTGCGTTTATCCGTTTGTAACTAAGTAGTGGTAACATGGCTCACAACAGTTTTAATTGTATTATATGACATACATTTAAGAAACAGTGAGTTAAGTTAAAAGTTCCTAAGTATATGACATCTATTACAATTTTTAATTTATACAGGGTGATTTGTGAGACGTGACAGGATCAAGCCTACAAACACAGTAAATGAAACTATAACGTTTAAACGTAAAAAAGCTGCTGCTTTTCCCTTCTTTTCCACTTTTTTTAAGAAACAATTTTGTCCTCAATAATTATGCTCACTCTACAACAACTAATTAATGAACATAAATCCCTTTTGAATATTGTCATTGTCATTATAAAAAATGAATTGTCAAAAGTAGGTAACAGGAGCATAGTAGGTATTAACTGAATTCGTGGGGTTAATCCTGCTCACGTCTCCTGAATAGTACTACTTAAAAATTAAAGCAAATCAAAATATTTAATAAAAATAATCTGATTTGGTCTTAGTAAGGGAAAGGTAGTTTGTTGTTATTGTTATTTTTCTTTATGTGTCAAGTTGGTACGTAAGAAAATACTTATAAAAATATGTCTATAGAACAATTTTAAATATTTAAATTTAACCCATTATTATTTTTTATAAGAATTGAATTAATATTTCAATAGTGTTTCTAAATTTTCCAAGTTTCAAATAGATATCTGTAATTGGGTATGTACAGATTAAGTTTAAGTCACGACGTATTTGTCTGAATCACTTATTGTTTAGTTGGCATTTTACAAGTTACAAATTTTAATTTAAGTGCTTAAAGCTTCTAGAAAAAATATTGCATTTTTACATTCATGTTATATTTTTTGGAGCAATACGAAGTTGTATGGTACTTGTGCCGTGGTCGCAGTTATACTCGTGCAGGTCGCAGGCGTCTAGGAACAGGCGCACCGTGCGGCCGTCGCCGTCCACCCCGCGGGCCTCGGCTCCGTCGTGGAGGCAGGACTGCGCGAGCGAACAGTGGTCCCCGTCCTTTGCAGAACGCGACACATATTTATGTTCAAGTCTTTATGCCATATCCTCTAGCCGCCCATAGATCAAAACTTGCCAGGACAAATACAACTATGGTTTGTCATTATTAAAATTCAAAATGGCATTCAATGGGAGACCTTCTTATAGGTCTCCGGGCGGTTAGAGGATATGCGAAGCGCCTACGATGGTACTGATCATTATATAGGTACATTTACACTAAACTTTTTATTTGCTACATGCTACAAACAGGCACTATACGTTTCACTTTTATTAATTAATCTTATTTCTTTCAATTAAATTTAATATGAAAGGTTATTTTTACTGTTCTTTAAAAAAAATGATGAATATTTCATATTAAATTCTAATAAAAAATATACATATTTACGTTTGTCATATGCGCCTGAGTGCAACCCCAAATGATCATGACTGAAAAAAGGGTTAATAAGTAGTAATAAATGTTGTAAAAAATGGGTACATTAATGAACTTAATGGTTATTGTTCACTAATTAATACGCGGTTAGATATAAATACGATAAGCTCGTGTGGGTATAGGAAAATTTTAAACATTGTGCCAACCTTGACTTTGTTTTATCTTAAGTTTTATAAAGCCACATTAACTCTAACGTCACATATGTTTATTTGTTCCATAAGAATGTAACAGTTATCATATTGTACTATACTATTTTACGATATGAATAAGATGTTTAGGCATTATATTCTTGTTTAATTTCGGATATTTTTACCGTCAAGTAGTTAAAACCAATGTTAATATAATGTTTAATAATTAAGGCCAAGATTAATCCAGTTTTTTTTTTCGGATTTTGCCTGTCAGTGTTAAAAAAATCTAAACTTTATCTTTTTTCCGGACACTGTATAAGTTATAGATATCTGACAGTTGGGTGCTATTGTATAACAATTTTAGAATTAATAAATAATACAATTAATATAATCCCTCCGATTTAAAAATTTTCTACATTTTATTCACCTACGAATAGCATTTTTATTTCGCTAAGTCGGAAAGTCGTTCTTAAAATGTGTGCAAATATGAGAACAATGCCTGTATCTTCGAGTTGAACGAACTTTAAGTAACTTTTAATAACTAATAAGTATGAACGTTATAAAGTAGGGTTTTATATGTAACTATTATGATTTAATCAATAACTTAGGTAATCATGAAAAACATACTAAAATTCGTTTCATGATGAATAATTAAAAAAAAATATATGATTCATAATTTCTGATGATTTCGCCCATATTAAAGTGATATTAAAATGATTTCAATAAGGGTTTCCGCGATCGCGTTTTTCACTAGATGACAGCACCGGGGCGAGAGGTCTAGCTTTCAAAATCCACCATAAAAAATATTATGATTAAACATGGAAGGTGGATAAGAGCGATAAGAGAAAGAATGCGATCGCGGAAATCCTCATTTATAAATTCATTATTCAACAAGAAAACTATAAAACGATTCTAAAATGTGGAAAATATAAATTTACTCTATGTTAATTTAAAACACATTATCGAAATGTCAAAAAAACATTTTTCTATCCTCAATATAAGCAATTTTTCGATTATTTTGTGTCGGCTTTAGCAAATATATATTTCACTTTGTATAACAAAAATATTATTCTAACTTACTTAAAATGACATAACAAGATTAAAAAATAATTTGTTGTAAGATAATTTAAATCAGTTAAGGTTAGCTTAAGTATTGCTTCCTATAGAAATTAAATTAATAATATACTCGATGTGGAAGTACTTCAGTAAAAAAAAAAGATACTTTCATTAATTTTAACTTACTGACAATAGCTTTGTATATCATTGTTGGTTTCAAGAAGTCCCTGTTGATATTATGATTATATTATTATCTACTAATTCATCAATTTCATCATTATTGAATTTACATGACATTTGTTTCAAGTCACCCTTCACGGTTCAAATATTTTTTTTTAAGTTTAAAAATTGTTATTCTGTAAAGTAATGAAATGGTATTGTTACAAAATCAAAACTTAAACAGCACTATGTAATAAAAATGAAATAAAAAAAATACAATTTTCAATGTATGTGCATGAGAAAGTCGTAAAGATTTATTCATATACCATTCGCCATTAATTTAATGATCACCTAATTTTTTTTATTAGAAGATGCCAAATTACCTGATTTAAAGTCTAATTTAAGGAATATTACATACTTGTAGGTTAGACAAATTAAAACAGATTTAATGTGGTAAGTATAAGGCTAGAGGCTAAGTTGTTCTCGACTAAGCCTTACTGCATGTTAGCCTGTATTTTCCTTGATGTTCTTTCAATTCTCTGTAAAAAAAAAATATCTAATTTTATGTCGTGTGTCCCATTCCTTTATTCCTTTGCTGTTTAGAAATTGTTTTTTTTTGCCGTATTTTTTTATGATTATTATGGTCTAGCTTCATTTTCAGCACTTCTTCTGAATTTCCTTTGACTGCATCAGTTGCGGTTATCGTCACAGCATCACCGGGGTCGAGGGTAATTGGAGACTCGATGCATGGCCTGTAATCTGTTTGATTGTGAGTTAAAATGCTATTCCTTTGTTTTTAAGCCTTAATACATAGATTTTTATAATTCGATATTCAATAGAATAGACAACGGGGTATTGTAGAAATTTCCTTCAAAATACAATTAAATTGTTATAGGTACACATTGATTATTCTACCTCAATGTTATCGTATGTATGTTAACGTATGTATATTGTGATCATAGTGCTAAAATTATGTGGATTTCATTGTAAAGGATGCTTGAATGTACCTACCGTTCATAAAACTAAGTCAATAGAATACTGAAAAACATTAACATGTGTTGTGTAGGTAGTAAGCTTAACTTTGGTAGGGTAATGGCCACTATTTAATGACCAATATTTGACACTTTAAGCTGATAGGCACCAATGATGATCACTTAGTTCTTAATTAAAAAAAACAAAACGTTATAAATTACTTGTTTACCAACAAATGCACAACACTTGACTCCTTGTCCATAACTTGCGTCGTCGCTCTACTACCATTGAAATTATTGGTTTACGGATCTTACGAAGTAAGCCCTTCTTTGTACTCTACAGGACCTCTGTTTCAATTCAAGTTTTTTTTTATACCACAAAAGTGGCAATCAAGCATGCGGCCCGCTTGATGGTAGGCGGTCACCGCCGCCTATGGACGTTTACAATACCGAGGCATCATTCACGCGTTGCCAACCCCGTAAAACCCTCTTTACACCCGTTTTGAAGAACCCCATACTGTAGTCCTTTGGGATGACCTCCGCAGGAAGCTCATTGCACAACCTTAGCGTACGCGGGAGGAAATTCCTCTGAAACCGTTGGGTACGCGACCATTTTGGTTTTAAAGTATGTGGGTGAACACCCGGACGGTATAAAGCGACAGCACATATGTTTTAGAAAATATGTGCTGTCGCTTTATATAGTGTGTGTGTATTCATCACTTTAGGCTAATAGGTTTAGTCAAAGAAGTATTTCTCACTTGTTTTGTGGTCACAATTGTACTCGTGCACGTCGCAGGTGTCGAGAAAAAGGCGCGCAGTGCGGTTGTCAGGCGCGATGCCATACACCGCTGCACCGTCGTGCAAACACGCAACCGCCAGAGCGCAGTGGTCTTGTTCATCCTTAGGAAATCCAGGGGTTACATCATCATTTATTAAAATGATAGTTTTGTCAGTGTAATCGACCACCGATGAGGTACAAGAACGAGAGAAACACATATGCTTTCTTTTGGGGCGATATTGAGTAATAGAGCATTGGAATATGTTTTTAAAACGTGTTTAGTTGCCACTGACGTCGTGTACCTACTATGCGTTGTCTTTTATATTATTAAATTATCTCTGATTTAAAGTCAAGAAATTGTTTATTACTAATTAATTAAAATATCCGTCACGTGGATTTTTGTAATCGTTTTTATCGTAATTTAATTTTATTTTATAGTAAATGAGATTTAATATTTACATTCAAATGAGTAGAAACCCAGCGAAAAATCACTAAGACTGAAAAACGTAATAAACGTTTATGTATTAAAAATATATTTTAACAAAGATTCAAATTGAAATGTAAAGATGTCTATACTTACTGGCGGTTAATCTCCCTATCATAATAAGCATTAAAATAATCGGAGTTTTGTACCTACTGATTCACATAGGATTCTTATCTGACTCAGTATACTAAATAATGCTGCATAACGAATGTAGGCTGCAAATAATATCCTTATGTCATCTGATTATGATAAAGTCTAAGTGTAAAGACTCGCTTATATTACAATGCTCCGACACATTTTATTTGCATACGCTTCAATTGTAAAAGTGTTTTATAGCCACGCGGCCATTAAAGTTAGCTATAAATATGAAAATAAATCAGATTTTCAACAACAGGCAACAACTAGGTACAGCCTATAGTTTATACCCAAATATGGGGCTCCGTCGCCTAACTTAAAAAAAACGACAAAAATGATGGAGTCATTTTGAGTTCTAGACAGTTTCGTGATCAGACTAAAAGGGACATAGGTAAAATATTACGCTAGTCATTTTGCGTTCTAGACCGTCCGCGAAATACACACAAAAGAAAGCATATCCGTCATTTTTAGAAAATTCAATCGTCTTTTTGTCGTGCAATAATGATAACAAAATGAGGGAATGAATAAAACATTTTTATAAAATTACAAAATTTAATGAAATACTCTTCATTTTGATTACACATATAACACGTATAAAAGTACACATTAGAACACCATTCATAATATAAATAATGTAAGGTCAACCGGGATGAAGGTGATTACTTGATTAGCATAATATATATATAAGGTTCTAACAGATTAGTCACGGATATTTTAAGAGATAATACATTATATTAAAACTACTAACTTTTAACTATATTTAAGGAACCTTTGTTTATCATTTTTATATTTTCATTTACCGAACAAAGAATATCATAGTTAATCTTTAAAATAATCATCCTATTAAGATGTTTAACACTCTCTGTCATGTCACGTCACGACAAAAATTGTTTTTCTTAAACACCATTGTGTATTTGATTTATCAACTTCAAGTGGCCTATTTAATGATAGTTTAAAGAGGTCTCATTTAATTATCTTATTAACAGGTTGTTTTAAGGTAGCAAATTTGTTTCCTATTTATCTCCATAAATACATAAAACAAATAAACTAATGATGTTTCATACTTAAATGTACTCCGAGAACCGAGTACTATCAACTGTAAAAATATCCGTGACTAATTTGTTAGCACCTTATATAACAAGTTCTTTACAAAAATGTGACCAGAGAAACAAAACAAAAATAATAAATACTAGTCGCCTGCTGGCCTAATATGGTGGGATTTAAATATTTTTTAACAATATCTGCCACGCTCCGACAAGTATATGATTGTGAAAGTGACGGATAGTGCGATAGACGATAAAATGCCAACCATGGTACTGGTCCCATTAACCTTAACTTAATATAATACTTTAGCTATTAACTCATTAACAATATTTTTTTAACACATTATTAAACATCGAAAAATGTATTCGCCTAAAATTATGGTTACAAATAAAAAATAAACACAATTAGATACTTAGTATTATGTTCACTTTCAGTTGACTAGCATAGGAGCATTAGCATCATTACTCGATTTTTTTCTGAAAGTGTTGATCAAAAAGTCATCTGCGAAAATGTTCCGTTTTCCCTTGTAAAAGGCTTCTATTTCCAACAACGTTTTTTTTTCTGTTTCCGGCAGGTACAGGTATAGATATATACTACCAAGGACTCCAAATATGGCATATATTGTGAATGCTCCACTAAGGTGGAATGCTGATTCAATGTTGTAGTTAGTCTTAGTTGCTACGAAGAGTATGACGTAGCTTAACGCTGCAGCCATGCCTGTTGCCATACCCCGACTCCTGAAAACCCAATACAATAAATATTTAAACTTTTTGTAGAGCAGTTTTAGTCCAAGTGTCAAAATCCAAATAATAAATAAATAAATATTCAGGACAATCTTATACAAATCGACCTAGTCTTACGGTAAGCTCAGTAAGGCTTGTGTTGCAGGTAAGTATTAGACGACGATATATACAATAGATAGATACATATAAATACTTAAATACAAAGAAAACACCCATGACTCAGGAACAAATATCTGCGCTCATCACACAAATAAATGCCCTGACTGGGTATCGAACCCAGGACCATCAGCTTCATAGGCAGAGTAATATATAAATAATAAGTAAATAGTTTCATTAAGTTTCGGTAAGAAGTTATTTCGTGGACGGTTTCACAAGTTAAGTGAGTAAACCCTGCAATAATCAACAGTTTGTTAACAGAAGTTCACCCCAAAGGGCTCTTTTGATACTTTCCACCAACCCCTGGAAAATACATACCTGAAAGGGAACACTTCAGCTAGCACTACCCAAGGAATTCCCAGACTCGTGAAGCAGACCAGCATCATGAAAAGCACTACTGGCAGGGTATCCGTTGGCTCTGGGAACGTGTGAGGTTCATACGAGAAGAGGTCTCGGGGCAAGTTTGTCCTCGCGTATATGCTGATGAAGAGACTGCAAAGAGCTGTGCCCGTCATAGACCCGATGACCAGTTTACGTTTGCCGATTAATTTAACTATAATTGCTGATAGTAAGTTCATAACAATGAACACTGCGCCAACCAGAACCTGAAAATAAAATTGTAAGCTTAAAATTTATGAAATAAAATATGACAGGCTTAGTTCGAGGTCGACTTACGCCGAAAGGGGTTTGTCAGATTGACTCAGTATTGACTATTTTTTCTTATTTAATTATTTAAGGCAAACGTTCGGGTGTTCGACACTTTCCCAGTATATATATCATCTTCAAACATAATTAATCAATTATGATTAAGTACCCATTAATAATAAAGGTGTCCACAATGAGACATTTTAACATGTCGAGCACTAGGATGTTTTCCGTATATTTTTCTTTAAGGTTTTTATATCTTTTACTGTAATTAATATATAAATGAACATTTCACAAATAGCAACCCCTAAATTCTGAATTTCGTATTTTAATTGTTGTAATGAATATTAATATAATATTGATATATATGTATGTGTCGGTATATAATACTGTTAAAAAAAGATTTAAAAGCACCGTCCACATTCTTTTAACGTTGCCTTAATGCATTAAGTTCGCCTCTTGTTCCTTCGCCATTAGATATATTGGAGCTGTGGAGGTGGTCACAAATATCTGAACATACACTTTACCGCCTTGACAATAGAGGCGTTGTTCAGATATTTATGATCACTTCCACAGCTCCGATATATCTGATGGCGACTGTATAATAAGTTTCCTTTTGTGTAATAATTTAAAATAAATAACTAACTAAATAATTGTGAAAACTCAGCAGTCTATCTTTTACTATTACTAGATACGTTACTACATTTTTTTTTAGACTCTATAGAACCATGTGACTGACAGACGGACAGAATGTTGTAAGCTTACTAGGTAATGCTTGGTAGGTGTCAACCCTATAGATATAGATTACGAATCCCTTGTGTGTAAAAATCGAATATGGGCGAAGACTTAATCCAGTCATAGGATTTCATAGTAGTTATTTGAAACAAATTATTGCAGTTGTTATTAATCAGTTATTTATTAACTTACCACTATGGTTTTTGTTTCGTATTTCATTCCTAAAGCCTTGCAGAAGTTAATCATATTCGGTCTGATTGGCATGAGACCGCTGAACAGGTAAAACAGAAAATAAGCCATTACCAGGGTAAATGGTCTTAATGTCTCTTTAACGAGAAAAACATGTTTGTATTTAAGTATAACTCTTTTGATGAAAGACGCCTTCATGTGTTCGCATGGAAGAGAAGTGTTGTCTTCTTTAAGGCATATGACACATTGATGGATAGCGTCGTTGTATTTAAGGAGCTGCTCGAATTCTTCCTTGACATTGTCCGGCGGGCACCATCCTCGCAGCTGACAGAGCGACTGCAAGGCCTCTTTTTGCCTACCCTTGGACAGTAGCCATATTGGGGTTTCGGGCACCTTAAAAACAATAAGATTTTTACTAAGAGAGAGAAGTTAAGATTTTATTCACATGAAATGCTACATACAAATATCTAATAGGTAGGTATCGCTACTATAGAGTGTGACAACATTGATAATAAAGATAAATATATTACTACTTTCTTCCTTATTTCATTGTGTTCATTGCTGTGTAACACAATGTGACACTGGGTTCCTTTACGTGATTGATTAAATCAAGGTAATCTGACGAGGTCAGGTAATTAAATCAGTAATACTCGTAATTACAAGTATCACGCGTATCTTCAAGTTTCAAATCACATTATCAAGTGAAAAAAAAAAGATAAAAGAAAACAAACATTATAATATAATAAGTACAGCCGGATTTTTTATGTCAATTTAAAATGTTTTCAGGCTTTGTGAATCTTGTTGAATGGTTCTTTTTTTATTCAGCCAAAATTGTTTTAGTATTAATATAGTTGCTCTGGCAGAAGGGAACTAATTAGTTACCTCATCTTGGTAGGAGGAAGCATGCCGGTTGGAGTGAAACTGTTCAGAGGTATTGTCAGGATTTTTCTTGCGGGCAAGTTACAACATTATACAGTATTCAAAAATAGCACCGCTGGCATAGTAGCCAGATAATACCTATCAAACGGCACAAACGCAGCCTGCCATCGCGCCCAGTAGTTGTAGAGACTCAACCAGTAGACGTGAAACTCTTAGGCATAACCTTCAGAATCTCTTTAATTGACACATAGTATCACATTGTATAGTACTTACAAATAGCACAACTAGCATGGTGGCCAGCGGTACAGTAAGCGACACAAGCGCCGCCTGTCGCCAGGGCAGCACGGTGCCCAGCAAGTAGGACAGAAACATGCCGGTAGACGTAAAACTGTTCGTCAGCGTCGTTAATATCCCTCGTACCGACGAGTCGCTGCAATTTAAAAAAAAATGAATTTCAAGTCTCAATTGCATGTTTTCAACGAAAGACAACAGAGACCGACAGTGACAAACAATTATCATATAAAATACGTCTGTTCAATTCAATACTAAAGGTAGTTGGGCCTTAAGGGATGTTCCAACCAGGTGTTTATACATCTTTCAACCTATCGATGTTTAGCAATATCATTCACACACAATTTATAACAGAAGTTATTGTAGGTATTATTGTATAAACTGGTTATGCATAAATAAATGTGGCATAATATAAGTTATTTAAGGTATTAAAAAATACAAGTTAACAGTAAAGTAAATTGGATTAGGTTAGAACTGTGACCCTCACAGAACCAACTGCTATGAGAAGAATATTTAGGTTAGATTAGATTATAATACGATCCGGACAGACTGCTAGGACGAATTAATACAATAATAATTTAAATTATTACAAATTTTGTGACTCGTGCGATAGATGTAAGTTTAAAATAAAATGGTTAACTAAAAAAAAAACAATTAGAAACATTGATATCAAATTATTTTCAGTAATGATAATTATTAAGAAAATAATTTCTAAGTATCTATATTTTTAAGAAGAACAACGTTGTTATAAATATAATCAAATTGACAATATTAAGGCGTGCGATGATTATGATAATACAGCAGTGCCAATTACAAGAAAATTTCGGGAAAAACCTAAAGGCATCCAACATTGAAGAAATGTGATATAAATAAATATTTATATCATAATTATATTTAACTGTATTTTATGTTATAGAGTTAAATGGAGCTAATTATATTAACCCGGAAGTAATAAACGTTTATTAAAGAAAATAATGATGTCTGAAGGTACGTGTGTCTCACTTACCTAACTTCACCGACATATGTGACGGACGGAGCTTCCATGATGCCCGTCCCTATGCCCAGCAACGCATTTGCAATAAACAACGAGGGCACATCCCAGGCGTAGTACATGAGTAGCCACGCGATTAGATGAGGTATGTTTACCAGGAATAAGGCCTTTTTTCGGCCGAAGTAGTCCAGGAGCGGGCCGGAGAATACGCTACCGAGTGGTTGACAGAGAAACGCCATTCCACCTGAAAACATAATTAAAAATAGCAAATTAAAAATATTAATTACAGGATATATCGGCTTATTCTCAGTATGCTTTTCAGATAAAGCGAATATATAATAAACAAATCTACTCTACTACTAACACAGACGGTTAATAGTTATTTGTTATACAAGGGTGCAAAATTGTATTTTAACTGCGAGTGTGGGATTGAAACACGAGGATGCGAATGGATTCTATAGTTTAACCACGAGCAAAGCGAGTGGTTTTAAAATAGAATCCTGAGCGTAGCGAGTGTTTCAATACACGAGAAGTAAATTACAATTGCACCCGTGTGTAACACAAAACTTTTCCCCTCACTATAGCGAGGAAAGTGAAACATGCAAAAAACGTTTTGAAATCGCATTGACTTTTTCTTTGCGTTTAGATACATTCAACATTTTTACAAAAGGTGCCTTTAGCTTGGTTAGCTTGTAGTGGCCAGTACGATTTTCGAATGTTCGAATTCGATTTACAACTCGGTGCGTTAGCGAGGCTCGCCCGCGCCCGCCGCCGCCTCCGCAAGTGAGCTGTACTTCGCGAATTTAGACATTAAAACCATAGCAATAAGAGCTATGAGAAGTCAACTTACTTTAATCACTAGTGGATAAAATGCGTTTTTACCCTCTCGTATTAAAGGATAAACAAGCGCTTTACGAGCTAGTAAGGGGAAAAATATTAATTAAGTATTAGGTTCAGTACAGGTAAGTGTAGACACGTGCATATAACCGATAATTTAAATTAAATAATATGTCCTATTTATTTTATAGATGTCGCTGAAATATAGCTCGATCTAATATAGACGACATATAGTAAATAGTGGCAAGTAGGATATTATGTATTTCATTACAAGGATTAAATCGATACATGTTTTTGCACTTTATTATTATTAATTTGAATGGAGTTGATTTGTATTTGTCGCGTCGTTTGATATTTGATTATTTTTCTTTATGCACCGGAATACATGTTTATGTTACGTAACTAAATACCTCTGTTCGTATATTTATAATAATTAACATTATAAAATTCAGTTACAATCAATTAACGTTTACATGATGTTAATAATGTTCTGTTGATAGTAATAAAATGTTTATTTCAATTTAACTGGAGATAAATATCAATGTTTGAAATCATATCTTCAGTAGCCACAGCCAAGTGTTAGGTTTCATGAGATATTCGAGGTCCACCAGGGAACCAGGCCAAGCGTAGAAGACACTGACATGGCTTCACTGCCGGAAGCAAACTGACACCTAAGAATACTTTGCGCACTCAATCATAATATCGGACTCGGGTTACCTAATCTATGGATAATCTGGATTAGGTTGCGTTTCAGTTTTCGCTTGCGTTGTCAATTTTGTTAATTTTTGCAATTATTTTGGAATTTTTAGTGACGATTTGCTAAATTATGAAGCATTCCAATGTTGCCTTGGAGTAATAGAAATTATAACCGTATGTACATAAATGTTGACGTACCTTCTTGGTTATTTCAATTGTTAATAATCCTAGTTAAAGTTACGGCCTACTGGGTAAAAATAAATTGTCCTGGTATTTTACAATAAATAATAAACTAACTTAAAGTTGAATAAGAAGTTGAAGAGAGTTGCCTTTTACAATTAATTAAGTGTATAAGCCGATATTTACAATATTAATTGTACATGAAACATAATACTTGCTGAATACATGACAGTTTTAATTAAATATGCAGGACTAAATTTTAACATAAGATCCAGTCAATATGTAAAAAATTAACAAACACGTTTGATATGGTATGCGTTTTCTACGCCACGCAAAAGACTTACTTATGTTTCTGATATAATATATTTATTCAAGTGGGGTTTTAAACAAAAATATTTGCAAGTGCGTTTTTCGGGGCTTGAATAAATAGCATCATAAAAATAAAATGGTTAGGCATCGAATATTACCTATTTGTATAGGTAAGCAAACGTGGTAATTTTTAGTCGCGACAGAACTCAAAATCGATGAATAATGATAACGCTGGCTATTTCTATAAGAATCATATTTCAATCATATTAAACCGCAATTTTAGTTTAGCCTGTATTTTTAAAGCAATGTTAAGAGATATTTAAAATTTATATATGTATATTAGGTTTCGAAGCTTAATATTTGAAATAATATGGGGTAATAATATCATACCGAACCACGATGCCTGTTTCTCGTTGATGGAAAGTCCCTCTTTAGCATCCAGTACTTCTGGTAAAACCATCGTCACGAAACTGATGGACATGCCGAGTCCCACCAACAGCAGATCTAGCGCCAGGCATGCTAGCACCTGAGAAAGAAATGAAAATATATATAAATAAAGACACGTTCATTTATGGCGCTTGCACTCGAACAGTATCAAGCTTTTCTCTTGCAAAACCGACAATAAGTACTTTAGCATTTAGGTATTGTATGTACGTGTGTGTTTAATTCTTTGAATGCCGCTCAAATCAGTTCAGGAGAAATAGCGCAAAAGTATTGTATAAAAATGTCGATAATTTATAGCCAAAACTATCTATGAACGAGATCTATACAAGGAGTAAATATATTATTATTATTATTTTACATATATATTTTTATATAGTTATTTACAAATATACCTAAAATGACCTATTCGGAACCTGGGTGAAGGTCCCGATCTCGCAGGCAATGTCCCCGCGTTGGATTATGATGCTGAGAACCTAGTTTGAGTTTGAGTTTGAGTTTGAGTTTGAGTTTGAGTTTGAGTGGTGTCGGTGTAAACGATGTCTTTCACCCAAGCGTGACCCATTCTCACATTCGTTCCAAAAGCTGCGAGGACGTTTGTATAAAAGTCCATCTTTATACGAGTATCCTAATACCGTGTTTATAAACTAAGACGCACTTTTTTATGATGATCATATAATTCGCAACTAACCAATGCAAAAAAAATATTGTGGGTGACTAGAGGGTCCCAGCCGCCCACAAATTAAAACCTACCGAAGCAAATCCAATTGTGTATTATTTTATAAAATGAAAATTTAAACAGAATCAATGATCTTTATTTAGGCGAAAGAAAACAATTGCTAGTTACGCGTATCTAATTAAAACAATTATGCTGGAAGATTAAACGACCTACAGCGACGATGAACTCAATTAGGTAATATAAGACTTTCTTTTCATCACTGATGACCTAATTAATAGTGAATGTTTGATTATGATTAAATTACACAACTATCGGTATGCATCAAATATAATACTGATTAGTACTACTAGAGGTCAATTGACCGGACCAAGGCGATGGACTGACTAGCGACCGGTTTGTCTACTGGTTGTCGGATCAAGGGCTTCTTTACCCTAATTAGGGAAGTTACAAATATATGCAAACCAACAATTTAATAGTTCAAGCGAAACTTACTTAAATCTATGAATTATTTATTTATAGTTGCTTATTTTTTGGTTTGTTTACGGATGTCTTGGTGAATCTTATATCAGTATTTTTGTATTTCATGCAAATATACCATTGTTGATATAAGTAGGTACTTACACGAAAGAGCAATCAACGAAATAATCAACAAAAATGTGGCCTGTCCTGAGCATACGTATTCAAGACAGGACACATAAAACACTAAAATAAAAGTGTAAATAAGGATCTTAGATAATTTACCTTGCTTCGAAAACCAAGGGCCTACGTAGTGTGAACAGTGAGTGACAAAAGTTGAAGGGCAATAGTCACAAGGGCATAGTACCAAGGGTATTGGTGGGTACTTATACCGCGAGCAGCGATTGATGGACACCTTTGAATTGATGTCTCCAATAAACTTCACAGTTTTATTACTATGTCTTGTGTTATGCAAGATGTTACTCAATGTTTGGTCTTGAAACCGCAATTAATATAGTTCTATAGTTGAAACTAGTATTCACGACATTTATAAGTTGGAGATGGAAGTTTGCGTTATTAGTAGGTTTAATTTTATGACGATTTGATTATTCGCTAGGATACGTCCGATTAGCAATCCACCGAGGAGAAGTTTTCAAAGTTACCAAATTTTCTACCCAAAAAGTTCTATAATAAATTTTTAACAAAAAATATATGCTACCCGTTTTAAATGTAAATAATATCAGTGTTTATAATTTTTATAAACATACTTAATAATAAAATAGTATAATATATATAATAGTCCGACAGGGCACCCCAGGGGCACTCAGGTACGTGGAGTCGCTACTCTCCAACAGCTCGCCACAAGCTGCCCTGCGTTGGAAATAGTATCCATCTCGGGTGCTGTCTCTGGGCGAGCCCCATGATACGGACAGAGACAACATCCGCTTAGTGTACCCTTTACATTACATTAAATTGTCGAAAGGGCCTCTGCGCGTTGGCTCGATCCGGCTCCGCATACGCCTCCCAAATGTCTACAACACCATTGTTCCGTGTACGGGAAAGAAAAAGTACAGTAAAACTTCTCATAGGGAAATCCTGAATGTTACTTTAAATTCTTGTGATCGAGAAAGTTCTCAGAAATTTCCGAGAAAAATTTGCTCGGCATTTTTGAGAATATTCTGCAACTTTTTAATCAATTTAATCAAACGTCTAATGACAATTTGGACGCTAAAAAAATCATGACTAATTAAACTACTTATTTACAAAAATTTGATGTAATCGTTTATCTGTTAATTTTTATTTTCATAGTCAATCGGTTTCATATTTGAATTAAAACACCTAGGTAAGGATTATATCGCGGATACTGAATTTAAATAAATATTACATTCCGTCGTTTCGAACACTACTCAACATTTGTGCTTACATGGTATACTAAGGAAAATATACGTTTACTTGCATACAAACATTACAATACGGTGTTCACCTAATAGTAATATTTAGCTCTAAAGAGCCCCCTGCCCCTGATTTGCCTGAGTCGGTCATTTAGAGTGGGGTCGTTAGTGGCTGCGTTCTTGAAGGACAAAGTAGCGAGTTTGGCTATGTTTTAAATAAGTTTTGTGGCACCTTTTCCCACAACCTTCTGCACCGATGTTGCCTTTGAGCTATCTTAGATATTATTTTTTATGGGGTTCGTCTTGCCTTCTTTTCTTATTTTATCTTAAATTGGTTTATTAAGTTTGTAATTTATGTTTTATCTTTTTTTTTTATAAAAGACTGACCAGCGTTTGACCTCAGTCGCACCTGATGGTAAGTGACGACAAGGTCGAGGGTGCAGCACGCTGGTTCAGTAACAGCCTATTCACTCTTGCCTTGAAAAGACCCAAATTATATCTTACCGGGAACACAGACGAAGGGAGCGGGTTCCATTCCTTAGCAGTCCGCATTAGGAGGGTAGAAGCGAATCGCTTCGTGCGAATGAATGGAATATTCACAACGTAAGGATGAAACCGCTCCCGTCTGGACGTCCGGTGGTGGAACGGAGATGGCGGATTTAATCGTGCAATTTCTGTGTACACACTCCAAAATGTATCCTGTAAAATACAGACAAACTAGCAACCCCGCGACGGTGCTCAAGGCTTTGTAACCTTACACTCAGTATTAATTCAGGATCGCCAATGAGTCTGCGAGCACGGTGCTCTATTGAATCCAAAGCGGCCAGCTGATACTTGGCAGACCCGTCCCAAAGGTGGAAACAGTACTCCATGCACGATCGAACCTGAGCTTGGTAAAGTGTTAGAAGCTGTTCTGGCGTGAAGTAGCGCTTCACCCTGTGTAAGACCCCAAGTTTTTTAGCAGCGGATTTCGCTTTGGCCTCAATAGTAGTTTGGTATCTTGTATTATTTATTTGTGAATTAATCAAACGTGCAGTTATTTATTCTAACAGGTCAGTTGTATGTTCATTATTGTCACACAATAGTCTGGCGCATTTTACATTCCACTAGCCCTAAATTGTCATTACACCATGATGCTCTCTGTATGTGCTGCATGACATGGTGGTAGCATATCCCTTACATTTAATAAAATTGCCTCTGCGTGTTAGTCTCGGCTTCGCGTAGGTACACGCCCCAAATATTCAGAACAACATTGATTTGTTTATGGGAAAAGCTAGTAGAAGTGTATTGATACTACTAATAATGCATAGTACGCAATTCAAGGTTTTATACTAATGTTTCTATTAGGCAAGTGTGGTAGGCATCATCTGTCAATGCAATACACTGCTAAATTGAACAGAATTGATGGAGCATTGACCTCTGGGTCTTCTACCATTTCACATCTATAAATGTAGGTACCATTAACCCATTTATGATTATTAGAAAATGAAAAGGAGGAAACTGCTTTCGGATGGATGCAATTTTCTTTATTGTTCTATATTGGTTCTTAGCGCGTTTACGTTTGATTCTCAACTTCAGTATTTTCTTTATTTTTTGCGACTATTCTGTTAAAATAGAATCCTAATAATGACTACTGGCAAATACTTACCTAACGTTTTTAATTACGTATAAAAATATTATTTACAATAATTACAAATATAAGGTTATTTTTGTAGGTACCACTTTGTTTGACAATTATCTTAAGCACTGACAAGTTTCGCAAGCCTCCTAAAAAGTGTCCAATAGTTAGGTGGATTCACAAGTTTGGCAATCACTATCTATAACACAATTTCTCTGAACACAGTCAATACAAAAAAGTAAAAACTGGCTAAGTGCATGTCGTACCACACCGTTGAAGGGTTACGTAATTGTATTTTCAAAAGGTAGCACCTGCCCACGGTGGTCTGGAGATAACTTTAGAGTTCAAAACATTTTCGTTGGAAAAATATACAATCACGGATCTTCGGACGTTTTTTTTATTATTATGACAAAGGTGGAAAACGAGCAGACGGATTGTCTGCTGGGAAGGTATCACAAGCGCGTTGCTGGCCTTTAAATAATAGTTTCTAAGATCGTGGGGGAGAGTGGTTATTAATTATTCCCTAATATTTTAAATATTTTGAAAAACCACGATAAAAAAATATGTTTAAGATTTTTACAGTGAGCTCTTTTGTTTAATATGTCATAACGTCACACAGTATAGTTCACTAAAGTTAGTCATTTTTAGTTCTCTATAGTCAGTTTTAGTTATAAAAATGGGGTAGTTAATCTTAAAAGCTTTAGTTTTTCCCAATAAACTATGTTAATATTATTTACCGTTTTCGAGAAAAAGCTTGTTAAACTTTACTGTAAAAATCTACTTGTTTCAACCCTAACCACTTGATAAGGCGATGACGTCATCAATAATCAAGATAAGTTCAATGAACTTTCCTGGCAAAGAGAAAAACTTAATGGTAATGTCATTACAAAGTCGATGGCCAGTACATTTGTAGATATTTACAAGCGGATACTACGGAGTATGAATAAAAAACCAAAAAGGTTAAATTAATCTAATTCCGTAATTATCTCCTACTTCTTACTTTTATGTCACATTTTATCATTCATTATGAATACAAAGCAAGCTGATTTACTTTTTAAATCGTAAAGAAATTCGCTTACAAAATGTATGTATAAGTTTAAATGCTACGGTGAACCTTTTTACGGCTTCTTAGTACTGGGCAGTTTCTTGCTTTACAATGATTGAATTACGATAACAGAATAACATTATCATTGTCATAATGTCACATCGTCTTATCATATCTTGTGTAATAAATGTAATAATGCCACAATTAGACGAAACAGGTTATTTAAATTTGCTTTTTTTGTACGCGGAGTGCCGCAGAGGCCTACGCCGGTACTGAGAGAGGTACCCACCACCACATCCAACAGGGCATATGACAATTTTGCGTGTTATTGATCGTTTTACCAACAATAGAACCATCGTACCACGAACGGGGCAGGATGACCAACGCGGTGGACGCAGCATGTAGTACGATTTGAAGAGAACTCTCTCTTCAAATCGCAATACTGCAATACTTTGATCGAAATCCAAGAGCAAGTTCGAGACAGGCAGGCCAACATTTTAGAACGAATCATACAAAAATACTACGAATATTAAAACTTGCCGACCGACACCCGTACGAAATTCAAAGGGGGCTTTGCTTCCAATAGACTGTCCTGTCCGGGAAGCATATTGCCGGTGGCTTTTGGAAAGGTTGGCGGACGATGGAGAGTTTCTCAAACACGTGATCTGGACCGATGAGAGTTTGTTCACACGAAACGGAATGTGGAACCGCCGTAATGAGCATATCTATGCTAAAGAAAACCCATTCGCATATCGTTACGCAGCTTGCAAACTTGTATTCTAGTTTAGTGAAGTGAGTGACATATGCCATACTGTGCAAATGTAAAAAGTTAGGGTTGTCACCTATAATAAAATAACTATTTTTTAATGTATTTTTGTTTTACTTAACCTAGCTTTAAAATGATAATAAATTAATTAGATAACAATATACTATCAGCAAAGATCATAGTAAAGCACCACCCTGTATATACTTAGATTACTTCCTTAAGAAAATAAATTCGATGGTGATCATTAAATTGTAAGTAATTAAATATTCCGAATTGGATATATAATATATTTACCTCATGCGTATATAAATACACGGAATAAAACTTGTTGGGCTCGGAAACTATTTATCTTTGTTGTAACTTGTAGGAAATCTTTGAGGGCCAGTAATAAACTAAATTATTCAATTCAAATAATTCACCTCTAAATATTCACAACAAACATAGGTATATAAAAACTGAGGATTGACATTTTTATTTTACATTTTACTAGTTAAACATGTTTAAAATTAAGTTGGCTATGTCATAAGGTTTATTAGACCATACCTTCACAATTATAAGGTTCCCGTACAAAAAAGATGCAAATAGAACCCCCGGTATCGTAATAGTTTTTTTTACAAATACGTTTTAAAATAATTATAACGCGCTACCGCGAAAAACGATATTCGTCAATTTCGGACGATTGTCTCTGTCACTCTCATGACGCCTTAATTATAGTAAAAGAGATATACGAACCTCGACGTTCGCGGTACCAGGCTTGGTGTTGTCGTGGTGGTAAATAATCACTGAACCTATTTAGAATGCATCAACGATCACATCGCTATATTGACTATTTGCGTTTTTGTATATTATTGGAATGGATAAGTTGTCTTTTGTGTCTGACGAACTTAGCCTACTTAAATTTTTCCATATTCCATAGGATTTCAGACCAGTAATATTCTTGGCCAAAAATAAACAGTTAAACAAATTTTACTACTACAAACATACCTGTGACCCGACAACTCTCGTTCTGCTGATTGGTGCCTTGTTGTCTCGTATCTGTGTTTGTGTCATCTTGCCGCTTTTCTTACCAAATCTTACGCACTTCCACTAACGTCGGATTTATTCAATTAATTGTTCTACTCCGTGCAACTATGCCATACTAAAACATACACACTTTATTGCACACTCGACAAGTTTACTGAACAATTATCGTAATCTAGGCTAAATATATTTGCAATAACAATATTAAGGCGAGCACTTCTGACACATTTAGAAATACTTATGTCATTAATTTAAGCGAACGTTGTCTTATTAATTCTGATTTTTAACGAGCGTCACAGTAGTTCTCCATCAAACATGTAAATATATTTTATTACTTTAGTGATCAACATATTAGTCGCAATATAGGATTTTAAGATAGCATCGTCGCTCACATTACGACTCCGTGATAGTGTATGTAACTGAAACAACTATGTAACTGTAGAACCAAAACACATACAGTCGCACATTTAACCTCCTCCTTTTTTGAAGTCGGTTAAGAATACATATAATCATGTTAAATACCCCTTTAACAATCGCAGTTGTAAATTATTCAAATTGTACATCTTTTTTTTTCAATTAGTTTTAATTAGGTTCAATAATATAAACTAGAATTACCACGAATAACTCGTATTCGGCCTATTAGAGCCTAATTTATTTCCCGGGGCAGCATACCTTTACAGTGGAATGTTCCGCTGATTACGGCATTGGTCACCCAAATTCTCAGTAAGTCAGAAATCACTGTGATCTATGGGGGAAATCTGCAACCAGCAGTGGACGTCTTTTGCTGATAGGTAGGTTGGTAGAGCATTTTTTTCGGTATTCGGCAGAATTAATATCACAATTTAGGTAACAACAGGCGATCTGAAAATCTCGCTTAATATGACAGCATGAAGTCATTAACAGTAATACTGACAATTTCAAACTAAAAATACTAAACCCGCATAATGAAGTTCCTTAAACTAAACTGATATTTGGTCTTTTGTTGAATTAAAAAAAAAAATAGTTGTGTTTTACTTTAACGCTTTAAGTCATAAAGCTTTTCTCTCATTTAAATATGGTGATGGTAGTTGACATAATCGTCACTCTTGGTAGGCGGTTTGACAAACGTAGTAGCTGTAGATAGGGTTTCGACGTCCAAAGTTTTTAATTTTATCTAAATCCACCACGCATAATTATATCTAGCTTACCATCGTCTTTATGCCTCAAAATATCCCCAAATAGGCAATTTTTTTATTTGCATAATACCCAGATCTCCTTATACCTATAACAAGTTCTAATAGTAACGTAGTATACCTATTGTGACAGAAGTAATGAAGCCTTGTCGTCATAAGATTTCCGGAGAAAAAAGCACTGTAACTATGCAGCTCGTAATATGCTCGAATACAGTGCCTGAAATTCGGCTTTGGCTGAGTAGTTCGCGTTGGTTGACCGATGAAGACTCAATTTAATACAATTAATAAGGTTGAGTCTCACGATAATTTTGTACTTTTCGTTTTTATTATTTGAATGTTGTCACCCTTGACAAAATAATATTAGTTTTATAAAAATAATATTATAGAAGAATAAAATAAATAGGTGGCTCTATGAGGCACCTATTTATTTTATTCCCGGGACTCGGGGTCTGTGCCCGGGTGCTTCGACTCTGCCCAATTCGTGGAAATCGTAGGTGCATTATTATCTGCAGACCTGGAGTGCGATTTTTGAATCTCACTGGTGATATCAAAGTCACCGGTGACTAAAATTATCACCGATGACTTTTATGTCACCATTTTCCAAAAGCCGTATTTTTGAAAGTCACACAGTGTTTACCAACATGCAGAAATGTTACAGTGTCAGTCAGAGACAATCTTCCCGTTACGTTCCTTTTTACACAGATGTTATAGTGTTGTCCTTGATACCGGTTTTTATTTTCTCATACTATAACTTGAAATAGATTCATCAAATTGGTCAAACGTAAAACGTAGCGTATCTGTCAGTGTCATGTAAACGAAAATTAAAGTTGTGTTTTTTTTTACTTTGGCACTTTTGGCAAATGTCACATACATCAACTGTCAAAAACAATCGCATGGTGATTTCAATTACGAGTGGGTATGGGCACTCGTAAATCGATATCATAGGTATGACAAATGTAAGTCACCGATGAGTTTCAAAAATACGAACTTTCGGAAATCACTCACATCGGTGAGAATTAGTCACTTGGTGAAATTCAAAAATCGCACTCCTGGTAACTACATAAATATAAACAGAGTTTGTTGGTTGTATTGGTAACCAATAACGACGTTATGTTATTGCGATATAATTTGTAGGATATCATACTACTATTGCCACAAGAAACCCTCTTAACTGAAGTATTATAACAATGGATTAGACATCTAAAGCAAAGTAAATACTAAAATGCATTGTTATTCTATCTGCTGCGTAATTATTAGGGATGTAACAAATTAAAATAGTAGACATTGTCTGTTGCGGCTACATAATAAACTGTCGATATTTTTTAACGATAAGTAGGTATCTAGGTCTATAATATGTAGTAGGTGCTTATACCTACAGTATGTCAAGTTACTAAAACCATTTATTTAAATCCGGGCATATCTAGGCGATAAATAAGGTTGTGGTATATAAATGATTAAAATCTTATCGACTTTTAGAATTTATAATTCAAATACAAAAAAAAAATGATTAACTTATAATCCCACGACAGCCTGTATTATTTGTTTACAATCAAGAATTTAAAATTAATTTTACTAACCAAACGTTACTTTAATTAAGAAAAAAAATATGACAAGAAAGTGACATCAGTGAAACTAAATGACATAAATGGCATGGATTGCTGTTGTTTAAATGATAAATTGAAAATAATTTAGTTACCACTTTTATTTACTTTAACAAGATCGTAAAGTCTGTGTGGAAATTTGGAAAAAGAAGTTATTCTAATGAAACAATTAATTAACGGTCATCTATCGCGACGTAAATATTACATCACAGGATGATACTCTTAGAGTTTACCGACTTCGAAAAAGGTTTGATGGATTATTTTTTCTACAATAATAAAATTATAAATATTACACAAATTCAAACAAAATATGTGGTAAAACACTTGAACATGAGCATCGACTGGTTTAAAGAGATGGTTTTAGTTAGTTTACATACTGTATACAAAGTAGAAATTAATGAGTCCCTAATGTGTTAGTCTCCTGAGAAAATAGTAACTGCCAAAATACCTATATAGATAGTTTGTAAGTAAATTCAGCATAAGGGACACATAATTATTAAGAGTCAATCGGAAAATGTTGGTAGCTTATGTAAGGCATTAACTAAGTTCTTTTTTTAACTTTTATTACTTTTGTCATATACATGTGAGACGAATTAAGGTAAGAAGTGTTTTAAAAACCTTAAATACAAGGCAAAAATTTCTTACGAAAGTAATACGTAATCCCGTCGTTCGATATGTATGATTCTTCTCCCCCACCGGAAAGGCGCACAGTAATTTTATAATTTTACAAAACAGCATGCAATTTGCTAATAGCATTATCGCAGTGTGCTAAAGCGGAAAGTAATTATTATATGCAGTTTTTAAATTCATGTCTTTATATTATTAACGTTTTAATGATTTTTAGGGTAAAAAATAATATATATCAAGAAATATGCATATAATGTTCTAGAACTTGTAATTTTCTCACGCGTGAGAGGTAAACAATGTACTTAGCAGTTTTGTTCGCCTAACTCATTACTTGATATGCTAGATTTCACTATTTGAACCACTGTCCACGCCCGTTAAGTGTGCGGAATAAACAACCAGGTTGTTGTCTTGTATTATAAATACATGGAAAATTATAATAACCATTTTTAAACACTCGCATACTTGAAATCTATATTTACAATTTACCTGTGTATTAGGTACAAAATAGCAGGTGTGTGCTGCATTTTACTTTTGAACTTTGTGTCCGAATGTGGCAATTGTAATTCCATTCGGCCAAGTAAATAATTAATAATTATATATAAAAACATTTCAAAGAACTGAGAAGAATACTTTTTCCGAGAATTATCTGGGAATTCAGTAAGTACTTATTGTAATATTTGTTTAACTTGCTATCAAATTGAATAATTTAATTATTTTAGTGATTGTTTCGTAAGAAAACAAGTTAACAAAGCGCCTATTAATTCATTTGGTGATGGGTTCGTTATCATAAGTTACATTTTATTGAGTAATTTTTGAGGAACCAGTTTAAAATTGATTTTAATTGCTTGGTAGCCGCAACAATTAATAAAAAATATGTATGGACGACGAATAATTACGTTCTAACGATGGAAGGCGTCAGGTAGGTCAGGCCTAATAGAGTTAATAAAATATGTATGTTAAAAATGTATAAATGGTCTCAAGTAGGTATTATGACGGAAACACTTAGAAGTTAGTACGAGTAACATAATACATATTTATTTATGCCATTATTGTATTACAACATCATTCAGTCTATTTTGCTTACAAAAATGCATTAGAAATGAGAAGACTAGTTTAATCAGATAGGTAATTAATCGGTTTCCAGGAAATAAAAAAGTTGCTTTTTAAGTGAACTGGTTGATATATTAATATGCAATAACTATTGATATGCAAATTTCAACATTTAGCTAGCTTAAATCCTCGTATATATGTAACATATACGGTACAGCTTTGTAAAATAAAAATAAAAATAAAACTAGTAGAGATATTTTTAGAACTAAAGCAAATTATTTAAAAATCTACTGCCTCGGGCGAGACTCTTTTTTTACGTTTCAGTAAGTTGGCCACAAGGGCAGTTTTACACGTCGAGTATGCAAAAATAAAAGAGAAAAATACCTCGGACCCGAGAAGCATTTTGACTTTTATGACCAGCAAGAAACTCGGCAGGACTTATTCTTTCAGAAGAATATTACGAAATAAATCTTTAACATTAAAAATGCGTTCAGCTATAAGAAAAAAAATCCAACAATTACAAAAATTTAGTACCAAAGAAAAAATTATAATAATTACTTACAAGTCCAAATCTGACTGCTTAGAACGAAGTTAACAAAACGTTTGATACGGTTTCTTATCTGAACTGTGTCCTTAACTCTAATTTCTAAATTGCAATAATTCGTCATCAACAGTTAGAAATAAATATTTTTATAGTTTTTTTGGTTTCAAAATATACACAAAAATATAAATATATGCTTATTGCAAATTAACCTTAGAGATGTATATGGTCTCCAGGTGTCATCATCTAAATATACTAACACTTTTTTTTTAAAGATAATTTCAAACAGCAGCAGAGCGACGATATGTATTCTGGTCGCCAATTCGAGCATATAGTTTCGTTAGCAGACGTATATGCATAAGAATAAACAAAAATGACTTAGAAATATTTTAGAAATGTAAGAGTTCCTGTAGAATGGACAAAACAGAATATAAAATTAAGTGCCTTTATCTTTAAGACTGTGTCAACTCAATTAAATATTTATAATCCTATCAAGACAAACCATTTTTACGTAGCCGTGTTCTAGGGCACCTGCTAGAACCATGTTACTAAATGTCCGCTAAATGCCTGTTCAGCTCTTTAAAAGATCTGTCAACAGGGTAATGAACATTATTATTTATTAATAATTAATAATTAATTTACTTATTTATACGAATAGCGAACACATATATGTAAATGTAGAACAAATAAGTCTATCAAATAACAATGATTATAAAAAATAAACATTTTAGATATAAGTGTACAGTAGATACTAATAATTTGCTATGATTGCGCCTATAAAAATTGTTTAATTCATGACGTTGCACATACAATTTAAAAATATCCTGTGTATTACATCCGCCCACACATCACGCAGATATTTATGTACCGTACAATTTATTTAAACAATTCAAATTTATATATTTTTATGCAATTTACAAAATATAATCATATTTCTAATACAATAATTGAGCGTAGAATGTCCTACCGCTGGTCAAGTCTCGTTCTTCGTGTACGAGTATACGAGATGTATGTGACCCAAAGCGGACCTCACATATACATAAAATATAATACTTTTACTACTATCTCAGTGTTTAATCTTGGTCTACAATGTAATAGCGAAAGTAGCGTAAAAAAGGGCTATTTAATTTTGTAACCCCAGAATACTAAATACCACTGTTACGTACACTACCACGGTGCTAGTAGAAGAGACTGGAGATATGTCTATCTATCAGCCACAGATGTCTACTGCCGGTCACAGGCCTCCTCCACAGACCGCCACGTAGAGAAGTCTCTCAGTATGGGGGCTGTAATGCCATTATCGCCTCGTTTGGCGCTGGCGGGTTGGCGATCCAAGTATCAACCATCATTCTAAAGCACACTGCTGTCCGTTCTCCGGATTTCTCGCATTTTAAGGACATTCAATACACAAGTCTAGGAGATATTGGTTTCATGAATATCAAATTGGTTTCATTAATAACTACTGAGTTAATATAATATTTGCATTTTTTCCACTGTTTAGAAGTTTAGAAAATTTTATTAGTGTTTTTTCAAATATGATCGACCTTTAAATTATTTTTGGAAATGTATGTAAGTGAGATTAGAAAAAACAAGCTTAACTGTCAGCCCACGTTGTGATGAATTTTCACAGTGATTTAATGCACAATTCCTAACAAAACAGTACATACTTAATTGCAAATTTGACCAGGAACGTCCATATTTTTTCTGTTGAATGTGTCAGAAGCACCCTCAGAATATGTATAAGTTTTGTTTGTTTTATCACCTTTATTTTACGGTCTAGTGCAAAAATATTTAGCGATTTAACAAATATATCCTAAAGCTTTTTTTCTTGGACATAAGAGCAATAGGACATATTGTCCACGTAGTATATACCCGTATTAATACATTTGACTGTACGTATTCTTTTGTTTTTTTTTCCCGGGCCGCTAGTAGCGGTGCTTGCGGTTGTCGCGCTATGACTGGGTGCCGGCTACTGCTGCTCCGACCTAATTGCCATCCGAAGATGAAAACTTAATTAAAACAATTAAAAAACAATGACAATTAGAACAGTTAATAACTATGAAGCTAATAACTTCTAGTTTTGATAATTATGTTGATTTTGTGACTTATGTGGTTTAGTTGTTTAATTGAATGACGTAAAGTTTAAGTTCGACGAATTTGTAATTGACGTGTTCTGAATTCATTACTTGTTTTTAAGGTGACGTAAGGTGAGGTCAGTATTTTGAAGTTTTTATAGATAAGTTATTATTATTTTATAGTTATTTTATTCCCAGAATGGGATTTTTTTTGCGATGAGCACAGTTATTTGTTCCTGAGTCATGGGTGATTTACATATGTATTTAAGTATCTGTATATTATATACATGTATTGTTGGCTGGGTACCCACAACGCAAGCCTTCTTGAGCTTACCACGGGGCTCAATCAATTTGTGTAAGAATGTCCTGTAATATTTATTTATTTTTATAATTAAATCTACTGATGTTGCTAAATTATTAAGCAGTTCTCCTAAGTTCGTCGGTGACTTGTTGTGACACACATGTTATGTTTCGATCTAAGGTTAGAAAAGTAGGACTGTGAATTAATACATTTATAACAAATATGTATTAGTTAATGTAATATGTATTAGTAAATTGAATCGACCAGATGCATAAAGTTTTACTTTTAATTAATTTTAGTGACATCTAACGGTTACAGCGTAGACTAAATATAACGTAAGAAAAATTACTAGCATAGAGTATGTTGAATAAATGGGATGACTAGAGCGGGTAACGTGTTAGAGTTCATTTAGCTACTCGCCAATAGATGGCAGGAAAATGTATGAAGGCACAACTTAGTAGCGGTAGTGACGTCTATTAAATACTTATTCATTTTAGCAAATAATTTTCTAGGAAAGTATTTTTAGTACTATGACGGAGGCAAACCAGCATACGGCCGGCCAGGTGGCAAGCAATCTGTAGGTAGCTCCAGAGGATTCACACACTCAGTTTTGTTAACATATAAAATTTCTCAATATTATTTTAGTCATATTATGATATTATACAGCGTGTGTATCGAATGTTTAGGATTGAATGTGGTAGGTACCTACTTAAACATCACTTTTTAATTTTGCAAACTTTGTTTATTATGATTGGAAAACAGACCCGTGACAGTATAGAATAAGCCTTATTAGCATTGAATGAGAGACTGATACATAGCATGTAAATTTTAATTCGTTTTGAAACTTCTTTATTCCACTCTATTAGTCATATACGAATAGATACCTAGTCTATATACTCGAGTGAAACCTTACTTATTTGGTTTTAGGAAGTTACATTTTGCTTATAATCATAATAAAACCCATTCTTCGTCAATATTATTCATACTGGTAAATATCACATTTATGATTTAATGGTCAGGCCCAGGAATGTTTCTCTCTGGATTCATAGTTACCATTTTATAGAAAAACGAAAGTCACACCTCATTAAACATCAAAACATCACCTGACCTTTCCTAACGGTTGTAAAGTTAATGATCCTAACAGCTATATGTATGTAGTCAACATACTGGACAGTAAAATACACTTTTGAGTGGAGTATTTTAAGCCTTACTAATTACAGATAGCATAATAGTATCAGCTCGACTTTTTATTGCTAAAGATCTATAAGGAATAACGCACAGTCCTAAAGAATTCCCGGACCAAGTTGCACTAGGAACGAGCTCACGGTGAAGACGAAATATTTGTGAACAGATAGCTAACAAGGTCGATAGCTGTGCGCGTACGCATCACGTGCTGAATCCACGTGCTCCCGAATCAAAGGTCCCGCCCACTCGCAGTCTCACGTGTATGCAATTGGGCACCAGCTTGTTCAAACTGTTTAACACTTAATCAAGTGAATAACAGGATATTGTGTTTTAGCTCTTTTCACCGTTTGACCTTAATTATTGAGTATTTTTTAGGGTTCCGTATGTTATAATTCTTTCATAAAAATCTTCACCTCTAGACATACCTAACTCTTTGCTCGTTTTCATGAAACATTTTAAAGACTTTGCCCTTGACATCATTTTTTACCGTTTTATATTTTAAACCAATTCTTAAAACTAGATAGGCCTCTATATAAATAGATGTGAAAAATTTCATAAAGTAAAAGCGTGCTGAAGTTTGGGTTTAGAAATTGTGAAATATGTTATCCATTTAAAACCAAAATACTAAATACAGCATCAGTTATTGGAAATCTGTTCCCAGGAGGAAAAGCTAGGTAAGATATTAAATAGAAGATCAACTACTGAAGGTAGAAAGTTTTAATTTTGGTCATCGAGTTAAATTTATCATTTGTATGTACAAGTAATATTTTTTTAATAAATAAGAAAATAAATTTTGTGTCCTAAAAGATATAAATATTTAACGGAGATTGTTCATTTTCTTTATTGACAGACTTAAGTCTTCAAATGAGTAGTACCTACGTTTTTTAGTACAATTGAGTACCTAAGTCACCCAAAGTAATTTAAATCTTTACAGGGCTTTAAAAAAGGATAGATGTGTTTTTTGAAGCGAGAATCTCAAAAGGCTCTTCTTTTAAGAATATTCCTTTAACACATTCAAGGCAGTGGTCGATTCAACCTCATACAAGTTAGCTTAATTTTGCCGCAGCGAAGGTTTTCAAAAAATTAAATGGAATTCAAAATGAATAGTCGGCCTATTACAAGAACTTAGATAAACCCTTCGCGAATTATGTCACGGGAAATAATTAGTCAGGCATATTTTTAATATTGTGTCCTAAAAGTATGAGGGTGATAATAGTATTTAACACACATGATGTTACAGAAAGGTGTTTGTAACATAATTATTATAGTAAAGAAAACAGACGATCAGTTGAGTGTAGAATAATACGATACAAAATATGAGTTATCCTAACATGTAACCTATCCCGTTTGCACAAACGCCTACTTAATAAAGCAGCATCTTGACGCCGTGTGGCTAGAGCAGTCGACACGCTGTATGCAAATTCAACCGTTTATGCCGTGTTTGTACCCTTTACAGGCGGAAGAACCTCGAGTCTGTACGCAACACATGGCTCGCCACGTGCCTGTTGCACTTATTGTTACTCGTAATTTATTTAATTAGTCTTTTTATCACCGGACCGACCCACGCAGAAAAAATGTGTGACTCAATAATCCCGTTAAAAGGATACCTCGTTACAAATGAACTATGAAATTGCAGTTTGATGTAGGCCAAAGTTTCGATAAGTTACAACGATATTTACACATTAGGTGGAAACATGGGAATTTAATAAGTTCAATGGCAACTGAGTTTCGTAACGGTTTTCAAAATGTGATGTATGTAGCCTATGTAGGTGGTTAATGAATACAACTTATAATTAATCAGAAAACAATACATATCTCACTCTGATATCGTATTTGCGTAACGTAAGAAATAATGCAGAGTATCTAAAGTTGTCATAAAAACAAGTTATGAACCATGTGACGAGAACCTCGTAAAGGCCGAGAAGGATAAGTCCAGCAAGTACTCAGACTTGGCTCACGAGGTTACCGCTATGTGGAAAGTTGATTCGGCGATCTTTGTAACGATAGTAGTTTCCGCGAACAGTCTCATAGCGAAGAGTCTCGACCAACATCTTGAGAGACTCTCGCTACGTGGTTGTGGTTGGATAATGAGTCAGTTTCAGAAGGTGGTAATCTTAAACACTCTCTGCAGCCCTAACCACCGCCAGCATACCCCGTTTTGTTTGATGTTATTGCTTTGATACGTTTTAGATGCCTTTTTATTTATTTTTTGTTTCTAATAAATATAATTTATTTATTTATTAAATTAAGACACAAATAATTACTAATACATTTTTTTACAAAATTATTACTAATTGTAATTAGTCAATACCACCCCTTGTCGCTTCCGGTCCAAAAGTGCCCAAAATGCTCGCAGCGTTGCCGCGCTGGATGGCCATGGACAGCCTTTGCACCAGAAACGACTCGGAGCGGAGGTCCTCTCCCTTCTGTCTAAGTCGTGCCTTTTTATATTTTTATTTTATAAAATAGTTATTTCCTTTCATTTATTTTAAAGCGGCTGAAACTCAGATTAATGAGGTACATTCAACACACCTCAAAGGTACTTTGGGCTCATTCAAAAATCATGTAATCGTTTTTGGCCTATTTTGATCCCCCCCTCCCCCTTGGCGATATTTAGTGATTTTTGAATGAACCCTATAATAGGTACGTTACAATTTGTAAAGAGTGGCTTGTTACGAATGTTGCCTATTCGGTGTACCATCAGGATGGTATCATTGTAGCCCTAAAATGAGCTTCACTAAAACATTTCCTAAACATGGATGGAATAAATCTACATTACAGTTACACTTTGTAAATTCAATCAACCAGAATAATGTACGTAAATAAATCCAAATGAATGTGCATGTTATCTATTTCGCACTGCGTGCTGTTTGTATTACTTTAAGTCCTAAATGCATGTAATCGCAAACTACTTTAGGCATGGGAGTTGTTTACTCGCTGATATGGGTAAAAATTGAAGTAGGTTGTAAGATTAATATGAAAAAATACTTTAATATGGTGTTTATCGTTTATAACGCGTCTACTGTTGCAGACATTTTTCCTTCCACTTCACCAAGATATTCGTATCGTGAACTGGGAGGATAAAGGATGACGAGGGCAAGTTGGGTCATGAATGGGGAGAGTAGGGATGATATACCAGTGAGTAGGTTTGTATAGGTTATTGCTACGTAAATAATATTTTACAAACAAGCTGTGTTCATAATCCAAAGGTAACCATTCTACAATTAACCAAACTTACGGCGTGAGGTGAAATTTCTTACTGTTGTGTTTATGGTTAAAACTATGAATGAGACTACACAAAACTAAAATAAAACGACCGGAATATTTGTTTAAATGTATAAAATTCAATTTGTTACATGTAAAAATACAGTTTTACCGGGGTTTGAATATCACTCTTATCCGTTTTAGCCCCGTTTTATGGTACCTACTCTGGCTTCTTGATATTTAAATTATAAACATGCATACGTAACTGGTACTCTTGCGATACAGGCACAACACGTATGAACTAGGTACAACGTATAGGTATGTATTTTGGCAAGTAATCAGAGCTAGCGCGTGCGCGTACGCATGCCGGGTAACGTGATCAATATGAGTGAGGAATATCGGTGACGTACCCACTAATACAAACACTTGGTGTATATTCTAAAAAACCAAGGGGATAGAGCAATCTTATAGATTTTACATTGCAGACGAGAGTAAAAATCCCTGGCTTGAGAGATTGTCGATATTCTTACCATCCTTGACAATACGTCAGACAGATGTGTTGGGGGTACTCAGCCAACGATATATATAATATAGAAATACTTATATACATAGAAAGACCCATGACTCAGGAACAAACATCTGTGCTCATCACACAAACAAATGCCTACGTAAAAAATAGTTAACTACGTGTTTATATTATGAAATGTCTTTAAGAAATCTAGCAATATTCAATCAGGTATTAAAAACTAAAATTGGACTAATTGGATAGACTCCTGGTTTGCAGAGGCGTATTGCCATCCTTACCAGCCAAAGTACTGACTAGGTCGAACCTTGTTTGACCTCAGATAACCTCACAACGTGAGACCTAGATCTAGTTGGAAAAATAAAAAAGTCGTATGTATTATAAGATCCAAACATTCCAGACGCATTTATCTTTTAGGATGCATAAGAGCGTCTAAGGTTACACGTGGAAGGTACACAAGCAGGAAATAAATGAAGACATTAAAAATCAAGTTATATTTAATTTAAAATAGATGACAAGATGACGTATATGTTCTTAAGAAAAAGTGCCAAGTTCACCGGTGCCCGTACCGAGCACGATTTGAAGCCGGGTCTTCATATAATTAGTAGTAGTTGCTACTTAAAAACAAAATCAAATCAAACTATTTAATAAAATTGTTAAGTTGTTCTATTGTTCTATTTATTTTTTCAATATCTATACTTAGTAAAACTAAATATTTTGATTTGTTTTTCAATTTGACTCTGGGTCTTTTTGTGAGTACCTTTTATGGGGAAGATTTTTAATGTTACGGAACAACATCCTACTAGTGACAGTATTTGACCAATGACCGCTGAAAGTGCGGGTTCAAAACCTACTTCGGACGCTTGTATATTCAATTTCTATTTACCATTTCTAATTTAAAAAGTTGTTACAAAAATGATAGCGGACATTTCTGTTGCATGGAATGTAGTACTAAAAGTTGTGGTTAAAATCAATCACGTGCAGCGAATGATTTAAACTTTACAAACAACGTTGAACCTCAACTCGCTGTGAATTACGAGTTATTATTAAACATTATTTGAATACACGAGTCACGTGAAATTTATTTCAAATCCGAACGTCCTAGAGACACGTGAATATAATTGTTTGTATTTGAACAAATTTAATGTATGTTTACTCACTGTCGTGAATTTACTTGTAACCAGAGCCAGATAAAATTTTTATAATGTTTAATATTTAAAAACAATAGAGTCATATAACCTTTCACTCGTCTCTACATGTTAAAATTTGCATATTTAACTTTCATGTACATTTTCTTTTTTTTTTTTTTTTTATTTATTGAATAACAAGAAAAATTATATACACATGTTTTGTACAAGACCCATCGTTGGCAAAACCGGTGCGGTTTGTGTGCCGATGGGGAGTTCAACATAAATTATTTCACATACTTTTTCTAAGAATGGTTTCACATGCATTTTCTGACATATAATCATAATTAAACATATCTACTAAGTATTTTAAAGAATGAAGCTTAAATCACTTGATTTCAACAAGTTACTTTTTAATACATTTTTTACATTTTTACCTTCTAGATATTTTTCTCTAATTTCTTCTGGCAGACTATTTATTATTTTAGGTATTACATATGAGTGCAGTCTGGCGCCATGTATATTATTATATTTAGGTACTATGTATTTGTTGTTGTGTAACATTCTCAGTCTTGAACATCTCACATTAATTGCAAGTTTTTTGACATTAGGGTATTCATCAGTTAAGATGGCTAGTTTTGCCTTGTTTTGTACGGGTAGTAAATTGCAATATTTAAACAGTTGAGTGTAATCTGTTTCATACTTATTTTTGATGTTTTTAGGTACAATTGTCTTCAACAATCTTATTTGTAGGTTGAATATTTTCTCTAAATAGGTTTTAAATGTTCGACCGTACGTACTTAACGCGTAACCGATCACAGAGTCAGCTAGGGCTAGGTATAGCATACGCAGGGTTCTGTATGGTAGTTTGTACTTTAGTATTGACAGTTTACTAAGTATGGCTCTCAGTTTATCGCACACGTAATTAATGTGTGGCCCCAGTTAAATCTGTGATCAATTATTAGTCCTAGGTACATATGCTCCGTGACCGCTTCGACCCTTTCACACTTACACGTTTTACTATTGGACTGATGTAGACATGTATGTTGGTGTGCAACAACTGAAACATTATAATTAGTTTTATTGTGAGCCGTACGAATGTGCATTACTTTAGTTTTTTGCGCGTTAATCACTAATCCCACATCGTGGGCCCACTTGCATATGGTATTGAAGTTAGTCTGCATGGCGCGCTCGGCCGCGGCGATGTCGCGGTCTGCTGTAATAATGCACGTGTCGTCTGCGAACTGGTACACAGAGCCTTCGGATATTAAATTGCACATGTCATTGACATACAACAAGTACTCGGTGGGGCCGATTATTGACCCCTGGGCCGTGCCTTTTTCAGTTTTAATCTCGTTACTATACATGTTATTGATTTTTACTCGTGTGTGTCTATTTGCGTGGTAGTTTTAAGCAGTGCTAGAAGGGGGCCCTGTATACCGCTCTGCTCCAATTTGTGATACAATGTTTCGTAATTTAACATTTCAAATGCTTTACTAAAATCAATGAAAATAACAAGCACATGCTTTTTTTCATTCATGTGCTTGTTAATTTCATTGTTAAATTCACATAGTAGTTGAGAGGTACTTCGGTTTTTGGAAACCGTATTGTTTTATTGATTATTTTATTTTGCGACAAAAGTTGTTGATTTCATTGCCGAAGTATCTCTCAGCGACCTTATCGATACATGATAGGATAGTTATAGGTCTATAATTGTTATAGTCTGTGTGTGTACCTTTTTTGTAAATAGGGCGTATTACACCTATTTTAAGTTCGTCGGGGTACACAGAGGTGGCAATACAGGTATTAATTAAGTGTGTAATAACCGGTGTAATTTTAAGGCAATTTTTTTTTATATCTATGGCTCTAATTTTATCGTATCCGGGGCTTTTCTGTCATTTAAAGATTTTATTATTTTTAAAATATTGCTACTTGACGCTTTTCGTACTCTCATTGCCACCTCTGTGCCTGCGGCGAACTTTGAGTGGTCTAGAATTTGTGTTTTACATTTTATTGATATTTTTTGCACATTGGTCTGGAATTCCTGAGCAAAATTATTACATAAGTCTTTTTCACTCATTTTAAAATGCTTTAAGATTACATCATCAATTGAATTGTTTGTTTTACCACATAGTTCATTAATTATTCGCCATATTTTTTTGGAATCTTTGAAGTTTTTACATATTTCCCTCATAATATATCTATTTTTAATATAGTTAATATACTTATTTGTTTTATTGCGATACTTATTGTACAATATCCGGTTTTCTATTTTGTGCGGTGCTTTTTTCCAAATTTTATACAATTTATCTCTTTGTTTACACATGTTTAACATTTTTTTATTTACCCATTTACATTTCTTTGTTTTTATGTTTTTGCACATTAATGTTTTTTTACATTTGTTATACACATCTTGTATTTTTTTCTTAATAAATTTAAATATTTTGTTCGGACAATCGTATGTGAGCGCTTCATCCCATTCAACCTGCTGCAAGGCATTGTCGACCTTATCATTATCGAGTACGGTTAGTAATCGCGGAGCGGGCGCCTGCGGGCCGGCAGCGCTAATCTCTAAGGCGCAGCCCGTTATGTAATGATCAGCTATAGATATGTTAATGACCCCTGTATGCACTTGAATGGAATTTGCCGATTTCGTAAAAATATGGTCTATACAGGATTTCGTGATAATGTTTCCTTTGCTCTCCTCCCGTGTAACTTGGTTTATGCCAGAGTCTAGTCCTAATTCAGAAAGTTTGTTTAGATACGTAGATCTAATATTATTTTGATTTGTTAGGTCGATATTCATGTCTCCTATAATTATTAGTTTGTTACTATGTGGTATGTTATTTATAGTAGTGTATAACTCGTCTATAAAGAGTTGTTTACTTTTATCGGGTGGCCGGTACACCGCGCAGATGCTGATTTTTTCTTTGTTATGTACCTCTAGGCACCCGCACAGCGATTCAAAGTATAGTGAAGAATTAGATATTAGGGTAAATGAGATGGTTTTGCGCACGTATAATATAATTCCACCGCCCTTGCGGTTTTTCTAAGCTTAGTGTACATGTTGTAATCATATAAATTAAACAGTTTTTCACATGATTCGGTTATGTTAGCTTCCGTTATTACAATCAAGTCAATGACGCGATTGCTATTTGAGACTATATATTCTAAGTTCGAAAAATACAGTGATATTGATCTAATATTTACATGCAATGTAATAAGATAACGGTATTCTGTTGGAATTGCGTTTATGTAGTCGTTCCAACTGTCGTAGGTCCCTTCGTCGTGGTTGAGAGAATTCGACATTCAATTATTTCGATTATGGTGCATATTTCGGTGTCGTTACATTTAGATCGTTTTGATGCCCAATAGTCGATATCACTTACCGATCGGATTGGGTATGTTTTACCTTGCTCGTCCTTCTTGATGAGTATACATCCTCTTTTGCACCATACAAACTTATACAGATTGGATTCCTTTAGTTCTGCCTTAGCTCTCCAGAGCAGATAGGCGGTCGTGGGTGATAAGGCCTCGCGCATGAAGATTCTGGAGTCGTCCGGCCTGCCGATATCTGTCCCGGTGATGGTAACGGTTTTGGCTTGATCCAGCCACTGGTCCCGGCGGCCTTCACGGAGGACGGCCACCACTGTGGACATGTTCCTTTTCTGTCCATCGGGTGCTTTACTAGCTTTTCTGTATGTTTGTATGACGTCATCCGGGTCCTGGTTTATTTTTTTAGCGACATTTTGTACTATTTCCTTTAGGTTTTCTCCTTCCACTTTTTGTACTCCACAGATTTCCAGGTAATTTCCCATTTGATTTTGTTCCATTGTACATACTTTTTGTTCAAGTAGTTCTACTTTATTCTTCATATTAGTGAGCTTGTTTTTCAAGTCCGCGTTCTCGTTTTCTACCCTCTTTGTTTTTTCTTTCATGTCGTCTAAAGAGACTTGATAATCATCAATTTTGTCTGAGTAAAACTGTAGGCTACGACGTAGTTCTGCTTCAAGTGTTTCTCGTATTTGTCGTGTTAATTCGTCTTTCATAACGGTTTTTATTTGTAGACGTATTTCCTTGATGAATTGGTCGTTTGTCGTCCATTCCATGTCAACACTGGTGTTGTCATCGTCCTCGGGATCTGGTGTTATTATGGAAATGCGTTTCTTTTTTGCAGGACCAGAACATTTCCGGCATTTCCATGCAGCTTCTGTTGATTGTAACACAGTCAGCTGGTCATTTGTTATAGACACACAATTTCCATGCCACCATTTGCTACACGTATTGCACTGCAATCCGGGTTCCTTTTTTGACACCACTTTACTACACTCTGAACACTTAACCATGACGGAAAACGAGAAGACACTGTTTACTTAAATAAATATGAATAATATTTGTTAATTATAGTTAGCGTTTTTATGCGGCGGTAGGATGCACAATGCGCGTGACCGATCGCGACCTGTTGCGCAAGCGAACTGAAATAATATTTGAAATAATATTTTCGTTTTGTGTGATAAATTAAAAGCAATCTTTTATGCACTTGATATCTTCTAACTAAAGTAGCTTCTATTTATTAGTTCGATAACTTCGGTAGTATTTCGGTTAGAATGCCATAATAATGGCATTCTAACCGAAATCTGAAATCGTGGTTTAAGAACAGATTTCGCTATCTCTCATAGTTTCTGACTTCCCCCACTGACCCATTTGGATTGATCACCCTGTACCTATATCATAATGAATATCCCTTAAGTAGGTAGCCATAATGACCCACATTAGAAAGTGTTTTGACGTGTGACTGGCGGCTGAAACATGACGCAGCCGTCGCCATCCCCACTCGATGACATCACTCACGCGTACGCGATATAAACGTAAGATACGTTTATTAGAAACCAACGTGTATTATGTATTAAAACCGTAGAGTCGTGTTATCGTCAAAAACGATAGTTATGTTATGATAGCGATACCTTTTTTTAGGACTGTTTAAGCAACTTAACTTAGTAAAAAAAAATTTTTGGTAAAAAATTCAAGCCTGACAGCCCTATTAAGTATTTATAGATGCACTCCTGTTGAAATAAATCCCTATTCTGTAGCTCTACAAGAAAATTCATCTTTTTCAGTTGACTGTTGAGAAGCGAACAACGCGCGTTTATTATTTGATAGTGTATGGATAAACCTTAAGTAGTCTATGGATTAACCTAAGTTTTAGTTAACTTTGTAACGGTACTTTGTCCGCCAGATCAGCTCTGGTAGTTTATTTTAAAGCCACATACAAAATGATTATTTTAAATCTTAAAATGTATGAAGACCGACTATCTCCAATGAGAGTTAAATCTTGGAAAGTACTGTTATTTCAACTATCAATAGATAAGACATTTATATGTAGATTGACAATCTTATTATTCATTAATTCCAACTCAAATTATTGTATTTCTACATCATGCCACAAATAAACTAAATAATATCTTAACACATAGTCGAATTTCTCACTACTAACTAAATACAACTTCTTCCAATGATCACTTGCTTAAGATACCTGTGAAAAGAACTCAAGGTTTAATCTCTCTCTTAATCTTTTGGACTTATTGTATAGTGCTTACATAAATTGGATCAGGGTTAAGGTTACATTGACTCTACCTACAGTTTTATTTTTAACATTCTATTCATTTTCTAAAAATACTTAATGTGTCTACTGCGTTGCATAAACCTCTTAACAAGTCATGTATATCTAGTTGGTCACCTGTACTCACACTATACCTCTACCTCCGTAGTTCTATGTTTTGTGTCACTTGTTACATAAAAGCAAGACTTAATATATAGGAACAAATGGAACAATACTAGTGCCATATCACGAGTTTAAGACACGTGGACTGCGCATTCGGTTTGTCATTCCTCGTGTGAAAGCAAGTATGAGTTACGATAATGTGCCACAATGAGCATTAGGTATTGCCTCAAATTATATCAATGAGCTGTGTTCCCTTCGGTCCCCATGGCCCAAGTGTCCCTACCCCAAACGGCACAAACATGCAACTACAAGAAATCAATAGAGGCGTATTCGCGCCGTTTGAGGAGTTCGGTAGCTTCAGCAGAGGCTTCAGCCCTTGATGAGGTACCCGGGAGGTGGGAAGGTGCAAGGGTGTCCACGCATGTTAGTTAAATATGCCAATAAGATAGTGCCGATATCGAAAAAACAATTTTTATTTCGTAAGTAGGGCACTACACTGTAGATGCAATAGATACTCAGCTGCTCATTCATTGTTTGAGCTTCGTTGCGAAGCTAGTAATAAGCTGCGCTGCGTTGACTAGTATACAAGTCTATATCAGCCAGTTGCATTTAGCGTAGCGACAGTCAACGGCCCCAGTATCTACTAAGTGTGTCAGGGCCCACCCCGCACGTGACTGCGAGGCACGTGCGCCACAATTCCACCGCACACGGGAAAACTTGATAGCACCTGAAATTAGGTGCATTGTTCTGAGGAGTGAAAATCAAATTAAAATACCGCTGCACGTTTGTAGGCGTTAAGGTTGACACAAGTTAAAATGTGCATGAAAGTGTTTGCTCTCTCTAATAGATTTATATCACGAAAGACAATTACATTATAATTTGCATTTGTGTGTCAAAGTTATAAGAATTATATTTGGTATGTCAAAGTTATAAGAATTTCTAACATGATCGTCACATTTAAAGAATAAAACGAACTGTAATAATGTTGTATAATAATCATATCAGATTAGATCTTCAGTCTCATTCAGTCATTAAGAATCTTCAGTCCATAGAAATAAGATAGGAATATAATTTAAAAAAGTTTAGCTAAGTACACATTTTAGCAATTTGTTACTAATAAAAAATCCTAATCAATCGATCAGTAGGCACCATCAATCGATGAGGGCTTCGACAACTGTTTTCTTTAGTTGACGGTTGTTAGCACAGCTGTTCGAATTCTGTTTCCTTTAATGTTCATTAAAAAACCAGCATGATTAGCAAAATCACGAATACCATAAAATATTTGCGTAACTATTCGTAGCATACACGTGCAGCTTTACGTGTTCAAAGGGTCACATAACATTTATTAATGAATTTTCAATCTATGGTTGAAACTTCATACCGATATTTGTAGCGCTCCTAAACTGAATGCGTATCTATGCGCAATAAAACACAAACAGCAAAACAACGACGGCCCTGATGTAGATTTGTATTTGAAATAGACTTGAATGACAATCACTTCCTTCAATGTTCAATGTTCTATGCATTATGGAAAATATATTCACTTTTCAAATGGCATCGAGCAATTGTATACGTAAATAATTGTAGGTAGGGAAAAGCAGGGCACCTTGGTAAGGATTTTTTGCATTGTCGATACAAAAGGCAGGAATATAGTAAATATAACCGAAACTTAACTATTCACATGTAACAATTTTGCTATTCACATGCATTTTTTTAAATATCTTACAGGTTTATAAACTATCTCAAAAATAATGGATTTATTTAACCTTAGATCCTCCTTTTTTACAAATATAGTTAAAAATAAAATGAAAGGAGTCCATTCCATGCTTTTTTACGATCAATTCTTAAATTAATCTTATGATAATTTTTTTCTAGTCACTTATTAACACATCAGAAAACGTAGAATTCGTTGCAGATTTATCTAGAGTAATGTAGTAGACTTAGTTAGACTTATTTAAAAAAAATATAATTAATATAATCTAGCGTTTATATAACACTTTTAAATAAGAATCTAATATGCTCTGCACGTAATTTGATATTTATGATTATATTTTTTTATAATTAACATTTTTCTTATAAAGTGTAGATACCTGTCAAAAGACATGTTACAATATTCATTGGTAGATAAATACTGTTCGTTATACTTATACGACTATTACGACATCATTATATATCATCCATCAGCTGTGACGTTCTAACAAGTTAGTATGTACGAAAGTGACCCATGACGTGATAGGCGATAATATGCCAACCATACTATCTGTTCTGATAAACAAGTCCTTTAGGCGAAAGCGACGTACGTACATTGATACACAGGGTAAGAACCTACTTAGTAGAGAGAACTGACTGGTCTTCTATCCAGATATAGAAGCTCCTGACATAACATATCAGCTGCCGGAGACTCACCTCCGCTCCGTTTGATTGCTTATTTAAGATTTCCAGGATTATCGGTTATTTTTTGCAATAAACATTAAAACTAATTGTATGAGATTATTTATAGGTAATCTCATATAATTAGTTTTAATCTTGCGAAAGTCTGGTTCAATATCGTTTCTTTTTTTATGTTAACTAAAATATAAATTCTGACGTTATGGATCAAAACAAGCCTTGGAGGCCATACCAATCCTTATTTTCAATACTCGTGCGCCACAACGTGGAATAATTCACACTTTTATAGCACGTATGTCATAATAATGTAATCTCGAGTATATATTCCTACATACGTGGGAACCTCCGAGCGCGTGGTCTGGCATGTGCAACGCCGGAATCACAACACCCCGCAACGTGACGATCCTAGGGCTGACAAATTTCACACTGACAGTATGTGCTATACCTAAGACTTATGTATAATTACTTTGTGAGTTGGCAATCCACCAAAATTACCAAGGTGGCCGGTGGGATTGGTAAAACGTGAATTACAAGCACGTTTTCATACATGTGTCATGCTTCTGGATTTCCTCTGTTTTAATTTACTATGTGAATAACGTTTATTACACCTTAACTAGTAAGTGGCGATATCTACTAGAGATGGTATTGGCAACTAAATTTATTGTTATAATTCATTATCAGTTGCCATCATAATAAAATACAATGTTTCGTAAAACCAGGAACGGATATTAATAGCTACTTCTGTTGACATAAAGTTCAAAGTCGATTTGAAAAGGAAAATCGCTAATAATGGAACAATGCACATATTTTGCATTTATTAAGATAACATAACAAATTGAAGGCATGTTTACTAAAACAACATACAAGTAACTAAATCACACATGACAGACATGTTTTTTCAGGAAACCGATATTTTAACTATAACGATATTATAACTAATAATAACTCTTTAAATATTTCCCCGTAAAGTTACGTATCTCGGGAAGAATATATATAGTAAATAGAACTGTCACCACAAACACACGTTTATTTATTTAAGGGACTCTTGGTTATCAAATAAGAAAAATAAAGTATTGTCAATTAAGAGAAATGAAGCAGTTTTTGGTAATTTTTTGTTAGTGAAAATGCAACCATTATGCCTTAAAACAAGTTAAACTTTTATTGCTATGTCAATTTTCTGATTTTATACATACGTCATCGTCAAATTTCAATTAATTATGAGCTATCTAAAATAATATATGTATTTTGGTGATATTTGATCAGATGGTGTAGTTTTTGGACAATGTACTATATAGACCAATGAGACCAAGAACACAATGAGACCAAAATCTCATGTCTGTTTTTGTAAACATCCCTTCAATTGTTATTGCAAAAAAAAACTATAATATAATAAACAATAGGTTGTTTTGCGACAAGGTTGATTCGTGCAAGGTTGTTCCCTGATATTAAGGGCCTACGACGCCGTCAGCGCACTGGTGCACAACATTCGTAGAAGTAAGTTGGTAGGTGTACCGGGTGGGCCAGATCGGTCAGTATGGGCAAGTCTGAATATCATCGATTTTATTGACAAGAAAAACGGTAACTATTTGTGAGTAACTACTTACACTAAAAACAAACTTTTACTACTTAAGACCTAGACAATAAGTACCAAAATAGGATAAAATTAAGTTTTAATTTTCAATAAGTCTGAGTCTGTTTCCTGTACTGAATAAATTTTATTATTCCGATCTAAATAGCCTTCAAAATACAGACATGGCAATATTGTTACTCTTTTACTCTACAACTACAAAAGTAGGTAAACTTTGATGAATGAGCAAGCGACTATAAGGAATGATTGGATTACTTATGTAACAGTTCTCGTCTACATACGGATTTTGAGAAACTTTTGGTGTAGATAATGAAATTCCATTATTTCTGTTTTACGCCAATTTCGTAATACTATAAGTGTATTTATTTGACAAGATGATTCTTACCTTCCCTAGGTTCCAGAAAACATTAGGTTATACATATTTCATCTGAATCTTCTTATACCAAATAAATAGGTATTTTAAACTCGTGGTCTTGAAGCAAAATATTATTATTTTTTGAAAGGGACTAGATATACGAATATACTCCAAATCAAATAAAATTAAGTCATGTGTGAGGTCTAAATAGATTATGGACTCATTTTCAATAGCTGCTCGTCCGTAAATAAGTTTTCTCGCAGAAGTGACGCAGATGCCAGCATAGCATTCAAACTTAAAAGTAGTTTTAATTGATTAGTCAGTTGCACATTAATGTGTGCTTGACAACAAATGGATTTCTAAGGTTTTATGATTTTATGAATAAGAATCAAGTTACTGTAAACCACTAGTAAGTTTGTTAAGAATAGTTTATAATATTGTCTTCGGTTGCCGCGATAATAACTCATGAAATAAAACAACTAAAACGGATTAAATCGACCCGATCGGTGTCCACCCGATGACCACGAACGCTGCTAAAGGGTTCGAAACGTCGGGATGAAGTTTAAATTAGTATACGCGATTTAATCCATTTTAGTTGTTTTAGTTCAAGAATAGTTTATTTATTTACTACAACAGGCACCCCTATGGTGTAGCAACTGAAGCATAACGTGATGTGATGTTATTCAATAGAAACTACATAGTCGTGCTCAAATTTGTGCACATGTTCAATTGTTCAGACTGTGGCATTCGAATTTGTTTACTAAATGCTATCAACTTTACTAATTATATAACGTGGCTACAGTATTAACTATTTATAAACTATTAAGTTACTTTAACTCTTGTATGATAAATTACCCCTGTCATCTTAGTATCGCTCATCTTTCGTAGAAGTCGTCGGCTATACGGCATGCGCGCGTTTTGGCTACGGTAAGGCGTGACTTAACTACGTTATAGAGTAAAATATAAATGTTATAAATACACAATTATTACAAAATCGGAATAAAAGAGTAAACACATTTCCACAATAATTTCAAATTTTCAACATGCGGCATTCTCACACAGCGTGTTCCCCAACGTGACAGCAGCCGCGCACGTTCGTGTTAGCCTTTAACACACCGTTCCAAGATTTACGACACACTTTAAACATCGATAAAATGAAGGTCTATTAGATAATCAGTAACATGGCAACAATAGGGAAGTCTAAGTCTGGAAAACGGCTAATGAGGTTGTTTGCGTTCTTAAGGAAGAAAATCTCAAGGAAATTATAATCCAGAGCTTAAAATCCTGATAATTGGAACAGAATTGCCGTTCAAGGGTACGAGAACGTATTATAATTATCTTTACGTATAAGTGCCTAGTAGCAGAAGTTGGTAATCGAGTGAAGTGATAGATTTTCCTAGATTGCCTTTATTCACACAATCTAGATAAGGGAATAATAATTATAAGCAGGTCCGTTTCGTTATTTCACATTTAATAACCCAAATTAAGCTTACCTACTTAATTAGAACTGTTGTGAGCCATGCCATATCGCACTAGGCAACATGTTTTGGGTAAGCTCTAGTAAAATGTTGAGGGTGTGTCGCACACCCTCAACGCTGTTGAGGGTGTAAGTGAGCGATACACCCTCAACGCGAGCGGTGTGTCTGGCCTCGGCCGACTAGGTACCAGATACCGGAGCTTACCCCAAACATGTCATCTAGTGCGATATAATTACATGTAAGTTTGTCCGTTTGTAACGAAGTAGTACCAAATTAAACTTTATAAAAAATAGGTACACCTTAATATTGATGTAAGCAATACCACCTGGTATTGCTGATATTATTATGCTGATTTATACTGTAAACTCACAGCTGTCTAGCTGGCCATACATAAGTAATTTAAAAAAATCTTAAGATTTAGTTTTAGAATGTGTCAGATCTCTAGATTGAATTTTAATCGGTAAACAATTAGGCAATAACTTAGTTGTACAGTCAAAGGGAAAAATAAGGATAAGTGATATGACACTTATTTGCCCCCGACTGTACCTTATTTGCTTGATAAGATGCAATAGGGGCACGTATTCTACCAGTAGCGGAATTCCGCGTTAAACACGTGTTAACACTCACGTGGAGGCGCACGCTGTCTGCTCGGTGAGTCTGGGTAGCACAGTCAGCCAATACCGCCCAGCCGTCAGTTGACCTGTCAAGACTAACAACTGAAACCCACCATAGCAACCATAACGAATACCATCCTTATAACTATCGTAATGTAATTATAATAAAAGTTGTAATTGATCGAAGGTTAAGTTTGCATTTACTTATTTTAGGCACTTAGGTGTTACTTCATCCATATAAATATGATCATCTAGAAGTCACTTTTTAAGTTTTTACGCAAATACAAATAAATAAATAAATAAATAAATGAATAAATATTTCGGGACAATCTTACACAAATCGACCTAGTCCTACGGTAAGCTCAGTAAGGCTTGTGTTGTAGGTACTAGATGACGATATATATAATAGATAGATACATATAAATACTTAAATGCATAGAAAACACCCATGACTCAGGAACAAATATCTGTGCTCGTCACACAAATAAATGCCCTGACTGGGAATCGAACCCAGGACCTTCGGCTTCATAGGCAGGGTCACTACCCCCTAGGCCAGACCGGTCGTCAATTCAGTTACTTCAAACAATTCCTGTAATTGTACGCATTAGACAACGATCTTTGCTCGGAGTGTGCATCTCGTTTAGCTAAACGTTTCGAGCACGTGGGTGAACACGTACTTTACGCATAGCGTCAGTATTACTGGGCTGAATTCACTGTATATCCTAGTACTAGTGTGCATTGTAATTTATGACGTTTAGTGCATGTCTCATCGAATGCACGTGCTGCGACACGTTGGGCGGCGCGGTGCCGGCAACGTGCCCGCTGCGCGCTCCTTCTGTCTGCCGATGCCTGAATTCATCGAGCCAATGAATACCGGGTACGTTACTTATGCAATCCTCCTTGGGGGACTTAACGTTACACTCACGTTATTAATCTGTTAGTATTAATAGTGGGACGTACGGTAGCAATCTTGTTTTGATATTTTGACAAAACTAAAAGAGAATGATCTTAATTAGCCAAACAACCATTCAAGACGATCCCTTGACACTTGAGCTTTTATAATTAATGACTCTCGAAAGTTTAAATACAAAAAAGACGATCCCTATTCAATATGAGATCAAATTATAATAGAATCAATAACAAATTACGTATACTTCGTTTGACTTGAGATAATATTGCATAACAAATAGATTTAGAAGTGCGTCTTGTGTCGATAATTGTGCATAATGAATCATCGGTAAATATTACTTGATTGAGACTTTATTTAAAATTGAACCACAAAATAAGTTATGCAAGTAACAAACACTTATGTATAGCCAAATTATGTAAGTAGGTACTCGTACCTATCGCGAAATCCAGGAACATCAATGAAGTAAGTACCTACTTACTAAAATATCATCGATTAAATGAAAGCTTTGATGTGCCTAATTATAGCACGAGTTTGTTTTGGGAACGCGTTTGTGTTCTGAGAATTGATTTTAATAGATTAAACCTTTGATTCGTTTAGTTTAGTTTAGTTTCTTTATTTCCCGAAAAGATAATTAGGTATATTATAAGTTTGTCTTATTTACAAAGTTATAAGAATTTCAATCATAATGGTCACATTCTCAATTCAAAAACAAAATAGTGATATAACATTGTACAGAAATGGATATACTCGTATGTATCTCCCAATAAGGATCGTCAAACAAAATTTAAGACATCATTTTAAGTAAATATGTACGATCAAGAACATACTTAAAAATTCAATAATTGTATGCATTACTTAAATAACTAAATCATATCTCCGAATAAGAATCGTCAGTGCCTACTTAATTAACAACAAAATGTATAATAAAAATAATTCACAATATTTCAATTTCAAGTAAGTACTCGTTAATTGAGTACAAAGGGTTTTCCAACAAAAGGTTTCTTAGCTCTGTGCTTGATACGAGTACATGTCACTGTTGCGAGTTATATAATTATCTGTAAATAAGGTAACGAGCTGGTTTAAATTATACTTATGTAATACAAACAAGAATACTTACACGATGACTAAAATCATAATGCTATAGCTACATGTAATAAAAACATTCTTGATTTTGAAAATATATAGTGATAGACAGCTTGTTGCCCAAAATCAGGGCAGTTTACATCCATAACTAAAGCGTGAAGCACTTGGGAAATTTTTTTTTTTAAATATTTTAGTACGCACAACATGACATCAATCTACTTCCAAACAAGTCACAAACGTGTATCATTCTCGCTCATTAATTAATTTAATTAAAATTAAACTTCATATAACTGTAGTATCAAAAATAGTGCAGATCAAGTTACTGTGATTCCTTATGAAATACATACAATGATAAAATATGAAAACCGCAACTAAATGGTAGTGGGAGCAGGTACATTTTTTGCAGGTCGTCTTTTCATAATGAGTCCAGGAGGCAAACTGTTAACAGCGGAAACTTTAGTTAAGCCGGCGGTAATAGGCGTGTATGAACTTGCCGCTGCTGCTAAGTGTCAGGTAAATTATTACATTTCCTATAAGAGCATATTCTGCTAACAGTGACGTTTATTTAATTTCCTGGTATCGCTTTGTGCCAACAAGTCACTCGCAATAGCTTTGTATGGCGTCACAATTGCTAGCCTTATTAAGAAAAGAAATGCTACGCGCACATTTTGGCAAATACGGTTATGTTATCAAATTCAGCCCTTTCACGTAATGGAGTATCGAATAACTGTACCTGCAGTAAAATTACCAGCACAGTAAGCGACACGTGCGCGAAAAACATTAAGAAAACATGATGCTGCCACAGTATCTTTTTAAACCAACTGACTGAATAATGTTTTCATTTTATGCATTCTGTCTGGCGACACTAGTTAATGCTTTCATTTTATTTACATATTTCATCTATATTTAAATAAAGATATCTACTGCCATAATGTACTTTATAATCTGAATAGGCAAAGGCAAATATCGTTCTATGATCGCGAATTACAATCGCGTAACTAGTGAAAGAAAATCGGTCATTTACATTATGGAATAGATATAGATCTCTCTTTTAGGGGTCTAGTAGCAGATCGTCTTTCCGGGAATAGGCTAAGCGGCTGGTTGACATTACCTGGGTTAAAAGATCTGACAGCTCAACACTTACATGTTGCGTTCTACCGAGATAATGCTGCCGACATCCTCAATTTTAGCTTTACCATTTTAATTATTATTTTTTCAGATATTTGTTTCAGCGTTTTTAAATCATTTTTATGTTACTGATTATTTACTATTATATTAGGTGATAAATTAATTAAAGCCTATTCGCTGCTAATATATTATTTAAAAGTAAAGTTGTGATTATAGTTGCTTTCATGTCATCAATGTCGAATGTACGTATATGAGTATATTTTTAGAAATATGTACGTTTTTTTTCAAAATATATATACTAGTAGACATTTACGAAGGTTTATTTACATACAATAAAGTGTGTTGAAGGTGGTAGGTACAGTAAATTCTATCAACAATTTTACTACAATGCAGCATGAAATTAATTATAATACAGACTAAAATATATTTAGTAATAATAAAGTAGCAATTTAACATTTTATTTAATTTATATTTTACATTTTTCACAATAAAACTTTTATCGTAAAATCCCTTAAAACTAGTCAAATGACAAATATAATATTGTTCTCGTACAAAAAAGTTGTAAGGCAAATTATACGACTAAATATCCTCCGGTCTATTTGTCATATTTCATAACAAGTATGATTTTTACTCTTAGCTCATCCATCGGTAACGATCGATCAATCCACGTGCGGCTCGTTTCTTAAACTTCACGTGTTGCAAGGTCATTAATTTTGATTCCTTCTCGTTGTTATTGTATAGATGTAACAGTAGATTTTTAAATCTAATTATGCATCACGTTTTACTTAGCTCAATAGCACACGTGACTTTTGAATTTACCTTAAGGAGGACACGGGATTCGGAATGGACAAATTCTTTGGAATTTAAAGACATAGTCGGTAAATGTTATAAAATAACATATTAAAAACAATATATATAACGGGGTACAAATTGATTACTTTCCTCTTTGTGGCAAGCAGAGGTTTTCTTTTCTTCGTCTAGTCGCGCTGCATCATCAGACGACACGCGTAGCCGACACGTGCGTGCGCGCACGCAGCGAAGGTGATATATATATTTATCTGTCTAGTCCCTTAGGATCTTAACATAAGTCTCCTAAGAAATTAGTTGCAATAGATATATTGGAGAAATTATAATAGGATAAAATAATCCATCTGAAATATTTACTTTGCTCATTAGCCATGAATGTCTACTGCTGAACACCGGCTACCCTATTAGCCTCCATAGGAAGCGATCACACGCTTGGCAGGCGGGTTGGGGATTGTAGTATGTTCAACAGTTCTATAGGGATGCTGCTGCCCGTCCTCCGGTAGTTTCTGGTCGCAGAAACACAATACTCGGGCCCAGGTATTTTGAAACTAAATTAAACTGTTCCTACGTAAAGTAAGGTAAGTAAAAACAAGTAAAATATTAACAGTCTATTAGGTATTTATAGTCCAATACTTAAGTACGTTCCAGCCGTTTTTATAATTAATAAATAATACATAGTGCAATAAGAAACTCGACATAATATATATATATGATAATATAATCGTAGATATAAAATGACAAAAAAATACGCGTTCTTGCGCTTCTATCGTGTTATGACTTATGACTCTTATGAGTTATGATTTAGTATGCAGGTCTATTTTCAGACAAAGTCAAATCGTATTCTTCGGGAAAACTGAAAAGCCGGCAACTAGACATTCTTTCTCGCTCCGACGCGACAGCTCCGGCCGAGCCGAGACGACCGCGAAGCGACTACGAGACGCTACGACACGATACGCTCACATTTCGCCTCGCCTTCGCCTACCGATTTTATTCACTCCACGTCTGTATTTCAAACGAACAACACGCGCTCAATTATTTTAGCGAATTTTCATTTTCACAACATATTTGTGAACTTACCAGTGTTTGTTTTGTGAGTGAACTGTATTTAAACAATATGTGTGAGAAGAGAATAAGGAAAATCAAAAAAGGTTCGTGTTATATACTAGCTTACTAGTGCATCAAGGCAAAGGTTGCAGTTTAGTCATTTAACTGGCTTTAACCTGATTTTTCCTAATTTGACACAGATATACTAAACATGTATGCTTTTATAAAATCCTATATAATAATTAATTGTTTATTAGATTTCATATGTACGTAATTGATAATAATTAATTTTCCTACTGTAACATTATTTCAAAATTAAAAAACCTCTTATTTCTCAATGATCAGAAATCCTATTAGGTGCCGGTGGAGAATCCGGCCCAGTTCGAGCTAATATTATATTTGTTTATTTTTTTACGAGCTATAGGAAAACGCCTTATCTTATGGAAAATTAGGCAAGCCGGCTGAAGTCGAATCCAGATATTGGTTAGTAATATGTGACTACATATGAACAGGTGTCTTAAATATAAAATTACTTACAGTTAATATTAAATATTTTATATAAGAATTATTAACCGAATGGAAATAATATAAAAACATATGTTCTTAAAGATAGGCATGAGGACATAGGGCCTAGGTCATAGGCTAATAAATCGTGCAACAAGTGTCACCACCACACTAGGTTAACTACACGATTGCTGAAGCGTTATTAGCAATACATATGTATTACTTTTACATATACATAGGTAGCTGATCTAACTATAAACGTCTTTTAACTGTTTGTTATTAAAAAAAAACACAATTACATTAGGTGTTTTTCTAAACTTAAATAATGGAGGAATGAACTAAAGCATCCCGCTGACTTGTAATAATGAATTTTAAATTCAAATATTCAAATCGAATAAAGACCCTGTCTCGTGTGGCCTCGGCGAAGCTCGGTCACGTTATGGCTCAGACTGAGCACAGAACGAACAATACAGAAAGTCCATTCTATACATTTACAAGGTAATTGTTATTAAAATTCGTCCTCACGTGAATACATTATTATGTTTAATTTATTCTGCTTTAGTAATATTCGACAAGCTGTCGCCGTAAACGAGAGCGCTAACGAAACTTAGTAAAGTTGACTTGCTGTATTTGTTTATGTTGTATGTGCCTAACGGCTACGCCGCGCGCCGGCGAAAGTTCGTTCAACCCGCGACGTCATCCTTGACTCACATACTGATTGTGTTCGCAGCGTTTGACTCTAGTAGTAGATAATTTACCTACTTGTACCTATAATGACCTCGCTATGAGTATTATGTTGTGGCTGTACCTACACTGCACACTGTATATTACGTAACATATTATTACATATCTTAAGGACGGAATAAATTTGGACAAAAAATTCAATAAGAAAGAAGTAATAAAGTACAAATAGGTTTACGTCAACTGTGAAACAAAGAGTAATATGTTTTAGCAAAAAATCAAAACAGTAGTATGTACTCAATACATATTGGTACCTAGGTCCTAAAGTGCGATTGAATTCATTACTTAGTTACCTACTCCACTCCCGTTCGGCGATAAGGATGACAACTATTGAGTTATTGACTTCGGAACTAACTGCGTACCTATTATAAAAATATATAATATATAAACACTGAGAATAACACTCTCTTAAAAAATACATACAGAATACATAGGTACCTATAGATTCACTTTCAACTGTAGTCTTACCGACATGTTTGGTTTGCCAAACAATAACAGATATATTGTAGGTACCTTACACATGGTAAATATGCCTTAAGAACTAGGAAAACATTAAAAAAAACTTTTTTATTTTTATTTGTGTATATTTTTTTAGTGAAAGTGTAGGTCCATGTATAGATACGTACACTTTATGTAATTTTCTTTAATAACTAGACTGAACTTAATTGTATTTTAGTGAGTAAGTCACCTTGGCATAAGATATTTTTGCTGGTAAACAATGCTATAGGTACCAAACTACTTCGAGGCGGTTGGGTAACCTGTTGACCTTTTTTCCATTGTATAACCGCAGAATGAGTTCACAATATATACACGTCCACGCCAACGGTAAACTTTCCAATTGTCCGATGAAAAGTAAATAAAATGATTCTGACTTAGCAAACAAATTGAAAAATCTAATAGTAGGTATATTAGTTAAGCAGCAGTTATTAGTAATGTGTATTTTTTACACGATAACAACCTTCAACTACGAATGGGCCAAATAACCAAAACAAATCTTGATAAAGTTCCGGAAAATCTAAGATTATTAGGTCTTTAAATTTAACTTGATGAGGTAATCGTCAGTATATTTATAGATGTCCTATAAACACACTACACTTTCGCTAAGTTAGCTGTAGTGTAGATAGTATCAAGTAGTATCAATTCGTCCGGCGGCGCGTGTCACGTGTGTCTGCCATACGTTCTGGCTCTGAGCGTCTGTTGTTTTTGTTGGCCATTTTTCGAAAGCACGCTCGAACGTAACGTGACTGTATGAACATGTACCTAACATTTACTTAGTGCGGAGTCCTTGCTTAGATATCATATTTAACTATCCCTTTTGTTCAACGTTCTAAATACATATTCATATTGAGATCTGTTAAAATAAGTTAGGCTTTTTCGGATAATCTTATTCTTGTCATCGAGTTCGCTTAACGTCGTAAGACAGTCTTAATTTGTCAGTAGGTCTCACGTCATTAAGATCGTAGTGATAACATTGAAAACATTTCAATAATAAATAAAGATTTCATAACTCGAATACCGCGTGTACAGCAACAGACAGTTGCTCAGTTGTTACGAAGTTTTTGTGCCAAGAAATTAGACCCGTTGATTTTGTACTGCTTTGTAAGGATTCTACCGGTGTGATCCCTTAAACACTGAAGAGCTTTTTTTCTCAACTAATATTCATTCAGGTCGAACACCATGATCTAGGGATCAGAAGTAATGTGTTTTATTGCCGATCTAATGCCCTAGATAAAACAATTACTTTTCTTTACTAATGCGTTTTAGGGGGATTTATTTACTTTCGTATTAAAAATGTATAGCCACGTGTCGATAGTATTAGATTCAAGCAAATCTAATCTAATATTTGTTCTTGGGTTAGAGGATCTTCCTATTTACGTATTTACACTACATATATTTCTATATCGTTGTCTGATTAATTGATTATTGATGAAGTTACAAGTGGGTAGGTTAGGTTAGTCGCTATGATCTTGGTGACCAGCGTCAGGGTACAGTGAGCGCTCTAGTGCAGCGGCGATACCGCGAACAACGATATTCGTAATTTTCGGACGATTGTCTCTATCACATTCATGACACCTGCATTGGAGTAAAAGTGTAAGTTCCCCTAAATATACGAACTTCGATGATTGCGTTACCGCGTAGGGTTAAGCCTCCTCGCTCGAGGCGTATTTTATCGCCGCCATCCTTATTTTTAGTACGACTTATAATAGTGTACGAGTTATAACTCGCTCGTGGCATATATGCCACTGTTTAGAATTATAAATCCAAACAAAAATAATATCTGGCTCACCGGCTCGTATAACCTTCAACCGGAATTAGTGCAATTGCACATAAATGTGAATCACGATCTATTTCAGGTTACGTAGACAACTAATTATGTGTTTGTACGAGTGTAGTGGTAGAGCGCTACCGGTGGCACGTTGGCCCGCAGATGCGCGCGGCCACGTTGTGGCAACGTGATGTTGATCTCAAATGGCCCGGCATCGCCCACTGCCTAATGTGCAATTTTATAATTGCAACCTTATATTATTACTATATTATTTATATTACTCACAATAAATATCTTTAACAGCGGTTATTTATTTGTATTACAAGCATGGAAACTAGGTAAGCGACTCAAAACAAGTGTCAATATTGTCAATGTCTTTCGGATTGATGTTGATGAGCATCGCTTGAATAGTATAGGTATTTAGGTATCGTCTAGGTAAGTAGGTTAGGTTTACGTTAACAGGTATATATGACCTAGGAAAAAACTATTGTATTTTGATATCGTGTGGATAGCGTGACATTTATTAAGTAGACAGTTGACTCCAATTAGCTGGAAGAGATCCCCTAATGCGTTCGCCTTTTTTCATTTTTTATTTGAATCCTTTTTGTACACTCATTTAGTTTAATAGATACTTTTAGGTAGTAAAAAAAAGGTGAACAATCTTAACATGTTATTTTAATAAAAATTGCTTTTTAAAAATCTGTGACTATTAGTACCACTTAAGAAAGCAAAGAAATGTAAATAATTATTTGTAATTTATAATTCTTGCATACTTTTCATTATTATTTTTCAAGTGAATTTCAATAAAAATACATTGTTTACCATTTTTAAGTACCTAAAAGTATCAGATTATAATTATGATTATTTTAAACACGGAAAACACAGACAATTATACTATTCGTGACATGGACTACTTATCTACATTCGGGTGACCTTAAATAAAGAATCATTTTCGTTATTTCAGGTTCCAACCTTATACGCCTGAGAGAGGCGAGGCGCATGCAGCGGTTGCAGCGGCTGTCGTCGCCGCCGGCGCCCGAGGCGCCCCGGCCCTGCCAGGCGCCGCAGCCTGCCAGCGACAACAGCGCCCAGAGCCGAGTGTTGCTCGAACTAGCCTGGAAAACCGTCGCTCTGATGCATAGAAACAAGATAATCCAACAAAAAATAGTAGCTTTACAAAAAGAAACTTCAGAGTTCGTCGCTTCAATCATGAGTAACCCAGAGAACAAGCAGCGGTACATGGAAAACATCCGCGCCTACAAGCTTGCGCAGCAAGCGCAGGCGCAGCCCCCGAAAATTGACAACAACAATCTGCCGTTAAAAGTAGAACCGACTAAATAAATCACTTTACTTGTTAAGAATGACTGAAGCGCATGAATGAGTGTGAGTACATGAACCGTCTATGTTTTGTTTACGGAAATGCCGTAGGTATTGTTAAGTTTTATGCGCCTGTTGGATCACCTTTTTCTTGGGACGCTTTCAAGTGAGAGGGTCAGTGAAATAACTTACCTATGACTTTTCTCTGTTATCACTAGCGTGCCCAATAAATAGGATAGATGTAATAGGAATTTAAGTTGTGAATTTAGGTTACTACTTATTAGCCATCGTTATCTAAAATTATTACTGATACTTTGTGGCATGTTTGATGGGAATTCATGTGAGGTGAGCTCGAACCAAAATGTCAAGTTTTCAATTTAATTTCATTTTGAAAAATACTCTTATTCATTCCTGTAACCATAAGCGCTTGCTTGAGAAATTACATAAATGTCGCTTTATAGAAAATCTAATTGAAAACATAACTTATATGAACTGAACAGTAACGGCCCAAGTGACATAGATGCCCATTGTCATAATTATAACAGTATTAAATAAGAACATTTTGTAATATTCTGCAAATTGTATTACTTACTTGTCTTAGTCCACCATTTTAAGTGTACAACAAAAACTGCCTACCAGTGCGTCACATTTTAGGTTAGTGAAAATGCTTGAACTTGTTGGATACCCTAACTCCGTAAAATATTGTTAATGTGCCCTTGGATACAAGCCATCATCCATTTAAAATAATAAAATCATGGAGCAAATTTTCATTACCATTACGACAGTAAAATATTTAATATTATATTAATAATATAGTATTTTTTTTAGTTTTTAGTTTTGGTTTGGTACGGTCAAAAGTGCCAAAATATGTATACATGTACCTTAATGGTAAGACAATAAGTACCAATACAAATTATGGCACTTTGACTGCATTTTTATCTTTGACCTTGACTGCACAGTACAGTCCTTAAATTACACCCCAGGAGCTACAGGCTTTCGTAGTGGTGACGGTTTTATCAGATATTTGTTAGTCACGAACGTGGTATGTAATATAAATGGACACCCACGGAACTTGATCACCATATTCACCCAAATTTATATCGTATCTTTTGTATTGCATTGGCTTATTTTACCTACGTTAAGGGTACACATAAATTCAAGTTTTGATGTTAGAGATACCTATTCTAAAATTTTCCTGAATAGGATAAAGAAGTTGCAACATTGATTTTGTGGACTTCGATTTTGAACATTCGTTCACAAAGTGTACCTTCCAGCAATAATATTTAAATGCAGTGTCTTAACAATAATGTTGTGGCTAATGAAGGATACTTCTTCTACGTAGATCTAGCATTAAGATTATTTTGAGGTTGTAAGAGTAAGAGGCTGTATAAGTTAAAACGTCGGGAGAGGTCTTCGTATCGAATTCATAAATCCAGGACATGAATTTTGTTTATTTTTTTTATACCAGACTGATGGCAAAGTGTCGACGAGGTCGTGGGTGTAGCATGCTGATTCAATAACAGCCTATTCACTCTTGAAAATACCTAAATTATATCTTTCCGGGAATACAGACGAAGGGAGCGAATTCCATTCCTTAGCAGTCCGCATTAGGAACGTAGAAGCGAATCGCTAAATGCGTGACTTGCGGCGCGGCAAGCGTTTTATCTGTTCGTTGCGCGGTCAAGACGCGCAATGCACTGCGGTTAATTGGGATCATACGCAATGAACAGTTAAAACGCTTGCTGCGTCGCAATTTGCGCATTGTCATGGGCGCGGGCCGTAAGGATGAAATCGCTCCCCTCGCCTGGACGTCGGGTAGTGGAACGGAGAGATGGCGAAAATAAATCGTTCAATTCCTGTGCACACATCTCTAAAATGTATCTTATAAAACACAGACAAACTAGCAACCCTGCGTCGGCGTTCAAGGCTCTATAACCTTACACTCACCAAATCAGGATGGCCAATGAGTCTGCGAGTGAGAGGTTCAATTAAATTTATCATAACATATTTCAGTGCAAGAAGACAATATTTTACATTATAATTATAAATATCAAAAGTATTTTTTTATTAAAAATCCAACATGAAAAATAAAGTATTCAAATAACTTCTTCTTGAATTTGTTAAAGTTTACGGTACGAAGACGTTAAAGTTATTGTTAATACTCTTAAGATATAGGTAGGTACATTTTATACTTATGTAATACGTATAACCATGTATTGGGTCATTGTTATAAATTTATTTGACATACAAGAGCAGTAAAACCTTTTTTACATTGCGATGCAGTTGAAGATATGTATGTACCAGTAACTCTTTTAAATTTAATTTTACTAACTTTGTCGATCGACTATTGCTCGCGTTTTAGTTATTTATTTTATTGTGTTAAGGCAATTTTAAGGATTAAGACTGTTTAGCTCCATAGAATGTAGGTGCTTTGAAGTTTACATATATATGTTTACCTTTCGATAGACCCATACAGTTCAAATAGCAACAACATTACAATATTATTTAAGTAAGTACCTAAGTTTCTACTTATCCAACTTAAATGTACTAAATCTACCTATTTATATTATGGCCTAAAGTAATATACATAATTATTAGGAGTTGTGGACTATGTGAGTAAATTTTCCCTGTAGGTATAACACAGATCAGCCTAGTGTTATTTGTATCATACATACTTTACACTGTTATATATTTGTAATGACGAAAACAGGGAACAAATCACATTATTGAAATGAATTACTAAAATATTTAAATGAAATTGTTTTTGTTAACATTTTCCACAGTTAAATAATTGATATTTACTTTAATTAGGCCCATGTTTTGTTGCTTAAGATGGCTTAGTTATTATGAAGGGAGGCAAAATAAATGTTTTATACTTGGCACTTAGTGCTACACATTAATATTACTTATATCTTTTAGTGTTGTATAAAGTTGAATATGGGTACTTATCTACTTATATCAGTATTAGTTTGCCGATCCTTAGATTTTCCAAGTACTTCGTTTCGCTCGTAAGCAAGTATTTTTTTCCAAGTATCAGCAAACTATACTATTTATTTGTAGTATTTTTCTACTAAAGCACAGATCAGCACCAACTATTGTGTTCACTATACATGCGAGTAGTTATGCCTACATAAGTGTGTAATATTCAACTAATTGTTTGCAGTAGGTACAGTTAAATTAAAAGTAAAGATAAGAAGATTATCCCGCAGAAAATCCAGTCAAAATTACTTTCAATACGAGTATCAAATTAACACATAATTCAACACGTAAACTTAAAATATACAATGTTATTCCACAGTATTGGAGCGAATACAACTCTTAAGTTGATTGATCTCAAGAGGAAAAAAATACGACGTTCTTACAAAAATTACACATTAGATGTGCTTTTTATATACCTCGATGTTACCTAAAGAAATCTATTCTGTGTGGTTGATTATACTTATAATGGAATTAAACTAGTCTTTTTGAATGTATATTATTCTGTATTTTATTATCACCATCACCCACAATTACGATCCCCTATCCTAATTACAGTTGTTGGACTCTAACCATTGTCGCCAGGCTCGTCAAGTACCTCCGATTTGTAGCCCATCCGGTTTTATCGAAAAACTGCAGTAACAAACAAAACTAAACTTGCTAAAGGTATAATAACTCCGACCTACCTGCTACTCTTATATTAGTTATGCCCTCATTCTCCTTCGAAGCTTCACCAATTCAGCTGTATTAAATATTAGGTGGGAATTATTATGACTTTAGCAAATTACTTATACATTTTTGAATATTTTCCGGCGTTACAACGATATTAATAATTACCAAAATTTTGTCATAAATGTTTAAAATTTTCACTCACTTACCAATATTATTGGTGCAAACAGTTGCAACGCGAGTAATGTGACTGGTATGTGGAGAAGTACCCGGTATCAAATTATGGTTTCAAGATCATTGGCGCCTTAATGTCACAGTCACGTCTTTGTGTGGTTGCCTGGTTAACGCATTCACCGACGCACATGTGCGTTCATTTTCATACATTTTTTGAGGGGGTGGCAGCGAATGTGTTAAAATATGGAGCATATGGAACGCAGAAATTTTGGAGGAAGTATTATATGATTAAATCCACCGTATCGTAATGTTCCTCGAGTCACATTAAATTAATATATAGGTAAGTTAGATTCGTCTGATTGCTTCTGATGCCCGAAGGATAGACTGACCAGATATAGAAGCCCCTGGTGGGGCTCCGTTGACCCGAGATTGGAAAAATATTTCCCGTTTTACGATATGCCGGGTATGATATGGCCGATGGCGTATGGCTGGTATTATTATCGGCCGCCGACATCTACCTACACAAAAACGCGTTCCCGATATTCAGGTAACAACGTGAGATGTAAGGTGTTTCATTAAATAATTAGCTTAATTGTGGCATAAATCTTCTTATCATTTAAACCATTAATGGATAGATACATTCTAAATCGTTTTTCCTCAAAAGTTTTGCCAATACTGTAATAAATAATTAGAATATAGTTTAAAATTTAAGTGAGTGATCAACCCTCCCCAGGTCCCTATACCTATATTTTTTGCAAGTTAAATAAACTTTATTTAAAATAATTACAATTGTAAGTATTAATTTGATTACTTGTACATATCTATTTAATATCGTGGTCGGGTACCTAAAACTTTTATTTTTTTAGTAACTCATGAAATTATTATCAATAACGATATCTCTATAGTATGTTTTATACCCTGCCATCTACCGACGAGTAGCATAACTATAACAAAAGCATTTATTGCTAGCAATAAAAATGCATTATAAGATTGAACGCATCCTAAATATCTGTCAGTGTCAACATGACATTGACTGTTAAATTTTCAGATGTGGTATTTAGTTAAAATACTTTAATTGTATTATATTAAGTAAAATAGCCTTTCTGTATTAAAAATACTGTATATGTTTAGTATAAATAAAACCTCGGTATACAGTAGCAATATCACATAAAATATCTACTATGAAGGCATTAATACAGCGTGTAAGGAGCGCCAAAGTTACCGGTGATTGTTATTTTTTTCCAAATAATATCAATTCGACAATTAAATAACTTACTACTACTAAATTAAAACTTAGAAAGCTTTTATTCATCAGCTATACTAAACTCTGTCACTATTGTCTTGTTTTATTTTCAGTAAATGGTGAAGTTGTTAGTAACATAGAGCAAGGGTTATGTGTTCTAATTGGGATTTCAAAGAATGACAATTTAATTGATATGGAATACATGTAAGTAGACAGAAACTTTACTCAGATTAGCTTTTATAACAGTTTAATCTTGTATGTTTTATGAGTCATATGCATTTTAATATCAGTAGCCTTAATATTCAACACACCAGACACATACATGATAACTATAGGTAAAAAATAATAATTAAACAACCATGTCTATGTAGCTGTGTAGAAAATTTATATTGAACTTAGATCAAATATAGAATGCCAACATCTGCTGGTATAGTTCCTCCCCCTTCCTTTAATCAAGTTTACCACCTATTCCTACTTGTGCATTATTTTTTTATTTTGTTAACTAGCTGTGCGGTTTATTAGGGAAAAAACGGAGCCTATGTGTTAATCCAGGGTGTCAGCTAACTCCATACCAAATTTTATTAAAATTGCAGTATCTACCACATAAGTGGGTACATATGTAAATCTATTGACAATGTACATACATAATACACAAGATTTTTTTTTTAATATTTCACTTGTCATTAAGAATTAGAACATACTACAACCGTTACCCTAAAAATATTGAGGTTATTAAATATTTTATTATGTTTTTGGTAAAATTATCACTTTCAGAGTCCGTAAGATACTCAGCGCACGGTTATTTAATGATAATGACAAAAGATGGAGCAAGAGTGTAGTAGATAAAGATTTTGAAGTGCTGTGTGTTAGCCAGTTCACTTTATACAATACTTGGAAGGTTTGTTGTAATGGTATTTACAATTATTACATGTCTGATATAACTTATTTTTTTAGATAAAATTTGAATAGATAAAATTTAGTTCGTTTTTCAGGGAAACAAGCCAGACTTCCATAATGCCATGGCAGGAGATGAGTCTAAAAAATTTTATGAACAGTTTATAGAGCTATTGAGGAAAAGTTATAGGCCAGAGAAGATCAAAGGTATTAAAGATATAATTATGCAGGCCTCCATTGGCAAACTTTAACTTATTCGAATCAGTGATTGACGAAGTTCTTACTAGTGTGTTTAGTTGTAATAAATGTGTAATTGTGTGTGGTGATTTTAATATTAACTTACTTGAATCATCATCCATGTCTGTGAGGTTACTTAGTACATTTAAATGCTATAATCTAGTAAATTTATTTTGTGAGCCTACTCGTATTACAGCGACCAGTGCTACATGTATAGATAACATTTTCAGTAACAAGGACGCGACTAGTAAATCCATAATAAACAATTTGAGCTCTGACCACTGTGGACAAAAAGCCTCTTTTAGAGGAAAAACTGAGGTTATTCCACAAAACACCATGTGCAGACCAATTTCAGAAAAGAGATTAGATTTATTCAGTCGCAATATGAAGAAACGATTATGTTGTCTTCCATTTACCCAGGAAAACCCTAACCGTATGAGTGTCGAGTTGTTTAACTGTATTAAAAGGGAATTTGATGCCTGTTTTATTCAGAGGAAGGTGAAGGGCAAGCTCAAGACTACATTTAGCGACTGGGCTACGCCGGATATCCATGAAAAAAGAAGCCAGCTCTATGATCTATATGATTTGAGAAGTATTAATAAAAATCCGGAATTTCTGGAATATGTCAAGAACTTCTCCAAATCTTTCAAGATGTTGTGTGCCGCTGCTAAAGCTGATTATTTGTCCAAAAAAATCCAGAATTCCAAGGACAAAGTTAAAACAGTATGGCAAGTAATCAATGACGAAACTGGGAAACGTAAGATCAGAGATCCACACTATAACCTTCGTATTGATAATACTTTGGTAAGTTCTGACCAGGAAGTAGCGGATCACTTTGAGCAGTTTTTCTCTAATATACCGGTAGAAACAACAAAGTCTCTTCAATCATCGCCTGACGTCGCTGAGGTAATATTGAAAACGAATGTAGTGGAGTGTACAGAACTTTTCACATTTTCTTATATCTCTCCAAATATAGTTATTAAAACTTTTAGATCACTAAATTTAAAAAAAACTGAAGATCTTTGGGGCTTATCTATCAAAGTACTACACTCCATTGTTGAATCGATTGCACCACACTTAGCTGATATTTTCAACAGATGTATTGAATCAGGAGTATTTCCGGATATAATGAAGCACACCAAAGTTATTCCCCTGTTTAAATCAGGATCGAGATTAGAACCAACCAATTTCAGGCCAATTTCAATACTGCCGGCTTTGAGCAAAGTTTTCGAGAAGCTAATTCTAAATCAACTCTTGACACATTTCGACCGAAACAATTTGCTCGATAGAAATCAATTTGGTTTTACTAAAGGTCGCTCGACCACTGATGCAGGTGCTGTCCTTCTCAATCATATATTTGCCGCATGGGAAAAAAAACAAGACGCTGTTGGAATATTCTGCGATCTTTCGAAGGCGTTTGACTGCGTCGATCATGAAAATTTAAAGAGAAAACTGTGCCATTATGGGATAAAAACCAGGGCCCTTGATCTCGTTTCGTCTTATCTTTCGAACAGAACACAACGAGTGATTATTAATGGAGCTCAATCTTCCGGGTCCGCTATAGCACTTGGTGTACCTCAGGGCTCTATTCTTGGCCCGTTTCTGTTTTTGGTATACATTAATGACCTACCGAAACTTGTGAAAGATAAACATGACATAGTGCTGTTTGCAGACGACACATCGCTGATTTTTGAAGTGGACAGAAGGGAAAGTAACTTCGAGAGCATTAACAATGCTATCTCCACAGTAGAGAACTGGTTTACGGCACAAACCTTCTTTTGAACGCCAAGAAAACGAAATGCATCAAATTTACTCTTCCCAACGTCAAGCAGATTAACAACAGCAAGATTGCAATAAACGGTGATACAATGGAATTTGAAAATCAAACTGTTTTCCTGGGAGTCACTCTGGACGCGAAATTGCAATGGCATCCACATATAGCCACCCTAGCAGGGAAACTTAGTTCAGCAGCCTATGCAGTGAGGCGGATCAGCCATTTAACGAACATTGAGACTGCCAGGCTGGTATACTTCAGTTACTTTCACAGTGTTATGTCGTATGGAATTCTGTTATGGGGTAAAGCGGCTGATATTGAGACCATATTTGTGCTACAGAAGCGAGCTGTCCGCGGCATTTATAAAATGCGCGGTCGAGCATCCGTAAGAGAAAAATTTAAGCAAGCAAATATTCTCACTGTAGCGTCTCAATACATACTAGAAAACATTATGTATGTGCGGAATAACATCCAAGAATTCAAACTTAACCGTGATATCCATAGCTTTAACACTAGAAATAAAAATCAAATTGCTGTGCCCGGCCACCGCCTCGCCAAGGTTCGTTCATCTTTCGCTGGAAACTGTACACGCTTTTATAATAAAGTTCCTGCTGATGTAGTTAATTTGCCACAAAATAAATTCAAGTCATACGTCAAACACTATTTGTTAAGTCAGGAATACTATACTCTGAAAGATTTCATTGAGGATAAGGATGCCTTTAAGCCTGTAGCTTGATACTGTAGTACAGATTATTCCATTACTATATGGTCTTTACCTACTAGTGTCCAGTTTGTTTGACACGAGACATGTTGTTCTCTTCTTTTTTATTTTATTTGTTATAATGTTTTATTTTACTCTTTAGACACTTAGGGACATTATACATCCCTAATTATTGTATTTATATTATTATTCATGAATATTTATTTGCATAAATAAATATTTATAGCTTCTGACGCATAGAGACATTTCTCTATATGCCTTTCATAACTAAAGTGTTATTTAAGTATGTAATGGACAAGCACAGAATGTGGCTTCTCACCAGGATGTACATGTGACTAAATTTGTTAATTGATAGAGCCTGCCAGCCTGAACATGTCATGCTCACTTAAAAGTCTTTGCTTATGGTGGCGTCGTTGATCGGGTCGCCACTTTCCCGAAGAAAGGTTGAGGGAGGCGATGGCTGAGATACGCGTCATACTCGTGAACGGGTGCTGTTTGTGGAGACCGGTCTGTTTTGGCTATTTGGGGCTATGTTTTAGGTAGTTTTCTTCTTGTTTATTTACGTGATACACTTCATTCGGTGCTTGTTTATCTTTAAAAAACAAAAAGTCTTAGTATATTGAAATCATGACACCTGGAGACCTTATACATCTCTGAGGTTTATTTGTAATAAGGATGTATTTCTATTTTTGTGTATATTTTGAAAACAAAATAACTATACATATAATATTTTTTGAAAATTTTAATTACTAATTTTGTAATTTCTAAATTAGAATAAAGGACACAATTCAGATAAGAAAGCATATGGAACGTTTTGTTAACTTCGTTCCTAGCAGTCAGATTTGGACTTTTAAGTAATTAATAATTATTTTTATTTTTCCTTTGGCAGAATTTTTTTGTAATTGTTGGATATGTTTTCTTAATGAATAACGCATTTTTATGTAAATTGTATAAGATATCTTTTGTAATACTGTTTTGAAAAAATAAGTCCCGCCGAGTTTCTTGCCGGTCATAAAAGTCAAAATACTTCTCGGGTCAGAGGTGTAGGGTTAGAACCGGTGTAGTTTTTATTTTTCTCTTTTACTTTTGTATACTCGACGTGTAAAAGTGCCCTTGTGGCCTACTTACTGAATAAACGTTTGAGTTTGAGTTTGAGTTTGAGTATCTTTAAAATTGTTATATATTAACAATTAGTTTTAAGCACAACTGAATGATTTTAATCTTAAGATTTTGAACACTAAAGTTAGTAAATCACATTGATTGTGTAAAGCGACTGCACTCATAGAATATTTATTCTCAAGGGATATAGGTACCAAATTTTCACTAAAAGGAATTTTTGATCGCAGATGGCGTATTCGGAGCATATATGCAGGTATCCATTGAAAACGATGGTCCCGTTACAGTGGACATAGAATCACCTGTCAGGGACGAAAAGACGCTAGCCAAAGAGAAATCTAGAAACCCACAAAGGGTAAAAGTCAATAAGGATTGTACGGAAGATCTACAAAGTCAGTGATGGTTGTAATAAATATGCAAATTTCATATAGGTATGCACACTATAAAATCATACATCCCAGGTTTTCTGTTTCAACAATTTTTTCACCCTCTGAAACAATGAAACTACCTTTTTTTCTGCAATCCTTGAATTGCAATGATTCAAATCTATACAAATAAATAATTGAAATTGAATTGAAATTAAGACACTCGTTTTTTGCGCCCTGATAAAGGCTTAATGATAAACTATAGGAGTATATTATGTTATTGAATAGACTTGTGGTTTCGATAAAAGATAAAATCCGTTTTTCAAACAAAAATGGGAGGCATAATATATGTCCAGACAAAGCTTGCGTCATTACGAATGGGTACATAACTAATAAGTACAGAACAGAAACAGCTATTTTCAATAAAAAAAAACTTTATTTTGTAATAATGGTTATTATCTATTAACAGTTTTGTTATAGTTAGGCCTGTGACAATGCGTTCAGGTTAGAGAATATTAAAACGTTTTTACAAAGTTGATATGCCTACACTAAGTGGTTACGGCTAATACAAACATCACCACAACTTATTATACTACAAAACTATGGTCCTTGAAATCACCAATTTTGTTAACAGATAATCGACCAAAATTCAATTAGATTTTCTTACATTTTATTTCTAAACGCGTAGAAAATAAACTAAAAAAAATAAACTCGTGTAAAGAGAAAATAAATGCAATCTATAAACCCTCTATTTAAATTAGGTAATATGATAATAAAATTTAACAAACGAGATTAAGGACTCTTAATTAGTGTCAAATATTAAAGTTTTAAGTTAAGATATAATTTAATATGTATCATTTAGCCAGAGTGCCGTATGATTACTATTTCTATACCGTGGAATATAGATAATATAATCACTGTCTTTACGTTAATGCCTACTCACTCTCACACAGATTCTTATAGAATTTCACCCCATCTCCAATCAAGGCACTATTCGTTTTGGTATATTGCTGATACGTATCCTCACTCCTAATTAACAATATCAATGCGTTTAAATAATTATTAAAGGTGTGAAGAGTATAATTTCCAAGTTCTTACTATCAAGTCTGCGTTGACCTTTGAAATTATAATAAATATTTAATTAATAAACTGAACACAAATAAAAAATAACCGTTGTTATTGACGTAACTGCTTCGTGGTTATTATCAATTCAAAGGCCCTCGCACTACGAATATATAGCATTTATTCTAACGAAATAATGATACTATTACAAAAATATCTATAATCATCTATGCTTAATTATTCGAAAAGTAAACATTTATGGGATAGGCTAAGGATTTATTTAACAACATATACCCTTTCAGTTATTAATGGACGATGTGATCTATAATTATGATGAATTATGCTTATACACGTGATATCCAGATGATCTTTGTAATTTAGTTGATTAATGGAATTATTAATATAAATGCATCATAACAACTGTATCATTTATATTATTTCTTTTCTTTAAAAAATTCCGAGCATCATCATATTTTGTTGCCAGAGCTTTAGCGGAATTCTTCTCGAATTTAAAATGATATCGTACATTTTTTATAAATGTCTGTCTTTCTATGAGAAGTAAAATGTAAGACGGTAAAATGTAAGTCGGTGTTTGTGTTGGGGCAGTCTACCACAGGCCGGAGGAGAACCCGCCGGGCGGCACGCGGTTGTGGTTGATGATGCTGTTGCCGTTTAGTGACGTCACGGTGTTGATCTGCCCGTTCAGCGACTTGTAGCCGTCACCGGTGATGGGATTGCCTTCTGTAAAATCAAGTATGATATATTCAAACATAATTAAGATATTCCTTATTGAAGGGTCTATAGGACAGCGCTATTCACTTAGACCTGGGAAAAATTACCCTCATTCTTTCCAGGGAACAATATACCGGGTGTTATAAAAAACGTGATACAAGATTATCAAGCCGGCATCTGGTCATGATTTGGAACAATTTTTACTATGGGGTTAACTTTGTAAATTGTAAAAAAAACAACTATTTAATACATTTTCGTCAACTTATACATGAACTTTTGTATGGAACAGCTCATCTTTATTTATTTATACAAACTTGACCCCATAGTGAAAGATGTTCAAAATCATGAACAGATGCCGGTTTGATAATCTTGTATCACATTTTTTATAACACCCAGTAGAAAAAAAAATACAATGTAAGAGGAGCAAAACATTGACTAGTAGATACATGCATATGATTTAACATGTGCATTCTCCATAGTTAGAAAACGAAAACTATCTAGTAACATGAATAAATTAAGAATTTGTTTTGATATCCTATGACTGATCCTATGTAATTCTAAAAGGGAAACACTATTTTAAGTTTGTGGAAATAATAATATTACTAAATCTATTTACGTACTTATGATGAGATCTCAAATGGAATGGCTACTATAATTAAATATTTTGTAACTGCTTCAATCCAAAATACAGAAATGAGAAACAGTAAAAATTGGTACCTATTAATTAAATTAAAAATACAATCAGTAACAACAGTCTTTATCGATACCAATAATGGCAATAATAATTAAAATGGGTTTCTGTTGGTATTTTTGCTATTGTAGGTAATTGTATTTTTACTTTTTTATAAAATGAAGATATAAGCTATTACCAGCAACTGACTCAGTTATCACTACTATTTACTGTTAAAAATACAACAATGCGAGGCGTGCGGAAGATAGGCGAAGAAATGACGTAATGCAGAAACCTATTATATACATGACACTATTTACACGTCTATGAATAAACAATTAAATACATTACAGACACAAGCAATTATTTCTTTATTTGACGCCTGCTATTAAATTACTGTAAATAAACTAACAATTTAGGTACGCTTAACTAAGATAAATTGCATGACCAACCGCAAACTAGTTTTATGGAAGATCAACAAAGAAGCGAAAAATAAATCGGCTTGAGTGTTTAATCGTAGACTTGAAGGAATCCTGCCTGTTTGATTTTCTTTACAAATATTAGGTACTTGACCATGTTGTCAATACAAAATGTCTACTTGGACATACAAACAGACTGAACCGTTTCTTAATGAAGATAAAACACTTGCAATTAACAAAAGCTTCGTAACTCAAAATACCCTGATCGAGTGTCTCATCAGGTAAGTGGTGCATATATATGGCATTCCTTCAGTCTTAAGGCTAATTAAACACCCACCCATCTGTCTTCGGCGGAGATAATCTACATAGTACGTCTTAGGTCTGAAGTCCTCAGCATGCCGTTTCAGATCGAAGAGGTATCCGGGGACGTGTTTTGGGAAAATGGGAGGAAAACCTGTAAGTGTGAATGGTCCGGGGGGTTTGGGAGTCTCAAAAAGTGTAAAATCTGGAATTGGGCCATCGCGTTCATATCTAAAAAGACTTGGTGGCGGGTCTGCTTGTGCGTGAATATAGGGGTCAACAAGACCACCTAGAGTTGGCACGGGGTCATATTTGTAATCCGGTTTTGGCCTTTCACCAAGAGCGGATGTCATTCCGACAAAAGCATAAGGTGGTAGCGGATGATACGGAGTTTTTTTATCTGATGGTTCCAAATAATGCTGAGCCGGGAAAGGTGGCCAATGTCTGTCCAGCACGGGCTGGGGAGACAGAGAATCTACGTCTAGTATTGGATGCTCTCTTTCAGGGTCGTCAGATTCTAGACCAAGCAGAGTATAAGGGGTTTGTCGGTAGGTATGACTGGGCTTGGAAGTGGAGTGTACGTAGTATTGGGCAGGTTTGGGAGGCCAATCTGTGGTGTAGTAGAGGTGGGTGGGTTGTGGCTCGAGGTCGGGATGGGCACCTCGCAGGGCAGCGGCCGGGTGTCGGCGTCGCGTAGGCTGCAGCAGCACCCCGTCTCCGGTCACTGGATTCCTCTTGGGCGGCGTGTACGATGCTGACCATTTACAGAACATACGTTTTCATTCGAACTAGCAACTATGTAAAAGTGTCACAAGTGGGTTTTTGTTTTACAGTTTATTTCAAGTTACATTATTAGACGTAGTGTTCCTGCTGTTTTAAGTAATAAAAGCCTAAATCACGTTTTCAGTAGGTCCCTATTCCTGCTTGCTGGAAACGTTTTTAATATATTAGTAAATAGGTGTTAACATGCTTGTGGTAAGTTAAGTGTTGTTATTTTGTTAGTGCATCGATGATTATTGTGTACCTAATCGTGCTCTTGTTCAAAGCAAACTTCAATTTTCTGTACTTCATGTATTTTGTTAGTATTTGTTTATTTAATACGAACTCCTTTCATTGCAAATGTGTGTCAATTATTCATTTGGATTGTTATTCATTAATGTCGAGTAAGTATAATTAGAAGCGTGTCGGGTCCTAGCGTGCTTGTAAGTGCTTTCTTGATGGAGGCCCTAACTACAGCCATAAGAGATTTCTGAAATATGTAGTAAATCATTTGTGTTCAGATCTTAGTATGGCTGTACATAATGTGGAATGGATACTATTGTTGTCCGACAAGAAGTTGTGGTGTCTAAGAATTGAACAGCGGCAGTTTACGAGGCAAGGTTTTATCGACGCCGCTTCCCGCATACGTTTAAATTAGTTTAAGTTCCGGTGACTTCAAACAGGCAACTTCAGATAGTTATGTTGTTTCTGTCGCATTAAGAAACGCATAGGTACTAAGGGTTTTTGTAATTATATTTTTATAATTTCTGCAAAATGGAACTACTTTTAAAATAATATAGATATTATTGAATAATTTATTATTATCATCATTGTAATAAAACGATATTCATATAGCTCTCAAATGTATCTTGTCGCTAACATACCCCTAACCGGAGAACCCTGTATCGCAGACATAACACTATGGTTTTCTATGGAGCACCACAATTACTTGAAATATATTCCATTCCACATTGAACTTGGTGTTAGAAACCCGCCATCCCAGCGCAGCCATGCGAGCCGTGCCTACAACTGAATGAACTCACAGTGTTCCCCGGCGTCCGTCTCACCTCGGCTGGGCGTCGAGGAGGCGCTGCCGTTCAGCTTGGGCGAGTGCGCGGGGCTGCCTCCGTTCATTGCCGGCTCGCCGAACTTGATGTTGCTGCGGATGGTATCGGTCACCATGGGAGTCACGTGGGCTGAAGCGGTCTGAAAATTTATTAAGCATTTTGTCACCGAATGTGGTCATGATACGTTAGTGGACTTGCCCCCAGCGAGTTAAGGCTTGTAATTTTGTTGTTCCCATATTACAATGTACTTTATTATAGCCAGAAATCAATCAGTTATGAAATGTGCGTTGGGGATCTCAAAACTCTCAAGGGTTTGTACTTTTAATGTCAATTATAAATCAATAAAATAAATAAGTAATATTTAAAGAAATTGGGATTCTCAACTTATTGTTCGAAGAGCAAACCTATCAAACCTATTTATGCTGTGATGAAATTCTAACAAATCGTGCTAACATTTGAAAAACGAACTCGGGTATGTTATTACTATTTCGATTTTCTTTGGTGAGTACCTACAAAATAAAAATTAATCACCTGTCCGAAAAGTCTGGAGTGAGTGTCGCGCGGGCGGGTGGGCGTGTCGCGCACGGCGCGTGGGCGCACGTTGCCATTCTTCACGGGGCGGCTGTCCACGGAGTCCGAGCTGAAGATCTCAGCGATGCAGCTCTTTGGCGCGTTAGGAACTCTGAAAATGAGAAAACAAAGAATAAGTCGAAATGCTTTCGGCAAGTCGTAGTATACGCTAGGTAGGTAGGTAGGCCTTTTTTCCACCCTATTTTAGACAGCACACACATGGCTTCGAGGTGCTCTCTGTAAAGACCTACCCAATAACCTTTCAAATAATTTAACATTTTTCTTCTTATATATTGGAATAAAACATATTTAATAAACCCCTGTCCAGTGTTGAAATCAAAATGGTCTTTATATATACTCAACCCCTAATCTGGCTTCCATTCATTCCCCTGTAACTGGACACGCGCGGACATCATTAAGTAATGACGGTATGCAGATATGGGTACGGCACTTCCGTTACACTCTGATAAATGTAACTGTCGGAACGTTATTACTTTCGGCAAAGAGTGCATTATAGCATGATTAATACAAGAAATAAGTTGGCGGAGCCAAAGTCCCCCTGTCTATGCACGAAACCACAAATCAATAAGAGCTTGATAGTAAAAAGCCATAAAATCTACGTGAACGGAATTGAGCAACTCATAAACTAGTCAAATATAATGGTATTATTATAACAAAAGTTTTAAGTTGATTGAGGTAGCCATGGCATTGTCTTTTCACCATGAGCCCAATGAAAACTGTTGAAAGGTGGGAAACATAGCTAAGCCGGCGGGAATCGACTTGTAAGTAGGTGCCTAATTTTCTCCAGACTTATATAAGTTATAATCATTAATATAACTTTTTGTCGATTATAATAGACTTGTAGCATATATGCACTACGACGTTATTAATAGAGCTTCCGACATAACTAAAATATCTACAGTGTAATTACTAGACACAACCTTAATATTAATAATGGTTTAATATTAAGATAGAGTATCTGCGCTACTTGACACCAATTACTGATACGGACCTGGTCCCTTTTATCGTGGCCAGGGAATTATTGCACTGCAAGCCAGCCCATTCCTTGATTGCGCCGTGTTTATAAATTTCCCTGCAAATTGTGTTGGTAATGCGGCGCTGCAAGATGGCGAGATAACGTTCCGAAGCGCAAATGTGCGGTTTTATAAGTGGAAGCACTTGTGCCGAGGTACGATTAGAGCCATTCAGGGTAGTTGCTTCACTTGCTAACGCGGTAATGTTTGCTCGTTCCATTACTAACGCTTTTAGAAACAATTTATCTATAGTAACAATGCATTAATGTTCTAAATAATATTATATTAAGATTGAATACAACTAAAGTAAATTGTACCTAATCACTCTAATCAGAGTAGGACAGTTCGATTCCCAAGAGTTGGTGTGAGTTTTTGTACTCAACTATCAAGATTTATTTAGACATACGGCGCCAATTCATGTGAATAGACCTGGGGCCTGGGGCCTATTTCTCGAACTCTTGTAATACAAGCGGAAGTCTCTTTCTAACAACCGGTGTCAAAAAGTGATTCCGCTTATATTATAATAATTCGAAAAAACGATTCTAGTTAGGTAGATTGTCTTCAAAAATTTAATAAACATCGGTGCCATCATTATTAATAATATTGTATATTATTTATGATCGGTGACTTCGTTTCTAAGTATACTGTGTGTTTTATTGATCTACACAACTCTCACCAGGTTCAAAGAAACGACTTATAAAGTGAGCTTCCAGCAATCAGTATGCGAGCAAGGATTGGTTGCACGACGCACAATTAACAAACTGATCAAGTGATCACTGTCAAATATGGTACCGTAAACATAACAAAGCAAACTGTTACATATGGGACAGGCGGAATTCGCGATAGTAAGTGAATAGGTTCCTATATCAAATTATTGTTCTAGACCGCATTTCTACACAGATGTGAGAATCAATACCTCGGCGGTGCGGAACTGCTTTCATTACCGTACCTAGATATATATACGAGAGCTTTGAGACTGTCGTTTCAAACTTCCCACCTCGCAATATTACATCGGAATAACATTTGACATATATATATAGAGGTAATTCCAATATTTTATAAATATTATTTTCACATAAAAAGTACATGTTCCCTTTTGACCTAAAAACTACTCCATCCTTTACATAAATTACCATTATCAAAAATAAAACTTAACTGAAAAAGTTACATGACATACATTTACAGTCACATTAAGGGGCGCCGAGCTTTTCGCGCTACTCGATCCAATTTAATCATGGCGGCTCAGGTAAGGTCCCACACGCACGCGAATTTAGGATTTTTCTTTCGTATTATCAAAAAATATTTTTTTACAAATCTAAGACGTATCGTTATAGAAAATAAGTAATTTTGTTATTATTAAAAAACTTATGACCTTCTGTTGAGTACATACATACATACATTTCAGCCGTATGACAACCACCAAAACTCCCACAAATATGACTTGTATCATCTTGGGGCTAGTTGCCAGAGTCGCCACGTTGGCAGGCGGGTTGGCGACCGCAGTAGCTGTAGATTGGGTTGTTTACTGTGTATATTATGTCAAACAGACATACAACAGATAGTACCTATCTACTACGCCTAAGCGCAACGCAACGGAACTATTGAAACAGAATCATCAAGGATCTACAAAATCTGCATTTCTAATAATAACTCCCTGAAACAATTTAATGACATAGCTATCAACTTAGAAATAGCTGGGCAGTTCATGATTCCGCTAGTCCACTATCTAGCTCTCTGATTACAACTAAGCGTCGCGTAAGAGCACACTTCGACGTGCGAGTTATCTGCGAGATTGAAGCTGTAATGGGGACCGTAGGCTCTGCCGGGGGCTGGCGCGTGCGACCCGACTGCGTAGATTAGATCCTCTATACACTAGCACATGGCGTGTATCGGCTTTTCAACTCTAATTAATTCAACCGTCCGTCCCCGATCCGTCTCTTATCTAATAAATATAAAATACTCCATTACTCATATCGGCTTAAAATCTGGCCCTTCAATTATTATTCCGACGACAGTCTTAGCAGATCAGAGATCACAAGCCTACATGGTATAACATTTTTAAATTATATTTTTTTTTACTTTGATTTTTAGCTGTAAAACTTGTAAACTACAGTCTAGAAATATAAATTTAAATCAATAACAACAACGCTAAAAAAATGCCGATAAGGTACGTTTGAATTATTTAGTGTAAAGTCTTCCTAAGCCGTACTATTTGCGCGTGTCCGTGCCAATCACCCGACCACGGAAATGATAACAGAATTTGATTGAAAACAGTGTTGATACGTCGGGCTACACCTACTCGAAACAACAAAGTGCAGCTATCTTTCGACGATGATTACAACCCTGCTCACACGAACTCTAATTATAAATCTTGTAAACAAACCGTACGTCTCTGCTCCTATAATTAACTACGGGAAGAAAGCGTGTGAGAGCAAATCGCCTAATAGTAATATACATATATGGTGCATGCGCCACACGCAACTAAAAGAAACAACGCTGACGGGGTTCAGCTACAAAAATAAACAGCTGTCATAAGACAGAGAAAGGCTGGCCGGAAGATTATAATAAATTCCTCCGTTTTAAAATAGAATGTTGTGATTATTAAGGTTTGTTTCCACAAAACAACAACATTCACTTTGAACTAGCCATATGCATGCTTTTTACATATTAACAATTTATGAACACAAACAATGGTTGGAGAGTTAAGAGCTTATTAGTTAAATTACCATACAAGACATCAAGTAAAATTAGGGAGAAATATTTAGGACTGCATGGAGTTGACGTGGATATGAATTTGAGTTAGGAAATAGGAACGGAGATAGCGTCCGTAGTAAGGCACGTGCGACGTGCGCCGCCCTCGAGGTGTTTAATTGATATGTAGTCGCTCGAATAATGATTTTACGCCTCTGCGGACTGCGGTTTTGCTCTAAAAATGCTAGCAGCAATGAGACCGCGGTAATGATACCCACAGTAATGAGAGCCCGCGTAACTCTATCATATACGACGACAGGAGAAAACTTCATTTGCAAATGAAAGGCAATGTATTAGCTGTACAAACGTTTTGCACTTTCCCGGCGATTCATATTGTGACGTCACCGATGTATAACGTTAATTTACGACTTACTGCATAAAAATTTGGTCCACTTTCTAAAACGTTTAGCGTCCAATTAAGTTTACAACCCGGGTAACTAATTAATTGGATTTATTTCTATATATGTGGGCGAGCACCTCATTTATAAATCCCACCTTCGTAGATACAGTCAAATCAAAAAATTTTATCGACCAAGATAGAAATGCGTTCACGCTCAAAGGTTCAAGGTTTAGTGTAGGTTCTAGGTGTTTGGTTAAGATGATTTTTTTTAATGAAAAACACCTGTGATTATATGTTAGAACATTTCAAATTCTGAACAAGCTATGAAACAACTCTTACGCAGTGACATAGTCGATATAATACTTCAGTTTTTACATATTATAAACTGAACCCTAGTCCAGTCGTTTAAACCTTTCCACGTTAGTCATTAATAAGAAAACTCGATTTGCATAGTTAATTTGTAATCCTCATGGGCAGATAACGCTCGAGGCACCGCATTGATTTACCTACTTAGGTATAAGTACAAGCCAGTAGACCTTCCTAGGACGTTTGGAATTGTCGTACCGATAAGAACTGGTACCTACAACTACAAACACGCAAACGTAAGATTTACACCATCTGCGTTATCAGATTGCGTCTTGTTACTCGACTATCACAGTGACAAGAAGACAAAAACCGTTCTATGGGCTCAATGGTGCGTGGGTTGTGAAAGTATAATGAAATACTATAAACAGTATTTACATAGTCATACATGTTAAAGTATACCTTTACTGAGAAAAGCAACCAACCCTGTAATAGTTAAGTACGTGTTTCACAAGGGAGCAAAGTTAGTGTTTACCCACTAGTGCTAATATTGAGACCCGAGCTAGCGAAAGATTCCAAAATTGAACCACTAGCATAGCGAGTGTTTCAAAAAGTGGAATCTTCAGCGTTTGGAGGGTTTTAAGGTAAGTACGAGAGGGTGGAGAACTTTCCTGCCAAGTGAAACAAATAATGTTTCACCTCACTACCGCGAAAAGATAAACTAAAATCTGAGCTAGTAAGGCGAAAATAATATTTAATCAAAAGGTGACTATGTTACTATGGTTACTATTATAAATTCCGTATTATTTTTAAAGGTGTTGTGCTTGTTTAAAAAAAATAAGTACTATGAGTACCTACTATGACTTTCGTAGTAGGTAAAAAACTGGACAAAGTTACGAATATTATTTCAGCTAAACGTTAGTACGTATTATGCTACAAATAAAATAACTAGATGTTTATGGAAACGCCACCCAGGTCACTTGTTTGAGCCTAAACTACGTATTATACTCGTAGTATCAAATACAACCTAAAGAAACGTTAGAAAAGACAAAACAACAAACATTTTTTATTTCCAGCAATGTGTGTACATACGTTCGTATTTGCAGGTAATTATTTTCTAGCGTTCAGTCTTGGTATTAATTTTATTTTACTGCCGAGACATATGGAAATCATGTGCCGGCCGAGCGAACAGACGCGGAGCGCCGCTCTGTCGCTCGCATGGGCGCCCCCGCGACGACGCTCGTGCTTGAAATGCAACGTTTCATTATCAACTTATGCAAAACCAGTCAGGTGTGAATCCAGCTTCGAGTGATTAGCGCCTTATTGCGCTGTAATATGTAGGTAGATGACACTGGCATGCATATATTTAATATAATCGTCTTTCCACAGTTACGTACTTAGTTGAAACCGTCAAGTAAATAGTAGAATATATGCATCAATTTTCACATGAGTGGACGCTTGTAATTTAAATCAGGTTGTTAATTATCTTTGTACATTGTGTTAAATTATGTTGCATCCGTGAAAGTCTAAACTTTGCATTGGAATAGATACTTCTTTAAATAAAATGCAGTAACGAGGCGAGAGTTGCAAACCTACTCGACTAAGCGCTGATACCTGCTAACGAGTAGATGTTGAATATACATAATTTTACTTTTATTTCTAAATCCGTCAGCGCACGTGAAAGCTCCATTATTTCACGTCACCCGACGCCTAGCTACGTGTTATTTTCAACGTTAAATTTCTCAACGGGCGTCTGCGGAAATGTAGAAATCCGAGTCGTGAACGAGAGTAAGTACGTAGTAATTTTATAATTGACCAATCTCTTCACAGTCTCACCTTTCGATTGTAAGCGAGATTCGAATAGCTGCACGCTCAAATAGTGAAAAAAAAAACGAATTGGATGAAATTACACATTTTCTGTCCGGCCGGGCTCGAATTACGCGGCAACTTATGTTCTTCCACTGGCATTTCCATTTCAACTTATCATACTAATGCTACACAAACTTCGTTGCGCTGAGACTGTTAGTTCACCACACCCTTTTGTGGTTCTAAATACATATGAAACATTTGTAGCTAGATGTATGTAAGTCGTGGACAGTAATATTTGAAACCGAGTCCTGTAACATCCCTATGTTACCTAGCTCAGAACACAGGTCGGTCAATAAAACTTTTTTCAGTTTAATTTTTTTCTTTTACCTAGCGCGATGTTAGGTACTTATTTTTTTCCTAGCGCGACTCGACTGTTAGTGATAGTAAATAGTGAATTAGGCTTGTTCCAATGTTGAATTATCTTTTCTCAAACATGCACTACAATGTTTACATAATGTTCCTTATAATAAGCTTCGAAGTATGTGGTTGTAGGTTTGGCTTGGCGAGAGGCACGAGAGGCCGTTAAGGATGACATTGCATTGCCGGCCTATGTCCTCTTTTTTAATGACCACATACATTTGTGACACAGCATCATGGCGATTGGCCATTAAAAAAATATTGCTCGCATTTGCTGGTTGGTTCTATGATATTCTGCCACTACGCAAAAACAATAATCAATTTAAGGTACCTAAATGTTGCAGTTTTATTTGACAAGTTTACTTTTACTTAAAAGAAATCCTTTACTTCTTATTTTTTATATTGTTTTATTGCATGTTTGAGAAAAGTACTAGGTCTAGTCTATATATACACGGCCATCCCCTTACTTCCTGGCCTGTGTAGTAATGTACTAATGTTTTATACGTCTTACGGTTCAGTAAAACTTTCTCCTCTCGTCACATAGGTACTTTTAAGATTACTGTGAATTAGATATTTTCTATACTTACATATAAGGTAGCTAACTTATAACAAAGTAATAAATGTTTAGATTACATTTAAAGGTCAAGTTAGAGAGTCTGAGAAACGATTACTTCTGTTCCAATGGAGTAACTACCTATTAGAAACTTCAGTTAAAAAAAACTGCATGTTGACTGTTTTGTATTTTTGAAAAGATATTAGATTAGGTGTGCACCAAGAAGATATAAAATTGTTATGCCCTACCAGAGCCCATATGATATTACATGTACATATTTATAAGACCTGTACAAACTATGGATGCAATAAATGATATGACTATTACTATGACTATAGAATAAAAATAAAATATTTAGAAATATCACAGATTGACATACATAAATTGGCTGAGCCCCACGGTCAAGCTTGTGTTGAGGGTACTCAGCCAAAGATATATATATATATATATATATATATATATATATATATATATATATATATATATATGTGTATATATATATATATATATATATATATGTAATATACAAATACTTAAATACTTATATTTGGTTGAGTACCCACAACACAAGCCTTCTTGAGCTTACCGTGAGGTTTAGTCAATTTGAGTCAGAATGTCCTGTAATATTTATTTATTTATTTAAATACATAACATACAAATAAAACACCCATTACTTCAGGAACAAATACCTGTGCTCGTCACACAAATAAACCCCCTTTCCGGATTACGAACCCACGACCGTCGGCTTCATACCCAGTCGACGACGACTACTCACTATGCCAGACTTGTTGTCCGAATTAGCATATAGGTAACACTGCATATAACAAACAAGCGTGTGTTGTGCGACTGAAAAAGCGAATTCTTCCCGTTTAGCACCTGTTTTCAACGGTTAGCAATCAGAAGTAGAAATTCCTTTCCCAGTATGGGTATCATGTCCTACCTAACGAACACAAAGCCTTTCTTTGGGCTCTTCACGGAAGAGCAGGGTGCTAACCGAAACCACTTCAATCTTCAAACAGCTCTTTGTCTTTTCTATTACAATGTTCACTGTATTATTATCAATATCAATGGGTACTGCGTTGTAAATAAATTACTAACGTGGCTGATTCTTCAACGACTTCTTATAGAAATTATATTAGAAAGTAGGTAATGACAAAAATGATTTAAAAGCTTTATTAAAACAATTAATAATAACTGATATTTAATTAAACTAACAATAAACGTCCGCCTCTATCAAGATGTTCATATATAAAACTTTTTAATTTATTTAACAGATCCCGTTGTTGTCATTAAAATTCTGCTTATGAAAAACGTCTTTGGCAAGAATAAACTTCGTTGGCATGTGGGAACGTTGAGCGTTGAGCACTCTAACGTGGGTAAAATTCTTGAAAAGAAACTAGAAGATTCACAAAATGCGAAGAAGAAAATGCAAACAATTTTAAACAGGCAGAACGGAGAACGCTGTGACACGCTTTTCCACTTTTTAAATGTTAATGAGAAATGTATGCTTCAATCTCTCAGTGCATTTTTTATTTGGTGTCCCTCTATTTTTTTTCCTTCAAGTTTTGTTAACAAACCAAATTTCGTTATATAAAAAAAACATTAAGTTCTAATTCACAAATCCGTGCAGATTTTTAATTGACAGTGTGTTTCACATATTTATAAGAATTATAAGATATCTCAAAGGCACGAAACGAGGTTATTGACCCCGTGACCAAACGTCTGGTACAAGTCTGCTGAACACCTTTATTATAAAACCCGAAAATTATGACGCTAAGCATATACATCTTGTCCATTGATTCTCAAGCATGATTGTTGTACTAAACCGTCAGTAATCGAAACGTAATGGACTGTACCTTATACACAAATAGCATTTTTGACGATATGATGTCTGCATGGCCAGGTAATGGGTCTCAATCGATATGTAGATGGAGGCAAAGTTACTCTATATGTGACTTGTTTTTCATTACAGAAATGGATATTAATTTTTGAGTTCATTGCAGCAACGGTTTTTACGAACTAACCCACACTAAGTATACGGACTAAATACAGTGAAAATATAAAATAGTTGAAAGATACTCTCAATGACCAAGACTGATTCAATTGTTGTTAAGATTATCAAATCTATAGGTATGTAAATATACAAATCAGAGCAAATAAAAGCAAATCAATAAATGTCCATCTCCAATGGATTCCATGCTTTGTCTATTTTTCTATTTTTACCAAATACACCAGTACTTATTACTTTTCCTTGAGTGTACAAAATTAATGCATTGATAATTTTAATATAAACTGAAACAGATATCATGTTTACTGGGTATGCTACTTGATATTGTTTTATTTCTAAACAACTTTTAAGTCCTTTTATGCATTAACAAAATATAAAGATGCTTGTCGTTAGCCGCATTTAAATTCCCAAGCTGAAAGAGATGACTTTATAACAATTATACAATAAATTACTAGTAAGAGATTCAATTTCAAGCACTTTAAAAGCGAAAAGGCCAAGGGTTAATGGATAATAGCATTAATGGTAGTGACCTGGCGATGGATGGGGCCAATCTTACAATCCCTCACGAGTCATAATGATGTTAGGATGACATTACTTTAGATGAGCGTGGCATCATAGTGTTACATAGTGAATTGCATATTCTCGTGCGTGAAAAGATATTTTTATAGCAAAATATAACTGAAGAGTTAATCTCAGACATATGTATATGCTTCTTATCCACTGAAAACAAATTTTAGTTGGTTTTACCTTATTTAAACAAAATGTTAGGGTTGATATTGCATCTGCCCTTGAGTGGTGTTCAGTCAACTTTGTGAAAACAACCATTTTCATGTTACTTTAACTTATTATTTTGTCATTCAACTAATCTATCACCAACACCTGCAACATCAACCTTTTTAGTTTTCTAACTAGTGTAAGACAAAAACATAACGTTTCTACTTGTTAGTAATAAAACATAATGTATGGATAGACATGCTATGTAGGTATAATCAATCAATAACCAACCCCGTGAACTGTTGGCTGACAGCCAGTAACAATTCTGATGTATGCGCTTTTACATCCAAGTCGTTCAACTTGTAATGCGTCCAATTTTAGGCCGTAAGTAATGCAGATTTGTTGCAATGAAGACTCTCCTTCGTGTTTTCAACATTTAAATAAGTTGGTTCAAGTGTTATGGATAATTTGGGATTTTAGAAATATAATTTTGTCATTAAAATATGCACATTACTTCCTTAGATATTTCGTATCTATATCCTTGTTGCAATGTTTGTAACATAATGGGTATTTATTGTGTAGGTAAAAGTATGTAAGTAATTAATATATATACATACTTACTTATATATATATGGTGTACAGCAGGTACCTATATTTTACTGTTAGCAATTTTGTAACTCTAAAACTGATTATAATTATTTTTAACAAGTTTTTTATTTAATATTTCATTAGAATATAAAATATTGCAAACCAGAGATCATAAACCGAATCCGGTCCATGAGTTGATATACCATCGGTTTTATTAGATTGTACCTCTATTACACCTTTAATTGATAGGACTGTTTATTTAAACGGCTTTAATTAATTTAAATGCTTGTTCAGACGTCCGTGAGCCATAAAAAGTGACAGGTTCTTGTCGAGTGTCAAAACTAATAATTTAATAGAAAGGCAGCTCCGCTCATGTCCAGTTTAATTAGGTGATATTTTATCAATGGCTTCCGCTGACAATCTGCGAGCTGCTCCTTGGTGTCGGAGAAATATTTTGATCGTGATAACAAACGGTACAAGATTTATGATTTACGCCGGCGAGCTCGTGTTGGAAAGTAACGAAGATGATTAACCGGCCAACCACTTCTTTGTAGCTGATCGCTAATCACATCTGTTTTTACCTTAATTTATCTAGTTCACTTCCTGGCACTTAACTTATGTTTTATTTTTAACGGCTACGTAATATAACCGAAGGTGCGGTTGGTATAGGTGAAAACTTGCAATATTTGAAAGCATCTATAAAATACGACTGTTAAACACTTTTTTACGAGTAATTAATGTCACAGTACCACCTAAAACTCTTATTCTCAGGAAGTACACAAATTATTACGTCTACGTTGTCGAAAGTATCCTATTAAAAACGTTTTAGTATTATAAAATTGCCTAAAACACTTTGAAAATACCTTTTCAAAATATTGAGTTTTTTTGTATCTAAACTTTCGTGAGACATATTAATTAACAATTAACATGGTTCTACACGACGACGGGTCGGAATCGAACGGACACTCAGAACTCTTAGTGCTTGAAAATGGAGGCCTATGTTCTCCGAAACATATCGCGCAAATGACTAAATAAACGTGAGTAGAACCGTATTAATCGTTAATTATTTATTGAGATTTTTATGTAAAGTAACAAGAATCTCGTCGTATTGGCACTTGCGGGTTTATGTGCCCGTCCATCGCAGTCACCTCCGACCCGCTGTCTCAACTTGCGAGCTAAGTGAGACAACGCGCTGGCGCCCGGGGTTAGACTAATGCCCCCGTGATTAACACGTCCGAGGTTATCCCGACGTGGGAATTATCCGTCACCCGTTGATTTGCTAACATGTTGAATTTTAACTGCCCCGCGAATTATGTATGAGTCCGCAGAGACGTGATAGGTGTCTAAATGCATTTAAGCATTCTTTCCCAAGCTCATATGCTAAACTTGACTGATCATTTGCAAAAACAACCATGTTCTAGGCACGTAAGGCTCTCATTTGATGAAGTATAGAGTGATTATGATTTCTAATCAAAGTACGTTTTGGCGTATGTTTGCTACAATCGAAAGTTCTAGCTGCAATATACGTTTATGAAATTTGCTTAGTTACCTTACTTAATATGTAAGTACTTATATCCGTTGTTTAAAATAAAATAAGTTTATGTCCAATTAGTAGGTACTAATTGCTTTAATATTATAGCAGAGAAATTTTATTCACTATCAAGGTTCGACACAAAGTAATATCAACAATATAGAGAGTTTGAATTTAAAATCGAAGTCTTGAATTAAAGTCCACAATGCATATCTGTGTGGCGTACCTGTGAAGACGTCAGGAATTTATGCCAAACTGTTTTTATGCAACTGTGTTTACATGGCATATGTATTACAATAATTATAGATTAATCATTTCAGATCAATCAATCTTAAGTTGCACAAAACGATGTAAAAATTGTCAGGCTTAGATAAAATATTTTCTGCGAATGCAATTTTACATCGGGCATGAAAATTGTTACATAATTATTAGGTAATTTATGTACTTTATTAAAAAATAAATGACTCGACTAACTTCAACAGCTTTAATTTTAATCAGAAGGAAGTACCTAATATTAAAAAAAAAAAGTTTGATGATAATGATGATGTTGTAGCCATTGGTATTTATATCTTCATCGGTAAACACCTATCTAAATCCTCAACCACGTCTACGCGAGATTACAAACTCCTTAGTTTTTATGGCTTCACCTGGCCATATAGTAAACACATTAACAATACTATATGTAGAGCGTTAAACGTTATTCGGGAAAGCTACAATTTAGTAATAGCCGCACATAAATTTGTTAATACTTTTTAATCAGATGCTAAAGTCACATCACGCCATCACATTTAGCGCTTATCCGCTAGATTAGAGAAAACAAATCAAGTATCAACGTGCTGGCAAGTGAATGATAGGTTATGTATCTAAGTACTTACCTGTAAACGTTATATATATTTTTTTCTTAGCCTATGTGTAAGAAAATAAACTTTCAGATGGAAGACAGCGGTACCGTGAATCATGTGATATTAGAGGTCGGAATAGGTGCATGGACATAAAGGCGTTGTTTTATGACTCCCGGTAAGACCTACTGCTGTGTAATGGCAAATTAAACGCCAAACGCTAATTTACTACGTTGTAATCGCTCGAGGCTACACGGGAATAGTTCATTTAGAGCTATGCATCTCGGGGTTTGGACTGATACTGATACTTTACGTCCACGCCCACGTATGTGATTACATGATGGCTTTATAAAACGGAAGAATTATTGGATCATTATTCTCTTATCGAGCAATAACTCCATTGTTGGATTTAATTGTTGGTGCTTAAGAGTTCCCGGTGACTCTGTTCCAATAAACCGAGTATCTATTGAGGGTGACGCATACCATCAGACTTATTTAGTATGAACCTTGATTAAATATTTTCGTTTTGGTGTCCTTTTTTTATCATCCATTGCCAGCTATAAGTATATGTACAATTATTATTCAATAAACCGGTATGTATTAACTACAGTTTTATTAAAATAACAGCGATGTTACTTTACAATATTTGTTGTATTGGGTTGTATCGTTGGGACTGAAAACCAGCTCTGTCGCTAGGTGTCCAACCATTTTACTGCGTAGTTTTAGCCCATTCATGCAATATTGTTCAATCTTTGTTGTTTATTTTGTAAGTGAATCCTTTTTTTTAAATATGGCCTGTGTTTTTTTTTAATTGTAGCGATTATCGTTGGTTACTTATCTTTCATTAGAAATGATGGCATCGATCGTGCAGGAGTCACTGATATCTATAAATACATACCCCTCAATCAATCGAACGTTCTAGACATGTGTGTAGTTTTGCGATGTTACGTACCTGCAAAAAGTAAAAAAAACTATTTATTTTTTATAGTTTAAGTAACATGATATGAGTTAAGAGATGATTAAAGTGGTAAATATATATAATATTTACAACTTTTGTATAACCTTGGTATGGGCGAATATGATATACCTAGTAGAACATTATTTAATTTAATCAGTGCCTTTGAATCAGCGGCAGCAGAGCATTAGTTAGATGCTGATGTTCTAACTGTGAGACAGCTATATATTTTAAATTGTATTTTGAAAGTTCATAAAAGTATAAAACCGGATATGGACATAATAAAAAAACGTAACCCTTACTCAGTAATTAATCAACCAAATATTGGCAGGACTTATTTCGCAACAAGACAATTTAACATTTCATCTATATTGGCTTGACTTGGTAACTGACTATATGACATAATTATATCATATAGTCAGTTACCAATGTTATTTATTTGTTAATTGTCAATGTTAAAATTAGGCAATCATATGCAATGCTGAACGATAGTTTTATTTATAGTTTTAGTTTTAAGTATATAGAACTTATTGTTAAACCCATCACCTTGAAAGAGCGAATACCTCCTAACACAAGTGTCAAACTTAAAAGGAGGATTCGACACAGTGTAAAAACCTATGAAAGAATAAACGAATTTTGATTTTTTTAAATTTTTTTTGAATTAGTGGGAATTGCTTAGCGGAGCGAGTATAGGTAAATTAAGTCATTATATTGGTTTGGTTCTTTACATAGGTGAGAGGTTGAGAATTAAAAAACGGAACAGTATACATGGGAGAAACGGGAATCGTTTAAACAGATTTAAAAAGATATCTATGTAAAATAAGAAACAGTAAACTTTTCTGCAATGATCTTGAATGTGCAAATATATTGAAAGTGTCACTTTAGCTTTCATATAACTACGACATCAACATTACAACTAGCTTTCGAACCATTGTCAATGCAAGCATAAAGAAAATTAACGTATTGCAAATGCTGATAGAAAAGATAATAGTAAAGTCGCATATAATGAACTCATTAGAGTGTTCCGGTCAGTCGACATCAGGTAATCAGCAGGCGAGCATTGGCTGAGCACGGCGGCGGCGCAAGAAACGGTACCGTACCGGTCGCGCTCTGAATCGCGACGGACAAAGAACCGTGCAAAAAAACTGTTAAGTGCAAGTTGCTTTCAGAAACAGAGGGTTCTATGGATACGGGAAAGTTGTAACATTATGGAATAGTCATCTGCATGTGAACAACTCACGAAAACGTATTATTTCATGTGAAACTATGTAAGCATAAACGGCAGATAGTTGTTATGAAAAATCTAGCCAAACAGATTTAATACAATACATGAGAAAATTAAAACAACAACAATTAAAGTAATCAACAGACCTCGAAGTCGCGGTGGCAATAACATCAATTAACTAGGGATTTCCTTCCGATATAAAATTTATCGATAACTGAATGCTTATTCGGAATTGACATTTCATATATTATTAGCTGTAAAATTTACAGAATAATTGAAAATTAACTAAACTGTGATGATTACTTCCCGTCAATGTTACCTATATAGGAGTTTTTAGGATACTTATTAGGAATTTTAAAATTCAAATAAAAATCAACCTTTACTACTAAATATTTTTTTCATCAATTTTAATGCAAAGTAAACTGAAACCTAGAAATGCATTTCATTATTTTCATTTAATCAAGTATGAATACCGTTATCTTCGTTAATCGACCTTTACGGACTTCAATCTTCATACTGTATAAATAATACAGTTTAATAGATATTGCAAGTTATCATTAAGTATAACATAAGTACTGTCATAAGAAAGTACAACTTATCGATAAAATAATATCGTGTGTCTCTCCCTAGCAAAATTGTATTCGTGCCACGGCGACTTCGAGGTCTGGTAATCAAAGAAAATACTACTACATTCACTTTCAATCATGAAAAAAATATTAGACACAGCGTTTAATCAAATTGCATTTAGAACTCTATGAGCTTATTTTAATGCAAGCAGAAGGCTGATGGACAGATGGACACATGCCTCTCAATAAAAATTGAAAGTCTCCGTCAACAACCGTTGTCCGCGATGATTCATGGAAACAGTCAGTTTGCCGAGCGTATGCTAATCCTTTCAGCTTGATGGATAGATTAACGTTTGACAGCGAGTTATGTGTGAATGTGATGACATTCAAATTAGTCTTTTCCGACATGGTTACATATCATATTTATCAATCATTTGAAAGTGCCAATGCGTGATACAATAAGGAGTTAAATCGACTAAGATTTAACATTTGTATCTAATATTATGCATTACCAAAGTATCTACCTAGATAATAAAATACAGATAGGAAGTTATTAGGATCCATTTGAATTTGAAAACAGGTAGAGTTTACATAAAGAATACTAAACTGCATCTGCAAATCACGCTTTTCAAATCTACTCACTATCTCATAATGTAAGATGCAAATGTAATCGTCGATCGTATGATATACTCCCCATTGTTTGGTAACAAGGTACATTGAATTGCTCAACTCTTAACTAGAGAGTCAATTTTTGCAAAAACTAAGACCGCAAGTCCAGCGGAACGAATCCGAAAGAACAAAATGACTGAACGGAAGCGAACAACGCAATCATCGATTGAAACGCTCTTATTTTAATGGGAAAGTGTGAAAAGAAATGTTAGGCAACAGTCTGAACGACGTTTTGTGCTGATAATAATGATAAAGTTCAAGATAATCTATGAGACGAAGCTTCCTGTTCGTTACTTCTCTTAGGTAAGCTTCAATTTAACGTTGACTTAAAACATCCAATTACCTTTCTTTAGCGTAATAACGCCGGGAATGGCCACTGACCTATAATTTTTTTTAGAAAATAGAACGTATCCAATCTCCGTATATCCTGTACAATCGCAGTGCAACACACTTGGCACGAGTCTGTGTTAATAGATTAGTCAGAAAAAAACGAGTGCCGGAGCGTCGCGTCGCAAAATTACGGGCAAACAGTTCAAAGAGACCGAGAGTCCGTGTCGCGTATGTGTGCTGGTCGGTCGCGCGTGATGGGAAATATCCAATTACGCACCTAATTACTACAGGAAGATGCGACTCGGATGAAATGGAGACTAGAAGTTTCTCGATTTACCGAATGGATTTATAGTTTATGGGTTATGAGTTTTAAAGCACTGAAAAACCTGAGCTCTATCATGAGATTCATGAGTGTCACGACAGAATTTCTAAAGCTTATTTTTGAAAATCACACTTAAATAAGTATTTAGGATATATATTGTTGAGTGAATGAATATATATGTATAGCTTCATGTCTGACACAACTGTATATCAAAAGCAAATGCACTGCCAACAAACTGTTACGCAGTTTGGTGGTTTAATACTATTTAATTGTTAATGTGTCTTTCCTGAATAAATTATTAATAATTAATTAATTGTTACCTATTACTTATTATTTATTATGAACGAAACTGTATAAGTATTTTTTTTCGACTTTAATTTAAACTAAGTAACACGAGGTGCGTAAAGGAATAAGTGAGTGGCAGATGAGCTTGGTTTGTAAACACCAGTGACCCAGCAATGCCATGGTGCCTACTTTCTATAGACCTTTCCTAAGAACTACTTCGCACCGTCTATAACTTTGTAAGCTACTTCTGATACAACATTCGTTCCAGTTACCTGATGGATTAATCACTTAAGACTTACTTAGTTATTAGTTTTTAATTACTCTTGACCCGACTTGGAAACCTTACCTTATTTCTTCCTTTTATTTAAACATTGCAAATTCAACTGCTTGAAACTAGCACAATACAACTTAAAATAACATGCCAAAAAAGGCCCTCTCATCATATCTAATTTCTTACGAAAATAGAACCTGTACAAGTACTAATTATTCCTTCATCTTTTTTCAAACTCAGTTTTGACTAAATCGTCATCTATAACTGCGATAATATGTGCAGTGCACACGTAGGTAAACCAAAGATAATTTGTAATGATATGCCGACGGTTTTGGCCGACTAGCCGACTAGTCGGTAGTCAGGTGTCCGACTAGTCGGCGTAGCAGACTATGGTCTTCGCCTAAGTTCGGGCGTAATCGGGAACGTTCGGATCGCTAGGTTTATTTTAGCCAGTTAATAATTTACCCAGTGTGGTTTTACTTTTATTTTTTCTTAACTTGATTGAAGGTAATTGATAGTTATTTTTTTCATAATAAATAATATAACCTGGTTAGGTTGTAAAATTATACATATAAGTAGCTCTTGTTGTGATTCTAAACTTAAAATAAATAAGTTTGATTAAATTATGGTAGCTTTTTTAATTTTATTTCCTTATTTTTTTAAGAACTAGGCAGCCGACTATTCGGCTCATTTTGCCGACTAGGTACCGACTAGTCACCGACTATAAATATGGCAGGATAGTCGGCACATCTCTAATAATTTGGCTTTCTATTTTTCATTTGGTACAAGATAAAACCACAAGTCGGTGTTTCATAAACCGTCGTAAATTTTGAATAGACATGTATGTTCGGTTCTTTGACCCCACTAGAAACTCAAGGAGAGGGTGTCTTAGTAAATGTCTATTGGAATCGAATAATGTGACTACTTACCTACCTACCTAAAATTCACAATAAAATTGTTCGTCATAAACAGACAAGGTTCGTGATTTTTAGAGAATTTAGCTGGTGATTGCCGAGGCAGGCACGGAGCACTTGGCGACTGGCGTTTAGTCGATATCCCGGCCTATCAAATTATTTAGTCGCATATATTTGAGTAAGTACCACATATCTTACCGAAAAATTATGAAAATAATTCTCGTATCTAAAAAAACGAGTGGTATTAGAGAGCATTAGCGTATCGTTTGTGTTACGCGAGGCGCCGCAAATTGCATGAAAATGTGATATAAAACCAACAACAAACGTGTCATGTTACTGTTTTTTTTTAATATACGATTATATGATTATAGTTTATGTTCATTTATGTATTTTTATATTAAAATAAATTAGTTATGATTAGTTCTACAAACCTATTCAAGATCTTATTATAAAAAAGAGATCAAAATACGTCTACACTTTAACAACGAATTTCCGTCAGACTTTTGCTTTCATTTCATTCAAGCGATACTGTAACGCTTTTTGCTATTATATAACGTATTATGCTTATTATAGAAAGTGTCCCAAATACAATAATAATAAAAAAATCTAACAAATTCACTTATTCACCGGTGAATGATGGTAAAAAATGAACACGATTCGTCTTATTGGCTTCAATGGAACGAGTGCTCACGACTCATTCTGAAGTCACTTTACGAAACTTTTGTCTAAGACTAAACAGGTACTTTTCTAAAAACTTCAAACTAATTGTTATTGCTACTGTTCTTACCATAATTTTAATTGATAACAAGGAAACTCCTCACTGCCAGTTCGTATCAGTAGGTAGGTTTACTAAAACCTACCTACACACAAAGTTTTAGTAGGTTCATATATAATGAATGAATGAATGAATGAATGATGCACATGCAATTTAATTTTGTTAAATATATTTTTTATTTTTGTTATGTAGAGATGTTTTTACAATTCCATTTAACGCGTTATGTTTCAATTTCCATAAATAACGTAAGAATAGTCACGAAACACATTATTGCCGAAAAGGTGTAGTCACGAAGGCCTTACTCTATTCGTACAAAATAAAACAATATGAAACTTAATATGGAAATCCATTTGTTATAGTTGTTATCAAGTACCTACCATATGGTAATTATGATCATTGTTGATATCATAAAGTACTGATTACTTCGACGCAGCCGCCGCCGAGACAAAACTGTATTTCTAAGATAAAACGATGTTTTGTTTACAAGCGACACACTTGACACACACAATTAAGCTCTGAGCAGTCAGTCGAACTCGATAAGTATGGGCCCGGACATACGAGCACCGGCCACTCAACGTTTTCCTGGCGATTCAATAGCAATCAACACGTCGCGTGAACGCGGCGTCTCCGCGGCGTGCATTTTTAAAGGAGGACGCCATGAAGAAATCTATGGACCGAAACGCTTGTGTGTCCTCGCTGTAAGTAGAATAACAGTTGTCGGCGCGGAGTCCTTAATTATTTAAGGAATTCATTATTGAAACAACTTTTTGCTCAAATATTAGAAAATCTGTTACTATTGCATGGTCACTATGTTCTAATTTTGTACTACAGCCATAATTATATAGATTAGATGTATATATTATACAACTTAATCTCGACGACTTCCTACTCAAACTAAACATATTCCAGAAGGTGTTTACAGTTAATACGTAATGCAGTAGCTGCAGGCTCGTCGGACGTGTCGTCACTATAAAATTAGAAGCTTATAGCATCGCGTCGAAGTCTATTTTGGAAAGTGCTCACTACAACTGTGAACGAACACATGACAAACAATATATAGAGCCCAATACTTTTTTATTTCTATATTCTAAATATGACAAAATATTTAACGTTCTAAATATATATGTAGTGTAATACTATAGTTTTATGTATAGTAGGTACTTAGGCACCTATTATGTGCATTGTTAGCAATATGACACAGACACAGAAGTACGATTAACGTGACGAAGACGCAATAACTGGATCATCTGTCTACACAAAACAAGACCGTGCCTAAATACGTTTAGGAAAGTCCATAATAAATATATTATGACGAAACCCGCGGTCGGGTAAAAACATTATTTGCACATGTGTCCTGTTTGCCTTTTATTGAATTGTACATACTAGGTTGTAATATTTTTATAATTGTACAACAAAATAGATTTATGAATATAATCTTTAAGTGGGATCATAAAAGCCCTCCACTTCAATTTCGACTTCAGCGCTTTAATGTTGAAACTTTCTACAACACCGTCTAATCCGAACAAAACGTCGATTCATCAACCGACAAAAAAACGGAAGTAAAAAAAACTAAAATGTTGGCAGCCAACCTGCGGACCTCAAGGTTACTTTCACATAATTTGACGGGCACACAATGGCAAACTGAATGAGGCCTTACACTTGTACGAAGTGACTAGAACTCGTGAATTTCAGAGTGCTTCTATGAATATTCTATTAAGGCATGTTCACATTATTGCATGCACACGACGTCTTCGCAAGAAATAACGTGTATACATTTTATAATCTACGGCCCAACAGCCCTGTTGAGACTGAACGCCAAGGTCCGTTCCTATTAATAATGCAAATCAATTCAAATATTAGGAATCTCTAATCGTTCGGTCATACGATTTTCATAGTATTTAAATTAAATTAAACTATTACATATGTAGGTTTTTCAAATAATTACTATATAGTACGTAGTGGAGAACGATTTTTATTTGTGATGTACTCCTCAGAGATTGAGCACAAAATGTTATGGTCCTTTTTATATTTGTTCAATTTGTACTTAATTTTGGAACTTCAATCAATCAATAAATTTGACCTAATGTTATGTTATGCATTACACAAATAATTTCCGTGTTTTAATATATTTACTATGAAGTTGTGACCTAAAGTAGATTTAGACTTTAAATGTTTTGGGACCGTACAAGATAATTAAATATTAGGAAATTATTATAATTATGTTAATAGATATAGATATAATAGATAATCTATAAAATTAAGTACTAACTAATTAAGTAGTAACTAAAGAAATATCAAAAGATGGTCATAATATTTTTTCTTCTTTTGATACTAATATCAATCTCTGAAACGACTCACGAACTTTCATCAGGACCTAATTATAACTTAATAAATATCAGTAATTAAAATTCAGAGAAAATAACCATGCAGGGTGCGATTTTGTGCTTCTAATACTTTAATATATTCGTCTTAGTAAATTAAGTATACCTACATCAAAATAACAGCATAGTAAAAGCAGAATCACGTCTCAATCACTTCAATTTCGTAATACAATTCATCCATTAAGTTCTGTCATCTCATCACACGGAGTCGCGGACAGCGCGCATCACCGCTCCGATCCACTCCGTCCGATTAAGCCTTAAACCGCGAGAAATAATCACGAAATTGACTTATGACCGTCGTGAGGATGAACTTTTACGTCGGTCGGTTTTAATATTAGAAATTTCAACTATCTTTGTTATAGAATATGAAATCATTACAAGTGGAATTCTTAAAATTACTTAACAGGAAGTGTCATAGTAGTATATAGAGGTAGATTATAGTTGAGGTAAGGAAGCAGTAATAAAGAAAGCACCATCAATATTTTCCACGAAGCATATTTTTCATCGTCCGTGAAGCTGGATCACGTTCAAGAAATAGCAATTAATTTGATTGATCGAAGATAATAAATGAATCTTTATTTAATCGGAGTTGGTGGCTGCGGAATGTTCACACTCTATTAGTTGCTCGTTTCTATTTCTCACAGTATGGGAAATATGCGAAGAATTTGATTGCCGCGTGCGGATATTGTAAACGTAGCGCTGATGCTGGTAATCGATACACGCAAGCAAAACTGGAATTACATTGCGTTTATATCAAATTACTGATTGAGTTAAATCACTAAGCACGTATGTTGTCAGCAATCAGACACCAACCTAACAATTAGATCTCATGCGCGTGCTCCATAATAAGAGATATAAATACAGTTAATTTTTGAGTCATATAATTAAAAAAAAAAAAGTATTTGTTTAAGAAGTTTTGTTACTCTTACTAGGTATAATTATAAACAAAAAATTGCTTTTCCAAAATATTAGTGTACTTTACGAACGTTCAGCATCGGTAATGGCTTCTATCGTAAATCTGTCGCCTGCAGATCGCCCGTTGATGACCGCTGTCGGCGCTCTGCGCCCCTCACTCACACATACTGCTGCCGGTAGCATACTATATTATATTATACCAGCATATTATCATATTATTATCATGCTATGTCTTTTATGATCATTTTCTATCGTTTCTCGTGCTCTATTATTCATTGCTCGTGTTTGTATTCACTAATAATAAGAATATCATGAATAAAATATGTTTAAAGAACTATTCCATAGCAATAGTCATAATTAATATGTTACTTGATTTAATCAATATTCAGTGAACAGGCCCAATAATTTAAAATATAATTGAAAGGAACCTTTTAATAGCAGCAGCTGTCATGTCGATTGCGCGACATAAAATGACAATTGCCACCATTTTGATCATTCATATAATACCTAATTTCCTTCACCTTGTCGCTATCTATAATGTGTGTATAAGTGATAGTGAGAAATCCATCACAACTATCATCAAAATACGTCAAAGTAGCCTTTGGACCATTCATACATTTCATACTATGGAACTGCGCTTTACAATCGAAACCTGTCATGGAAACAACGCTAGGCTTGTGTTATGTTGTCCACTGTTACAAAACAAATATACTGAATACGAGTAGGACTCTTCTGTGATGTTCCATTGCAAACTCACGCCGACTTGACTGTATTAATCAACCAATTGTGCAAACCCCTTGGCCCTTTCACCTCTGCTACGTTGGCTGATGTAAATATCCATTTATGCAGTCTCATTAAAAGGAAAGCATTGATACTTCCTTGAAGATTCATCGGACTGAACGTAATCAGCACATTCACTTATTACATTTTGCAGCGTTCATTTGTAATACTAAGCAATACTAAGCAAAACGCGCTGCCAATTTTGATTCACGCCAAAGAGCTAGAACATTGTAAAAAATCTACAAATACATCAATTAAATAGACATGCCAAGACAAGTGGAAATGTTTACCTGAACGCGCATCTATAGACACTGCAAGCGATATATTCGTATTTTTAGATATAATAATTGTTTGACTGCCTACGGATTCAGCAGATACGGAAGTGCATTAGCACAGTAACTGTCACGCTTTTCCGTTATGAGTCGGCGCGGCGTGGACACGGGCGGCGGCGGCGTGATGCGCGCGCGACGCTCGCCATTCTCACGGGGCCGAGTGTGTGGCGCGATTATGACGATTGTCTCCTCAAATTTCAGATATTTTTCCTAGTCGCGATTGGCAACTACAGTCTGAAAATTCATTGAATGAAGTTAGTAGACTTTTACCTATAATATTTATAATCGGTTATAGTTTAAATCCTAACAAATGTATGCAACTAAGTATATAGGCGCTTATACTAAATCAAATATCGACCATTAAAGGTGTCCATGTATGATATCAAAATAATGAATATTGCTTTCAGTGTTCCTAATATACGGGTAAAAATATACAACACCCTAAAGAAAGCTAGGGACATAATTTTAAAATCGTGACCTGTTAGAGAAGTTTAAAACTACTTAAAAAATGTATGCCGATTTTACTAAAATCTTGCATAGACTCACGTCATGTATTTAATAATAATAACGTATCGATAGTCACCATCACCATCATAGCATCTATCAAAGTCATCTTCTGTGATGTCTTACTAACTGATTCCTTAGCCTTTCCCCGATAAATCATTCAATTTTCTAAATAAGCGAGCGAGCCAGATCGCGGGCGTGTCGCAGCAGATAAGCGTTTTAATTAACTTTTCGTAATTTATATCTTTATTAGATGGCCAGCTAATGGTAGAACGTGATTGCCAATAAACACAGAAAGCCAACGACCGATCACGATAGTTGTGGAGACATATCGATAAAACTTTCAGCGACATCAAAGCACAAGTTTCATTTGTATAGACTGATACACTGCGATCGATCAATAAAATGTTCTAGGCAGTCCTTTGTTGTTGCACATCAGACATTGCTCAGTAAAGCACTACTTCAGAAAAGTCCCCAAGCGAAACAAATATGAAAATTAAAGATCCTAACTAAACGGCATCTTAGCTATTAGCTTCTACAAAAGCCAAATCGTCTAAAATGATAGAGTACCTATGTTGAAAATTATAGCTTCATGTTTACTTTTCCATGAAGTAATTTCCTGTAGTTAAATTTATTCAGAATAAATGAAATATTCGACTAAAGAATGAAGACGTGTATCTACATACTTTTATCGTTCTTCACATGGTTGCATTTCAAATAATTGTGATTTCTCAATGCCTGCATCTCAATATCTGGCGAAATGGCAGCGTTCTCGTTAGAACCACTTCGTGTGTTTCCCAGCTTCATTGCGATATCTAGCTTCGAACGTCACGTTTGTTGTCAGCGGATTGCATCGGAGGTTATGTACTAGTCGTTTCATGATTCCGGACTTATTTATCTTCGTTGGAGAGCGTGCAATCGAAATTGGTCGAGTAATAGGATTGCACGCAGAGACGGCAGCGGCAGATGAACGCGACTGCGAAGTTGCGTTCGAATTACTTGGTACTATTAATTAGTTATTTTACAAGACTATTTGTGTACCTTCGAATGAAATGATGATTAATGGAAATGAAAGTACTATTTCTAAAGTATCAGGCACGCCACGTGTGCCGTAGCGCGTAATTACAATATAAACTTACTCTTTGGGAGATTACGTATTAACTACATGCGTATTAGGTTTCATATTTCTATAGTTTACAATTTCATTTTCTGAAGAACACGAAACAAATAAGAAGCAATAGATGTATCGCTCCACAACCAGTACGCCACTAATTACTCGTGACAGCTAAACTGACTGCGGTAACAGACTTGATCTATGTTATCTCAAATCTGAGATGACTTGCGCGTCTCGGTACACGTTGCGTTGCAGATTAATGTTACAATGATTTGATACAAATCTGAGCCAGTGAACTGACATGTGAATAACCTATGAGTGGTAGTTTCATTTGGATTGGTTATAAAAAAAACCTAAACAATTTCTTGATAACACTCACTAATTTATTGAAGTAATATGATTAGCATAAATAGACATTTATTGAATCATTAATATGTGACTACTAAATGATAATCTTATTTTCTTAGTGCTTTGGTACGTACCTATCTATTTTTGTATAGTAGTCACAGTGTTTTTCGAATGTAATTAATACTGGCATACACGAGTTAAACATAAAATTCACATTGCTGCTATTTCCACGAAAACAACGATGATGAGTATTCGTTAATTGCCGAACGGGAAAAAACCAAACCAACTACATCAAGTAAAGAGCATGACGAAATTGGTATGGCTAGCCATTTCTCAATAAAATCAATTGCCATAATATTGAGTCGGGCCGTATGGATAATCGTCGGAAGTCCCTGTATTAGGTACACGACGTTGCCAGTAATTACAGCGATGGGATCGAATCGTGGGATAGAATTTATGTATCGATGTCAGGAGGCGCCTGCGCGTACGCGTCTACCATGTTAACTGGCGTAGATTTAACTGGCGTAGATCGTAATAATATACTAACGTAATTCACGGTACAGTGTAGGTAATTGTGCGTAATCGGGAATATTTGTTACCACTGGCAATGTAATGCGTAATGATTTCATATACGTCTAAACTGAGTGATTATTTACCTTAATTTTGGGTAACCTCTCTCTTTTCGATATTTTAAATTTACATATATATAATAAATTAAATTTTAACTCGCAGCGGGACTAAAACCCACAACCACGGTATCACTAGCCCAGTGCACTATCAATTGTGCTATATGAGTACCGCTTAGACTTATCATTTTTTTTCTATTTATCCCCCGTCGTATACGTCTTCGTGAGTGACATCAACCGCCTGCCCTCAAAATTTTTCTATTTTTAATTCGATTTAAATATCCAAGATATTCGCTAGCAGACGTTTCTGTATAATAAAAAAATAACCTATCTCTTTCTCTCTCTCCCTCTCTCTCTCTTCATAAGTCTTATTCCTCTATCGTCAGGTTATCAGTTTTCCCCTTTTCATTTTATCGCATTTTCTTATTCACCAGAAAATCTGTAACATGTTTGTTGCATACCTATTACATGTAAGACCTGCAAACTGCATTAAATATATACCTATGTAGAATTTTTTCCTATATACACTAATAACATAACACTCATCATTTATTATTTTAAACAATACCTAAGTTCAATCTGCCGTAACATAACTATTGTTTGTAAATAACAGCGTAATTAAAATCCTATACTTGCTAGCTATAATTATGATTTGTATATATTTGCATGAATATGCAATAACTACGATAAATGAGATAATACTATCAGTAAGCCCCGGCTTACAGTATAGATAAGAATGCAGTAATCAACCAACAGGAAGGGATTGTGCAGTCATCTACAGTAATCACAGGAAGGTACTATTACAGAGCTACGGTTGACATTATATATTGCACCTTAATACTCGTATAATAAGTTTAATAATAATGTTCGATATTTAAATTGAAAGAAAAATAGAAAAATTTTGACTCGCGGCGGGACTCGAACCCACTACCACTGGATCACTAGCCCAGTGCACTACCAATTTCAGTTGCAGTTGTTTCAGTGCACTGTCAAATTTTTGTATCTATCCCTCGTCGTATACGTCATCGTATTACAACGTCGTGTTAATATCGAAGATATTCGCTAGCAGACAATTCTGCATAATAAAAAATAATTTAATAATAATGGTCAAATATGTATAGCTAAGTACATATGGTGTGTACTGATTCAAACAGGAAATTAACAACCGCGGTTTCAGGAATAACCGTGTATCGGATGATCATGCACATGCGTACAAGTACAAGTAACGAATGGCCCGTGAACGGCAGGAAAACGCGCGGCAGATGGCAGCGGCTAAAATAACTTCTATCAAGCCCCGTAGCCACATGGGTAACTTACTAAATGTGACATGACATTCGCGGGTCATCGACACGTGGGAAGGTTAATAATAGATTTGTATTAGGGAATAATTTAGAGCGCGCGGGTTCAGAGAACGCTTAAATTACAAGATTCAGACAAGTTTTTCTGAAATTACTTTTACATTGTACTACACGTTATATAAGTTATGTCAAAAATTACTGCAATTATTTATTTATTTATGTATAAAAAAGAAGGAAGGTGTAAGAGATGTAACACACAGGTTACTTTAATAATAAGCAACTGACCCCGCGTAAATACTTTGTGCCACCTTATTTATATGGTAAATTTACAAATGTATAAAATGCATTTTTTATAGTTTTCATACATATTTTTCTACAATATGGGACGAATACAAACAAGCAAATTAACGACTATGAAAAGAACCAAATCTGGAGTTTTAAATTGTGTATGTGCTTCATCTTATATTTGTCGTATTATATACGTGGTAAACAGCCACTGACGCTCTTAATACCTAAGTAACGGTAGGTTAACATACTTATATTTGAGAACTACATTTTGAAACTATCTACGTTATTTAAGATATCACAAAAGACATGTGAAAGTAACGGCGACCAGCCATAATTAACCTCAAATGCATTATTCCAAAATTCAATAGAAAACCATTAAGCGCGCTATGCACTTAAAAGCCATCTCTTTGTCAACAAAATTCCATGGTTTAAACCAAAATAAATCTGTCAACATACGATTACGAAACTAGGGACATTCGATAACAGTGACAAGGGTGGTAACAATAGCCTGTACCCATGGCTACAGGTTAACGCACCCACGTGTGACACTGGCTTTACAAATCAAAAATTACATTCATGGAATGTGTAATGTCAATGTCAGGTACTACTTGCTCGTAAAATAGTTAAGCTTTATTTGTTGTTTCCCTAATACGAGTCATTAAATATTAATATAATAGCCACTTGCTAGTTAGCACACAAGAGCGAGTTAACGTAAAAACAATAGTCAACACTGTTAACTGCTGTAATGATACTATGACAATTATTTCTACTAAATTTAAAGAAAGTAATTTGACTTCTGATTAAAATAATACCCGGTAACTGGTCGTATTTATACTCATATCACACGTAATTCCTTGACCTAGTAATAAGAATTACCCGACACAAATGGGTACACTTAACATTGAGTGAAAGGGTGCCCAAATATCGACCCAAATATTGTAGGCGAACACATACCATCATCCTATAAAAACCCGTTAGTTCTCATAAAGAGAGCTATTGAAACGTGATCAAATTGACGAATAGCTTCGGATATTAATATTGACAAGGCGTTATCGTATGCGTTCAGCAATTCCCTTTAGGTCTTTATTATTTAACCGTTGGAAAGTGCATACGCTACGAACGGTGCATAGGACGCGAGTTGTATAGGTAATGCCAAATAAACAGTTGACGTGTCTATTATATACAATATTATACATGTATATGTATATAATAAACATGGAAACAAACGTGTTTGCAGTAAGTATTAAACAATATAAATAAATAATTATGTGAGACCATCTTCTTTTAAATAAAAATGAATTGTTCCAATCGAACGCGAACGACGGAGCTCAAAATTATTAATGACATACCTACTGTGAAACTTCTTATTTGAAGGCGGTTTAAAACATAGAAATATTTAAAATCATAGAAATAATTTAGCCATATAAAATAGTTTCGATAGATTTTTTTTTTTTCTAAAATAACTAACTACTCGTATAAGTTGTAAGGTCAATGTTGTAGTCTCTAGTCTCAATATAATACTCTTGGAGAACTCAGATAAAGTCGTGTGAAGTGAGCTTAATAATATGTAATACTTCCCAAACGCCACGTAAATTTGAATGTCCACCGCATAGAAAGGGGGTTATAAAATGCATCAACGTGCACCAGTGGCACGGTGTTGTGCTAAGTTACGACACTTTCTTTTCTAAGTACAATTGAGGCATTCTTGAAGCAAGCTCAGCTTGGCAGGAGGTCAGTCGCCGTTTAAGTGACAAAGTGGCAAGACTTCCTAGCTCTTTGTGCAAAGAACAAGAGGCAGCCAGTATAGCGTCGCGCCTCAACGTACCTATCTATTATACTTCCCGTAAAATGTTTAATTAAATTGATATTATATAGGTAACAGGCTGAATCGCAAAAAATACGTGGTTAAGGACTGCAGTTACAGAACTGCAATTGCACGATATTTAAGCAGTTGCTAAGTTACATGCATGACAGTGTGTTGGTGTATGCTGTAAACATTATATTAGTATGAATTTAGTACAATAAATACAATACTATTTACATCGTTGACAAATGAAATGATGAACTTAAGACTAATGGCGGATCCTCAACTAGCCACAATATATGTTTAATTCATCCAATAATACTTGAAAATGTTTGGTATATATTTATTGATAACGTTATTTAATTTTGTGTTTCTTGATGATGTTACTTACTAAAATTTAAATGCAAATTGCACACGTAAAAAGTGCACATATATGTAACATGCGTTTCCAACCGAGCGCTATCTTGTGAATAACAATCCTTAGCAATTTCCCTCGCCGAAGACCAATGCTTATTTAATGTATTAACAAGAAACCTCCTATTTCGCAGTATTTAAATCAGTTTGTTAGTCAGGTTCCTCATGTGTACAATATATAAATAATCCCGCCGGTTCCCCGCCGAGTTTCTCGACGGTGGACGATCGACGATTAATATTTATGTCGTACACAATTAAATAAATAAACCTATTACGTTGTAAATTGAAAACACAGCTTGGCCGGTGTGCTAGACTATTGCAGTCCATGTAAGCAGGGAACTCTAATTTATATATTTAATAAAATAATAACTTTTTATAAAATTTATAATAAAAAATGTTACTTCCATTGTGTACTTAACTAGTAAAAATAAGACTATTGATTAGAGTTTAATGGATTAGTAGATTATTAGCTCTTGCTTTGTTCTTCCGTTTTCGATTTAATTATTATTTCATAAATTCTTATTTTCTAGTCACATTGAGAGAAATGTACAACATGAGTATTACTGTGGTAGGTAATTAAATGTAAACATGGCGATAAAGCTAATACCGTGTAATTACATACTCGTAACAACATTCATAAAGATATTAAAAAGTATTAAAGTTTGAAAACTTGAACCTTCATTAACTTCAACCTTGCGTTTGCTTTCCAACAGAACCTTTTTTAGAAAGTAGATGTGCAGGTAGTGCAGGGAAGATTAATCTCTAAATACTATATTTTAGTGACATAACTATGGACTTTTCATATATTATGTTATTATTTCATTACATTTTTAAAGCGATAAGATTGTTATAGTGTTGTCCCACTAATAGACAGGATGCTTAATAAAATGTCACACACAAATTCAAGTTATAATATTAACAACTGTATATATAGCGTCTGCCCGCGACTTCACCTGCGAAAAATTAGTCCTTTGAGTGGCCATATTTCAACGGTACTAATTCACTTTACTAGTTATATATTTGTAAGAGATTTCGCGTGAAAGAGCAATACACATAACTACATCCATCTAACCACCAACACAGATTTGAATTATTAACAATTTGAAAGTGACATTATATAGAGTAAAAAACCAAGTAAAAAATAAAGTAAATTATTAAAGTCTGTATTTAAAATGATTGTAAATGACAACTGTATACAAAAAAAAACACACAAATCCTATATATTAACTGCTTAGTTACAAATAACAAATGCCGTCTAGTTTTTTTAAAAGCTGGAATGCAGTATAATATTATTACCATATAACCATATTCGTATCGGATCACCCGTCAATCAAACACCGCTAAGACGGGCTTAAGGTGTACGACACGCGTTACGTATCCGATTGTAAACTGTGTTTTCCCAACCTCATATGTAAGAGTACGATCCAAATGATTAACAACTTTATTCTGAACTTTATAAAGCTTTATTTTAACTATATTTGGCTACATGTATATGCAGGGAGAGTAAGTTAGTCGCCATCCTGATAGTATCAGTGCGTGGACCCGATTTATCGATAAGGCATTGAGGTGAAATGCATAAATATTTTGAATTTGTCTTGTCATCTATAGGTATACAAATGATCGTATATTGATATTATGTAAATTACATATAACAAAGTAACTAAAGCGAATGATAGTTAAGTATATCGTCACGTACGAAATCTATAATTCCCTATATATAATGCTTAATGCAAATGGTATTTACATAAAACAGCAGTTGTTTGACATAAAACAATAATTTTAATGAAGTCCTACATCACAACTTTAGTTTGTTTCACTATCAATGTTATATCACAGATGTAAACGTTCTCTAAATAATTATGTAAATCTTTAAACTATGGCCTTGTACACATGCTGAAATACTTACATAAGTATTTTTTTAGGAAATTCTCTTATCATCGTATAAATCTTACCTGAAACAAAAAAATTAACATCGTTATACAAAAATGTTCTGTAGTTACCTACAGATCTCATATATAATATTGTCACTCACTTTTAGTTACAAGTGACTTAGGCGTGACGTGTATCATAACAAGACAAAGTATCTTTGGGAAAGGTCAGTATAGGCTGGCTCATAGACCTTCTACATATTTAAATATGTAATGTCAAAGTGTATACAGTCACACTCGACTAAGTCCGAAAGTTAAGGTACTTAATGTACAAATATTTAGGAAAGATTTCCTCTAATGAAAGTAAACTGACGCGCCATACAACTTTGCGGAGAAATCCGGAGAGCTCACAATATTATAAAAATGCGTCCCTACAACGTTATGCGGTTATTAATATGTTTTATAAACATCGACTAAGCTAACATTTCCGGGCGATTCGATTCATATAACATTTATAAAGACAATGAGCATGCCCACGCGCAGAGAGATAACACAAGGAATCCCAGTTCCGATAGCCTGAAAATATATCAGGGCGTATATAAATAACTGTAAACTTAGGTACACTGCATAGTTTCATTTTAAATAGAATACTCGTAGGCACCGTAAATGACCTACTGTTGTTACAAGAAATGTAACAGATACCTATATTCAGTTAGCATCAAAGTCAACGCCTAGAAACAATGGCTCGCTTTACCCCCGAACAATGAACGGAAGAAGCCACGTACTTTCATTGATTAATGCCAGATCTGGCTGTGATTTAAAACGATATTTGCTAAAGGTAATGGCCGACTTCCGTCAAGATGTATATCGAGGGAGAATTGTTTGACGGACGTGTGTCTGTCCGTGTCCTAACAACGCTCTGATGGATGTAATTTTAGCCTTTCTAGTGTGATCAACAGAGCGTGCGTTGCAGATGTATTTCGGCGCATTAACACAAATTGCCTATTTTAGAAAGGAATGAAAATTAACAATAGATATCGGAACTCCAAGTCGGAGCATTAATTATGTATTTCGTTTTTTTAGATAAGCCTATTCTACAGTGTTTAATCTTTTATTTTATACAAAAGTTGATTTTTTGTTTAATACTAAAGATATTAGGATACTAATATTTGTCTTAACTTAAACAAGAAGTATTTCGACTTTAATATTTCAAAGAGTTTTTAATTTTACGCTGAGAATGCGGTTCGTACATGTTTAACATCAGCTGTTGAATACGTTTTGATGGCTTATAATTTATAATTATATATTTATGTGTACCCTTTTGTTACCTACACAATTGGCAGAATGACTGTCTATTAATTAATTAATTAATAATACAAATATCTAAAAAAATGTTACAGTCAGCAGGTTTGAATTGCCTTTCAGCTACGAGTATACACATTTCATTTTTTATCAAGTAACGATTTTGATCAAGAGAACGTGCGTTGTATATGTATTTCGGCGAATTAACACAAATTGCCTATTTTAGAAAGGAATGAAAATTAACAATAGATCGGAACTCTAATAGAGTTAATTAGTTTACGCTTAAAATATGTATGTCCCTTTTGCTCTTGACCAGCGGTTGCCTTTTGCTGATTAATATCACGAGCGACAAAGATTAGTGGAGAGCTCCCTATTACGTCAGCCTTAGCGTACTTGCATAAAATGCTGCAATATAAATCGCTATATAAAATTTAATATAGACGCGTACTATCGCATTTTTATATGTAGGTTATACTTATTATTTGGTTGTACATTTATCAAATCCAAGAGTGTAAAAAGAATGCCCCTATTTTGTAAGTGAATTAAAGAGCGGGCGATTAACGACGTGGGTATTCGGGGTGTATTCAACCGTACGAACTTTGTTTAAAGTGGGCATTGTCATTAAACAATAGTCTGTATCCCCACTGAGCAATGAATAAAATTCATTAATAATACAAATAAAAATGATTAAAATACATAAAAAATACGTAGAATAAAAAATAGTTCAAGCATTATAAGTATAAAAAAGTTTATATTTAAATGTTTACGATATAAGGGTCTCGTATGACACTTTCTCCGTCTCGAAACAAACTTCGCGCAAATTTAATTGATAGTATTTTATGCTATACCTTAACGATCATTATAAATAACCACAAGGTGTTTTCTCATAGTTAATTTAATTAAGGCAATATAATTTTACAGCTTCAATAAAGCTCGTTACAGTATTTAGTAAGATTGCTAGCAGCTAGGAAAATTTTCCCACGTCAGAAAGGCGCAAATTATGCAGCGTGGGTGGAAAATGGATAGAGTTTAACCTTATACCTTTGAAACGGAGAGATAAGATAACTAACAAAAAGTCTTCCTACTTCAACCATAAAATAGTATTTACGTGTTTAGTGTAATAAAATATTATAATTATATTAAAATACAATTATTCGTATATAATACAATAGTCCGGAATCATAAAAAAACGAACTTTGTTGAAGGCGTAACGTAGTGTTGTGCTTAATCAAATAAAATAGAATCTGCATTGCATTTTAGGTAAAAGGGGTGGGTGGCGCGTAAAAGGGGTGGGTGGAGAGGTGACTCCGACGCCATTCATGTTGTGCATAAAATGCATGAATGGAAGCATACTCGTAATCGCAAATTGCAGGGCTGTACGCCGCCCGCGGGGCTTTGTTAGCACGCGCAATTCAAACACGAATCGAGGTTTTTCTCGTCACTATTACCTCTCTTTGCCATGCGTGTAATTTAGTTCATACATTATACTCCTATTACACTTTCTGGATCGCAATATTCATCAATTAAGAAGAAGAAATCAAAAGAAAAAAATATAATAGAAATTTAAAAAACGTTGTTAAAATTGGGCCCCTTTGGCATGGTGCCGAGGATGCTGGCAGCATCCCCCCGCTGTATCGCGATACTGATGCGTTGCGAGAGGAAGTTGCCAGCTCTGCGGTCACCAGTGGAGTCGACGAGACTTTTAAAAAGGTCTTTGAACATTTTCTAAATAAATTATAATTTTCTTCTTTGTTATATTAGAAGAAGAATACAAGAATTTGTAAAATCTATTTTACAAAAACTTACTTCAGCGTAAATATTTAAATTTAGTCTAATAGGTACTATAAAGTATGTAATATGAGATTTAACTATGCAAGCAACGGTACCCATCATCGCCCTAGCCGTAGGAAAATTACTTTCAATTGCACACCATTAACGGGCTGGCGGTATCATCCTGATTCGACCACAAAATTACGGTCAATAAACCTGGACCGACCGTCCGTGGTCGCGTCGTGGCGGCTGCCGTGATCGCTGCGTTTGGAATTACCGGCATGGCTGTGTCGGATTAAATATACGCTTGACGGGCAAAGTAGAATCCATCAAGTATCAAACTATATTTATTTGAAAGTTACTTACTCGTAGTTCGCATATTATATTTGGGTTTCACGAAACTAAAAGCTTAATACAAATTAAATACTAAAAAAGGTAAACTCCCAAAGCAGCTTGAGGCGAGCTATTGAGGAGTGCAAGAGATCAGAGTGCCCCAGTCTAGATAGTCGGTTAAATCGCCGTGTTTGTTCACGTCTCCGTCTGTCGGAGTGGACGCAAAATGAATCAGTAGGATAGGTAGACGGTTCTGGCAAAATAATAATGATGGTACCATTATTTATTGGACTAATAAAACCTTTATTACATTTAACACTAATGTAGCTGTAGCAACCGATGTTCTTATCGCTATAAAGTGATATTTTCCATACAACTAGAATACTTAGATTTAAAGGTAATAGATTTATATTTCTATAAATTAACCATTTGATATTCATGATCACAAACTGTCAACATTGAGTATTAGTCCCGTGTTAGCTTTATTTAACTTTCTATTTGAGTAGCCTATGAATACACGTTGAGGTGTTTAACTCTTATAATTGATAGTAAACAGAACAGTTTACTCGGGGTTACTATATATATGAATTTATTTATTTTTTTACCAAATAAATGTTATTACATTACGAGTTAATGTTAGTACAAATCAGAGAGAGAAAATGTAATTCAAATAGTATCACATATACTTGTAAGTTAATATATACAACTTTATTAATTATTTTTTAACGTGAGTTACCCGCTTTTATACAATTTATACATTTTCTCTCTCTGTTCTGTACTAAGATTAACTCGTAAACTATTTTATCTAGTATTAAAATGATCATTACGGGTTATGATTGTAGCATTAAAAAAGAAACGTAAAGCTCGTAAGAAAATATATCTCATATTTTCTTATCAACCGAGCTGTCGTCATATTGCAACAAAGATTCAAGATTCAAAGATTCAAAGAATTTATTTGCATAGAACACAGTAAAATATAGATGTTATTATAATTACAATATATATAGTTCATTGCATTCAGCCTGCATGCAAGCGTGCAAATATTTAAAAACAGGCAATACTACATACACAAAGAATAAAAAATAATAATAATAATTTATGTCAAGACTTTCTATATTGATATCAATTTTGTCAATAATAAAAATTCAGGTGTCAATTTTGTACATGAACTAAATATTCTTTCACACTATAGAAGCATTCGTCAAAAAGCCAGGCTGTCAATTTTTTAATCTAACAAAAATCGTTACTGGCATAACTGAAAATTAAAATATAGCCCGTAATTCGACTTTTTTCTATATTCTGAAATACTATAGATACCTAGAGGTAATGATAACCAATATGCGAATAATAATAAAAAATACAATTATACCTATACCTAGTACCTATACCCAGGGCCTACCTACCTAGTACCTAGTATCCCAGTTAAGTAACTGGGATACTAAAATACTATATATACCGGAATTCTGTCTATCTTTTCGGTAACCTTACACCAGAATGTACCATGCGCCGCATACCAGACAATGTCTAAACATTGTATTTTCCTTCACAATTTCTAAAGTTACTTACACTTTCTCTTTCAATAATACCACTACAGATAATGGAGATGAATGCGCAAATGTAAATGATATTAGACATAATACGTGTCGGTCTGTATGATTGCCAACCGTGCTATTCAAGAAAGCGTGATGTAAAAATTGCTGTTACATCTCAATTGCCAATCAATGACATAGCCATATCGACGGCACATAGAAAGGCATGATTGAAATGCAACTTTTTGTAATATTAAATATTTATTACCTCACTAGGTCGGATAACCCCTTTTTTTCTTTAAAAAGAGATAACATAGTTGCATTTTATTTACAAGAGTGTAAAGTAATTTGAAATTACTAATTTCATACAAATTGTCTATTACTATAAGCTGGTATGATAGCTACGTGTGTTCTCTCTCGTGCTTTGGAATCCTCCCAACGCTCATCATTCCAGTTTTTGGAAGCATTATCACGAGAGCGTAAAGTCTAGATTTGCTGCCTTGTAAAATAAATAACTGTATTTGATCAAAGCATCTATAGCATTTGTACGTACACATTGTACCAACGTTAATTTTACACAAAAACAGGACAACAAATTTTATTTAGAGATTACGAGTATTTACCTCAGCTCTTAACATAGGTAAACACTCTTTGTATTCAGTCCTCATTATATAGAGACTACCTAACGTGGAAACTTTACGCTCTTCCGACTTTAAGAATCACGGCTTAATACACTATATATTCGCTTTTTATGTTATATTGCCATTCGTTTTATGCATACATACTAATAGCTTTTTCTCCGCTTTTTAATAGCGTCGTTCCAGATACCGCGTAGATTTTCACAAAACGTCTCAATCATCGAGCATTGTAGGGATTTTTTTACACGTCCTTGACTTTATACAATAGTTATTAAATATTTAAGAAAAGTGAACGTTCAGCTATAAGGGGTTCTATTTGTGATATTCGATTTAGGTATTTATTATTATTTATTTCAAGTTTTCTAATAAAGTATTATGAAAACAATTTGACTACCTACTGAACATTTGCATTACGAAGCCTTTATTTCGTAATGCGTCTTCCAAAAGTATTCCATCGCTTTCGATTGAATTAGATTTTTGTTGTACGATTGCTCCGTATTCGTCAAAACTCCTTTAGGTAGAGGTAAACTAAAAAAACCTGTTTTACTAAAGCTTCAAGTTATTCTTAAACATATGTTGTCTGTCAGTTAGGTAACGCAACTCCAAGAAGTTTACTGCTAAATACTAGGTATATATTTAGAAGATAACGTTAATAGTACCGTAAAACAAGAGAAAACTAGAAATGAAGCATATAATACGTCGTGTCGCAGCCAGGGTGTCTAATGACACGATCAACTTACATGCAATGTTGGTATTGGGATCATGTATCAATGAAAACGAAATGACAATGTGCACTCAAAACGGGAGTTTTACCGTACCATCTAGCTAGACACGATTCTTATGGGTTATGAAAGATTAGACCATGAAATTAACTACACATATCCCAAGAATCAAGAGTTCCTAAATACTGTAAATAATGAGCTCCAAAGCAGCTTCGGTCGTGGATAGAACGTCCTTTTATGAAACCGAACTGATTACTTAAGTAATCCTGTAAGCAATTTATGTCTGTAAAAGTGACTAAATAGACTATTTGTTAGATTATAGAATATATACTTAAACATTACTTGTCTGTTACATTATCCAAACAAATTACATAATCTATGTAAGAATGGAAAATTACAAGATTGTGAAACTTTGGTTTAGTTTGGTAATAGAATAGTCCTTCATTGACATTTTTATTTAATGCAATATAGTTTCAATAAACCTATAAATATTCTTTTATACTAAATATCGGTTTTTATTTTTAAAGCAATAAGTTGGTAATAGCTAAAGACGTACGATGAGGGCAATCAAAACAACAATTGGTTGAGGGCGCGTCGCTTCCTGCAGTAATTTATTCATAAAGCATTGGAATAGTCAACTAGCAATTATATTCTATTGCGTTATTGTTATCAATGAGGTATCTACATTTATACTGCATAAAATATGTCTAATTATCAGAGTAAATTGATTAGGAATTGACCTAATGTATGTCTTAATCACAAAAGCTTCCTTTGGGTCTGATTTAAAGCTTGTAAAAAGATATCTTAGAAATATTATGAGGTGATATGAGATGTTCATTATTTATCTTCAATCATTAATATTAAAATGAGGAGTAAATCCATTTTAACCTGGATTCAAGAGGCATGGTCTATATTGTCATCTGCGTCTCAGATACTTCGCATGCCATGTTGTCATATCCGTTACGGCCGATCAAGCGGAACTAAAGAAGTCTTCATTGTGAGGCACGGCCTGTGTACCTACATATTCTAGACCGTGTAACGCGATGTGTATGCCAATGTAATTACTCGTATATTACTATTGTGAAATACATCAACCGGTACCTAAAAGAGACTATTTAATATATGACTTTATTCAGCCTACATCATAATTGCTGACAAATATATGTAATTTATTGTACACTTTGGTTACATATGTCTGATAATCGATTTCTCGTATAAGGTATATAAATTCTTCCCTCATTTTCTCCAGACATCTCTAAGTGTTTTTAAAGTCGATTGTCATTATCTCCATTGTACAGTTACCAGTGACACATTTAGGCGTTTTTCTGCAGATCAACGAGTCATTGTTAGTCTTACCATCTTACTCACGGCAATTCCGAGAAAACAAACGATTTGTGTGGGTGGAAATTGGGCAATTTAGCAATTGCGGGTGATTAAACAATTGTCGTGAACTACAAACACCCGGGTGTGTGGCAATTTTGGTAACGACCGACGAATTGTATCCAAAGATGCTATATGTTTGGAATTTTACAAACACACACTCAGAGATTGTTTGACAGTATATCATACAGTAAGGTGACAACCAAAACTCACTTATAACTATCACAAGTTAATTGGCATAGTGAATCATAATAGTACCTAAATAAGGTTGGTCTTTGTTCAATTATTTTTGGTTGTCACCTGACTATACATTATTAATTAAATTAATATAATTTTACTTAGCAAAAGAAGTCGTTTTAAGTTCCTTAAAACTACGGGTAGGTTTCTATGAGAAATACCTTGATTTTATTTTTAATTTAAGTTAATACATTTCGACCGACAGTCTAGATTGCGTCACGTTGAATGAATTAAAACAGATTCTAATTTCAAATTGTCATTAGGCCAGCCCATGAGCACAAATTAACAATGAGGCTGTAAAGATCTTAATTTGTACAGTACTTACTTACTCTAAAATTATACATTAAAGTCGATAATTGTAGTTTGTAGATAATACTATCTGAATATTCTAAATTAGGTAACTGAATATTGTAAATAATAAATTACTTGCTCTTCTCTACTCTCTCTCTCTACGTTTATCAGATAAAAATATGGTGTTACGTTATTTATTACACAAATTAATTTTATCACTGATGTGGACTACCTCCGCCGTTCTATTTAGACGAATTAGGCGATCCCCTTAATTTTATGAATCCGGCCGTTAACAGCAATCAAGAACGTGCTTACGTAGGTGAATATCGTTTTAATAATAACTAGAAGGAAAAGATAACGTAGGATTATTTCCTCCGTTATCTTTTATTTTCTCATTCTGCACGATATATCGTTTTTACAATAAATCACAGCTCAAAATATTCCACACCGTTTCCCACGACACAACAAAATGTCTCAAATGAAATGTATCATGGACAACATTTCATTTTCGATCACGATTCGACGTGTGAACAGGCCCTTAGCGGGTGCATCAATAAGGGGCCTACTACGACATAAGTATCTTTGTCTATAGCCATCTCCCTTTCCCTCGTGAAAGGCCAGTATAAGAGAGAAAGCACATTCGTGGTTTCAGATTTCGTTTTCGGGGAGCATGTCTTCGTGCGATAGACGTGACAGATACGTTCATAACTCAGCACTGTAATAAAGGTGAGTATCTCTGCGCAGATCATAGTTTTCGTGCTCTTGCGCAATGCACCTGTAAATCCGCTGCCAAAGAAGAAATTAAGTGAGATTAACCGTTTTTATGAAAATTACCTTGGTTCATTATTTTCCTGTCCTTTATTTTATACAAAGTTAATCTAACTGTCATTACTTTATTATATCTATTGTTTTATCTTAAATGAATACTTTATTATATTTATCTCCGAAATGGTAAAAATAATAAAAGGTCCTATCTTTTTCATTATCTTTCAACCGCATCAAGTTGCCCTTCTGTTTACAATTTCCGCTGCACCTGTAAATTTAGACGTTGCACGCGCCGCGCGCGCACGCGCCGGTCACGACCAGCAACCCGTTAGATCTCATTTATACTGCCACGACCACTGTCGTCTTATTCCAGAACGGTCTCTGTACCTTCACTCTCCAAGATACAAAATACATTCTAGAATATAACGCTTCCTCCCTTCCACAAATAAATACTTTTGGGTTTCGGTATAAATTGAAAATTTGAATGCCAACTACCTCGCTGCATTGCTCACCCGAAAGCGGGAGTAGCCTTAACTATGGCCCGGAGCAAACAATGACAGAGACCACGCAGTTGTTGTCACGCGCAATTTCACTGGGTAAAATAATTTCCAATACAAATCATAAACAATCAGAAGACCATTTATCAGAGCAAACATAAAACCAAGTGAATTGATCCATTTGACGCCAGTAAACTATAAGTAATATTGAAAACGGGTATCCACGCGTTTGTTCTAGAAGCATGTATGGAAGAAACACAACATATTTAAATAAAAAACATATTTCTTAGACGACTTGTCTTAAATAAATATTGTAAATACGTGCTGGCACTTGTCATACCATAAGTATAGTAATTAGATTTAAAATGGATTCTCTTACACTATCTAAACAGTTAGACACGTAATATTATGCTGAATGTAAACAAGAAATTCACTCTCAAGCTAACGACAACATTCAAATAAATTATAAGCAATTAAGATGAAAAATCGCAAATGTTATTTGTAAAGTAATTTTCTGTAGCCATAGTTAATGTAAAGGCGGATACAAACGAGCCGACTAAGTCGCTGAGACCTAGCTAACCTCTGTAAATACCACACAGGATATTTAATATCTCGACGTCTTTATTGTGGGCTATGCATCAAATAGGAAAGCATTGATCGCATGATAAAATGCATCTGTATTGAATGTGGGTGTGATTAATTCAACACCTTTTAAAAGAAGAAATAGATCGCATTATATCATGCTTCTGAGAAATTAATCTTGAGCAGTTGATGGATGAATCCCAAGTTCAGATTTTGAGACTTGTACAAGTCCATTAGTATTATTAAAAAAAAACTGAGTTCAATTTGTTGTTCTAATGAGTTTACTTTTAACATTTTGATTTTATTCTAGACAGTTTTAAACTAGTATGAACGTACAATATTTATTATATATTCAATTTTTACGATCTTCTTAGGAAGTTATTGTTATGTTTGACATATTTCTACAGCATATAATTAATTTAATGTATTAGGTTCAGTTGATATTTATTTGTATCTGACTGTTAAAATAAAACCCTTCTTGAATAAGTTAAAATATATTGAATTGAATGAACTAATCTGACTATACAATAAATAGAATTATTGCAAATTTGCAATGATTTTACAGAAGAGATATGCTTAACATAAAAAGATAGAGAGATTTTTTTTGTATAATTAACGTAAATATGTGAAACAAGATTTTTATGACATACCAAGTCATAATATAATAAGTCAAAATTTAAACATAACCTATTACCAAATGAAATGAAAGTAAAGTTTAAAAAACCTTGGTATCAAGTCTCAACGTTGAGACATTTTTAAATAACTAATTTGTTTTTCCCTGGCAATTGCCATGTCTTAAATTAAAAATTGAAGAAAAACTCACAAACCGTTTCATTACCGCGTTTATAGTCAGGGGCAAGTTGTACAAACAGTTTACCGGAGCATCAAGATAAGTGCCATAATCTGAGTCATGTCGGGACACTCGCTACATTTCGTTTACAATGGCTCATTAAACTGAAATGCCTCTGCGTCCGGCCCGGTTATACCTGCTTTCCACGTAATTACTGCTCTAACTCGACAGTGCAACACTGGGCTTCAAAATTTTTCAAGAATGTTAATTCTAAAAGGTATTCTCGTCCTATGAAAGATAGTGAACTAGTTGAGCAGGGTTCGTAAACTGCATAATTCCCAACAAATTTATTCAACACTCCAACAGTATTTCCTGCGAAAGACATATTATTTTCCTTGATATTCATAAATAACTCTCACTACCGTAGAATGTATTCGAGTCAAACGAACAGCCGCTTTATAAAAAAGTCAAGTAGGTACTCGTAGGTACGTTCTATAAAGTATAACAATAGTTCAATGAAATAATTCCTTATTTAATAATAAGTAATCCAGAAAGCATCTCTAATATACCTCAAAAGTGTAAGGAGTTACGAATATAATTTTCTGATAAAGATAATATTTTTATACACACACATTTTTTATTACCAAATGTACCTTAGGCTCTTAATATGTTTCGTTTATATTCAAACAAACTTCTGATTTTATCATAAGATGAGCTTAATGACAGTTACATTTCTATATATGTCGTCGAAATTAATATACTTACGCATTTTCGTTTGAATTTTAGTTGAGTCAAAAATAAGCATACCTAAAATGTTTTTTTTTTTTCTGTTCAAAATTTTATACGTAACTTTACGTTCATTCGTTTATAGTTAACAGTCATATTTATAATTCACAGTAAGTGAATGTAAAATGGTACCCTCGCAGCAATACCAAACAAGCTACTCATCAAGAAGCAGTGCGGCACCGCACATTTGTGCAACCGGTCTTCGTCCTCTTGCCCCTTAATACACAGTCCGCAGTAAATCCGATTAATTTTAATAAAGTACAAAATCCTTTTCCGCATCTTATGAAATAAATTAACAAGCAAGCAGGTATATTATGCCATAGACGTACTTAAATAAAATACTGAATAAACAGAAATAAATTAATAGTGAGGGTGTTTTAGTTTTTTTTTGGTGAAATTAAAGATGTGATATTTTTTCCGACTTTGTTAACAAATGAGAACTCGCTAATCTAAATATGAAATGTTCTAAATTTCAAGTAGAATAGATAATGCACACATCATTAAAGTGGAGTTACTATCCCGTACCTACTTCGAATGAATTAATTTAGTTTTCATATAAAAAAAGTAATATATATCCGTAAAAAATATAAAAACAGTATTCTTCCTTTGGAAGAAAGTACGAATTCCTGAAAATATAAATAGAACAATTAGACGGTACCTACATAATCAAATTCTTCGACACTCTCTTTACTTAAATAAATAAATATGTCTAGAATGCCCAGAAGTTCACTTTTCTTCACTGTACTCATAGCCACTTAGAGCATTTTGCACCCTCTTATAAAGAATTGTTAATTATATGACATAATAAAATTTGATGGTGTGCAACCTTTAAATATTAGACTATAACAATATTTTTTGAATATACGTTTTTCATGACGTAGAACAAGTACTTATTCGAGTAAAGAGCCTAATGGAAATAAAAATAAAACAGAGACATTTACCACCCTACCCAATCTTTCAAAATTCTATTTCGATGTTCGTATCATTATGATTTTGACTATAGTCGGTTGATATCTTGTTACACGTTCCGGTAAACAATACACTTTATTTTACGTATTCTCTAAATTCTTATGCAACACTTCTTCCGCACATGCACGAATTTTAAAACGATAATAGTAGTAAGCAACAACAATCTCCATCAGGTTATATGACATTATTCTCTTGAGACAACAAATCACGCGCGTGCGTTGGTCTAACGGGCCGGCGATAATCGCAAAGCGATAAAAAAACGCAGCGCAAGCGCGTAACGGATTGCACGATGCGCTCCGCCCGTCAGCGCCGGCGCTGACGCTGTTTGAGAGTTATGTTCTAACTTAGTATCATATTTAATATCGATACATATTTGGAAATGCTATTTATTAGCTGTTAACAAATGATCCTTAACGAGAATAAATTGCTTACTACATTATAATATCACAAAAATTGCGGACCCTTGTAATATCACAAAAACAGTAATTTAACACCGTTTTGTCTTTTACACCGGCATTTTTATCAATGTAGGTAATCGGAGCAGGCGACACATTTTAATATGCTAAACAACTTGATACATCATTAGCACAAATATCATCCATACTGGCTAACTGTGGTTTAATGCAAAATCAGGTATATAAGCGATACCAATAAAATATTAATCTCGGGACCAAGAACTAATGAATCGCGGCAAATTGCGGAAACCGATAAAAGCTTTAAAGCTACAGTTAAATTAAAGTAGTGGCATGATTAGATTTCTCCTAAATTTGACCATGGATAAAAGACATTTAAAAACGGTCATTGATACGATTAGTTGATGACACTTGCATAGTTTAACGGTACTTCAATTACATATTCCAGGATACTCTTTGTATGATTTGTCTACACATACTCTCATGCATAGTAAGTAACATAACAGAACAATATTATGGTTATAACATAAACTAGTGTGCAACCTACCGAAAATACTAAGTCATATTCCATAAATCATAACCATAAATGTTTTGTGACACACGTCATATCACAGACAAAGAAACTATTTTTAAATCCCATGGGCTCAATTAACTAAACCATTGGGTAAGTAAAAATGCCTGACCAATACTAAGCCTAAATCATATGCGAGTATGTGACATTTTTATTACATATGAACTAAATACAACAAGTAACAGGACATACATGTATACACATGTTAGCTGACAATATTATTGTTAAAGCTATGACAGCGGCTGTCATGTTACATTAAGAACGATGTTGGTCCATTGAGAATACAGTAAATTTACACCGTTCTACATTTTATTACCTTTAAAGCGGTCTTCACACTCTAAATGTCCGATTTGTAATATAGCTATCTGGGACTACAGAACATATAGCTGTGATCTACATTTCATTGCGTTCTTTATACTGAATTAAAGTCCATTTTGTCATTTAAACATGTATTTTTTGTTGCTGACGGTGACCGCTGATAGAATAGGTTTATAGCTGCCCCAGTCACGTCTTTTAATATTAAATTAAATACAGAGTAGAAATAATAATTGCCTATTCAGGGTATGGGGAAATGGGCAAATTGTTTTCAATGAGAGTGGCGTAATTGTATTGATGTTCATACCCAAATTATCATCGAGTGTAGGTAACCTACCTAGAAAGTTCCACCTACATTATGTAGGTACGATGTTAAAGCTAGAACGTGAACATATATTCGTGAATCCACGCTCGGTTTCTCGGGCCTCATAAAGCCGTACTTTATCATGTCGTGACATTTTTTCGGCGAAATCAGGCAATGCGACAATAATATCTGTTTATTTGCGTATTAAATTTGTGCTGACACGCAACGTATAACCTTGCATCTAACCAGTTCACAAGACATTTGAAATTAATTACATGAATACTCGTATACTCTATAAAATGTATAGGAATGAACAAGTTGAACTTACTATATTCTTAGAATAAACGGTAAACTTCCTTAAATAAACATCGAAACCTTGATATTGGTCATTAAATAATCATACAAGTTCAATGGACGCCACAGGTTAAGTTCAAATGACAAGGAAAATGGTGTGGGTACATGTGACTACCTAATATTAGAACATACTTGGCTTTGAAACTCTGTCGATAAGTCCATACGATGCAGTAAAAAAACGTGTCAACGTGTAGTAGGAACTCCGTACCAAGTTTTTACGATGCCATGATTATCGATATAATGCGGTCGTACGGCTCAATCGAGTTTTTGCATCGATTTTGTCGCGGTCTAAATACCACCATTGACGGCGATGTGTGATGTCGTCTCGTATAAAAACGTTATATTTGTCCGCTATACACATTTTATTGTGACAAAAATCATGTTGGCATTTAAGTAGACGGAACTACGATATTAATGTATTTGTTTAATTAAGGATACCTTGAAATATTAAAATATTATAGAATCTTCAAATATTTTTTTCTACTATTTAGATGCAGACTTTGCTCTCATCAAGATAAGTAATATAGGCAATTAGGGCCGACCCCGAATGGCTTACGAAAATAAGTACCTGTGTGTACATTTACGCTGTTTAAATATTAGTTACTTAGGTTGTGGTTACATATGATAAATGTCCTAATTCGCCCAATCGCCCTATAACTGCTGCACAGTGCTCTCACAGTGTCACTGTCATGGAGCAGTTATTATAGACTAACAGTTTAAATTAAACACATGTTATGTTTACTGTTTTATAGCTCCTTAAATGGAATGAAACAATGTTAGTAACGCCTGATTCAATTAATTATGTTGGACTACCTATTAGTGTTTAATAGCGAACTAGTCAAATTACACTATTAGTGGCACTTAGTACCGTAAATGCTCACTTAGCGGAGGTAAAACAAAAAGAGGTGTGAAAGCTGTTCAACACTTTTAAACAGCTGCATTACGCGGTATGTGAGTGTGTAGCTACTTTGAGTTTGTTTCTCAAAAATAAGCTCTCACTGTAAACGAATCGCTCCAGAATAAATTTTAGTAAAAACAAATATATACAATTTTAAGATAAGTAATAATAAATTAATTATGTTTTTATTATATATTACAAAATTTAAGCATTTATATGGTAATTTTTGGTTTCACCTTAATATACATTTATACAAGCAGAATAAAATGTTGATATATTTATCTAATACCGCGTCGAAACGTCGGTAAGTACTCAAGGTTATTAAATATTAATTCGCGTTAGACCCGTTGTATTAGTTTTTAGTTAATATACGGTAATAGTACCTATTAATTATATGATAATAAAAAATATTGTAGTATATTACATCAGCGTCCGTCGAAACCCACCACCTACCAAACGTGGTGACTATGACAAGTACCCTCCAAGATTATAGAAGTCATATTTGGGGGGAGCCTATGTCCAACAGTAGACGACTTACGGGTGAAATGAATGATGATTATGTTCGATTAAGAATATTTAGCTAAGGATGACCCAACTATAAAATACTAGTACTGTAAGTGTTATACTATTCTTAATCAGTTCTGGAAATTCGCGGTCATAATACATAGACTTATAGAATTCGTGGGTTCATATTTATGGAATTTATAACAACATACACACACGGCTGTAGAGGTTAAAGTACTTCATATAGAGGAGTATTACATGTAAAGCAGTACACATAACCTAGGTATAATTTTTTTTAAACCTGCCTCTGGGAGAAGTAGCATACAAATCCTCAGACAAAACATCTGCGGCCCGAGTCACAACGGTGTAACTGTATAGTTAGTGTTAGTACTTGGAGTCTAATTTCAAACACTGATGGACATCAGCTATCAAAGTCATTCGGGGTCAGTGGGTTATCAAGGTCAGGACTAGGTTTATTATAGTGATAGAAGAAAGGACGGCGAGGCGTTGGCTTAGTCTGTCTGTCGGTAATCGCCCGTTTCCTACGGTATGCTAATGTGGGACGCCTGCACGCGACCTGCCTGCCTTACGTTGTCCTTGGTTAATTTTAGATATGTATATCATAAGATTTTAAGGGTTTAAGAACAACTTATTTTTTATAGTGGGTATACTAACACAGAAAAATTTAAACGGAATACCTGAAAATACATATGAAATTATTAATAAAATGTCTAGAAATTAAAAAAACTAAGTTTATTTTGTAATAAAGCATTTTTTTTAATCTAGAAGAGTATTTATATTTTCTGGTTGTCTGGAAGAGATCGCTGTTGTCTGCCTCTATTTTTATACTACTCCTGTACCTATGATTTATCCATTTTTGAGGTGTGCATTACAGAATATTGTATTGTATATTTATAGAATTCGGTTTAGCCTTATGAAATAAAACATATAGGTATAATTAGGTTGAAAAGCTACCGAGTAAAAATCGTAAAATTTACTACCATTATTAGGACTACACAAGCAACCTTATATTCTTTGACATATAAATGATGTTAATAAATAGGGGTTTAGCTACAGCAATAAGTCTCTTGATATGTACAGAAGGTACTCGTGCCGACATACTGGTGTGATACAAACGTCAACCACAATGATTCAGATGTTTAATTTACACAAATACATATAACAGGTTTACAGGAAAATTACACTACTTAACTTCCTTATATTTATTATATTTGTTTTCTACCTACCCATATATGTATTGAGCCCTAGCTAAGGGCGCAGTCCGACGAAATGTAGCGTCGCCATAATTTAAGAAATGAGGTCGACAGTTAGGAAATGAATGCTAATAAATTCTATACAAAATGCTAAGTTGTACAAGTTTTTTTGTGTATAAATATTTATTGCTTTTTAAGTAGGAACAGTATGATGCAGTTATAAAGGTGCGATAGGTTTCTAGTTACATTTCAAATAGGTGTATTATATTGTATCATCATGAAATTATTCTAAATAATCGGTGTAGATATTTAACAAATATTTTAATAGAAAAATTAATAAATGATCTTAGATCATTTAAAAACCTAGTGCTGTAAAACTCATTGATATGATACGATTCGAATAGTAAATATTTCTTATGGAATTGGTGGATTTAACGTAAATTCTTGCAAAATCGACTTTAGCTTAAATCGAGGCATGTAACTTATTAATAAATAATATAAGTAATAAATGCTTGAAATGTGTTAGATAGCTCACGGGAACATTATACTTGCAATTTTTTATTGAGAATGAGGACAGAAAGAAGCTTCTAAATCAAATTCTTCAGAAGGTGAACAGATGGCAAACGCCTGAAAGTTCTGTAAAGCAGCGCGTGACCTCCGCATTATATCGACGTAGAGTTCAACGCACTTCTAACGTAAATTCTCCTATTTTCGTAGCCAAAAACCACGTTTTTCAGGTTAATGAGTTCAAGACTTGTACTGTACCGATCCGTATACTTAAACCGATCTTTGTTTACGCGAAAAATCGGTATCACTTAGTTTTTAAATAAATATAAATAAGCAAGTCCTCAATGATATTTAATTTATTGTATAGCTTAATAGTGCCCGGATATATTTTTGGGCACAACCGTATCGAGTCAAAATGTGTAAACGTCCGCCAGCCCGACAGCATCCCAATGGATGACACTTTCAATGTTGTCATTGTCAAAAGAGGTAGAGAAGGCTGTCCATTGAGCATTCGCGTGTCGAGAACTGGTACGTTTAACTTTCATGAAATATTTTTTTTCTTAATAAAATATTAATTACTCGTACATCAATCAATACCACGAACAAATTCGTAATTCACCTGAAAATCCTTTTCGCATACCTACATAAAGTCGAGATATATAGGTAACGAAGATAAAAATTGTATCCAGCATTAATACTAATGTTCAACCCCTGACCTTCCCAAAACAAAGACCGTTTTCAGTGATAATTCCGCAGCATCCCTCATCTGAAAACTGTGTGTTTCCCTCACCTGTTCTTTCCATGGCCGATCTTGTAGAGTTCGACGTGCTTGAACTGAGCGTAGGTGGCCATTGTGGTTTTATGTAAAACACGAAGGGAGTGTTTATAACACGAGAGACACTGCGCGGAACCGGCGCGGAGAGAAAGATGACGTGCGGTTGTGGCGACGGGCGTCAGCTGACTGAACGCGCGCGGGTTGAACCCTCGCTTAAGTCGTAGTCGATGCTGGCACCCTCCGCCCGCGCGTGAAAAGCGATCCGGACGCATGCGCGCGCCACTTCCGCACTATTTTTTTTAATCTTACAGTCACCTGGTTCCGCGGATGGACCGCGGCGTGTGACATATGCCACTCGCTGTCGATCAAATGACCGGCGATGACAGACGGCTAACGTGAAAGGTTTTACTGAGCTATGTACCTATAACAGGTGATAAACGAATCGATGTGTAAGCTACAACATTTTAATAATTATGTAAAAACTTATGATCTCATGCCACTCTCATTTTGTGATTTTGAAATAATTTTGTTACATTATTTAATTCAAGTAAAACTCTTGAGTCTTGACTAACGACAGGTCTAGCCTAGTAAATAGGAAGTGGGAAGTGACCATTACCTATGAAGCCGACGGTCATGGGATAGGTAATTATATCGTTCCCGTCGTATTACCATGGGGCTCCGAGATTTGTGCAAGGATATATATATATATATATATAAACCGTAAATCGAACATGAATACTTTCGTTACGAACTTACCTCTAAAACCATACAGTACGCATAAGTTTCAATGGAGCACTATTGTTAAAATCATGCCCCTAAAGAAACTGACTGCATACTTAACCTACGTAAATAAAACCTACATTTTAATTAAATCTATATAAATCGCCTGACTAAACATAATCCCGCCAATTTAATTCATTAGCTATGTCCCTTACCCCTACTACTTCGAGGGGTTGTCATCCGTGCACCGGTGAGAACCGGTCGCATCAGTTACTTCGGGGTATATTTAAATGTCCACCAAGAGTAGACGCATCAGGTAAGGGCGAGCACGCAATAATTATTAAATTATACGATTTCGAGTGAGCATTACCTATGAATGGTGTATTTATTAAGTAATAACAACCAATTCACACGTAATAAATAAAGGCTGAACAACTATAATGATATCCCAGAATAAATGTATCAAATTATTCCAATAAAGTACTTCAAGTACGCAATGGACATAGACAAACTGAGAAGTACATATGTATGTAGATATGTATAAAATAAAGCAATTTTTCATTACCACCATTTCGTGGTAATCTGGTATGTGTAATGTTGGAGACTTGTTTTATTTTATGGTCTATTTTTATTTTACCAATTAATAATTACAATAATTAGATTTATTTTTTGGGTAAGTTTAAGCCATAAACTATAAAAGTTATTAAAACAATAATTTCTTAAAATATATCTATGAAGTACAGCGTATATTAAACTAGTAATAAAAACATACAATGTAAACTTAATTTACTAATTATTACAGCAAACTGCAAAAAATATTAAAATTATAAATTGAAATCTAAACAGGATAATGCGTTGCCGATGAACACAAGGATTGGATCGTTGCACATGGTACCCAACTGAGAACAATTTGGGTGCGGTTCAAAGATTTTGCGAGGGCTGACTGCAACTGAACCCTCGAGGTCAATAAACTCTAGCTAGATGATAAGTGAGATAAATAACAACTCACGCGTCCAATGTTAGGTAATTAACTCTTTATATTAATTGTGGAGAGGCGGGTAATACACGTTTTATAAGAAGACTCATAATTATGCTCCTCGTTACAGAGTAAAAAATGTCGAACAATATTCGACTTATAATATACCCGCTTTTATACAATTAAATAATATGGTTGAATTTGGCGATAGTGTTATGTCTAAGTTATGAAATATTAACTTATTAATTTTCCTAATAATCTAGCACTTTCTCTGTGCGACAAATTTTAACGGTTACTATTACAGAATTTAAGTTCTGGGCAACATAATGTAGTTTGGTAATGGGGAAAATAAATATTACAGAACATCCTAAACACAAATTGGCACAAAAGTCCCACGGTAAGTAAATAAAAAAGAAAAAAATCTGGCTTTGTGTATAATATACTAATACCACAAGTAGCTCTGTATAAAATCCAAGAATACCACGAGTGACTTTATGAACAACACATTGTCTTAGTATAAAATTCATGAATAACAGAAATGTGTATAGAACTTCCATATAGTGTAACCGTTTTCCATATTTCACGAGTCTCAAAGTTCCTCCTCAGCAAGTGTGCAGATTATAATCTGCAAATGCGTATGAGCAGGTTACGGTTCTATAAGCATTACTTAAAAGTGGCAATCAAAACTTATTTAGAATCCTATACCCAGTGTATTTAGCAAAGAAAAACTCACTTAACTAAAATGACAAATAACAAAAACTGATCAAGTGTGAGTCGACTGTTAGGAAAATAAATTACAACTTACGTAAAAAATCGTACGGTACCCCTGAGGCGCGAGCCAAATAAGAAATAATAATTATATAATACGTATTAGCTACTAATTAGAGCGACACAAAAAGACATTTATACATATATATATATAGACATTTATATAAATGTCTTTTTCCTGAAACTATCTACTGAAGCTATAGGAAGTTGAAATTTGCAGTTTGGGTTGCATTTTTATTTAATTATATTTAGTGATCAAATAAGAATTGGTTTTGATAATATTTACAACGCCTAAGGGGGTTAAAAATAACGAACGTTTGTATAGATAAGCTACAAAATTAAAATTACAGAATTGAACATTCGTACCTACTATTAATTAAAAAATCCTGGGATTAATTTCCAAGCGGACCCCAGGCTCCCATGAGCCGTGGCAAATGCCGGGACAACGCGAGGAAGATAATTATGACCTACTATAAATTAAAAAACAATAAGATCTGTATTAAAACCTATCTAAATTCAACCCCGTACCGTGTTTAAAGAGGGTTAAAAGTTTTTGTGGAGAATGTATATTTTTAAATAAGAAACTTGTAAGTTGATTTTCTAAAATTTTCTTTCGAATACAAACAAAAGTATTTTAGAGAATTCGTCCCTGAAAGGGATGAATGAAGTTGATAATTTCTATCAATGCAGGACCAAAACTACTTAAGCTAGAAATCAGTATATCAGAAGCCAACTGGAGATTAAAACGGATTATCGGTTAGAGAAACACAGTAGAAGACATCGATGAAAATGTGCACTAACAAGGTTGCGGATAACAGATATTTTATTATTAACTAATAGGTTCCTAAATATAGAACTGATGAATTACTGAATGAATAAAATATATACAACTTTTCCTAATATTTTCCTCTTTTCATTAGTCACAGATAATAAGTGTATAATATGTTAAATTGTATGTGTAAGGTACACAATATATAACGATGGACGTTGGAACAAATCCTTAAATATTATCATTCAAAATATGTCTGGTTGTAATTAAAACGAAATAAATGACAGCATAACATCCACATCAACCTAAACGTAAACGCAGCCATGTTTATAACGAGCATAAAACTGAGTTGCGTATATCTGTGACGTTAATGTCATTTCCATCCCCTCGTTCCAACAACCCGTCACTGTCACTACACAGATAAATTAAGGGACATATTAATTAAAAGACATCCCCCTATCCTTTGGCAACATTTGTGTTTCTACTCATCGAATCCATTTATTGTGTATTTACTTGAAGAGGATATTCCAAATTTATTTATATTTTACGAATTACGAATACTACCTATAGTCGCCCGCCGTTAAGATGTAAATCCTGACACATGTCAAAGTCCAACCTCTAGGGTGGTGAAACTATCGATCGATGTATCGGTAAAATTTGAGTCAAGCGTGAGTCGTGTGAAAGCAGTTCATTAAAAGTTACGAGAATATTATTTTTCAGCAGTAGATGAAGAGATCTTTGCTCTCTTGTTGGGGGAACGTAGCAAAGTTTCGTTTCGCCGGTATCACCCAATTTTTCCTTTGTGATTTTTATGATTGTTTTTTACTAATATCTTGAGCAGCTGAAACTCGATCCAACATCAATGTCACGGGTAATAATGCTTCGCCATTTTGAGCTTCTCGTTCAAAATAGTCTCTAATTCATAGGACAAGCTCACGAGACTGACTCACAAGAACTAACTTCTTCGATATTTACGGCATTTTAACTATTTATTATAAGTATCCAATACTCGAAACAAAATAAAACAGTTATCCGTTGTAAGCAATGTCAAAGCAGTGCTAGAAAAAAAAAACATATTGACGTAAATAGGTTCCCCTTAAAAAAAGTTTTCTTTTAGAAGTACTTAATAACTTCTTTTGGTGAGAATCGTTCTAAAAAACATACTAGTAACTATTATAATTAAATGAAAAACAACAGTTATTATTAATATATTAATACCCATAGACAATATTTTTGTTTATACAAACTGTATACGTGAATCGATATATTGTCTCTCGATATATTATGATTTAGGACTCTTTACTATTCTGCCAACCGTTGTGATTGGCAGAATAGTAAAGACGAGAAGTATATACACTTTTTTTCTACTATGACCAACATTGTCAATATTAAGAAACTTCATAGTTGTGGAATGTCAAACGATGTGCAGGAATTACTTCTTAACGGCGGGCGACGATACGAGTATATTACATAGGTAGAAATTCGTATAACAAATCTTCAACATTACTGCTTTAACCCTTTATAAGGCAGAGACGATTTGGAAACCACTTAGTTAATAAACATTTACAAAGAAAGAACATCCTCTTTTTTATTTAACTATAATGGTATTATATAGCAAATATATCAGGCTTTCTTTTCTTATTTATACTTTTTCGGTCATAATTTAATTTTAGTGTAATTAATTAATCTAAAGTTTGTGGTCAATGAATGCACTGTGCCCGTTAAGGGAAGCAAGCATTTGTCACTGTTTCCATTATACTATTAAAAATACACAAGTCGCTGAATCTAATAATTTCAATGAAAGCTCTTGTAATTGCGAGTGGCGAGACTGTTATTGGTATGATAATAAGGTCTAATTTTGATAAATCCACTCTCCATCGTGAATTGCAATATTTGCAATAACTGAACTACGTTGTTTGTAGTATCAGGAAAGTGTATCATTTGCCACTTTAGATTAATAAAATTATAAAAGGTTACATGCTATATCGATAAATATTGTAATTAGAACTATTTGCATGAAGAAGTATTGAGTATTGCATGTCACGTATCTGTGAATGAATAAGTGTATTGGAAACAGATCATCTGAAAACTCGAGTGCGCTAACGGGCTGAGTGCATATAATGACCACATGTTTTTATTAATGATTTCGGTTTTTTTTTGCCGTAGATGTGTTCCCCAGTGCATTACAAACATGGGAGTGTATTTAACTTTCACGTAGCATATCTGTATAACTGCGGCCTTATAAAGGGTTAAATAAAAACCAACTAATAGCCACAGCTAATATGAAAAACAGTATGTACAAAAACTTTTCCGTGCGAGAATACGAAAAACAATTTCGTAAACTTTCTTATATCTTAAATACATATGCATGTCTGTAAAGAATGTCCAATTGAGCAGTTTCCGTAAATACACTTATGTAAGCTCTGGACGGAGCATCCATCTCTCTAACAATCCAGCATCGCTTCCCTATTTCAACACTTAGCTAATACAACACATTCAAAACAACGATTTACACTTTGTAAAGAGAATGATTTCCAAAATTCAACGTTAAGGTATTAGATTCTAGGTTCATGCGTCATTTGTGCAGATGATACTACTTGCAATTGTGTGGTCAACCATTTATTTCGATTTAAACTCGGAAGGCGGCCCCAAAAGTGATGGCTGTTCACTTTTGAAATGGGTTTCAACAAATATCTCAAAAGGTACTTTTTGACGTTAACGCGTTTACTAAAAAGCTCAACGTCTGAGTATTTTAGTTTGCACACGCGTTCTGTAGCTGCGGCACACTAGTCATTATACATATAGACTGCTACGAGGCGGTACTGAGTTTGAGATAAAATAAAATAGTTTAAATATGTTAATACTAATAATACTATATACCTATCTTGTTCACTGTTGTACGAGTACCTGAATTTCTCTGAATTCTCGACCAAAGCGTCACGGTAAGAGATATTTGCAATTAGCGTCGTTAGACTACCCATTGCAAATTTCTAGGAATAACTAACTAGTAGTTTAAGGTGCTTTTTCATCAATACTTTTCATAAGAAACAAAACGAACCCTCAACAAGCTATAAAAACCGTTGAAGCTGCAACAACAATTTGCGCAGTTTATTTCAACACAATAAAAAGCATTTTCTATTCACTTTGTACTTAACATTAACACTCCCATTGCCCTTTGTTTATCTCTGAAATATTATCACCGACTACAAACACGGCAGTCCGACTGGTTGTGTAATACAGCTTAAGCCACACTTTTAAGGTTCGAGAGGTTTCCATTTCATCTTAATAGCTTTGAAGCGTGCTCTAGCGGTACGCCTTCTAGACCTGTAAACAAAACGCATGTCATATGTCATTTTCATGCAGTGTGTTCTAGCAAAAGGAAGGAGTATTGCATTATGTATTGAATAAATCTTTGTGACTGAATTAATTAAGATAAATACATTTGATAAAGTGAAGTAAATTACTAAATAGTGTAATAGCTATTAATTCAACAAAAAATCTAGCAATTTGAATAGTGAGATACAAATATTATCCCAATCTAATATTTAAATAATATCAATTCAAAAGTGCAGAATATCACAATGAGAATTTAAAAATAATTAAAGTATGAAATTCCCCTCAACCCTCAACCCTTGTTTTTTTGCTTCCTGATCTCGCATAGAAAAACAAGGGGTGAACTTTTACAGAATCAGTATCCAATATCAGTCTGGGTAAATACCCAGACTTACATAAACACTGGAGTGTAAGCTAGATTTTCAGGCGCTACAATTATCAGTACCATGTACAATTATCACTACCATGTAAAATTTGTCCAAAGTATTTACATACTTTGAAACAAGATCAGATGATCAACCATCCTCTCTACATCGGCCGACAACCACAAGCCGTGTGATCATATACGATACGATACGATCTTCACACGCCGCACAATCACTAAATATCCTCACTGACTGTCAGTCTCTGTCATCTCTACTATCCTTGCCAGCCGTCGTTGTTCCCATCATAGAGCATCTGCTACCCCACAGCCACAAAGTCATTTATTAGTGTAGCGAACGGTTGAAATTTAAACTTCAAACTGGAGTCGTCTTAGGTCTGGAATGAATTAAGATCTTAGCTGAGTTATTACTCTGTAGTTTTAAGCAAGGAAAGTGTTGAAACATCGAGCCTGACGTTTTGAAAGGGGTTCTATTTTTAAGACATGTAAAACAATGGGGCCTCATGAATGGGACCCTCGGATTAATCAACAATGGAGTGTGTCTCTTTGTATGCCGCATGGCTGAAAGGTGGAGTGATGACGTTACGCGATGTCTTTAATGTCTAAATGTATAAGTATATTTATGGATGCGTTATTAGGTTATTACCAATGGCTTCATGTTCCTCTGATATTTGCGTCAAATATCGGTATAAGGCTTATATGCATTTTGATGTAAGCACTTGCTAAGCCGCTGTTAAAATAAGTTACATTATCATTTACGCAAGTACAGGAAAATCAAATTATTTTAAGTATTTAAGTATTCTGAAGCTCGTGCCCAGCCCGGCTACGCTGCCGGTGGCCCTAGCCGCACAGACAGGAACTACAAAATACCACTGATAATTCCGGCCTTCATATTTAAATAAATGTAGATTGTATTTCCACTTTAATGTTATAGATATGTACTTACATAGTAAAAAAAAATATGATATTAATGTCAAAAGCAACAAATCGTCGCAACTTTGAAAAATCCTCGTAACTGATTCAAAGCAATCAAAAGAAAAATTACGTAACTATGTATGGAATGAGTACAACTTGGAGTATCTGAATCAGGTACGAGATTTTTTCAAAGTAACGACAAAATATATATGTATAAAAATAAACGACAAAAATAGATAATTTATTATTGATATAATTCCTAATTAAATTTCCACTTGATTAGATAATGAGAGCGTTCCGAATTGACGCTGTGGAAGATAATTAAAGACACGGATTTTTACTTTACAAGTCGCTTAATTACATGCCATATTGTCCGCAAATTCTACCTGATAGCTGAAATTAAAAGCTTTCTTTTTTACAGTAACTGATTTCGTTTCGTATTTTTACTTTAAGTTAAACATGTCACATATTTTAATGTAGCTTTTTTGATTTGCAAACTTCAAAATCGATTCAATAAGCACTCGATGTAATATTACAGTAAAAGAAGAGCTAGGAACAATTTACAGGCAGTTTATGAGATACGAGAGTATGCTGTGGTTTCGCGGTCCGCCGCCTTCGCGGGAAATGGCGATACGAACAAAGATGAAAATTTCTCTACCAAGCAAATTGAATATGAACTTTCGATTGCGGTGAATGTACGTGCAATACAACCTTTGAAAGTTACTAGATATTGTTCCAACCCGTATTGCTTTTGATAGAACTAGGACATTAAACTTTCCGTTAACTGGTTTCAATCATGAATTTCCAAGATTATCTCACTTATCATATATGTCCATGAAATTTTCTCCTTCATCAAATTTCATATACATGGTTTTAGAAGGTTTATCACATGATGGCCGTATGATAAGACATAAGAGTGGGATATTTACTTTTAAAAAGGATAATAATCAACATGCTTTTCTACTCACTTCTAACATGGGCAATGTGCTGGTATGTTCTATACCCAGAGGTAAACAAACGGATTCCTATTCTTACCGACGCTATGGTGTCTGCCCGTCTGTCTGTCAGATGGCTATACGTATTTTCAGAACAGTGATAACTACAGAAACATATACAGAATAATATATGTATTCTATAGTTGTATCGAAGAAGAGAGGGTAGCCTAGCGGTAAGACGTGCGGGTTTGATACCGAGATCTTGATATACTGAGATTTTAAAAATTAGACCTACACAATACTTCTTTTCTTTTACTCTCTTATTTTATTCCTAGGAAAAAAATAAGAAGCAACTGGTCGTAATCCCGACAAAAAGTTATGCGAAAATACTGGTAACAACCTAATGGTTGCCGAGCAAAGCCCAGGCTCTATTGAGCCGTGGCAAAATACCGAGACGAAAACGATGGAAAGATGATGATATATTTATTATCCTTATATGTATTCAATAATAACATTAAATTTAAATAAATATGCTGCATCGAGGAAAACAAAATAATGTCATAAATTATTATTGTACGGAATCCTCGGACGTGAGTCCCATTCGAACAATACGGTGTTTTTTTTAATTGATTTCATTCATCTCTTTAGGTAACAGCGTTTTTATAGAATCGGCACATCATCAAAACTAACATATCTTGTTAGATAACAACTTCATTAGCCTACGATACTTGAACGACCGCCGCGCCGGTTCAAGTATAAAAAATCGCACGTCAACTGTCGACATTTATTAACACTTTATATGAAAGTTTTTACTGTGACTGGATGGAAGTATCCATTTGAATTGACACGGCCAGATATTTCGTGTCAGATTTACTTTCCAACCACTCATCTTCTGCTGTTATCTAGCTGTACATTGAACGTAGTATCAACTTCCTTTTCTGACATACGAGAATCTGAAAGAAGAAACTATAATTGAGAACTTTGTGGACTTTAAATAATACACATGAAAAACTTTGTATGTACTTTTAAACAAAAGTTTTTACACAATAAAATGTGTTAATAAGATAAGACTATCGGTATATAGAATCCTTCAGATCCATTACAATCTCAGTTCTAAGAAGGTATTGAAGAAATAAAATGTTAATTATTAATTATATTAAGATATGCCAGTCAGACGTCGCAAATGTCTGCTTAAACAAATTCTCACGCGAGATGCTAATGCTGTTCTAGCGCAGACTGGAATGTTAACAACGTGTGTGAAGATTCCAAATAGTACTAGGTACTACTCTGAATTATCATTAATTCATTATGCTTCTTGTAGTCCTAGGGTCGTTGCCAGGATGACAATCGTTTATAGAAAACGCAATCGACAAGAAAATAAAGGTATCCAAATGACAGGGCGAACTAAAAGTAACGTATTGTTTTCATACATAATTTTCGTTTAGATTGCGTTTTTTATGAACGATGTGGTTTATATAAGGATTATAGAGGCGATTTAGGTAAAACATTTCTTAATTATAATATTTTTTTATTAACCAATATATACACGGCTCATCACCATCACCAATAAAGATTGCTATTTTATTGAATTCATTTGTGCTATACGAGTACCGCTTGGACTTGTCAGATTTTTCTATTATATCCTTCCTGCTATACGTCATTACGGGTGACGTGTAGACACATATACCGAAAGAGTATTGAATTATTTTAACGGCATCGAATTCTCAAATACCAGGAAGGACAAAATAGAAAAGAAATACAAGTCAAGCGGTACTCGTACAGTACAGTACAAATGGTAGTGCACTGGGCTAGTGTTCCAGTGGTTGTGGGTTCGAGTCCCACTCCGAGTGAAATTTTTCTATTTTCTTTCGATTTAAATATCGATCCTTAATTGTCAATAGTCAGGCCATTTTTTGCAATATTATTTTGTATTCAACTGGAAATGTGGTTGGGAAACTGGAATGTTGTTATCTTTTCTGCTACTACGAATATGTAGGAAACTACGTAAAAACAGGCAAAGAAAGCGCTGTACGTTGTGAAACATTCAATTTACAATCTTAGTACATCCGTTTGACATTCGTGTAAAGTTAAATGAGAGTAGGTACATACCTAATATAGTTTACCTATTTCCAATTACAGGAATAACACTCCTTCGTAATCGGTTAAAAATAAGACAGACTGGAATGAAAATGTATCAAAAATATATGTACTTAGTTAATATTCCCTGTACTTACATTACTATAGCACGGCTATTTAGTATACATAATCTAACTACACTCTCAGATGACTTTCAGAATATAGAATAAATAATGTTGTGTTAAATGTTCATGATATTGCATGAAGTTGAGGTCTTTATAAATGTAAATTTTGTTAATTAGTATTAACTATAAAACATAACTTCGGCATGAGCACTTATTAAGTGTTGGAATTAATATAACTTCCTTTACAGAGAGATACAGATGGTAAGGATGGTAAAGAGTTAAAGAAGATAGACTGTATTACATGTATGCAGCTACAGGTTTTGCGATTTGAACCTGTAGTTTTTTTTCAAAATATTTGTTTTATGGTAAATAGTTAGGTACCTATAACAGCGTTTTTTATTTAAAAAATTTAATAGTTCCACAAAGACAAGCGAGAATGTAATAACTGTTTATTTTTTTAAACTTTTACCTAAATAGATTATACAAGTGGAGAAAACGAGGGGAGGCAAAGGTGGGCAAAGGCCCAGCAGTGGGACACAAATACAGGCTAATAAATTAAAATATTTTACAAAAAATAACACCAGTGACAAGAAGGTTTTTCCACGAGGCTACAGTATGAGGTTCTTCAAAACAGGAGTGTCTAGGTTCTTAAAGGGTAAGCAGCGCGCGTGTGATCCATAGGCTAGGGTAACTCACCATCAGGCAGACCCTATGTATGATTGCCATCGTCGTAGTATTAAATAAAACCGGCCAAGAGCGTGTCGGGCCACGCTCAGTGTAGGGTTCCGTAGTTTTTCGTCCGTCACAGTAAGTGTTCCCACTTAAGAGTTAAAAATGGGCTATTTGATACATTGTTGTTGACATATTAATATTAAGTATAGAACCCTAAAAACGAGCCCACAAAGGACGCTGACAACTAAAGAAAGAGTTATAGATCCCAACTGTACATGGAAAATTCGAAAAAATGTTGTCGATTTCAGTCCCACCACGAGTAGGGGTTGTAACATGGAGTGATAACCAGCCAGCGGCATCTATCGGCAAATTAAGTAAACTATGCGCGCGAGCTTAAAGTACAGAGGCTCTAGTGTAAGTTTCTTTTGACGTAAAAAATGTCTCGAATGCGTAAGTGATACTGATATAATATGGATAACTAACGCTAATGGTGACGTTTCTTTACGTTAAAAACTTACACTCGGGGCTCAGATGTAGTGAATAATCCTTTCCTATCGTATTTTCTCGGAAATGTTCGTATTTGTCTCACTACTTCACTCACACTCAGTACCCATCTGAAGTAGTAAGACAACGGAGGAGACGGTCGCATTGGGCGATGAATATTAGTGCAGATTTTTATTTACGGTTAAAACTAAACGCGAAATTATACATAAACGGCGGCACTGCCGCGAACAACGATATTCGTAAATTTCGGACGATTGTCTCTGTCACTCTTAACGACTTAATTGAGAGAAATGCTCGACATATACGAACTTCGATCTTCGTGGTACCAGGTGTAACGAAGTGACGAAGTGTGTCTTGTCATTCAATAGAGATTTTGACAGCCATATCTTAGGGAATAAGGGCTAATTTATAATTTATAAATTATAAACAATTTGTAAGACACTATCGCCTTAACGACTTTAGTGCTGGAATAATATAAAGTACCTATTTTGCTCGCAAAAAAGCCTAAGATATATGCAATCCTGCGGCGCTACCGTCTTTCTCGAGTGAAAGCAGAGACCATTTTACCAAAAACGCGTAAGATATATGAAATCCTGCGGCGCTTACAGTTTTTTCGAGTTGATAAGTTTGTATGGGGGAACAATATTTTCGTTTTTTAGTATATTACTCGATCTTTTTTCATACTTTCTCACGGTTTAAACCTTCCCTGAGCTCCTACAAATATTTCAAGACCAAAATTAGCCAAATCGGTAAAGCCGTTCGCAAGTTATAGCGTGACCAAGAGAAATAGGGGTCATTGTTATATATATAGGTTTTTTTTTAATAATGCATTGGACCTATGAAGTTCAAAATAATTTTCCTAGAAAGTTTATGTAAATTTCTACTTTTGAGATTTTTTTCATATTTCTGAAACTTGTGGTTCAAAAGTTAGAGGGGGGGGGACGCACTTTTTTTTACTTCTGGAGCGATTATTTCCGAAACTATTGACTTTATCAAAAAATGATGTAAGTAAACCCCAATTCATTTTTAAATACCTATCCAACAATATATCACACGTTAGGATTAGAATGAAGAAAAAAATCACTCCCCACTTTACGTATAGGGGGGGTACCCTAAGAAAACATTTTTTTCCACTTTTTATTTTTGCACTTTGTCGGCGTGATTGATATACATATTACTACCAAATTTCAGCTTTGTAGTGCTAACGGTCACTGAGATTATCCGCGGACGGACGGACGGACGGACGGACAGACATGGCGAAACCATAAGGGTTCCTAGTTGACTACGGAACCCTAAAAAACGTACTACATCAGTTCTCTACAGACTACATTTTCGTTTACACGGTTTAAATTGCAAGAGATTATTCATAATGGCAATGTGTACCTTACTTTTGGAGAAGTGACTTTCTTCCTACATTAGAGACATAAATTAAATCATGAAGCCCATTATCATCAACCTTATACACAAGCAAAAATCGCAAACGTTAAGAAAACAAGGGTCGTAAATCGTAGAGATGATAATTATATCCGTAGCAGGCCGTACCGCGAAATACGCGCGTGCGTCGCTTTCTGGCTTTCATTGATACGGCTTGCAACAACATTCGTAAATCTACATTTGCTTTCTCAGGTAGCATAGATCTACCGAATAATTTGTAAAGTAAAGTGGCGGGGTGGCTTATTTTTTCTTCCTCAAGACGGCCTTTTCTTCATGAAATCTGTTAAACTGCGGGAAAGTTAGTTAAGCCGATGGGAAACCAAGCTATGAGCTATGGAACCAAGTAAGTACATACACGAACCTAGCTACACCAACTTATTATTAACAAACGTTGCACTTGGTGGCAACGTCATCCTCATCCGACCGATTTTGACGACAGATTTGGCATAGTGAGTAGTGAGCCTGCCTATGAAGTCGTTGTTCCCGGGTTCAAATCCCAGTAAGAGCATTTATTTGTGTGATGTACACAGATATTTGTTCCTGAGTCATGTCATGGGTGTTTTATATATATATATATATTTAAGTATTTGTATATTATAAGTATATACCTATATACATATCGTTGGCTGAGTTCCCACAACACAAACCTTCTTGAGCTTACCGTAAGGCTCAGTCAATTTGTGTCAGAATGTCCTATAATATTTAGTTATTCTATAAAAAAATGTGAAATTTTATATATAAGAATTTTTTTGTAGACTTTTTGATTCTACCCGTTTATTGGTTCATTTTAGGTGAACTACGCAGTAAAAAAATCGTAAAAGTAATGTTCTAGATGAAATTCAAATCTTTTCATTGAAATATATAAATTAATATACACTCTTCTCGTATGTTACTCAATTACTTACTGCAAGTATAAAAAAACAATAACTTGACAAAACAGAACGCAATATTTAGAAGACAAAATCAATCACACTTAATCGGTGATAACACTGATAAATGCCAAACAAAAGAAGCCTAGTGCAATACAATAGAGTGACAAGTCTACTGCAGCCGCCGGCGCCTTGTGCTTTATCTATGGAATTTACCGAAAACAATACATTCTTTAGCGATGAAACCTCGCTACCCTCTTCTACATGTGGACATATATTTATTTAGATTTGGGAAAAATGTCCACAAATTACTTGTAAAAAAATTATGTCAGTTTTGTGACGATAGTTAAGCATTTAATTTCTATATGTACTTAGATTTGGTGTTGAGTTCATAAACTATAAGCAATATTACAATGCATAAAAAGGCAAAAAAATAATTTCCATACAGATTTCATGCTTAATTTTGTTATCTGTCACAAAACTGACATAATATAAACTTTTCTACAAGTCACGTTAATTGGGGGCACTTTTTTCTGAAAACTCTCATTTATATATAACCTAATCCCACGGTCAAATTAACTTATTTTAAGAAGCACAAAGAACTCGTGTACTTATAAATTTAAATACTTACAAATATTATTATTTCAGTAATACGTTTACGTATGTTATGTTTTTCCTACTTTTATATATAACTGTATTTTATCTGCACGGCCTAAATGATTAAAATACCTAAATACAATAATATCGTAAAACTGCTGTTGTTAACTGTACTTTCGAGTAATTATTACCTTCATGTATCGCTGTTGTTCCACTCTTGGGACAAATGAATAGTCCTATAAGTAGAGTATAACGGGAGTCCCCTGCCGCTATTAGATCTTGCTGGTTTATGATTGCTAAGATTTCAATTTATTTTGAAAATGAAAAACTATTGTAGTTGACTGGGATCATGAATAATTAGTACGTCAGATTATAAATAGATTGTAATGGCTCGATGGCAGCAATAAATAAATAAATAAATAATTATATTTTGTTGTCATCATTAAATGTAGTAAATAAAAGCATAGCCCATTTATTTAATTTGTACAAATTGAGCAAAATTAGTACTGTTAAAGCATATATTACTAGTAGGTATACTTTTATTAATTGTAAAATGCGATTTGTAGTCCATTAGAAAGAAATCCGCATACAAAACACTACCATGTTAATGTGAATAAACTTTCATTAATTCGATCGCATTCTCTCTTTATTATAAACTACAATGCTCTACTTCACAATTGCAATAAACAGGAGGTTGGAAAATTACCGCGCACTCACTAAATCATACCATCCTCCCAATGCGAACAGCTATCTCTAATGCAACCAAGATATCGTTCTTCGAAATAAATGAGCATTAAATCAACTTGGTAATTACCATGTTAGACCTAATCCCCTGAACTCGAGGCCTTAATTTTATGTTCATATTTCCTTTACTTAATTTCCGCTCGTTGTGAGTAAGTAGGTATACGATGTTTGAATAAAATCGAACAACCTAACTTTTAGACAGTACCCCCACTACCGTTCAACTATACATATACATGGAAATAAGAATGTCACGACAACAAACGTAATTACATACATACACTCGAAAGTACCTAGTGTAAATATATTTAGTACAAGTTTGCCATTTTAAAACGTTTTATTTACTTAAGTGGTAGTTCAATATTAATTATTGCTGAATGATTACTGGTGCTAAGAGGAATTGTCGGTACAGCTTTCTCTGAACAGAATTGCACTTTAATAAAGGCTACAATCTTAAGTAAGCAGTCATATGCTTAGTATCAGAACACAGAATCTTACTTCCAAAGCTGTTAGGGCCGTAATAGAGCGTTTACGGGGACTAATATTAGCGTAACATTTGAACAACAAATTGTATTCGCTCTAAAGATCACGTCGGAAGATCGGGGCGGCGATAGCTGCATTGTGAAGGCACGCTCCGCAAATGCACCTCCTAGAGAATGTTTAAGCACTTATCTCTGCTGTGGCTTTGTAGGCCCGATGTTTTGCGTAACAATCAATGCATAACTTATAATCACTAACGTTTGTGTACAATAATAATTATCTCAGCACAGCTTTGTGTTAAACCAATCTACACTGAACTTTCGTTTCATATTTAGTTGCACAATGGCCCTCCGAGTTAATCAGTGGTGCTCGGCTAACTATAATGCAGTTATTCAATCAGATTTCAATGTTTCATAACTAGAGGAGGTACTAAATAATAATAAAAACGAAGCTTGGATTGTTTATAATAATATAATGTCGAAAATCACTGCTTAAGAGTATCTTCAATAGAAGTGTACATTTTCTAAGACAACTATACATTTAGAACAAGAGATTTATTGAGTATTTTTTATAGATAATAGAAATTTGGGTAATACTATTAAAAGTTGAAATACTATTAAGTTCTTTTAATTCAGGCTCAAGCAGAACTTATACATATTTTAAAAAAAAAATCATTTACTTTTATTGAGAATAAGATCGGCCGCTTCTGTTAACCATTGGCATTCCGAGACTTCATTTATAAATTACTTAAGGACGGGTAGGCTATAGTTCCACAGAGATATTAATGCAACCTTATAGAAGATGGGCATATTCCAGGGACTTTTCTTGGCTCAACTCACATGGTTATCTTAATAATCTTACATCAAATTGAATCATCAGCTTGCTATTGTTCGAAGATTACATATAGAAAAAGTAAATCTTTTTTTTTTATGATATACGTAAGCAACTACCGCCGCCCATGGACACTCACAACACCAGAGGAGTCACAAGTACGTTGCCGGCCTTTAAGATCCCTATACGCTCTTTTCTTGAAGTTTTGGATGTCATATCGGTCCGGAAATACTGCACACGACAATTTATTCCAGAGTTTTGCTGTGCGAGGCAGGAAGTTTCTAGAAAAACGCACAGTTGAGCATCTTAAATACCTAATAGATATTCACTCAAAAAATTGCCATAATAAAATGAATCTACACTAGTTCAACGTAGATACCTACTTCAAAGCAAAGAGTTATAGGCATATGTAAAATATTAGTTATATCTTAAGAGTACCTACTCGTATAGTTAATAATTTTATTTTGCTTAAAATTCGAATAAGCTAATCTTATAACGAAGCGGTATTGTAATTGAATAGCGCTGCCGCACCGATTATTGCCGTGAAGAAAACTGACGCGAAGTTTTTAACAGGATCCATAAATACAAAAACGTAACTTTTTTTTGTAGTAACGACCCTTACTTATACAAATTGGCTTAGTCACCGTCGTCATCGCGAGACCAACCAGAGTAAATGATTCAGATTTCGCTTTCATCACCGCATTCATATTTGTGGTGACTCGCCGTTTCGCCCCTCATTAGCCGATGAAAGCCTGAGGAAGCCTTCTGATAATAATAGCCTAGATGATTGAGCTTAGTCGAATGTTTGCATTTCACTGCTCACCAAAGAATATTAAAACGGAGAAACCGAGTTCCGTGATGCGAAACTACAAGTTAAGTTCAAATCTATCGCTCTTACAAAAATTGAATGAAAAGATGATAATGACTTAGGAGTCCCATGCCAGAATAAATTAACTTAAATCACTTAACGAAAGGGATCCAGAGTCACCAGTTAAGCCTTTGCTGTCGCTACTATAGTCGTTATTTTGTTAAGTCTATTTAAATAAATTTTAACTTTGACATTGAGATATGGCATATATTAAATAGGAGCTGTACTGGGAAAAACAACCAAGAATAAGCTAGAGTAACGCTGGCATTGAATGCCCCTCCATTAGTTTCCTACACTCTAAGTAACCATAATCTCTATATTATTACAAATAATATATATTATAAAAAAATACCACAAGTCAAAACTACCGATATCGTTAGTGTAGAGTGCCGACCGAGTGGTGACATCCCTAGTGCGCAAAACGTTCAAGTTGATATGTATACAAGATCAAGTACGGGAAGAAGATGTTGATGTCAACTTTATCCAGTCTTCATCCAAGACAAGGACTATGTGGTTCTCATTTATTTGTAATTATAATTATGTGTAAAAACCGTAAAACTTTAAATCAGAACTTCTATATTATCATAGCTCTATTTAAAAACGTGAAAAAGAAAGTTACATGCTGCGTTTAACACGAAAATTTGGTCGTATTAAATATACTTTAGTGGCCGCAAATCTCATTTGCTCATGTCATTCTGTTTTTGAATTTTGTACCTTTATCTGCGCAATACAAAGCTCTCAATAGCGTATACGTACCTTTTACTCAAACATTTGTGATTCCTGCGCAGACATACAATTTAGTAGCGTTTTAGTCTAATTGCGCGGGCTCATCACAACATCACATTGAGGTCGGCAACCATGACACTGGCCAGTGACAATGACTGCGATTTCGGCAGACAAAAGTGAAATTTGGCGTTTAAATACAATATGTGCGCTGATTTATGGTGAGTGTGTAAATGGTGCATCTAACGGGAGCGTCAATCGAATTTTAAAATGTTTATATCGCGCATACGAAGGCAATGTACCCGTGAATAATTTTGCTCACTGAAAATTATACTGGAAAAGATAATGTACTAAGGGTAGTAAAATTCTAATTTAAGAAATCTTTTCCAGTATAATTATCAGTGATCACTGATCAATGCCACGACCGGTAAAAAATATACACAAACCGAATATTGAAAGATGATCTAAAACACTACATCCACCGTGAACCAATGTAAAAAGTATTACAGTACCTAAAATATCTACTTTGAAATAGATAATACAACCTTACGTGTGCATCACAAGCTGATCACAACTATTCACTTATTATTTCCCATATTAGTCAATAGTCTGAACTATCTAAATTAATATCAGATAAAAACATTTTTGTTTTGCATATAATTAATAATAATACTGATGCCAACCACGAGATAAGTAAGAAATTGAAACAAAGCAGGCTTATTTATTGCACGAATTATAGCGGAGACGATCTAACGGTTCGTGTAATACGCCAAAATGTCAGCTAATGACAACGGGAAAATAAGGAAATTGGCCGTCACCATTACAAACCGCTGAATGTGATCTATTGTGCTGCGTTCATACCAAATTTAACTTTAATAAACGGTTATCGTTTTTGACGAATATGACACACATTCGTGTGCTATATTTAGTACGGTAATAAAGTGCCGGCATTATACTTTACGAGTATTTGCAGTTAACGGAACCGTGTAGTATTTACGGCACGGTATCTGTATCGAGTGTAATAAGTGAGTAGCCTCTTAAATATTATACTGATTTACATACAACAAAAATTATACAAATAAAATATAGGTACCCACTTCTGTCACACAACTCTGTTCATATTCAGCAGGTGTTCATAATCAGCTGGATTCAAGGTAAATAAATTATCCACTTATGCGTATGTTTCAGTGAAATGGTCAATTTCTTCCGACAGGTACTGAATTAGCAATTCCATATATTTATATTGTTATGTCTTTGTATGTGTCTCGGAAAAGTGTTACGAAGGTGATTGTATCGTAAAATAAAGTGCGAAAAATACAGCACCAATACCTACCGTGGGAATGGCGTGGTGATTGTAGTAATACATTAGAAAAGTTTTTTTGATAAGTACCGAGAGTTACATATGGCCCTAAAAGAAACTTTAATTAAATCAAATATGGAAAGCATATTGTTTTAAATATAAGTGTAAGAGAAGTGAGGATATGAAATCATGAGCTATGCATAGCATAGCATGAGAGAGGCTAGTTTAAAAAAATCATGTCGAACTTTCCAGAAACTGTCGTGGAATAACAAATTACTTTCAGCGCCGATAATCGGAAGCAACTGGAGCGAGTTAATCTGTTATATTTTCGAACACAAAATTATCTGTCATGTTAAACTGTCGCACTCTCTCTTTCTCTTTGTTAACTCTTAATTAATCTTATTACAAAACTATAATTAAGATAAAATGCACCCGACGACCGCCGCTTGTGAAATGTTGATACTTTCAAAACATTGTTTTTATTATTAGTTTGTTTGCAACATGGGGAATAATACGTAAATAAAAAATATCTAAATCATTAATGGAAAATAGATTTGTGTTTCTTGAATTAACATTTTGAAGTCTTTGAGTAAAATTACTTACAAAATAATGGACGATGGATAACGTGATCAGTGTCATTACAATCATCCAATTAGTGTCCCAAAAAATAAATATCTATATTAAACACACACTAAACCCTGAAGTTAAAAATTCCTTGTTTACACAAAACTTTAATTTGATTAATGAAACGATTTATCCGTGAAATTAATATTTTTTACAAAATTAATAATGAGCATTGGCATCAGCAATATGCGAAAACATGGTTTTCAACCTGATGCATGGTGTTTAACATTCTGCCATACGATATTTGTGCAATAAGTAGCATTATGGAACACAATAATTATGTTACATTTTTTTCGGGGTGCGCGAATCCAAATGGTTTTGCCTTAAATCCTATACAGTTACATTTCAATTATTTATTTGCAATTGCTTTTGCTATAATCCTATCTAATATGAACCGTAATGTCGAATGCTTAGGTTGAAATTCAATGGATACAAATATGGTTGAAAAATATGTACATTTTAACACAAATCGTAAAAAAAGGGTGAGGGATTCGGAAGCGTAACAATTGTAAAAATATACGACACGCTCTTACGGCAGGCCAAAAAGAAATTCTAACTTCTTTATGCTAGATTTTGACTGCACTACGAGGTAAGACCCGGGTCTTAAGTGTTATCGTTAAGTATATGTATCTGCGATCCATCAAATAGCGCTCGCTGCATTTCGCCGTATATCATATCAGGGTTAATAAATCATGCTTTCGAACATGCACATGTGAAAACGAATAGGAAGCGATCTAATAATAGGTGTAAATTATGGTCCGGCTTGCCGATGGCCGAGATGACTTATTGAGCATTAATTGTCTGTAACATGGTCATCCGAACGTTGATTAATGTTCTGTACATGCTACTCATCTGCTAAGCAGGTACGCTGTAAGTTTGTTATTGCGATATAATCATCCATTAACCATTTGATCATAAGTAACCGTTTAAATCATAAAACTTGGCTCCTGACCTGACAATTGAGCACAGTGTGAGTGGTGGCAGAACTGTTTATCTTTATGACTGTACAAGCAAACACCGTCAATGTTAATGTAGTCAATGAGAATCTTGTTTTACAATTACGTTATCGTTATTAATGTTTGTATGTATTGTACCCAAATCTTAAAATAAATTGATCTGCACTAAAACGTTATGAGCACTATTTAAATAGTTTAAGTTTTAAATTAAAGCTGTTATGAGTTATTATACTATTATTAAGTCAAAATACTTGAAAATGTGTAACAAATGTTACCCTAAACGTGTCGGTTGGTGCGATATAAATAAATATTACAAGACATCCTTATGACCACTAATTAAAACTGTTAAGTCAAAATATTTGAAAATGAGTACCAGAGCTTACCCGAAACGTGTCGCATAGTGCAATACACGTGAGTTTATTCTATTTTAAATTAATCATTGTTATGAGAACTGTTTTTATAAGTCAAAGATGATAATGCGAAAGTGCTATGTAAGTTTAAGCAACGTTAAAACATTAGGTACTATTAGAAATTTCTACAATATCAGCGTAACAATCACGAAACGTTGAAATGCTTAGAGCTGTTATCATGACGATAGGGTTGGAGTAGTTTTCTCCTCAATAGATCGAGCGCAAGTTATACGCAAGATAAAACGCATTTTCCTATTACCCGCAATAATTGTAAGCGTATCTCCTCTAAGGGGACGTCTAGTCTGTTCTAAGAAATCTTTCCCATCTATTTAATTAAATGAAAAAGGCATCAGGTATATTTAAAATCTAAAAGTTTCCCAAAAGTTGAGTTGGATTTTAAATGTTGCTCACAATAAAATGATTGGTTAACTGAACATCATTTCTCGTTGAAATTTCTAAATGATATTTCGGTAAGTATTTTATCTTATAGGAAGAACTGAATAAAAGAAAAAAAACTATACAATATTAACTGTATGGTACATAAGTGAACAAATTGTCATTAAATACCGATTAACTTGCATCGCAATTAATAGCGATTAATGGGGACGAATTATAAGAATGAATGTCGACTTTTAAACTATTTTCTATATAAAGCAGATTTAGTAAAACCTACTAAAGTTCTATCTAGCAAATACTCTTGAAATGCTGTTGACAAGATTAAAATATTACATAAGTATTGGTGCGCAATCAACAAAAAAAGTATTGGGTCAAATATTGTTACATAAATATAATTCAAACTATTCATTTTAATTATATTTGTTATTAACCCTTTTCATGTATGGACCGAGCTTAACGTCACGAGAGATGCGGCGCGAGCGCGTACTTCGAGAAGCAATTTATACATTTTCTATCCGTTTGATCTACAATGAGATACCATTCAAAGTGAACGGCTGCATGGAAGCCAGGCTAATGCCTATGCATTACATTTTTTGGGTTACGTAACGCATTTCTCTCTAAACATAATAGCAGGGCAGCGTGCGAACTGTAAAATACCGATCTCGATGGTCCATTGGAGATGCATGATGGCTTCTTTTGAAATCCGGGATCCGCCCTCTTTATGGCCGTTTTTAAATACCTTGCACAATTATCTTTAGGTAATACTTAACATAACATACTTATCACCATTAATTAATTATTATTTCAGTGTAATCAATATCAATTTTAATACTAAAGAAATAACTACATAGGTACATTGGTAAAAGTTTATATTTTACGAGCCGAACGGAATTCAAAGTCATATTCTATTTTATACTGGTACTCAGCGCATATCTAATTAAAGTACTAATAGATAACTATTTATGCACATAAGTAGATGACGATTATACTTACAATTACAACCATCTCCTCGTTTTCGTATCGTTTATTAACGGAATTTATTAACATATCAGGCCTTTATTAGGTATTAAAAACTTTAAATTAACTTCCGCCATAACCTTTCGTTTGATTGATTCGAGAGTTACATAAATAGAAAATTACAGCAGAGCTGAGCTCCCATAAATCGATCGTTTCATAACAGTGAAAACAATTGCAACATTAGCAATGATAACAAAGGTATGTTTAAGTGCAAGTGAAATCATAAGACAGCATCTACATTAAAAAAAAACCAAGTAATAGAATTTTTGCTTTGGAAGTAAATAAATGCAAACATTCTCAATATAGACTTAGTTATCAACTGTTTTAATTGAAAATTATTTTTTATTATGCAGAAACGTCTGCTAGCGAATATCTTCGATATTTAAATCGAAAGAAAAATAGAAAAAATTTACTCGAAGCGGGACCCGAACCCACAACCACTGGATCACTAGCCCTGCCTGTTTTAATTGATTCATTGTTACCAATGCTGCAATGTAGCACAAATATTATAGGTCAAGAAATAATAGCGTCAGAGCCATGAGTGTAAGTTTTTAACGTAACAATAAGTCACCATCGCGTTAGAGTTACCCACATAAATAACATTATCACTTACGCGTTCGAGACGTTTTTTACGTCAAAAGAAACTTACACTAGAGCCTCAGAAGTAATTCCGAAGACGTATCCAAAATAGTAATCCTTGAATTTGAACAACGATAAAGCGCCTTAAATTAAAATGGAACCGAAAATTTTAATTACTATTTGTACTTTGCTTATTCGAATAAAATTTTAACATTTAAATAATAAAATGAATATACAAAAATAGCTTGTACGCTTTTGGACTGGACGGTTTGGAAAAGCACAAATAATTAACTATGGCATCAGAATAAATAATGGCTAATAACAAGATGTTAGTAATAATCGGAAGTTTATGCGAAATCATCATTTTGCTAATGATCATTCCGGGAACGTTACTGGAAAATTACATACAATTATTTTAATTGCAGCCATATATCTTTTGTTTGTTATTGCGCTGGATTTTAGTGCCTTTTTTACTGGCCTACTACAAAATAAAGGACGCTCTATACTCGCCTTAATTTTAATATTTATTTTAATAAGGTGGACTGTAAAACATTTTCATAGACATTCAGAGTCACTTTTGTTATATAGATTTCGATTGTACATATAACCGAAATGAAATAAACACCTGACAAATGAAATTTCATTTAATAAAATGTGCTCAAATTGACAAAATAACAACTTTAGTGATATTTTAATAAAACAATGTTTAGGTATTATAAAATCCCCCGGACATTATATCCTTAAAATTTAGTAAGCTGCAAAAGGCTAGAACTACAGGCGAATATAAATATGATGAATATTGGACACGTGACACTGCCCAAGTAATACGGATATGAAAAACCAAGTTTATCCCGAGCTCGAGTGCAACAAACCTACACCCGAGAGCAATTTCCCCCTTCCGCCCATTACCGTCTAGGAGGCGGAACGAAAACCTCCGGAACGCCGCCGCATCCTGTGTCTACACTCAAAGAACGTCACTTTGCACCATTTGCACATATTAGTTTTACTCAAAAACAGAATATAAGATAAAAATGGATGTTATTGGATGTGTCAATTCTTGAAACACACACGGAAGTCAGAATAGTAAATAATCAAAAAGACAAAAGCCTAAAGTACTGTTTTTCTTAAAATATAAAAAATTGATATAAGTAAAAATCTTATAACTTGTACCAGTGTCCTGGACATTTTTAAGACGTAAACCATGTCAATCGATGGAGCCTTAATCGTTATCTGCACATTTTAAACTAAGGGTTAAAACTTACAGCAGTTTAAATTCACTACCAGGGATCCAAAGCCTAACGTGCCCATTTACTACGGAGTCCTAAATCTAGTTGTTACGAAGGTAAATTCAGTGGCGTCGTGTCCAGTTTCGACACGGCCATCCCGCGATGTTATCTAACCGCGTAAACATTTAGACTGGCATCGTATTCCCGTTGCCTGCAGAGTGCAGGCGATACAAAAATGTACAGAGCTATCTCTCACTAAAAGCTGCAATCTCAAACGGCCTTTATATTGGTTATCGTGAGCACTGACCTTAGGAAGCAAGTCGGAATGCGCGGTTTGGACGAGGTGCGCGCTCACGACCTCCCATTGTCGCATTTCACGCCTGCGCCCGCGCCTTTCGAAAGCACACCCTTACAATAGAGGTATTATCATCAGTATTGTGTTTTATTTATTAAAACTTTATTGCTCCAAAATACAACAATATTCAAATGACAGACTTGAAAGTGAAATTACATTAACTACCAGTAAAACATAAACTAAAACAGTGTAACTAAATGGCGCCAGAAAAGACCTTCGCTTACGACTTACTTAGTTCGGGAAAAGGTCGTTCATAACATAAATAAGCCTTTAACGCCCATTTCAGTTAGAAATTCTAAGGTTCCTTTCTAAGTGGAGCTTTACAATTATATTTCAAAATGACTAAAAACTAAAAGAGTAAATAAAAGTGTCTAATGTCTAACAACAATAAATGTGCCTATTCATATAATTATTTAAATTCCTTTGTTCATCATTAATTGCGCCAATTATTTGGAAATGATACAGCTTATTATTTTCAATATTTACTTTGATGTTAATATCAAGACTAATCTCAAACATAAAAGTTTTTGACACACCTGTTAACTACTTTATTTCCAAAGGCATTTTAATACTTACTGTACCTACGCAGTTCTTGTACCTACAAAGCTTTTTAAAATACGATACTGTCTTAAGAGTTCTGACTGTACTATTGCTAGAATGCGATTAAAAAAGAATTCCGACCGATTACGGGCTATAGAAATATTTAGTCAGTCACTTATCTCAATTGGAGTTTGGAAGATTGCTACCATGAACCGAAGGCTGTTAAATTAGTTCTGCTGCATGGAGGAAGAAAAAAAATTGGGACCGCTCTAACTTTTTACCAATTTCTTTTTCTTTTGTTATTTTAAACCCATTTACGGAATAGTAATAAAACAAGTTTTATGTTCATGTGCCTTCTACTACATATATCCTTATGGATTTACACATCAACACAACACAATTAATTTATTGCCGTTAGAGCAGAAGTCATTGATTGATGTTTCGCCTCGAAGTGGCCGACAAGCGGTCAATCCGCAGGCATTGTTAGAAAGGCTCACACGGTCCCTCATGCGAAGCAGCAGCTACTTGCATTGCAGATTATAATTTAGACTGACTACTGGAAAAACACATAATTGGAATCATATATACTTGTATATACTACTAGTATATATACTACTATATACTAGTATATATGGCGATACTTGTATTTCAAGATCTTATAATATAACTTAAATAAATATTTTACACAATTTTGGACAATACCTAGTCGCACGACAAGCGTGTAGGTTATAGGTAGGTTCTATATTTTATACATCATATCATAATACATTTAATACATTGATAACATTCATAACCCAAAAGCAAATATTCGTGATAAACACACAAATAAATAGCTTTGCAATTATTCGAATATGGGACCTCTTAGTTAGTAGGCAGGATAGTGATCCTGCTAGCCAGTGGGCTAGAAGGGCGTTACGATGACGCTCGGGGTTCATAAGACAGCAGGCAACAGTCGTTTTCCTATAAATCAAAAGCTTCATAAGGAAGCAAGGAAGACAACGATATTGATAACAATTATAAAAAATAAAGAAAATATAGTTTGCCGATATCAATAGTTAGCAAGTATCCGAAACGGAAACTTATTTAATTTGATTATTGTCCTGTGATTACAGCTTATACAATAACGCAATGGTCATTGTGTTTAGAATTATTGTACATTTTTTTCATAACAATGTATGTGTTTTATCTACTCAGGAACACGAGGACAGATATACAACGAAAATATTACTCTTATTGTCAGTTTTTAGTAGGGCTCCTGGTATCCATGATGTACGCCGACCCGTAGCTACGTGTTCTTAACACCGCCGGTACTAAGATCACGAATTTCACGAACACGGCCAGGTACGTGTCACGTACCTACGTTCGCATCCGGATTCACGTGACACGCCGTGACACGCCGTGACACGTAGCCCCTACCTGCGTCCGTGTGTGGAGCTTCGGGCTCGATTCCGTTGGATACTTATCGCACGTTTCGTAATTTTGCCACGCCCGGGAATATAATAAATAAGGACTGAGTTTTATTCTTAAGATACGTGAAGGCGTGATCACGCCTACACGGATCTACACGGATTCACGTACCCTAATTTCATGTAACCGAATGTCACTTGCGGAACGGACCAGAAAACTGTTGCCGTGATTCACGAAGCCGGGCGCACGGCTACGGGTTCACGAATCACGGACACGACCGCGAGCCCTAGCTTTTTAGCCAATTTTTTACGTATAATTTATATGAGCTGATATCACAAAACTGAACAATAATGTGCAGAAAACTGCAGCAATTGTTTATTATGATAATAAAGTTTCACAAATAAAGATAAACTTTACAAATAAATATGTGTACTACATTTTTCTGAAAGTGCTGATACACATTGTGTGAGATAAAAAAAACTGAGGTGTTAAGTACTTTTGTTTGATCTCTACTCTGTGTTATCAACTCGTCCGTCTCCCGTTGGTCGGGTTGGAATATCAGCAAATGTGATCAGCCAGTAGTTAAATCAAGTGGCTTCCGTGTCATCGGATGAAATTTGTGCCTCAGATAATATAGTTTCGTTTAAAAGGTGACTGAGATAAATCTAAAATAATCTAGTACTCTGGAATAAGTACTTAATTGAAGACTGCTAATATTTATTCATTCTTTAGAGATGCAGCTATAGAGGATGCAAACTGTACACATATATTTGTACTTCTAAAGAAGCCAGGTCCGGTCACTATTTACTAATAGTCAATAGTAAATGCCTTCAGTTAGGATTAGTAAACTAGGTGAGATCAAAAAGGAACAGAACTAACACCGAAATTCAACTAAGACATTTGAAAATTTAGTTTACGAGAGCAAACTTCAGCTGACACTTATAGCACTTGCCGACATCGACATAGACTCGCTATCACTGCAAGATGGCGCGTGAGGGACGCTGATGGCAACACCCATTACCACTCCCGATAGCAAGACTTACAGCGGCATACCTACCAGAAAGACTTAAACAACTCGCGAAATACGTTCAACTATCGACCCTATTTTGTTTTGGTGAAAAGTCTTAACGATCTGTCTTACGCCTTTTGACACAATATTGTTATGATATTATTGGACGGAAACTGGTCGCGTTGGTAGTGTTGCTAAACATCAGAATTTAATGTGACACTGAGTGTTTTACAACAATCATCAATGGTTTATTTATAGTGCGCCGTGTATAATTATTTAATACACATGTAAATATGAGTCCGAGGGATCGTTACCGATATTACGAAAAATAGAAATATTCCTGTGTGTATTTTTTCTTTGTTTTTTTTTTAACGGCACTTAGGTAAAGAGAAGTATATTATTTGGTTAGTTTAATAAAATGCAAAAATATGCAATAAATACTGAGACACAGAAATTGAATACCGGTTAATTTGTATGAAAATAATACCGGTATTCGATCTCTGCTTGATAGTGAAATACCTAAAATACTATCATAATTATATACAATAACAAATAATGAATTTGTTAATGCACTCGGAAACCTAAAGGAACTTGTTGAAAAATGAACTATAAGGAATTAGACCACATTCAAAAGATCAAAGAACACGAGGTACAGTGAGCAATATAATGATAACAAAAAAGTGAGTTTACTTTTACCAACACCATCTATACCTACTTGTTACCTTATTTTATATACATTACGAATACTTGGATGATTGCCTATGTAAATACTTTCTACCAGAAGCCACACATTATGCGATTACAATTTACAATAGGCCTTTGAAGTATATAGCGATTCATGCGTTTCAATAAATGAATAAGAAATGTGAAGTCGAAGACACCAACATAAAAACTTAATAATTAAACACAATTATAAAAATAAAAATTCTGTTATTAATGTCGTAATACATTTTCATACACTATCGATAAAGGCAGATATTTTCTTCTGAAAGATATCACAACGTGTTACGTATCGAGTTCCGGTGTTCCGTAATAATCCATAGCCATCTAGATCGCGGTACAACTAAAATCCGGATGTAAGTCAGTAACGCGATCCTCAGCTTACCAGGGGATTAAGTAATTCTGCTTAGAGCTGATACTTCCGATTGCCACTGTCTGACCACTATGGCCTAATATAACTACGAACATACTCTAATAACGTGAAATAATTTTTAAATTTATTATTAGAGAGTTATGTTATTTTTGTATAGTGTTAGTATTTTGTGGTGATTATTAATTAGCTATAGGAAATTTTACATAAACAAATATCACCTAATGCCGTAAAAGAACCCATGAACCGACGCTAGGAAGATGATGATTTCTTGGCAATGAGAGATTATTACTACAGATCTCAAGCAATCTTAACTACAGTATATACACATTTATTATGAGTATGCGTCCTTTTTATCCCTGCATACGGGAGATTTCAGAAAAAAATATCCCCAATTAACGTTACAGAACTGACATAATTTAACTTTTCTACAAGTCACGTTAATTGATGGCACTTTTTTCTGAAACCTGCCTGAAAACCTTCGCTTCAATTTTCAATTCTCATCTGAATCTCAAGAATCTCAAAAATGGCTACATATTAATTACTCTTTTCCAACAAATATAAAAAAAAATATTAGTTCTACTCAGAAATAAGCCAATACTCATAAATATGTTAGTTCTACTCAGAATCACGAGAATTGTCCCACAATTTCCATTTACCGCAATTCGAGAACAAAAAATCTACTGTACAAGGAATATAAAATTAAATTATTAAGTGTCCTAAATTTTTTACAAACTTTTATTTAACTTGCATTGTAAGTAAGTAGGTATGTTTTGGTGAAATCTTGCAACTCAATTTTAAAGTAAGTACCTTTAACCGAATGAACTGAAATTTAGTACATGTATGGTCAGTGACAATGTAATATTATGGTAACACTGATCTGATCTGATACTAGAGCCATAAGGCAGCTATAGCAACTCTTAACATACCTAAGATAAACCCGTGATATTTAGGTTCGCTAGAATCCTCTTGATCATGTTGATGATTGAGCAGAAAAGAAGTATAGTTTGCCGACTGTAATAAATGTAATTTTTGATAGAATCTTATTTGTAGCCAAAGCTCATTTGACCCCTTTTGCATATATTTCGTATATTATATTTCAATCAATAGTCCCCGTGACAGAGTAATAAGTAATAACTAATAACAATCCAAATTTGATTATATTTCAAAGGAAAGAATATATGTTTTATTTTGCTTAAAGCCCCATAACAGTTTGCATAATGTTTAAAAATAATATAATTACAAAACATATAAATTGCCAAGCCAGGTATTTAATTCCTCGGTACGGCTAATAACAATAATTCAATATTTTCATAATAGACGTCTTAAAGATAGAAGAAAGTCGACGATTACCGGTTCGGTACTCCCCAGTAGGTCGGTACTTAATATAAGGGTTGCCACATTAGCACAATGAATTACTGATTGATAAAGTAAAAATAATAATATTTTTTATGGTTATTAACTACACAGAATATGGATATTGCATAAGAAAACTTATTATTACAATATATTATTTAATTTTTTTACTTTTTCTTAAAAAAACCGCCCGCTACTAATGCCAAATCAAGTACAGTAATGGTACTTATTGATAAATTTGCTACTAACTGAAATAACTCTAACTCGGTTCGAAAATCGTTGCGACTATCAAGGCAAAATATTTTTTTTTTGCTATCAATAATTATAATAGGTGTAAGTAGTAATAAGTAAATAAGTGACAGCCCTAAATAAAAGTAAGGATTACAAGCAAACGCTTAAGATCTACTTTAGATATAGCGCCGCCAGATAAGCCGATCTGACTCGCTGTAACTACCACAATTAGTAAATATTTTTACAAAGAAAGTGCAGAAAAGAGGTCACGTCGTGGCATTTTGATGTATCTTTTCATTTTATAGACTTTTGTCGAGCTTAGATTGAGCAGGGAAGATTAAGAATAATGGCTGTTTTATATTAGTTGGTGGCATTTTATTTTGTAACGGTAAATTACTAGTTGATCTGTCCGATCCTGAGGATTTGTTTTGAAATAAAATTTATTCTTGCACTTCATAACATTTAAAAAGAACTTACATCTAAGCTATTCCGGAAATTTTCTTTTACAATTGTCAACGTTACACATTTATGTATTAGACACACAGTCACATATCTCCAAATGATTAATTTAATCTAAAGAATAAAAAGTAGTAATTTGTTATAGGCAGATAGTTATTCTGACAGAATGCGGCCGAATTATGCTGTATGTCTTAATTACCTGTTGCTATTCTCATTCATGGTATACTAACACTACTGCTGAGAACCATTAAGGTAAATTTAAAGCGTTGATCCATACTAACGTAATAATATTCGATAGACGTCATATGGACAACATCAATCACAATCACCGCATTACACGTTAGTTTTTAAGTAAGTTAGATCATTACTTTCACTATAGTTAAATAACGATGTTTATAGGGTAAAATAACTAATATTCAATGTAAAATAGAAGAATGATAACAATTTTTTCTTTCAAATTTGTAAAATATCCCTCAACCAGGCTGAGACCCTTCAATTCCACATAAGCAGAACATATTCTTCTACTGTTAAAATCCTACAATCTGTGCACTGCGTCGCAGGCGAGTTCAGTTTCAAATGAAGTGTCGTGATTTTTATCGATAGTGTCTGCGGTTGATTAATCGATGCTACGTGCATACCGGCAAGACAGCCGCCATTTACCTGCCTGTCCACTCGCCACACCGCGACGCCGTATTTGGAAAAAGGGCGAAATTATTGCAAACAACAACTGCACTTTATTATATTTCCCGGCAACGGTTATTTTAAAATCATCATTTTAACATCTATCGCACGCTCGCCTAGTTAAGTTTCGTTCTCAAAGTGAAAGCTAAATGCTTTGGATTTTTACAATATAATACCTACCGCAATATAATAACGCCATCTTGTACATTCATTCACATTTCATATTTACCAAACTTAAATAACTGTTTATTTACTGTTATTTAGTAATCCGATAAACATAATGACAGTGCAATAAGCAGAAAAAGGAATGCTCAGGTACGGGCCCTACAGTATTTTGGTTTTATTTTAATCGTCGAAAAGTATTGTTTAAGCTCAAGAAGGCTTGTTTTATGGGTTCTCAGCCAACGATATATATACATTTGCCCTGAATTTATTTTCTTCTAAACTAAAACCCTGAAACAAAATGTTTGTATACATAAGTGATAGTTCAACGACACAGTAGTAATAGTTGATTTTATATCGATATACGTATATACATATACTAATATATCTTGCAAATTTCTAAGCGACATCCTTAAAAATATTTGTAGTCCGACTGTAATAGATATTCATCCCTCGCATGGAACCATCATTCTCTAAGGAGACGGTTAAGTTTAAAACGAAAGCGAGTTTATTTTGAATTAATTTCTATTTATATTTAAACATGAGAGAGATACACGCGAAACTATCAAATATGCTCCGTTTCGCATATGTCTAATATATCATGCGTTAAATATAGTTCGTGGGCAGTAGGAAGTGTTGCGACCTATATCGGGCCTAGCCCTTTGTTGCTGTTTATTTCTGTTTTCGTCTCGTTTCGTAAGTTGCATCCTTAAGAGTAAAGGGTTTATCGTGTCGAGAATATACCCGGGGCTTACGTCGTTTTAGTTCCGCGTTGCGCGGGTTTACGACGCGGATGCGCGCACGCTTCTGATGCAACCGTAAACCTATTAACGGACGCCCGGGGCGATGGTAATAGGAAAAGCTGTTCGCGATAACGATATAATCAGTTTTATGTCGACAGTTTATTTTTTCCTGAGGGTAACAATTAGCATTTTATTACGATTACTACATAGAAAATAATGCGAAATGCGAAGAATTACATAACTGCAGAATTTTGTTAAATAGCCAGTTATTAGGCACATTAAGCAATTTATTTATATATATTATGTAAATGTGTTACACATTACACATTATGTGTATATGTATGTTATGTGAAAAAATATTATTCGATGTGTTTGTACATAATAAAAAAACATCAGATTATTTCAATAGCATATCATGACCTTACGTTGCATAACTTAACATTACATTACGTTGCAAGTTAGCATGTTCCCTCCCACTTTGGCGTGATTAATGATTACACATCAATTAGATAAAGCCCTGTTACACGGGAGCAAATTATCGACCTCTGCCCCTTTCCCACCTCGTTCAACGCGGGGCGTTAGAAAGCTCTTATCGCTTCGGCGCAGGCGCAGGCACAGTACACAGTAATCCGAACTCAATAAATACGTGAGGTACTTACTGCAATTAAATAGTAGGTACATAAATATCACAGGACATTCTGACATAAATTGACTGAGCCCCAAGAAGGCTTGTTTTATGGGTTCTCAGCCAAATATAAGAATTAAACCAGACATAGGATTTACCAGTATAATCATTAACAAAAAGGTTTTTCTTTAATTATACCTATTATACATATGTAATTAATTTTTGTAAAATTTCTGAGCAGTAATGTACTGCCAACATTGCGCGATATGAGCTTTTGAAACAAACTGTCAACGAGTGTTTAACTCGAGTGTGTTGCATTACATTGCGGGCCGATTTTTTTTATATGGATAACATTTTAATTGTACTTCTAAGAAAAAGTTATCTAAATATATTTCTTATGACCTATTCTACCCTCCGTTAAGAGATTCGCCCGTATAAGATTTCCACGCTGTATACATATAAGACAACCATGACTCAGAAACAAATATCTGTGCTCATCACACAAATAAATGCCCTTACTGGGATTTGAACCCAGGACCATAGGCAGGGTCACTAATACCCACTAGGCCAAACCTATCGTCAGAATTGAATAATCCCTTCAATCAATTGAATAGATCTGTACTTACATTATTTATTTATTATTTATACCTACGAAGCTGCTGGATTGGTAATCGTTTTAACCTACTCCTGAATATGTAACATCCTCTTATTTAATATTATTAAAATGCAGCGTATGTACCACATTCCATAAATGGCTTAAGAACTTAGTGAGAGTAAAGATACTTCCCTGTTAGCTGTTGTGTTACACATACATACAATTATCCTACCTAGGTTCGTCCCACTACTAGAAACAGCCCTCCTCTCTTGTACGATCGGCCTATAGTTTTGTAATAAGAAGGGCGCATATAAAGTCGAATATCTTTGCGGAATTATGGTGGATTCTTAACGATTACCGAAAGCCGACTGGTCAAATTGATTATATTATAAACTACCAACTCGTCCTAGCTTCGGGTTTCTAGCTTTGGACAGTAAAACGTCTATACCTAGATTCTACTACATCGCAGTTTATAAAGTTATACTATCTGTGGCCTTAGTGAAAAACGGTACAAGTTTCATACTAGTTGTTCGTTACTTGTACCCTTTTTCAATGGGGTCACAGATATAAGGTTGAATCATCATTCTTGCTGCCGGATATAGGCCTCCCCAAAATATGTATCTTAGGATAGTTGAATTAATCAATGATAATTCAACTATACATTGTTTTCTTCTATTTGAAACGGATTAGGCAGCGGTGTTTAATGAAATTTTCCATGCGTCTACTTCCACCGACATACTTAACACCTTAACAAATTATACAACAAATCCTTCATTGAGAACCAGGCCAACGGCCGATGAAAATCCGTTCAGACGTTTTTGAAATCATTGCGATATTATTTTATAATATGTACGGATGACATCTCGCACAAAATAAATACCAAGAAACTCTATTGTACGGGCCGGGGTTTTAAGCCGAGACGTCCGGTTTGAGGCGAACAAAATGAGCTGTACGAGTAATAGCTCTACAATAAATATTGTTTCGAGAAATACCGTTTTAATTAACTCAACATTACTTTGTTTTTAACAGCTTATTGAGAAAGAAGTGCTTAATTAGAAGTCTTTGCAACAAATCACTTACCACGAACCACGCATAACTCATTCACGATACGAGTACACTTACCTGCAAAACAAAGATATCATAAATACATGTATAAAGAGCGAATATCGTTGAATCTAAAATCAAAAGAAAGCCGTTTGGTGTCAAGAAATCTTAACGCATCGTACCTCATGCGTGCGTTCTCGGCGATTCTGACAAATGAGAAAAGTGTTTATGAATATTAATTTACTCAATTAACAATGGTTTTTCACGATTACATCAAGGCAGTCTCTATAATTTATAAGTACAGTTTTTACACCATTTAATTAATACTGACTCTTATAGAACAAATTGAATAAATATCTAATAAAACATCTGATCCGGCAGCCCGACATGCGCCTGCAATCTTGACCGGCGCGAGCACTGCAATTAATCATTTGAGGCATAACTAGATCACTTGACCGACTTATATTTTTAAATATCAATTGATAATCAAGATGCATCCGGAATGATTCAGCTTCGGCGATAACCGTAAAAAATTGCTTAGATAATAGGTATACTGTGATTTAGCACGAATAGCGGTATTGAGGGTTAAACATTAACTTATTTACGAAAAGTAAATAAATAATGAATAAAAATATTACAGGACATTCTTACACAAATCGACTGAGCCCCTCGATAAGTTTAAGAAAACTTGTGTTGTGGGTACTCAGTTAGCGACATATATACAAATAGTTAAATACATATATAGACACCCATGACTCAGGAACAAATATATGTGCTCATCACATAAATAAATGCCCTTACTGGGATTTCAATCCCTGTAAGAAGCTTAACCTGTCGTCAAACTATTTTGACATAGACGGAGGTCAATAGATTTGACAGTTGACATAAAACAACAAGTGTCTAACGAAAAATTGATAATGATAGGATGATTAATGAATGAATCCTCAAATAAATCAAATCTATTAAAAATAAAATCACTGCTGAATACTAAAGAAAATCATATGCAATAATATAAAATAAATATCATAAAGCGACCTTAATAGTTTTACGCTTACACGATTCCATTCAAGAATTAATACTCGACTATCAAAAACATATATGAACTTACTTATAAAAACACCTCATGTATGTACCGTACAACTAATACTCTCCAATGGTTCTGTTTTATGTACCTACGTTATCGTATATTTAGTATCGTGATACGATTCATATAAAATGTAGCTTGCTATATAAATAATACTTGCATAATTCTAATTTACCATTTATCACTACCACTTATCTATCTTACCATAAATAAATCAACTATTAGGTTTCTATATTCATAGATTAGGTACCTTCTAATAATAAGAAAGCTACACAAAATATCCATTTATCTCTAATACATGTATAATAATAATAAATAAACGAGTAAGATAGTAGAATGCACATGTACATGAGCCACCGTAATCTTTGTGTTTAGGCATTGGAATATAAATTTTAATCTATTGGCTTAAGGTTTTTGTCAGAAGACTCATAAGTCCTCCGAAGTGCCCAGTTGCCCACGGAAACAAGTCGTTTGTGCGTATGAGGAGCGCGTCAGTTAAGACCTTATGCCGCATTTTAATGCCGTTTGTAGTAAGATCGAAGTGATAAATCTATGAGGTTCGTTATGCAATGACATTAGCCTATGGCAAAAAGCCGCGTAAATTGCGATGATTTGCAGCCGGTATTCGCGCATGGCAGGTGCACTCAACGTATAGTTATAAGAACAAATTATAAAAAAATATATTAATTACTTTTACTTGTTACGATACGAGTATATTTTTAACTTTCTACATCCTACTGCTGCACTCTGTTCTCCTTTCATGTAGGAAGGATTGGCCTACGGCACAACTATATAAACAATAAATATATGTACAATTGTACAGTAAAATTTACATTTTCTTATTCATTTAAAATTCCAATATGCTTCCAGCGCAGCGAGAGGATAGGTTTTTAGATGTTTACATATTATCTTTGAAACACCTCGTCACATCGCATCGTGTCAAATTGAGACGTCGACGTGTAAATTATGATTTAGCCATTAGTAAGTATGCCACTCTTCATAAATTAAACGTTTTATAATCTAGCTGGCTGCATCTATAAGTATAATATTCGGGCAAATTTAGATGGATTCGCTTGCAATAGTCTGGATAATTATAGAGATGCTTCGAGGTTGGCGTCCTGAATTTGTTCCCTAATAACATAAAGTAATAAGTATTCTTGTAGTTCTAGAGTATATACGACTTTGTAGAACAAAATACTCGCATTGTTCCGCGAACGTCTGCTCATGCTTCGTGCGCATAAGGAAGCCCGTAAACGCACGGCCCTACCGAACGGATTGGTCACGGAATAACTAAGGAATCCTGTTTCCAAAATTGTATCGTTATTACTTCATGTGACAGAACAAACACTTAAACGTACGAAACGTATTGTAAAACTTTTGGAAAACAAAGCTTATTTTATGTATACAAGACCCATAACTAATTAAAATTCTTGAGACATTGTATATTTAGTTTCATTTACATTTTTTTTGTACCTCTTAGACTACAAAAAATATTACTTACTATTTTTAAAGGCCTTTACTATTCAACAATATCTTCAAATTAAGTCAAACACATGAGCCGCTGAGCTGCTGAAAATACTGACTTTCATGTTTTCACGCAGCAATTTACCACGGGAATACATGGACTTATTCATCCTTCCTCAAACTTGGACTAGGCGTAAAACGGCAGAAGCATATTAAACTTTAGTAGGTACTTTCAGATGTCATGTTAAAATTATAAAATAAATTCTAAGAAACGAGACCAGCCTTAGTTACAGATAAAAGTTGTTTTGTGATGATGTCCCTACCTTACCAAATATCTAGATTATTAAACAAGCTAAAAAAATATTTTGCCTGAATAATTTGATATCATTCCCATATACATATTAATAAAATCAACATTATCAGCACTTTAAAATACCTCAAGTAGTAATGTTGTAATAACAAATTAAAATAGTTAAGTATTTACTTGATAAATTAAAAGGAAACTAAACTTATAATGAGTCCATACCCACATTGTAGTAATAAAAGAATACTGATATAGGGACCGTCATTTAGGTAAAGTCAGTAGCAGAAGTTGCTAAGCAGGACACGTGTTCAGAATGCTATTGACACGCTCTTATTCTCTTAAAAATAAAGTCGTGTCATGCTAATTTTGATCATCTCGCTTGTTTAGCATTTTTTTCTGCTGACTGTACTTATTCGAAGTTGCATCTTTAACCAAAATTAGCATTATATGCTATTACATACACCTATTGGTATCATGCAGATCGCAGTGGAGAATAGAACAATCAACAATCAGGCGAGCACACGCAGGAAGTAAGTCGATTATTAAGCGAATGAACTATCGCTGCTCTCTAGTAAGATGGAAGTAATTTATTCTGTCTGATTGCGACCGCTTCGGCAAATTGAATTGATCAACGCGGGGTCAAGCATTGTGTACTTTTAACAGCGTACAATCAGATCTTGCGATACATAGATAATTTATTAAATCTGTAGCTTGATAAAAAATAAATTTGCGTGTTAAGTTTGATATAAGTAAGCTTGCCGACTAGATTAGCTAGATAAGCCGACGGTTCTGGGTTCAAATCAAAGTAAGGGCATTTATTTAAAAATATTTTTTATCTCAATACATGAACCACATACTGTTGAATATGACAGTTTTAAAAAAGACAACCAAACACAACCAAAATCATTTTAAAAAAATCAGATAGTCATCATTATACTGCTCTCTGAATATGCGGACGCACCTACTAATGGGAGATATTGTGAGTCAGTTTCTGTATTCTAACGAATATATTACCTTCGTCGGTGTCTACTTCCATAGATTAAATGCTTCACTTTATTGGCTCGAGATTGTAGGGACAATAAGAGAAACAAGTACCAATAGCAGTGGGCATAACCTTAAGCAATAATGCGAAGAGGTTTGGGAAAATTGTTACATCTCGTACTAAGCGGTCATGATAATAAAGCTATGGCAAAAGCTTACTGTCCACCTGTAAGTATAAAGTATTTAGATGTAATAAGACGATATAAGCAGGATTTATTGAAATAATCCCGGAATCAGATAAGCTACGATTGTGTGAAGCAGGTCCTGCCACATTTAGCATTATGGTTTATCGCGAACGAACCCCGCAATACCAATTTAGTGTACTTGTTATCTTATCCCATAGCAGATTTCACTTTGATAACGGCACCATCTCACTTTTGACCGGATCACTTTTGATCTTATCTAAAATGTATTGCTATTTATATTTTACTTGATTTATGTGCATTACATAAACTGGAACGAAATTAATAAATAAATAATCGTTTGCGTTGCCGACACTCTTAGTACTTAAAAATGGAGACCTGTGCTGTCCGAAACATGTCGCGTGAGTAGCTAATTAAACGTGATTATATTTAGCTGCTCACCCTGTTATTGTTAAATAATTGTTACAATTACTCACGAAAGTTTCAATGCAAACAAATAAAAAATAATCAACCTAATCCTACAGTAAACTCAATAAAGCGTGTCCTGTATGTACTAATCAACGATATACAAGGTGTCCCTAGTCATTGGTCAAAGCCAAAATGTACATATGCATTAAGGTATATAGAAACTCCAAGAGTCAGAATAGATGCAATAGTTACTGAGTAATGATAAGGGAAAACCTACACCATAAAAGTATTACCATAAAAGTATTTGGCGACCGGTCTGGCCTAGTGGGTAGTGACCCTGCCTATGAAGCTGATGGTCCTGGGTTCGATTCCCAGTCGGGGCATTTATTCGTGTGATGAGCACAAATATTTATTCCTGAGTCATGGGTGTTTCTATGTATTTAAGTATTTATATGTATCTATCTATTATATATATCGTCGTCTAGTACCTACAACACAAGCCTTACTGAGCTTACCGTAGCTACTAGGTCAATTTGTGTAAAATTGTCCCGAAATATTTATTTATTTATTTATAAATCTGATAGGTAATGATTGATATACATGAGACCCTTTAATCGTCTCGACCAATAAAAATATATCTTTAGGCTCGAAAACAATTATTCTAACAAAGTTGTAAACGTACTCGAGGGCGTGTTTATAATTTATTGTTAGTGTCGCAATTGTGACAGATCTTTAAATTACCCGATGTATCCGCAACATCCATGAATGTCAATTGTGATTAATAGGATTTACAATTAAGTGATAACCCGCAAGCTCGGCTTGTTAGAAATCCAATGAACCCTCGAACAGGCTAACTTAGAACGAGCAGGTCTCTCGTTCTACGATAAGGAAATGAGTAATAGCATCGTTAACGACGCATTTGAGTTGCAATCAAAACGATTTTAATATTTCTAATGCACTAATGCTATTGGGACATTGTGTTAAAATTACAGATTGTTTATTAAGTAAGTGCCATTCACAGCGCGTTCCTAGTTGCTTCCAATAAACCCCACGATCAATCAGTTACCTGCCTACTACAATTAAAAACTATACTTATTGTAAAATATAATAGAAAAATGTACGGTAATGTATGAAGTTAATGACGTGTCTAAATATTTCTAGCTAAAATTCTTGCGGTTGTACAGTCAACCAATTTGATTTTATATGCCACTTCGTTCCTTGTCACAGTGAAAATCTATATGAAAGACTCAAAAGATCTCTTATTAACATCACTGTGACAAGGTTCGAAGTGGCCTAGAAATCAAATTGGTTGCCTATACATGAATTGATGATATATAATGTTAAATGTAAAAATTATAATTTACATGGTATAGCAAAGTTTGCATGATCACAATCCTAATGTAATTAATTAATTGCATCTGAACTGCGGTGAGGATTTTTCTTATAATTAATCCACAATTTTAACTAAGTTCAGACTTCGTGAGTTCTAAGACTCTATACCAATAAGGGGTGCAGTATAGTGTGCAGAGTGCGCAAACGCGGCGGAATCACACGGGAAAGCGCAAGCGTACTCGTAAATATCTCTCCGTCAAGCACTCCGCTGTCATAAGTGAGACAACTCTGCCTACTTGCGCAGGGTTGAATACGCAGTGATTATAATATCAATTTATTATCTAATATTAGTTTATTATCTAATTGTCATTTATTAAACTTTGTTTCTTGCTCTTATTTTATTTTCCTCGCATCCGAAATGGAAACTAGAATGCTTAACTCGGCTTAAAGTCACCCATTAGCGACTCGCACTAATAACGAACTCGCATGCTATGTGAATTACATAAACTGTTATCTTTAGAACACTTGGCTTCATTGCCTCACTTCTACTTTACCTTAAAAAAACGTGTACCCGTTAACACGTTCCACACTTGTATAGGAAATGGTAAAAAGGTCAACTCATGCTGGTCTAGTGATCAGCAGTGGATACTAAATGTTCATACATTAGAAGTAGATTTAGGTAGGTATGATATCCCTAAACACCGTCTTCTTTTTAGGGTTCCGTAGTCAACTAGGAACCCTTATAGTTTCTTTTCGTTAAAATAAGACAAAGTTGTGTGATACATCAATAAAACCTATAGCATATTTTATTGTATCTATTTATCGCAATATCTCCATAGTAGTAAGAGTTAAAATAGTAGTTTCTTAGAGAACCTCTATTAGACCTGGAGAATCCTACAAAAAAAAATACAGCAGAATTATTTTACATTAAGAAAATGGTACCAACATTTCAATTGAACATGTTTCAACCCTATTTGCAATAAAATCGTTTAGTATCAAGCAGCGTAATGGGGCAGGTAATTAGCTGCTCCCGCTGACATCCTTCAGCGACCGATGATAAATAGTCAACCGATTGAATGTAAACCTTAGCTTCACTTCGTACCTCCTAGGTATAACTTTAACCTAACATGGGCACTGACATTCAATACCGACTACTATTTCTTATATATACAGAATATTTCATTACCATCAATATTGGGAATTTTATTTATTTTGATTTGTTCAATTAAACTTTATTGCACAAAAGACAAACATAAAGTACAAAAGGCGGGCTTAAAGGCATTCTCTACCAGCCAACTATTTTATGTATCAAAGTAATTAGGTACAGTTGCATATGTATCCGTCACCGAAAGGAAACCATACGAAACGGTTCTAAAGAAAAGCGAATTTATTTGCGAAAAATTGTTTTAAAAATATACTGTTCGATATAAAATTATACAGGGAAGAATAATTGTGATAAACAATTTGGTAGTGTTCCCTGTAACTGGATAAACGGTTATTTAAAGAAAGTTGTGTGTAAACAAGTGATAGCTAATATGAGTACATATGCAAAATTTACGATTCCCGATGAGTATATTATGCAATATTAACAAGTCACATACTAAAGATTGTTTATTATGAAGAACACAAAAAAATTTAAACAAATAGGTAGACGTAAAATAAAATAGTGGTAGAAAGAGTTCGTAGGTCAGTCGGCGTGTGGAAGGGCGGCACCATCATCGAAGCCGAATAACTTCGCTGCTGTCTTCCATTTGTGGCGGGTGCCACGAATGCACATGCTGGTCGCTCTAATTATTGAAGTAATTATACGAGCCCTCAGCCAGCCCAATACGCGAGACAGGGATCTATCCCAGCGAGATGCGAGTGCTTCCCCGAGGTGTTTGACGAATGTTGCTAGTTGTGGTGCAAAAACTCCATCCACAGAGGTGACGAGAGGTGTAAAAGTGGCATGACGAAGCTCGCAGGCGTTGGCGTATTTGTTTGTTTTTCGGACTCTGCTGATTTCAGGACAGAAGCAACAGGGCGTGAGGTGTAAGAGGGAGCGTCAGTGTCTACGACACGGATGTCAAACAACGCCTCCCTCTGTGCAACCCATACGCCCCGGCATGCTAAATCTCCTCGTAGGCCGGTTTCACCTTCAGTGACAATTGGTTCTTTTACTACATTTCCCCACGCTTGTTGGCATAATTCGCAAAAGAGATCCCTTATTTCGTTGTGACGTCTCGTTATTAGACCGCCGGTTTTACAACAGAGGGCGTGATCGATGTTGAAGTCGCTATTGCCGCATCCATCGCAAGATTTTGGCATTGAGATCGGTGTTCGATGGTATCGTATTGAGAGGGCATCTCGGAATTCGTGTGGAGACAGGTCAAAGTGATCTTTTCTTGTGGGTATAACGGATAGCCAATTAGAAGATTTTGTTTTCATTTTGGTCACAATTGATCTTTCAATGGCTCTTTTTTGATAGGTGGGAGATTGGTTAAAATGGAATCTAAAGGTTATCGTCATGTGCTTCTTTCAGTTTGTGGCATTCTTTACGTGCTTCGTTGAGGGACTTGTGATGCTTTGCGAGTTCCATATGCTTCATTTCAAGTAGGGAGGATGAAAGAACAGTGCAGCCTTTTTAGACATATCATAGTATAAATTTGAAGTGGTGGCGCCATCGGATATTGCTAAGCCACCTTTATGAATGGGTAAGGAAAATAAGTCAGCTTCTAATGATGACACATCACCCCTATTAGAGTCGGCAGAAAAGTAGTGCGTAAGGTATTTGTTAAAGGATCAAAGAATTCTGCGGCATCTTTTAGGACTCGTAACAGAAAGGACCATTGAAATTGTGTAGCTTTGGTAAGGGCAGTATAGGCAGCTTGTGGTGAGTCTTTACATATGAGTGATAATTTTTCTAAGGTGGAAACCCATTTATGTATGTTCTTTTACGAATTCTTCTTTTCCTTCTCCAATGTAGCTTCCTAGATACCGAGATCCGGTTACAATCGAAACATTAGTATTCTTAAATATATGGGTTGCTTTTTGTTTGTCAGATTCAGATACTATTAGGAATGATTTATTGCCTTGGGGAAATATCCGTAGGCCGGCCCTATGCTACTTATCTTTTCCACCATTGAAATAGGTTACTAAAATTACCTTGGGCAGAAGAGTCATCAGCATACCAACATTGAGTGGTGTTATGGTCATCTTTGAGTTTATTTATTAAAGGTAAAGTAGCAAGAGCATATAGGGGCATGGCTAGCGGATCGCCTTGGGTAACACCTTCTTTGCTATAAATTCTCGTATTCGAGTTACGAATGACAAGCTCTGCGTGGCCGTTATAGGTGTTGTAAAGAAAGCGGGCACAATGTGGCCAGTATATTCGTGCCTGCCAAAGGGCTAATTGTCTGTTGACGGCATTAAAAGCGTTATTTGCGTCCACAAGAAGTAATCCCCAGTTTGAGCTGGGTTGGCATTCTTTCTCGAATAGGTCACTCATTGCATGTATTGCACCTTCAATGCCACTGCTTAATCCACTGCAAAGTTGCAGGTTTGTGCAAGCTTCAGTAACCTCGGAACCGGTGGCTTCAATCATACATTTCGATAGAATTCTCCGAAGGCATTCGCCAATACCGATAGGTCTCACGCCAGGGCATTTGTCCAGGGCTACAAGGCGACTTGACATGAGTGCTTGTATGTGACTCCAAGGAACATATTCATTGTTTAGTTTCATGGTTAGATGAGCGATGGCAATCCTTAGGTGTAAGCTTGCTTCTCCAAAACGTAAGAGATAGTCTTTCCAATTTTCAGATGTGGTGCCTGTTGGCCCTCCTCCACCATGTAATTTCCTGGCGACTGATTCGACATGGTCGCAAGTTATGTCAACGTCGAGAAGTGGAGGCATTTCGGGAATGTTTTCGGGTAGTGTAAATAAGGATGGGTCTGGGGTAGTTGCGGCAGGGTGTTTTATATATATTTTTATATATATATTTATATTAACAAGTTATGTTTATAAACCAATACCAATTTTTGATTTAAATTATTTTTTTTGGAAACACGCTGTAATTATAAAAATTGGCAGGTAATTTAAGATACTTATGAATTGATAGATGCGGGTAACTCACGACCCCGTCCGTGAGTTACCCGCTTCTATAAAATTCACATTTTACTTTTAGATAGGTAATATATGTACTTTCGAAAAAGAATAAGCATAACGTCGAAACAATAAAGGTAGGAAATAATGTCCATAGGTAAATATTTACATAAAAATGTTATATTATGCACTTTGTGCATCGAGGAAAGTCTCCCATAATGTCATATAGCAATACTGTCTCATGCTGCAAGCTTAATTACCCCGTGCCCCGGAGCACTGGATAGCAACTTACTTATTAGTATATGGAGGCATCTCGAGCAGACCGGCCGATGATCTCGTTAGTAAATACATACCTTGACATTTTGCTATGTATGGCAAACCCTGATCAGAATTACACTTATTCTCCTGTAAATTATTATTTACCCGACAGTTTGAAGTTCACTGTCTTCATGTGAATAATTCTTTAATTTTGCAGACTTGGGAACCTCAAGCACACTAGTAAGTTCTTATTGGCAACCATGTTTTATGCTAATTAAACCCATCTAAATTAATTCAAATCAATTTACCGAGGCCCGCCCTTTATTATTTTTTATGACCGTATCATAAGGTATACATTTATATTATATGTCTGAAGAATGAATACATAATCTACACCTACTAAATATAAACATATTTGTGAACTGTTAATTAGTTTAAAATGTATATAATTTCAGAACTAATCATGTAATCACTACACTATCGTGTAATGACGATCAAACTTATAGGTTATACATATATACCATTGACCAGAAGATATTACAATCCGTCCCTTCAAGGCTTGGATTAAGTAATATTCAAAAGTTAGGAGATAGATTCAAACGATACGGCGTCCATTTCCAGTTCAAAGTCGCGAATGCGATCTATGACCATTGATGAGGATGCAAAGTACAAGGTGCATGAATTCCGGATCATTATTTAGTTATTGTACTTATTGTACAAATGGTGTAATGGTCGGATAACTTAAACTTTGCGGTTTGCTGTGACCGGCAGGTGCAGGAGCTAGTCATGACCCTAACTTTATACTAAAAACGTTGCATAAGTATGAAATATGGAGTACACTGACGCTGTTCCAGAATGAATACATATTTTACGCAGGCAATATTTCAAATTGATCATTGCTATAGACGGATATAATTTTGTATGAGGAATTGGATCTTTTGGATTTGTTTATGTAATTTATGCCGAATAAATATTACAGAACCGTAAAAATAATATTAGGTACAAAATATATGTATAACTATAATGTCATTTATAAAAAAAATGTTTTTTTTATGACATAGGCGGCAAACGAGCAGACGGATTGCCTGGTGGTAAGCAATTACCGTCGCCCATGGGCACCCGCAACATCAGGGGAGTCACAAGCGCGTTGCCGGCCTTTAAGGGGGGTTGGAGCTCAGGGAACCTTACTCACCATCAGGAACACAACACTACAGACCTGAAAGGTAGCAGTGCTATTATGGCTAATATTCGATAGAGTATATTAATTTTACCTGAAGTTGAGGGGATATCAGTATAAAGGTCGTGTTTTTATCTTCCGTCATCGTGTCACGTTATAACAAATATAAGTGCGACAGTGACGCATACCATTTTGGGCCATATGTGGGACGCTCTCCAGCGACCCCTAAGAAGAGGGCAAACCCAATAAATAACAGACTACATTCCTGTACCAACAGATGTTTAGTGACGAGTGAAATCTACGATTCTACACCTACTACTTAAAGCCTAATAAGAAACGCGCACAATTATCAACTTAAATCTAATTACGCGATAGATATCCGCGTATCCGTGACAATAATGAGCCGTTGCCGCAAGCTTTAACTTTACTCGAGAAGTTATCGGGTCTGGCTAATTATTTACGAGTTTTTAATTGTACAGGAAGGGATTATTCAATTAATAGTAGCAGAGGGCAATTACTACACATATTGTTGGACACGGGGTTCGAGATGTACCTACACTTAGGACCAAGATTAATTTAGATTTGAGAATAACGGTCAAAAAGAAACAATAATGCTTAAAAAAATAGATTAAAAAAACAATAAGCTGTAATTACAAACTAAAAACTATTAATTATTAAAATTGCAAGTAGGCACTAACGTTCTATCGAACCTTTAAATAAAAACGTAAAGTAGGAGGAAACTCATTCTTTACCTTTACGGACCGGTGGCAACTCTGGTAGCCATTCGTCATAGTTAAAATTACATTATGTTACGTAAGTGAGCCCCGTATGCTAAGGATTAATTCACATTCTCACCCATATACAGGTTATGTAGGATAGTCACGACTGTTACTAAATAGTAATTAACACTAATAGTATTATCGATATAAGCTCTCCAATCTGTTTGAATTACAGAATAAACGTACATGAAAGCATTGAGGTCACTCGGAAAAACATACGACCCAAATAGCTTGCCAAATTTACAAAAATCGGTCAGCCCCAAAATCCTCAAGCTAACAATGTAACAATGTCTTCGTACACCATCAATCACGAAGACATTATTTGTGCTATCGATCGTACCCGAATCGGTCGAAACACGTGCCAGCCGGCGACGGGACCAAAGCCTACTTAATACATATCATTTTGAGCTCAGGCACGCAGCAATGTCACATCCACCGTTATGGCAACGCTACTAGTATGTAAGGTACTTCTGCATTGAGATATACAAGTATAACAACCCAACTTGTACGTTACTTCAAAATTCGATAATTTCTTAAAATGAGATCACAGTGTCAAACAAAATAATCATAACTTTATACAAAAAAGAAAATACTTCATATACATACGAGTTTTTAAGGATACTACAAAAGCTGCTAATAAATTTAAAGGGATCATGTGAGAAGCATCAGCTTTCCATTATAAACGAAATAATAGAAACTAGCTGTCTTTACGGGTCTCCAGGAATTATTCCAATTCTTTAATAAGAAAGAGTTCTACCTTCCATCATGATATAACTCAATATCACCATGTAAGCAGTAGTCTATGCGAGTGATATACATATCACTTTATATGATATATTAAACAATGCATGTGTGATAAGAGCTGACAGCAATTCATACACATAAGTAAGCCGAAACCATAATTCAAAGCACCTTTTTTGGTCGCGTAGTTCACAGCACGATTCACGATCACCACAATGCAGATTTCTTAATTTTATCATCGACAAATCTGTATTGTTCCACAAAATAAGGTAGGTAATTTTTTTAAGTAGCAATTGTAAGGCAATAGCTAATGTCGACAATCCCAAAGATGTAGACAGCTGCCTGAGGCACCGTCCGTGGCAGCACGAAACCGCACCAGTATTACGGCTCATTAGTGTAAGTGAAACTCACTCATTTCCCGCCCAGTACTTGAACGATGTAGAAAGATCTCTGAAGTAGAATCTAAATGCTTAATATCACTTCTAGTTTGTAAGCTCGAAGAGGTCTTATTTGAATGGACGCGCATAATAACAGGTGGTCATCGACAATAATAGTCCAATTACAACTTAACTTAGCGCCACACGAAAAGGATCGTATGTTATTTTTAATTTAAAATTATTCCTTATTTTAAACAATATACAGTATATTTTAATCACTGTACATATCTAAGATAGTTTTGTATGTTGTTTAAAAACATGTAGCCACAAGAGGATTTGCAACCAATAATTTGAACTGAGAAAGTACCAGTGCTTGCTTTTCTTTTACTTACGTAAGGTACCTACGGCCTACTTATATAATTATTATTTAGTTGCTATCTCGACTACTCTCAAGTATCTGCTAGGTACTAATAACAAAAAATATAACAAAGCACTTTATAGGTGAAAAACTTCACTGAAGGACCATGTTTATTATGTAGTTGTGCAGAGAAGTAATATGGAACTTTCGTCAAAATTTGAATATAGAACGCTGTGTACGACGTGTAGACACAATAAGTTACTACTATATAGGCCAGGAGCTTTAGCTAAGTTGTACACCTATAGCAATTTTCCTCCTAAAATTATTAATTATATTGATAATATACTTATATGTATATGAATATATTTACCAATTGATATTAGTCTTGACTGAGGAACTCCATGGAACAAATAAGTCCGTGGGTACGAGTATTTTTATCTTAACATGTGTGTACTTATTAATTCCGTAAAATTTGCTTCTCAACTCCACTTCAATATTTATTGTATTTGGAAATAGAATTTGATTATAGGTTTTACCATTATAGTTAAAAAGGATAATAAACAACGACAAAGAAAACTGTTGTACTGTGGTAAAGTTAGCCAAAAGATAAACTACGTTAACTGAATTGAGTGTTTTAAATATTATTAAACTAGAATTATTTATTGGTTGCAAATAATTATAGTTATACCTACGTAATTAGTGTGGCCCGTGGTTGGTGGCCCCACAACGGTTGATTGTTCCATTGCCTGTCACAACCAATCACCGTTAAATCGCGACCAATGATCATTTTTTTCTTATTATGAATTAAGATAATTAAAGATTTACACGGGTTTCAAATACTTTCGAATTTATAAGTTTTGCTCCATTTACTGTAAGTTATATATAACACTACATACGTACCTGTATTGTAATGCCAATGCAAACAAATAAAATTGAATTTGTAACCATTTTATGACCATAACCATGATCTTACATGTTTACCTATACAGACCGACTAGTTTCAAATTCAGTTTTGTTTAAAAAATATAGTATAGCTGAGATACACTAAAACTATTACCACTATCTCTTTATCATAGGCCCAAAATGTAAACTGAGATTAAACTCATTGCTACAATCACTTTAGAATTGAACGTCGCGTGGCGTCAAGGTCTATTTAACCTATATTACTCGTATGTTACACACTTAGCAGCAAGAGTTGCAAAATTAATTTATGGAGAATAATGTTCCAGGGTAAGATTAACCCATTTATTAAAAAACTGAAATATAAGAAGGTCGAATCCTTAACATTACCTTTCCTAACAAATTTTACTTAGAAACCGTAACTACCTAATTAATGAAAGAGATCGTACGCCAACCGCACCCGAAGGAATGTAAATGATTGATCTTTACAATTAGTAACATGAAAGGCTAGCCCAGGGGCTGCCCGACGCCCACTCAGACACGGCAAGAATTATATTGTAGCTGCGTGGCCGTGCATCCTCTTCTGTATTCCGGTACAGTTGGGAAATTTGTTATTTATGGAGGGAAATCCGTAGACGATAGTTGCTTACAGAAATTGATATTCCCAAACCTAAGTTGTCCTAAACTCATAAACTTATACCCACTTAATAAACAAATACTAATTCATCAACTTAGTATTCATATGCCGTGAACGTGTTGGATATTAGGGGAGCGTACATAGAACTCGATTCGTTCCGGTTTGCCTGAATTTAAATCAATTGCGAACTTTTTATGACTCGTCGAAAAATAAAGCCATGTAAATCACATATACACCTTACAAATATATGACTTACACTTAGGCCATATTATGTATTTATCTTAAGTACTTTGACGACAGGTCTGGCCTAGTGGGTAGGACGTTTTCAAACAGTTTCATTAATTGGGAATGTTTCATTAAAATCTTCTGATTTTATCTCATCTAAAGTAGATATGTAAGCTATATATTATATCTAACAAGCGCGACTTCCATCCCTATCAGGTACCTGCGTAAATATTTTAAAATTACAACTCATTAAGCTCGATGATACTTGTGTGTTCTCTAATTTAATAACCTGTCAATATGTTCTACGTTCCGAAACAGACAAGGTTCCTACCTCTAAGTCACTAATTGACACTATCAGCTTTATAGCCATTGTAACTCTCTAATTAACGGCTAGGGGTACCGACAAGGCAAACTAACAGAAAAGCACTGGCATATGTTCCTGTATTGTTCATACAGTTAATATCAATTATCAAGACGATATACGTTCTGTGTGCTATTCAAATTGGGTCAGAACTGTCAGAAGTTATCTGCCTCTGTTAATAAATGAAAATATTCAATAAGCAGGATGCGTAAAGGCAATATATATAGAATAATACAGGTTTTCACTTCTCATGAAAGTGAGTCGCTTTTTATGTATGAAGCGAGTGGAAAATGATACGTTTCTGCCCTTGAGCCGCAAAATGGTATATTCCTATTAGTTACTCAGCCGGTTAGCACCTAGTAGAACAAAGTGCCGAAAATAATCTTATTTGCCCACGCCAAAAACCAATATGTGAGACTTGTTTATTATCTCAAATTATTGGAGTCTATTGTAGGGATTATCAATTCATTCAATTGGATTGATTTTTCGTTTCAAATTTATGTGTCTTAGTTATATATAACGGTGACAAGAAGGAATAAACCTAAGAGGTTTTTAATTTTATTTGCGACGGTAAGCTACTGCAGAAACTTATACAGCCAAACATTAATGAATACTTGTCTAAGAGTGTCATCTATGTAGGTATGAAGAATAAAAAATAATAGTGTCGTTCATCATTATTAATAGGGCCCGGAATTTTGCGTGCGGTTTTGGATAAGTCTAAGGGAGAGAATACTAACGTTTATCGATGTATCGATAAACCTAGTTTTTTTATTAGCGTTTGAATTTGAATTGGACATTTTATTACTAATTTGCTAACTTCCATACAAAAAAACGAGCTTTTATTATTAAAAAATAAGAAGTCACCTTGTTTGATGAAAATATACTGCTGTTTAAGACATTAATTCGCCTTAAACGTCCGCGATAATGATTTTGTGGTTCATGACAATTGACGCAAGATAAAAGTTAGAGGCGAAACTATTGAAAATGCTTGGAAAGTCAAGAAAGTTTAGTTATATTTTGTAATTATGAGTTACTCAAGCGATTCTGAAATGGACCTAACGGCTGACGGCATTAGAAAAAAAATCGAAAGTTGTATCTTACCGCAAGTTTTAATGGCAAGGTAAGAAAGATTTTATGAAATAGCGGTCAGAGAAATAAGTGAAACCTTAGTCTGAAACAGTGCTTCTAACTTAATCCTTCAACGCTTTGAAGTATGCTATATCCCGTGTTGAAAACCACCGACGACGTAAATTAGAAGACCTGCAACAAGCTGATGTCGTAACATTAGTATTATTGTCGGGTTCAATATCTATAATAATAATAAACGTTTATTTTTTTTAACTTTATTCTTGCTTTTTTACTTTCCTCATATTCGACGAAATGAAAAGTAGAATGTTTAACTCGGGTTAAAGACGCCCATTTCCGACTCGCACAAACAACGTTCAAGCTCCAAACAACCTAGTCGGAAATAGTTGACTTTCAACCCTTGGTTAACTTGGGAAAGTAGATATGATAATTCAATTATGATGTCCAGACAGATGTGGATTATTAGTCTCGAAGAATACAACGATGCATATTTGTTTTGTTTAAAGGTTGTCTGGTAGAGAGGTGAGGTCATCAAGTCCGCCATTTCAAACTGTAAATTTTTAATACGTGTAATAAACCATCTATGGCTGTATTAGGTGATATTTGACTATTTCTATGTATATATAACTAATAGGTATTAATTACTGATTTAATAAGTCAAAAAGTTTAATGTAATCAAAATCATCATAATATCAGCCGAAGGATCTCCACTGCTGGACATAGGCTTCCCCCAAAGCGACCCACTATGACCGGTTTTGCGCCATCCGCGTCCAGTGGATTCCCGCGATCTTTACCATGTTGTCGATCCACCTTTTTGGGGGGTCTGCCCAAGCTGCGCCTTCCAATACGTGATCGGCACTCGAGTACCTTTACGCAATGTACTTAACTAATAACATAACATAACAAAAGGCAAGATTTAATAACTGCCTTATATGTAGCAAGTTAATGTAAAGCCTTATTAAGTAAAAGGCGTCTTTCTTAAATGCCTCTCATTACCAGCAATTTCCCGGCTAACTGAGCTAATTTAACTGTTTCTTTTGTTTTTTTACAGACAACATTTCACAAAAGGATTTGGGATGAGGATTTGCAGATGGCTGGTCCCAATACCGCAGTTGCGAGTAGCGGACCATGTAATAGCGATCGGCTTCCGCGAGGGTGCGCCTCCAGCGCCCGTTTAAATTAAAACGACGTATGTTACTTCAGATTCTATATCAACGTGTAACCGTTTTAACATGATCCCTGTATGAGTAGATTGCGGCTGCGCAGCCCGTGACGGTCGACGCACGTTACAGAAGCGACCTACCTACTGCTATAAAGTATTGAGATAACCTTGTTGATACTTGGTTGCAGAATTATTTCTTTAAGTGTTTAAATAAACGGAGGTAATTTAATATTTTTTACCCTAGGCTCTCTTTCTCAATCCTGTAATGACAATCTCCTCAATTTCTAAACCTGGGGAACTCTGTCTAAGCAATCGTCTTGTAACGGATGCACGCAAACCGCGAAATACGACATGCGTAATGGTGCATCTTGGGTATGTCCACATCAGATAATTGTCAATTATATAGAAGCGGGTAACTCACGTTTTATAAGTCGAATATTGCTCGACATGTTTCACTCCGTAACGACGTCAGGAGGCTGTCGGCGTCAGGGTCATGAGACGTCTGCGTCGGTTAGCCAACGCGAACAGTTCATGATTATGTTGCTCGTTACGAAGTGAGACATGTCGAACAATATTCGACTTATAAAACGTGAGTTACCCGCTTTTATACAATTAATATGTTTGAATCTCACGATAGTTTTGTGTTTAAAACATAATTGTCATTCGATTACCGTGCAATCGTCACCCGAGTTACAAACCCGTTTACTTACTTAAATATTTTTTCATCACACTTGCTCGTCAATGGCTGTTAAGTTTAGTTTTAAAAATATATAGAACTTATACTTCACTTAGGACTGAGGATGTTTCCAAACAGCCAAGGTGTATGTCATATCTTCAAAAGTTTGCTTCAACCAACTTTTAATATGTATAAAACATATCTTTATATTAAATTTGACTGCAATTTAATGTTTAGTATTTATTAAAAATAAGTGATTTATTATAATTATAATTATGATTTAATTGTTTTATATTTCATTTTGATAATTGATACTATTTGGCAGGATGAGCTGTCAACTTCGAAAACAAAACGCAGTTGTTAGCATAATCTGTGGAAGACATTGAAAAATGTTGACATTGTTGACAATCTTTTTTAGTGGATGCGGTCTGATTGTTTTCAAAGTGTACCTATTTTGATTTTAAGTCTATATAAGTAATTAATATTTTACCAATGAATTTATTTTATTTCCTCGCAAATGTGATGAAAAACATTGTGTGTATCACGAGTGGTAAGTGTATAACAAACTTGAGTCATTAAATGCCCTCCGACTTCGTCGTCGGGCTTCTAATAGACTCGCGTTTACTATACCTTACTTACCACCCTCGTTGCACAATGTACTATTATCTACGTACATATCGTAAGTGCTCTAAAATGCGTCCAGTAGTAAACCGTAGGCAATGACCAGCATTACCAACCATCAAAAATGAATGGAGATGTAATGTTAACATTACCTACTGAAATCAGTAGGTTATGAATTTAAATTTGGAACAGCTGTCAAATTCAAGTGGGTTGTCTATTCTAGTATCTACAGATATTAAAACAGTCATTGATACGAAACGCCAATTCGTTATGTTTTTTTAATATAAGTCGAACGACATTTGAACTCGAGTGACAATAGAATAGACTCGCCTTCAGCTCGTTTCATTATAGGGCTCGTTTCATAAACCCACACTCTTGTTACAACAAGAGTGTGGGTTTATGAAACGAGCCCTTGCGATGCCCTTCATTATGCATAGATACATAAACTACTATTATTTGGCCCCGTGTTTTACTGCTGGCCAATTGCCTCTACGTTTACCGCCACGCAAGTACAGTTTAATTTTACATTGTTAAAAAAAACTAACAATTCTATGCTTCAAGGGCCTTTTAGATTTAATGTACCTAGTTATGTATTCGTAGTTATTATAATATTGTAATTATTGTAAATAAAGATGTTATAAATATTTCTCTACTTTTAGTGATTAAGACCAGATATAACGGTTTGTCGTTAAATACTGGTATTATAAAAGATGTACGGAATACAGTTCTAAAGCATTATTATACTAAGTACTTTGCAGGCGATATAAGAGATTTGTTGGCGATGGCGATATAGAAAACAGATCGATGGCAAGACGGATTTGATGAAACTATAACAACGTTTCAGTATTTATAGTGAAACGGACTAAGCAATAAGCCAAGTCTAAGACAATGCAGTGGAGTTGCATTCGATTACAAAGCTGCGGGCAGACGGCGCACGGGGCTTCCTGGAACCCGATGCGATCCTGTTACTGTCAGCCACCTAATCCTGTTATACGATACGCCAAAGCATTTAGTTATTTTTAAGGGTAGGTAACACTGCTTATGCGGTTACAGGAGAATGTTGTTGTTGTTGTTTAATATAATATACACATAATATCTAGCATGAGAATATTAGTTTTCTTCATATCAGGGACCGGAAACCATTACCAAATAAGGGGTATTTGATTGGGTTTTTGATAGGGTTGTTTTTAAATACCCTATCAGTTTGGTAAGCGTATCATTGACTTACCCGGATGATAGGCTAACCAATTTAATATAATATACTTAGTTTGAGTAAGCGCTTACCAAATTCAAAAACCCTCAATAAGGTTACCCTATCAAGTGTTTTTCAAATGCGTTTAATCGATTTTAAACACTAGAACTATCTGCCTACGTGGAAAAGAGACCCATACATAGGGTAACCCAATGAAATGGTAAGCGCTAAACATTAAAGCTATTTTTACCCCATCCGACTCGGTAACCATGTGAAACCCGGGTAAGCCTATCCATAATGGTTTCCATATCGATAGGGTAACCCTATTATAGGCTAACCACATCGTTACGGTAAGACTTCTATAGGGCTACCCTATCGATATGATTAATCAAATGAAGGGGTTTTCCGGTCTCTGGAGACACCACCTTAACAAAACTACCTAATAATCAGCTGTTTGTGGTTTTTTTTGTTGGTAGCTCCATGGGTGAATTTTCAAATTACAAATTTTAAATAACATTTAAATATTTTCGGGACATTGTTACATAAATCATCCCAGTCCTACGGTAAGCTCAGTAAGGCTTGTGTTGTAGGTACTAGACGACAATATATATAATAGATACATAGAAAACACCCATGACTCAGGAACAAATATCTGTGCTCATCACACAAATAAATGCCCTGACTGGGATTCGAACCCAGGACCATCGGCTTCATAGGCAGGGTCACTACCCACGAGGCCAGGCCGGTCGTCTAATAAAGGATAATAAAGGATTGATACCGATAAAAATATTGGTCGCACTCGGTAATAAAGATTATTCCGCTCTCGTGCTTTAAAACCCTTCCAGCGCTCAAGATTCCACTTTTTAAACCACTCGGTATGCTAGTGGGCCAATTTTTTTACGCGATATTAGAACGCGAGGTTTTAAATTTGCTTTTTAAACCTAAAGTATGCTTAAAATTGAACGGATATCGCAATGAATAGAAAGTGTCGATACAATGCCAATTCAAATGTAGAGACACTAATCTAGGGACAGACGAAGGATACAATTCTATTGTTTTAGCGAGAGTCCCTGAGCAATTGTTGAACAGGCGAGGCGAATCACCAATGGCAACACGACGATTGTCTGTCTGGCGTAATCGTAAAACGTATCACAAATAATGACAGACGAATTAGGAAAACACAATCTGTATGCAAAACTTACTACCTATATGATTAAGACGAAAGACATACACTGCTGAAGAAAGGCCTCCACTATTTTTTTCGTCGTGATAATAACAATATCATGTCAAATGTATACATGTATACCTGTATGACAATTTACATAAGAGCAACGTCGGAGACACAGTGAAGTAGTTCGCGGTACAGTCAGCGTCATTATAGTTAGTTACAGTCAGGGTGGCCAAATACTATCGATATAGTTCTTTATTTATATAGCAGTAAGGATGTGACGCTGACGGTACCAGTCCTGAAACCCTCTTCAATCGTATCTAGGTACTTGTCATATAAAATGCATATAAGACAGTGCATATCATATCATGGCGACAAAATAGACGCTATTTAGATTTACTTGTCGTTGTATGAAGACAAACACTTAGTACTTAAAAGTACAAACGAATGATTATGATGATGATAGTCATGACACTCATGACTTGACTCGTGAAACTCATGCAGTTAATTTACATTAAGTAATTGTTTTTACAGGCAATATTATGTAATTATACCTACCCACAGCCACACGTATGGGCCAAAAATGGACAGACGCGAAACAGTCTTGTATTGTAAATCCGCGTGGGCATAAGTAACATCGATAAAAACACTTAAGAAGTACAGTCATCGTCTTTGTAGTTAATACGTACAGTCATCTAGGAAGTAAAGTCACCCGCCCGAATAAAATACTAAACCTAATTCAAGAAGTTATATAGTGATTATCGAGTGTCTGGCCCATATTCGTAATACAGACTCCTAATGACTCCACCCAATCAACTAAGTCTCCCACTGTTATTTTACACCCGATTTGCATTAAATACACGGCTAATTGTAAGCTACGAACATATTTTCCAATAAAAAATTACAATCCCAACTACAAAGAGAAAACCGGTCAAGTGAGAGCCGAACTCGCACACGAAGGGTTCCGTACCACTCTATACAACGTGAGACTATATAATTAAAACACGATTGTTGTTTTATGGCCCCAGTGAAGTATTGATTTTATTAATATTTTCTTTATATTTTTTGTTATAGCGGTAACCGAAATACATCATCTGTGAAAAATTTAACTGGTACTGATATACCTACTGGTGACAGACGGACAGAAGGAAAAAAAATACTAAAAAATATAATAATGTAATGAATGAAATTGGCTTCCATCATTTATCAAATATTCAAAAACATTAAATAAAAGAACATCTAACCAGCTCACGTCAAAAAAACACTCGACAAGTAATAAACAAATTGCATGAAATTACTTTGCACTCTTGTGAATAAAATGCAACTTTGCTATCTGTTTTTAAAGAATAAAACTGTTCTTTCAGAGAAAACAAATGTTTCAACTCGTAACGATCTACCCCCAGCCTTGATTACTCAGACCCAGCAGTGCTATCTCGTATCCATAAGTGCACCTCACAAAACCTGGAAGCTATGTTATGACTGTCCTAACTATTATACAAGAGCTACTAATTCGAACAAATAAACCATTAGGTACACAAACAAGCTCGCAGTTTACCTTACTTGGTAGTCGCAAGGCGACGCCCGCCTACGATAGCCGGGCCTAAATGAATACATATGAACCTGCCTACTCCCTCAATTAGACCGAGTTGAGTTGAGAGTCATAATTCTGTAGAACAAATCCTGGCGCCAAGAAACATGTTTAGCGACGCATTAATTATGCTTCATTTGCAGAACTAGAGGTAGTATATTCCCTGCCGAGATGCGCTATACTAGGTTGAAGCGATGATATAAAAAATCTGCATCCACACTCTTTATCATGCCTTTTGCAGTTGCATCGTAACCATGCGCATAATTTGTTGCGAGGGTGACGATCATATTAAAGGTAAAATACGTCATGAAAGGAACTAACACACAAAGATATAGTACGCAAAATGTAATAAATTTGATTCCGTATGGATTATGTGTAGCTCAGGTCTAAACTCCGGATGTAATATTTTTTATTACTGTTTTGAGGATTAATCTCACAAAAACATATTGAGTATAATATGCCACAGAGATTATCCTACATGTAGGTTTGTAAGTATAAGTAATAAGTACACTTGTTTAAGGTTACCATGTTAATCATAAGCCACTCATAAGCTTTTAAAACTAAACGCCTAAGATTTATTTCTTGAATTATGACAAAGTACATAAAGAAATATTACCATTCATATTTTCAAAGGCGCAATTAGTAAATAGGGTAAACCAGGGTGTTCTTCCCCACTGCCAGTGATTGCTGGCTTTAAGAAAAACATAGTCATTTTCATTCATACCAATCCTTAAACGGGCAATAGCTATATGGTTTACCCTATATTACAATTACAGCTTTATAACTAGTAAAGCGAGGAAACAAAATCAAAGCACGTCTGTAAGCTAATTTACAGTGTGTACAAATGTGTTTCACCATAAAACTAAAACGACCATATAAAGGCAGGTTAAGTCCAATTACGAAGGTACTTCCTACGCCTTTATGCTTGCAGGAATGGAATATGTAGCTAATGAACGCTTGATTGTTTCGATCGCTATTGCTTAGGTACTTACAGGAATTCAAATTAGCCAACGTTGAATTAATCTTGTTTATTACTTAAAAATAGGTACGTTATTGCTTATTCGGAAGGTAGACACGACTGTAGATACTACTATTTTTACATACAGGTTGAAGTACCTGGTCTATAATGTTTATTTACTCAGAGACATATCATAATAATACATTAATTAGTAGGTTGTTGTAGAGAATAAAACACGGCATCTTAAACGGGTCGATATTGTGCAAATTTAAACTATCAAAATGTACTTATTGTATAAATAGTACTAGTACTTTCATGAACTTAATCTTGTAGGCCACGGTAACAAATCCCACTTACTTTGAAATGGAACTTCTCGAATCCTCCGGGTATCCCACGTAGATAAGAGTAGAAGACATGACACTGATAACTACAACTGAAAATTTTGAGACGAACAAAATACAAGAAAAAACACTAAAATAAATTTACAAAGGTCAAACGACCATATGGACATTTACTGCCAAAACTGTTTTGACAATCTTATTGATATATATTATAAAACGTGCGTGCCAGTACGAACGACTTGATATGTCCAACTGCGAGTTCATTTTATGAAGCAGAAAACGTGGGTGCCAAATAAGTAGGTGGTCTGAATAATGTACCTAATATTATAATGTTGTACTACTCATATCCCCTCTATCGGTAAACCTGCAGAGCCAGACAAGGCCATCACTTTGGTACATAAAGTCAGGATCTAGGAAAAATAATATTATGAAATATTAATAGGTATAAGTAAGCCATGAGCATAGCGAACAGTGCGAACATTACAAGACCTGTTGCCATCAGCAATACGACAAGGCCAATGCTGCCGGTAGTTTTGTTAAGACCGCAGAAAGAGTCCATGACTACCGCCTTCAGAGCCCTGAGTGTAAGTTTTTAACGTAACAAAACGTCACCATCGCGTTAGAGTTACCCATATAAATAACATTATCTTATCACTTACGCGTTCGAGACGTTTTGTTACGCCAAAAGAAACTTACACTAGAGCCTCTGTATTTATATTTTTTTATGACATAGGCGGCAAACGAGCAGACGGATTGCCTGATGCTAAGCAATTACCGTCGCCCATGGGCACCCGCAACACCAGGGGAGTCACAAGCGCGTTGCCGGCCTTTAAGGGGGGTTGGAGCTCTGGGAACGTTACTCACCATCAGGAACACAACACTACATACCTGAAAGGTAGCAGTGCAATTATGGCTGTGGTCTTCTGTAAGGAGGAGGTACTTCCCCAGTTGGGCTGCCTCAGATTCAAGCGTGCGGGTCATCTCTGTGCCCTACCTCTCATTGTTGGAGGTAGTTTAAGGACATACCCGGGTCCAAAAGTATATATCTGCATCTCCCTGTGTCAACGTACCTTGAATTTTCTCGCAACCCGCCTAGCCGGGGAATTAGGACGGATATGTGGTCGTTAACAACCGACCGACACTGCCTACGTGTGTACGTGATTAGAACGTGAACGTGACGGAGACGGGACGGGACGGTGACGGTAGTGTCAAGTTCCCGACCCGTCTGTGTGCTCATGACGTATGCACTTACTGATACATTTTAACGAGTAACATCGCATTACGTATGCACTATGCAACGACCTTAAACCATAATTTTACATTTTTTAAGGACTATAGCGATTACTAAGTATTAGCGTTAATTTAGATTAAACTGGATGTAAATTGATCATGCCTATATTCTACTTAAATACGTCAATTATCTTTTGTATTCAAAAATATATTTATACATATGTCTATATTAATACAAGAAAGTTGTGTTAGTTCCGACTTTTATAACTCGAGAACGGCTGAACCGATTTGGACGATTTTGGGTTCGTTGTGATTATCTTGGGCGAAATTTTAATAGTACCTATGCTTTAAAAAAGAATCACAAAAAAATACTTTAGACTTTCAGGCGGTACAAAGTTTGCCGGGACAGCTAGTATATAATTATATTACAATATATTGATACCATGATTCGTCCAATATGTTATACCGGGTGTTATAAAAAACGTGATACAATATTATTAAGCCAGCACCTGGCCATGATTTGAAACAATTTTCACTATACGGTCAACTTTCTAAATTGTAAAAAAAAAAAAAAACTCTCGTACATTTTCGTCGACTTATACTTGACCTTTTTTGTATGGAACAGCTCCATTTTTATTTAATTTTACAAACTTGACCCCATAGTAAAAGATGGCACATGCCGGTTTGATAATCTTGTATCACGTTTTTGATATCACCCAGTATAAAACGATTTTAACTTGCAATATTTACATATACGACAGGCCTGGCCTAATGGGTAGTGACCCTGCCTATTAAGTCGACGGTCCTGGGTGCAAAGTCAATCGTTCGAAGAGTGATAAGAGTGATCGAATAAGAGTGACAGAGACAATCGTTCGAAGTTTACGAATATCGTTTTTTGCTGTTTCGCCGCATTAAACAATGCTAACAGAGCTTACAGAGCTGACAACTGCTCCAAATCAGACCTGAGGCGCTACTCGTATTCTCGATATTCGTAAATTTCGTTAAGCGCCTCTGGTATCGTGAGCATTGAAGTTTGTAAATTTAGAACATTTTTCTCTTTTACTCCAATAAAGGCATCATATCATGGCACAATCGTTCAAATTTTACGAAAATTGATTTTCGCGGTAGTGCCGCAGTTAAAGCGCTGAAGGTCGTGAAAATGGCATTTTGATTCGGACTGGCACATGACTGGCATGAGCGGAAGCGCATGGCATTCCGCCCATATGAATTGAAGGAATTTAACAACGGCAACTTGACGTTTCTGCCCATAGTGCTCATGCCTTGGAGGAATAATGAGATTAATGAGTGACAATTCTGTCAGGTTCAGTTTGAACGGGAACAAAAATATGTGAGACTATGACAAGGACGGACGAAAATAGTGCTGTCTGCCATGCCTATGGAAAGTTATATAAGATCATCCCTTTCAATCTTGGTATTATTTTTAGCACGCCTCGTCTATTTAAATAGTATATCTATGGCTCATGCCTGATAGCGTGTGCACCGTGAGCACCTAGGAGCAATAATGACTGGAGAACGCATCCGCAAGCGCCAGTAACTTCGCGTTTAGACATGCTGGCTCGTCTCTCGCCTCGCTATTCGTCGAAACGTTCGACGAGCCTTTGCCTATACAAAAACGCGATGCGAGGGACGAGAGGAATAGCGAGACATCCGTGTACACATGCGTGCTCGCGTTTCGCCTCGCCATTCGCCTCGCTACTCGCGCGAATGTGTGCGGCAGCATCAGGAACAAAGATATTCTGGCTTTTGTAGCCCAAAATGTAACAATTCACTATAGTTTTGCTTTACAAAACATTCTTTATAACAAGGACGAGTGAAAATAGCGCCGTCTCTGCCATACCTATGGAAAGTTACATAAGACCATTCCTTTCGATTGTAGTATTATTATTAGCACGCTCCGTCTAGTTAAATGATATGTCTATGGTGAGCACTGTAAGCTCTGTCAAATGACGTCATTAATGACGTCACGAGATTTCTACAAGGCCAGAAAGAATTAATCGGACCACGGCTTCTGGCCCGGTACCGCAAACATCGAAGTTCGTATATTTCGAGCATCTTTCTCTTTTACTCCAATTAAGGCGTCATGAGAGCGACAGAGACAATCGTCCGAAATTTACGAATATCGTCTTTCACGGTAGCGCCGCTGACGTCACGCATTTGACGTTTTGCATAGACAGGGATGGTCTTATGTAACTTTCCATAGGTATGGCAGAGACGGCGCTATTTTCGTCCGTCCTTGTCATAGTTTCACATATTTTTATTCCCCTCCAAACTGGACCCTTTAGAACTGTTAAAGTTGGAGGGGAACAAACAAACACAATTGTTTTATTGGGTTTTCGACCAAAGTTGTGGTAATGATTGAATAATATTGTTATAAGGAATGTCCTGTAAAGCGAAACTATAGTGAATTATTACATTTTGGGGTGCAAAAGCCAGAGTATATTTGTCCCTTACCGGCGCTCACGGATGCGTTCTCCAGTGATTATTCCTCCTAGACGTTTTGCTTATAGCAATTTTGTTTTGGCGGCATTGTTTTTAGCCTTGACGACTATTTTATAACACTTCTGTATTTTGCTTATTTCAATAAAGTATTAAACTCTTGTGGCAGATCCATCTATTTTTAATTTTAAAATTTACCACTTTCTAAAACTTTTTGCATCCTGTTCGACCGTATCTGCTGAATTGTATATGAAAACACTGGCGACGTGTTTAGTATCGACTCAAACCGTTTGGAACGTCAGACTATCTATTGACAGTCGCTATATTGACAAGTTTAGCGTTTTGTTATTATATAAGTGTAATAAACTATTATTACCTAAAATATTTTATAAGATGCTTAGTATATATGAACATATTATAAAAGCTTTTTTAAATAAATTCCGAATGTTTATTTTTTTTACTTTCTCTAGAATTAAGGCACTAACGAAAATGTGTATATTTTATATCTTTAGTTATTCAATTGTCAAACATATGAAACGAAACGTTTTGAATCAAGCGTAGAAATTGCTTCTTGCTTTCGGTTGGTGGTTTTTTTTGGCGGGAACGTTAAAAAGAATAGGCGCGCTTTTGAAATTAAATTTTGTAAATTAGTTTTAAATTCTAGATTTGTACATTTCTTTGTATATTTCTTATGTAAAATAGTCTATATAGTGTTAGTTTTGTACATATTACGTTAGTGCGTTTCCCCATAATGGGGAAGCGCACGGGGCGTAACAACCGTAAACGATCGCGAGTTACGGGTGAGTCTCTTACAGAAGGAATAGATCAGGACTTACCTTCTTCATCATCATCGACGACTTCATATTCTGATGCTGAAAATAATGATCGTCCACTAGCGAAGAAAAGAGAAAAGGATAAGTACACACCTTATAAAGCAGGAAATTATAACAGATTTTATGACGAAAACTCGCAGAAGAAAGATTTTATTGTCTTCCTCAATCGCGAAGAAGATAACACTAAAATTACAGATAAGGATAGGTTGGCCATATCTAATGGCATCAGAAAACATTGTGTTTCAGGTGTAATGCATCTGAGGTCAATTAATGCATTCAAAATTGGTATAACTTTCGACCTCCTAACAACGCTAATGTTTTTCTTAAGAACGAAAAGCTCCTAAACGAATTGAGGATGGTTGGTTCAATACCGGCTGCCAAAACCGAAGCCACTGGGGTTCTCACATCTGTACCTTGCGATTATTCCAATAAAAAATCTTTCAGCTTATTGCTTCTAGTAAAAGTTATTAGTGTGAGACGTTTCATGCGACAGGTAAAAGACGCTCAAGGTGTCGTTTCCTTTCTTCCAACACAGACAGTTGCTGTTACATTTGCTTCAACGCAGCTCCCGAGTATGTTACTTTAGACCACTGGAGACATGAGGTAGGAGTTTATGTTCCTCCTGTTAAACAGTGCCTGAAGTGCATGAAATTCAACCACATTGCTAAATTTTGTAAAACAATGAAACTTGCTCAATTTGCTCAGGCAACCATAATTTTAAACAATGTGACAAGTCCAAAACTCAATGTGCTAACTGTGGCGGTGACCATATTGCAATTTCTACCACATGTCCACTTAAAAACAAAAACTAGAAGAAAACAAAATAAAAGCAAAAATGCAAGATATTCTGATCTTTTAGTGCAGCTCAATTTCCACAGCTAAATTCAAAATACATTGATACTCAAATATCCAATTTAATTAAATCTGACAAATTTATGAATTTATTAGTTGAAGCAATGCTTGAAATATGTTCAAAACCTGATGTGCCAAAAATTCTAAAAGCATTAGAGAAATTTTAGATAACACTTTTAAGAAAAAACACCTTAACCTTTTTATGGATACATTACATATAGTGCAATGGAATGCTCAAAGTTTAATTAGTAATAGGCTAGTTTTAACAAAATTTTTATATGATAACAACATACATATTGCCATAATCTCTGAAACATGGTTGAAACCACATCAATTTTTTCTATCAAAGGGTACAATATTATTAGAAATGATTGTGGGAACAACCACAATGGTGTTGCAATTTTAATTCATAATATTATAACACATTCTCAAATTACAACTCATTTTGATAGTTCTTTACAAAATGTTTGTGTGAAAATCAAAATTAATAACAATGAATTAAGTGTCGTTAGTTTTACAGTCCATCTAATACAAATCCACCATTTAATAAAAATAATCTAGACGTTTTGCTTAAGTCCATTCCTAAACCTATGATATTTGGAGGCGATTTTAATGCTCATCACATGTCTTGGGGATGTGTCGACACCCTGCCTCGAGGTAAGGATGTTTTAGATGTTATTGACGAAAATGATCTTGTTCTTTTGAATAATGGCAGTCCCACTACAATTGGTTCTTCATCTTGGCGAGCTAATGCTCTTGATTTAACTTTAGTTTCTCCATCTTTGGCACTTTCATGTGATTGGTCTGTTTATGATTATCCTCTGGGTAGCAGTTATCACTTGCCTGTAATTATAAATTTGGTTGTTGGAAATGAAAGTAATCTACAGAATAATATACAATGCAATAATGTACATTTACCATTTCAGCATAATTACAAATTAGTTAATTGGAAAATATATAGTCAATTAATGGATTCAAATTTAAAAAATATTGACTTTAATGCTATGTCTCCACCAGAATCCTACAATTTGTTTTGTAACATAATACATTCTGTTGCTGAACAGTCAATTCCACAGTCTACCTCCACTAATAAATGTAATAATATTGCTAAACCTTGTTTACCAAAACATTCTAAGTGTCCTAGTTTACCCTGGTGGAACTCAAAGTGTTCAGAAGCTGTTCAAAACTCAAAGAATGCTTATATATATTTTAAAAACAACCCTTCTGAGGATAATTATATTGAATTTAAGAGATTGCGAGCTTTAAAAACTAATACTTAAAACAGAAAAAACCAACAGCTGGATGGAATTGTGCAACTCATTTAATAGATGTACCTCATTGTCATTGGTATGGAAGTACATGCGTAAATTTAATAAATCATTTACTCTTAATAATTCTCTTGATGATAGTTGGATTCCAGATTTTATATGTAAATACACTCCTGACTTTGTTTTGAATGAGCCGTTAAATTATAATAAAACTGATAATATTGGAAATAATTATTTGACTGATCCATTTTCGTATCAAGAACTCCATTCTGCGTTGTTTTCTAGAAGAGATACATCCCATGGTCTAGATGGGATTCCATATATACTTTTAAAAATTAACCCCAAATTGTCTCATAATCTTTTAAACTTACTTAATCGTATGTGGAAGGAAAACTTTATACCTGAGGAATGGAAAACTGATTGTTTGGTTCCAGTTTTAAAACCTGGTAAAGATAAATTGTTGCCGGATTCGTATCGACCCATAGCTCTTACGTCTTGTATTGGAAAGATATTTGAACAGCTTTTAAAACAACGCCTAGAATTTTATGTAGAACAAAATGGTCTTTTACCTTACAACCAATTTGGTTTTCGCAGAGGTCCGACTTCTCCTGAAAGCATTTGTCAGCTAGTATTAGATGCTCAACACAGTCTGTATAATAATCAATATCTTTTATGCGTTTTCTTTGATATTGCTGGTGCTTTTAACAGTGTTAATATTTCGGTTCTTTGTAACGAGTTGTCAGTGATAGGGATACCTGGGCAATTAATAAACTGGATACAAGCATTTTTGACCAATAGAAAAGTATTTGTTAAATTTAATAATCATTTATATGGTCCAAGATGCTCGTCGTTAGGAGTATGTCAAGGAGGAATTCTGTCTCCATTAATATTTATCTTATATATTAGACGATTGAATCTTATTTTGGGATCGAATGTAAAAAACTTACAATATGCAGATGACTTAGTAGTTTATACATCTGGAATGGATTTAAGTCAATTAGCTTCTACTGTAAATAACGCACTTTCCAGTTTATATAAATACTTTTCATACCTTAATTTAGATGTTAATCCTACTAAATCAAAAGTCTTCATTTTCGGTCGTAAATGTGTAGCTACACCTAATATTTTGTATAACAGAATTCCATTGCCTATATATAGTGAAGTAAAATTTTTGGGTGTAACTTTTACTCCAAAACTCTCATGGACAAAATACATTAATAATATAACAACAAAAGCAAACAAGGCTTATAATGTATTAAAATCTGTTTGCGGGACTACTTGGGGAGCAGATCCCAAAATATTGTTAGTGTTATACAAATCTCTCGTTCGTAGTCACTTTGAATATGGTTTTCTTTGTTTTGCTGGAGATAGTAAATTAGTGAATAGTTTGGACAAAATACAAAATAAATGTATGCGCACAATACTAGGTGCCTTTAAAACTAGTCCTATTGCTGCTTTGCAAATCGAAACAAAACTGCCACCCATTAGTGTTCGATTCCGTTATTTGAAAGAAAGATTTATCTTGAAGCTTCATAGTTTGCCTAATAATGATCTTCTTACCAATTTAATTGCTTCTCAATCTGCTCCTTATAAGCAACATATGTTTATTTTGCAAGATTTTTCTTGCTTTTTCATTCTCTTGAAGAGTTTAATATACATTTGAACGATGATGTTCTTCCTTGTTATGCAGGCACATTCAAAGTAAATATGCCGCAATGAATATTGTAATTGATTCAAGCTTGTCTTCTAAGGAGGAAGTTTATCTGTTATTGTCAGAATGGACTAATTATAAATTTATTTATACTGATGGGTCCAAAAATAATGATGCTGTATCTTTTGCAATTTACCAGACCGAAATCAATAAGGGAGTGGGATACAAAATTTATAAATATGCTAGCATCTTCACTGCTGAAGCAACAGCCATCCTTTTGCTTTAAAACATATTATGGAAAGAAATCAGTTGAACAAAAATTGGGTAATAGTCAGTGATAGTATGAGTGTCTTAAAAGTTTGTCAAGTAACAAAATGAATGCTAACATTAACTACCTGATTTTTACTATTAAAGAATTATGGTGGAAGTTATCCTTAACTGACACTGTAGTACAATTCGTTTGGGTACCTTCGCATATAGGAGTCTTAGGTAATGAAAATGCAGATTTTTAGCCAGAACCATTGTTAATATTTCTGATTCATGCTCAAGTTTAACCATCAAGGAGTTGGATGTCGCTTTGCCGTATACGGATATGATATCTAATCTTAAAAAGCGCATGATTAGTAATTGGGGAAAACATTGGTATTTTTGTAGAGAAGTTGAAAATAAAGCTCATATATATTCTTTGTTAGACGTTCCTGTTAATAGTACGCCATGGTTCTGCAAGCTTAAACATTTTGTTCATAGAAATTTCTATACTATAATCAATCGAATGCGCATTGGTCATTATTGCCTAAATTTTCATCTTCATCGAAAAATATAGTTTCTTCTCCTTATTGTGATCGTTGTCAAATGAATGAAGTTCAGTCTCTCGACCACATCATTTTCGTTTGCCCGTCCTTCGGCATTCAGCGCCTTGTGCTGATGGATGAGCTGCTTAATATTTATGAGGCATCTAATATAATCCCGCTGTCAGTACCAGATTTGCTAAGAGAGCCTACCACGTATATGTCTTTGTATAAATTTGTACATAACACCATAAATAAGTTGTAAATATTTTAATACAATTTTTAATTTTAGGTTCTTAATGCAGATAACATATAAATGTAAATTGTATATATTTAAAATAAATCTAAATATCGCTACTAGAATATTTCAGGATTGTACTGTTTGGAAAGGACAATAATTAAACTGGATTATGAGATTGAACGTACGGTTTTGACTTAATTAATGGATGATACATACATACTGAAATTGTATAAGAAAATAAAAGTAACTGAAGACATTGAACTCGGATTTGACCTAATATGAATAGTACTTACTGAAGACGTTGACCGGATTGAACTTATGAAAAAGAAAACAAACTACTTATGACAAGGCAGTATGGCTTAGAGCTTTAGCCTGTCCAGATGGACGGAAAAAAAAAAAAAAAAAAAAAAAAAACTTTCGGTTGGTGGTTGTTGAGTGCAACGAGTGAACTTGTTATTTGCTTGGAAAGTAAAAAAATAGTTCACTTGTACCTTTTGATTATGAAAATTGTGTTGAATTAGTAATCATGTTAGGCCAGGCTTCTACTGAAGCATTGCTCTCAGCAACCTATGTGGAAAACTACTTAGATTGCGTCGAAAATCTGCCCAATGATCTACAAAGACATTTATCGCGTATGCGAGAGCTGGACGTAACTTATAGAGGTATTTTTTTGTTTTTCGAAACGTCTTTACACTCACCTTCTTTATTGGAATTGCTAAAATTCAAGAATTCTTTCATGTTTGTAGTAAAATCCTAAGGTCTGTTGACGTTAGCATCATCCTCACATTGTATACGTACAACTTGCTTTTTATAGTAACGCCCGCTTCAACAGTTTAGTGACCAAAATAAACACATCTAGCGTTATTTTAGTTCATTTCCCTTACATCTTTACTAAACATCTAACTCATCTAAGATGGAATAGTAATGGCACATTAACATTCTTTTAAATTATACCTACTTGATGTTTTATATTTATCATGTCAATCTGTATGGACATGAAAAATAAATGTCTTAGTACTTTATTATAGTTTTTGCTTTGTAGTTTGAATAATCTGGATATTCTAATGCTTTCTTTTATACCTATATATTCTAGCTAGAGACCCTTTTTTGTCTTAATATGTTTTAATGCTTCATATTGGATGAAAAGAATATTTTGGTTATTTTTTTTCTCCAAGTCACTGTATTGTTATTTTATGATATATTAAGTTGTTAACCTATACTTTTATGAATATGTTTGTCCATTCATAATAAGCTTGTAATAGTCATTTGTTATACAAAGAACACAGTCAGTGTTTATCTTCTTGTGCTAATATTGGGACCCAAGCTAGCAAAAGATTCCAAAATTGAACCAGTTGCTATGCTTCTGGCAGTCAAAGAGTGGAGTCTTGGGCGTTGGGAGGTTTTCACAAAGGTAGGGCATCAGAGGGGAGCAATTTTTTTGTCTCACTACTGCCAGGAAAATACTAATTCTATAACATTACAATTTTACTCCAGGTTATTTGCTTTAATCATTTTTCATTTAAAATTTAACAAACTCAGGTATAATTTTTTTATGAAATTACTCTACTCCCTTCCTAATAAAATGTGGTTTTAAAGAATAAAAACAGAGTTTGTGAGCTATAATACTTTTCACCTCAAATATTATAAACTTTTTTTTAATAACCTTTAGGTAATATATGCAACATTCACAGATAAATTGTTTTATATGATGCTATCTAGTTGCCTGTGTTTTAGATATGGAGTGTCAATAACTTGACCTCCTATTGTCAACAACTGCTATGTATTACTATGTATACAGCTCGCAAATGCACCTTCCTTCCTTATGGGGACTACACCAAGTTATGATGGATAAAAATTTTATGAGAAATAATGTTGTACCTAATGTTGAAAACAGAGTTACTACATTTCTTTGATCAGCAAACTGTTATTAGTGGGCTACTAAATCATAGGAGTAAAGTACAGTCACCAGCAGAAGTGGCTAAGAAGTTGAGGTGTTCAAAAATGAGGTCAACACATCTCTATTGTCAAGAGAATAAGATTGTGTGTAGGTCATTTTGAACACTGCACCCCCTCAGCCACTTTTGCTGCTGACTGTACTAGCAACCTGCCCCAAGGTAAAGAAATTTATATTATAATATAATTGCATAAAGTATTGGATACATTTTTTTGTCAGACTAAATGTATGCAGGCTAGATTGAAGCTGTTGGCTTACCACACTGCTCACTACAGCAAATCTAATGTGACTGTAACATTTACATTACAAATTCCTAAATATAAGTAATATTTATCATCCTCTTTTTATCAGAATGTCTTCGAGATGCTGAAACTCATCTGGCAGTATGCATCGGTGCAAACACAGAGGAACGTCGCCGCGGCCGCGCCGCCATGCGCTTGCAGAGCGCCCTGGTGGCCGCCCAGGAGATCGGTGACGAGAAACTACAGGTTGTGCAGTTGCTGCAGGACCTCATTGACAACAAACAAAGATCGCTAGAAGCTGACCATAAAAAGCTAAGTAAGTATGACTCACTCAAAGGCAAATAACATTCACTTACTAACCATTTTTATTGGTCACGTCTTTATTGTCCGACTAAATATCAGAATCAGCGAACATTATCGCAAATAATCTCTAGAACGCAACTGATAGATCCAAATAATAGCTGACTATCTATTCAACTTATAACTTAAAATACATGGCAAGAGTTTGCCGCGTCTTCATCATTTGCGGAGGATACTTTGATTTGTTCCCAGTTGCATAAATCCGACTTTTTATACACCTAAATCAAACAAGGAAAAAATAAGGTATTCAAAATTATTCTTAATGAATTGTTCGTGGGCCAGTTTCCTGCCTGGAGGTGAACACCAACGGCACCGTGAAGGAGGAGCCGGCGCCGGCGCCGGAGCCAGCGCGCGCGGAGAAGGAGCCCAGCGCGCCGCCCGCGCCGCCCGCGCACGCGCCGCCGCCCGAGCGCGCGCCCGACAAGAAGGAGGACAAGGAGAGGGACAAGACTGGTGAGAATATTACTTTGTTTGACATTTGTTTTTATGGTTGTGGAAGCACAAACAATTAAATAATAAGTAGTATTTTTTGATTTGTGATAATGTTATAGGTAATAGACCCCCGCCTTAGCATAAATGCTGACCCGAGAGTCAGTGCTGATCTTCCAGTGAGACTGTTTGTGGACCACCATTGAGGGTATAGTTCCACAGCGTCATGTGTCCTGTGCGAGGGTTCGAAAAATAAAGCGTCTATAAGAGGAATAGAATAAAAGTATTTTGCTGTTTGCATAATCAAGCATTAAAATGGAGACACTGGATGAGAACTGATATAAATATTGGTTTGACCCTATTTTTTAAAACTTATTCATAACTACACAAATCAAGTAACAAAACTTTGACTAGTTTTAAGAACTCCTCTTCTAAAGCGCCTAGGGTCTGGATATGGTATAGTTTCAGGGATTTTACTTCTAAAGACCATGAAATGATCAGATTCTTGTCAGTAGATTTTAACCGATATGAAACTCAGATGGACTACGGTTCTAATTAATCTAATTTACTTACTCTGTTTACTTTAAGAAAAAAATTCTGTACTACTTACTAAAAGCGAAGCTTATGGTAATTTGTGAAAGTTGTGAATGGACAGAATTAGCCAGTATAGAAGTGAAAATCTCCTTTGTTTACAGAAGTAATTTAAGTGGCACATATATAATTATCAATCACTTGATTCTAATACATGTATTTCGATTGGCAGGAGAGAGATGGTCGAAGCGGGCACGGCGTTCGCGAACGGCAACTGCCGGCGTCGCCACCGACGGCGCGGACTCCAGTGAGCGCGACGAACAGCGACATGCCCACAACACAACACACAAGAAAAGTAAGACTAACACACTCATGGACTCATATACGATATCACGCTCCCAGTCTAATCGGTAGTGACCCTGCCTACGTAACAGGAGGCTTCAGGTTCGAATCCTGGCTAGGACATTTATTTTTATCACGCTTTTGTTCTGGTGTGCTGACGTTATCAAAGTATTTATATATCTATCTTCTATAATATTGTGTCGTAGTTTAGTTTGAACCTAACACAAGCCTTAGTTGTTGAGCTTACTAGGAGTATGTATATATATATATTATATATATACATTAATTTGTACAAATGCAAATAAAGCGTTTTCACGAGAGATGATGCGTAGCAAGAGAGACGTTTCTTAAGAAACCCATAAACTATAGAGATTATGACTGGCAAAAAGACTGGTATATAATTATAAGTTACATGTTTTAGCAACCTACTTGTGGAATAACCAACAAGTTTTAGCCCAAAATTTTTAGCTCATATCTGTAAAATACGCAAAGATCGAATACATAAAGAAATATTTTTTTTAGCTATAGGCAAAAAGAAGAAGCGCAAAGCTCGTCAAGCGGCCCAGCGGTCGGAGACGCCGCCTGAAGAGGCGGACGCCATAGACCCCGACGAGCCGCGCTACTGCCTCTGCGACCAGATCTCATTCGGCGAGATGATCCTATGCGACAACGACCTCTGCCCCATAGAGTGGTTCCACTTCTCTTGCGTCTCTCTCATTACCAAACCCAAGGGAAAGTGGTTCTGCCCCAAGTGCAGAGGCGACCGACCTAACGTCATGAAGAACAAAGGACAGTTCCTCAAGGAGTTAGAACGATATAACAGGGAGAAAGAAGAGAAAGCATAGTGTTTACTCAAAAAGAAGCGGCGAACGAGGTCCGCCATGAACTCTTGAAGTCTAGTGTTTCAAATGTGATTTCAGTTTTATGAGAATATTATTAATGAGTTTTGTTAGATTCTTAACAATATGCCTGTTACACATAAGTACCTACTTTTCTACGAATAAGAGTGAGAAAATGGAAATGGTTGTCACTGAGAATCTGTATTATTAAGTAGGTATGTTGCTTTAGATTTAAATGTTCTTTATTACTTTAGTTCAATGAAGTACATGTAAATAGAATTTATTTTTGTCTCGTAGTCAAATAAAGAAAACAGCGTGGAATTCGCATTTATTTCAGCTATTTGTATTATATTGACGTCTTTCGAATAGATATTAATTCAATATAAGATTAAATTAAATGTTGTTTTTATTTTATAACCACATAATTTTAATTGAACAGCCAAACAAAACAGCCTAAATAGCATTCAGATTTTGGTATAGCCGCGACCCATGTATCACTGCTGTGAGGCGCTGCCACAAGCTTTCGGATAGCAACGACCGTGGCCCGGGCAGCAACTGCCATGTGCAGTGGGAGTCAGCAGTTTGCGTCGGTCAAAATGTGTATGAAATAATAACAAATGACAATAAAACCATGGTTGTTTTAAAGTGCGTATTGCGTAGCTAAGGTTTGTTCATTTTTTTTCCTTTACTATTAACCCCGAATATAGGTACGACGAGATTCTTTTACATAGGCGTTCTTTCTAGTCTCTTATTTTCACATAGAAAAGTTTAAATTGTATATCAGTCGAGCTAATTTTACTTAATTGTCACTATAATTACTACATATTTATTTACTTAATAGAGGACTAGACGTAGCGACTGTGTACTAGACTAGATAACATTATATCATTACATTGATAATGCTTACAATAGGTGCCTTAGGGTTTACAATAGGGCTTATATGTGCGTTTAGGGTATTTACTCCTCAGTAGTTGATAATTAACATCAAAAGGAAAAAAAAATATGGCTACTTTATTCTATTTGTTTAATTTGTAGGTACTTCATTTTGGAGCTTAAATTTATCTTAATTTTTCATTATTTTTAAGGATAGATTGAAAGTGAATGAATTCAACCTTATTAAACGTTACCCATTAGACAAATAACATTCATTGGAATAATTCTCGTGTTTGCTAAATTTATTTAAATTCCAGTTGTGATCAGTTGTAAAGAAAATGTGATTTCGACTTTGTTTTTCTTGGGGCAGTACAAGTGACTATCCTGAAATAAATATAATATCATAAATTGACAATTTTAGAAGCAAACATATCATCAGTGCAGAAGAAAAAAAAATCTCATACATTACACTACTTAGAAAAAATGTACATCATTTTAAAATTTCTAAATCATAGGCAGTGTGTGTGCTAGGATAGTACTTAAAATTATTATAAACATTATAATAATAATTTCCTAATATTCAACTATCTTGCTAATATATTATTCCTAATATAAATGCGTAAAATTCACTTTTTAAGGCACTTGTTATGAAAAATTGGGTTCGATACACGTGTAAAAACTTCTTTAAGACTCGGGTGATTGTCACCCTCGTTTCACTCGGGCTTCAACTTTCACCCTCGTCGAAAAAAAAATTTTTTTCACTAGTATCGAAATGTACTATTTCCTAACTAGTGCGTAAAAAGTGCAATTTTCGCACGCTTCGCGTGCGTAAATTTCACTTTTTAAGGCACTTGCTATGAAAAATTAGGTTCGATACTCGTGTAAAAACTTCTTTAAGACTCGGGTGATTGTCACCCTCGTTTCACTCGGGCTCCAACTTTCACCCTCGTCGAAAAAAAAAATTTTTTCACTAGTATCGAAATGTACTATTATCAATTTCTGAGGAGTAAAATACAACTCATCGATCCACCCTAAAGTGCATTAAACAAATATTAATTCCTGATTTACCAATCTAAACCGGGTAATGGAATATTCCACTAAATAAAATTAGACTTTATTTTTAATCACTTTATTTGATATATGAATTCTTGACAAACATTTAAACTACTTTTATAGAAACCACGCACAATAACAGTAGAAGTTAAAAGTAACATACAGGTTCATATTACATACATAATATATTAGGCCTAATTAAATACTTTTGAAATACTAGTTTCCCATAAATGCTGTAATATTTAAGTTTTAATTTTAATATAACACGAAATAATAATAATGGTTCACACGTAGTATTGCAATGGCTTATATTTTCGACTAGATTATTATCATTAAACATTATCTGTATTGCAAATTATTCATTAACTACTCAAAATACCTACTTTACTAGGAGTTCTTGCAAAGTAATAGTACCGTTTCTATTATTTTTATACTATAATACTTGTTCTGTTGAGTTGAAGGTAGTAGGTATATTTAGGCATTTCGTTTACCGTTTACATCTACTAATTAAGTGTAAATAAGTATAAATAGCACTTAAATGCAGGGGCGGATCCACCGTTCTAAGTACGATGAGTATGCCCAAAACCCTAACAAACTTGTGACGTCTTACTTATGACCCCGAGAAGGGTCAAGATACTATCTACCCACTCTAGTGTAGCTGGCTACCAACTAGAAAGGAAAACAATAATAATTTTTAAATGAAAAATTGTTTTGGAATTGAATTGAAACTGTTTAACTGTTTCCTTACTCGAAATTGGTTGTGACTTCCTTCAATAATTCTTTCTATTTCTAAGGCCAGGGTCCCATTGTAAGGGACAAAGGTAATATTTCATAAAATTTGAGTCATGATTGTTTGTGAGCGAGTTGGTACTACCTACAAATCGCACTAGGGCGGTTTTTAACTTTTTTTTTTGAGGCCTGGATCCGCGCCTGCTTAAATGAGTGTGTTTGTTCCCTCCGAAGACTATAAGATCTATGTAAAAACACTAAAGAGATTTTCAAATGGGACGAAAAATGCAACAGTACAAATTACTTTATAATGATGGCAAGACATGATAATACTTTTACCATATATATGTAGTACTTATAGAACATAAAAAATTAAACCTCTCTAATAATTATTTAGTTACTAAAAAATTGTCTAATTGTCTTATTTTAAATATGATATGATAAGACACAATTTGTGACCCTAAGTTAAATTTATATGACACTACTTTGAACACAAATACCACTAAATTTACTTCTAACAGAGATTTTAAAGAAAATACCATGTTAGTACTCTTCGGCATACATCCTCTGGATGCCTGTTTTTGGGTGTTGCCATTATATTAATAATTTTACTAAATGGTTAGTAAAAATTGATTATCATTGCTAATGATAATGTCAATCAAATAATATACGGCCCTACTGTTCAAGTTCGTTCTAACTGGTAATGTACCTACAGATGTAGCAAAAAATGCGTTTTCATATTTTTTTTTTAATGTTCGAAACGTTTAGATAAATAATACATTACAAATGGAAATATACTAATTTACATAGGTACATTACTTTTGTAAAATCCAAAACAGTGCCCAAATAAAATATCCTGCGTAACTAGTATGATTTTTGTTTAATTACACGTATACTCTATGTAATTGGATCGTTTTGATTTTAAAATATCAGTATGATATACTTCAAAATCTTTATTTGACTACTATGATTACTAAATTACTCATTTAAATCATAGGAAAACGACACTTAATAAAACAATAATTCATAGACACGTCGGTCATCAAAGTATTCGCGGTTCCGAGCTTTCACGATGGGAAAGGATTTTTCACTATATCTATAAATACCGTTATGACAATAATGGTTAATTGTTGATCAATGAACAATTGTTTCCATAACGGTATACGAAATGTTTAACCAAGCTCAATTTATAGTATCTTCTAATAAGAAAAGGGTCATCTTGGTTACATTGATTGAATCTGGTTGAAACCGAGGAAACAGTCTACACACTGATGAATTAGCTAAACCCATACACCATGTGGATTTTTGTTTGTGGGTGCCGCATTTTCCAATTGCCGTGGTGATCCTATGATTCTCCTTGCACTTCCGGCTTTGCATAATCCTGTATATCAAACATAAGTTTACTATTATTAGGGTGCAAAATTGCATTACTATTTCAGATAGTCTCCATTTTTCACTTTAGGAAAAAAACATAATGACTATAATAATTACTAACCTAACCTAACCTAAAACACTCACAAAACATTAAAATCATACACATGAACTAGCAATCAGAAACTTAGATGTATACCATGAATGATACAATTTTTCTTTCGATTTAAATATCGAATATCATTATCTATCTTGTGCAATGTCTGATTAATAACTTCTTACCATCAAGGGGATGTCTAAGTTCGTCGACACTGCCAGAAAGACTTTGAAGATTAGCTTCTTTCATTTCTTGCACGAGTCGCTCGACTTGTCTCTTCTTTTCCATTATTGCGTCTTCTAGAACTCCGACCTACAAAAACATAGATAAATAATCCAAATTAATATACACAACATACGCAATAACTCAACTACAAACTAGGGCTCGCGGTCGTGTCCGTGATTCGTGAACCCGAAGCAGTGCGCCCGGTTTCGTGAATCACGGCAACAGTTTTCTGGTCCGTTCCACACGGACATTAGGTTACGTGAAATTAGGGTACGAGAATCCGTGTACATCCGTGTAGGCGTGATCACGCCTTCACGTATCTTAAGAACACCCCGTTTCGGTCCGCCCGTAACATATACTAAGTGGTAACTCAATTCAATAAAACTTAGTCCTTATTTATTTTTCTCCCGGGCGTGGCGAAATTACAAAACGTGCGATAAGTATCCAACGAAACCGAGCCTGAAGCTCCACACACGTACGCAGGTACGGGCTACGTATCATGGCGTGTCACGGCGCCGGCGTGTCACGTGAATCTGGATGCGAACGTAGGTACGAGGTACGTACCTTGCCGTGTTCGTGAAATTCGTGATCGGATCGGCGTGTATCACGGATATCAGGAGACCTACTACAAACTAACTAAACTACATGTTTACAAACCTCGCGCTTTAAATTTTCTGCAGTCAAGTGATTTATTTCGGTTGCATGTTTTGCTTGTTGTATTTGACTTTGCAAATTTTCTACTTCAGCCAGCATCGATCTTTCTAAAGCTTGTCTGAAACAAAAGAAGACAACATTTAATAAACGGTTTAACAAAAACCATTTTACATTGATTTTTAACATTACAAAATATTGCAATTCTATTTTATTTTCTACATAATCTATTTGAAAACTAATGTAATTGGCATTCTTCTTGTATGTACCATGGGCCTATACAATAGAAGAGTAAGTATACTTTAAAACACTAGGAATAGGAACAAAATTTTTTTTTTTTAATATTAGTGAGTTGCATTGTTTTTAATAGTAAAATAGTTTTCTTGGACGCTGAGGACTAAGTTATTTTTTCTAAATATAACAACTTCTCCAGTGGATAACATAAATTGATTTAGTGTAGAAGTGTTACATTTACCTATTCTCCTGCTGTCTACTATTAATAATCCTCTGCTCATTATGGATCTCCTCCATAATTTTCCGTATCTTATTCTTGCACTGCAGCAGCTCAGTCTCACAGTTAGCCAGTTTAGACCGCACCAGCACAATTTCTGACTTCAGGGTCTTTTCGTTTTGTTTCACGATCTCAGTTTCTTCTTCTAAATAGGTTAGGGCTTGCACCTGCTCGAAAAGCTTCTGTATTGAGTTCAAATTAACAATGGTGTGAATTTTGGTGAGAACAGTAAAAACATGAGTTATATAACGGTAAAGATTTCACGTCCGAACCGAATTGAAGGATCTGATGACGACAATAGATTTTATGCATTAAGGTATATATACACATAGTCTAAGCGCACCTCTCTTGGCCCCTTCATATTTACCTATACTAATCCCTGTAAAAGTGGCTCACTCAGTTTATTAACAGCAAGGATGATATATGGCTCGGATAGGCAATGCCCATACAATATATCGTTCCCGCATTTTCGGTTAAGGTAAGTACTATCTAGTGTGTCAGTCTCAATAGACCTCATCACTTGCCTAGAATTTCGAATGTCACTGATCCATCATATACTACATGTAGAATAATATTAATAACACATCACAAATCAAATAATAGACAAGATAAATGAAGGAATATGAATTTGAAAGTGATATTTTGTGGTTGTGTTTCATGAATCATGAGAGTAGGTATTTAGCTTTAGGTATTTACCTGTTCAGTACTTATTCTGAGCTGATTGTCGGCAGAGCTGATCTGCTGCTGCAGAAGTTCCACTTGCCGCTCCTGTTCCCTTCCTTTATTCTCCCAGAAACCAATTTCGGCATCATACTACAAAACAAATTGATAATTTAGCTTTATATAAAAGAAAAAGTATAAAAATAATCTCAAGTGGAACATAAGACGTTGTGAACGAATCGTAGGTTAAGGTTAATTATACAACACTATACTATCAGAGTCTAGTAAATACTAATGGTTCTGCATTAGTATCTACTCCAAAACCGTTTCGATTGCCTAGACGACGAAGAGGACGAACTCAAGGATGGTTTACGAAACCTGTCCACACCACCGGATGTGAGTTCTTCAAGACCCAATAGAGCAGTAGAACCAAAAGGCTCTCTAACTCCATTCGGAGACTCATTGAGAAAAGGAGTGGAGTAATCCTACAATATTCCGCCGTATATCGGCAGCTCAATAGGAAGATGTCTCTAAGTCCCTTATCTACACGCGATCTGGGCAAAAACAACAAGGCGACGACGACAGCCAAACTTCTGATATAATGAATGGTCTGGTAATGAATTCGTCGTTGAGAAGCTATCTAATTCAGTCTTTTTTTAATAGTATGCATATATAGATCCTGACACCTGGAGATCTTATACATCTCTAAGGTTAATTTGTAATCTATGACTATAAACGTGAAAGTCCTGACTAACTGACTGCTGACCTGTCCGCTTGATCCCGCCTGACCGCTTAACCTAGATAGCTGTTTTTTTCACAATAGATAGTTTATATTCCGTAGGAAGTACCCACTGAGGGCTTTTTGGAAATAGCACCATTAAGGTTGTTGAAAGTTTGTATGCGGTTGTGTAAAATTTAATGAGAGAGACTTGAATTTTTGTGTATTATACGAGAAAAGTATTTTTTGAAGTGTTTTTTGAAATTCATCCCCTAAGGGATTAAAAAGGAGGTTCTTCTGTGCGTGCGTAGCCCAGGGGCAAAAGCTAGTAAGCATATATTTATACTTTTGTCTATATTTTGAAACCAAAATAACTATGTTATTAAAATATTAACCGATATGTATTTCAAACTATATTGATGACGATGACGAATTATTGTAATTTGGAAATCAGAGTAAACACCCAGTTAAGATAAGAAAGAATATTAAACGTTTTGTTAAGTTTGTTGTAAGCTGTCAGATTTGGACTTGTAATTTTTTTTAGTACCTATTTAATTTTTGTTATTGTTTGGCATTTTTAACGCATTTTTATGTACGTTTAATATACTTTTTTTAATACCGTTTTAAAAAAAATAACTCCCGCCAAGTTTCTTGCCGGTCCTAAGCAGTGATCGGTTTTTTGGATTCGACATGGGGTGAACGACCTCAATCACTATGTTAGTATGGATATGCCCCGGGAATCCGGGCTTTATGTTGTTAGAAAAGACAAAAAAAGTACAATGTGTTTATTTTATTACAATTTAAAACATCTAAGTAACTGATAGACATGCTACTTACTCGCCGTTCTTTTGTCGAAATCGAACAAATGAGCGCAAGTATTCACACTGCCATACTGTTTGTATAAAAGTTCGACGACTAAGTAAAAAATCCCCAGACAATTTAAATTGTTTTATTTTTGAACGATTTGTTCGGTATCGCAGGAAACTGTCGTATCTATACTATTAACTTTTCTACATGATATCCCGCGAGGGAGAATCCAAATAACCGATCACTGGACTCATAAGGTGTCATAAGTCATAAGACTCATAAGTTAAAATGCTTCTCGGGTCAGAGGTGTAAGGTTAGAACCGGTGTAGTTTTTATTTTTCTCTTTTACTATTGTATACTCGACGTGCAAAAGTGCCCTTGGGGCCTACTTACAGAATAAACGCTTGAGTTCGATTTCGAGTTCTTACGAGACGGGAGAACGCGAAAGGCATGGAATCGAGGTGTGGTAGTACCTACTGTTCTTCAGTAGACCACCTTACTGATGAACTACCGACCCGTCACCCTTCTGAGACATGCAAGGTGTTTTCTGGAGTTCTTACGATCTCGCACGCAGGTTAGAGGACTTCCAGCCACCCACCCAAGGCGGTTTCCCAACAGGATTTAGTACCGTAGACCACATTCATGCGTTACGTCAAGTTATACAGATGACCGACGAGTATAACTTGTCCCTCTGTTTGGCGTTTGTGGAGTACGAGAAAGCCCTACCTAGGTCCAACTTCGAGAAAGAGCCTGATCGTCGAATCCCACTCTGCTGGACAGCATATGGGAAGCTACGATACATCTCTTTTCTTTCAATATCCCGCAGTATCTCAAGACGAAAGTCTTTGACCAGTGTGTTGCCAGTGATGACCTAGGGCACTGCGGCGCAACCGTGAAAAACGATATACGTAAATTTCGGACGACTGTCACTCGCGGAATGGTAGTAAGAGGATTATTATACCGTTATGGACTTCAGTATAATCATGTAGTATGGTGCCGTGTGGTGCGGAAAAAGGCGGTCGCCAACCCGATAATATGATGACTTAGATCACAAACTCACCTTAATGAGATCAGCTTGCTGCGTGGTGAGTTTCTCCCTCTGGTAGTTTACAAGTGACACCAGCTCCCTGTACTGACTGTTGTAGGTGACGGCTTCAGGGCTCCGGACGTCTTCCTCGGGTAAGTTCACCGGGGACATGTGCGACGAGCGTGGCCGCGTGCGGGTTGGAGACTTGCGGGATTGCGTCGGCGGAGGCGGCGAGCGGTAAGGGGGAGGCGGTTCCCTAGTTAAATTTAGTAATTATAATTATGTTGATAAAATCTTAGTATTTGTTTCATCTTTTCAGTCCATATATAATAAATAATAACCTATTTAGCAGCAACAAAATGTACCTATTAGTGTCACATACCTTGTTCATGTGTAAGTTGTAACTAGACAGATTTAAAATGTTAATTTTTGTAACACATGAGCTAGGTGGCTATTTCTGTTTAATTAAAACCTAATAGCATTAGTAACAAAAATTAAAGATTACTAAACTAACTAAAACAGGTTGTCCCAATTACCTGACACTGACACACACATGGATATCATTCTCTATTATTATTATTACATTTAGCCTCATTTTCAATGACCATGTGTACAATATTGCTCTCCATGCTGTCTGCTCTGACTAAATAAGATTAGAAGTCAGCCAAATAATACTTGAATCTTTTAAATCCAGTTTAACCCATGTCTAGCCTGGGACACAGATCTTAAACAATGAGTAGAGCAGACAAATGGTTAAACAAGAAAATTGTACATGCTAATTGGGTCATAGTCCTTTGTCTATTGGGAATGCTTTTATAGAGAGGTATAGAATTTTGAGTGAAGCAATGCCATTTGGTACAGGTATTACACACATCCAACTGTAGTCAAAACACCCAGTAGCCAGTTTCTACTCTGCAACAGGTTTCAAGGTACAAAGCTCATGCCATTCAAAAAAAAACACAGGTTGATGTCTATAACATTCTTACCAAATGGCATTGCTTTACTCCAAAATGTCATACTGTTTCCCAATACAAAATAGTCTATTAAGTAATTTGCATTAGGAAGTGTGTCAGCTGTTTTAGTTTCATTTCTAACAACCATTATATTGTTAATTAAGATATCAAGGCATATTTCAGAAATACATACACAACTTCAGTATATATGATGTATTTTATGGGGCTCTCACCTATAAGGTGGAACATCTTTAAGCACTGGACTGTCAGATTCTGGAGTCTTGGATTGTTGCACCCCTTTTACCACACCTACAGGGTTCCCTGGGGAGGTGTTGCTTATATTGTTGTAAGTGGGTCCCGGGTTTATTCTATTTGGAGAGTTTTGGCTGTCTAAGATGTTGGGGTTTGAAGTATTATGGCTCCTAAAATAATTGAAAATATTATTAAAATGAAAATTTCTTTCATACTAAACTACTATTTTCATTTTTCATAAAGAGTAGATGATTTCACAACTAGTTCCAATTGTACTCACCCATTCCCAATTGGAGATCTAGAGTTGTTTGCTGACTGTGATGACTTCTGCCCACTTGTAGAATCTGATCGCCTCAGGATGAACTGAATATCATTTGAATACTCTCCCCATTTCATTAGTATCTGTATAACAAGTTTTAGTATATCATTGACATTATAGTATATTATTAGTACTTAATATTTTGATCCATTAGGTATTAACATTTGTAAAGTATAATTGTTAACATTAAGATACCTTTAAGGGATACTCCTGAGGGGCCAGTAGTCGTTCGTTATTTCGCCACCGTTCAATCAGCGTGAATCTGCCTACTTTACCAGTGGCATGGGCTAGTGCAAAAACTACATCCTGTAGAAAACCAAGAACCTAACATTAGCACAACGAAAACCAAATGAACCCAAAAACCTATTAATTAATATTAGCAATTAAATAAGTAATTATAAATATAAAAAGCCTGACCTGACAGGTAGTAGTCTCCGTGACACCACAAACAATTCTTTGTATTCCCTCGACCCAGACCTTAAGCTCCATTAATTTTAGGAATAATCACTCAAGTTATAATTGTTGTATTAATCTACGACATTATTAAAGAGTTACACCACTTGTCTGCAAATACTTTCTCACGAGAAACGAGTTAAAATACGACACAAACATACCAAAATACACAATACAATAGAAGAAAATAAAGTAGGTTATGAGAAAATTTCGTTCGGAAATACGAGCGACGTTCATTGTTTGATTTGTCGAGAAGAGAGCGGCGCTACCACAAAAAACGATATTAGTAATTTTCGGACGATTGTCTCTGTCACTCACATGACGCCTTCATTGGAGTAAAAGAGAAAGATGCTCGAAATATACCAACTTCGATGTTCATATCCACATATTTTTCCATTTCGCATATCCACACACAAAGGCACGCAGTAGCACATTAAATTATGGCAGCACTGCACGTGAGTGAGAGAAGCAGCAATGAACATCAAAACCTAGGAGGAATAATGACTGGAGAACGCATACGCGTGCGCCAGTAAGGGACAAAGATATTCTGTCTTTTGCAGCCCAAAATGTAACAATTCACTATAGTTTTGCTTTACAGGATATTCTTTATAACAAAAATATTAGCTTACTCTGTATTAATACATAAAAATAATTAATACATACTAGAAATAGCCAAATTAGTCCGAAAAAACCTACACCTTTTTAAATTTTGCCAAAACCCCCGACGTCAACAATACTTAGAACTACCAAATCCTAAACTAGAAATATACAAAAAAGGACCATATTACAGAGCAATAAAAATTTATAATAAAATACCCACATATTTAAAATCTGTACAAACAGACTCTCTCTTTATAAACAGCCTAAAACATAAACTGATCGAAAAGTGTTATTACACAATAACAGAATTTATGGAGGATAAAACTTTATAAAAACTAGTAAACCTAAAACACTTAAATGTGAAAACTACAGAATTTATTACCTAGATTTATATAATGTTGATTTGTATAATGTTTGTAATAATGTTAATGCTCAAATGTTTTTTACACTAACACGTATGTTGCTACACCCTATCAGGGTACATGTACATATTTATGTATTTTGGGTTGCAAATAAAGATCTCTTATCTCTTATCTCCTAATTGCCACAACTTTGGTTCAAACCCCAAGAAAATTCCAAATGCATTTCTTTGTTCCCCTCCAACTATGACAGTTCTGAAGGATCCAGTTTGGAGGGGAACAAAAATGTGTGAGACTATTACAACGACGGACGAAAATATCGCCATCTCTGCCATACCTATGGAAAATTAGATAAGACCACATCCCTTTGGATCGTGGTATTATTATTAGCAAGCTCTGTATAGTTAAATGGTATGTCTATGATCAAAACAAATCAAACAATAGTAGATTGTGTCACAAGGGTGCAAAATTACATATTTATGGCGAGGGAGTAAACTTAATTCTAAACGAAATTAATGCGTTTACAATAGAATCCCGAGCGCAGCGAGGGTTTTTAAAATAAACTCCTGAAAGTAGCGAGGGATTTAAGTGTTAAGGTAGGAATATATTTTGCTACCATGTGGCATATACTAACCAGTATATGCCACATGGTAGCAAAATATATTCCTACATTCTCGCCACCATTAAAAAAAACATCGTGATCGGACATCGTGTTTTGGAACTAATTATTTCACAAGTCATCTGTTTTTATTGTATTTCACTCTGATATCATCAGTGGGAGCGTCACAACAGTACCAAAACTTTTATTTTTTATTATTTTTGAGAGTTTTTTCATTTAGGTACCTACCTTGTTCAAATAAAATGTATCTATTGTGATTGATCATGATCAACCTAGTCGTCTCTTTTTAACACACAATTAATTTAACGTTACTAAGAGACGAAATGAGTATGTCAAATGTTAAGAAATAACCAATGCGCTTAAACGACATCTGTTCATACATGTGTAATGACAAATAATGACGCAAAGGAAATGTCCTAGAACAGAAAAGTGCCGCTTTATTCCCTCCTAACGGGGAAGAAAAGTGCCATATACAAGCTGGTGGTGTGAAAAAGCTTATTTATATTTTCTGGCTCTTTCCTCGGGTGACATTTCTAGATGTTTCATAGCATATCATTGTTAGCCTACTGAATTTAGTCATTCTATTTATTGCCCCTTAATACGAGGTGGAGGGTATTAATATTAATAAATCATGGACGTAATAAAAAAGTACTAAATTAATAATTACATTCCACCTGTATATTCTACTTTACTCCTGGCTGAATAGAATTTTGATATACACAAATTCGAAACTACCTTTCAAAAGTGTCAAACAGATAAACGTTTACGAAATATATTCTCGTTGAAATTTACTATTCAAGCAGTAAATTAAAATTAGATAGGTATTTTGTAATCCACGTGTTAGCTGTGTGTTATACTATATTATATAGATCACTAAACTGTGTGCCTAGTACATAATGGCAGCAACTCAGGAGGATGACGAGGAGGTATGATTCGCGAGACGAGCATTTTACTTTTAACACGTTCACAGTCCCCATACAAAATGTATTATTGTTTTCCTTATACGTCCAAGTAATTTACTTCCATTGCACGTCCGTGCTCTACGTATGGGTCACTAAGGAACGTCCAGTTATATACTCGGATTACTACAATATAGATTACTGAATTCTGTTGTCTTTCTAATCTAAATATTAATATAAAAAATCTGTATTTTCAGTATCAGTATTTATATTATGAGCACGATTGAATGCAGTTGGGAGTGATTGGATTTCAGTGCGTACCTACCTGGTCGGCTATAGTCACAGATAAAGTACTCAGTGGTTATAGTGGACTGGGCTGTGAACGTGTTAACAGTTTCACTGATTCTGCTTGTATGTAGCTACCTACCTATCAATAAAGTATTCAATAATATTGCAGTATCACTTCCATATTTATTTACTGACTACTTAAACTAAAAAATTAAATTCTGTACAGGATCTCCTATTCAACGTGGAAGAAATCCAAAAGATTATCAGAGACAACATAGAGCTGATTCTTGGCGGAAACCTTTACAGTCATTCGAGAACGCCGCAATGGATTGGTTTAATTACCGATAAAACCCTGGCAAGGATTGCAAAGCTTAATAAGCCCTTTAAGTACATCTGTAAGTATTATTTATTTCTTACTCCGCGATGACATTCTTGCTCGTTACTCGCTTCGCTATTCGTCGAATCGAAACTTTCGACGAAAGTGACGAAACGCCATTTTCGCATGTACTAGGTTTTATGCAAAGAGTAAGGATATAGTTTTATGTCGAGGAGCTACCGCCAAAAACGATATTCGTAAATTTCAGACGATTGTCTCTATCACTGTCATGACGTCTTTAACTATTGGGGAAAAAGAGAAAGATGCCCGAAATTTACGAATACCGTATTTGGCGGTAGCGCCTTGACTATGACTGAGGTGAGGCGCTACCGCCAAAAACGATATTCGTAAACGTCTTAATTGGGGTAAAAGAGAAAGATGCCCGAAATAAACGAACTTTGACGTTCGCGGTTCCGGCTAAGAATATTGTTCTCGATTGCCGCGATAATTATTAATGAAATAATACGAACTGAAAACAGATCATATCGCCTTAATACCTGTCATTTCAGTACGAATAACGATTACACAGAAAAATGGTAGCGGTTTGCATACGGCAGCAGCTTATTTTTGGGACACGGTCACTGATGGAACCTGCACCGTACGCTGGGAGAACAAGTACATGTATTGTATTGTTAATATCTGGGCTCTAGCGTTGCAGATTTAAAATAAACCGGTAACTACCCCTTAGTCATTGTTTTACTATGCTTCCTACGCCTGTATATCGTTATTGTACCACGAACTGATACATACCTACCTACTGAATAATTAAATATATATTTTAGGGTTTCTCGAACTTTTATTCACACATGTACGTTTAAGTATAACTTTTTTGTATGTTTTTATGCAGTTTATACCCAGAATCACGAGCTGTTTAGTATCCGATACGAGAAAATCACTTGCAAGTTTTCTCCTATTCCCTTGCCAGTTTTATACTTTATAAGGAGGTGGTAAAGGATACATTTCTGTTTAGGTACCAAAATTCCTTTTCAAGCAAGTATAGCCCAAACGACTTCTCTTGTACTCTCGTCTCCTTCTCCGGAGTGCGTCAAGTAGATTCAGGGCGGCCCTTCTGTCTAACATCAATAAGTATCTAACTTAGTTAAGTACCATAATCTCAAATGGTATAAATTTTAACTAAGTTTGAACAATTATACCTAAACTACTTAAATGGAATAGAAGCAAAATAGTTATTTGTTATACAAGGGTGCAAAATTGTATTTTAACTGCGAGTGTGGGATTGAAACTCGAGCAAGCGAATGGATCCTATAGTTTAACCACGAGCAAAGCGTAGCGAGTGTTTCAATACACGAGAAATAAATTACAATTGCACCCGTGTGTAACACAAAACTTATCCCCTCACTACAGCAAGGAAAGTGAAACATGCAAAAAAATGTTTTGAAATCGCATTGACTTTTTCTTTGCGTTTAGATACATTCAACATTTTTACGAAAGGTACCTTTGGCTTGGTTAGCTTGTGGTGGCCAGTACGATTTTCGAATGTTCTACTTCGATTTTCAACTCGGTGCGTTAGCGAGGCTCGCCCGCGCCCGCCGCCGCCGCGGGGGCAAGTGAACTGTACTTCGCGAATTTAGACTTTAAAACCATAGCAATAAGAGCTATGAGAAGTCAACTTACTTTAATCACTAGTGGATAAAATGCGTTTTTACCCTCTCGTATTAAAGGGTAAACAAGCGCTTTACGAGCTAGTGAGGGGAAAAACAGTATTTTTATCAATATTAGTCAAATCATAGTCAACCCCAGGGACAAAAGCCATTAAAAGGGCGTCCCTTAAACACGGCTAACACATTGAAAGACTTACCAGTTTGAACTGCTAGCCCATATATTTGACTATCCCTTACCGTACGACTTAGCCAAAAATAAAACTAGCCCTTTACAATCACTAACTGCTATCCTTTATGCCTTGCTATGCCTTACTTAAAAAGGGTTACCCTTGTTAGCGCTTTTTATAAAACTTTTCCTTTAGTAATGTCGTAGTTAAGCCTTGCGTGAAAGAGACAGGTTTGGTATATGTCTACGCTAGTGTTCGAAGAGCGCGCGTGCACATCAAGAAGAAGAAAACGCCGCGCCCCCGATGATTACTTGGATCAGAGCAATGTGTGCTTTATGAACAAGGCAGACGATTTCAATTAGCACGCTTGTATGCAAGGCTAACCCTTATAAGCGACATGTAAGGTTTTGGTGAACGGATGATTAGGGTTTTTTTAGGGTATTGGGATAGCGCTTAGTTATCAGGGTTAGCGCTTTCATAAGGGCTTTAAAAGTAAAATGAAAGGGTATGGTCGAATAAGGGTATGGTGAGTAAAGCCTTATGTAAAACCCATACAAAACCCTTTATAAGGGATAGCGGGCCGGTCCCTGGTCAACCCACGCTCCTGTAGTCTAATATAATATGCAGCAACCTAGGATCGGATCTTATCACTCGTCGCAGATCAAGCTAAAGCCGGTCGTGGCACCGACATAATATTTGGCCTCTTTGATTGCTAGTAACTAGATAGGGTAAATCGTCAGTAACTGGCTTCCCATCGATAACTGAAACACTGAAAATGAATTCGGTTTAGGTGCCTATAAATATCAAGCACATTTAATACTGCTCGTCTTTTAAAATCTGCCAAATATCCAAGTGGTCACGATTACGAGACTAATCAAACATGCCTTCTTTAAATCAAAGTGTAGTTATAGATTTATTTCTACGACTAATGGCAGCCGATTAAGGCTCCCTAGTCATGCAGCCGTGGAATGGTTTGATAGGCGATACCGAACTCTCACCATTACGTATCACTGCAAGATTCACGCAGTCGTTACACCGTGCTAACATACGTACCATTTACAATATTTAATAAGTACTATTAGTATTATGGAAGATGGAAGTGGTCTGCGCTCTACACTTAATGATTCGATGACATTAATTAACGCCATCAACAAAAAAGTATCTATTAGGCAATAATAAAACAAAGCATTAAGCACATTTTAGTATTTTTATTTTTGGTAAAATTTACCATAATACAAAATAATCATAGAAATAAATAAAATAAAATGTATAGACAGGTCATAGAACTATGCATTGTAAAAGTGGTGCTTTTAAAGCAATCAATATAATAATTTATAATAATATTAGGCAAAATGGCATTGTGTACTTTAAAAATAAAAGCGTTATTTTTAACACAGAAAGTAATATCAAGAGCAGATGTTTACAAATAATTAGGAAACTTCACTTAGTGACGTTTTTTCTACGATAAATATTGTACAATAAAATGCACAATGCACATTAAACAAAGAATTGTAGAAATCAATCCTATAGCGTAAAAGTCTCATAATTTCATCATTATCAATATTGAGTCAATGGTATAATGTCACACAATGTAAGGCAATTGGAGAAAATAATATATTGAAAATAAAGATGATGTTAGTCTCTATGTTAAGTAATATTTAAAAAAATTAGATGTTATTTGTATTGATTATAATTCAATGTAAGCTAACTTCGACTAACTCTTGTATCAAAATGTAAAAAAAATAACGACATCTTATTTTATGAAAAGAAACCCCGCCTAGTTATCTTAGAGGACGATATTATTTACTGGACTGCTCTGATACGAAACTTCTGTTTCTATAACTACTTAATGAATTTGATTGTTTCATTATTTATCGTCGCACTATTCTACAGTGGGTATTTAGAAAGTAGGGTTTTCAATTATAATTGTCGAAGTATGCTACTTATTAAAATTACCGTACAAAACTCAGAAAGTAGGATTTGCTTTTAAAACAGTATTGTTCTTAATGTTTACTGCCAGACTACGAGTAATATTAAATTCTGAAAGCACTTAAAAGCAAATCCACATTTCAATAATGTACAGTCTTCGTCGTCAATAAAAGAATGTTATTCACTCTCTTGACAACAATGATCACGATATGTTTAACAGTGCCCATGGTCGCTTTAATACTTTGCCGTAGACATCGACGACAACGGCCCATTTCTCCGGTACGAGAAAGAGGTCCTAAATGTATAACATAATAACGTATACAGTCCCTTTCAATACACATAAGTAGTTACCGTCAACAGCATCAGATATTTTAAAACAACTGCGTATACTGTCTTAATATTATCATACACTTTGGTCCCCTGTTTTATCATGACGATAAACCGTGCCGTTGTCGTGGACATCCACGATAAGGTTTAAAAGCTACCTAAGTGTTTTCGGTGTTTTTACTTGGATCAGGGTTTTCCAAACTGCCACATGTGGCACCACGATTATTTATTTCAATCCACCATGTAGAAAGGTGACTAAGCAGGAGGCTAGCAATGTCAGCTAAAAGTTAAGTTTTTTCAACGCCGCAGTGTGGCGCTCGGACAAAAATGTTTGGGAGGCCCTGATCGTGACTGTACACATGAGTAGTTTAAATGTACTAAATGTACTTATAATATGTTCATGTACAAAGTTTTATTCCAACTACTTAATCGGCTCTATTATTGTTTTAACTATAGAAATACTTGTTGACACAATTAGTTTACTTTAATACTGCTATTGATAGAGGCAATAACATTAATCCTTTAAATTAAAGCCTATGGCATCCGATCCATTGTTTAATTCTATTGCTTGCATATATATATATGTATTAAAGCAACTAGGAATACCTGCCTGAGGTTTCGCTAGCGGTTAGCTGGCTAATGTGATGAACCCAGTTGTTTTGTGATGTATGCGATCATCAGTCTATAAATGCGTAGTCAAACGACTTATTCAGTTTGAAATTAATAATATTAATAAAACTGTATATAATAAAATAATCATCAATTACTTGTCAATAAAATTTTGAAATGGCAACAATAATGTGCTGCAATATTAAAGCTGAAAAATGTGCATTTTCTGCTAAACCGTGCATTGTAACTGGGATTGTTCAACAACCTTTCGTGCTCCATACACTCCTCAACACTTCACTGTAGGTCTGCGCGCCCGCACACCAAATAACTTATATATACACACGACAAATATACTTGTTAAAAGTACATCCTAAACTATGACTACAATAAAACAGTTTGTCACTTAAATTTATTATTATGACAGATATTCTCTTATTTACAAATTATTTCGCTATACAAATAAAATTACTTTAGTAACATTGTACTTGAAACTTCGCTACCGTTTTGAATGTAGATAGTAATTTATTTTTATATCCCTAATTACCTCCGTTTAATATGTACATGTAATGTTAAGTAGTCGAAGTTAAAACATTAAAAAAAAATGAGGAACAAATGTACACTATCTCCTATGCACTAACCATTCTTCTTCGTGCCCGGTTACGAGCCAGAACGTATATCACATCAAAGTACTTTAGGTAGACATTTAAGCCGTTCGCGAACCCTTTTAATCGATTTATAAATAATTTAATTAAAAACATATTTACACAATATAATTATAAACCTATCACAAAATAATATTTTGAATCAAAAATAAGTCCAACTTATTATAAACACCAACAATTTTAAACACTGGGTAGATTCAAGAAAGAGATCATAACAAGATTCATGAAAAACTTTCAATAGTAAAATTTACATTGACAAAGTCCATCAACCGACATGTGATATTGTAAACGTTAAATCAGATGTGTGAATCGTATTCATTCATATGTTCACATTCGTATGTTCCCACATTAAATACGTAAATCTATATTCGACCCAGTATTTCTTTCTCATCCTAATCATGATGTATTCCTATTTGCAAACAAACCATTTAGTTCACACACCACTTTGATAAAAAAAATGCGTGTTGCGGGTTCGTATTACCATTATTCACCATACGATTTGTTTGCAAACGTACAAGCTTAAAATTTAATATCTCACTTGTAGAATCAATACGAGATCAATCAAATTTCCAATCTTTAAATTTATTTACACATGTGTTTATTTTCCTTAGTGATGTTTTAAAATACGTCTCTAATTCCTCTATATTGTGTTAGTCTAATTCAGTTATGTACTTTAAAGATTATGCTAATTAAAACCGTAACGGCTCACTAGACAACAGGTAGGTACCTACTTGTATTCAGTTATTATTATTACATTTATGAACTTCAAATAGTATCTTAGGATTATATAATGGTTCATTTTTCGTTGCACGTTTCAGATTTTTAACAACTCGTTGACGCACAATAGTTGTAAAAACTTTTCAGTATGTCAAATATAAGTTTATCATAATTGACACAAAATCATCACTCACTCACTTCTCAGTTTAGGTACTTGCGGCACTTCTTAGCGCCGCATGTGCAAGGTATCTTCACCTCTTCGAATGGGAATTTGTAGTCATACGTCAGTTCTTCACCAATGCTGATACGTCGCAGTGCAAATATCAATATGTGTTTGTGGCCGTGGATGTCTACGACGCGAGAGTAGCAGTTTGGCTGGAATAATTGTAAGGTTACTTAGTATTGTATAATACATTGTTATACTAGGTTTTAACGCGAAAAATATTAGATAATGGAAACTTACATCACAAGAATGATTTATAAATCTCGCAGCATTTCCTTTAAGCGTGGCATCTACCACTAAGTTGTCGTCAATGCGGAACATGTAGCAGCCGCCGACGCCGCGACGGCCACTCATTGCCTCATACCGTTTCTCGCGTTGATCGGCCAATACGGCACGAATCACTTCACCGGCGTATTCGATCACCATATCACCTGGAATTTATCAATACAGCACTTAATATTTTTATGCAAATTAAGCTTTTAACAGTTTTATGTTTTATTTTATTGACTTGTACCTACTCGTATATAAGCAATAAGAAAATATTAGCTGCATTTCCCCGTTTCGGCAGCTATTCCGTTCCACTCAGACAACTTAATAAACTAATATTGTCATCGGTTGCCGCGATAATTACTCATGAAATATAATAACTGAAACGGATTATATCACGTACACTAATTTAAACGTCATCGGTCCACCCGATGACCACAAACGCTGCTATGGGATGGAGTCGGGATGAAGTATAAATTATAATACACTTTTATTAATACTTCTTCTCATTACTTCTTGGCAAAGTAAACTAACATAAAAACTTCGGTAAGTACTCATCAATTCGAACAAGTACCTACAAAAAAAACAAGAGAAGCTAGAAGCACTAGTGCGCGAAAAGAAACGTTGCGCCCGCTAAAATGTATTTAAAACAACAATAACTTCAATACAAAATTTTCATTGTTTTGTATTTCATACTATGAGTTCACTTTTTATTTTCAATTTTGCGGCCTAGGGTCTTAATAATTGCAGCAGTGTTTCTCTTTTACTGCTAAAAAACACTGGTTGAATGTTGTCAGTCTCTACTCTAACTAAAGCTATCTTCTTAGTTGTCTTACCTTCTTCAATCTCTCTCTTGCAGAATAAACCGCGACCATGAATATGAGATCTATAGACTCCGACTGATGCCTTCGACGTCTCCTTTAACTGTCTGAATCGCATGGCTGGTGGTAACGTTGCTAATCGCCTGAAATAAATACAGTAAGATATTATAATACAATTGATATCTGAAAGAGTTCTCTCGTCAACAATGAGGCAGTCTATAAACGTGTGTTGTCTACTATTATATTGTTTTATACTTACAATAAAGAGTACTTTAATCAAAAAGTTAGTCGGATTGAAATAACTCGAGTGTAAAGAACAGTTTTAAATAGCATATTTTACAGTTTTAATCAACATACACTACAATTTATTTATTAGCGCTACATAGTGATACAAAAAATGTATAAAACCATTTCTTTTTCCGTTACATTACCTCGAAATAGAGCTTTCTCCATCTTGTCCAGTTAGTGGAGGTGGTTCTTCTCTAAAAGGGGACGCCATCCAGCTAAACATGTCGTGACTTGCTTTACGAGCTATAGGTCCAGTGCGCGCACTGCCCCATGGACTTTCCTTAAACCCTTCACTCAAGTCCAAGTCATTGTCCCAGCTGTTAAGAGGGCGACCCTGTCGTAACTTGTATTTCGTGCATCGACTCGCCTGAAATAAAAAAAATCGTAATGATTATAACGTAAGAAACACATAAAATTTGAATATTTTTGGATTAGAACGGCAAATTTACTTACCCCAGGCAGTTGTTCAATGAGATATCTTAGAGCATTGTTGTTCAATCCGAGTAAATGGGTTCCAGACAGGGTAGACGGTAAATTGTACTGTATTAAAGGTAGCCCAGACTGTTTCCTTGCATTTTGTACAGCTTCTATAACTTTAGACCAAAGATCAGTCAACGAAGTTGATGTGTAATTAAAACCGTCTTCCGAGGTTACCTCGTATATTAATTTAGGACCATCGTCTTTAGTGGGTTCTGGAGTTGGTTTTTGCAGCGTAACCCCCTTATTTTCTTGTCCTTTTGCTATTTTATTCGGTTTCTTTGTCGCAACATCATTATCAACCTTTCTATCACTTAGAGGCCTCTTTACTACTTTGGATGGTCCACTGGACAACTTAAGTTGTACAGGAACTTTATTGGTATCTTTTTCTTGTAAAACTTTTGATGGCTCCACTTCTATCATTTCCGCATCTAAATTCGGTAATGATGTCATTTCTGAAGAAACTTGCCCAGATTGGATAATGCTAGCTTGCGCCACAATAGGTGTAATAGAACTATGACTAGCTTGTAATTCCGTTGAGAGTTGGATGGCACGAGCGGCGTCCATTTCTTCCTTTTCCCGATTCGCCTTTTCTAGTTCCATCATTCTTTTTGACTCTTCGATCGCTTTTTCCAAATCACTGTCAATAGTTTCATCTTTGATATTCAAATCTGGCATGTCATGGCTCACAGTTCTTTGTTTTGGTACTACAGGTGTTTTAGTAGAGGAACTAGTACAGTTCTTTGCAGATTTACTTTGGCCATCACGGTGCAAAGGTAACACTCTATTCATCGGCCTCATTGACATCGGGTTGACAACGTTAGTTGGTATACCAGACTGTTGAGTGGGAGGAGCTGTTGGCAACGTAATGCTACTTGTGTTCTGTGTTGGCAAGCTAATAGTGTTGTTAGGTACAGGTATACATATCATATTACTATTTCCACCTTGATTTTGTAACATGTTAGTACTAGATTGAAGCGGGAAACTAATATCATTAGCAGATTTTGACGCAATCTTTGGGTCAACAAGGTTGTTCTGTACAGTAATGTTGACAGTATTATTGCTTGAATTAACATTTATATTCATAGGTGCACTGTTTGGTATTGTTTGGAATGGCACATTAATCATAGTGCCACTACCTTCACCTTTCTGTTGGAATGTCAGAGGATCAGGAACACTACTACTGTTGTTATTGGTTACTACTCGAATGTTGTGTTGCTGTGAAACATGTTGATTCAAATTGTTATCAAGACTTGCATTAGACAACCTATTCCTTTCTGGAAGGTTAATGACTCGATTGTTTTGTGAATTCATTTGCATGAAGCCCATAGGACTATTCATAGATATTGTGTGGCTTTGTTTATCAGTATGCACAATATTTACTTTGGGGTTGTCATTACTAGCCAAATTAGTGTTTGATGGCGGGCCCATGATACTCTTGCCTCTCAAATTGTCTTGACTAAACTTCTCGTTTGCTGCTATATTAGGCCGACTCAGCTGACTGTCAATATTGGCGATTTGATTCGTCGAGTTATTACTTGTACTCATGCTGCAACTGTTTATATTAATTTGACCATTGGTAGAGACTTGGTTGCCTAATATATGGTTTTGATTACTTGAGGTGTGAGATTGTGAATTGTTCATCATCATGTGATTAGGATTATTTGGCATAAGGTTATTCATATTGAGTTCCGAAGAATTATTGCAATTCATTAACATTTCGTGATTTATCATATTGTTTTGCGTATTCGTTCCATATATCCCATTGTTGTTCACATTATTCATCATATTATTATTTGGCATATTTGAGTTATTAACGCCCATGCCGTGAATCATATTAGTAGTACCCAAATTGATATTGTTGCCTGTTGACATACTTTGAGAGCACAGTTCAAAAGTAGATTGGTTGTTCGGAAAATTCGTATTGTTGCTTGAGCAACTGCCGCTACATTGGTTAGAGATTTCATTTTTTATATCTGGTATATTAGGAACATGCATCATAGAACTGTTCATTTGGTGGTTGCTGCCAATTTGCATGCCGCTATTGTGCAAGTTGCCATTGTTCATGTTGTTTATTTGATGTTGCATCAGTGAAGGGTGATCAATAGAACTTCTGTTATTGGGCATTTGATTAATTGAGTTAAGATTTTGCATTACCATTGAACTATTGTCATGCCTGTTACTGTGCAGACTTGGCATCGAGTTAGAGTTATCTATTTGATTGTTAAGATTTATATTAGGTGCACTGCTTGGCATATGGTGCATATGCATACTATTATCCATCTGTTGCCTGTTATGGATCTGATTGGGTAGATGTTGGTGCATTCCCATTAAACTAGTATTTTCCATGTGAGAACGATTGTTCTGCATTTGCATTAGGTTAGGGATTTGATGTTGGTGATGATGCCCGACGTTTTCGTTCCTATTTTGCTGCATAGCCATTTGCTGGTTACTTTGCATATTGTTGTTATCCATTTGAGGTCTGTTACTATTCATATGGTGATTTATTTGTTGCATAGTATGAAGTTGTGAATTGTGTATTCCTTCCATAGATCTATTGGAATGCATTTGGTGACCCATATTGCTAATGCCATGTGGTTGCATATTTTCAATAACCATTCTATTATTTTGCATACTATTTAAATTTGGCATTGATGGTGACATACTGTGCATGTGACTCATATCATTTGCTTGTCTGTTCATATTATGATTATTAATGTTATGCATATTCATAGAATGGTTCATTAAGTTGTTATCAGGAGTGTTGCGATTAGAAATCATGTTGGTCTGATTGTGGGATTGTTGTGCAGAGGAAATATTTTCATGGAAGGATCTATTCAGTGTTCCTTGATTTAATTGTTGTAATTGATTGCTGCTATCCATTTGCCTATTATGTTGAAGTTGTCCGTTCATTATGTGTATTTGATTGGCATTTGACAGCTGACTATTGTCATGCGGTATAATTTGCATGTTTCCATGTGGAAGGTTTGACGTATTTATATCGTGTTGCTGGTTATTTTGGTGCATGGTACCCTCATTAGTCACAGAAGGGTTTAGTCTGTTATTACTTATTTCTTCACACGATATGTTCATATTTTGGTGAGTGTTATTGCCAGAATTAAGCATTGGCATTTGTCCGTGAGTAGAACTTGCACACATCTGGTTCTGATTACTAGAAACTGAAATCGTATTCTGGTTGTGCTGCATTTGAGGCCGCATTACATTATGGGGTATGATGCTGATAGCTGGTGGGTTTCCAATAAGATTGTTCATGCTACTTGCTACCTGGCAACTATTCAATTTGTGCATATTCACTTGATTATTGCCTGTATCCATATTATGTTTGTTATCATTAGGTCCCATGTTCTGAAAAGCTTTTTCGCTCTGGGTATGTTGCTGCGAATGTGATGCCATTATCTCTTGGGAAAAATTTATATGTCCACCTTCAGCTTTCGATAACGCATTGATTTTACTCAATTTTAAAGATGTATCTGCATCGAAGTTGCTACTCATGACAGAGCACGGGGGATATATATTTCCAGCCGTAATTTGAATTACATTATTTGACGTTGAATGTGATGTATGATGGCTCACGTTAACACTTGATTCAAACTGCTGAGAATGTATACTCAGGCCAGAGATTGAGTTATTATTCGACATCGGTATTAAACTATTCTGATTTACTTTTTCAGATTCGTTGTGTACATGTGGTCTACACGTAAGGGAATTGCTGATGTTATTGTGAATATTTATTGCAGGTGCGCTAACATTGGGTGTCTTGACGGTCATGTTTTGTACTTCTATCTTGTTATCTGCGCTGCTTATTGGAGTTAACTGTGTAAGTTGCCTCCAAGGGGTAGGCGACTTCAGGCTTTGAGTTACACTTATAGTGGGCATGCTTGATGAGTTTGACATTTCTTGTAGGTTACCACTTATTTCTATAACATGTGAATTCTCCATTTTCATGTTGTTTTTATTGATTGATGGTGCAATTGAACTGGATACAATAGGTTGCGATATAGGAATCGATTGGATAGAAAACGCTGGAGCTGAATGTGGTATCGATTGTGAGATGGCCATAATAGGTTGACCAGTTGAGGATACTAAAGTAACACTTGGTGACATTGACACATTATTAGGCTTGCACAAATTCGACCGTTGGAATTGCTGAGGAGTACTAGAAATTGTCATTCCATGTATTTGAGAAGTAATAGGATTTATATTATGTCGTCCTGTTATAATCGTAGGGCCAGCATGTGAACCCATTGACAACGATACTGGACTCATTTGTATCACTTTTGGAGTTTGTCGGTTGGCGTTGTTATTTGCTAGTTTATCAGGCAGAGGCTGCAGAGTCAAATTAGGCACTGGTGTTTTAACCTTCAGTGATTGTGGCGATGATTGAACACTCTGCGCTGCTACCACGTTTGGCGTTGATGATACTGCTTGATTGACTCCATCGCCGACATTGTTTACAACGACATATCCAGTAGGAACTTCTACTATGGGCTCTATTTTGCTGGCTTGGAATACTTGTGTTGTAGTTGCAGAAAAACTACTGTTCTGAGCAAGAACTCCTTGCATTGCCGTTGACACAAACTGCTGAGAAGACATAACGGTGTTCTGTACGATAGTTTCAAGACCATAATACACAGGTTGCGTTGTTGTTAAATACATGCAACCTGAAGGATCCGTAACCATTTCCAGGGTAGGAGTCGATCCCAGAATCACTTGGTCATTGCAGAACTGAGGTAACAAAGTTCCTTGAGGTAAAATTGTGGCACCTGGTCCCGATGATATTAATGTGTTACCTTGCGATTGTATTGTATTAGGTAATATGTTGTTCTGTCCATTTCCTATTCCACTTTGTGGTACTACAGTTGCTCCTCCTGCTTGTAGTGTATTATTAGGTAGAAGGGTAGCTGTCTGCGACGATATATTTCCGGGTGTGAGACCTTGAATAGTTCCCTGTGACATAATCGTAGCACCGTTTTGTGTGTGTATTGTTTGAGGTAAAATGGTCGGACCGTTAGGACCCTGAGAAATGATACCTTGAGTCTGTAAAGCTCCTTGAGGCAAAATTGTAGCACCTTGTTGAAGAGCTTGAGGCAAAATTCCAACATTTCCTTGTGGTAACAGTACTGGGATACCTCCACTTGGAACTGCAACCAATCCTCCTGACTCAGTTTGTTGTATTTGGAATGTTTGAGGCATAAGACCACTTTGCGATATAAATTGTGTTGGCGTAGTTTTAAAATCTCCTTGAGGTGCGATTGTCGCAATATATTGCATGTTCTGATTTTGCTGTTGGGACAATGCTTCAACATAAGCAGACATTATATTCTGATTAGCGACTGGTTGAACTATTATAGACGGCTGGCCAGACTGGTTATTGGTCTGCAATTGAATCACCGTATTACCAGCACCGATCGGAGATTGATTGATAGTAGTAAATGTCTTTTCAAGTTTTGTTTGCCTTTTAATAGTCGTAGGTTTTGGTATTGGTCGCCCTCTGCCACGATTAGTGGATTGAAAAATAGGCTTAGGCTGCACTGGTGCTGGCTGTTTTTTGGGAGACTTTTGTGGATTGCCAGGCAAAATTATATGTTGTTTATGTGTATTTGGAGAAGTTAGTCTTTGGGCAGTCATAGCAGGTACAACTATGGTAGGATTTCCTTGAATTTGAGGCCGAATCATTGGTTGAATATTTTGAATTATAGATGCGTTAGACATGCCTTGAATAGAATTTACAGGTAATGTAAGGGATGATGCACTGGCCATATTCGGAAAATTGGTGACATGGCTTTTACCCTGTACCATAGTTGTAATATTGCCTTGGTTTGACGGTATGGTTAAAACTTGATTTGAATTTGAAGAAATTACTTGTATGCCTCCTGCCCCTGACAGAAGTTGTGCCATGTCAGTTCCACTTTGAATTTGTTGCATATTCGAGGTAGTATTTCCAGGCTTGACACAGATATTGTAAGGAAGGACACCAGGCTGGGTGATTATTTGAGGTGCCATTATTTTCTGCCCTCCAGCTGAACTAGTTTTAGGTGGTAGTAACATTTGTGGTGTTACTACTATCTGAGGAGATGATAAAACTTGTTGATTAGCAGAAACCTGAACATTCGTTGTTTTGCTTTGATCAAATATTACTGTCCCAGACTTCATCTGCTCTGTTATTGTCATAGTCATTTCATTTGTAGGTCCAGGGGATGGTGTTTCAACTATGGTGCCATTGATAGTAATTTGTCTTGTGTTAATTGATGTTCGTCTGGCAGTAATACTTTCTGCTTTAACAGTATTCTCCGTGCCACTAACGACACCTGCATGTATAATCATAGGTTGAGCAAAAGCACCTTGAAATGCATTTTGCAGTGTTGTCAAAGTCCTATTCTCAGGAGATTTGGGGTTTTCACTTTCACTTTCACTAGTAGACATCATATCACAAGATGGAACATGTCTGTCATAAGATTCTTTATTTCTATACGTGCATTGACATCTATCACATCGAACAGGTTGCTCTATTTGTCCGGAAATACCTGATCCATCATCCAAAGGCCTCATAACCAGTTCAGGCTGTCCGCTAATGGAATTTCCGGCAATAGTTACCGTATAAGTACTTTCTGAACCACTTGCTCTATAAAGAAACTGGTTTGTTTGATTTCTCATAGGTTCATTTCCTAGGTGATCTTCAGCTCCATCTAATTGTGATATCGGAGAAAAGTCGTCATTACGGGGGCTGTTTGGCCGCGAACTGCAGGTGCTTTCAGATCCTGACCAGTCTGCAGTGCCATCTAGTTGTGATATTGGACTGCATTGTATTTTTGTATAAAAATCTATGAAGCCAGCCGCGTAATAGCCATCCGATTTATCAGATTTCTCATTTTTACTTTCGTCCTTTGGTTTAGGTGATGTAGCGCGGTAAGTAATGCCACTTGCATGCGGTGCTTCCTCGCAGATTGAATTGCCAATACTGCTACCACTGGCTTCAGACTTAACTTTTTTATCTGCAGTTATGGACTCAATTTCTTTAATGGGTTCTAAGGGGTTATCAATTGTTGTTACCCTCTGTGCTGAAGTAGGTTTACCAGTGATAGTGGAAGTTCTGCCCATTTTGCACCGTTTAATTGTAGATGAAAGTAAACTTGTATCAAATTTATTATTCCATGTTAGGCTACTGGATCGTTGTTGTCCTCTGCCAGTTGATAACGTCTTCAAGTTATGGTTTTGTAAAAGCATCTCCGATTTACTTCGTTTCAATTCCTTACTTCCTGATTCTAATCGGGCGTTAAGTAATTCATCAATAAAGTCTGTTGTTGCTCGACTATCACTATTTTTATCATCAGATTGTCCAATAGCACCATAGAACTCATTTTTCAAATCCATTGCTACAAGGTCTTCATAAGACATCAATTTAGGAAAGATGTCTTGCATTGAAATTCCGTCTAAAAGGTCGTGATTAAGATCTTCGAAAATAGCATCTTTGAGCTCAGGTGGTAAAAGGTCAGCTGTATTTTGAGGTTCTTCTTCATCTTGTTGCTCTTGTTTGCATACATTATCTAATAAGTGATCAACAACTTGTTTAACAGCTAAATCTTCTAAAGTAAATGCATTACCAAATTTAATTGGTGATTTATCATTATTAAACATAAAAGCTGGTTTTGCAGTTCCCGTTTCTAAACTTTGATGCCATGCACCTATTTCAGCCATAACACGTTCTATAACAAGCATGTCCGTTGAGTGGTCTACAGTAATATTCACCCCAAAGTCAAATCCAGGCATTGGTTCAGCCAAAATGAGTTTAGTTCGTATGGTATATTTTACAATCTTTAAGGGTTTTTTACAAGACCAAAACAGGCGAGTACATGAAAAGTCGACAGGCATTAAATATTCTTCATAATCAGACACAGGTGGTACAATTTTCCCTAAACTATTTACTGTCAGTGAACCCATCAAAAATTGAACTTTTTTAATTTCACTGTATCTTTTTTTCTTCTTGTCAAGTTCAACATAGACTGGCCTTGTAAGTTCAAAGTCAGCATCTTTTTGCAGGCTTACTTTTGGAACGTCTTTTCCATGTGTTGGGCAAAATACTCTCTTATCATCCATAAAAGCGCAATTTTCTCTTCTTGCACAAGCATAGTGATACGTCTCGCTGCAGTTCTTGGCGCAGCAGCCGACACTAGCACCTTTAGTCTCACAAGCAGCACATTTAATCATTTTTCCTCTGGATATAGCTGAATGAACATTTTGTAAAGACCCATCAATTTCTTCAAATACTTCTGCTGACCAAAGGGCACAATTCGCGTGAATCCAATCGTTTTGTCCACAATATAGTAGTCTGCCTTCTTCTGCAGGTGAACCGTCTCCAACAGCTTTGCAAAGTACACATGACCTTGAATCAACAACAGGGTAAAATTCCAATAAATCTTCATCTTCATTTTGACCTCCAACCTCTAACTTTGGTACAATTTGATCTATTGGTCGTGGAATAGATTGTGCAGTTACATTAGCATGCTTGTCAACAGCCACGTCAGGATCTCTTAGAGATTCTGTATCTTCCTGTTCTCTTTCAACTTCCAAGTTAGGCTGAAGACAATTATTTTCACAATCAAACCATGGAAATGTTTCTGAAAATAATTCCTTGTATATATTTTTTAGATCTTCATTTATTGTTCTTTGAATAACGTCTCGCATATCGTGATTGAAATCCTTCAGTGACACATATTCATCACTGTTTACTCGTTTCTTAATATCGAGCAGGGATGGTGAAACTATTCTGCTTAACTCATCAATTCCGGGATTACGTATTACAGCTGGGCTTAATTCTTGCTCACTACGCGCTTGTAAAACACTTTTTGCTGGCTCATCGTCATCAGAAATAGCCTCATATTTATCATCATGTACAGTGGTTGGCAGCATTGTTGTTGCCTTTTCGGTTTTGTTAATAGGATTATTTTCATGGACCTCAACACAAGGGGTATCAAATTCAGTCTTAGTACCAAAAACCCCAGTAGTAAAACATATCTCCTTATTTTGCATAAGAGGTTCTTGTAAATTGACAACTTTAAGCATGGGGTGGGGAATCCCCTCTTTTTCCATATCATCATCTGTCAGCAGTGACGAACAATGCCATATTTGGGACGAATTATTGGCGTCGTCTGCTTTCTGCGTTAAATTATTTCGTCGTCCTCTTGAAGAATTTCTATATACTTTCGTCTCAGAAGTATTTTTCATATGGTCATCAGCACCACCAAAATGCAATTTTCTAATTGCTTGCGGAGACATAATTCGGTATGGCTTGTTAGGCACAGGAGTATTTTTGTGCGGCGTTAATTTTAGAAGTGCACAAGCCTTTCTATTTTTTGCTAGAAGTTTCAACAAATGTAATAATCTTCCTTTTAGGTGTTGCGTTAGCATTTTTCTCCAGGGTGGTTCAGTAGGCATGCATTTACAGCAGATGTATTCAATAGACGGTGGGAGAGCTGAAAGAAGCTGGTACTCCTCCCCTGACAACCCTTCACAACTGGCATGGACCCATCGCGCACACCATCCGCATTCCATCATCTAAAAAAAAACAACAAGTTAATTTAAAGCACCATGGAGTTTGTAAATTAGGTTAAGAATTCAAGATACGAGTAAAGGCTTAGCCACATAGGCCCGTTTTGTGAGCGTGGCGGTAGCGCAGCGTGACACGGGCTAATGTAACGAAATAAGGCACACATTCGAACGGCAGCATCGCGCCACGTCAGAAAACGCGCCTATGTGCCCAAGCCTTAATAGTTTGAAAGTCGACCTATAAGGAAGGTCCCAAGGTTTTATTTTAACATAATACTCACTACTCAGTCAGAACTTACTTCTACGTCTCATGGACAATAATTTACTATTGTATGATTGATAAAATAACAATGAACAAATATTTACCTTACTATCAAAGTCATTGTCTCTGTAACATGCTTGGCACAGAGGACAGTAATTGCCCTTTTGTCGTAGTTTAAAACATGGCCCACAGAATGGGAGACTGCCAACGAACTTGCTGACGCGACTACTATCGCAGCTTTTACATTTCAGGCATGTACTGCAAATCTGCAAAAGATGATGAAATATTATATTTAGAATCAGTAAAATACTAAAATAACTACTAAGCGAGCGCCGGTGCAAAACGCTGTGCGGCTAGGCGGTAACCTATATCATACAAAATAATACAATTCATTGATTTAAAGTCATTACATTTTCTTCGGTTCCCGCTATTTGCGCCGCCTGGTCGTAACAAGGCTTCACAGATTTAATCAAATTTGTCAAACATGGATAGTAGAATGTTTGACAAGCGTCTAAAATCCATCTTGCGCATATGCACCGCGAGATGGATTTTCCCAATCGAAGAGAGTTGAGAGAAAATTATTGGAGGCTAATATGGCTTTTAGACGCCCTAACTTTTACCTCGATTGCAAGAAAAACAAAAATTGGTCGAGCGCTCTGTGTACGGTTCCGTAGTTTTCCGTTCGTCACAGTAAGTGTCCCTTTACTTAAGAATTTAAAATAATCTTAACACCGCCATGTAGGATATTAGCGTTCCATGCACAGCGACATCTATCGGCAAATTCGGTTAACGATTACGCGCGAGCTTAAAGTATGGAAGATTATTTTTATGGGTTTATTCTTTATTGCGTGAACCGATTTATTAAAATATTTTTTTACTTTATTTGTAAGCACGACATTGCATTGTAATTTTGTAGAATTACATGTACAATTGCCTGCTTGTACGGTTACACTACAAACTTAGTTCAAAAATTATTTTATAAAAAAAAATTATCTATTCAAACTATCAATTTCAAAATAATGTCCCTGCAAAGTTTTTATAATGTTCTACATTTATGACTTATGAGAATAATTTAAACATTTAAACGTTCAAAATTTAGAGACACATTTTTTTTTACTTCTGTAGCAATTATTTCCGAAAATATTTACATTACCAAAAAATTATTACAGTAAACCCCTATCATTTTTAAATACCTATTCAATACTTTTTTTTATGACAAAGGCGGCAAACGAGCAGACGGATTGCCTGGTGGTAAGCAATCGTCGCCCGTGGGCACCCGCAACACCAGGGGTGTCACAAGCGCGTTGCCGGCCTTTAAGGAGGGTTGGAGCACTGGGAACCTTACTCACCATCACTACACACCTGAAAGGTAGCAGTGCTATTATGGCTGTGGTCTTCTGTAAGGAGGAGGTACTTCCCCAGTTGGGCTGCCCCAGATTCAAGCATGCTGGTCATCGCTGTGCCCTACCTCTCATTTTTGGACGTAGTTTAAGGACATACCCGGGTCCACTTCACAGGTACACTTTCATGACTTTTATTTATATTTTTTGGACTTGCGGTTCAAGAGTTGGAGAGGACATGCGGATGAATTTTATTTACCTTCCAGTGCGATTATTTTCAACAATATACACTTTTATTTTATTTTTAAATATCTATCGAACGACGCCTCTAGGGTTGACAAAAAAATTACTTCCCACTTCACATAAACTTTACCCTAATCTAACTTTATCTATCTAACTTTAAAATTTATTTTAGTTTGGTGAATTCAAGTCACAGTCGTTATTTTTCATTTCTCATGCTCGGAAAGTGGGTTTTTGTTTATCTGCGAAGCGGGTGGTGCTACGTTTCCACTTCCATCCTAGGGTCGCAATATGGTATGTTCTTATTAGTAGTATTACATACCTGAGGCCAGTCACTCCTGTGCGCAGGCGGAGGCGCGGGCAGACAGGCCGCGTGGTAGTGGCGCGCGCAGCTGCGGCAGCGCAGGCGCGCGGCGGGCCGCTCGCACGCGGCGCACGACACGCAGCGCGCGCACGTCCAGCCGCCGCGCGCCGCGTCCTCTGCGCACCACGTGTGATACCACTCGCAGCACGAGCTGCACACCAGCATCTGTAATTACACATGAAGATGTTAATAGTCATTAACTCATTACTACAGAGGCCGGCTTGCAGGCCGAGTGAGTATATGTAGATTGTTCCTGGGCCGAGAAAATGTGACTAATATTTTTTTAATGGTCAATCGGCCTATTTAACCTTAACGACCTCTCGCGCATTTTTGAGACGGCGCATATTTTGCTAGCAAGAATCTTTAGACATAACGCCAGAAGGGCTAACCCAGCTAGAAGGATTGAGATTATCTCTGCCCCGTAGGCCCATATAGACCGAAATTCAATATAATTTTATATGAAAACCCTGTACCAAACACAAATTCCATTCACTTAGCCATCAGGTGGGATGCAGGTCAATTTTATGATATTTTAATGAACGAATCTCGTATTACGTATCAACAAGTATTTATATTTATAACATGTAAATTATGCTATTTTTTTTTTTCTAAATAAAATATTTAAGTAGTGGTTTAAACCCATTTATTGCGCAAAGTTAAAATTGAGACTGGAAATATAGAAGTGCTAGTTTTCGTGTGTACCAACAATACAAGCATCTCGGTCAACGAGGTCTAGTTGTAGCGCTCATACACAACCTGTTGCTAATCTGTGGAGGGATTTATAACTCTTAACTATTATTTATGTGACGTGAGAATGTTAAAAAGGATTTGAATGGCGGGACGTCAACTGGGTTGCATTAATGCTCGTTTCGCACACAGGCGGGCGCGGGTCGGGCGCGTGTCAACGCGGACACGCGGCGGGCCCGCTGCGCGATTGTTCAGCTAGTTTTAAATGACCACCTTCACACAACCGGCGGGCGCGGGAGAGCGCGGGAGGGCGCGGGAGGGCGCGGGAGGGCGCGGGAGGGCGCGGGAGGGCGCGGGCGTGCGCGAGCTGTTGCATGTGGCGCGGGCGCTGTGTGAAGATGTTCATTTAAAACTAGCTGAACAATCGCGCCGCGGGCCCGCGGCGGGTCCGCGTTGACACGCGCCCGACCCGCACCCGCGCTGTGTGTGAATTGACCTTAAGACTTAATACTGGAGCTGACGATTGAACCTCAAAATGGCGAAGCTATCTTGAAAATATATTTTTTGTTTTTTGTTCAAACGTAGTTTACTGTGTAATATTGATAGCTTATTATGCAGTGATCTAACGCTGTGCAACTAATGAAATATTGATTTCAAAACGCGTTTCACCACTGTTATGGTCATCACCCGGCATTTCCGGGGTCACGGTCGCCTCTTAGCTTTCTATAAAGTCCAGCTACCACTTTACAAAACGCAAGGCCTACTACCGAACAACATGCTCTAGGGGCAAACTTATATGTTATTTTACTTGATATTGGCAAAATCATCTATTGATTTATTGATGGAAGCCATTTTTTTTAAGTAGAAGAACTTAATACTGCAATCCATGTATTCAACTGATTGTAAAGATAGTCAATTACCTTCTCTTTGCCGGCACTACCGCACAAGAAACATAGTCTCGCTACGGTAAATGGAGCTGTTCCAATGACTCCAAATCCAGAGCTACATACTTCATCTGGGTCATAGCTCTCCCAAAAATCGACACAAATCAGTTCTGGTCGATTTTGACTGAATTTTTGAGATCTTCCGCGCATCTGTAATTAAATATATTCAAAGTTGTAATCGGATTTTTAAACAGATTGACTCAAGACATACTAAATGTCTCTCTAAATTTATGAAACTTACATTTGTGATGTTTGTTAGAGGTTTCATGACAGTCTTCTTCGGGATAAGATCAATAATGTTCTCGTCTTCACTAGACTCCTGTTTGGTTGGAACTTTTACAGATAGCTCTGTATCCATTTTTCTTTTCTTTAGCTCCTGTGTTTCACCATCAGCCTCTTTTGCAGGAGTTACTTCAGATAGTATTAAAGGAGCCTTATTCTCCGTATCCATATCAATATCACAGCTAGGCACTTTAAGAGCAGAGACATCCTTTTCAATAACTGGTAACAAATTGTTATCTTCTTCAGATGAAGCTGACTTTTCTTGCTTCTCTTTCTCTTCTTGGGTAGGGAACGTAGCAATTGGTTGCCCCAGTACAATTGACGCACTTCGGCACACATGCTTGACTCTTGGCCCCTTAAGTTCAACTTTCTGTCGTTTAGGATCTTCAGATTGCTTACAATCACTTTGATCATCTTTATCTTTCTTCCGAACTTTAACCCTTGTTATGCGACGCTTTCTATTCTCACTGAAGTCTTCACCATCTTCTTCAGCTGGCACTTGGTCCTTCTTCATTTTGTCCTGTTAATCAAAAAGGAAGAAATTTTATAAAACATCAGTAAGAACTATAAAATAATGAACAAAATGTAAATCAAAGTTTTCCATGACATACCTCAACTTTTTCTATAGTCTTTTCATTGCTTTCCTCAGGCTTTTTATTAGGTTTCAAAGGCATAAATATCTTGCCTTCATTTTCTGTGTTTGTTGGAATTGCATTTGTAAGGGCCGGTGTAGATGTAGACGAGCTAGTCCAAGTATTGCCAGCACCAAGCCTCAATGGATTGACCTGTACAATAGGTCCAGAGAGCTTGACACTGGCTCTCATAGATGGAGGCAGCATCGCCGTGAGCCCTGCTCTTACGCTTGGCGGCACTTGAAATGCTCTTAGACACATTTTTAACCAACAAGCCGGACACCGGGATCTATTTTCGGAACGTACTAGTTTCCATTGCTGTGATCTCACTATTGGAGGTACAATGCAGTTACCTGAAAACGAAATTGAAATGACAGCTCGTAAGTTACGTTAGTGTTTCTGTCTTGGCTCTTGAGATACATTGGTTCAACAAGTGAGACAACTGAACCCTTAAGTTATTGTTATATGTAATTATTACTGAATCAAGACCCTTGACAGATGTTCTGTTATATTATATGTTTATCTTGCACACCGGCTCCAATGATGAAAAGTTGCCAGTGCCTATATATTGAGTAATAATAATTTGGTTGTTCTACAAAACTTTATCCCATCACCAGCTTCATGAGTTACATGACCATAAGATTGTACATAAAACAATTAAGTATTTGTATTTAAACTAGTAGAAAATATAAGGTTTAACAAAATTATTTACTCACCTTCTTCTCTCATACATTGCATTACAATTGTTCCATTTTTGTGTGCAAGTTTTTCTCTCTTCAATAATTTTGTAATAAACTTTCGGCAAGACTCGCAGGAGTATATACCAAACTTACGAGCTTGCTTTACAAATTTGTAGAATCGTACTGCACCACATACACCGCATGTCACTGTGGTTGGAGGATTAGGAGCTGTAATAAAGAAAATTATTTTAAAATTATGCTTCCATCTACAAAATATATGCTAGGCATGCATGTACTTTAGTAGCATGAAAGTTGTTCCCCTTTTTTAATAGGTATTTGTTTTTCCAAATGGGACCCAATTCACCCAATTGTCACATACAAATATCTTTAAAACTTTTTTTTTTATTATTGAAGGTTAAGTAGATACTTTTATTTAAACCAATGAAAATCCTTTAGTTTTTAAGATCATAACTATCAACTCACAAGTAGATGTTGGTGCTGAGAAAGGACCATCTAACCCAGTAGTTGCTTGGGTAGGGGTATTTAGTTGTAGTCTGGCTTCCCTTATGATTACTTTGCCACTCAGCAACTGACTAGCAGATGACTTCTCTCTTTCAGGACTAGGTGGTGGTTTTTCTTCCTCATCCCCACTTCCCTGCAGGCTGTCACTGTCCCAGCTTTCTTCAGATTCTGAATCACTACTAGTGCTAGTAGAACTACTTGCATCTGATATGTCCATAAGTTTACGCATGGCATGCCCAGCTCTCTCCTCTTTACTTGATTTACTTTGTTCCAAAGTCTTAACTTTTTCCACTCCCTCTACATTTGAATTTTCATCTTGTTTATAATCTGCCTCTTTATCCTTATTTGAAAATAAATTCAGCTTAACATTGGGCTTTCTTGTATTATTGCTAAGTCCAGAAAAAGAGTGTGTAGTTTTGTCTTTGAATAAATTGGATGGTGTTAGAAATTGGATGTCTCTAGATTTATCTGGGTCATTTGTGACTTCTGCAGTTTCATCTTCTGGCGTGTCATCATCTCTGGGTAAGTTGTTAAATAGGAGCCTCTTCAACTTTGGCTTCTTAAGCACCTTTGCTGAGCCCACAGTACCAGTTGCAGTGGTTGGTTCTTCCCCATCTATAAACCTTTTATTTGGTTTGATAACCCGAGATGAATGAGCACTTCTGACAGGTAAAACAAATTTTGATGTGCTTACAATTTCTTTACCCACAGGAGATAAGTTACGAGGTGGAGGAGATATACAACGGTTATCACTGAACTGTGAGAACTTGTTCATAGGCTTTGACAGAGGATTAAGGTTTTTCCTTAAATAACCTTCATGATTATCAGATGACTTTGAGCTCAAATCTGTCAACTTTGCTGGTTTAAGTATACTGTTGAATGTAGAGTATTCGGTTTGTTTTAATGACGATTTCTTTTTGATAATAGGCACAAGAGGCGCATGATGTTTTAAAGGAATCTTTTTTAGAGGCAAAAAAATATCTTCACAGCTTTCAACAGTACCAAAAGTTACAGTTTTCTTCATGGGTTTAGGTTTTTCACCTTTAGGTGGCTCCATTCTGTTCTGTGATCGAGTGCGGACAGGAGACTTAGAACCACTTGTTGTGTGGTCTTGGCTCTCAATGTTGTTATCCGCTGCAGAGTTGTTAACTAGATTTTCACTGGACCCATTTGTTTCATTTTCATTACTATTTTCTTTCTTTTCTTCTTCCTATAATTCATAAACAATGACATTAATATTTTGTTTCTAAACTAAATACTCAAATTTTGATTACCTAGTGCCTACAGCAGGCATGCCATATAAAGTAATGTACATAGTTTAAAGAAGATCCATACATTCCCAAAATTAAAATGATTGACTGTGACTTGCATATTTGAATGAATATTTGTTTCTGAATTAGAGTAATGTGAAGAATATTGGGAGCAAACAGAAATGATTTAATATCATGTGACAATGTGCATGAATCAGAGTCTTCATGAAACATGTTTGTAAGATTTGTATTCTTGGGTACTAATCTTAATAATCAGTATCAGCATTGCAATACAAGAAGGAAATGCCACCAACATCCTTGGTACAATGCCTCAAGGACCTTTTTTAGATTTTGCACTGTAACTAGTTAAGTACTTGTAGTTATCATATGACAATTGTATGTTTCTGTAAATAAATGTAATAATATCTTAATAATTGCAATGTCAATCATTTCATTAGTTAGTATTGATTTTCGTTTTCACATTGATTACAGACTCTTAGTGACAGAGATGGAAATAGAGAAAGAAACATAGAAAAGGCCAATCCTTCACAATTAAACAATTGTTTCCAAAATCTATCAATTCTGTGAAACCTAGTTGAATGTTGAATTCAAACATTCATTCAAATTACTGCTATGCAACAAAGATTGTCTTGTCAACATAGTTTAAAAAAATACTAATTTCAATTTTATTTTTATCTGTACATATTAACCTCTAGTCCCAAGTTGATTGTCATTATTCAATTTCTAAATAGATATGCCGCTAGAGGTTAATTTTTGAGTTGCTGGCAAAATAGCAGTGCAGTAACTATTGCTACTGCAAATGATTTTCTAAGAGTAAATAAACATTGACAAAGATAACTGATGGCTTCTTTTTAATAATTGATATTGAACATAACCTAGATAGAAATCATTAATTTAATGGGTCAGAGGCATCTCATCAACAGAGACATCTTGTGACAGACCAGTCCTGTTAAGATTATCTAAATTAACAAACAATCAGATATGTTAGGTTTAGTAATGTGTAGTGGTTGTTATCAACATGTACTTTTTGTAGCATATAATATGATTCTTTGCCGACCATACCTTGCTACACATAGAGCATGTTGATAATGATCACTGGTAATATGGTTAATACCTTCAGTGCAGCAGTCTGTGGCAGTTAGTTAATATTGCAATTAAGCATACTTGTATGAAGCCGCATCAATGTGGTGCACAGTGAATGTATTAAATAACATTAATGTGGTTACATTTTTGGCACTTATGTATGAAATATCATTTGTTATATACCCATTGATTTCGGTAAAAGAAAACACTGTCAGGAAACAAGACTAAACCCCAAAAAGCCTAGTTTGCCCTCTGGGTTGGAAGGTCAGATGGCAGTCGCTTAATACTAGTGTAGGTATACGCCAATTTGTAGCATTAATTGCCAAGCGGTCCCAGGAACCATAGCAGAATGACGGGACAACGCATGGAAGATGATGATGTTTACGAAATAATGACTTTAAGATGCACAACATAAACAATAAATGGAACAAATTTAACTAACTCTAATTCATGTTCTGGTCAAGAAGTTCTAGATAATGGAAATAGGTATACTTATATTTATTAGATCTTAGTGTATGTATTAACCCTATAGCTAGACAATAATTAAAGTACAATTTGTTGATATCAAACGAAATAATGAAATGTCAAAATACGTTGTCGTATTTGACGCGTATTACGATCGCCCCCTCGTTTGTGCTAGTGGATATTACGTAAACATAACATTTCCGCGAATGCTATACTAAATTTATATAACGCAATCACGCATCTGTTAAAAAAACAACGTCAATCAGATTTGAAGAAGCTTTTACCTCTTTATCCCCAGAGAAAACATTGGCGGTCGCGCCGCGAGCGGGCGGTTGGCTCTCCGGAGCATTTTCATGATAAACGGCGCCTGATAATACACTAACACGTTTTCTGTTCTGGAATTTGAGCGGTTTGCCAGGGAATCTCGACCTTCCCATTTTGCTTAATTCGTAAACGAAGGACACTCAATGCGCTCCCAGAGATTGCGAAGCAACTGGCGCGCATGCTCCGGGCCGCGCGCTCCGCAACGCCATTCCACTCATTTATGCAATGTGTACAACAAATTACGACGCAGTTCTCATCACATGCACGCACAAACATAAACACTAAATACACCCTTCACATTATTTACTATAACGATCACTTTACACTCTTTTTGCAAAAGACGACATCATCCATCATTTTAATGGTCGTTAACGCCGTAAGTCGTAACGCTTCCATTCAACGCAGTGATGTTAGTAGTAAAACAAAAGAGAATGTCACTCCGTTCTCTAACACAAAGCGTCAATATCACTTATACCGTGTTTTGTTTCATTTAGATACCACAAATACAATTAGTTAATGAAATCAATCGGAATCGTCCATAATTTGACAAAGATGGCTGTACACCGTGCGTTAACAATAGCAAGCACGAGTGATTAACGAGACGAAGCGCGCGCGAGGCCGCGGTGTGAACGACACCTGGCTCACAGAGGCCAGTTATGGATTTTGAACCAATCGCGACGTTAATTCGGACCGGTATGAAAACAAACATGTCGCTCGCTATTCACTGCTGTATAGACGCTTCACTCATTTCTGTATCAATAAAAACGTTATGATCTATGTGAACTAGGTATATAATTATAATCTGCGCGACGGAGCAAGCGAGCAAGCATTCAGCGTTTTTGAATCGCTCGATTGAATTACGATATGAGACAGTTCGGTTATAAACGTTTACGTTATGTTAATGTTTAGTATTATGTTATTATTATTTTGTACTAGTTCTGTGATCTATTCAGTTGCTTATTTTGGTCCTCTTAATTATGAAAATCGAAAACTAACAATAAGATAAAGGTTGACGGAAATTATTTAAGTCAGTTACATTGCGTGAATTTTAATTTTAACCCATACCTATATAGAGATTGTAATTGTTTATTTTCAATTAGCTGTTCCCAAAAAAGAGGCTAAAAGGGGTAAAAATTAAGTCTTAGTAGGTTATTTGGTTTAGGTACAACTAATGTTAATGTATAAAATAAGTTAAATATGTAATTTTTGTTTTTACTCCCATTGTTATTATGACATTTGTTATTTGATAATTTGTTATCAAATTCTATAATCTATCATTATTCATTACGTTACAATATAACAAAAAAAGGCATTTATATATAAGTACCTAAATAATACTTAATAAAGTATAAGTATATATGTAAATATAAGTTTTACAATTATAATACCTACCTTCTATACCTGTTGTAGGTACTATTGGTGTAAAATAGTAAAAAAATATAAAGACTCGCAACACTCGAAACACTAGCTGGATTAGGATAAAAGGATTTTCCAAGTTACTATTAGTGTCAGTTACACATTCAAATAGGTAGGTATTATACTAACGTACAGTCCTATTTCTATCCAGTAAAATAATAATAAAGTTTTTTTTTATTTATATATTATAAACATATATTTGAAGAATTAGGTACCTACCTGATCAATTAGCAAAAATAATACCTACTGAAACCTGTGAAACTGTTATTCATTAAATTATGGTTAGCTGGAAGAGATCCCTTAAATAGGTAAGTTCGCCTTGTACTTTATTTATTTTCACCCTTTCTGTGCCTTTATCATTTAGCAATAAAAAGTTAGATATCTATCTATCAAAATTATGTTTACATATATTTTTTGTTGTTGTAATGAATAGCTCATTACTTCATAAGAAAAATAGTTTAGTCTCTAATTTATGCTCTAAGTGAGAGAAATCCGTTAGCCAAAAGTGCATGTAAGCAAATATATCGTCCAAAAAGTCACAAAATTTTAGTAAAAAGTTGATTTTACCTTTGACCCGGCGATATTAGGTCTACATAAAAATCAACCTAAGAATGCGTAACTTGGTACTCATCCATAACTACATATATGCTCGCACCCCAAAACTCTACCGGTCGATCGTGCGTAAAGGGCGGAGAAGGGATGGTTAATAATGCTCGTCGGTGCTTGAACCCCATGCACTCCTAGTAAGCTAGATACATACCTATAACTATCTTATCAACAAAATATTTATAATACCACTTTTTCTTAGTTAAGATAGTTTATTTATTGTTTACTGACCTCTAGTGTGAGTTATGGGAACGAAAAGTTCCTTACTGAAACGCTTCCTGAAATACATTGAGAGGGAACGGGCGGCATTTCCTTGGATCGAAGCGAAAGAAGCTTTCAATCACTGTTTTGAATAGTTTCACTTGTAAATCACAACTTTTTACGGTAGATCACACTCACATCACTAATGTTGGCACAATAATATTTTGAAAAGTAACAATCTATGTAGATTCTTGTAGTAGGAGTAATATTTACATGAGTTTTATTGCACTGGTGTTCGTGTGTGAAACTGTAGTAACGCGACTGGCGGAGTGGCGGCGCGCATGCCGCGAGGGACACGATGTAAATATAAAAATCTCCCCTTCTGGGGGCTCACCCGAATGAATCACTGTAATCCACCAAACTCTCCTCTGTTGCTTAGCGCTTTTTGTTTAAAGTAGGAGCGAGCCCGCGTTCGAATCGTGCACGAATCGCGGCGTCGGTCACCCTTATGATTCAAATTTGAGCGGTATCGAATTATGATGCAAACTTCCGTGTACCTCTTAACGAAATATTGATCGACGCGGGCTCCGTCGTCTGTGGACATTTTTCTTGAAGTAACTGACTAAGAACGAGGATAATCTCGATGTATAGTCGTTCTCTATCCTTTTAAACCTCAAATCTGAAACCCGCGTTGTAGCAGGTAGATATTTTTTGTATTGTTTGGGCCGATGGCTGTGGATTACAAGTAAAAAAAGATATCGCGATCTACCTAACTTTTTTTTACATCCGTGTCGTTCCTCGCTTTATTTCATTTGCAGTATGTTTTGCAGTGTAATTAGTAATTATTTAACTATTACACACAGTAGAATAAAAATATGGTACCTCCATGCCTGGAAATATCTGCCTGGAATCCTTAAGTAGGTAATACTTTATACTCATTTAAAAAAAATACAAAACTGCATTTAAAGGTTTTCTAAAGTACGTCTCACGCGGGAATCGAAGCAGCTATACGAATGCATGCATGCAAATTTATTGGTCTGTTTTAATACTTAAGTCTATAGTAGAAGTCTTTACTCTAGCATAGTTACCCATTTTGATATTTAATAATGAATAATGATACATTCAACCGACCTGCGACAAGAGGATAATTTGTATGTAAAGAGATATTTTTTTATTAGAATTTTTAGTAGAAGAGATTTGGGGTCAATATGTATAATTCTCACTAAGCGGAATTTTGTGTTTTAGTTCTTTATGTGTATCTTTTTAACGTACTAAAAATATAGTAAAATATAATTGTGCAAAATATGATTTTTAACCAGGCAAAATTAAAAAAAATTAAACAAAATTCCAATCGTGTGTGGTCTCAAATTACACTAAAAACGGTTATGAGGTTAATTTTATAAAATAAACGTAAATAACAAAGTGGTGGCTGAAATACAAAACTTTCAAGATAAAAAAATCTGAAAATTGAAAACTAAACATACATTACCTAATATATATAGTTTTACACATCAATATAGCTACCTACGTTATAAAAGCATGTTTTATACAATTATACTTACCTATATGAAATCAAATTTATAGATTGTATTTAATTAACCACGACAAAAAATATCCCAAGTAGCAAAATTCTCCTATTAGAAAAAATTATAAGACTAATACCTCTTATAGTAGTTTTCTAAACGTTTTTGACACGACCTACCGGCTCGGAGCTCTCATAGAAGTCTTATAATAGTCACGTTTTTGACCAATAATCTTATAACAACATCATACAAGACGATTTGATCCTCAGACGAATTGATCCTATAATTTAGTCTTAAAAGCGTTTATAGGATAAATTTATATGACTCTTACAAACACAAATAGTCTTATAAATACATTTTATATAGCTGTTATAAGTACGCATATTTTAATCCTATAAAAGCATTTATAAGAACCGCTACTCCTATTAAGGTTTTATATCTATCTGTAATGGGACAATTAATCCTATAAAGCTATTGATTTTACTCGTTATAGGTCAAAAAAATTACATGACTGATCTGACTTGATGGTTACTTCTAATAGATAACTAGCATGAAACTAGCATTAAGTTTGATAATTATACGTAATTTTGGGCTTATAAGGGTTTTATGCTTGTCATTATAAGAGTGATTGAAACAAGTGGCCTAAAAAATAAAAATGGCAGGAATTTTTGTCTTATAACAGCACTGGCTTAGTATGAATGGTATTATTAACGTTCTGATACTAACTGTTAAAGGAGGCGATCTGAAAATCCACAATGGCAATGGCAAGTGTCAGCACTTTGTACTACTTAACCAGTAAATAATTAATAAGCAGATCTTTATTATGTATTTTTAAAAGGGGGCGTTAAAATATGTGTCTCTATGATTATTACTTTATCAATAAAATTTATTTTGCAAGTTATTTTTTTCTAATTCACTTGTCAATCACTGTTAAAAAACAATTCCTTTTATATACTATAATTATGTTACAATAAGCACATTTACTTACCCTTTTCCAGTTTAGTTTTATTTTATTAGAGCACAAACACACGTTACACATAACCACGGGAGCCGAGCGGGAGATAAGCCACTGGTCACTATAGGAATGATTACTCCAGTACCAGCAAGCACCAGACCGTTATAAGACTAATTGTGCTTATTAGTTGCGTTTACTAGACACTTATAGGAGCAACTTATCCTGCAAGAGCATTTAATATGACGATATTAAAACTGAATTGCACTTTATAAGACTGTAATAAAACGACTATAGGTTTATTTAATCCTATAAAAAGCGCCCAATTGTGGTTTTATAAACGTTTTTGGGAGTTCTATAGGACTGAAAATTTCATGGTCTTAGGTTATTTACAGGAGCAAATTTTGCTGCTTGGGATGTCTCCCCCATGGACTGCACATGGAGCAATATACCAGCGACCCGTAGGAGATTATCGCTAATGTATAGGTTCTGGATCAGTGTAATTCTGCGTGCTGTGTCAGTTTTTTTGTTCTTTTACGGAACATCATTGAACTGTTTCTACGTGGAAATATTCCGAGCGAGGTCTTTAGAATCCACTCTAACCGACTCCTAACCGCCTGATGAGTCCCAATGTGCACGACCAAGTTTCAGATCGTAGGGCAAAACGCACAGTTCCAAGGCCTTGGTCTTAAGACTGAGGAATATATTTGACGAGAAGATATGCTTCCCAGCCGAGTTAAATTTTGCGTTTTCGAAGTTGGACTTGCCTAACTGGAATCTACATGTCCCATAGATACACATATTCATCAACAACTTCGAGAGCAAAGTTCCCAACCACAGTCGCAAAATTGTGACAAGGATATTCGTCATTATAATCTTTGTGTTCTACATGTTCACTTTTAGCCATCTTACATCCCCAACATACCCGAATCGCAATCAAAAAAGATATATATACAGCCCCAGTATTCTCCACGATAAAACAAGAATAAATAGGTATTAGTATAGGCACCCTAGATTAGGTTTTTTTTATAATATTTTTATTGTTATGTTTTAGATGTATTTTTATGTTCTAGGTACTTTTATACAAATATTGTTAAAAACCTAGCCTAAGATTTAAGATGAATAATAAAGAAATAGGTGTTATATTAATGACGCTAACAGCCATCGATATTTGTCCTGCACCCTCTTTGCATTAGTTCAACCTGCAGTTTTTTCTAAACTTATCGCCGCTTTTCGGAGACGGAAAACATCGTGAGGAAACCGGACTAATCCCAATAAGACCTTGTTTACGCTCTGGGTTGGAAAGGTCAGATGGCAGTCGCTATCGTAAGACTAGTGCCTACGCTAATTCCTGGGGTGAGTTGCCGAGCAGACCCTATATGATCCCATGAGCCACGGCAAAATGCCGGAAGAACGCGAGGAAGATGATGAAACTGATAACAATAAAAACTTTTGACATTTTATTTTTCCATTTCACATAATTTACTCAGCGATTTGAACATATCTAGGTACGCACTCGATGTTGTAGAATGTTTTATTTGGCATAATATAAATTAGGTTGTTTATTGTTTTCCACTTTACTAGTAGGTAGAGGCATTTTGTGGGTTTTGTGGGTTAATTGTAAAGTATTAAAAAAAAGTCGGTTCTGGCGCTTCGCCGGCCGCTACCGCGGCGCAGCACGCTCGCTTCGCTAACTGTTGGGTCACAGTTCTACGTAACACTCCTCCTCGCTTCGCTCTTCGTCGTACCTAACTGGTCTCTGTAGATATGTGACGCCTGTTACTAAACTAATTGCTTATTTGTTTCAGACAAGAGATAAAAATACCTAAACCTAACACTATCGCAATACATTATGAAAATAACTAAACAAAAAAAACTAAAGAACATGTTAGTGTGGGTATCTATGTATCTTTTTATTATTAGTAACTTGCCTTATGTATGAAAAGGGAACTGTTGCATTAACTATACGTTATTCGACCAATGTAAAAGATTTGATAAATGAAACTATAATGAAATGATGAGTCTGCCAAAAGTTTAAAGGCGTTATAATAATCCGCTAAACAATAATTCTGCGAATTAAAAAGTTGCCATATAAACATTGGTAATCGTTAGTTGTCAAAGTGAACGTTCGGCGAAATGTTGGTTGGCAAATGAAATTCGACCAAAAAAAAAAATCGGCGAAAAGGCAGAACATCGCATATTTCTGTATAACTTCAAAAAAAATCTTCTTCATAGGATTGCATATTGCACATTTAATCTTTTTGGTATACATTCCGCCATCTCCTGCAGCTTTACCATTTGAATTTCGTTTTAAAAAATAATAAACGGACTTTCCGAGCTAGTAAGTGAACAAGATAACATAAGGAAACAACCCTAATGTGAATTACGAATAGGGTTGCTTCCACCTACGAAACTTGAGAGGGTTATATCATAGATATAATAATATAACTAGATCGAGTACTAGCCCGAAAAAAGCGAGCCTAGTGAGATAGCTACCACACAGACCTTTGTCTCTTTCTATAGGGTGACCACGTTAATTTTAGAAGTTAGGAAAATTCCATTAAATACAATAGTGTTCTTATGTACTAGATCGGTGTAGGGGCCACGCCGGCAGCTCTGTATCTATTTGACATACTACATGCCTTTTTTTGCTTTCCAAAAATTTTAACTTCGAATACTTATAAAATTTATTAAAAATTGTCTGTGGTATCAAATTACAAGAAATTAAATGGTAAAAAAGGTTATGACGATGATTTCTAAAATTAAAAATAAATAACCAGATGGTGAAAGAATAAAAATAAGCTCTTGCGGTGTTCAAATTTAAGAGTGTCGGTGGAGTAAACACCAATCTTCTTTTCTCTCCGACAGCCTTATAGGTTATTTATATATTATATACAACAGCCTTCTTCACAAATTTTTAGATATGTAAATCGGTAATCTCGGACATCAACAAACCAGACGGATCGATGACCGGGTTGATTAAAATACAACCTATACTTTTATATCATATAATATAATCGGAAATATTTATGTATTAAATATGGTTTTCTTATTACAACGTATATTAATGTGTAAAACAATAAAATGTTACGTTCAGTTTTCAATGTCCAGATTTTCATTTTACTTGAAAAATATTTTGGTTCTTCAACCACCATTTTGTTATTTACGATTCTTATTTTATAAAATTAACCTGATAACCATTTTTGTGTGTAATTTCCTGTAATTGACACACACGATTTGTGTTTTACATGTTGATTTTTTTAAATCTTTACCGGGTGAAAATTCGCATTTTGTACACTTATATATTCTATATGTTTATTAGGTATATCAAAAAATACACGCAGGAAATTAAACCACTATAACCCCGCTTCTGTGGGAATTACTTTGCCCCAATTGCTATATTCCCTCTACTATAATATACAATGACAATGAAACCACATTTTACAAATTTTAATAAATACGTTTAGTGTACTTTATCTCAACACCAACATTAATGTTGTCCTGTTGTGTAATTGTCCTCGTCCATGTACAAGCATGGTTACACTAGGTCTAGTTGACTTTGGGTTGCCATAGATCTAATATTATTCTTGGAATAGCATCATTCAGAAAGGGACAGAGGTCTGTGTACTAGCTGTCCTACTCGGCTCGTTTTTTTTCTTCATATTCGGCGAGCGAAAGTAAACCGTAATTAAATGCATATAAAGCACGTTTCACTTATTGGTATTTTTCACAGGGCTTATTCCAGTTATACTAAAATTTCCTTGGGTTATATAATATAAGGTTCTTTTTTTTTTGTAGTACGGAACGCTAAACGGAACGAATAACTGGAATAACAACGAATCAACTTTGCATCATTGCAAATTGTTGTTTTAGTTTGAACTCAAATAGTTTGGCCAGCTGTCAGTACATAATGTCAGTGTCGGTTATTTTACCGCCAATTTACTAATCAAATGGTCTCGGTCTTCTTTTTCTTTGTCCTTGTCCATTAAATGTTCAGTTACTTGGTTTAGTTTTGTTGTTCGTTGCAGGATATAGATTTACTTTCAGTCTCTTCTATTTATTACATTTGTTTGATTGCTAAAAGTAAAAGTGTCGATATTCTTAAAATTAATAAGATTAGTAAAAATGCCTGCTGAAACACAGCCTATCCTAAAATTTACTCGCTTAAGCAAACATGCTTTTCCACCTGTACATGCTTCTGAAAAAGCTGCTGGTTACGACCTAAAGAGGTATACCTGATTTTTTTTCTTAAATAGTACATTTTCGTTGAATGAATTTTGAGAAAACCGTGCACATTTAATATTTTTATTTTCTTAACTTTTCTGTTACAGTGCTTATGAGTATACAATTCCTGCGCGTGGTAAGGAAGTAGTGAAGACAGATCTGCAAATTGAACTGCCTTCAGGCTGTTATGGCAGAGTAGCTCCCCGCTCTGGCCTTGCTGTTAAAAACTTCATTGATGTTGGAGGTGAGCCAATGTTTGATGACTGCTTATTTCATTATTTGGGATAACACTGTTTACTGAAATTATATATTTTATTGTAGGTCAACTAGATTCACAAACAGTTGCATTGTTCAAATGGCAATCCACACCAGTAGTCAAGAAAACTCTTTTAATTCTGGGTCACTAATTAACTACTTTCTAGCCTCATGATCAACTTAATAATATGTATGATAAACTTGTTTAATATTGCCTACTGCTCCCAAATTTGCTTGTCATGTTAAACGGTTCCTATGAACTAGCAAATTTCACTCCTAGTTAGGGTCAAAGAAGTATTATTTTTGTGCACCTCTAGTATTGGAGTACATTTGTTTTTGCCGGATTTTTCATTTTCTTCTCATTCAGTTTTTATCAATGATACTTGTATAGTGGAAAGAAAAGAACAGGTATTTGAAAATACTGCCTGTAAGCTGGACATGAAGAAAAATAAGTTTTGTGACCTCATAATTAGAATGTGTTTATTTTCTAACACTCCACAAATTATTAACAATTTAGGTAATGCTGAGGTCTACTTTAGTACTTTATTACAATAAGGTTATCATGCCTTATTGTAATGAACTTAGTTCTCTTTCTTTATTTTATTTTTGTAAGTTGTTTCATTTATTCAGCCTGCTGTATCACTGCCACCATTTCCCTGAAAGAAAAATGTGTCAAAGAACCAGATCCATTTTTTGGATGCCACATGAATATTCTTTGGCTCTACTTTGTATCTTAATCTTACTCTTGCCAATGTAGATAATGTCTGTTACTTTAGTTCTGTTTCTTATATCAAGTGGTGTTGTTTTCCAGCTTGTAATTTGACTCCCAGCATACTCCTCTCCATTGCTCTTTGCCATATTGTGAAAGTTTCTTTCCTAAAGACACAATGCCAATGATTACTATTCTATTTATAATATTATAAATGTGAAACTGTGAGGATGTTTGTTATCCCATGTGAATGGGTGAACAGATTTACATAACTTGGTGTACAGATATGTTATGTGATTATAGCATTGAACCCCTAGTTAGTGGCATTGCTCAGAGATAGAACAGGGTACTAGATATCCTAGTAATGCATTGCCATCTTCATCTGTATAAGATCTTATGCAGATGAAGCCAGAGGCAAATAGTTATTTGTCTTACCAGGGAGAGAGCAAAGTTAAGTGTTTATCCTTAGTTCAAAAAGTGGAAACTTGAGGGTTTCAAGGCACAAGAGGGTAAAAAAGTTTGTGGCCGAGTGAAACAAATTTCTGTTCAGTTTACTAGTGTGAGGAAAATACTTGATTTAGAGTTGTGCTTGTTGAAAATAATTTGGATTAAATTTATAATAACAAATTTTGTCCAAATTAATGGTACCCAACATTCAAAGTCCTTCCAATTAGCTAACATAATAAAAAACTACAAATTTGCACTCTTGCACGCTTGTGATTAGAATGCAGTTTTGCCATTTGTTATTAAATAATAAAAAAGGGTTTTGCCAAGTAGTAAGGTGAAAATTAAATCCTACAGAAGCTCGAAACCCTATTACATTTGTTGAATATTATTTCATTAACACCTTTGCTGCGGCAATTAGTTAACATACTTTGTGTGGGGTCAATAGGACCCATGCCGCAGTAAACATGTTAATAGTAAGAGTTCTAACAAAGAAAAATAAAACTCTAGTTGACCTTAAATAATTTTCCTTTTATGGGCGTTTTCAAAAAAATGTGCACCCAATTAGTGAAAGTTGTTAAGAGGAAGAGGTGGAAGAAGTTAAATCACTGTCAAGGTCGTGACGACAATTAAGCATTAAATATCGATAAAAGCTTGGTTTTGATGTTCGTTTTATAAACTTCAATCGATATTACAACATAATAGAAGGCAAAAAGTTGATCTTCATAAAGATTTAATGCTTAATTGTTGTCACGAAACTGACAGTGATTTAACTTTTTTTTACATCTTTCGCTAATTGGGTGTACCAAATTTTGAAAACTCCCTTATAATGAATGGTAATATTTAAACATCTACTCTATAATATGATTGATTACACAAGTGAATATTAATGGTAACTTTTTATTTTATTATAGCTGGTGTGATTGATGAAGACTATAGAGGAAATGTGGGAGTAGTAATTTTCAATCACTCTGATCAAGATTTTAAGGTGTCTAAAGGTGATCGAATTGCACAGTTGATTTGTGAGAGGATTTACTATCCAGAACTTGTTGAAGTTGGAAGCTTATCTGAGACAAAGCGTGCTGATGGAGGATTTGGATCTACAGGAACTCAATAGAATAATTAACATCTTTTTATGTTACTTTATTATGTTTAATATATTCAAGTAAGGCTTATTACAAAATTAATCCATGTTTTATTTAATAACCTGGCTTGTACGTCACATTTTTATTTGTTCGAAATTGTCAAGAACACTTGTGAGCTCAATTTTCTGTGGAAGAGTTAAAGTTGGTGTTACTGCTGAAACAGGTTCCTTGCTTCTCATCAAAAAAGGCTTCAGAAAACTTTTTATTTTGTTGTCACTATGGATATTAAAATCGGACTCTGCCTTTTGAACTTGTTTCTCAATTAAGTCGATGTTACTGGCTAATTGAATGATAATGTCATTTACTGTATTAATTTTCTTAGAGAGAACAGTTATATCACTTCGGTATTTACTGATATCGTCTGTAAGGGCAGATCCGCACTCTCTATTCTTCATCTTTACCATTTGTAGGACACTGGTCAATTCTTCTAAACGCGTCAACATATTATCAATCACATCCTGAACTGTCTGGAATCCACGTGAAAGATCTAGCTTAAAGTAAGCTGCATAGTCTTGCACAACTTCTTCAACCATTTTGCAATAATATTTACACTCCAAAATCAGGATAACCGTATTCGAAAAAGGTAACAAATTTATCTAGTACATCTGTCAAAAGTTTTGACAGTTCCCTAATGGAAAGCGGAATTAGGTGTAAAACTTTGTTAAACAACTCCATTTTTTTCTATTAAACCATGGTGATAAATAGATTTCTTGCAGCAAAATATTTACAAATGTTACCTTCATCACATTAAAGTTCTTGTGAAACACCTTGTTTTGAAATAGGAGAGGGGCTGACCATGACATTATTTTGCGAGCTTATAATTGTGGTAATGAGATATGACTTATTAATATTATACAGTTAATACACGAGGATATTAATAATACAAAAACATTTCTCATTTTTATAGACGAGGTTTGGCCGTAGTGGTAATAAGACGAAATAGTTATTAAATTTTTATCAGTTGCAAACTTGCAAGAATTTTATAGAACATGCCAATGTGGTGGTCTTATGAAATGAACGACTGATGAAGTTGATGAGTAACTTATTTTTTCCTAACTAGTGCGTAAAAAGTGCACTTTTCGCACGCTTCGCGTGCGTAAATTTCACTTTTTAAGGCACTTGTTATGAAAAATTAGATTCGATACTCGTGTAAAAACTTCTTTAAGACTCGGGTGATTGTCACCCTGGTAGAAAAAAAAAATTTTTCACTAGTATCGAAATGTACTATTATCTACAAGATGTTAAAAAGTAATAGCTTATAATCAATTTCTTAGGATATGTTAACAAATATAGGATATTCCAGTTTTTTTTTTTTTTTTTTTTTTTTTATGACATAGGCGGCAAACGAGCAGACGGATTGCCTGGTGTTAAGCAATTACCGTCGCCCATGGGCACCCGCAACACCAGGGGAGTCACAAGCGCGTTGCCGGCCTTTAAGGGGGGTTGGAGCTCTGGGAACCTTACTCACCATCAGGAACACAACACTACATACCTGAAAGGTAGCAGTGCTATTATGGCTGTGGTCTTCTGTAAGGAGGAGGTACTTCCCCAGTTGGGCTGCCCCAGATTCAAGCGTGATGGTCAACGCTGTGCCCTACCTCTTATTAAATTCCAGTGCCCTGAGTTCATCTGTAGATCCCTTTAGCACCCCTTTGGTTATATTTAAGACAGTCTGTAAATCGCCTATGCGCGTATTTTTTATTTATTTATTATCTGTGGTCCACCACCAACTGTCAATTTGTTACCTAGCTGAGTTGAGGCTCCTATATTCGATGGTTTTCATTTTATGTTATTTGTTTCATTTTGTACTATCTGAGAATACACTGTATTATGCTACCGTCTACGGGCTATTTTAAGGGAATCAACTGTCCATTTTACGATAGTGGTCTATGCGAGCGACCTTATTGTCATTTTCGACATGTTAAAAAAGAATCGCAAGGCACAACGAATGACGGGATCGAAAGTGGAGCGATTCTGCAGAAACTTGTGTCAGCGGCGGTACAAAAGGTTCTTCAGCAGACGGATACTTCATCTTCATCAACGTTGCCCCAATCAGGCGCTGCAGAGAGTGTAACAGACCAAAGCACAGCAACTGTTGCTGGGTCCGCGACTAAGGCCACATACAATCCTACCCCTATCTCGGAACTAAACAAAATCAACAATGTAGACTTAGAAACTGTGGAAGACGTCAATGACCATAAGAAAAGGCATATCCCTGTCCCATATACACCTAGAAAACCTGCTAGTTTACCCATAAAAAGAACTTTTATAGATAGTGAGACTACATCAAAGCCATTTGTATTTATACCGCCTCCTCTGAAATATACACCTGGTTCTACTGATAGTATACAATTAGATCAATATACACCTAAGGGCACTGCAGAGTCATTGGAAAAATATACACCTGGTGTAGAGCCTGAACTACCCGAGTATTCTCCTGTTGACAATCAGAATTCAGGCAAATTAAACTACATTCCGTCAGATAAAAACCTTACCAAGAAGAAAAATATCCTGGAGTATAAACCTACTAAAGTAGCTCCCAAAACAGATGTTCCATCAGTTACTTACCAACCCACACCTCGCTCTTTGGCACCATGTTTTTCTAGTGACGAAGATGAACCAGAAATTAAGAAACCCAAATTAGTTAATGACTTGAATGGTTTAGATGACTTAAAATCAGAGTTTGATATATTAGATCAAATACTAAATGAAGAGAAACCTAGAGAAATTAAAAATAAATCTGATTCTGATGATACATGTAAGAAAAAGTTGTCACAGGAACATAAAGAAAATAATCATGACAAAGACAAACTATGTAGAAAAGATGAGAGATCATCACCTAAATCTAATTCTAAAGAGTCATTGTGTGATAAAGGTATGAAAGAAAAGGAAAAATCAACTATGCACAAAAAATACAAGCATAGTAAGTCAGGTGATTCCAGTAGAAAATTAAGTCACAAAAGTTCTAGCAAAGATAAGGAAAAAGCAAAATCTAAAGAAGACAAAAAAGATAAACTAAAAGATAAAAAACATTCTAGCTCAAGAAGCAGTGATAAGAGTTCAAGACACTCTGAAAAATATTCAAGAAGCTCTGAAAAAGATTCAAAAAAATCCAGTAGCTCTAAAAGCAGCAGTAATGAAAGGAAAAGTAAAGAACATAAAAGTCATAGCACTTCAAAGACTTCAAAAGAAAAAGAAGCAAAATGTGCACAGGCTAATAAATGTAACAATGGGTTTTCTGACAATGATTATAATTATATTACAGATAATATTGCAGATTGTGAACAGAATGAAGATGAAACATATTTTTCAGAGCCAGACGAAGAAGCCATAGCTTTACAGTGCAAAAAAATATTTGAAGAATATGAACCCAATCAAAAGACACAAATTAATGAAATTATTGAAAGTAAACTGCAAGATGATCATGAGGAGGAATATGTGCCTACTAAAAAGAGAATATCTAGGACATTGGATAAAGATGTTAAAGTAGTGCCCAAACTTCCTGCAAAACCTGATTTTAAATTAAATGCTGCACAAGCTATGGCTGAGAGACTGGTCAAAATTAAAGAATATCATGCTGCAAAAAATAATTTACAGATATCTAGTAATGAGCAAGCTCTCCCAAAAGTAGATTTAGTTCGTAACAATACAAATACTAGCACCAAGATACGCATTGCTCATGTACCTTATGCATCCACAATGATGAATGCAAAAAAAGTTTTAGCACCCAATCAAACAGTTGGGAAACAGCAGCCCTCATCTAGCTCTACTATAATTCAAACTGTCAAAAAAGGTGTGCAAAGGGTTGCCCATATGCCTAATGAAAAATTTATAGATAGACCTGGAGTTCTTGAACCACTTGCCTCCAAGATACCTGCTAATATAAGATCGACATATCTAAATATGATGATTGATCAGTGTTTAAATATATATCTTTCTGCAATAGATGCATATGCAAGAGCACAGCATGAAGAATTAGCCACTAGTAAGAAATGCTCTACTGTGCAAATATATAAAAACTCTGCTGTTCTGACTGTCAGCCGGCTGAAAAAAGAATTACAAGAATGTAAAGGAGTAAAAATATCAGGGAGAGACTGTACTAAATTGCAGATGTTACCACAGGGTATATCAGGGCAATCTAGTAATGCTGGGTCATGGAGTATAGAAAACAAAAATAAAAAACTTATTGATTCAAAGGAGTTCAGTGGTGCAAAACTATATAACAATATTAAGAAATGGGTGCTAACTGAAGAAGAGTTACAAAGTAATGGGTTTCCTAGGCTTCATCCTAATGGAAAGAAAGGTGGAGCTAAAATCTATGCACAAAACAAACAAAAACCACCTGTAGGAAATATTAGGATGTGTTGTAGATGTAAGAAAGAATTTATGATAGATAAAAAAGGTATTGCTGTTGTCAAGGAAGAATGTGTTTACCATCCTAATAATAAATATAGAGTCCGCGGTGAAGCGCGCTATCAGTGCTGCAGTCAAGATGGCATGGCTGATGGGTGTTGTGTTGCACCCAGTCATGTTCATGAATATGTTGATTATGAGAATCTAAAGGGCTACGTGAGAACACTACCACCTGAAAAGGTGTCAGATGATTATGGTGTTTATTCATTAGATTGTGAAATGTGTTATACTACACATGGCTTAGATTTAACTAGAGTTACAGTGATTGACTCTGCTTGCAAAGTTGTTTATGAGACACTTGTGAAGCCACTTCATCCAATAGTAGATTATAATACAAGATATTCTGGAATAACTGAACAACATATGGCTGAAGTGAAAACTACTCTACTGGAAGTGCAGGCAACATTGCTTAGTATGTTTAATAGTAAGACTATACTTATAGGTCATAGTTTAGAATCAGATTTCAAAGCTTTAAAACTTATCCATGACACTGTAATTGATACAAGTGTTTTGTTTCCTCATAAAATGGGCCCACCATATAAAAGAGCGTTGAGAAATTTGTCCTCTGAACATTTGAAGAAAATTATTCAAAATTCTGTAGATGGACATGACAGTGCCGAAGATGCCATGGTTTGTATGGAGTTAATGCATTATAAATTAAAAGAGGACTTGAAAACTAGATGATGTCAATGTCTTGTTTATAACTCGTGTATGTACGTGATATTGATAATAAAATATGTGCGATTTATATACCTAGTGCAGCATTATGTCAGTAGGTTTTTGGATAGGTGGTGCAGGTTAAAACTTGCTATTGCTACAAAATGTTGAATTGTAACATTTGGAATTACATATTATTGTCTCAAGATTACAGCAGCTACGTGCAGTCAGCATCAAAAGTGACTGAGTGAGTGAAGTGTTAAAAATTACCTACACGCGCTCTTATTCTCTTGACAATAGAGATATGTTGACCTCATTTTGTCAACACCTCAAGTCTCAACCGCTTAGCCACTTCTGCTGCTGACTGTACTTCTTTAATATGAAGGGTGAAAATATATGTAGGTTAGGTATTAACCTAGACTAGATAGTAATAAATGTAATAATAATATTGATTTTTGTAATTTAATGTTCTTTTTTATAATAACATATTTATTAATTAACTATGGTATATTATTTAGCGTGTACCTAATTAACTGATTAATATTGCTCTGCCAAATAAACATACTTCAAGATAAAAAAAAAACCGGAAATGGCGGTTATCGAGAATACGAACTTGGGAGACGCATATATTTTACAAAATTCAAAATAATTCTCATTGAAAGATTATTTTCAGATCCATATTATTTTTTGGTTGGCACATAAGTATATTTTTTAGTGTGAAAATTTCCGAATATATTCATATATACATTACTTTTTGCAAACCCCTATCTATTTAATATCTTAGTCGTTTTCTAGCTTAGTCGGTTGTGACCAAAGATAAATAAGAATAAAAACTGCCTATGAAGCAGAAATAATACAAATATATGGCCTGGCCAGGATTTGAACCCGGGATCTTCTGCTTCGTAGGCAGGGTCACCATGTACCGAATAGGAGGCCGTTAAAATTGTATTAACACTAACATATCCGCTTCCGCTGTCAAACATTGGTTTGTAGGACAGCAATTTCTACTTACGTAGGTAAGTACTATTATATACCTACATATAATATGGCAATGAGCGGATCTGGCCCGGTACCGCGAACGCCGAACTTCTATTACGGGCATCTTTCTCTTTTACTCCAATTAAGGGTGTCATGAGAGTGACAGAGACAATCGTCCGAAATTTACGAATATCGTTGTTCGCGGTAGCGCCGCTGGTTTAAGTGCAGATTCCAAATATCTAGAATACTGTTCTTTTTAATAGTAACTACCTATAGATTAAGCCGATATTAATTCATAGGAATTTAACTTACCTTCTAACTCCTGTTTCATGACGTCCAATTCCAACAGGTTGTGCATAATTAAAAAAAAAACAGCTTTTTGACGAGCACAATAATATCCGCAATTGCCCGTAGTCATGTATTTTTAAAACGTCAGCGTGCCCCTAATGTGGGGATATGAAACTTTTTCCTGGAGTCCATACTTCCCCTATGAGGTCACATCCCCATTCCATATACTTAATGCACAGTTGGGCCAGATCGTTAAATTGAGAACAGAACAGGGAAAGTGTTAACTTGAAATCTACTACCTTAGTAGCTACTACTAACATAATAGGTAGGTAATTTAAACGCTCGCTGGCCGTTTTGCTGGGGCGAGTACTCGTCACATAGTACACACGAACCGAGTACTCGGTCGAGGACACTGGCCACTCTATGACTCTACTCGGTACGTGTGATCAAGGCATAAGACATTACCAAGATTTGTTCTTAGGAACCACGTCGTCGATTTTAGGGACAAGAAAAACTGCATACCTACATTCTAATGTAGAATTTATTTATTCCATTCCAGGTTATTGTGCAAAATAAAACCTTATTATTTCAATTATTTATATAATGGATATGGATTGCGTAGATCATAGGCAGTAAATGTTACCATAAAACATGATACTTATCTAAAATAAATAAAATGCATTGAAACTTATAACTTTTATCTTTTAATTTTTTTTTAAGTGGGGTCGATTTCCGTACTGAATACAAGTTTTGTTTTTCTAAGTATGCAGTTTTTCTTGTCCCTAAAATCGATGTCTTGGTTCCTAAGAACAGGTCTTATAGTTTCATATTTTCCCATACTGACCAATCTAAATGGGCCACGCTGTATACATACATACGCATATATTATGGTGACAGGCTGTATATTTGTTTGTACAGTCAGTCAAATATTTAGTGGCAACCAAAGTTGGCAAATATGTCGATACAGATCTTTATTTATATAAAAGTTACTAATATATATTTGCTCAGTGACTGCAACTACCTATCTGATGCTGACTGTACTTAAAATAGATTTGGTTGGCGCTTTCGACAAAGTTTAGAAGTTCAGGGTTGCTTAATGTATTCTTTTGCAATAATGTAGCTCGTACATTTCTTTGTCGAAAGGGCGGGCGTCTGGGCCAATTTATTTAACGTTGTATAGGTACTCAAGTTTACCTCACATGCTAATATTGAGACACGAGCTAGCGAAAGATGCTGAAATTGAACCACGAGTATAAGAAATAATAATAATATAACTAGCTTGTTTATCCCACTTTTTAAAGAAAGAATGTTGTATTACAGTGTTTCATTTAATCTATTCTATATATCTAATCATCAACGCACGTACAACGCAAAAGTCATCATCATCATCAGATAAAGATGATTTTAACTTTGAATACCTACATTAGACATTTTGATTTCAGCGATAATTTTGCCCGTTATTATAACAGCCTCTGTTACTTGTACAGTCGCCATCAGATATATCGGAGCGGCCAAGGTGGCCTCAAATATAGGAACAACACCTCTATTATCAAGGCGATAAAGTACATGTTCCGATATTTTTGAATACCTTGGCTGCTCCGATATATTTGATGGCGACAGTACTCGGTGAACTATTTCTTCACCATTCAAGACATGCTCGGTTTCAAAAAGTTTGTCCTTTTGTCATATTTTGGACACGTTCTAGATCATTTTTAATGGTCCGATACCCATGTTTAATAACTTATCAATTATCATATTTATGAATAATAAGATGTGTAGGTAATGAAGTTCTTACAGTTCCTTTGGTGTCCGCGGTTTTGTCGTATAGTGCTAAGCACCACCTATATAGCTTGTGCACGTTCCCTTTACAACTCGTTTTTAGTTGTTTCTTTTCATCAATAGGTAATTAATTATCGCGGCAACTGAATGATATCGACTTAATCAATAACTAACGTTATTAACTTATTACTTCTGCCTATGCTTCTGCACTGCGATCGATCGCATTTCCAGTCTTATTAAATAGTTCGATAATTAGGGTAAAGATAAAAAAAACACAAATAAAAACCGAAAATAATATTTTACTAGAAGACAAATATTACACATACGTAAAACGCCCTTGGAACCGCTGACATTTCATTTCAAAGTTTTAGCTTTATTAGAAAACAAGAAAATCACTACATTATTTGAGTTTATAACCATTGGGACATAGCTGTTAGAGGTATCAACTAGAATGAGACTCGAGCATATTTTTGTGCAGAATCCCGATAACTATTTAAGGCTGCAAATTGTACTAATTAAGGGTAAACACAGTGAAAGAAAGGGTGTTTTGCAAACACTATATGTTGACAATTTGAGAAATGTATTTTTCAACTTCTTGTATAATAGAACAATATATAGTATAAGTTATTTATTGCATTACGAGACACATTAGACACTAACCAGACACTTCTTATGATTAACATCTATTCTATCGATACAAAATTTAGCAAAGTGCATTTGAATATTGATGGTTTTGGGTATTCACTTTAATAGAAGTTGAATTCTGGCAGACATTAGTAAGCAATTTTTTGGTAACTAGTCACTTGGAAGTTGCTACATCCAAACAGTTTGTTATAACGATGAAACTTTCTAATATATATAATTGTATATGATAAACAAACCCAAAGTTTACTATGTCAATACATACACAACGCATTAGCAAAATTGTTAGTAGGGCAGCTAGAGATTGTTAGCTAACATGTAACTTTTTATGACTATTTATTTTGAGTGGTTAAAAATAATGATTATAAGGAAATCAAGACGGTAGTTAAATCATTCGTTATAAAATTCCAGGAGTCTAGATTACAACTCTTTATAAATTATGTGTACTTACCCACTACAGTAAGTATATAACTGAATACATGACAGTGTTTCATATTGTCCATTTCAATAATGCATCGTAGCTTGCTCTATGATAAAAAAATATGATTGACTTCAATTTAAATTCTTATTATTAGGTACTAGAAATCTTATTGGTATATTGAAATGGTGTTGTTGATTAATTACAAATAATTTACTTGGTTGTCCCAATGAATGAATTTACATGGAGGTGGGGCCGGCGACGCGGCCCTGGTGTCGAGCCTCTGGTCCTGCCCGCACCCTGCTAATCAATAAACGATTGTTCTACACACGCTTTGACTCGTTTTTCATACTCCCTCCGATTTTCTTTGTATAGTTGCGCTGCCATTGAGTTCGCTGGTGAATTGGGGTTTGGATCACTTAGTAATGACTGAAAAAAAAAAACAGGTGCATCTTAAAACAGTTAAATCTTATGAATAAATAAAGATGAAGACTATGTTACGCTATAATAAAGTTATATGAAATCTATGTAAATAGATCCGTATTCCCCTGTAAATCCCAAAAGTCGAAACAGATATTCTTTTATTCTTTTCAATGCCATGTCAAACGCTCCCAGGCTCGGACGCCACGTCATCGACATGTCAAAACTTTAGTTGAACTCTAGGCTAGGTTATTATATTTTCCCCTCACTAGCTCGTAAAGCGCTTGTTTATCCTTTAATACGAGAGGGTAAAAACGCATTTTATCCACTAGTGATTAAAGTAAGTTGACTTCTCATAGCTCTTATTGCTATGGATTTAAAGTCTAAATTCGCGAAGTACAGCTCATTTGCCCCCGCGGCGGCGGCGGGTGCGGGCGAGCCTCGCTAACGCATCGAGTTGGAAATCGAATTAGAACATTTGAAAATCGTACTGGCCACCACAAGCTAACCAAGCTAAAGGCTAAACCTTTTGTAAAAATGTTGAATGTATCTAAACGCAAAGAAAAAGTCAATGCGATTTCAAAACCTTTTTTTGCATGTTTCACTTTCCTCGCTGTAGTGAGGGGAAAAGATTTGTGTTACACACGGGTGCAATTGTAATTTAATTCTCGTGTATTGAAACACTCGCTACGCTCAGGATTCTATTTTAAAACCACTCGCTTTGCTCGTGGTTAAACTATAGAATCCATTCGCTTGCTCGAGTTTCAATCCCACACTCGCAGTTAAAATACAATTTTGCACCCTTGTATAACAAATAACTATTATATGTAATATTGTTATTTATTGTTATATATTTTTTTTGGCTGACTAACTGACTTTACATAAAATTATATTCTTGCCATGTTCAGTAAAAAGAAATATAACACCTGACTAAAAAGCAGACATGAAGTTAAAGTTAATACTTAAGACATTATTTTTGAATTGCATAAATCCTAACTGATATATATGTAAGATTCAAATTACCAAGATTTATCTTTGTAAGACTCTGCCAGCTGTTTGATACATCCGCTATAATAGTTTTCGTTTCAACTACATTAGGTATAGATAGATAGAAACATTTATTCATGACACACACACACATAATAATAACAACAACAAAAAATACATATATATATTTAGGTATGGCATATATATTTAAGTTGGCATGTATATTTTCATATGTTTAAACTTTTAACTTTATGGGATTTTTCCGAAAGTATTAAACAAAAATAACTTTTAAATCCTTATTGGGTTGAAGAAAAATAACAACGTAGTAAGTATATTATTAATATTATTATCTAACCTAGGGGTTCCCATTATTTTTTAGACCGCGACACCTTACCTACAGGTTTGTATACCTATTGTCAGGGCGCCTATCCTGGCTAAGCTACTTGAAACTAGAATCTGGACGGGGTCGATGACGAGGGCTAGCTAAAGTCGAAAGAAATTGTGACGGCGACACGACGTAAGTAGTTTAGTATGTTCGTAGTATACTCGTAGGTACCCGCGAATATTTGTGGTTTTGCATAAAAATACGAGGACTCTCATTGCCCGGTTACTCTTCATGGCGCCACCATGGCGCCGCGGCGCATACTTTGGGAACCCCTGATCTACCCTCAAGGTGTACGGGAATGATTTTTCCTGGTATCCCACTTGTCGGCGTGATTAATACATAAATACTCGTTAGAAAGACACACCACTAAACATCAGTTTGATTATACATACGTATTTAAAATAATTAAAGAAAATATAAATTCCCTTTCTCTTAATTTATTCTTAGACGGAGTTTTATATATAGCCGAAAAATCCAATATTTTTACTTCCAATTACCTGTTTCACGTGCAATAGTAATATTTAGTCTGTTGTGTTAGCTACAGATTCAACAATGCAGTTATATTAAATCATTATCAGCAAACACCTCTCACATACAACCTTATTATACCCTATTAAAAAATATGTTTAAGTACATCTATAGTATTAAGGATCACCGAGGCCACATAAAGAGAGAAAATGTTGGATGGACTGGAAAATGAAGGAATTCTAAATTTAATAGGGCAATTTATCAAATTCAAATGGCAAAAAACATAAGACATTAATATTGAAAAAGAAACTGATGTATTTAATTCACATGTTTTACTAAAAATTAAATTTATAAATTATAATTGACAACAACAAAGTTGTTTCTTTAAATCCCAAAATTTATTTAATTGCAAAGAATAGCTGTTTAATGCAATGGAAATTTTGAAGTCCATGCATATATTTTATTTTATTTGTTAATTTTATAAGTAAAAAATATATATATAAAATATATATAAATAAATATCTATATATATATATATATATAAATGAAACGCGTTTGTTAGTTATCCATAAACTTGACAATCACTGAACCAATTTAGGTAGTTTTAAAAACATGGAAATATTGTGATGATAATTAGAAAACAGTGATTATTTATTCTCATACAAATTTTTCCTACCTGTGAATCATTGTGTTTCAATTTATAGCCCATAAGATATAAAGAGAAATTACGGGTGTTACGAAGTTCAACGGGTTAGGGTCTAGTTAATATATATATATTATTTAACAACTACATGTACATTTGGGCCTTTCCAGTTTGTGACTATGGTTGTCCATCTGTGGTCTTTAAGACGAGCCACATGTCCAGCCCATGTACATTACATTTAATATTAGTTTTAAGTAAAAGTCAGTAAATTTAAGTTAGTAAGACAATTAATTCTAAGTAACAGTTATTCAAAGAAGATTTACTTCATAAAACAACATTCACATGTCTAATAAAATACAATCTTTTTTGGTTAATGAAGTCATAATGCCAACTAGTGACCTCAGAAATGAATGGTTAAAATATATATAATTAAAAATGTATTATGTACCCACCTGTATAGAGGTTAAGATAGCTGATACATCATATGTTGGACTCCATCTGTTTTGCAAGATGTCTAAACAAATTCCACCATCAGCATAAACATTTGGATGAAACATTTTGGACACAAACCGGACAGTAGGAGGTTTATTGGGATACTCCTCTGTAAATTCAATGGTCAGCTTAAATGTGCCATCTTCAAATGGAGTGTCATGAGGACCAAATATCACAGCATTCCAGATCATTATATTGTTATCGGTGGGGGCACCAGACACACCCGTGGGTGGGTCCTCTTGAAGGCTGGAATCATTAAACCAAAAAATAAAATAAATTTTCTAGGTTACAAATAGGTTATACAAGAGTGTGAGTTACCATTTCGCAATGATAACAATAAATGTTAACTACACACATTTTATTTAGAAGCTGGTTCTTTCAGTCATAGACACCAGTAAGAAGTAGAAGGTAAGCCTTAGAAGTAGTTAGAAGTTAATGCCTTACATAGGCATAGGCAAATGGATTTAACACATATAAACAAACTAGCTGTGCCCCGAGGTGTTACTCATGGTTATTTTCCCGCAGTAAAACATAGCCTATGTGTTAATCCAGGGTGTCAGGTAACTGCATTCAATTTTTTATTAAGATCGCTCCAGCCGAGCCAGCGTAGATGTGAAGAAGTAACAAACATACACACTCACAAACTTTCACCTTTATATAGTGTAAATGTAGATTTAAATAAATGGTGTAGGTATAAAGCCTAGTTTGCTATTGTACAATCTAGTGCCTCAATTCCTGGGATTAGTTGCCAAGTGGACCCCAAGCTCCCAGGAGCCTAAAATGGCCAGGACAACTTCAGAAAGATGGTGATTTTTATAAATGGTGAAAAAAAATGACATGTCATTATAATAACATTTGCAACACCTATGTCAAATAAAGGGTGATTTGCTTTCTAGCTAACATTCTATATACTTTTTTCTCATGATTCTAATAATAATGTCATTGAAGTATAATCTTATAAGAAACATGAAGAGTACAAAATATATATACTGACAACTTTAGTTAACAGAATGAATAATTATATTATTGGTTAACATAAAATAAATAATGTTATTTTAGTATGTACTTTTATTGGGGACTCGGACAACAGACACAGACAACGGCTTTAGCATTCAGTCTAATGAGTTTATGGCTACGAGATTCCATTTGGATAACCCAGATATTGTAGCAACAAACGACGCAACAACGTCGTTTGACGTCGTCTGCTCTACTTTCATAGACTATCGACTACTAATCGCCAATAATAAAGACACCTAGATCTTGACTAAATTTGTTTATAGAAGGATTAAATATGTAGAACAAAATAGAAATCGATGAATATGACAGTGATGTAATTTGATGATTCAGCACTGCCCAATTGAAAACTTCATGGAAATAACTATAGCGTGATGTTAAAATGTAATGTAGGTCAAAACATTATAAATTGATGCAAAGACCAGATATACGCACCGTTTAAAATCCCTCATCAGGCGTCTTCTGGCAGGAGTTGACATTACGATTTCACACACCAATCACACTTTATCACAAATGAATAATGTTATTAACGGGCGTATATTGTTTACAAAACTTCTAATATTATATATTTTCAGCAATTTACTACCAGTTTGTCCTGTACACAAAAGATTCTTTGTTGGTGGTAGCTATTGTGTAAAAATTTTTGTCGTCACGGCCAGTGAGATGATTGTCAGATGACCATGAAATTAGCAATTGGTTGCGATACGAGTGAAGGTTGCTACGAACGCAAAGTTCATTCGGAGTTAAAAGGGGTGTTTAAGGAGACTAATCGATTAAAGATCGAGCTAGTAATCGATTAAATTTCTCTATATTTATTTAATCTCTTAAGTAAGGTTTTTATAACGTAAAATATAAAAATACATTTAAAAATCAATAATAAAGACATTATAAAAACCTTACCAGGGTTCCGCTAGCAACGAGGCAGGGCTAGGAGGAATAATGACTGGAGAACGCATCCGCGTGCGCCTGTAAGGGACAAAGATATTCAGGCTTTTCTAGCCCAAAATGTAACAATTCACTATAGTTTTGCTCAAGTTACAGATTTGATTGACCAGTTTGATAAAAAAAAATACAAAACACAATAGCCTTAGCAGCATCACTACAAACACCAATAGACAAGCAAATGTCAAAACTGTCAAATTTGTCAAAAGTAGGTTCTACTAGTTCTAGTACAACTTGCATTTTATGTTTAATTTATATTTGTTGTGAAATTGTTGTCTTCATGATATACGTATAATATGACCATACGTCGTTTATATCTCTTATTAGTCGGTGAATATAACGTATGAATATGAATGACAAGGGATCTAAAAAGATTTTTTTTAATAAGTCTTCGGTGAGTGGAATATATTTGTAAGGAATATTGTTGTTAAATTTGTATTTGTTGTGAAATTGTCGTGTCGTGTTCATTATACTTTACCGTATAATATAACCATACGTCGTTCTATCTCTTATCGAATGAAATCATATTACTTTATTTGCCCCTAGAAGTAGCCTTCAAGTATGAGAAATATTTATTTAGGTTGCACATTAATGGTACATAATTTGAATTCCATGGAGTCCAACAGTTTGATCAAGCAGGCCAGCAAATGAACCTTGCTTAATGGTAATGAACAAAAATGCAAACAAGTGAATTGTAGGAATAAGGATTTATTCCTTTTTGAGGTATAGAATGGAAACCTAAAATGTGTAATTTGTTGTTTGACTTTTAGAATGTTTCTATGATTTGGACTCAATATGGCATAAACTATTATTGTTGCATAATACCTTCCTATAAGTGTAACTGGGTTAATTCTTGTTAGTCCTAATAATGATATTATCTTTTGATTATAGTTATTGAGTTTAAAGGCTGAGTTGTTAAAGAAACAAGAGGAGGTACATGAGAAAAAGCATTTGCCACAGCATAGAGTTGAAAACTATAAACCACCAGTTGCCAAGACCGGTAACAAAAATGAAAGAGACCAAGAAAAAAAAACTTTTAAAGACAATCTCAAAGCTGTGGACACAGAGGAACTTGAAGCTTGTAGAAAAGCAAAGTATGTTCAATTTTATTAACCTTCGAATACCAAGGTATACGTCTCACAAATGTCATGATTTTATTGTCAACTTTATGTAGGGGACTTAAGGTTGCGATTATTTGCACGCTAAATCAGGTCGGTAGTTAAAGGTTAATGCTCATAACACTTAGCGAAGTTGAATAATGACTAGGTATTTAACTCAATTTAATATATTTATTAAGTAAATATCATTTGTACCAATTGACATATAACCTACAAAAAGACACTTATATACTAGAAAAACATTTATTTGATATTTTTTATAGAATTTGGTAGATGGTTATAAATCTCAATTAGCATATAATGAGGACTAGAAGTAACAATGTCTAATCTATAAAATGGTAAGCGAAGCTTGTTTAAGTTTTTATCATTCCTTTTAACTGTAATTGCTTTTGGAGTCAACCAGTTTGTATGTTAAAACAAATTGACAAGATTCAGAAATGTACATTGATGGGAGAGTAAGGAGTTGTCATTTCCTAAAAAGAGGTTTGCATGGTACCAGTAGTTCTCAATTTGTAAGTTTTTTGATACATTCACCTATAGTACTAGTATGGTCTAGACCATAAGTCATTATGGAGTATGCATATGCATAGTATAAATATATATACACAGGGTGAAAGATAAGTTGTACACAGAGTTTTTTGTTTCTATCACAGTATTTTAAGGCGAATTCATTGCATTAACCCGGGAAGCAAACAATTAAACTTTATTAATGATAATTAATAAAAGCAAAAACACCAACCTTATGGTCACCCTATTCGACAAGACTTGCTAGTTGCTGTGATTAAAGTACCAGTTTTGATTATTGTAGAATCATGTTTGCTCAGTACTGTTCGTTCGATTGTAATATCTTACCATATCGAAACGCTCAATAAAAGTGTAAGGATACGGCGCCGGCATTTTAAACGCGATTTAATATTGTTTTACAATTTCAATTTGCACCGTAATGTTATGACTTTTGAATTTGTCATTTTCAATTTAATATTTTTTCAAGTTCTTACCAGCCAATTACAAAGAGGTTGAATGAATTATTTTAGTAATATGCTATGGGTCTATGACAGTTAGTGTAGCAGATTAGGGTGACCACGAGACTCAGTAAATTTAAAACATTTTTTTAACTTAACGAATTAAAAAACAATGCTTACATATTTCTGCCTGTTGTTACGTCCACATGTTAAAACTAAAGTTAAACAATAAGAAATACACAATTCTGTTTACGACTTATGTTTCACCCTGTATATATATATTAATCTGTTGCTTGTATTAGGTGTAAGCCCGTATAAAAAGGAGGACAGCTTATTTGATAATTTCTGTGTGATTTCCAAATAATTCATTTATTCATTCAGACCATAGTGTCTAGGTTAATATACAATATTGTAGTTGAATCAACTGTTTCTAATGATTTATTGTTATAAGCAAAATCAATGTGTAATGGCAATGCCAATTTTTTGAAAATTGAAATTGGATTATAATTGTTTTTTCTAAATTGAGTTGAAGATGTTAGTGTGTTAGTGTTAGTGGTAAGCCAGTTTTCTATTTTTTATCGTAATTAGAGTAGTGGAACGGTTTTGTTTCCCTTACCAAGGATCTTGGACACGCCATTCCACGCACCACCCTTATTCATTCTACTATTTTCTTATCACGTTCCCGCCATTTTTCTTCGTTGTCACTCTGATCCAACACCGACCTCGATATCCGTGTTACCAGCCATAAAGAGAAGCTATGGGTAATAGATAGGATACATACCACGATAAGGAAGCTTCGCGATCTCCGCGACAGGTAGAAATCCTTAATTACAAGAGTTAACTTATTAACTGTGCCATCAATGTACATTATAGAAATAACAACTTAAAACAACACTCTCCCACTACCACTACTATATTCTCGTACATCAAACTTACGACCCAACATATTATTTTGTTTTCTATTTTAAATATGATATATTTTGTAATGTTATGGATGTTTATGTTGCAGGCTAGCCTTACAAAAAAAGGCAGAGTTATATGAACACCTAACAGACAGTTCTGGCAAATCAGAGTTAAGTGGTAGGTTCCTGGTAGATTTCAATTCCAAAAAGCAGCAGGAAGCCGAAAAACAAGTGCCAAGTCCACAACCTGAGAGTGATGCGTATCACAGTGTTGATGAAGATGACAATGACTGGTAAGTTAACCTAGTTTCCAATACATACATAAAAGCGAATACGAACAGAGATCCCACCTGGCGGGCCTCTGGCATTTAATGTGACACGTGGTGTGGCGTCGCATTACTATTGCAGCATACGTTATAATTGCCTGTATGTTAGAAGCCTTTATTTAAACAATGATAATATATATTAGTATAATACATACCCAGGGCGGTAAAACAAAGAATGGCTCAGATGGGTATTTGTGGCCCGAACCAGGCCTTCTTTATTACCGCCCGTGGTGCGTACATAGTTTTACGTCAGCATCTGGGTGTTAAGTGAGATTTTCCGTCGCGCCCTAGGGCGGTAAATCTCTCTTACCGCCCAGTGTGACGTAAAATATTATAATGTAACAATTCATCAAAAGGTGCGTAAAGACTGCCCAAATGTGCAGCTGAGAAGCGGGCGAGTAGATTCTCGCCTTACCCGAGCATAATCTATGAAGACGCGAAAGCGGTAGGGATATTGGGAGAGGTGGGGGTCTGAGCGGAGTCCGTTCAAAACTAGCGCGCGGCGCCATGAGTATGACGCAGCGGACCCATTTTAAATCGCTCTGTCCGCTCCGCTAACTCGCTCGCGGTGGAAGTACTTGAATGAAAATCAGTGTTGTTAGTCGGGCGGACTCCGCGCGGATTCCGCTCGACTCTTCGAACTCTTTCATAACTCTTTACACTCGTTTAGTCCGCTCCGCTCCCTTTTATTCAGTTGAAGGACATATGTGTATGAAGTTCGCCATTGCGAGTTAAGCGCACTCTGTATGCAGTCCGTTCTGCTCGCCGTGGAAGGCGGGCATAAGTTTCGTACACAGGCCGCAATGTGCAGCCAGATGTCGCAGAACGTCTACAGACCTTTCCACTAGCTTACGTAGAGCACTAGTTTCGCCTTATGACTATTTTAGACAAACCCCAACTGCCCAGTATTTTATACCTTAATTAATTGTGAAACATTTCATTTATAGGTAAACTATATTATTACTTATGTTTAACCTACATCTTTGTTTTCAGGACCGAATTCACAGACTGCCTGGGAAGGACACGCAAGTGTCACAAGTCCGACCTGGAGCTGTACGTCAAGCGCGACCGGGAACTCATGCGCGCCATGACCAGGGAACAAGAGGGCGCTGGGGTCGAGCCACAAGGAAATGTAATTAATCTTGTAAATAAAAATCTGTCGCGATACTTCCAAGACCGGTTCTTTCGCAACTATAAACATCCTGGGATTTCTTGGGAAATTACTAGGATGGGAGTAGGGGTTGAATAGGGGAGAGTGTTACAAAGGTCATAAAGATATTTATAAAAAAAGGGGGGTACATACCTTTGATACTTTTACACTGCATCTCATACCACACTGCGCTCTGTCACTTTTTCTCATCTATTTCAATTTAAACTTTATAGTTAAGTAGTCAGACAACCATGCCCGTGATTAGGATACGGTTGCGGGATAAAAAGTATCCTATGTCCTTTCTCGTAGCTCAAACTGTGGCCATACAAATTTTCATTTCAATTGATTCAGTGGTTTAAGCAAAGAGGTAACATACAGACAGAATGTTACTTTCGCATTTATAATATTAGTATGGATTTAATGACTTAGCGATTATGGCAATAAACCCGCATAACCCATGCTAGACTAGAGAACGCTTCCTGCTGTCTATGGGGGAGAGGGAGGCCTGTCAGGCAGTGGATGTCCGTGGCCGATAGGAGGAGGAGCTATATTAATTATTACTTTTTTTTTGCAGGAGCCTCCTCAACTTGAAAAACCACTACTGGTACAAAAAACGAATGACTATTTGCAATCGTTGCGAGACAAATGGGATCAAAAAGAACGAGAACTTCTTGCCAAAGACAAAGATATCCATTACCAAGACTTGCTCTTTGATGGTTTGTACAAAATAATTTAAATGGCGTTGAATTATACCTACGTATTTGTTATACGTATTCTCTAGTTTTAACTCATTTAATAATTTTTTATTTAAATGCATCGTATCGCGTAAGCACTATGCGTAAATTCACTGGGTTCATATTCAAATTCACATTGCATTGTGATATAAAACATGCCGGCAGAAAGATCACACTATACAATTTTTTTTTTTACTCTGTCTTAAATCGTTACGCCTGCATCCAATTATACACGGGTCCATGCCAGATTACACTTTTTGCCTTAATCCTTTGTAATAAGGTGCAAAAGTGTAAACATATGTTTGAGGTCGACTGTACAGTCAGCGTTAAATAGTCAGTGGCAACCAAACTGATATGATGCTGACCGTACCTTCGTCTCAACCGTGGACATACCCAAAGGTTTCCGCTGAAAATCTCAAATTCCTCCTGTTGAGTAGGTATAGGTAGTTAGTTCCACGAGAGTTGTAGTCACGCACACAACAACATCTCATGTAATGATAGGAAGATTTTGAAATGACAGTTCTTTTTTCATACCGATAGCAAGTTCAACAGCGAATTTAGTGAATACAAACCAAAAAGTTTTTATTATTTTACCTCTTCGAACATGACTGAAGTAACTAGTACTGGTTACATTTCAAGTGTTTTTATTTACATTCACTCATTCATTACATTCATTCACTATTTTTGCGACCAGTACTTCATATTTCAGTTGGGTGCGTAATCCATTCGCCTCAACTCTCGGGGAACTACCTATATACTAGCTATAATTATAAGTCATCGACTGGCCACACGAGCTACAATATATCCATAATAATTTCAGAGGCTCGCATCCACGGCGTCGGCTACTTCTCGTTCAGCACCGACGAGGCGGCGCGCCGGAAGCAGATGGAGGCGCTGGCCAAGGAGCGCGCGGCGACGCTGGCGGCGCAGCGCGAGGCGGAGCAGCGGCGCGCGGGCCGGGAGCGCCTGCTGGCGGCGCGGGTGGCCGCGGCCCGAGCGCGCCGCCGCGCCCGCGCCGGCCTGCCGCCCGAGGAGCCCGCCAGAGGTTGCCACCCCTTCTCGTTTTCATTCGTCCGTTTACCATCGGATAGATTACTTTCGTGTTTTCGGGGGATATATTACTTTTAGCCCTCGCCTTATTGATAATGGTGTGTAACCCGTCGTGCGCTAGTCCAGTTTTGAACGTATAGTAAACTGCGTAATGAGTATGACTGGGTATAGAAGTATATGCGTTTCATTTTGTTAGTGACATACCTACGATTGTTATGCAATTTGCACATTGTAAATATATATATTTTTAATTCATATTAGTGATACAGTTCAATATACTCCGCAGACTATCCTTAGACCTTATACCATATGAGGACTAAATAGTGGATTCATTATGGTGATGTGAGTAAATACAAAACAATTCGTCATATTAGATTGGCCGATCTTAAACATTACCGTAACATAACCACTTTAAAAAATTCCATTTCTGATACCATTGATATTCTTTCCTTCTTCTCACCATTTGAACCTTTTTTGCAGAGGACGAAAAAGACTTCACGACCTGTCTATTAGAATTTTTGACGAAACAAAAGGATGAAGCTGATGCCGCAGCAAAAGAAAAAGAGAAAAAACTTAAAGAAGAACAAGAGATGGAGAGACAAAAGTTGCGAGAGGCTTATGTACGAGAATGGGATGTTGGCAAAGATGGTGTTGAAGGCAAAGTAAAGAAATTCAGAGAAATGACGCAAGAAGAATATGTAGAGCAGCAAAGAGCGAAAAGAATAGATGAATTTGCTCCAATACAAGGCACCAGTAGAGACAATTCAAATTATTCGTTTGACGATAAAGGTAAGATGTTATCCTCCGATGGAAGATCCAAAGTAAAAACTCCTCCACCCCCCACATGGTCCGATGTAAGACCCGTAGCACACACATCTGCACTTCCTATGGTTAGCGATTTAGAACCAGAACAAAAAGGTCTATATTTCACTAGTAAGAAACCTAAACCTAAATCTAATATGCAATTTAAGAACTTTGTAAAAACAAGCGAACCAACACCTATTCAAAATGAAATAAGTGACGATGAAAATGAAGAACAGAAATGCACAGAAAACACCAGCCATAATGCCAATCGTGCGGAAATAGCTCCACCTCCGACATATGATTACTACGGACCTGTGCCTAAAAAGGTTAAGCATGACAAACCATTTGAATCTGATATTAGAGAAGCATATGCTCAGGGTTCCAAAAGCTTGGAACCTAAATCAAGCAGAGAACGTATGCCTCCCAATTATGACTTCACATTCGATTGATTTTTAAATAAAATATTAATTTAAGTAAAAGTGCAGGTTTTATTTCATAGCAGTATTTAAAATATTATCGCCAATTTTAACTCTATACCTGTAAACTACTCTAATATCACAATAATGAACACTAATGTGTTTGAAATAAGATCCGTAATAAAACAAGCTATCACTGAGAACAGATACCTTACAACTGTTCTCAGTGATAGTTGTTGTTTCTATTTGTTAGAGATCAATATTACATAGGTAAACTATGATACGGCTATTTTGTGAGTTACGTAAATATAAAAGTAATTTTAAACTTGAAAATGTATTAAGCAAACTAGAAGTATTAGCGTGTAACTAAATAATATTCGTATTGAGTTATTTTTACGCTGATGCGCTGGTGTAGTTGTCTGTATTAATGATTTCCGAGTCGTCAAAATAGTAGGGACTGTTCTAGTTTCAGTAGTTGTGGGTGCAGTAGGCTTTTCTGTAACTGGAACAGGAGCTGCGGCCACAGACGGGCTCCCGTCTTGTTGAAGAGCTTCTGCCGTCACAGTGCCCTTGGTTGGTGGTTCATCTACTTTTGTAACTTCTGTAGTTTTAATTTGAACGCTATCTGTTGGGCTTACCAATGGAGCATCATTTTGCATTTGATCAATGGAAATCATAGGTTGATCATTTGCAATTACTTCACCTTGGGGTTTATCTGTGGACTTTGTATCCACTGCATCATTTTGCATTTGATCAATGGAACTCATAGGTTGATCGTTTGCAATTACTTCACCTTGGGGTTTATCTGTGGACTTTGTATCCACTGCATCATTTTGCATTTGATCAATGGAACTCATAGGTTGATCGTTTGCAATTACTTCACCTTGGGGTTTATCTGTGGACTTTGTATCCACTGCATCATTTTGCATTTGATCAATGGAACTCATAGGTTGATCGTTTGCAATTACTTCACCTTGGGGTTTATCTGTGGACTTTGTATCCACTGCATCATTTTGCATTTGATCAATGGAACTCATAGGTTGATCGTTTGCAATTACTTCACCTTGGGGTTTATCTGTGGACTTTGTATCCACTGCATCATTTTGCATTATTTCTGTTGGTTTCGCTGTTTCACTTTCAACAGTATTAAACATCCCTGTGGCTTGCATAGAAACCTCGGTCTCAAATACGCTTGTAACAGGGGTAGCAATTGATGATTCTGCTTCTTTAACGGGCTCTGAACTTTTGCCGTCTTCATAGGTATCAACTGTATGAACAGAGTCTGTACACTGTTTCTCGTTTCCTTTCATAGTATCTGATTTCTCTGTAGGATCACTTACATGAATTTCAATTTCGATGAGTTTATTATTTACATCTGTTGTCACTTTATTATATATGTCAGCTACAGTTCTTTGTGCATCATCTTCACTGTGATGTTCGACCATTATATTGATTGGTTGATCTGACTGCACGTTTCCTGGTTGAAATAGATTTTCATCATTTTCAGTTACAATAAGTTTATTTTCATGCGTGGCGTTATTTGATTCATTAAAACTAAGATTTGATATATTGTGAATTTCTACATCACTGTGGTTAATTATCTTTTTCTTGCTTTCGTACTTTATAAAATGTGGTGATGCATTAGCTGTTCTTTTTTTGATCCGTGCATTATGTGTCTTGGCTACTAGTTTGGGGAGAACAGCGAAGGCTTCGTCTTCTCGCTCTGTGTTAGGTCCATTGCAGAGGTCGCCTCGGCACGGGCAAGTCATCTTCCACGTTTTGGTCGAGTTGCAGTAGAGCGGGTAGCACTCGTCCTGGTAAATCTTAACGCAATATCGCGACTCTATTCGAGCTGAAATGAAGAAAAAAAAACATTTTAAAGGTTAGTAATCTACAACGATTTCTAACGTTCTTAGACAAGGTTTTAACAATATAAAATATAACTAATAATAATGAAGCTGGCGTTAAATCTAAATTGTTTAATGAATGTATTTACATGCGTTCTGGATTTAACAACCCGCAACGTGCCCCAGCCCAATTCAAGCATCCGACCAAGGTCACGCGGCTTGTATGTCGTAATGGATCAAGTGAGTGACATCTAGTGGACATTTAACTAACATGACGAAAGTGCTGCCCTCTGTTGCTGAATAGTGCAAATAACACACGTGTAGCCACCTGCCGGCTCAATGGTGTAAATAATGTAAGATTCTCTAAATGACCTCTAGTACATACTTTAGGACGGCACGTATTTGCTGTATGAGATTGGGCGTCTGTATTATATTATATAGTCTGTGTCACCGTATGTTATGAGCAGAGGCGCTACCGCCAAAAACGATATTCGTAAATTTCGGGCATCTTTCTCTTTTCCCCAATTAATAAGACGTCACCCGTCATGAGAGTGACATTATAGACAATCATCGACACTTTTTGTCCGACCTACTATGGTTATAAGCTTCGTTAGTAGGGTAGACCGGGGACAATAGTACCGCGGGGCAATAGTACCATCGCTCATTATTTCACAACTACAGCGAAATATACATGTGTGGGTATTCACGGCGGAGCGCAATACTTGTTCGGACCTGCTCACCAGTCGGCCGCTCGCTGCGACGAGGAGCGGACGCGCTAGGAGACCATTTTTGTTTTCGGGCGATCAAAATAATTATTTACGAGGAATGATTCGGCTCTCTATCAAGAACATAATAATCTTAGAGGTAGACTAGTATTGAATTATGATTGGCTATTTATCAAAGTGTTTATTGTGGCACAGTATGGGGTTGAGTTTGGTACAGGAATTAAAATATCAATACTTTATGTAATTTTGGGTATTTGGGGTCATTAGTAGCACGCGAGCCGGGGACAATAGTACTGTTACAATTGACACCGCGGTACAAACGACCCGGTATGTGATTTTTTTATTAAAATAAGAAGGTTAAATAACGTATACTAATTTGATATTAAGGGAGAAATGAGTTTTAAAGTAAAGTACTGCAAGCAGTTATACCTACTTGTTATAACTGTTTAAAGGTCATTTGCCCATCATAGGTTAAATTTTGGTGGATTTAAGAATTACAATGTAATTTTTATTTTTAATTTGAGGCGGGGTTGATTGTAACAGGGGGCAATTGTAACTATATACAAAGAAAGTTTGTTGAATATCTGAATATTGTATTTGTTTTTTTTGTATAAACTAATAATAAATAAACATGAGTAATAGTAATCTATGGCTTAGGTTTTGATAGTAAAGCTTTATTGTTGTTATTGAATAAAACATTACTTGTACTGTTTCTACAAACTAACCACTGATCTCAATTAGTTTTGTTACGTATTTTCTTTTCTAACACTGATGTAATTAAAAAGATAGATTAGGTTAAGGTCTAAAACAATAAATCTTTATATAAAAAATCTACGGTTTAGGTTCTATTTACATTTGAGTTTTTGGTACTATTGACCCTTAGTAAGGGTCAATTGTAACAAGAGGAATCATTGACGAAAAACAAGATTTTCTGACATATTCTTAGCTTTTTTTAACAATCATTAATTAAATCACGTGGCTTAATAACCTACTATTTCATATGTATGAACGGTTTTGGTTCAGCATCTATATTTTCTGAGCTATACCCCATTATACAAAAAGTGGTTCAATTGTCCCCGGTCTACCCTACTAATAAAAAATATATGAAACAGAAAAAAAAGAGTAAAGTAAATAATGGTGAAAAATGATTATTATGAACACAAATCGGTAGTGAAATAGTTCATAGGAATAAAAGAAATAAAAGAGCCGATATGGACCCTAAAAAAGGTTCGAATGGAAAATGCAATAAGATTCAAAATTCTAATCGCCGTCAGCATTCAGTACGTAGGTACTGAATGCTGACTGCTAATCGTAGGAACCACACAGCCTCGCAAGGTATTTCTCCCTTAGTTGGTTTATCTGCACCACCGCTACATATTTTTGTGCTGTGTAGCACATTCGCTGCCATCCCCTCCGAAAATGTATGGAAACTAACGCACATGTGCGTTGGTGGCAGTGAATGCGGTAGTAGGTAGGTATAGTAGAGTTTGTGAAATAAGGCCTAGCAGAGATAGGGCGTGTAGATTCAACATTTTGGCTCTATCAAACGCACTCATATGGTCTTGTCTTGGTGGGATATTTTCTGCTACAATACTGACGTGGTGCAGTAGCGACGACCGCGCAGTAGTTATAACCGGGCTCGCACACCGTGACGGGGTCGGAGGCGCCGCAGGGGGCGGAGCGCCGGCTGCGGTGCACCTGCTCTGCCAGCGGCCCGCACCAGTAGCAACGGGTCTCCGTGGACGCCCCTGAGGAGTTATAAGTATTAATCTATAGTATTTTCTACGCTTGGCATGCGGAATTTTTAGTTGTATTAGTGTTAATGAAGATTTCTGTAAGATATTACTGGAACAAGTAAAATTATCGCCCAAACCAAAATACCTAATCAACCTAATGTTTATAACGTACCTAAGCATAAAGCTGACTACATATTTGCCTGAATTACATTTTCATCTTTATACCATATTTTCAAAGTAGTACTAGTTGTAACCCATATAGTTAATATTTATTTGAGTTCTTAACTCTTCACCTTGAATGTAACACAATAACTGTTGTAACTGCCTTTAAGCACTGCATATTTATTGTTGTAAATGTACTTGAAATATAATAATTTCGGTGTTTTCTGAACAAGCTTTATAGGTTATGTTAGATTGACAATACTAACTACAAACGTGGGTATGTTCACTAACAATGTTACAGATTATTTTTAAATACTAAAAATCACCTTAACGAAGTATAAGTTAGAATAAAGAATACGTTCACGTTTCTTTACTGCATTAATCCATTTTTGGCGTATTTACATAACCATGGCATGTGAGTGTTATTCCGTGGAAAGTGATTGTCGTGCACGTTGCAGTAATCTCTATAGGGAACATGCACGTTACGATATATCTATATCATGTACACTAGCCATCAGATATATCAGAGCAGCGTAGGTGGTCACAAATATCTGAAAAACGCCTTTATTGTCTAGGCGATAAAGTGCATGTTCAGATATTTGTAACCACCCCCACAGCTCCGATATATCTGATGGCGACGGATTTTACACCGTAAACATATAATAATAATAGAGCCCCCACTAGCCATACAATCAGTTAATATTTCTATATTTACTAGCTGTCCCGGCGAACTTTGTACCGTCTGAATGTCTATAAATGGGGTCTTTTGATTGATTGTTTTTTTTTCTTTTTTAAGCATACTATTAAACTTTTGACCAAGAGGATCACAACCAACCTAAAATCGTCCAAATCGGTTGAGCCGTTCTCGAGTTATAAAAGCCGGAACTAACACAACAATCTTTTAATAATATTCTGATATTCACGTAAAAGATATTCTAAAGAAAATGGCACACTGGTAGTAGATACATTTGGGTTAATTTATATTATAAGGTCAAGTGCTAATCTCTTAAAGGGATAGGTACCTCCTTTGTAGAGGTATAGAATCTATAAAGTTTTGTGCAATAAAGTGTATAAACAATTGAACACACGAAAAGTAAGTGTATCTAAGGAGAAAATAGTTAACAACCCAAGTTTTATTTGCTTAAGACTAAAATACCACGTTGGTATAGTATTCACTTTATTGGTTAATTTCTGTAATGAATTGATACGGTTTTCTTTTTTTTAACAAGGTTTATGTTATTTGATTTACTTCCTAAGCTAATAAATTACTAATGTTTATACGAGTAGAGTTAGAAAAACATGCTACTAATCTCGATATAAGAATGAACATGTACCTATGTTTCTTTAGAAGATGAAACAGTCATACTTACACGCTACCGCATCTACGCGCAAAAATTTCCATTCCGAATCCTATCGCCTAGAGGTTAAGTGTCTTGTCGATCGCCTAGAGGTTAAGTGTACAGTCAGCAGAAGAAGTACCTTGCTTGTATTGGGTAAGGTTTTCAATAGCATATTGGTACGACTATACTGTGTGTAAGTCTAATACGGGCGAAGAATGAAACCAGACATAGGATTTACCAGTATAATCAATAACGAAAAGGTATTTCTTTAATTATACCTATTATACATATGTAATTATTTTTTGTAAAATTCCTGAACCGTAATGTACTGCGAACATTACGCAATATGAGCTTTTGAAACGAACTGTCAACGAGTGTTTAACTCGAGTGTGTTGTATTACATTGCGGGCCGAATTTATATGGATAAAATTTTAATTGTAATTCTAAACAAAAGTTATCTAAATATATTTCTTATGTCCTATTCTACCCTTCGTTAAGAGATTCGCCCGTATAAGAATTACACACTGTATTGTTGAAGCCTTTTTGCTATACCTGTATCGTAATCTATTGTTATTATTTTTGTCCTTGTTTTTCCCTTAATTAATTTATAAGATAGGTAGTTAAAGCCACTGAGCTAATTCGTAAACAAGCCTAGCGGAAACAGGCCCGTTTACAAAAGTTTTGCCTTTGAGAAAAGTTTATAAGTAGATAAGGTGTAAATACGAGCATGTAAAATATGTATAACGCTTTTAAAAAAATCCTTTGTGTTACGAATGGGTTAGCCAAATGACCATGGGTCAGCATTTGGTTGACAACTTTATTGGACCAGGGTAAATTTCATACTAATACAATGTGTATTTTTTTTTGTGAAGCGCCTTTAACTTCTCTGAGGATGACTGGCAGAGCATGCTTTGTAGCATTAAGTCCGCCTTTTGTACTTTTTAGTTTCGTGCAATAAAGGTTAAATAAATAATTAAAAATTATGTACCCAAGAACCTTTAGGAATTGTATAATATTAATATCCATTAGAACTATATCGAGGTAGGTACACTGGTGTAATTATAACAAACTAGGTGTAGGTGTACATAGAGTACCCACTGCCATATAATGAATTAATACTAATGTATTTATATTCAAGTAGATACGGGATATCTAAAGAACATGGCACACGGACACAATAACCTTTTCACCGCCACGTCAAAAAATTCTGACGTGCGTCACACGCTAATGTTTTTGCAAGCAAGCGGAAATAAACCTTACCTCCCAGTATGTAGGTCCAGTCAAGTGCAAAATTATGTACCGAAAAAATCCTTTCATAAATACGTCCTACAACCCTATTTACTGTACAATAGAGTTGTTCGGTACATATTTTTGAAACTTTGGCAGTGAACGAATTTTTACACTTGACTGTCCAAGGCCTCGACTTGATATCAATCACGAACAAGACTCACCTGTCTACGCATCTGTCTAGGCTTCAACCACTTATATATAAAGTTCATTGTTCTTTTATTTAATTTAAGTATTTGGGAAAAGGGAGCATGTACCTAGCGCTTTTTTGGGCTGCTAGCATTTAATATTACCACATTAATATCTAAAATTGTGGCGAAATACGAGGTAGGTAGCGTAATAATTTTACCTCGAATAAGATAAAAAATACAGACTTATCCTCACAAATAATAACTAAATAGGAGCGTAACGGCCATAGGCTTGTAATTATATAATTTTATCGATCGTATTATTATATAATGATAAGATCTTGAAATTAACGTTCCACTATAAGCTAAACGAACAATTGTTTTTTTTTCATTCATAATTTTATCATTATTGCGGGCCGGTTTCTCATTTTCCCCCGTTCCAAAAAACAGGGACTGAATTTAGCTGTGATTAGCCTCTTAGTATTATTTACTTTCCTTTTATTGCTTCTTTTTAGCCTAGGACATGAAACACAGTTCATGCGTTACATGACAGCTACAGCGAGTCACGCATTTCACAATGAATCATATCTAACAGGAACTAGCTACTGTTGTGTTTTATCTTGGCGACTTTTTATAAAAGAAATTGCCTTTGTGCGGCTACACAGCAACATAATAGTGAATAAAAACTCAAAGCACTTACTTGATATTACCTACCAACGAGAAAGATTGCTCACTGCTTTTAATTTCAATATATTTTTTTTCTTTTATGAACCGCATGTGACTTATTAACAGCGTTTTGTGTAATCCTTTAAACGCGAACTGTAGAAAATATCTAATTAAAACAATACACAGGATAGCAGATGCTTTTAGTACAAGTACATTGTTTCATAAGTTACTAATGATTCATGATGCTAACTGTACCGATGCGATGTCAGTACCATTTATGGTTAAATATTTATAGCAAGTTGTAAAAAAAGCTTGTTTATATCCCGAACGTGATCTGCTCATTCAATTAAATTTCAATTTCAAAGAACAAAGAGTTTTGAATCAGTACTCGTATAGTAAATTTATATTTGTAGGAGTACAAAGACTTGTACTTTGATAATATTATAACAATATTACACAAAGGTGGAACGTAACAAAATTATATTTCTGACATACAAATAGTTGCAGTATAAAGTGTGGAAGTCTTATACGGGCGAATCTCTTAACGGAGGGTAGAATAGCACATACATTTAGAAATATATTTAGATAACTTTTACTTAGAAGTGCAATTAAAATTTTATCCATATAAAAAATTCGGCCCGCAATGTAATGCAACACACTCAAGTTAAACACTTGTTGACAGTTAGTTTCAAAAGCTTGAAAAGCTTTCAAGCTTATATCGCGTAATGTTCGTAGTATATTACTGCTCAGAAATTTAACAAAAATTAATTACATGTGTATAATAGGTATAATTAAAGAAAAATCTTTTAGTTAATGATTATACTGGTAAATCCTATGTCTGGTTTAATCCTTCGCCCGTATTAGACTTCCACACAGTATACATAGTGATTGTATAGTTGCAAAAATATTTAGTCGCTAACTCCCTACCGAACATGTGGAGGAATTTAAAATGCAGGGAGTGTAAGAGACGTGCATATTTACGAGGAAGTAAAATATTTTGGTCCCTTGGCGCGGCGCTGGGCGTCTAGTCAAGCACGAGGACGTTCGTTAGTTATTCAGCAATGAGCAGCGCGGTCAACATGCTATCATTTATTCAGCTGCGCCCTGTCACGGCGTCGATTGCTTCCTGCAGCGGCATGCCAATTTGACAAAATAATCTAATTGATATCTCTAAAAACAAATAACTTATTTTATTAGCACTCCAATGTTACCTAAAGTTACCTATATGATATGGCATTTTGATATACATACATTAATAATATTTTTTTTATTTGGACTCTTTATGTTTGTAATAGTTAAAGGGCGGGCGTGTGCACACTAACGGTGGTTACTCGACGTTTTCCTGGCGATTCCGAGAATTTCGAGTTCAATCTCTAAAAGCGATTAAATCTCCGCAGCGTGCAATTTTATATGGGAACGCCAAGAAAACGCTGGACTGAAACGCTCGTGAGCTCAGGCTCTAAGTCTCCCACCTGGGCGTCTCCCAGATTCCCCCTACCCACATTTTAACCAACAGTATTTATTCTTGACTCGCTCGAGCTAGAGCTTTACCACGGACCAAGGAGGAATATGTCGATTCAAAATAGCGTTCGTTCAAAACTTACGCTTTTCCTCTGTTTTCGGTATTGGGTGGCAACGCTATCTCCTGGACGGAAGTTATTTTGACAGCGTCATCGATGCACAACATTCAAGACAACTCATACCTCCGTATGATACTAAAGACACATTCTAACGCGATAGATGATTTTAAGATTAGTGATCCCTATTTTTCATGCATCCAGTGTAAGTTCCTATATCCTTTACTTCATTCAAAATGGCAATATTATAATTTTTATACATATACACCCAATAAAGAAGTATAGGTAGGTAATACACAAAGCCAGCAACTTTAAACTATAATATTGTAATGACTATTCTATGGAATCCATGAGTAAAATGAAATTATTACTTGTAATATTACACAAAATAATTGCCGTAGTTTTATTATCTAATAGCCATCTTAAAGGCCATGTAAATGATTACTCTGATAACCCGATCATTAAATTTATTACAGACATTATATCGACACTTTCATCAAAAATATATGTTGTAGGTAAGTACTGTTCTTGAATGCCCTTTTATGTCACTAACGGAATAATTTATTATTCGGTTCATGTGATGTGCCTATGTTTTGCTACGATCACGTTAAAATATTATGTAACTAGGTAGATATTTCATTACTTATGTTACAGAGTCACATAATTCTATAAGGCGTAGGTATTCGTATACGAGAAAATGTGGGTTAAAATTCATTGATTTTTAGTTTAATTAGTATAAAACAGGATTTAATTGCGGCGCCGTTACTCTAGCTGAATGAAAACAACAAAAATGTAAACCGGCAATACAAATGATGATGTAGGTTCAACTTTCTTGATTTTCCAGACTCCTACACGGTTCATTTATTAATTACTAATCCGCGTCCTTTGTAATTTGAATATGTTGTATATACAAATAAGATCGCTTTCTAAAAAATAAATATTGAATTATGTATTAAAGCGCGAAGATTAGGTGCGTTATGACACTTATGACAATATGCTGCAAGAAAAAAGAAAATTAAAGGCCTGATTCCGCGCAACTATTTATTATTTGAAATTAATAGTTATGGGTTACTGAAGTGACTCTAAAATGGCCCTAACGCCTGACGGAATTGGAAATAATACTAAAATTATTATGGAAGGCCTCCTACCCGCAAGTTTCAATAGAAAGATACCTTAAAATATACTAATTGAAATATTTGTAGAGAGCGCCGATTCTAATATATTTCAACGATTTATGAATTTTATGATACAACATAAACCGTCAACCCAATGCTTGAAACCACCTCAAACACTGAAAACAACATAAATTTGCTGAATTTCAACAAGCTGATGCGGTAAGATTAGGTGCGGTTAGTTTATTATCCAATACACATTTTTTTAACTTTCTTCCTGCTTTTATTTTACTTTCGCATTCGAAATAAAAACTACAATGCTTAACTCGGGTAAAACTCACCCATTTCCGCTATTAGCCAAACTACCTCGACGGGTATGGGTGAATTTCAGCTCTCGGTTAACAATCTACTATTAAACTTAGACACTAAAATTATTTATGTATCTGTTTTTGTTTTGTTATTTTGTTTATTTATACTGTTTCGTTAAACAGGTTTGAATTTGCATTCTTTCCGCTTTCGCCTTCTGGCATTTTTGCGTGCGGAAGAAGAAACATTACCATATACATTCTCGAAACACCTACCATGCCATTATATGCCGCAATCCCTTCGTGGTTTATGTTGTACGTCGCTGCATCATTTTCGTTTAAAAATGTATTTAGATCGGGCAGTATGGGGAAATGCAAACTCAAACTGAAACGTTTATTTAGTAAGTAGGCCACAAGGGCAGTTTTACACGTCAAGTATACAAAAGTAAAAGAGAAAAATAAACTGTGTCCTTTACTCTAATTTCCAAATTACAACAATTCATCATTAACAGTTTGGAGTACATATCGGCAAAAAAAAAAGTTTATTATGGATTAATTAATTAAAAGTTTTATAAAACAACCTGGCTCGATTATCGAACAGATGAAGTATTTTTTTTATTATATCTATGTACCTACGCAGTTTTTCTTGTCCCTAAAATCGATGACGTCGTTGCTAAGAAAAAATCTTTCTATGTCTTATAATTTCAAATTTCCCCATACTGACCGATTTCAATGGGCCTGTATATAATATGCAACAACATGTACGGCTTTAATTAATGTAAATATTATTGAAAACAGGATTCAATTGGTTCATAATAGAAAATTTCGTTTGTAATATTACTCGCGTAAATCGTTGCACGGTGATGAACCGGTTAGGTCACTAAAGGTCACCTGAAAATAGATGTGTTTACCTCACGTAGGAGTTAAAGGTTACAATTCAGCTTTGAGGGCGGAGAGCTGTATAAGCAACTGGTTAATTAAGCTTATACTCATAATATACTTGGGAGTTCTACGGAGAGCCGATATTAAGCTACAATGAACAAAACCAGTAGTATAGAATATAAAAGAAATCTAAATACAAGGAAGACGCTTGTTAAATAATTAAAATAGTAGAGCTATTAGGCTTGCATTATCATTGGCTAAATCTCAATACGTAACACTTAATTCTTAGAGCTCTGTTGTTGCTTACGAAAGTTTATTTATGAGCTGATATAAGTAACTGGCGGTTCCTGTACAGTACGAAATTTATTTCTAAACAGACGTTTTAGTGCCTCGGGTAAAACATATTTTCCATACGTCAATGCAGTAAAATTGATTTTCCGTAGGCTGGGTTTACTTTGATTCACGAGGTAACATTGATCATCCACTTGTAACCTATTAAGAACGTATCTAATTGTGGCAGTGTTTATTTTGTATTTGTGTTAAGGGTAGGTACTCGTAAAACCAACCTCTTTAAACTCTTAAGCTAGCGATCGTAAACCAACTCTATCTATTTAGTACACAAATCAATGATCGTTGTAACCCCAAGTAAACTCGAGTAGGTTAGATTTGACGTGGCCAGTTTTCATCAGAATCAAATATGTTGAATAACTTAATATAATGACTGATGTAATGAAAACTCTAATCTACTTTAAGATCTCACATTTTTTTAAATAATAGCAAGTGTTGTATGTATTTAATAAAGCAAAGAAATAGAGTTTAATACTTGATTATAATGTTTTTTGTTCCTATAAATACATATTTGGATTATGCACAGAACTTGGCACCCCAAGCATATTTTTTTATTTTTTTTATTCAGCTTGTCTCTCCTTTTTTACATGTATGTTTTGGTGTGATTATATTCTTCTTCACAGTTACGAGCAGCAGCGTTCTTTAGTGACTGACAGCTGACGCATAGCTTAAAGGTGGAATCGTAAACGTAAATATATTCCTCAAATATCTTAGAGATTTAAATATTTTAGAAAGTCTACTGATATTTGTTATATATTTTTATTAAATTTTAAACCTTATGTTACTTCATTTTGTTAAGTACCATATAAGAACTAAATACGTAGAAAATAGTACATTTAGATTATATACATAGAGATACATAGATATTAATAGTACATAGAGATAGATAGTTATTCAATGTCATTACAACTAGGACATAGTCTGCCAGTACAGGTTCAAACATCATTATGAATTCACAACTTTTTAACGGAGCCGGACACTTTCGCTGGGAGGTAGTACACGTGCGATGAAGGTTGGCATGACTTCTTAATGCCGTCTTGCTTTGTAATATGAATTGTATATTAGCAAAGAGAATTGAGTACAAGCGTCCAATTCATGTAAATCTACCACTGAATTTAGATATCTATAACGACCACATAATTTATGGGGCAGTACAGTGTAATCTAATCTGCCGGGCAATCGCGATCCGTAGTTACCTACATAACGAAGTGATAATGTATATCTCTTTCAATAGCACGATTTTAAAAAGTAACACCGGCTTTGCCATGCCCATTATTGCCCGCCTGAATTTCGAACTCTAAACACTTCAACAGCGCACGTACTACGTATTGTACAAAATCAATAAATATTGAATATAAGTAAAGTGACTTTCTTGGTTGCTTCGTGTGAAATTTATCGAAGGAAATTCACTGCACATTTATTAAGCATTCTTTTTACGTAAAAGGTTGTTCGTATTTTTAATGGATAATGTTCGCTAACATGGCGGCGAGCCGAGCCGGCCAGTTGTCAACCTATAGATACTTATAGATAACTCTGAAAGACACGTGTAAAAAATGGGCATACAGGACAGTTGCGCATGATGAATATATATTATATAATGCCAAATTACAGCTTTTTAACAGGTAACTAACGACAACTGAGCTAAGCCATGGCCATGACTGACGAACGGAACGACATAGCAAAACTATTTATAAGGGTTTCGTAGTAAACCCTCAAATAGCTCTTCACATAATAAACATAAATTGTAATATTTTTGCTAAAATCAGTGCCTAAGTGGCTATTACAATCTGCAATAAGTACAAACTCACCACTTAGCAAAATGAAGGCAGCGTGGAGCAGCAACAACGTCGTCCAGAGCCTTTTTGCCGCCATCTGAGCCAAACTTTATTATTTACTGCCTTCGCAATACCAGCGCCGCTGACGTGCAAAAACAATACGGAATTAGAAGCCCGTAAACATATCACGGTAACCGCGCTGAGGATTTAAATGATATTAACTCTGAGCTTAACTGATTGGTGGTTTAATATAATCTTATAACCCCCTTAGGCCCACTTGCACCACTCGTGGTTAACCGGTAACCCCAGAGTTAGTGTCAAAAATGTATGGACTTAGCCCGTTAACCTCGGGTTAATTGGCTAACCCTGAGTGGCGCAAGTGGGCCTTAGCCATATCTAAAACTTTGCAAACGTCTGATACATTTTATGTTTTACTAACAAGCATATTTCAATAAGACGGATAGGGACAACGAACGGTCCGAATTTATTATTAACGGTAGCTTTCACAATGTTTTTAATAATATACAGTGAGTATTTTTCATACGGGCGTATATTGTAGTGGCGGTTAGTATTGGACCTCGGGAACCTATTCAAATTCAGTTTGTTAAAAAGTTAGGTTATTTTTTTCATACATAATAATTCAGGACCCGGGTATGTCCATAAACTACGTCCAACAATGAGAGGTAGGGCACAGCGATGACCATCACGCTTGAATCTGGGGCAGCCCAACTGGGGAAGTACCTCCTCCTTACAGAAGACCACAGCCATAATAGCACTGCTACCTTTCAGGTATGCAGTGTTGTGTTCCTGATGGTGAGTAAGGTTCCCAGAGCTCCATCCCCCCTTAAAGGCCGGCAACGCGCTTGTGACTCCCCTGGTGTTACGGGTGCCCATGGGCGACGGTAATTGCTTACCACCAGGCAATCCGTCTGCTCGTTTGCCGCCTATGTCATAAAAAAAAAAAAAAAAAGCGTGCAATGTATTGCATCCATAATAATTAACGTATCGATGCGTCATGTCATTACTTGTCATGTCAAAATAAGTTGGACTGCCGACATTGCTGCCCGGTCAGCCTTAAAAAATGGGTAATACTATTTTATAACACTATTTAACAAAATTATTAACATAATACGAGTCGTATTACTGGATACTATATGTGGACAACGTATACGCCCGTATGAAAAATGCACACTGTATAAGACTGCAGTAGGTACAATTTAGAAATTTGGTACACTCGGTCTCAAAATGTCGCAAAGGGATAAAAGCGGAATTAAAATATTAGACAACATATCGGATTCATGAACTCACGTTCGGATGCTACTAACCGACAAAATATTTCACATAGTAATTACGCACTTTTTCCATTCATATGTATATCATTTAATGCACAATTATATAATGGGCGACGTCGGTATAAATGACTAAATGATCAATCTATAAAAATAATTCCTATCTATAAAATTAGTTATTGAATCAATTTAGTAAATTTTGAAGAATCATGTAATTATTTGAAATTGTAAAAGTTAAGCATGAAAATATGTAAGACTCAGCTTCAAATTCTAAATATGATATTTAACATCACAATCGTCACATTTGTCCACTAATTATTCTTTGTACCAAATATCAAATCGTAAAAATTGGTGTCGTAATAATTAAATTCACGTACCTCAGGCACTAACCACACGTATCACAGTGTCGCGTACGCGGACGACGTCGCTCCCCGACTGCATGTGGGCCGGCCGCGCGTAGGCCGCGTAGCTGTCGCGTCCTGACGTAGCCGTAGCGGCCGTAGCGGCCACGGTCGTTACTAATTATATTGATGAGTGATGACATGACGTTATCAATAAATTTGTGTGAAACTTATTCGGAATTCAACCGGACCGTACAATTATTAACATACGTCGGACTATAGGAGGCAGTTTGTGGGCAAGGTAAAGTTTACAAAAAAATCTTAATTTACGAGTATTATAATGTACCTAGTATTTGTAACATAGTTAATTAAATTAGTTACCCGTTATCATTTATTCATCATTAATTTGTAATATACTCTTTGAAGTTGTGTTTTATTCCCTTCTCACAGCTGCAATTGTCTGACTAACGGATAAAGCCAAACGAACTTTTTCGCCATTTTGATTTATGTGTAGTCCAAGTACGTTTTACAAATAACGTAGTTAGTTGCTATGATATTTAGAATTTTACATTATAAATACTAGGTATCAAATACTCGGAAAGTGAATTGATTGATTTGCGAACCTTACCTATCATTCTGACATGCCACGAAAATGCCCGCCGTAGTCCGACGTATGATTATTAACAATGTTGCTTTACTATTTATTCGTTTACGTTGAGTATTTTATGCATGATTTAATGTCCTCGCCCTGCCAGTGCAAAAATAAATAGGCAATCAAAACTCAAGCTTTGTTTTTAAATAGCACCTGATTCGATAACTGACCGTACGATTGTTTTAATTTTTTTTGACTCGGTTTAATTAAAGTAAAATTAAATTTTTACTCTATTTTGGGTTTTTAGGTACTTGGGTTGGGATGAAAACTATTAATAATTGAATATAAATAAAACTGTTGTATTATTAACATAATTAAAATGGGTACCAGAGACTTGAAGTTACCCGAAACATGTCGCCTAGTGCGATATAATAACACGCCAGTTTATCAGTTTGTAACTAAGTGGTATGTCGAAGGCTTAACTATAAACACGTACTGTGTGTCATTGCCTGTGTACGTTGGCTGGGTTCCCACCCATCTTAACACATTTAATTTTTTTTGCAATTTTTTAGCGTCAACAATGTGGACCTAGTTGATAAATGCTAACTCTACGGTAGCGGCCATAAGCCAAAAACAACAACGGATAGTCAAATACAGGCAAATTCTTCCAGTAAAGTAGCAAATGTGGTAAGATGTTAGCTGTAAATTAATCTAATATCGAATCCTGAACGAGCTTACTTTTTTTCCTTAGTGTTCAGACTAATAGTGAAAGTAAGCTGAGTGTTTCAAGTTATATTCTGTTCCAAGTTATTAGTTTCTCGATTCGATGCAAATTACGGATTCCGTCCTCGGAGTGTTACATTTCCATCTGATATCACAGGACAACGGTACCGTTGGAGCTATCTTGGAATTATCCGATAGCCCATCTGTAACTGTAATGTATTTATTGCATCGAGGTATTACTTAGATTACCAATAGGTTACATTCGTACGTATAAATAGTTTATCTATGAATCGTCTCAGTTCGTTAAGGTCATCTAACACAGGTTCATTAGGTTCAAGGATCACAGGCGACATGACCTCACCTGAACTTAGGTAGATTGGTAGATGGTGAATTTTTTACTAGGAGGCAGTATTTTACGTGTTGTTGGCTGCGTTTAACAGTATGTACTACGATAGCAGATTCCGGTTCAATAATTTTTAAAGATAAACATATTGCCAAGGAGAAGTACATAGATTCGAATGTATTCTAATAAAGTGTTAAGTATATCTTAAATTATTCATACAGTTTTATACGCGTTTATCCTAGTTTATATTTGAAGATAGAAATAGTCCTTACATTCCGGAAACTAAATGGTCGCACACGGTGTGGTTTCAGAAGAATTTCTTTCAGTGAAACTCCGGTAGCGAAGGTTTTCTCGAGGGACTATAGCAAAGGGATCTTCAAGAACTCTTTTTATAGATTGTTGAAAGGCTAAAACACGCATGTAGAACCTCTAGGGATTGCAGACAGGACGCTTATGGATATAGGTTAAGGTGACCGCTTTCTACCAAATAGACCAACGTGGTAACCATAATAAAACCTATTACAAATATCTCTCATTTATATATAACCAGTACCTTTTCTAATATTTAAGAGTATAAGCACATAAACTAAGTCTTAATATTCATATACTGTGGATCACCTATAAGTTCAGGCTACATTAGTGACCGGGGTCAGTCTGACTGCTGGTCATGGAACGGATATTAGTAAAGATAATAACCTCTATATGGGGACGTATAAATAGTTGATCAGTTATTGATTGATGCCACACGTCCAACGAAATGTGTCATTGATTGCGTCAGTTTCAACCGATAGACACGACAGTCAATCAAGGTGCCATGATGTAATTTTTGATTCGGGTAGGCAGATTTTTGTTTCAATACGTTAGTGCTCGGTATGTCCGAAAGAAGGCCTTCCAGGAAAAGTCGAACGAATAAGATGTTTTAATTTTCTACGATAAAGCTTTTGGTTTGTTTAGCAAAATGACAATTTATCCCTTCACTTCCTTTTCTTTGAATATAAATTGCCGGACCCATCTTTTGATTTCGAGATAACTGTACTTTTTATACAAAGGTTTTGTGTTTAAACATATCTTTAATATAGTTAATTTGTTAGTAGCATGGATATTTCTCACGAGATATTGTTTAATTAAATCACACATATCGTAATGGAATTACTTTGATGATGTGAGTTAAACGTTGTGCCAACCCGGGGACGCTTGTTCAACCACCCTTTTATTAATGAGAGCTGGTTGAAAGCTGACTCAACATTAATATTGATCAGTATCCTTTTGTTTATTGAACAAGCTTAGTAACCTAAACCGCTTGTTATTTATAGAAAATTTTTAGTCGAACCCATCTATCAACTAAAGTATTTATAGACATGAATATGAAAATGTATTGAAATACAAGGTGGAGTATAGCTACATTAGCTGTGTAAGCAGCATAAATTACATATAAATCAGTAGATTGAGTCTCTACGAAAGATAGATTGTATAATAGGTACTTAATAATATTTATTTATATAATAAATTGCAAAGATTGTGCCTTTGTTAGCAATAGGTAAATAAAATAAAACACTACATTATTATATGACATTTAAAGGTAGGCTTTATTTACAGAATTTACAATCGTATTAGGATAACTACAAGTACTTAACTAGTTACAGTATAAAATCTAAAAAAGGCCCTTGAGGCATTGTACCAAGGATGCTGGCGGCATTTCCTCGTTGTATCGCAATGCTGATACGTTGTGCGAGGAAGCCGCCAGCTCTTCAGTCACCAGTTACATCAACCAGACGCTTCGCGATTTCTGCAAAAAGTTTGTGCGCGCTGGGACCCCAGGTAGGTAGGTATCTAACTTTAAATATCAGCTTTCTAGTATACTTACACATAGGTATGTGTATATAAGTATACAATAAAATATCAATTCAATACACGAATGGCATTGTGCATTAAGTCAAAATACTGACCAAATTTTGTTGCGTTTGTATTTTGTATTGCCTTATCCAGTGCAATCGGGTACCCAAATGAGCTTTACGTTAGAATAATAACGACCTAGTTAACTCCGAGCCGGTGCCTAGCTGACTCCTCCCCGGCGTGTAGCCAGGCGGGAGTCGGTTGGAGATGAGACGCTATTATCTGCGAAAATCGATGAAACCAAACTAACATCTGGTTGGGAATTCCCTGGTAAGTAATAGTTGCCTAACAGGTTTGAAACTCGCACACATATATGCAGCAACAAATGTACTTCTAAAACTACACGGACTAAAATATAGAATTTCGCTGGCAGTTTAATTTGGTCGCTAAAACGCACAATGAGATTAAGCAATTGAATTTGATTGCCTCCTAAAATTTCCCGTTTCTGTGCTCATTATCTTTTCATCTAAATTAATGAACCAGAAGCAAAACTTAATGAAGTGAAAAATTTAATTGTTATCGGAATACGCGTTAAAATACGTTAGTACTCATAATATGCGGTAGATATTCACCTCTATGTTTTAGTTCACCATATTAGAGTTGTAAAAATCGTAATATAATTAAGTACTTGCTTAGGTTCAACATAGCTTCGCATCTTATATTTCATAACGGTGACATTTTAAGGTTACTCTGTAATTGATAATTGAGTAGACAATATTAGGTGGTTCTATGACACAGCTGACCCGTATGTGCCACAGAAATGTCGATAGGGAAACTTTGCCACAGACAAACTCGACCACATTTTCGGCTCATAAGAAGGTAAAGACAGTAACTAGTGGTGCAGGCTTTGCTTTTGTGTTGCCCTTGAACCATCTTTGATGTCGCTATGTAAGCGATAAGCTGAATATATGTTTGTCCGAAATATATTTTCTACACGATAATAAAAACGTCATGAAGTCCGTAAAATTAAAAAAATAAACTTTTCTTACATTAGGTACCTATGGCTTGAAAATACCATCAGGATATAATATCCTAAGAATACAACATAATACGTAAGTCAACAGTTAGACCAAGTTTTATTTATAATAAACGATAGTCTTTATTTTCCATTAATAATCTTGTCAGTGAAACGTATGAGTGAAAATCGAATCGATGATATTTTGATCAAGCTTTTTCGTTTCGATGGCCTAAGAACAATATTGTAACTACTTGAACGCGCCGTGATTGCATGGAGAGCCGCGCTGAAAGAGCAGTGCCGCTTTGTCTGCCGACATTGTAAAGACGAAGCGCTATCGGGGTTGCCAGGGCGCTATTTGACATTGTTTCCGACTCCCGGTGACATCAATAATGACTATATTGATATTTTTTAGTTCGCATGCATGCATGTATAGCTTCGGAACTTCGGATTGCCTTTCGTTTCATTATAAGGAAGGTACGTCTTACTTGCACGCTCAGAAATATTCGTTGTTAATTATTTATTCATGTATAGGTGGTTTTGCATAAAATTTAATAATGTTTTTATCACATTTGTCTTATTCTGTTGTAAAATAACTGTAGGCTAGGAACAAACTTTTTATCTAGTTAGCCACATTTACAGTGAAATAATGTGGATGTTGTATGATCTAAAAGGACACATTGTTATGTCTCAAGTTACTCGTATTGTATTACATACATTTTCTCAAATACGCAATGAAATATTTATATTATGTTCTTAGGCTGGAAATCACCACATCTCGGACGCAGCTAGACTAGAGGGGCTTGTAATGAAATTTCATACAAAGCCTTCCTTTCCAACGTCGGGAAAAGGCTCTTTTTTCATTTCAATTTCACATATATTTGTGAAAAACCATTATGGAATTTAGCCATAAATTAAATTGTTAAAGAAATAAATTGTTTTCTTGTATACGTTTATCTACCCATCTAGTCTAGCCAGGAATAAGTATTCATAAAAAAAATAAGAGGTTATAATTTTGATTGTCTTTTGCCAATAATAAAGTAGTATTAAACGTATAATAGTTATATTTTTTGTCTAGTTCATTAATAGTTTATTTTAAAATTTCTTTTTGATTTAAACAATTTTCTTGATGTATTTTTTTTTATTTGACCATTCGTCTAGTTAGTGGTAGAACTAAGTTGAACCACTGAACCTAAACTTCTTTTAATGAAAGACAAAGCTAATTTTTGAAGTCAGCCTAATAGTTATTTGAATTTATTAATATTCTAATAGATAATATACTTGAAGTCAGTCATCGGTAAATGATAAAACAACATATTAGCATATTTACTTATGGTCTTTGAGATGGCTTAAAGAAACACAATGAATTTAAGTAGTTATCTTTTCTGTAACGACTGATCTGACCAATAAATATGAAATTGTTTAATAGCTTGGGATGATGAATAACATAATTCATATATTTGAATAACATAAGAATTCATATATTATAATGGTATAATACGAGTGCCTAAATCTCCGACGCCTACGTGAGCACCGGGTTAGCAAAAGGATGGCATTTGATATATTTAACAAGACAATACTTCCTGAATTACTGAACAGACTTCAACGAGATTCTCTAAATGCCCGCAAGTGAGACTCTCGCACTCATATGTCCGACCTAAGAAGCATAAGAGTTTTTTCGCTACATTTGTTGGTAAAAACGTGACGCCCAGTTTCTCCCAGCATGGGTTTAACAATTTAAGGTCCTCCGACTATCTTTCCTGGCACTCCCAGGTGCAAGACCAGTCAAAAAGTCTCCCTAGACAGAGATTTGGCTTTTTGATTTATTAATTATAAAGTCAAACAACAAAATAAGATAATTATAAAGAAAATGGAAATAACACATAACTACTTAAATCCAAGATTAACATTACGGGGACATTTTACACGCATAGTCAAACTAGAATACTTTTCCAAGTCTAGAAATTACAAGGAAATTGTCCCCAGCAATAAATACTCAACCCAGTATAAGCTAAAGTAGTGCAGACATTCCAGTCACTAATAATCTCTTAGGAAGCCAGAGTTAGGTGCTGGTCAAGCGCGAAGAATGTAATCCTCAACGAGTGCTGTCTGCGGCCCTTTTATATGTAATAGTGGCGCCAGCCACTAGCGACAGGCGTGTCGGCGATAAAAGGTTACAAATCCCTATGTTTTTTTTAACCATATGATATATATCTTTAAGATATAGTTGTTTCACTTTGTATATTAACAATAGACCGATACAATCGAATCCGAAAGATTACAAGCTTCGCTGCGTTTGTTCGTTCTTATGTCCTACACACGAAAGTTTATTTATGAATAGCTTCAAGTTTTATTAATGTAATAATAATGTTATTTTCTAATCAAAACTTTAGGCACCTATTGAATATAATAACTATAATAAGTCTCTAGTTTTAAATGAAAATACTTTTATTTTTATTTAGGTATTTATAGATCAGTAATTTAGTTTGTAGTCCTTTTATCAAACATGACAATTACTTAGTAGACCTTTTTACCCAATTTGATAAGTCTTACTATATACGGAAGTACCCGCGTTTATGGTACAAGAGACAGTTACACAAAAAGAGAAACGAAATCTTTACTAAAAATTGATAAATATTAATAAGGGCATCCGTTAACTCACAGCAGCTCTTGTGATTTTATGCAAGTGCAACATTGGTATTACAGTACATTGTAAGCTAGGTTCGTCATTATCTAATGCTTATGTTTGCACGTATTTCTATTTTATTTTATGATGATAATATAATTATAGTACATTGTGCAACGAGGATGGTAAGTAAGGTATAGTAAACGCGAGTCTATTAGAAGCCCGACGACGAAGTCGGAGGGCTTTTAATGACTCAAGTTTGGTATACACTTACCACCCGTGGTACATACAATGTTTTTCATCACATTTGCGAGGAAATAAAATAAATTCGTTGAAAACACTTTGAAAACTACAATCAGACCGCATCCACTATAAAAGATTGTCAACAATGTCAACTTTTTTCAATGTCTTCCACAGATAATGTTAACAACTGCGTTCTGTTTTCGAAGTTGACAGATCATCCTGCCAAATAGTATCAATTATCAAAATCAAATAGAAAACAATTATTTTTAATAAATACTAAACATTAAATTGCAGTCAAATTTAATATAAAGATATGTTTTATACATATTAAAAGTTGGTTGTAGCAAACTTTTGAAGATATAAAATACACCTTGGCTGTTTGGAAACATCCTCAGTCCAAGTGAAGTATAGGTTCTGTATATTTTTAAAACTAAACTTAACAGCCCGTGTGAGCTAAATCGGCTATAACTTATCTGTACTCTCGCAAGTAATAACGCCATTGACGAGCAAGGGTGATGAAAAATTATTAATTTAATGTGTTGGAATATACTTGACTGCTCCACCCGATGACCACGAACGCTGCTATAGGGTTCGAAACGTTGGGATGAAGTTTAAATTAGTATGCGCGATTTAATCCGTTTAGTTGTTTTATTTCATGAGTAATTATCGCGGCAACCGAAGACAATATTAATGCGTTGATTTATGATTATGACTTAAGAGCCACCAAGCGGAAGAAATAACAGGTGGGAAAAGGAAAAAGGAAGGTGTTGAAAAAATCATATATAAATATTGTGTCAGTGCCCAATTATACAGTAACGCAACCAGTAAATACATACTATTTTCTAACACTCTAAAGTATGAAAAAAAAACAATTACCATAGTAAGCTCTTTCATTAGAAATACTAAAGAAATTCAAATAAACTCTATATTTACCACTTCCTTGGAATGTCGTTTGGACGTCCTGGTAGTGGTTTGGTGGTTTTGTTATTCAGCCGCTAGCCGCGACGTTAGTTCGGGTATGCAGCCGTCACTCTAGGGTTAACCAGAATCCGGCCGCAGTTTTAGGTCATCGGCGCATTGGCCTGCGACCTGCAATGCGGCGCCCTCGCGTCGAATCGCTAATGACACTCTGAACTCTGAAGCGCACAAAAAATCTGCAACGCTGCAGAGTAATTACACTTGATAAGCGAGCAGTGCTTCTGTTGTTTGCGAACTTAAAAAACCTCAGCAATCTCATCTCGGTTAATATGACTGAAAGCAAAAACGTACTATTTGCTGTGAGAGCGAACCTCTTAAATTATGCATGAGTGAGTAGTAGACAGCAAGAAGGGGTTTTCTGGGAATCCGATATTCGATATTAGATAGTGCAAGTAGCTGACATGAACGTTATAGCCGGTAAAGTAAAATAGAATCAAAATTCTATTCTATAAACGTCCATGCAATTCAATACCAGTATTTTGTTTGTATGCCAACAAACATTGGGAAAAATTATCTCCTAAGAATGCAAGCTAAATTGAACCTGTACATAAGTTTTTTGTTTAAACATCTGCACTATTCAGCATTTTATTGCAATTGACATAATGGCTCATTTTTCATACCTTTGTGCATAAGTATCCGCAGTGAAAACTACTTATTAGTTATTAGATAGCAAATCACTATCGAAATATTATTATCGAAATATTATATAATATTTAAGGTACCTATGGGATTTCTTACAAAGGAATAAGCAAGAGTGCAAACATATACGCCGTCGATTGTGCTCAATGCATAGGCTCGGAAATCAATATATATACGAGTATATATATTTATGTATTTTTTTCTTATTTTTCTTGTTATTTTATTTTATTATTCTTGTAATTGTAATTCTATGGACATTCAGTCTGAACTAAACGAATTTGAATTTGAATATTTAAGAGCGAAATTACCGGAAAGATCGCTGACTAACTGACTGGTTGTTTCGTTGTTTTCATATGTAAGGGGTACACTAAGCGGATCTTGCCCCTGTCCGTGTCATGGCACGCGCACATAGACAGCACTCGCCAGAGTGTAAGAACTTTTGTGTTTTAAGGATCATGATTTTATTATTAAATATGTGTATGTTTTTCCCGTATACAGAACAATTGGAGGCATATGCGAGCCGGATCCATCCTACGCGCAGAGGCCCTTTCGACAAATATATTATTACTATGGAATATGATTCTAATTACGTCAATTGAACCTAAAGCTGGTGGCGGCTTAAGTGGCCTATATCTGAGGGCACCCCATTTTTAGTTCTGCTTAATACCCTAGTTACTGCACAACATTAACTTTGAATAATAAATAACCTTTATACTCGAATCGGGAATAAATTAAATTTAATATGAATCATCTTTCAGATAAATATAATTGAAATCTGTTCATCTAAAAACATATTTAAAAAAGTCCTCCATTTTTAAGCAGGTAAATATGCAGTGATAAATATTTGGAAGCAACTTGCTGGAATAGATTTATTAAGGGTCGGTTGGGCGAAGTTCTGTCTTCATTTAACGTACCTCCGAGGTGTCGTCGTGTTGCGGAAATCGGAATAAATGACACTATTTGTATAGATTTGTATGTCACGGGCACGACTTAATGTAATAACTACTTATATTAAAGCGAGGAGTCTACGTTTCAGATTTTGGTATTCGACTTTATACATTGCGGAGGCAAGTAAAATATAAATATACTAAACTGAGAATTACATAGTTATTATTGATCTAAGTAACTAGGTCATAATTATGATAATATACGGGCGTCTCATGGCTATGCCACATGGAGGGAAAGTACCTTGAATATTGTAGATGGAAAATTTTACTAAGAGGAGACAATATTTTAAATAAAAAAACAATGTATACTGCATTCATATTTTTGTTAATAATTACATGGTTGAACCGGGAATCGAACCCACGTCACGAGAAAGAAAAACCCCGTAGCTTTATCATACCGATCGAAAGGCTTCATCATAAGGACAATTTTTTGCTAAATAGCATAGTGTCAAAAAATAAAAGGAATACCTACGGAATAATCAAAGGTGTGTGTACTTCGTATTCAACAGAATGGGACTCATTTAGAGCATTTGATAAATCAAATTGATCAATTTTGAATTTAAAATCATAACTCACGGTTTTGTTTTTATTTCTGACACTATGTTACTTAGCAAAAAATAATCCTTATTATGAAGCCTTTTGATCGGTAAAATAAAACTACAGGCTGTTTTATTTTCTCATGTAGCAGGTTCGATTCCCGGTTAAATTATGTAATTATTTAAAAATCTATGAATGCAATTCACATTGTTTTTTAAATTAAAATAATGCCTTCTTTCAGTAAAATGTTGCTTCTACAATATTCTAGGTACTTTCCCTCCATGTGGCATAGCCGTTTGACGCCCTGTATACTTCATCATTATTTCATGAACTGCTTCCACTTTTAGTGAATAAGTAATTATTCCCACAATCATCCACAAATTACTCGTACTCTCTACTGTTACTCTGTTTGTGTTTTATCTTGTTTGCTATTAAATATATCCCGAACATTTTAAATATTGCTCAGTACGAATGAGGACCTCTTTTTTAAATTGCGAGCAATAACATACATAAGCTCCCAAACCCGCATATGAGGAACGAGTATCATCACGAAGCGTGTTTTGCGCAGCCAGATAAAGTTTATTATTTTAATGGAGTTGGCTTTTATGAAATGAGCTCAAGATATATGAGGGGAGCGAATACGTAAGCGGCTGCGCAGTCGTCGGCGCGTGGAATAATAGATTAAAAAAAATTATAGCTTACAAAATACGTTTTTGACAATTATTTATTACGCAGAAGAGTCACTTGGAATTAGTCATTTTGAGAGCCATCTTCGTAATTTTTAAATTAGTTATGAAACAAACAAACAAATAGAACAAATATATATATATATATTTATATATTAATATATATATATATATATATATATATATATATATATATATATATATATGTATATTATGTCTGTCGTTAGCCGTTGAGTACCCACAATACAAGCCTTCGTGAGCTTAAGTCTCAGTGCTTTATTTCCGCTTATATCACAACGTGAAAACTTGAACATTCATGCAAATATATGTAATTTTAAATTTATATTTGATAATACGGAATGATTATACTCGTATTATGCTCTGCTTTAGTCGACACATTTTGACCCGTAAGGTCAGTTCGAAATCTCGAATATATAAATTTGCCGAGGAGGGGCATTCAATAAAAATAAAAAATAAAAATATCACGTATCGGACCGTGATTCGTACTTATCATATCTAATTATTAATTATTATATAGGTATCGTATTTTTTAAAATCTGAAACGCACTTTGAATAATTGCTAAAGTACTACGAGCTACGGCGTAGCACTCGCAGTGAAGGTTGAAGCTTTCAAACATCTTGTTGCTACATCGCAGTGCTAGTATGCGCGTAGTGTGTTGTGGCCTACGACCGTGAACTTACGGGCATTTGCACTGACCCACATGACTCCCTCAGCTGGATATGGCACGCGCATTTAGCAATCATCTCGAACTCTGATTGTTAGCCTAGGACTCGGCTAACTAACTCTCTGTATCTTAGGTTGAATTTTATTTATGGTAACAAATGGGTTCAATACACACAACAGGTAAGGCACGAGATGAAGTAAATAACCCAATAACGGCAAAAACATAACTGACACTCACTGACAGTCTAACTCACGATTATTGTAATAGCTTTATTCTACAAAAAGAAATAAATAACTTTTAAACTAACTCTATAACTATTTTAACATCATTATTTTGACCATTCATCCACTTAGCTGCTTTTGAAACTCAAAATGACCTACACGCGATCTTATTCCGTTGGAAACTAAAATGGGCGATTTGGAACAAAAAATATTCGTAATAAGGTATAGGTACAAAGGATTTCTCACGAAATCTGTCCTCGTACTTTATCAGGGGAATAAGCTATAGTGTAAATATTCAACAACTTAAAAAAAATCCTGTGACTAACATGTATTCAGCTTATTGTGGTGCTAATAACTTGATTTATGATTTTTTTTATGTCGGAACATGTCGTTGAAACTAACCGGCGTTTTACCGGCTACTAATTGATAATCCTTGTTACTAATTGATAGTACATTAGGTATAATAAAAAAAATCTATTACAATATACTTTTTATATTTTTTAGGAAATGTGAATTTATTGCAGTACCTTACATACCTAGTTCATTATTTATTTTTAAATAACAATTTTACTATAATAATAGGTACCTACTGTCATCTCCTCCCGCGCGTGTCGTAAGAGGCGACAAAGGGAAAAATCCTATGGACGGACAACAGCGTCAGTCGAAACACAATTTACAGCTACTGCGGTCGCCAACCCGCCTGCCAAGCGTGGTGGCTATGGCAACTACCCCCAAGATATGTCACATTTGTGGGAGGCGTATGTCCAGCAGTGGACTACATACGGCTGAAATGTATGCAATAGGTACTGAATCTAATTTAAAAATAACTAAAAACCACAGAACCGCACTCCAAATATTGACCAGCCAAGGTGCCCATGTAATATGACTGGTAATAAATAGGTGTCCATGTTTAGACATTTTATTATTGATTCAAATTTCTCGGTTGATGCGTTCTTTGCCCTTGCGCTCGCGCAAAATAAAGTGGCCGTGAACTACATGCCGTTATTGCAATACATTCCGCTCCATTTGGCCCCCACACGCTCCGATCCACTACCCCACTTAAATCAACGCTAGTGATTTATTGTACTTTTATATCAAGTATAGAAATGTGAAAAATATGGTACGTATGAATATTATCATTGCGTTATCGACCACGCTATTCAAGCGTTTTTATAAAGTAGTAGTCTGGCTATAATTTTTGGGCTCTTATTGTAGTTTATGTATCTTATTATAGTTGGGCCGTAAAAGGTGAATTATACATAGAATATATAGAGAATTGTATACGTTAATATTAGGATACTCGGAATATACATTTTTTAATTTAACATATAGGTGTAAATATAAATAGCATTAGCAAATATCCTGTTCGCACGGCGTGACATAAATATTGACTGCCTGCCCTACATTCAGTTGTGTGACTAAATATTTTAACAGAGGCATTAAATTTCATGTTTAGATAAGTAACACAACATGACACTTTAAGGAGATGTTGGTTGCGACAAGCGACGTGATTGATGCTGCGAACCACAGAAGTGGCACAGATTTGGGTCGCAAATATTTTCATCCGGACTCGATTACGAACAAAGGATTTAGTTTCCTGCTCTCTTTTTTGAGGCCGAGAAGTGAAATTATCTTCCGAGGAAAAAGAATTAAAAGGCGAATATGAAAGGAATAATGTATTCGTAAGGCGACTTAGGTATCCATTGGACAAAGAAAATGTACGTAATGTATGTTCACAAGATTTATTGTTCGGGTTGAATTTCACTCATTTAATTCCAGGCTGTAACCAAATGCATTATATAGCGTTAGTTCTTATTAAGAACTGTCATAAATGCCTGTTTTTTCAAGTTATGTCTAGCTGTATATTGTAAATTATAAGTAAGTTTTCCGAATGTTGTGTACTTACCTAAGTCTATATGAGACGATATTTCCTTTTATTAATTTTTCTTTGATCGTAATAATAAAGGTTTAAAAAAAAGTTTAAAGTTATCATCATCGTCATCATATCACCACTACTAGGGATGTCTATATATTTGTATAAACTTATTTAAAGAACAATGTTCATTTATAAAATATACAATTTAAAGTTTAAAGCATAAGTACCTATACAGTATGTACGTACACAAACTGAATCCAACATTTCGCGTCGGTTTTGGCACGTCAAGTACCTATATGACTATGTCGTACGAAATATGTGGCAGCGACACGTTTCGAAGTGCGACCCCGAAAATTACGTGTACTTGGATAATACAGTGGAATACTTTCGAGACTGTAAGTATACACTTCTACATGTTTTGTTACTGGCTATGTATAATATTTTCGATGTATAATATATTCGCGATGAATGAAAAGTTTGTAATTTTATTTAAAATCCCGTCAAGTTTTTAAGCTAAAGTGTTTGTTTTAAAAATTACAAAGCAATAAGTACTAACTTTAATCCATTTACGGAGAAATTGTGTACAATCTTCATATTAAATAACATTTCGATAACAGTAAAGTGCGAGAGTAAAAGAATAGCCGCTCTAAAACAAAGGGAGTTGCGTCAGTTGCTGGCATCCGTTTCGGATGCAACCTCCTAAGTGCAGGATGCACGGGCGGCGCTGACTGCAGGACGTCCGAAAGACCTTGCCACTCATACTCCAGACGGCGCGGCGGATGCACCGCGCTCTTGTATTTTTATTAATGTCGAGATCTCAAGATGCTCTCCAACTACGCTTGCATATTAACTCATGAACTATTAAATAATCTAGGCATTAGTCCACATACAAATTAGTCGGCTTAAATATAATTTAGTTCATATTAAGAAAATTATAAGCTTTACGAGGTACATATAGTGAGCGGGCAAAATACTTGGGTACTTTAAGCTAGCATGCCGCCTTTTGGTTCCTCGCCTTTTTCGCAAACGTTTAATTAGTATTCGTTTAGTAATGTCGTTCAATATTTATCGTAGTTTGTATTAAATACTTACAATAATGCCAAATAATATAATAAGTATAGATGTGATAATCCCATCACAGTTTAACTAGAATATTTAGAGAGTAGTCCCACCGCCACATGGCTCCGCCGGGGCGAAGCTGGCAAGCAAGTTATTAAATCTGCAACGAACAGGCAGCTTCATAATAAACCTACTCAATTTACGGAGAGTTAAATTAATCCTACCGTGACAGCGACAGTTCGTTAATATGCACGCTATTGTAAATTGCACTAACTGTAAGTGAAGTGATGTAAGTACTTTCATATACATTATTTACAAAGCTACCTTTGTTTATGGTTTGTAAATAGCTTTAAGCGACAGTGAAGTCATATTTAAGTCATTCAAATTGAAGTCATTATGTTTTTGTTTGCGTTAGTAGAACTAGTACGCTCTTGAATATTCGAGCATTCAAATGTGTCAAATATTCGAACATTGTTTCTGAGGCATTTAGATGTCGGATATTCGGTGGGCGGATGTTCTCGGTCTAGTCGGCAGTCATCTAATCCGACTGAGTACGGCCCGGGTAGAAACGCTAATAAATAAGCTGACCAAGAGCATCGTCTCAAAGAAATCATTGTTATTGTGACTTCGAAGTTCGTAAAAACTATGCAAAAACAGATGGTCTAATACTGGTTTGTTTAAGTAAAGCAAAGGTAATAGCAGCTCGGCTATCGCCGATAATTCCACGCTTGTCAGCGTTTCGACGACTGCCGAGCAGGTTTAAGCTGTTCGCGCTCGAATATATACGTGATTGGCCGTTTACGCAGGAGTCTTAATTACGCCATATCTGTTCGTTTCAGATAGTGCTGGATTAAGAATTTTACCGCTTTAATAACTTCATACTTGTCTCCGAAGTGCCTTAATTAATATCTTAATGTTTATATTTCATAATTTTGTGTTTATAAAAATCATTTGTACAATAGCTGTAGTTCAATTTATAAGTATTACAATAAATTGGTACAATACGCACATACAAAGTGAACCAGTATACGTAGCGGTTTAAGGCTGCGCCGAAGAAATTATAGCATAATTTCGTTTGCTACACTTTTTTGTATAGTTAATCGTTAATCCTAATCTCTATGTGTCATAAGTTGTATATTTCAGGATTAACTCAACAAATCATACGATTCAGAAACACGATTACTTGATTTTTGCTTAATAGAATTTACATCCAAAGTGACCTCTAAAAAAGAATGGATTCCCTTAATAGGTTACACTCAACAGAGGGTTATAAGTTTTTTTTAATAAATACAAAAGTGCTTATTTTATATAACATATACGTCTTAAATTTTCCAAAATATATATTTTTTAATAATACGAAGGAAATTTCTAAATTCGCGAGTTAGTCGAGCTTCGGCGGTCAAAAGGGAAGCTTGTGCAGTTGCGTGTACAACATACAGTTTGTAAGAAATCTTCAAGCCGCCACAGCCTCCTGACCATCGTCGTGGCCGACAGATGGGACAGTGGCCTCATAAGGCCCAGTGCCTTCCTCCAGTCCTCTCTTCATTTAAGTTTAGACCTAAGATAGTTATTTAAGATAACCTTAGCTTTAAAATTATTTTTTAAGTTTTTTACTAACATAATATGGACTATTTTGTCTGAATTAAATGCATTTTTTTTTGTCAACTGACTCATGTTTCAATGGCGAACAGGGCTAATAAATCAGAGGAGATAAGAGACTCGCGAAAAAGCAATGCTAAACGCTTAAAAGAGGAAATAAATCATTAAAACTAAACATTAAAACTATGGCAACGAGAGACAAAGAATAGTTGATTGAGCCTAGAATAAATGTTGGTACGTTTGTGGTGTACAAACGATGCCTAATGTCAACTATACAAAAACGTGATATTTGTATGAATGTGTTTTTATGGATTGATGCCAAATGTGGTGCATTTTTATTTAAATGTGCGCGGCTCAATAGGAAGCGACACGCAGCCCGCGGAACGTATCTATCATCGCTGACGGACGGTCGCGGTCGCATTCAACTTGAAACAATAAATTTTATCCACTGGACTCCACAAGGGTTTAGATACATGCACGGGTCAGACTGAAACTGAAAAACTAAAATGGACGCGCTTGTTCTTGAAAGTTTACGACTCTGTAGTTTTATTATTTCCTACCTAAATCTTGAAGACGTTTTTCTGTTAGTACATTTATTATGTTGGAATTGAAGGCAAATCCTAAATAGTAAAATTTGTTTGTCTTGAACAAAAACTTGAAGTTAAATCAGCGTTATTTTGTTCCATACATATATGCCAACCTTATACCAATGACATTGTAGTATCGCGTTTGTTTTTAAGTCATGAAACAGATATTAGACTATAATTGTCTTAACTATGTACAGTCACCGGCAATATTGTCTTATGGCCTTGACATAAGATGCGATCAGATATTTTTGCGGCCTTGATATCGTAAGATACTATTGCCGGTGACTGTACATATGACAAAACTTTCAGGTTAAAAGATGAATTTCGCTGCTGTTTAGCTGACTTTTAAGAAAAAGTATATATGTAACTAATATAAATTAGTAAAGAAGGCTGTTTCTAGATAGAAGTAGGTAAGTAAATAGATGTATGTACTAGTACTCACTGGAATCTACATTTAAGGTTTTTATTAAATGGACCACGAATTAAGATTATACCTCGGAAAATTTTTGAGCAACGTCACAATCTCAGATATTAGTTTGTGCACTGCGGTGCCTCTACCTCCTTAATTTCCTGACCAGATTCTCAAGCGGCTAGTTGCTACAGCCTACAGCAGGACGGCGGCTGCTGTGTGTAATTAGGTTAGGCTAGCGTAGCAGATGCCAAATGACTTTCAAGACACCGAGTAGTAAATTTGTAAGAGATTAGTTGTGCTATTAATTCCTAATATTAGTCAGCTGTTAAATAGTACTAACATATAAGTAGGGAATAATTTCCAAAATTACATAATATTACGTTTAATTAAATCTAAGGTAAACAACGTACCAGTGCTCGACAGGCGAAAGCCCAAATAGATGACAACCTCCTGCATGTCATTCCTGTCAAAGTGGCATCCATGGCACGTTTGCCTTACCTCCATACCTATACATTGGATAGAATTTATCCGTCATATGCATTTTACGTGTCTTATCTGTCTATATTATTTTTATTTCTACATACGTAGGTACTGAAAGACTCACATCTGCCTTATGTTAAATAATTCTTGCTCTCTCGGTACGTGCAAAATATATTTATATATATAAACTTTATTGCAAAAGAAAAACCCAAGTTACAAATTCGTACTTAATCCTGAGAGCTATTCAGCTAATATTCTCTACCAAACTTTGAATATTCACATTGATACCTAATTTACTTTTATAAATCCGTAATCTCACACTTTTCACTCGAATCACTTTATACAATAGGGCTTTTATTAAAGTTTTAATTTAATGTAATAAGTAGATAATTACCTAGTTATTACAATAGTATCGTGATTGTTGTGCATAAAAATATATATTTATACAAGTCAAATATATACTGTCCATACCTACAATTTATAAAATACTTTGTAACTATAACTGTCTAAAGCGGTCAAAGTCCTACAATATTTGATATACAAAATATATAGTGGTGACTGCGTGAACTGAATAAAATCTATAAATAAATTTAATTCATTGATTGGTAACAAAAAATACAGAAATATGAACGCTTGCTATGAAATTTTTGCTACAATGGAAACAAAAATCATTGAGTAGATTGAACAAACTTCATGTTCAAAACGGGAATGTACTTTTATAATACTTGGGAATTAAAGCGGAAGGCACCTACAATTTCAGCGTAATAGTTTTTCTAAGTAGATACCTTTAACGGGGAATGATGCTCTGAAACAAACAATAGAAACTCGTTAGTAAACGTTAAGTTTTTTTGATTTGTTCTGGCAAAGACCAGAGTGTAAGCCTGATCCAGAGTAACTAAAAATTACTTTACACGAACTATTTTGTGACACCTTTTTTTTAACTTCTAGAGCATACCGGGTGTGGCCTGTAATAGGAGCAATAATTTTAGGGATCGCTTCTGCACCACGAACGTAGCAACATTTGTTCTACAACTTTAAAAAATTGTGTAATTTCTGACTTGGGATTTTTTCGAACAAACTAAATAGTATTTTCAATGAACGGCATCCAATAGTCTAGTTGACGTTTACTGTCAGCCTACAAACTTCATAGTTTTCGCAATACATTGCTTGCTTGGAAAATCTTTTTTTATGAATATTTAGTAAACTATAAGTTATTTTCAAAAGTCGTAGAACAAATGTTGCTACGTTTGTGGTGTAGAAAGGATGCCTAAACTTAATGCTCCTATTACAGGCCACACCCGGTATATACCGAAAATACACACTACCTATGTCAAAAAATGTTTAACCCTTATTCTTTTTCAAATACGACCTATGTATTGACATCTAAAACTTTAGTTTTAAACTGAATATACCTAGTTTTTGTGAAACAAGAGAGGGTGGACTCAACACACCCGATGACCACGAACGCTGCTAAAGGGTTCGAAACGTCGGGTTGTATTTAAAATTAGTATACGTGATATAATCCGTTTTAGTTGTTTTATTTGATACTAAAATATGGTAAAAAAAGTAATGTGGATGTCTGTACTAAACATATTTCCTAGGTATTTCCTATTACTATACAAGTCGACATTAGATGCGATACGAGTAAGATAATGTAAGAGAATATATTTTTACTTTATCTACAATATCGAATATCTATAAAATCATAAAATTAACCACTCTCAGCATTTATTGACATTGCAAACACGATTTTAATACACTGCGGTGGGTTCATTAATCCCAGCATATTGCTTTGTCCGTAATTGCTCTGAAGCCAAATACACTCGGCTGGATTATGTGCTGATTAAGGCTAAGGCTATATAATATTAAATTTGGAATTACTGTGTGTATATTACACTTACATTTATTAGGAATAGCCTTTAATTTTCATTTGATTGTTATTTTTCTTTGAAATCTATTGTCTTGGTAATAAGGGATGTTAACTAGAGCTACCAATAAAAATGATTAGGTAATCACTTTAATATCCGTATCATTAGATCCCCGCATCAGGCAGCTGTTTGTTGATTGATTTATTTGATTTACAAGTTTTTTATTTAGTTCTTACCTACTAAGAAGTGACTCCCGAACTTTAACGCGCTTTTTCTTCGCATTTCTTATTTGTTTTACAAAATAATAAATTTATACATACATTGTCTCATATATTTTTATAAAATAAGTAACGGACTAAATGCACTTTAAGTTTAATAAATTGCATGTCTAACTGAATTTAAAACAATACACTGTTGTACCAGCAGCATCCTGTTAACAGCTTGTATTGGTTGATTATCTGATCTCGTGCCCTGGTGAGCGCGAGTAGTGGTGGCACGTCTCGCGATTCTGGCCACGGTCCAACTTTCATAACCGTTTCGATTTGTAATGTTAACGACACCGCAGAAACTTTCATGACATCTCTCGTAATTGCCGGCTTAGCTGTTGTCCTCAACTCAAGAAGAGCTATTCACAGATACAATAACGCAACCAAGAAATTATCAAACTTGGATAAAGCAACTATTTCAGTTACAAGTACAAATACATAACGCGTGTATTCCAGGTATATTTCCAACTCTGTGATTTAAACGAATGTACGAAGATCTAAATAATACGTTCTATTTATGAAAAAGACAAAACTATAAAGTTAATGAATATTCCTATTAGTACAAACAAGTACAAGAACGTAAAAAGTAGTTAGCTCCACTCAAAAGTATTTATGTATGTGTCTGACTACTGGTCTGGCCTAGTGAGTAACGAGTGTAATGACCCTGCCTATGAAGCCAATGGTCAGGTTCGAATCCCAGTCAGGGCATTTATTTGTGTGATGAGCACAGATATTTGTTCCTGAGTCATGGGTGTTTTCTATTTATTTAAGTATTTATAAATTTTCGCGCTTAAAGGCCGGTGCTGCGGCTGACCAGGCCCAGGTTCTCAAACGCCGCAAATACTCGTCCTTACTCAAGGATTACGAGTTCGCGGCAATCGCAGTTGAGACCCTGGGCCCCTGGTCAGACGACACGAAACAATTCGTGAGGGCTCTGTCGGCGCGGCTGGTCAACACTACAGGGGACCCAAAAGCTGGCTCTTACCTCTCCCAGCGTATCGCCCTAGCGGTACAGAGAGGTAATGCAGCCAGCGTTATGGGGTCCATGCCGCAGGGGGACTTGCTAGATGGGGTATTCTTTTTATAGTTAGTTTAGCAGTCATTATTAATTTTATTTTATTTTTAATTAGTATAATTTATTTTTATTTTTGTTATTAGGTATTAATATGTTGCATTTATCTTTTATTGATTAAATAAAGACATTTAACACCTCAGTATTTATATGTATCTATCTATTATATATATCGTCGGCTAGTACCAACAACACAAGCTTTACTGAGCTTACCGTAGGACTAGGTCGATTTGTGTAAGATTGTCCCGAAATATTTATTTATTTATTTATGTGAATGCTGTAGTTTAAGTTTAGCCAACGTTAATTAAATTATAAAATTGTACTAACATGTCGTGAATATTGTAATAGTTACCTATGCGAAAGGTGCGGCAAATATTATTTTGCACCCAATAACTACAATAATTTTTGGTATGTATTTCCTGAATATTTTTAAGACATAAAGGAAGCTTCCACTTCGGACTAACTATAGTTACCTACCTATATAAAATAGAGGTAGTTCATAATATCCAAATTTACCTTTCTATAGCAAATATACTCGTAAGTACCTAAAGTCTGTGGCCTTTTCTTTTTTGATATGAAATATGATATGATACAAGAGCAGTTTTCATAGGTAATTATTATAATCATAATATAATATCCGGATATGTTATTTTACTCATCTTTCTAACATCAAATGTTATATAAACATTGTGATTGCTACAGTCAATATCCCAAAAACATTTAGATAACATTGTCGTGGCACTCTCGTTTTGATATTTATTTGTTCTGAACTTAACAACCAAGTGACGACATATCTGACCTAGTGGGTAGTATAAGTATGAAGCCGGCGGTCCTGAATTCAAATCCTAGCATTTATTTGTGTGATGAGTACCCATAGGTATTTCTTCTTGTTATTATTACGTAGGTATTAATGATACAAATTTCTTTTGATCTGTAAAATATTAACTTTATTGATGTAGCATTTCCGGTCTTGCTATATTCATTGCTATATTTCAGCCCTTTAGGGGAAAAAATCCGTAAAATGTTGAAATTACTTATTTCGTGTTTCAATGAATAGTACAATATAAACTTTCAAGTTTCTCATTTAGAAATGTATACAGTTTTCGGATATAAAATCTATTTCGCCTTTAAACCCCGTTTTGGGTTGAAATTAGAAGAACGCTGAGATCACCTTAATAGTTGTTAAATTATTAGTTAAAGTACGAAGTTTCATGTTTATAACTAATAATTATATGCCCTACCAAATTTCAACCCCCCTTTTCACACTTTTAGGGGTGGAAATTTTAAAACCTCTATCGTAAAATTTAAGTTAAATGCTTTATTTCTATTATATATAAGGAGGTAATAAAGGGGATAAAAGTTACTTCCATACAAACTTTAACCCCTTTTTAACCTCCTTAGGGGTGGAATTTCTCAAAATCCCTTCTTATCTTATGCCTCCGTAGAAATACAAAGCTCTAGTGGAAATTTCAAGTTTCTAGGCACAGTAGTTTCGGCTGTGCGTTGATGGAAGGTTATATATATATATATATATATATATTATAATTAGATACCCTTGAATAGCATTACGACTACCTTACTCGTAATCTGTAAAACTGGGAGAACTAATCAGGCCCGAACCGTCTCCAGTCCCCGTGGAACTAAAGTTGTCTATGCTTATGAGCAGAAGTAGGTACAAGAAATTTAAATTAAATATGTTACGCGTTTTCATCTCCTTGTGCGGCAGGTACGGTTTGTTAAGATCGTAACAATTAATGTAAATGTTTACTGTAAATACATAAAAAATGGGTTTTTTGATAGCATTTTCAAAGTAACAATCTTTTATAGCCGTTCATATTTTATAATTTACGTAGCTATCTGCAATAATGCCACGAGAGTACCTTCACCCTATTTCTAGTTAATCTCATTATTGACTGGCAAAATTGCTTCACAACACACACTATCTAAACATTAATCAGCTAGCCCCATATGGTCGGGTTTTTATCATTTGTCACATTATCTGTCACTTTCTAACAAATATGTGAGTGCGAAAGTGACGGTTAGCACGAAAGACGATAAAATGGCAACCATGATATTCGTACATACTTAGCCCCGCTATGATGTTCCGCTGCAGTGTGTATTAATAAAACTATAAAATTCTACTTTGTTTGTGAAATTATGTTTTCTTGTTCTTCGGACGATTTAATAGTAATAATAAGTGACTAACACCGTCTGCCGGAAATAAAATTGCATACTATTTTATTAGGCAGGTGTCCGATATTTTTATCGAATAAGCCCAGTCTTAGCTAGTCCATCCTTTCCACTCAGTAGCCTAGTACATTCTAGATTCCTTTAAAACTCAATAGTCCTTACACTGTGTCGTATACGAACTGCGGCAACATCCGCTTAGTGTACCCCTTATATTTCATAAAATTGTCGACAGGGTGTCTGCACTTTGGCTCGATACGGCTCCGCATACGCCTCTCAAATGTCCGCAACACCATTCCGTGTACGGGAAAGACATACAAATAAGTGACAAAATAGACAAAGATGACTTTTGTTTCATACGATGATGTTGAAACATTAACTGCGTGAAACGAATAAACCTTGTATTTGTTAACTCACGAATTAATTAATTGCCGCAGCGAACGTGTTAATAGACTATTTCGTACAACTGGTCCTTATTATTGCAACAAAAGAACTATGAATGCTTAGAAATATTCTACAAGTAAATTGAAACGTGTTTGTGTTGTAAGGTAGATAGGCATAGAAAATGTGAAATTAAACGTAATAAGAACTATAAGATACGCTAAAATGGAATACAGTCCGCTTTTCGATTTTATCCTGATAAAGCGGTTTCTCTAAACACCAGTATTTGCACACGTAAAAAGGGGCTCAGACTTCATTTTGTTAAACTTAGTTTGTTAGTAAATAAATATGCTGTTTTGTTTTACACAGTTCGAAGATATTTTTAATTGCGTGCTATATCTAACAACTTGACGTAGTAATGTAAAAAGTCAAGTTGTGATGTCACAATAGACTATTTATATATTATTCATTTTGGTGCATGTAGTTATCCACATTGTAAATTAATCTTATGTTTATAAAGAATCTTACCTGCAATCTACAGAACCGATTTTTATTAAACGAGTATATTTAGTACAAGTTTAATTTCCAAAAGTGAGGGTTATTAAATTGACAAAAGTCGGCCCGCAGTAACGAGCTGGTAACGGCGTCAGGCTGAAGGAACGATAACAAAGTTTTAAGTGAACTTCGCATAATATTTGACGTCTAATTTTATCGCTAGCTTAATTTACTTGATCATTAATATTACCAAAAATGTTTTGTCGTCACGTCACTTATCTTAACCGGCACAATCCGTTTCGTTACAACTTCAGTATTAGTTGACTGAATACATTCGGTGTTCATCCTAACGTAATTATTAGCAAAGCAATAAATAGCATTACTAATAATATGAGATACAACTTGATTATTTGCTGTGACATCATCTGAAATGTAAATTTTCTCGATGCGTAATAGGTGAAAAACTTTTATAAAGGACCATATCTATGTAGTAGTAACTACTGTTTAGTCAAGTGTTTCAACTAAATAGAAATATTACAATACAAATAAATACCTACTGTTACTAAAATTATGTCCCAAACCATATATTTTATTATATACACACTTTGTTTATACTACAACGGTGGCAAGCAAGCAAGCCTTGCGATAAGCAGTCACCGTCGCCTATGGACGCCTGTAAGTCAAATAAACTTACGCACGATTAAAATCTACATAAAGTCATGTAACGTTTAGGCCAGGAAAGTTACATTTTTATAATATTATTTTTTGATTAGTAGGTATATCCTTATTAAATATTATTTTAAGATTACTGACTGAATAGTAAACTTTTCATTGGGAAGTAAATCATGTACATATTATATGTAAGACATGTTTTATGGCGTGATTCATAAGGTTTCTATGGTGTGATTAGGAACCAAAATAAATATTATATCTATTTCTAATATTTTATGGGAATTATATAAAAGATGTTCCTGCTATTTATTATAAAACATTTCCAAATTTGACATTCAATCCCTACAAGTGTAAATAAAATTAATGGAATAGTTATCAAATATATCTTTGTACAATTTTATTTAACCCACCCCACATACAAATCAAACAGTCTATCTCTCCCACGCGTATATGTACATGCACATACATGCGTGGGATACAGGCACATACGAACTCGCACATATAACATTAATGCAGATCCAGTAATATTTAAGTACTTATACATTGATCAAGGCGCACATTGAAATTATAGTGTCGTTGTGGAAATTGAATTCGTGAGAGTACTGTATGTACACTGGTAGCGGTAGCAGTATTCCATTAAACGATTTATTTAGTTTATTACGGCGTAGGTAATAATGTTGGCGGCATAAAAACTCCTATGACTCCTAGGGCTATTGAAGTACTTCAGTGCAATTATTCTCCATTACTCAACTGAGGAAAGACTGCAACTATAAGACATACAAAGATCTGTTATTAGGCACCATGTCATCAATTTTAGGGATTAGAAAGACTTTGTAATTTTATTCTCAAAATATATCTATTTTAAGTTTTACAAAGAATAGGAGATATTATGACAACTTTAATATAACAAGCTGCCTAAAATGAGATTTCTATTTTTGTTGTACCGACTATAAAATAGCCAAGTAGCCCACTAATCGGTGCTCCAATGGCCGAATAAGTCAGCAAAACTGATTATTATTGATTTAAGCTAAGTTTGCTTCAAACTGTCTTGAATTAAAACCTCCTTCATTAATGTGCAACGTGTGGCTCTATTTATATCGATATTTTATACCATATATATTTTCTTCTGCTTCTCTCTCTATAAATCATAGGTACTGGCACTCAAAATTGTGCAAAGCACCGCGGCTTAGCTTCAAAACTATAGCAGGCTCTAAAACGCGTATCTTAGCGTTCATCTTACATGCATCTAAAGCTTAATAAGTTAGTTCAAACCCACAATTTCAAATACGTACTTAACTTCCGCGCACTCGCCCGCTTTAATAATTCAAATAGTCACCCTGTATCTTCGCGCGCGTCAACTAAATCTAATCAAAACTTACATCAAAATTATTTTGTAGATCGTAAATATTCAACGTAAAATACATAGAGTTGGATGTAACTTGTACACAATGGATTTGAAGTTGAAGTAGCGTTCTCGTTATAAATTTAGATTCTCTGTAGGCAATCTTTAGCAATTCTTGAACGACAGGCCACTGAATGTTTGATATCAGTACCGATCCGACTGCCTGAAATGTGAAAGTTATGCTGATTGAGCTTAAGGTCTGAGTTTCTAATGCCTACCCTTCGTTTTTCAATAATTATTAAAATCTGACCGGCAGTTTTTGAGTTATCCTGAGTAACGTGAACTTTTTGAAGTTAAAACTTATTTTTTGTTAAAATTACAGTTTTATCCATACGTTAAATAGGATTCTCTATCAATAGTGACTTTAAAGGTGCTATGTGTCGGCGATGAGCTCATGTAGGACCCTTGCCAATTAGGTACGGAGTTGTCAGTCTACGAGATGCTACGTCGACCCATACCATCAGTCGGCATTAGTCATAATGAAAGGAGTACAACGTTCTTGACTTACAAACATTGTTTAAACTGAACATAAATATCCGCAACCTCTCGGATTTACTTGCCCTTTTATTTATAAGGAAAATAAATGCCCACTGGGATTTCATTTAATTAGGTGCAGGCATTAGCACCTGGGCGAGAAGTTAGCGAATTAATGACGGAGACGAGATGAACTCCTACTGGGCGGGTTTGCACAAAAAGAAGGCCCTTTATAGTGGCATCTGTACTTGTAACGTAATACTGAATGTATTTCAATGTATGAAATTATATGTGAGTAAGGTCCTTATGAATACAACAATGAAAACGTACAAATAAAATAATTTGAAAAGTTACAAGCTCCAGGAAAAATAATTGTAGTTGACATTTTGCATGTGACAAATCATTCGTTAGAAAAATATGTTTTCGGGCTTAAATCACTGAACTTAGCATGAAATTTAGTATAGTTTGACTAAACGGAAATGGCGTAGGATGATATTATTCACGGAAATATATCCTTTAGGTGGCGAGTTGGGGAGTGCAATATTATTTGGGGAATTGATAACTGAACGTAGATAATGTCGCGGGAAAATGATAGTCCCTCATAATCTATATATAAATTGAATAGATTGGTTCAAGTGGTTAAACGTTGAACCAAGACTTTTAATTGCTTTAAAAGGTTGTCGAGAGTATACTCTGTTGGAAATCTTAAAAGGGTTAATAATTTTCTTTAAAGTGTCGTGAATATATGCCCTACTTAAGTTATGTAATACATGCGCACGGCCACGAGAGGTGCCGCTGCCGGCGAGTGGCCCAGCCGTTTCATTATGCGCTAACGTATTCCGGCGTAGTCGTCCTTGATGTCAGGTAAAATTAATTCGTAGCACCTTTTAACGGTGCTCCAGGACAGCCGCCGTCCCAGAGGGGCGATAGAAATTTATACGCGACATTGCCTATTCAAAAAGGTCCCGGGCAACAAAATAAATGAAGAGACCGATGCGAAGGATAAAATAAATAAAAGTGTTACGACGTGCTTGTCATAACGTGGGACTCTATCGATTCGTATCAGGAAATCGTCAGGCTATGTACAATTTTCACACTCGAACGAAGGGCTGGACGATATTATATATATTGTAGAATATGAATTGAAAAGAAAATATACATTGCAGTTGCGGCTCTGTTTTAGACGTGAGCACACATATCATATTTAAAATCAGGTAAACTCTGAAAGAGTTATATTCTATCTAAAAATTAAATAAATTGCAGTGACTGATTAATTACACAATATTTAAATTACTATTATTAATATTGTTTTACATTTTAAACATTAAAATAAATTGCATAGTTTAATAACTACGTTTAAAATTTCAGAGTTTTCAGCAGTTCAACGCTCGTATATTTCGTTTTATTGTTTTCAGAGTCTGTTTGCGTTCTCCTATGTCTGGCCGGAGTGTCCGCTCGACGTCCGGAACATAAAGGGGCTACATACGCGGGCACAGACCCCGCGAAATGTACTATGGTGATGACTTGCTTTGTGTGATATCCTAACACTAGTTATAGGTTTCTTCTTTAGTTTACAGTACTTTATTTTCTAATAAATATACAAGAATTATAATATTATAATAACTACTTATTACATTGAGTCTAAAAAAGGTCCTTGACGCAGTATACAAAGGTTTGGAGGAAAAGGAGGCATTTCCTCGTTGTGTCGCAATGCTGATACGTTGAGCGAGGAAGCCGCCAGCTCTTCGGTCGCCAGTTCGCTTTTTGTATATCCTAACACTATATCGAGTCTTATGGTGTAGCTTGTAGGTAAGAAATTATAATGTAGCAAATTTATACATTAACCATTACATTTTTTATATTTTTCCGACCCTATTGACTAAACTTCTGATACCTATTTAGTAACTTAATTTAATTTGTTTCTTTTTTTGTTATGGATTGTTCTGGGAATATTTATGTGAAAATATACCGGGTGCGGCCTGTAATAGGAGCAAAAATTTTAGGGGTCGCTTCTACACCAAGAACGTAACAACATTTGTTCTACAACTTTAAATAATTGGGTAATATATTACCTGTGATTTTTTCGAACAAAGTAAATAGTATTTTCAATGAACAGCATCCAATAGTCTAGTTGACGTTTACTGACAGCCTACAAACTTCATAGTTTTTGAAATACATTGCTTGTTTGGAAAATCTTTTTTTATGAATATTTATTAAACTATAAGTTATTTTCAAAAGTCGCAGAACAAATGTTGCTACGTTTTTGGTGTAGAAACGATGCCTAAAGTTAAAGCTCCTATTACAGGCCACACCCGGTATATTATTAATAAAGCTGACGCTTAGATGCCTATAGGTATAGGTATGTCACAATGTTTTAATTTTGTAATATTTATAAGATGTTAATCCAACTAGGCCTCGCCAACTTGAATACAAGTTCTTAATAATTTAACTATTTTATAAATGAATACAAGCTTATATAATTTAACTTTTTTAATTATTTATATTTTTACTTTTGGCGAACACCGATTCATTTAAGAATAATTGATTTACTTATTATATTTGTAACAACTTAATTACTATTACTTACTTTGACATATTTAATGCATGCTAGTTGTATAAGTGTGGGAAGCCTAGCGTTTTCGTCCGCCGTTCCCATATATAATTGTACGCTGAGGAGACGCCGCGTTCACTCGGCGTGACAATTAGTTGGGAATCGCCAGGAAATCATGGAATGATCGCCGCTAGTGTACATTTTGGAAACACAAGTCCCTCGTTCCGACCTATAACAATCTTCTGAGATCTGAATTGTAGCGTTAGACCCGGAAAAATTATATTTTTCTAACTAATAGATGGCTAATGTTCAAAATAGAACTTACTTTAATATAATAATACAAACCGCTTTTAAAGTCCGCTACATCTGTGTTTAAATCACATAAGTTTACAAAACATATTTAATGAAAGTAGATATTGATTTATATATTATGTATCAGGGAGTTTGTTCTAAATTAAAATACTAATTACTAAAGGGTTTAAATTAAGTAAACTTCGTATTAGGTTGCATACTTGTTTGTAGTCATTCATTATCTCGGCACTCCCAAGTTTGGTTAATAAATCTCTGAAATGTTTCAGCTACTATGTTATGCGGGATTAGTGAGGCATCTCGGGTCGCGAGGCGGAGCTTTAAATTGCGGGTGTTTGTCCGGGCCCGGCTGTGGTTAATGTATTACAGAGGTCAAACTTAATAAGAAGGAGACCCGGCTGAGACGATTCGCCACTTGCGAATGCGACACTACAATGCAAATGGCATCATATTGTCTGTCAATTATTTAAAGTCAGGTATTTTTCGTACGGTAATGTGTTCGGTTTTGCAATGTGAAATTTTAATAGACTTACAACTACCATTACAATTAAAATAATCATTAGGTACGTTTAAAGAGTAATAATTATTAACCCGCCATTTGTACGGAAGTGAGTGTGTTTTACGCTTTACGCGTTAAAGTAAGTTATTACTCGTACAGATGAAATAAAACGCTAAAACGCTACTAAAAAGTGGAGCGACCTATTTTGTTCTTGATATTTCCAGAAATACATTGACTGGGGCCGCTATTGGCATACACGATATCATCATGTCATAGAAATTACGGCTTCCTAGTTATGTGACTTCCTTGGTGTTGCGAGTGTCCATGGGCGACGGTAATTGCTTACGATCAGGCAACCAGTCGGTTCGTTTGACACCTTTATCAATAAAAAAAAATTGTGCTGAAATTTAAGTCCGATCGATTTATAAACCCCACTAGGCCTCATATCATGTCGGCAAGCTAAGCTAATAATAATCAACTGAAACATCTACCTACATAGGTAGAGATACACTAAGGAAAATACACATACACGCCTACACGGGTTACATTACACGTATTTCTGTTTATATATAGGTACGTGAGGTCACGCAAAAGCTTTATTTAAATAGAGTAGTATTTTGTCAGGTGCCATTCTTAGTTTGGTATGTACTCGTACCTGCACTAGTGAATGCAAGCGTTTAGTCCGTAGTTAAACTCGTCGAAACGTTATTGGTTGGGGTTATTGTTTGTGGACAGATTAATCGGCCGGCGGAACACCTGCCGGCGGCGGTCGTGACCACCCGGCCACCCGACAGTCCGCTCGCCCGTATAGGTTCGATGCACGATTTTAACATAGACTAACGAAACGCGGCACTTTCAGTTGAGATGAGAATCTGTATATCAAATATGGCATGGCGTTCAGTGGCGTGAAATATGCATTAGAGAAGTCTAAAACGATTCGATTAAAATTTCTAATAATAAATAGTACATTTCTACTTCAGTTCCTACCAAAAAAGATATAAAAGATATTCGTTTTTAGTGTGCCGTGCTCAAAGGGTAAAATCAGTGCATTTTTTACGTCTGTCTGTCTGTCATCAAGCTGTATCTCATGAACCGTGATAGCTAAACAGTTGGCAATTTCTCAGAATACTTGTCAGGTTGTGTTCCTGTTTCCGCTTTAGCAACAAATGCTAAAAACAGAATAAAACAATTATTTAAGTAGGGCTTCCATGTAACATACGTGATTTGTGCTGTGAATATTTAGTTGTATATTTACTTCAAAAACAAAGGATCACAAATAAAAAAATACTGTCTTATGTTGTGCGAGTATAGATAATGGAGACTCGCACTTGGTCGGTTTTTTTTTTAAAACTCTCCCCGTAACCTAGCGGTCTCAGACCCGCTATTTCAAAATTTACTAGAAAAAAACATACATCATATTTATCAGCATTTCAGCCGAAATCCATCCACTGCTGGACTTAGGCCTTCATCGAGGATAACCAAAAAGAACTGTCTACCCACACAATAGAAAACAAGTTGATAAAAAACTAGGCACTACAGAAAATAATATAAACTTATTATGTTATAACCGTCTAAAGTGTTACGAGGGCTGCTATTTATATATCCGGAAACCGGGATTACAATCTTCTTAAATAGCATATTTGACTTCCATGGTAAAATTTGAACTTGTTTAAGTACTGGCCGGTATATTTTTTCTTTCTTATTAACGCTCGTGTTTTGTTTTTGACGGGTTTTAAATGTCATATCGCAGCAAGAATGGAACTCACTCGTGAAAATATTCGTGCTATGATTTATTATGATTTTCGGCGTGGTTTAACGCAACAACAGTGCATAGATCAACTAACTTCAACTTTTGGTGATGAAGCCCCATCTAAAACTACTGTGTATCACTGGTTTAGTGAGTTCAATCGTGGACGTAGCATGCTTACGGACGAAGTTAAGGCAGGTCGCCCGAAATCGGTCGTTGTACCACAAAATATCGAGGCTGTGCGAAAACTTATAATGGACGATCGACATGTTACGTACCGCGAAATAGAGGCGACTCTGGGTATTTCTATGACCAGCATTAATAGCATATTACATAATCATTTGGCTGTAAAAAAAATTTGTTCGCGTTGGATACCCCACAACTTAACAAAAGAGCAAAAAGATGCTCGCGTCGAATGGTGCAATAAAATGTTAAAAAAATATAACCGTGGTGACTCAAAAGCCGTTTATAACATTTATACAGGTGACGAATCCTGGATCTATGCATACGATCCCGAAACGAAGCAACAATCAACGGTATGGGTGTTTCAAAATGAGCCGAACCCTACGAAAGTTACTCGTGCAAAAAGTACATTGAAACAAATGGTGGCCTGCTTCTTCGGTATTAATGGCCATGTAGCTACAGTGCCACTAGAAAACCGTAGAACGGTTAATTCAGAGTGGTACACGACCATTTGCTTACCGGAAGTATTTGAACAAATTCGTAAAACTAACCAGCGACGAAGAATCATTCTTCATCATGACAATGCCAGCTGTCATACGTCACGCGAAACAACTCTATTTTTGGAGGGTCAAAATGTGGAATTAACGGGTCATCCGCCATACAGCCCTGACTTGGCACCCAACGATTTTTATTTATTCCCAAATATAAAGAATAAATTACGCGGTCAACGATTTTCGACCGCTGAAGATGCTGTCGACGCATTCAAACAACACGTTATGGAGGTACCTCAGGCGGAGTGGCAGAAGTGCTTTAAAAATTGGTTCACGCGAATGCAAAAGTGCATAGATCATCAAGGGGAATACTTTGAAAAACAATAAAACCATTTTCAGCCGTGTACGTTTGTTTGTTTTTTTGTTTCCGGATATATAAGTAGCAACCCTCGTATTTATATGCACCGGTATAACATTCAACAAAGCAAATCTTAGCATTAAGTAGCAGATTGTAAATAGTGAACCAATTAAGAACCTGATTAAGTTAATCTTTTAATTACGCATTAATCCGTAGATTGCCGTGAACCCTGAAAATTAACGAATTATCATATTTATCATCCACAAATAAAACTACTAGGTGTTACAAAAATAGTCGGGATCCGATTAAGGGCGTATTCGGTATCTTTTGGGCTGGTCGTCCAAGTCAGCCACACCTCCATACCAAGAGCAAGAGACCTTTTACAGGGAACTGGGCTGAATGACTGCAACAGGCGATCGACAGCCCGCCCGAGTCCGGCCGAGCGTCCCTACACTATATCTACATCTGCCAACAGCAAACATTTTTTTTCTTCCGCTGTTTCCTAATCAGAACACAATACCGAATATACCCTTAAACGGATCCCCAGTACTTTTATAACGACTTGTTACATCGAGTTTTTAGTGTATAAGCCGATTTATTTATATAGGGTGTCTCATTTAGATCGGTCATTATGGGGAAATCTGGAACCATAAGACTTACAAAGATCTGTTCTTAGGAACCATGTCATCGTTTTTAAGAACGAGAAAAACTGAATACATAAATAAAAAATAAAATAAAAAATACTTCTAACAGAGTACAAGTTTTTTTTTAAATCGAGAATAGAGGTTGTTTGGGAGAATAAAACTTTTAATTATTTCCGTTTGAATATGAATTGTGTAGGTAGAAGATAGGCAGCAAAGGTTAGTACTATAAAACATGATATCTCAAATGAATAAAATGCATTATAATTCAATATGTTTTAATTTTATTTGTAACAACTGGGGTCGATTCCCAAACTGAACACATTTTTTTTTATGTACGCAGTTTTGATTGTCCCTAATATTGATGACATGGTTCCTAAGAACAGATATTTGTATGTTTTATAGTTCTAGATTTCCCCATACTGACCGATCGAAATGAGACACTCTGTATAAACCATAATATATTGGACATGCCATACTATTCTATTACGCGATTCAATGCTTTTGAAAGGTTATTAAATTTTAATTGCACCACAAAATATCCCATTTTTTATATGTTTTTATGGCATAATCATTGTATCCCACAATCTAAAGTAAAAAAAAAAAAAAACTTTCTTCCTTTAAACTGCCACTGATTTTAGTTAGTAATTCAAATTTAGGAAATTGCCAACACTATTGCCCATAAAGTGACGTCTCTGACCACAGATATTTGACAATTTAATGGGTGCTGAACTGCGAGCGCCTTCACTTATTCACCCAGGCTTTTTGCGGAATTAGTGCACTGCGGCTGGAGGGGAAGACAGCTCACCTGAGCCCACTTCCAGGGATAAACGATTGCAGGCAGAACAGACACGGATAAATAATTGCCGCTAGATTTATCCTTTTTACAGGTGTTATATCAGCTAGTTTACGCGATAGAGACATAATTCAGACAGTCCAGTCTGTTTTTGCTTCTGGGAAACGAAAATAATATTAAACATTCCGTATATAGGAAAGATATACAATAGTACATTGTGAAACGAAGGTGGTAAGTAGGGTATAGTAAACGCGAGTATAGACTACTAGAAGAATTTTCAATTACTTCCACAGATAATGTTAACTACTGCGTTTTGTTTTTGAAATTGACAGATCATCCTGCCAAATAGTGTCAATTATCAAAATGAAATATAATAAAATTTTATATAAATAATACTGAACATTTGCGGTCAAATTTAATATAAAGATATGTTTTGTACATATTAAAAGTTTGTTGTAGCAAACTTTTGAAGATATGAAATACACCTTGACTGATTGGAAACATCCTCAGTCTGAAGTGAAGTATCTAGGTTCTATGTATTTTTAAAACTAAACTTATGAAACATTTTGTTTTGCTTTGATTTTAATGTAGTGCCTATTACATAAATTAAAAATTGAAATTGATGACGTATACTTAAGAAAAAGCGATGAGGACACCCAAATATGTTCGGTGGCCCATTGGTTAAGGTGTCAGCGGCGATGGACATGCGGGTTCAATCCCGTCTCGAACGCCGGCCGGAGGTCCTCGTCGCTTTTTCTTAAGTATTTCAATTATTAATAATTTATTTAATGTATTCTAATGGTGTCTTTCATTTATCATTAAAAAATATTAAATAAAAGAACATTGATCCAGCTATAGTCAATAAAAAACACAATTCGAAACAAACAATTTGTATAAAATTACTTTGCACTCTAATAAATAAAATGCGACTTAGCTATCTTTAAATAAAATTAAACAGTTCTTTCCGAGCTAGTGACATGACGTAGAAATATAGGTACAAGCCTATAAAATGTCCGCGATTTATACTGAAAGGCCAGTCAATTCCGAAAGGAGACACAATAATAATAGTTTTAATTAACAATATTTTGTTGCGATGAGCAATACATAAGTTACTACTTTTACTACATCTACAATATTACGAGTATGGTTTGTATCCAGACTATTGTATATCTATATATAATAAAAAACGCGCTCCAATTATCTTCTTTATATTCCTTTCCTTTATTGTCAATTGTGAAAAATCGCCACATTATAATTTTAATTGAATGTATCTTAGTTACTATTGTACAATGTACAATTAACTCGAATAATTTTTCGTAACGGCCGTAACGGGCCTAAAAACTTTTATTATGACCGAATTACAAAGAAATTTGGTAGCAGTTTCATACCTCTTAAGTGAATCTAATCTTAAAAAAAAAACAACTTGCCAGCAGACGGCGATTTGGGGCAAATTTTTTATTTATAGTTCTTAATTTTTATTTTCTTCATTTTTAGCTTTTATTTCTTATTTTAGGTATAGTTTTATGTTTCTTATTATAATGTCTTTATTTACAATAATTATACTTACTGTATTAGTTACATTATATTATATTGTCGTTATACTTGATCGTTGATGTAACGAAAAACAAAATGTTTTGATCAAAATTATGTGTGCGTAAAGATGCTGATTGGTATAACGTTTATTATGAATATCATGATTTTTGTTAAAATTTTGTATAGCTCTAAAAAGGTGTTGGACAAAGGAAAGATTAAACTTGTATGTACAATTGCGTATGTCGTAGTACGAGTAAGATGATTGGTTAGCCTTAAAAACTATTTTCCTAGAGGTGCGACCAATAATACCATACATACCTATACTGTAACATGGTGTGTAATTCACTGTGTGTTAATCTTACTAGAAATTATTGTATAATGTATATACGAGTACTAGGCTACCTAATGGGACTGAGATGATCTCCAAAATCCTTTTTTTGTGAGATGCTAGCTTTCTTTGGTAAAGTCGCTGCATGATATTGCAGCAAGCTGGTTTCGCGCCATCCTTGTTCACAGGTTATCCCAATACGAAAAAGGTTTAAGTCACTTCGTATGCCCCGGGATATAACTATGTCAGTGACACTATTCATCCCTGATTATGTAACTAGCTGCGTAAGTACGGCCATTAAATTCAATATCTATATTTCACATCTACTTATGTACACTGTTGTTCCACTAGTTTGCCGACAGCAGAGGTATTCGTAAGACCAATGCTATGACCACAAGAACAAGTTTGCTCTGTTCTGATTCCAGCAATCCTATTTTGTTGACAAATTGCTGACATAGGCTCTTGTTACCTTGATTTACCTGCTCAGGCTGCAATACATTGTGTGCGGCTCTCCAGTATTGTGATATTCTAAGCAAAGGCCCGAGAATCTTCGTTATGACATATTTTACCAACTTCAATTAACAGAGAATAATTAAAGTTCCGTAACATGTAGGTAGATTTAACGATATGAGAATAAAGAGTGTCAGTTGAAATGTACGAATTAAGGTTCAGTTATTTATTATTTAATAAATGCACCGACTCCTCCAGTAAAAAATAAACTCGACTGACCTGGTTTTGGGAACCTCATGTTTTAATGGCCTGGTACCGCGAACATCTAAATTCGTAAATTATGAGCATTTTTCTCTTTTACTCCAATTTTGGCGTCATAAGAGTGACAGACAATCGTTCGAAATTTACGAATACCTATATCGATTTGATTTTCGCTGTAGCGCCGCCGCCACCGATCAATATTACACTGGCTACAGCTTGTATGAAGAGCACCAAGCTCTACAGAGCAAAAGTAAACTTTGCTTCTGTGCTATAAACGTAACGAATGGTGTGGGTGCGACAGTATTTTTATCGAAATATATGAGTATTTAGTAATAAAGTTCTTCGTACATGTTGGCAATCAGAAATGTACTATCAGCATTTTTCCTAGAAAATATAAATATGGAAGTTATGTATAAATGTAAAATACACTATTAATGTTTCGATAATATTGCTTTCAAGTTAGTAAGGTATGGGGTACGGCGTTTGATCGTAATGAGCGCGCAGTCAGCGGGATTGTTTCGATCCCTCGTCTGTCACAGTCGTGATGAGGGAACAAGGGCGATCGCAAAAAAGGGTAATGTATTCGGAAATGTTCACAATATATCAGAGTAAGGGTCGATCCGTTTTCGCGTCGAATCAGAAATATTTCGCCCGCTAATATCCTAACTTGCGATTGATAAGGGACTTGTTTGGGTTTACGTTAACTTTCTAAACTATTGACAACGACACCCTAACTAGGCTTCATTGTTTTGTAGGTTGCTTAGGCAAAAAAATTACGTCCGTTGACATCGTCGATAAGCGTCGAGTCTAAGAATCTATATAGGTATGTACAGTCAGCAGAAAAACTGGCTAAGCGTTTGAAGTATTCAAAATGACCTACACTCGCTCTTATTCTCTTGACAATAGAGATGTGTTGACCTCATTTTGACCACCTCAAACGCTTAGCCACTTCTGCTGCTGACTGTACTCATACATAATAAAATTAATAAAGCTGAAGAGGTTCGAATGCCTGTACATACTTGGAAGATATTAAAAAAAAGTTCAGTTCAATGGGGATAGGTAAGTACTTAGAATCGATCACAGAACACGTTCTAACAGTTTTTAGATATTTTGTTTGTTTAATTGTTAGCGTATTAAATGAAAACGGCTTAATGAATTTTGATGAAACCTTTACTAACTAATCTGTCGAGAAAAACATCGGCCTGGTTAATTTTCATCAAATTCATCCCTAATATGATGAATTCATCGTAGATATTTGCCGGTATAAAAGATCAGGCGCTTCATATTTGTGGTTCTACACGTTTTTATTTATTTGTGGTATCACATTTAACACTTTACTTAGTTACATAACGCGTATTATTGCATGATTATTTCATACTAATTTATACTGCGAAATCTCAATCGAGATATATCTACTAATACTCATAGGGTTGAAACAACTTTGCAACTGCACATACTTTAACCCTGAAAGTTGGAGTTTCGATCTTCGGAATTCACGCTTATTTATTTATGAGTGTGTGTCTTACGGGGTGCGGCGCCGGAGAAACTGTTCATCCATCGCTTACCCCTTATGTCGAGTAACTTCCCGTTCCGCTTCAAGCGCTTGCAGTTCCCCGTGAGAGCTTGCTGTGCTATGACCATCAACAAGTCGCAAAGGCAGACATTCCGTGCCATCAGCGCTGATTTGTGCACGGGCTGCTTGTCGCAGGGACAGAGCTGTCCGTGCTGATGCCAGCCGGGGAGACTCACAATGCGGTGTACAACATGGGGGATATGGTCTGGACACGAATAGTCAAGGACGTAAAAATAGAAAAGTAGTACTATATCGTCCGATATACACCTACTACTCTGTCGTTTAAATCACTTAAAAAAATATATAAGAGCGAAAAAACGCGGGGCTATTGTGGGGTAAAACTACATTTTATTTAGTTGTAATTGTAAAATATTATATCTGGACTATAGCGCATAGCGTATCCATCTATCAATGTTACTTGCAAGCTTCTGCTCCAGAAAATTACGGTGAATTAGCTAGTTACTCGTAGATACTAGCACAAACCGAATTCCACGCGGGTGAAGTCGCGGGCACAGCTGTAAGTAAATAAGAAATAAGTTATATTAGTCAGTATGTTGCCGATAATTAGTAATCAGTTCGGTTATTTCAAAACTCTTCACAAATAACATTTTAATTGATTTAATCAAAGCAATACCTTAAGAAAACCTAATAAATTATTCTTAATTCATAAATAATTATTTATTATATTTATAACTTAAAATATTTAATTATTAATAAATTACAATTATATTATACAACGCACTAGCATTATGGGCACTTTTGCATCAGAAATGAATTAATTACATACCTGTATTGTTATTTTTCTTTTATTTTTCCTATTTTCTTTTTATAATATTTTTATTTATGTGCTAAATATTTGTATAATGTTAATTGTAATTCATAAATTAGGTAAAGTTTGGGCTAACTAGCACTGACTGACTTTCTGCACATACTAAAAGATATTTGCATTTATTTAAGTCCTCTGAGACACACGTCATGACGTTATATGCCGCTTTACAGAGCTAAACTTATGTATTACGGCATGATACGTGTCATACATACATCTTTTTACTAGTGCCTGATATTAGAATCCTATTTAAGTTCTTCAAGTACCAAAAACCAAAAAAGAAGACAGGTTTTCTTGAATTGTTTAGCTGCTTTCCCGACAGCTCCCAATTATAGATATGAATGTGTTTATAAAATATCATATCTTATCATTAAAAAATATATCAATATATGCATGTGATTAACTCAATTCTTTTTTCAATAAAACTTGATATCATTGTGAGCATCTTAGATTTGACGAAACCTAAAAGGTTTAATAATTATACTATGTTATGTATTTTAGTTTGAAAGAGTTACGGTTTTCTTATTTAATTACGGCTTTATGTACCGCTGAAGTGTATTCCTGCCTTAGAGTTCCTGTACTCCTCACAATAATTAAATTACCGCTGTAATAAGATTGAGAATTTGCCAAATCTGTCTTTGATATCGGTTCGTTGATCGCTGCCCGTAGGTACTCCCGCTGTCGCCATTCGATAATCAAAGCTACGGCGGCCTTTAGATTAAACTAAATTGTATTTTGAGTTTTAATGGATAAGTCTCTTGTTCTAAAGCTTTTATTTATAAAATCCTTTTATCCTCTGTTAACAAGGAAAGGTTACCTTGTCAGTTATTTGCGCAATACTTTGACAATTTGCGTTATTCAAATACCTATTCTACTAAACACGTAAATCCTTGGTTTCTGTATCCTGAAGGCGTCCTTTTTATTATAACAAATGTAGATTAACTACATTTGGCAATATGTCATTAGAATGAAAAGGATAATGTAAGTTTGCTACGACCCATGAAGATCGACCTGTCGACGCCACCGGTAATGGAACCGATACAATAGTTACGATTGATGTTGATAATAATACAAATTATGGCAATGGCCATTTATATAAGTACACAGAAAAACTAGAATATTGGTCGTGAAAACTTTGACTAAGTCCTACTAAATCACACCTGCTTGGTGAAAAGCTGCTTAGCAAACATATAAATAAATTAAATTGGAGTTACGGGAACAACGTTTGCGAGCACAATAATTATTATAAGAAAGCAAACCAACGTGTGGATTATAAATTATCGAGAACGATATAAATGGAGCAAAGGGCAGACGCGAGGGAGGCAATAAAAAAGGCAATCAGAGGGGCGCCAGCCGAGGCGCGAGGTGCCGCCTTGAGGCAGATTTCTGCGGATGCGACACATCACACGTAATGTATTTACAGAGCAACGTTAAGCCGTTGATTGGATGATGCGGTGCCGGGAATCATATTTGTTCCCCTTACAACTGGTATACAGGGTGGTACCTTAGGAACTGCATAAACCGTTAAATAATCTATTGATGAATCTGTGATTCGTTTTTGTATCTTATTCATTCTTGAATACGGACAGGAAATGTAGTGTACTTGGTGTAGCTTATTCATAACCTGTAACCTGTTAATACACCACATTTCCTAACGTAACGTCAAACATCCACTGTCCAATATGAAAACTCATATTTTCTATGTTAACTCTGATACAAATAAGTCGGAAACAACAATTTGAAATATCCCCGTTAATAATGTCTCCCTGTAATACTGGCAAGTTAGTATTGTAGATTCATATATTTACCTATATATTTTACGAAGCGTAAAGTTAGTGAACATCGGTGGCGGCGAGGGCGAAACATCTTGTCGCGTCTTAAACGTAGTTTAAACTTGCCCGACGCTGTGTAAAGTCTCGCTTTTGTTACCCTTATTTTCTGTGTAAGCACGTTCGAACGTACATATCATCTTTCTCGTTATTCATGTATACTGTAAGTATAATCCCTTTGAAATGCCTTTTTCCTCCTGCAACATAGTCAGTCACCTTTAAAGCTAAGCTCAGCTTTTGTGCGACATTTAAAAGGTGTTGAAAGTCTCAAGATGCTGGTAAGAGGTTATGTTGGCTGTTTTCTACAAATGTGTCATAAAATAGGATATTTTTTAAGTTCTAATTTTTTGCGACACAGAGGTTGTATCCTTAATAATAGATTGTTAACCAAGAACTGAAAGTCACTCATTCCTGACGTGGTACTTTGGGTAATAGTGCGTAGTTGAAAGTGTGAGTTAGATTAGGTAGGTTTATTACGTTGTAGATATTATATTTTATCAATCGTGCTTATGAACAGTTTATACTCGAAGTTACTGTGTATATTTATTACTTTGACTTGCTGTATATTATTTTTATCGATTTTAGACTCGTGCATCAATGTAATAATTTATCACAGGACAAAGCCCGTTTGTTTACTCAATGGCTGAAAGCCAAAAGTTAAGCTATGGCTGGAGTTACGTTATGTACCGACTTATGATCTAGGTATGAGTATAAAGTATACTTACGAGGTCGCATACCATATTTCTTGTGGTTTTCTTGTGTTAGGACGCGGAAACCACGGGCCGTGCTATATATTTATACTTTGTATACCGTGCTCCTGCAAAACACAGGAGGACGGGGTACCTTTAATGTGCCAACCGCATACTTACATTATATAGTTACGAGTATATTATTTGTTGTTTTGGACTAAACTAGAGTAAATTAAACTGTGAAGAAGTACTCTTAGAAATGCTTAATTTGACCCTACTTAGTGTTCCCTAAGTTGTATGCTAAACATACAACAGCGTTCACTCAGGCTTTCAATCTGATAATTGAGGTAGGAGCAAGATTAAGGTTAGGCACACCTGCACATAACCCGAATGATGTTCGTACTGTGTCCCATAAAAACCATAATACAAACTTGAATTTGTAAACCTACATTCATACCTACGCTATTTTAGACAGTACCGGTCCAATTACTTGGTTGTTTGTATGGCCGTGTCGATGGTTCCACATTTATCCCTAGGGGTGGCACAGGTTGCCGACTCCCGACATTAAGTTAACAACTAGGTCGTAGCTACCGATTTAAATTCACAAATATCTATCAAATTAATTGATCCATATCGGGATGCCTACGATTGTCACAATAAATAATTGTTCAATATAACGCCTATACTCTCCTAATCATAATTGATCGAACACCATTTGCTCTAATGTGTTATTTACTAATATAATTTACCCCATTGGCTTTAGTTTTATCATAATGGCGATTCGTCATTTTTGTATTTTGTACTTAAGAACATAGGAACACATTTTTGTCTGTCATAATGTTTATTATGTTAAATATATACATAGTTTGTAAGGTCGAGTTTTTTTGGCAACCTTATGATAATTACGTGATTTCAACCAATAGTAAAGCTAGGTATTCAGATTTTTATATAAAACCGTATGTAAAATAATCTTCACTTTTAGTTTTAAGTAGTAACATTTTTTTTGCTATAATCTTGTCGGGTGGCTTTAAATCTTTTACTTAAATACTTGTACAAAAATAAGAATGTATAATGGTACCTGTCTATATTAGTTCCTTACCTACAACTATATGTATTGATTATTACGCTTCGATTCATATAACCCTTAGGTATATTGCATGCGACCAACATTAATGCATTTGCCTTGCGTTGCTATTCCTTGTTAAATGGATTTAACTTACGTATTTTGTACGCTCTTTCGTTCGTAAAATACCAATAACATTCATTCTACTATCGGAAATTATTTTAGTTTTAAGCTAAGATGACCCTGCAATGCGGTAAATAAAATCTCCCTAGATAACCGCAGTAAGTAAGCTTATCCTCATTTTTTGACTGGCTATGTGCGAATAGGGACTAAATAAATGTCAAAATCGTGGCGCAGTGGAATCTGTGGACAAATAATTGACTCCACTTAAAATATATTGTGGACCCGTCAATATACGTAAATTATTTGTACGGGAGGCATTTTAATATAATTTTATGAATGAAATAAAACAACTAAAACGGATTAAATTGCGTTAATTTAAATTTCATCCCGACGTTTCGAACCCTTTAGCAGCGTTCGTGGTCATCGGGTGGATCCAGTTTTAGTAGTTTTAGTTCATGAGTAATTATGTTTTGCTGCTCAATTCTCGCGATTAAGGTTAACTTGTAGTACTGTTCTCCAGCTATCGGCTATTATCACGAATTAGTTAAAGTATAAATGTTAATCTGAAACAAATATAGATTAAAAAGGTGCCTAGGTACACTATCCACCTCTTTCCAACCATTCGTTTCTCCTCTGTACGATCACCATGGTTACCTCATTATCTGTTTTTCGTGCAACGGCTGTTACACGTCAAAAATGTAAAATATTATTTAAATTTATAGTCTCCCATAAAAGGATCTTAAATAAGCCCTAAAATGGGCTACCAATCGTGTATCTTGTATATTTTATTATAATCAACGGGATCACTGTATACGTAAAAATAAATATCGCCGTGACTGAAATCATTCATTGAGAATGCAGAAAAATCGAAATCTCGTGAGATTTTATTTTCTTCCATGTATTTCGAGAGTTTTATAAATGTTTTTTTATTTAATAACGAGGACTACCGATTTATATAACTGTCATGGCCATTACTAGACATGACGGCAGCCGGGCCAGTTAGAATTGCCCTATCATTGTTTTGTGTGACGAAATCAAGCATACTGTGTTTTCTGACAGTGAGCGGAGTTCTCGGATAATTTGCTTAAATGCAAAGTTCGGTATATGACGATTTAATACTATTTATTATAACCTCAACCATGTGTGATGCGAACTGCACATTAGGGTAGTTACCTTCACGATGCGATACAATTTAAGTTTTGATGGACCATGGTACTAGCACCAGTGATGCGAACAGTATGTTGAGGACTGTTACTTTCACATTCTCTGTGATACAGAAGTTTTTGCTGAAGTACCAAGCTCAAGTGATGCGGACAGTATATTGAGGACTGTTATCTTCACGATTTTGAGTTAATAAGGGATTATTATATTTTGGATACTGTACTAAGCTTAAGTGATGCGAACAGTATAATGAGGACTGTTACCTTCACATTATCTGGTTAATCAGACGTTTAGCTAAAGTACTAAACTCAAGTGTTGCGAGCGAATGCCGGTTTTGAGGACTGTTATTTCTCATTTATTGAGTTAATAATAGATTGTTATACCTATTGTCGCTAATGTACCAAGCTTAAGTGATGCGGACAGTACATTGAGGACTGTTACCTTCACATTCTCTGGTTAATCAGACGTTTGGCTTGAGTACCAAGAAGACGCGATCAATGTCTTTTTACGCATGTATTCCAGAACGCAGATGCGTATGCTTTACGGGATCATTAGCTCGATTTATGTCGATATCATGCATGACAGACTCACTGGCCACCTACGTATGATCATGTGTATTATTTATCAAACACTGAATCAGTTTACGAGGCTGACGTCCCACAACTTTCGGCATCGCACCTAGAAGACACGTTAATGTCAAGTAATTGAAATGAAATGAAATGAAATGAAAAATGTTTATTTGGTGAATCGATGTCGATAACACCAAAATGGATGCCGCTCAGCATATGCCGATGACTAAATTTTTCAGGGCAACTAGAAATTAACCAATAAGTACCGGAACTCCCAGCAAAAATGATGACAGCGATGTAATCTGTGAAGATATAATGCACTTAATATTATCTTATACTTGCCTTGCTTGGAGATGCCCCAAAGAGAAAATCATCGGTCGTTGCGTGCATGTCAGATTTTTGCAAAATGGTTGAGAAAATTACCTTATTCTGGGCAACAGCCCTTTTCATAAGCACACATATATTTAAATCCACAGGTTAAAGCGTCAATCTCTGACATATGGGCATGGCTGATATTATGTTAAGGGGCCCTTTTCGGATACACTTCGACCCATTGGGATCTTTTGTGAAAGTTTATTGTGGCCGATATTATAACTAAAAGAAAAAGCCGCATCGTTGACAACGAAGGAATGTCAGATAGGCCAAGTGTTGACAGCTCTGACTAAATCATTGGATATATATATAAATATATATTTTTTTCTTTTAGATAATAAAAAGTGTACTCAAGTCAAGAGGTACTTAAATATAGTAGTAAACACTACTTGTCGCTTATGCGATTCTTAATACATATAGATACTACAAATGGTATTAAAATTCAAGTCTTCCATACATATTAATTGGACGTATACTGGAATTTCCGCAACCGGATAAAACCTCCTTTATGTCGGTGTGTGTGGTGCTCCGCCGTCGTTTTCTCTGCAGGAACAGCAGCCGCGCGGGCGCGGACAGTAGACGCCGCTGCCGCCCGGCCACTCGTGCTCGGGCGGGTGCCCACTCAGGCCCACTGCCCGGTACAGTCCGAAGAGGAGACATTACACCGGCATACTCAGGTGACGCTGCCGTCTGGCATTTTTACTACTGTTGGGAAAAACGATTTAACCAGAGACAAGACAGTCTTGTCAAAGGTTATATCATATACCACTTTTAACGACTCTGCATAGAGTACGCCATTCAGACTGATTATCCGAGAAAAGAACTTAGCAACATTAATCGATTTAATGATTTTGTTATTGAATTTCATTTTTCTCAAATTTATTACATATTTATATTGTTCATCCAGATTTCAAGAAATATTTTACGATTTGAATTGAATTGACTGTATACGAATTTAATGTATTATAACTTTATACTCGTATAACGTTCTGTTTGAAGAATGTCCGTCCCTCTGGCTTTTACAAAAATAATAAAAAACGTTGTCTGCACCTGCACACACGGTTTTATATCTACTGTATATCACTTCTTTTAATAGAAAGTTTTTTACACAAAATGTGTGAATATTGTAAACAATACAATAAAACTAAAACAAAAAAAAAACTTTTTATATTTTTTATTTTTTATATATATTAACCACAAAAGCAGCAACTAAGAAGCAAGAACTAGTTGCATTTTCTTAGAATTTGTCCTTAATTTGAGATACCTTTGATTAACTGTCATAAAAATAGAGATATCAACTGCTGGTACCTATCTGCCTACGCCAAAGAGTGCGGTTGGCTACACTTAAAATTCTTTGAAAGTATTTTTTGACTATGAACCAGTTGTCAAGATAAATAAATATATTTTAAGTATACTTTGGACAGGTGGTAAAAATATAATGATTACTGATTAACCTGTAAACCCTGTTCACAATAATTATTAAAATTATTTTTTTCTGCTTTATTATTTACAGCCGCCGCCGGCTGGAATTATTTGGACTATCGTCAAAAAAAAAAAATGCAGTATTTTTTGCCTTAAAAGTATTTTCAAGAACGCGTTCATAAAAAAAAATAACTTTATTTTTAAAGAATTGCATATTCGAATCTCGCAGATATAAATCAAATGCAAAATTTGACGGAATAGCAAGCGCAGCGTAGGATGTCCAGCCATAAGAGGGACAGACGACCTCATTAAGGTCGCTTTCCAATCGGTACATTTGGAGGTCCAAGGGGGAGGCCTATGTTCAGCATTGGATGTCTTGTGGCTGACATGATAAAGACATAATTGAAGTTAGCAAACTATGCGTTGATTTATAAATTTTATTTCCTACTACTTACTACATACAACGCAAAATGGGATATTTTTTTCCCCTGAAAACCAGACTATTATTGTATGTTTTCACAGTCTGGTCAAAATTTTACTAATTAAACGTGATAAATGACATAACCTTATCAGCGTTATCATGAAATCTTGAAATAAAATTATTCCTGACTTGGCGCGCGGAATTTTAGTAGTTTCTTTTAGACCTAAACTGCCCTGGTCAAAGTCGTATTTAGTATGGTATTCTCTAGTAGTAAGAAAAAATTTCAACATGTAAATGACACTTATTGAACACTCAGCCGTGAATCGTTAATTTCTGACGATTCCAGATCCCCACACAGTGTGGCATCAGAAACTTACCCGGGCTGCTACATTATCAGATATGCGCCAAGTTATAGATTTTAATTATCAATCTATTGGTAGACCACTCATAAACAATACATTGTTTTACATTCAAGCGTGATTAAATTTCTGTCAGAAACAAAAGAGCTGTGACCGTTACATCAGTTCCTAATGCATTGTCCTCTTTTTTTGTGACTAGTGTTTATAACACAGACTAAAGCCGTCTTCTTCGCTGCAGATCAGCGCTTTTGTTCATTTTAGGTTGCAGAATCACATATGATGGCCGATTTCTTAAATTAATAAACGATGTATTTACATCCTGGCCCTGGCGGTGGCGCTGTATTTATGTACAGCTCTTAAGTATTAATTTAATTGGGATTCCAATATTGTTAAAGCTATTTATCTAAATTTTATACAAATAATACTTAAGACTATTAAAAAATAACGATTCCCCTTGAATTTGTGCTGATTCCCGAATTAGCACAACTGCTTACAGAGTTCAAACTCTCTTTTTGAAATAATTTAAAAATGTAATCATAACCTCTGAATGCATATTATAGTATTTTGTTATCAACCGCACATTTTATTTAATAACATTTTAAAATTAAAATACAGCCCTATGTCATGCGAAAACCTTAATGTATTATGTTGTAAAGATAACAAAAACAACACGGGTACCCAGTTTACCGAGTTTAGATACTTTATATCGGTTTTAGCAAACGTCATAGGAAGATGACAAGTCAGACCCTTAGTAACTGGATAACGGACATGCGACATTACAGCTATGTATATACATATTGGGGCTTGTGTTCAGTTCGCACAGCATTCGGCCAGGCTAGATGAAAGAAGAAAAACCGAAAGATGAAGTGCGTCCTCCTCGTTTACTAAGCTATATAATAGGGAATTCTCCCGTATCAAGGCGACACCTTTACTAGTTCTAGTTTGTATCGTCAATCTTGATACTTTTTTTAGTTTTATTCATCTTATATAAAGGCCAGGCTTTATTTTTTCTAACATAAAAGCAATTGAAATGTCAAAAATAAGAAACAAAAATTGCTATATAATATATATTATGTATCATTTTTTTGTTGCTTTGTATTAATTTATTCAGTCCGCAGATTTTTTTTGCATCTCCGTTCTACTTTAAACATCTACAAGTACGCTTCGAATTGAGCAGCTCGCATAATTATGATAGAACTTCACGTACAGGTAAGTTCGTTTTATCATTAATTATCGCGGCAACCGAAGACAATATTATAGTTTTATGAAAATATAAAGTAAAAAATTACAAAGTAACTTCAAAAATGCTAAAAACACACAAATATAGGTACGCTAGTTTTCGTCTTGCATGTTTCTACATACAATAAACCCTACTATCTATATGTAGCCGAGAAAGGTTCGGAAAGTGAAAATAGATCAGGCGGCATACTGGGATTAGAATATATATATAAGTATATAACGAATACAAAAATCACAAGTCCATGACGTCATCGGCAGCCTGGTTGCGGAAAACAGTGCTGAGCCCTGAGTGTAAGTTTTTAACGTAATATTACTTTATCTACGTACATGTCATAAGTGCTCTAAAATGCGTCCAGAAACCGTAGGCAATGACCAGCATTACCAACCATCAGAAAGATTTCAGTAGGTAATGTTAACATTACCTACTGAAATCAGTAGGTTATGAATTTAAATTTGGAACAGCTGTCAAATTCAAGTGGGGTGTCTAATCTAGTATCTATAGATATTAAAACAGCCATTGATACGAAACGCCAATTCGTTATGTTTTTTTAATATAAATCGAACGACATTTGAACTCGAGTGACAGTAGAATAGGGAGTTAATTCGCTTGTCTATGGTTTAAAAAAAAATTGACTGAGATACGAAACACGCAACGCCGCCGTTCCAAGCTGTCATCTGTTTTGTTCGTTGACTTTTTAATGTTTACAAGTAACCCTAGTAATAAGTCCTTTCCCTACGGTTTCTGAAACCATCTTAAAACACTTAATGATATGTGTGTAACCCACACTCTTGTTGTAATGCCCTTCATTATGCACAGATACATAAACTACTATTACCATCGTGTTAGAGTCACCCATATAAATAACATTATCACTTACGCGTTAGAGACGTTATTTTATGTCAAAAGTGACTTACACTAGCCTCAGAATACATATTTAATGACTGTTGTTCTTTTCGGCGTGAAAAAATGCGTTTTTTTTTCATCTTTGCAAGTTAATAATCGAGGTCGGAAAAGTGAACAAAACCAAAAAAAATAACACAGATTACCTTCGGTACCACGGTTAGGTTTCAGGGTCTAATAGTCAACATTTACTGTAATACTTACATTTACAAATAAAATTATTAGGTACTAAAATCTTGTAAGGGTCCTGACATACGTAGCTACCTAGTAGCTAACCTAATCAGAAGAAATCGCGAACTTTGCAAAGAAAACTTTAAAGTCTGCGCTGGATCTCTACATAGACACGAAATTTCATTCAGTACCTTATTCAAAACACTTAAAGCTAAGAATCGTTTAGATATAAACTGAGTGCAATTTACTCACGCCTCGCTCACAGAAAATAGTGCTTGCGTATTTTACAGAAATACACGAGGGCGAGACGAATCACAAATAAGGCCTATAATATTTTATTCATTGATTGGGCCTTTAGCCGCTCGATTGACGTCTTTTCCTTCGAGTTGGGCGGGTCTTCTTGAATCGTCTTGGAGACTTCGTCGTAAACTTCCGGAAAATTCCCGGTGAACAAATTTTGCTGATATTGGTTATGTACTAGCTCTATGTATGGAGCGGTACCGCGAAAATCGTAAGTTGTGAATATTCCTATTTTATCCTTATTCATTCACACGAAGCTGGAATTCGCTGCCTTTGTCTGTATTCCCGGAAATATATAATTTTCAAGCCAAAAGTGAATAGGCTGTTACTGAACCAGCGTGATACACCCTCGACCTCGTCGGCAGTTACCATCAGGCATGACTAAAGTCAAACGCTGGTCAGTCTGGTATAAAAAAAAGAGAAAAGTATATAGAAACCGGTACATACAAGCACGTTATTATTATTATTTTATAGGGGACAGTTAAAAATAAAGATCGAAACTCCACCTTTTATGTATTGGAAAACCGATGCAAAGGTGCCCATCACGCTCGCTGCGTTGCCTCGTTGACGAAAACCCCTCTCTTGCAGGCGTCGACCCTCCCAGAAAAAAAATTCCCCTCAGCGCACCAGCACCCCAACGCCTCCACCGCTCACTAGCCCACTAGATAAACAGGTATGCTGCGAGGGCAGCATATTAGTCCTTTTTAAGGGCCGCGGCGGCTCCTGCCCACCGCATAGTGCGGCTGGGGTGGGAGGCAGAAAAAGTGCTGACGCATATGGCGTCTCAGTGTAGGCTTTTCCCACGTTCCCGAGGGACCAGCGTTAAGCTCAGGTTTTTGCCTTCAGAACGGCTAAGACCTGTCGGCACTTGCAGTTTGCACTCTTATGAATAAAATGCAACTTTGCTATCTGTTTTTGAACAATAAAACAGTTATTTCCGAGCTAGTGAGGTGAAAAAATATATATTTATTACAGAACTAACAGTCAACAAGATTTAACGTAACCGAATCCGATGCAAACGAACTTTATTAGTTCAGCAGAGCGCACGGTGGTTTTATTTGATTGTATTCGGTTTTAATTTTCCTCCGGCCGGGCAGCCGGGCGTCACAAACAATTGTAACGAAGTAGGTTCCTTTTACATTTGCCTGTATGTATTCCAACGTTGACTGTATATAGTAATGAACTAGAGTAGTTTCATGGGTTGCAAAAGCCATTTTAGCTCTGACAAATTGCATGAAATTGAAATCTTGAGAAGAATAAGCGGCAATTACACTTAGTCGTTCGCCGCATGCTGCAACCGGCGATCGCAAAAACGAACACTATACCTAATCACCGCTACCACCGCTTATTAAATAGTCACCTATTTTATACCTCACCTGTTTTTGGTCACCCAAAGCAGTGTAAATACGACGTCCACTTACATTTGAAATTATCATAAATAACAAATGTCAGACAGACGTGCATACTTATATATAAATATAATTAGGGTGTCTGTCGGTAGTTTTGCTTATTCGATTTTTCATGATAGTTTTTATGAGAAAATATTTATGTACAGTCAGCAGCAAAAGTGGCTGAGCGGGTGAAGTGTTCTCTTGATAATAGAGAGACAAATATTGACCTCATTTTGTCTGACTGTACCTACTTAACTTAGGTCAAAATTGATTTAGGTGTGCTTTAAAATCTACGTTATTAAAAGGTATTGAGAAAGCAGTTTAAATATTAATATAGAGTAGTACATTACTAAATATATAAAAAACTACAAAATCGGCATTTTTTTTTATCATACCACAAAAATTTATGCTTTTACCATTGCTTTTACCGTGATTCGAACCCGGGACTGTCAGCTTCGTAGCCGGGCTCACTACCATATGTAATCATGAAGAGTCATGATGGATAACAGAGTACTCGTAGTGTAAAATTAAAAGAAAGAAAAAAAATTAAAGTAAAGACGACGTTTGTTAAACGAATCCATTCAAGAGTCATACGGCCGCCGTAGTAGGCGGACAGACTAATGTGAAGACGACGTTCATTGGCCTAAGTAGTTTAAAACAAATTCGCATTAGGTGAACGACGCAGTGTAATTTAGGCCGAAATGTTGACACAATATGTTTACGACGTTGTTCACGCAACAGAAACAATGTAGGTACAGTCAGCAGCAGAAGTAGCTAAGCATTTGAGGTGTTCAAAATAGGTCAACATAGGTCTCTATTGTCAAGAGAATAAGAGCACGTGCAGGTCATTTTGAACACTTCAAACGCTTAGCAACTTTTGCTGCTGACTGTACCATTCATTTTTTTTACATTTTACTAAATAATAAATTGAATGTGAACTATATACGTAAAAGCATTGATTGAAAAAAAAAATTACAATCAATTGAAACATTGAATGTGATGAAAACAAAAGAGCAATAATTATGCACCAATTTTGTAAGGATCGTTTTGAGCTGCGAATGATCTGCGTTTGATCATCACAACGAAACATATGTATGTATGTAGTATGTATTTTTTTAGGAAACCTATTAAATTAACTCTTTAAATCATGTTTGTTCACCCTGTACAAAGGCATGTTAAAAATGTAAGTTTGTTATTCTACTGGGTCCTGTAACACAGGGAATTCTAGCTCAGCGCCCAAAAGCTTGTAACCTATGTAACATGTGTTTTGTCAAATAAATATTTTTCTATTTTCTATTACTCTAGTTATATATGGCAGGAACAGAACATATATAAATGTAAATGTGACACACAGATGTATGGTATGTCGGATTTATTACTTGATATAATAGGAGAAGCCGCGCCGTCATCATCAGACTCACTCGGACCCTCCATAATGAACGCGAGTTAAGAACCGCACAATAGTTAAACCGTAAACACGAAATAGTCAGATTTAAACAATCAGAATAAAGTGATTCAGGTATGATACAGCTCACCCTTAGGACGCGTGGACAGGCCGGCGGCTCGAGCGAAAGTGAGTATCCCTCCCTTCAAAACCTCGAAAGCCACCCCGTCAACGGTCACCTGATTCACGGAAGGTCACCAATAGATGGCGTGCAAGGACAGGTAGCAAGCTTAGGCGCTTGTTACTGACGATCATTAGCTACCCCTGTTATCTCATTACCATCTACCGACAGATGGCGCTCATAACTACAATAATAAACGATAACAGGTGGTCCAATAGTGATGACGCCGACACGACCATCCTGCAGCAGGTCGCGCTCGACGTGCCTTACAAAAACATTAGACAAACATTATCATGACATCATGAGCCTCGGCCAATCCGACATTGCATGCACGAGTGAGGCCTCTCTCGACAATGGTGTTTGCGCAAATCTCAAAGAAGGAGGCCCCTGTCCTCAACAACTACGCTCCAATAGCTCGTCACAACGTGAAGATCCTTGTCCTCATCAACAATGTTATTTACAAATATCTCACAGAAGGAGGCCCCTGTCCTCAACAACTATTTTGAAATAGTACGTCGCATAGTGGAGGCCCCTGTCCTCAACAACAATGCTAATTACAAAATGTCATAGAAGGAGGCCCCTGTCCTCGACAACTATTATGCAATAGTACATTTGATAGTGGAGGCCCCTGTCCTCAACAACAATGCTATTTACAAAAGCTCATAGAAGGAGGCCCCTGTCCTCGACAACTATTCTACAATAGTACGTAACATAGTGGACGCCCCTGTCCTCAACAACTATGCAATAATGGCAAATTTTATAAATGTCAACAGTATTATGTCTCAAATGGCTTAGCTTAATTCTTCAGTTGCAATCTTAAAAGTGGAGGGCTGGTAGCCCTTGTTCTCAAGTTATGCGATAGCAAAAATGTTTAAAAAGAAGGTTTTGTCCTCAACGACTCTAATCGTAATCACTATAGCTCTCAGTCTCGATAGCTAACGATAGTATCTGAGTTTCCAATATTAATTTAATTTAGTAATTTGTTGGATTAATATAGATAAAAGAGTTACCATGGTACTAAGCCTTTATGTTTGCTTATGCAAGGGTAAAAATTAAACGCAACATAAATCACGAATAAAATCAGATACGTTTATTAATTATTATTTTTATTATTTTATCCAGACGGCATGATCTTTTCACTATACAATTTTACTTTGTTGTTATGATGCTAAACATCGCCTCAACAATATTAAACAAAAATACTTCTAAATACTAATGTAAATTAGTTATGAATATACTTTAATTATTTGCGTTTTGAATGCGTTAATTAATCACAATACTCAAGTTTTACAATTGAATTTTCAATGAAATCAAGAATATTTAATTTATTTTAATATTTACAGTGAGATGAGGTTGATGATTGTTCAGTATCTGGCTCACTACTGATCGCCGACATGGTATCCTGGTAGTTATTGTCATTCCCCGGTTTAGGTGCAAGTCGAAGTTGATCATGGGCTACTTTTTTCGGACGTCCTTTGCCAGTTACTTTTTTAATTCTGTAACGATCATTTGGCAATATCTTCCAAATTTCATACGCATCCGGATATTTTAGGTCGAGACCGATTTGTGTCCTTGGGTTTGTTCTGAATAGTACAATTTCACCTCTCTGAAACCTATTGACACGTGCTTTTCCTTTATCGAATCTCTGTTTATCTTTGGCACTTCTGTCTTCAATTCTTTTCGCTATGTAAGCCTCGAGTTGGTTGCGATCAACAGTACTGTCGTTATCGTCAACTAAGCGCACTAATTCAGAAGGCACTGCACATGACCTTCCTGTCAAGGCTTTTAATGGACTTATATTAGTAGTCTTGTTTTTAGTACAATTTATGGCCAATTGAAGAGCATCAAGCCCTTTCTTCCAATCAGTTGTCTCGTAGTTGCGGATGATTGTCAACCCGTTTTTTACAACGGCCATCATACGCTCTACTTGGCCATTTGATCGACTTACTCCAGGCGCTATAAAATGTTGGTAAATACCGTTCTCTTTACAATATGCCTCGAATTCAGCTTTAAAAGCGGTGTCCTGGTCACTAATTATTTGATGAGGAGCTCCAAATAGCGAGACTAGTTTTTTAAGAGCGTTTAACATAGATGTTGATGTCTTGTTTAAGGCATACGTAAGCGTCGTGAACTTCGTATATGCGTCAATAATTACGACGACATATTCATGTTTATCGTTGCGCTTTGTTAGCCTACTAGTCATGTCTATGTGAATTGTCTGGAACGGAGTTGGCTTTTTCTCGATGGGGTACATTTGTACTTGCTTAGCACCTGACGATCCTTTACTGGTTTTACATATCACACAGTTGTCCACGAATTGTCTAACCGTATTGGACATAGCGGGAAACCAGTAAGCTTCACGTAATTTCGCAAGTGTTTTCTCCCATCCGAAGTGTTTCAAAGCCGTGTGGTAAGCGTTTATTATACTCCATTGATAAGTTTTCGGAATCACCTTTTTCCATTTCAATCGTCCTGGTTCGTCATTGGGGTCATGCTTTTGTAGTATGCTGTCATATAAGCGATATTCGTCTACATCCTCGCCGCGTTCTAAATTCTTTATTATTGTGGCTAAGTCAGGGTCGCGTCTTTGTTCTACGACCAGCCACGTATCTACATTGCTAGCTAAATTGATACACGCCGTCGGGTTGCGGCTGAAGAAATCAGCATGCTTCATACGACTCCCTTGACGATATTCAACCTTGAAGTCGTAGTGTTGTAAATAAGCAAGCCACCTATGGATTCTTGGAAGAAGCTCGTGTTTTTGTAAAGAGGACTTTATTGCACTACAATCTGTAACGATAGTGAACTTCCTGCCGTACAGATATTGTCTAAAATGTTTGACACCTCTCACTATTGCTAAAGTCTCCAGCTCATAGGAGTGGTAATGACTTTCTGGTTCCGTCGTTCTCATGCTCATGTACGCCACGACGTGTTGTCGACCATCTTGTATCTGTATCAGTACTGCTCCCAACCCAGAACTGCTGGCATCAGTGTGGAGCTCTGTCGGCAGATCGTCTCTGAAGATCGTCAATACAGGGACTGAAGTCAATCGTCTAATTATATCGAGTCTGACGCTCTCACACTCCGCGGTCCAGATAAACTTTGCATCCTTTTTTGTCAAGTTATATAAAGGGACCATGCGTTCCGAAAAAGATGGAATAAACCGCCTAAAATAGCCAGCCAACCCGCAAAATTGTCGGACTTGCTTAACGGTAGTCGGTACTGGTGATTTTTCCAATGCTTCTACTTTTTTGGGGCTTGGCTTAACTGTACCTTTGGAAATAACGTTGCCTAGATATTCTACAGAGTTCTTGAAAAATACGCATTTACTAGGGTTAACCGAGAAGCCGGCTTCGCGTAAAGCGGTTAACACTTGATCTAACATCTGCAGTCCCTCTTCAAATGTTTTACACTTTATGAGTACGTCGTCCATGTAGATAAGTATGTCATTGAGAAACGGACGCAGCGCTGCCATTATTGCACGCTGAAAAACTGCAGGTGCATTCATGAGCCCGAATGGCATCATAACGTACTCGAATAAACCATCCATTTTTGGGGGATAAAGCTGCTGTCGCGTCCGTGGGCTTTAGCTCTAGATACCCACACGTGTCCCCTGGGTAGCGCCAAATGACCAGCACTCTCTGGTGGTAGGCTTTATAGCCGCGGCTTGTCACCACCCTCCTGCCTAAGCCATGTCGCTAAATGATCTCCGGATCGTGTTCCGACATGAAGGCAGTTGTAGCCATTTTGTGCCATCAATTTGTTGCACCGGATGCCTGGTCGCGGAGGGTAGCGGGATCCGAAGCACGGTTCTCCGCTGGCCGACCGCAGGTAGTTGGGGGCCCAAGTAGGGACTTAGCTAACCCCGAAAGGCTGCCCCGCCAACTGTGAAAAATCCCGGAGGCGCGCTGTAGTGCCGGCTTGCGACCGGAGAGAGGACCCGACAGCCGTCTTCGGGGGGGTTCGGGCGTCCCCGCAGTCTCCAGATCAGGCTTCCAGCGTGTAGCAGACTGTTTGTGTGCTGCTGGGCGAGCAGCTTAGCATCTGTTCAACTGCCGCCTTCTAAGCCTATTCACATAATTTTAATGGCAAAAAACAAAAATAAGAGCAAGTGTTTTTTTCAGCGGAAGCACGTCCTCTCACTCAAAGTGCACCTCTCGAACATCCGAGGCTTGCACTCCAATCTCGTGCCAGTCCACCACCATCTTGAGACTGAGAAGCCTCACTTGCTCTGCCTCACCGAGACGCAGATCGGATGTCCTATTGACGCGTCGTACCTGCACTACCCGGGATATGCCCTAGAGCACATTTTTGTGCAGAAGGCTGGTGTGTGCGTGTTTGTTCGCGATGACATCTGCTATCGGCGTCTCCGTAACCTTGAGGGGCCTAACCTTTCCAGTTTATGGCTACTGGTGGACCTCGGTGTTGAGCAAATTGTTTACGCCGTGGTTTACCGATCACACAGCGGTGACCAGGAGACAACCAGGCTCTTTGAGCAACTTAGTGATGCGGCGGGTGTGGCTCTGCAACGGTACCCGAGTGCGCAATTGGTTTTTCTGGGGGACTTTAATGCTCATCACGAAGAGTGGCTGTGCCCATACCAGTTCACTGATCACGCAGGGAGAGAGGCGCGCAAGTTTGCGTTATCGCTGGATCTCTCTCAGCTGGTCGACCAACCAACCCGCATTCCGGATGTTGCGAGTCACACGCCTAATTGCCTGGACCTTCTGCTGACAACCGATCCGGACAGATATAACGTGTCAGTGTCATCCCCATTGGGAACTTCTGACCACTGTCTGGTGAAATCTGTGTCGCACCACTCACCTCCCGTCCTTAGCCCGAAGGGCTCGCGCCGTGTGTGGCGATACAAGTCAGCAGATTGGGACGAGATGCGGCATTTCTTTGCATCCTATCCTTGGCAGCCAACTTGTTTCAATAGCGATGATCCGTCGAGCTGTGCAGCAGCCGTTACTGACGTGTTGCGGCGGGGTATGGAGTATTACATCCCTACTCTGACGTAGCTGTTGGTGGCGCAGCTCGCCCGTGGTTTAATGCAGAGTGTGCTCAAGCGGAAGCGCTAAAGCACGAAGCGTATTTATCATGGGTCGATGCTCGCAGCTGCAAAGCTCCGGATGTATGCATTAAGAAACAGTTATTTAACAAAGCTGCCAAGTTCTGCAAGAAGGTCATGCAGAAAGCTCGATTCCTCCATGTTCGTCGTCTAGGGGCCAAACTTGCCGCATACCCATCTGGGAGCAAAGCGTTTTGGTCACTCGCGAAATCGGTTGAGTTGAATTTCTGTCGTCCATCACTACCTCCGCTGCTGAAACCAGACGGTTCACTGGCCCACACTGCGGAAGAGAAAGCGAACTTGTTTGCTTCTCTATTTGCGGAAAATTCACATTTAGACGCTGGTAGTGCCGTACCTCCCTCTTTGCCCCGCTGCGAAGTATCAATGGCTGAGGTGCGTATTCACCAAAGGGAAGTACTGAAGTCACTACGCTGTCTAGATGTGAATAAGGCTAGTGGTCCCGATGGAATTCCAGCAATCGTTTTAAAAATGTGTGCCCCTGAGTTGTCTCCTGTTTTGACGCGCCTGTATCGACTTTCCCTAAAGATGAGAAAAGTTCCCGAAGCGTGGAAGCTTGCTAACGTGCAGCCTGTGCCTAAAAGGGTAGCCGTGCTGACCCATCGAATTATCGTCCCATCGCGATCACTTCCATACTCTGCAAGATTATGGAACGTGTTTTGAACAACAAGCTCCTTGCGTACCTTGAAGGTAACGATCTCCTCAGCGACCGGCAATACGGCTTCCGCCGAAATCGGTCTACTGGGGACCTACTTGTGTACGCTACCCACATTTGGAGCGAGGCCATCGAGAAGCGCGGCGAAGCCCTCGCTGTGTCTCTCGACATTTCCAAGGCCTTCGATAGGGTTTGGCATGACGGCCTCCTTGGCAAGCTCTCTGCGTACGGAATCTCCGCTGGTTTGTGCTCTTGGATTTCCGATTTCCTGAGGCAGCGATCTATTAGGGTCGTAGTGGATGGTTGCACATCAGATCGCATGGCAATAAATGCCGGAGTGCCTCAGGGTTCGGTTCTTTCAGCCACCCTCTTTTTGCTGCATATTAACGATCTGCTTAAACCCGGTATCTTTGGGTATGCAGACGACAGTACGGTGACTGAGAGATATTTTTCTGAGGCCCAAACTACCGGTGGAGAGACTGAGTCCTTAAGGAAAGCTTTGGTTGAGCGAACGAACCAGACCTTGAAGGCCGTTGATGAGTGGGGCGAAGCTAACTTGGTTAGGTTTAACGCCTCCAAAACACAGGCGTGTTTATTCACCGCCAAAAGGAGCCTTTTAACTTGACTCCTGCTTTCCAGAATGTGTCCTTAACAATTACAGACCACCTCGAGCTGCTTGGGGTTAAATTTACCACTAAGCTGAACTTCGGCACCACTATTGAGGCCAAAGCGAAATCCGCTGCTAAAAACTAGGAGTCTTACATAGGGTGAAGCGGTACTTCATGCCGGAACAGCTCCTAACACTTTACCAAGCGCAGGTTCGGTCGTGTATGGAGTACTGTTGCCACCTTTGGGACGGGTCTGCCAAGTATCAGTTGGCCGCTTTGGATTCAATAGAACGCCGAGCTCGCAGACTCATTGGCGATCCTAAATTAGTGAGTGTAAGGTTGCAGAGCCTTGAGCATCGCCGCAAGGTTGCTAGTTTGTCTGTGTTTTACAGGATACATTTTGGAGAGTGTGCTCAGGAATTGCACGATTTAATTCCGCCATCTCCGTTCCATCACCGGACGTCCAGGCGAGGGGAGCAGTTTCATCCTTACGTTGTGAATATTCCATTCATTCGCACGAAGCGATTCGCTTCTACCTTCCTAATGCGGACTGCTAAGGAATGGAATTCGCTCCCTTCGTCTGTATTCCCGGCAAGATATAATTTGGGTCTCTTCAAGTCAAGAGTGAATAGGCTGTTACTGAACCAGCGTGCTACACCTTCGACCTCGTCGTCACTTACCATCAGGTGCGACTGAAGTCAAACGTTGGTCAGTCTTGCATAAAAAAAAAATAAAAAAAAAAAAAGAAAAAAAAATCCGGAGTTATAAATGCTGTTTTTGGAATGGACTCTTCTTTAATAGGGATCTGATAGAAACCTTGAGCCATATCGAGACAAATAAAATAAGTAGCGTCAGCTAAACGATCTATCTGGTCTGAAATTATAGGCAAAGGAAATTTAATTGGAACAGTGTTGTTGTTTAATTCCCTATAATCTGTACACATGCGATCATCACCATTCTTCTTTTTTACCAGTAAAACCGGACTGGCAAATTCAGACGTACTTTCACGAGCTATCCCATTGGCTATGAGATCATCCACTATGGCTTTTACTTTTTGTCGTTCAATAGGTGCCATGCGGTATGGTCTGCGAGATACTACTCTCTTCGGGTCTTTAAGTTCAATATCCATGTATCCTGTGGTAACTTTAGTTGTAGGTATTCCAGTAGCAAAAACTTCCCTATTATTTTCTAATACTGCTTTCAATTCCTGAATTTTATTTATGTCAGTCAAGTCGGTATCAATATTTTGTATAAAATCATCACTAGTCGTTACCGCTAATATCTGAGCAGTTCTCAACAACGTCGCACCAGTTTCCGTAACGTTGACGGACAAACCAGTCCCTTTCACCAAATCGGAACCTATTATGAGCTTGCATGGTATTTCGTGATCCTCTACCACATGGAAACGTATTTCAACGTAGATGTCATTGATTTTACATAGTACTGTTACACGTTGGCTAGTTATAATAGGACCGCCTACTCCATATAACATTAAAGGGTAGTCTTCTCGTTTTCCGGGTAAAGTTGGACTGAACGACCTACCTACTAGGGAACGATCAGCCCCTGTATCAAATAATCCTATAAATTTACGTTCGCCGACTTCGATATGCATCGGAATCGATACGTTCGAATTGATTGTAGCTACGGCTATTTTGTCGCCATCGTCCTTTATTTTTCTGAAGCACACCGGTTCTGTATGACCCAATTTTCCACAGTAGTTGCACTTAGGTGTTTGCTTTTCAAGGGGTTTCGTACTTAATGTGGAATCAGTAGTAGTTAACAACGGCTTAGGTTCGGTAACCTTACTATTGGGACAATTTGGTTGAATGTGACCAACCTTGCCACATTTGTAACACGAAAGAAGTGATTCGTCTCGGTTGCGAAGCCTAGGACGTTTAGCTGGTGGTTCACCGCTCCTAGTATCACGTGACTTTGTAGTTGACACAACGGAAATCAGTTCTGGGACGGTTATACACTTACTAGATATTAAACGTAATCGCAAGTATTCATTGTCAATACATCCTATAATAGCTTCGACAGCATCTTTTTCTTTATCACCGCTCATTATTCTTTTCCATATATTCCACGCCCGCGTTATAGACTCTGATGGATTTGACGCATCAAACTTGAAGCTACGTAATTTTAGTATATCATTTGAATACCGCGCTTCCGGTTCGAATGTTTGTATTAAAGCATTTCGCATATCATCCCAAAGTGGGGATTTTACAAGCCATGTATCTCCGAGGGTCTTCGCACGACCTTGTAATAAACCCGCGATTTTAGTACAAATTTCGTAATCAGTTAGGTTCCAATGTTTCTTAGCCCTATCTACGTGCTCGCACCAATCTCTTACTGGAACTTCCCCATCGGGGTTGAATGGCGCAATGTAAATATCGCTTAACCTTGGGCGTTGTGTAGACGACACAGCCTTTGACAAAATTCCAGCCAACAGTTCGTTGCTTGTATTCATGCTGATTTGTTGTTGGCTTGTTAACTTATCTAATATAGACGCTAATGAGGATAATATTTGACTGGATTCGTTGTTAGTTACGTTTTCTGTACCAGAAGCTAACGCGTTGTTATTGTTGACTGCGGTAGAAACTGGAGACGATACAGCGTTATTATTTAGCATGCCAGAATTAAACAAGTCATTATTGTTTGTCGCGACAGAAAAATGCATATTATTTTGCGTCGTACCCGCAGAAAACGGAATGTTACTTTGAATTGTCACACTAGATACTTTGTTATTATTTGTAGGTTTCGTTAAGCACTCCTTATTTATCGTTGTAGTAATCAACTTGTTATTATTGCCAGGATTTCGCTGAATGGCGTGCGCGTTGAGCAATCTTTTTCCACTTCCGATGTCGGATTTATTACTTGATATAATAGGAGAAGCCGCGCCGTCATCATCAGACTCACTCGGACCCTCCATAATGAACGCGAGTTAAGAACCGCACAATAGTTAAACCGTAAACACGAAATAGTCAGATTTAAACAATCAGAATAAAGTGATTCAGGTATGATACAGCTCACCCTTAGGACGCGTGGACAGGCCGGCGGCTCGAGCGAAAGTGAGTATCCCTCCCTTCAAAACCTCGAAAGCCACCCCGTCAACGGTCACCTGATTCACGGAAGGTCACCAATAGATGGCGTGCAAGGACAGGTAGCAAGCTTAGGCGCTTGTTACTGACGATCATTAGCTACCCCTGTTATCTCATTACCATCTACCGACAGATGGCGCTCATAACTACAATAATAAACGATAACAGGTGGTCCAATAGTGATGACGCCGACAGGTATTTATTTAAGAGACTCCAAGTTATAAAAGAAAGAGAGATTAAGAGATATTATATGAAGCAGTTTTTTTTCTTTAATATTTAGCTAGTTATATTGTTTTTAAGTGAATATGCAACCAATACCGTAAAACCACTTAATGTTTTTTTTTCTGGATTTAAATTTTGACAGATGGTGTAGTCTCATAGGGGGTTTCATAGTCAACTAGGAACCCTTATAGTTTCGCCATGTCTGTCCGTCCGTCCGTCCATCCGCGGTTAATCTCAATGACCGTTAGCACTAGAAAACTGAAATTTGGTAGTAATATGTATATTAATCACGCCGACAAAGTGGTAAAACAAGAAGTGGAAAAAAATGTTTGATTAGGGTACTCCCCCTATACGTAAAGTGGGGAGTGATTTTTTTCTTCATTCTAATCCTAACGTGTGATAGATTGTTGGATAAGTATTTATAATAACAACTACGGAACCCTAGGAACACTGAGCGTGGCCCGACACGGTCTTGGCCGGTTTTTGTTTTTGAATGTCTTTTACCCATCCACAGCCACTTCATAGACGACCACAATTACCAATACACGTTACCAATACCTAAAATCCGATAAAAAAAAAAAACGAAAAGTTGTTTTTGTTAAAAGCGTTTCTAACCTATTGATGTCTTATGACGAAAAAGATTCAATTTGCCCGTGTTGAATCTGCGTTTCTGGCTATTTGATGTGAATATCTGAATATTTTATAATTTATATCTTTTGTAAACAAGTTGGCCCACGATTAATTTCACGTTTTAATTAAATAATATGTTTTCGATTATATTTCGAGCATAAAATGGGCCACCTAACCTAATTAACAGATATTTATACTCTCACCAGGATAGTAAATACATCTATTTACAGAAATTACAATCGTATTATGATACTACTCCCACCTAAATATTAAAAGCCATTTTGCATATGTATAAAAAATGTTATACCTATAAAAACATTCTGCCCTTAAAAATTTAAGTAAGAATCATACCTACATACTTATAGACAAAATATATATTTTAATTCGTATTTCTAATGCCCATATTATACTAAGGAAGTTTATGATATAAGATTTAATTAACTTACGAGTAAATACTAAGGTTTAAGTAAGTATTGAATACTGCAGCCATCCCTTATCTGATCCAATGACTGGTATACTAAATATTTACCCATTCCACTTTATCGCTATTAAACCAAAGAAAACTTAGTTCTCCCTCTTGGGCCGTACCAGAGAGTTACAGGCATTACTGGTTTGAAAGTACGTAGCTATCTAACTTTCAATTCAGATATAATATTCATCATATGTTGATTTAGAATACAAACTTCCAAAATTAATTCTAAACTGCGTACAAAGCTACCTTATAAAACGCACACTTAATTCATATACATATACGTTCATAGTATGTTGATAAAGAAAATGAGAATATAAGGCGTTTGGTGCTATGCTAACATCAAACTGGGATGATCCGATTAAATGGGAACTATAACATAAGTTACAAAACCTATCTACCTTCAAGTTGTATGGTTTTATTACACCTCAGCGCTGTGGGGGAGCGAACTTTTCTACCGTATACATATACTATACATATACCGGGATAATGGGACTCATTTTGAGCGTTTGATAAATTAAATCGATTAATTTTGAACTTAAAATGTCAAAATTCATGGTATTCCTTTTTTTCTGATACTATGTTAAGTCCAGCCTTTCGATCGGTGTGATAAAGCTACAGGGTAATTCTTTTTCTCGTGTAACGGGTTCGATTCTCGGTGCAACCATGTACTTAATTAAAAATGTATGAATGCAGTATAATTTTTTTTAATGAAAAAAATGTCTTCTTTCAGTAAAATGTCCATCTCCACGTGGCATAGCCGTGGGACGCCCTCTGTACATAAAAACGAACAATTCAACAGGAGCTTTCATCATTGCCAATTTTTATGCATGGCATCAGTTTAATTCGGAAATAATGGCCTGTTATATATTTATCGGTTAACAAAGCCCGCAAAAAAGAATACAATTTAGAAATATGTGATCTATACGTGTCATTTGTTGAAAGAGCGATTTGAGGGTGTGAAGGCTTATTGTATTTGAATCCTCACTTCTAGTAGTACGTAGGTACTAAGTAGTAAGTAGTGTTGTAGGTAGCTACAACACTACTTATTGAGCTTACTTTATGTAATACTAAGTATACGACTAGGACGATTTGTGTAGACTATATACAAGTATTTATTTCTTATTTACCACTAATATATTTATATCCCCATACAAGAGTATTAAATGACTGGGATGTATTTGTATAGGCAAAAAATAACAAAGAAGATGAAAAAAATTGTCGCGCAATACTTAATAAAGTTAAGAGATTGGCCATTTACAACTTTAGATTACAAAGGATTCATCGAAAAAATGCTTTGAAATTCCTTTCTTTTATCAACTGTCCTAGATATTAAACCTAACAAAATCCCAACAACAATAAGGAGCCGCAAACAGTAGCGCGAAGGAGGAGATAAAGAGCTCAGCGATGCGGTGAAGGAAGTTGCCACCGCATTGTCCGCGCCGCGCCGCCCGCGCGACCGCAGCCCGCACCCGCGCGCCCCGGCGAGCCGGCCATCCAACACTGTTATCAACATGCAAGAAAAATGAAACGAAATGAAAAGTAGATTTTTAACTCTGATAAAAGCACCCATTTCACCTTATAACGTATTTCGTGTGTAATGCGACACTTACAGCCTGAGGTTAACAATCTACTTTTTCTCAAACATGCACTGTTGACATTATGTATGTTCCTTATATTATTATAGGCAGCGAAGTATCTCGTTGCCGGTTTGGCCACGAGAGCTCGTTAAGTGTGGCTTTGCCGGTCTAGTCCGGCAAGATCTCTTTTTTAATTGCTATTCTACATAAATTGCCCATTCTACAAAAATGGCGCTTGCCCATTAAAAATAAGATAAGTCACATGTGGTGGTTTGGTTCGATTACATTCGTAAAAAAGACAAATCAGCCACCCAGCCTATACTTAATTTATATATAAAACATAGTCAAGCAGTATGATAAATCGCATTTATCGTAATTGTTAGTAAATTTGCTACAATTTGATTACAAAAGTAGAATTCTCTGTCTATAAGGGTACAAAGGTATCTGAACCGATAATTTTAATATTAATATTAAGATAACACTGTGCACTGAATGTAGAAAGTAGGTGTATACCTAGCAAGTTTCTGTATACAGTGTGTATTTTTCATACGGGTGTATACGTTGTCCACATGTAGTACCAGTAATACGACTCGTATTATGTTGATATTTTTTTAAATAGTGTTATAAAATAGTTGTAACGATTTTTTTAAGTCTGGTCGGGCAGTAATGTACGCATTCCAATTTATTTTGACATAACAAATAAGACATGAGGCATCGGTTAATTATTATGGATGCAATACATTGCGTGCTTAGTATGAAATAAGAGATGATTTTTTTTAACAAAATGAATGTGAATGGGTTCACGAGCTCCAATATAATTCGCCACTACAATATACGCCCGTATAAAAATTACAATTGTATTAGAAATAATAAAAGTAAAATTTTAATACTACAATTTGAATCTCAACTACTAGCTTTTTGTCCTTTGATAGATATGTAGGAAGTGTTGTCTAGTATAAGGTATCCACGATTATTTTGAAAGTTTTTTTACCACACGACTGGTGTGGGCTGACGCGCCAAAGGAGATTATTAACAAAATAGAGTATTACAATGGATATTGGTTTAATATTTTGACTTACTTATTCCGCCTCTTTCCAACGTTGGTTAATTCCAGGTCATAAATATTTAAAAAGTTTAATATTAGCAAAATAATATCGACGTAGCATAGCATGTTATACTCTCAAGGCCAAGAGCATGTCGGGCCATGCTCAATTACGGCTCAAACAAAAGGTTACGTAGTTTTCGATCCGTTATTTAAAAAAAAGGTTTAACCGAAGTTCAAAATAATTTTCCTTAAGTATGTTTATTAAGCTGTACTTTTATAATTTTTTTCATATGTGGTTCACACAATTTTTTTTTTTAATTTGTTATTTTTTTAATTGTATTCACTTTATCAAAAAATGATTAATGTAAGACCCCAATTCTTTTTTAAATTCCTATCTAACGACAACTCTCAACGGTCGGTTGGGCCGAGAAAATATTACTCCCCACTTTACATCTAGAGGAGGTATCCTAATGCTTTTTCCTATTTTATATTATCACTTTGTCAGGGAGATTGATTTCTTTACATATTCGCACCAAATTACAACTTTCTAGGACTCACTAAGCATCGCCGGGGACCGACAGACATGGTATAACTATAACGGTTCCTAGTTGACTAAGGAACCCCAAAAAGGCAATAAGTAGCCTAATAATTATTCTGAATCTGTTGTGTCTGGATGCGACTTCATACTCATAAGAGATTGACTGCACAATAAACTCACGCTGCATAATTGGCTGCGAAGGGAAACGAAGCAGACGCAAACCTTGAATTAAATTTAAATTTCAAATTGTGTTTATCAATGTTTAATACTGATATCGACGATGTTCCCAACTGTTCTTTTTTCCTGTGTTTCCAATAAGAAGAATCAATTTCAATAAGATTTGCAATCGTTTTAATTGGTTTCTTAATAATGAATTCGCCAATTCGGCCAAGTAAAATTAAATCAATTTAATATTTCGATAATTAGGTCTTCTTGCGCTCTTCGCGCTACTCTACATACCGATATGTCAAGATGTCTTTGCTACTACTAAGAGTCATGAAAATAAACGCAAAAATTATTCAAAGTAAATTTTAATCGCAAAACTTCCACACGATAAAACAAATTGATGCTAAATCGAATGAATGATTTAATTGACTAATCTACAACAGTAAATTGCAAAGATGTGATAGTTAATATACATTTATAGGTTGACCTAATTGTAATACGAATACTTATATTTAACATTTCGGTGTAGAAATAATTTAGCTGAGTCACTTTGTGCACAGTCCCATTCAAATATATGTAAGTTTAAATATAAATTTATTACCCAATCATAATAACTAATTATAAATAATTCAATCGTAGAAATTTTATTTAAACTTAGGATAAAATAACTATAAAAATTATTCCGCCGTGTGATGCCGGAGGTGCTCCCCATCTCCTCCCGCGGGTGTCGTAAGAGGCGACAAAGGGAAAAATCGTACGGACGGGCAATAGCATCTGTCGAAACCTAATCTACAGCTACTGCGGTCTTCAGCCCGCCTGCCAAGCGTGGCGACTATGGCAACTACCCCCAAGATGATACAATAGTCCTATCCTCATATTTGAGGGAGGCCTATGTCCAGCAGTGGACTGCATACGGCTGAAATGTATGTATAAAATAACTACCATAAAATGGTCCTACTTTGCTCTCCTTAGGTTAGAGTAACAAGGCTCCGACTTTTTTTGTTAAGTTTTATTGCCATGTAATTTAGAAAAACTGATAAACTTCATTAAATTGATAAAGAATACAATTATTTTAGCATTACCATTTTCATTGTGATCAAATCTTTTTAGGATACTGATACACCTCGACATAATTTGTAGAGAGCAAAATTATTGGTTAAGAGGTGAAATTGCTTTACTATATATAGTTATTTCAGAAACAATGTTAGGCATTTAGCCATAAACTGCTGCGTAATAGAGCAATATTACTTAGTTGAAATATTTTGTTTTTCCAGTAAAACTATATTAAAGGTATGCAAGTATAAAAAAAATGGTAGTACGATTCTAATATTTAGGTTCTAATATCGTTTGGTGTGTTTCTGTATAATAACTTTAAAAATACTAAGTGACTTCAAAAGATGGAGCAAAATCAAATGGAATGGATGAAAGGGAAAAAATGGAGCAAAGTAGGACCATTTTACGGTTTGTCATAGTGGATAAATTTTACAAAATGAAGCGATTATAGTCACACGGATTATGTTCATATTGCTTCACCGCGGTACATACTCCGTATAAAACATTATAATTATCTAGTTTGCTAGAAGACGATAAAAAATTTGGAGTTTTCAAATGGGTTTTCGGCTTCTTCGGAGATGACGCAAAATGAGTGAAACCATGTAGATTGTCTGTCAACATTTAAAACACAAAGCTGGCTTCAATTTTTTCGATTATTAGCCTGTATTACATGAACTCAAATACAAGACCCCTGAATGTAATTAATTTACAATTAGTGAATTAAATTACTGCTCCAGATATCAGAATTATGTGGTGTACAGACTACATTGTTGACTACAATAGATAACAGATTCATTTAAATGTATTTTGTAATAACACTTCACCATCATGTCGGAACATTAGACGGCAAGTTGGCATTTAAATATATATGGACTGGACTGCAGGTTTCAGGTTTACAAAGAGTGCATTAAAACAACCAAATACTAATAAGTAGCATTTGGCAGAAAGTGAACATAACATGCAAGACTTAATTAGATTTGGGACCTAATTAGATATCTGATGTTAAAAACTTGTTTCCAAAGGCCAACACATTCATACTAAATTCAGGTAGTTATTTTTCAGTTAAATAATAACTAATTAACTATTTGCACTTGCTTACACTCTGATAAATTTATCCCGCAATATGTTTAGTGCACTAAGCCTTACAGCTAGTTACTTGAGCTTTAACTATAACTTGCAGCTGGTGCATTCATATTATCGATTCGTCGCTTCGGACGACCTGACGCCGAATATTCGTCAGAAATGCGAAAGGTTTGCTGCAACATGCTTTTAGCATTCACATTTTATGTTGCCTACATTTATTTCTCAAATAAATCTTTGTGCTTTTAAATTCTAATCAGTTTGCTAATAAAGTGGTATTTACATTTTATATTCAAATTCCCGAGTAAATGTTGTATTTTTCAGGAAACTTGTACAGGCTTGTTTAATATAAACGTAGTTTCGATTCAATTTACACTGTTGTTCAGTTAATCATTATAAAGTCTAAACAAATAACGAACTCCAAATGCCAAATTAGAAGGTCCATTGATTTAATTAGACGTCATGTGTTATAACATAGCAAAGCAAGTGGATTATGCGGTATATTGCAATTATGAATACTACAGTTTAATATATAATTATGACCAAAGACCTGAAAAGTGTGTAGGTACAGTACATTATAGTAGGATACGAGACGCGTCCAGTGAATCTCGCTGCAAGTAGCGGAATACTCTGATAAGCTCCATTTTAATCTACTAGGTATATTTTTTTACATTTCTATACTTAAAGTAACAGTACGGTAAATTGGGTTTGTTTGTACAAGTTTTTTGTTATAAGAAAAGCACGTAACCTGTAAAGTCGACTGGGCACTTCTTACATATATAAGTTTCAAATTTATAAACAATGTTTTTTGAAAAAGTACAGTATGTACGAAAAAACAATAAAAAATATTTGTTTAAGAACCTAATTCAAGGTTTATCAACATTTTTTTGCAAACCTACCTATGCTCCATTTCAAATAGAGACGTGTCAATGTATCTCAGCTAAACAAGAGTGGTATAATCATTATTAACTCCATAATATTATAATTAAAATTACCTTGTCCTTATTATACTAAAGTCAAATTTATGCATGAACTAAAATTTTGAAATTGCTTCGAAACTACGATTATTTGATTCAATCAATTCTAGCTCATATAAGTAATATTTACTGTCTAAGCATGCAACTAACTTATGCTTTGATTTCATAAACAGAACACGACATGTCATACTCCTAATTGTATGTCTTGTTCCCGCAAAGGTTCGGTTACAAATTTACAGTTTTTGGGCGGCTCTCCGACTGATGTTACACAGCGCCATCTTTCAACCATATTCTAAGTTCTACAGCGTTACAGACAACAGCGAAGTGAGTAGGATAACATTTATAAATATCGACGGAGCCGCGTTTTCGTTAGCAGGCAGGTAGGAGCTCGGCGCAGCGGGAGCAGCCGCTGGGCGCCTGAGGCGAGTCTCGTCGTAAGACCCGCTGCCTTCGGTCTCGTCTTCTTCATCGTCAGAGGGCTCAGTGGCCTCATGTTTCAAAGCTTCCGCTCTTGGAGCATTTATATTATTTAAACTGTCTACGTGGTTTGGCTTAAATGTAGGCGAATGAATGGGTAAGTGCGTCTTATTTTGCTTCTCTTGGATTAATTGCACTGTAACTGTTTCGTACACCTTGTTTAAGGAAACATTGCCAAATAATTTTATAGACATATCTGTAAAATCCAAGTTAGTCTTATTGACGCTGTTCAGGTTAAAATTGAGATTGAGGAGCTTATTTCTCAGTTGGGTAGTGAACGGCGCATTGCAGCGGTGGCCAACACACGTGCAAGTCAATTGGAGGGTTTGCTGGGACTGACTTAGCGTGCACGGCAGAGCGGCGCTTGCGATGCAGGTCAGGGTTGATGTGAAATCTGGGGACAAAAAAGTAGTTTGTAATGCCGCCTTAAACGATGTTAAAGCCTAGATCAAGTTTTCTATTAAGGATGAAATGTTTTTATAACAAAAGCGTAATTGTTTTTTCAATACAAGGGAGCCAAGTCGGTGTTAACATTGTCGTGCTAATATGTATTGAGACCCGTGCTAGCAAGCGTTCGGAGAGTTTCAAAGCACGAGAGGGAAACATACTTTGCTGCCGAGTTAATCACATAATTTTTCACTACCGCAGTGAAATACCTCTAAACTATTTCAAATTTACACCAAATTATTAGTCATTTAATTATCATTTCAAATATTACATACAACCCAGCTAACGGCAAGAAAAGGTTCAAAATATGTGTGAATTAGGGATGTCACGAATGTCAAAACTTACACATTCGCGAATGCGAATGTCCAGGATGCGAATGATCGAATGCGAATGCGAATGCGAATGTGAATGTTTGGAGAAATAAAAAAAAAACACTGATAAATAGTATTTTTTAATGAAATCTATAAAATATAAATACTTAGACTTGATGAACTTCAACTAAAACAACAAAAAATTTAAACAACAAATCACAATTGAGCATTTACGTAAACACACTTTCTATTGGTCAAAATGAATGTAATCTAAACAAATAGCGAGCACTGCGCATGCGCGAGTCATGCACACATTCGCATTCGCAAAACATTCGAATCATTTGATGCGAATGCGAATGTCGATACGAATGTTAAAAAATATGCGAATGCGAATATTCGTGACATCCCTAGTGTGAATATAGTTATTAGTTCGCACTCTTGTGAACAAAATGCAACTTTGCTATCTGTTTATAAATAATAAAATCAGGTGGGTCACAAGATTGTTTGTTATAATCGTGGTTTGCTGAGCCAATCTGAACATATCCCGTTAACCTGGTGCCTTAGCGATGGTGGCGCAGTGAAGCCCGCGCGCAGCGCAGGGCGCCAAAAGGCGGCTCTCCGGCTGGCAAGCGCTCTGGCTGTGCAGGCACTGGTAACATTGTCGTGGCCCCGTATCTGTAATAAAAAAGGCAATATGTGGCTACATTTTGCTAAGCAATACACGGAGAGCTTGTACCACACTCGAATTTTGACATTAACACGAGTGTCGTTCCATCCAGCCATTTGTTGTGAGTAGACGATCGTCGCAAACGCCCGTCGATATCGCATTGACATCACGTCGCCGTCCCATCACAAGGCCGAACCTTTTTACATAGCTGTAACGGCCGTTGCATGACCGGACCGAGTGTGGTGACCGTGATTCATTCCATACAAAATGTAGCGACGGTAGCCTCGGCTCGATTCCAACGATACAAACTTGTAGTGGCGTCACCGTTACATTAGAATCGAATTGGAGGCGTCTAAAAATGCCGTTTTATGATTTTAGGTAGATATATGCCATTACAATGATTTTCCGTTGGAATTATAAGATTTCTTAACATTTACAATAAATTATCTTAATCAGATATAACGTTTACGCCCTGCAAAACTTACTTTGTTTGGAAGATATCGACTAGTGCAAAAAGTATCAAAAACAAAATGTCGAAATAAATAGTACGCTTTCAGTGTCCGATGTACCTATAATAGTTTTCAGTTATACATATAGTAAGGTTATTTTGATATTATGTTATTTTTTTCGATAACACTATTTTTAAGACGGATTTTTATTTTTACATTCGTCAAGGGTGACGTAAAATACTAGGTAGATGCTAAATGTTAAAAAGTTACATTTCTCGGCCAAAAAACTTAAATTATTACTATAACAACAACATAACAAACATAAGAAATGCAGATTATATTTTTTAAATCATGTTTACCGACGTGGCTGAATGCAAGTCACGCCTTTGCCTATAAAAAAGTTAAGTTACATCGACACGACCCATCATTAACATGAACTGTCATAGGGATCATGATTCGCTGCGAGAAGTATAGTCGATGTTGTGCACTGTTCTATATAATAAACGCATTGAATATTCATAAACTACTCGTAAATACGGCAAGGTGATAAGAAAACTAAAACATAATAGTCTAACACAACACAAGCTTTATTGAGCTTACTTTAAGTTAGTTACGTAGTTAACATTATTGTCACAAAAATATATATTTATTTAATATCGAATTGTAATGAACGCGTATCATATTACACGAGTCGTCACGCACGAGCACTCGCAATATTGCTACCTAGTAATATTGGTCGGATGTTCCGTGTATACGAGTAGGTACAACCGGTAAATTTAACCAATTGTCTCAGTCGACAAACGAATGAATCTACATATTTACAATATGACGATGAATGTTTCGTAATTGCAATGATCTCGCTTTATAATGAAGGAATCAGTATGCGGCAGCAGCATTTCTCTTTAATTGTATGTTTTAGGGTACACGGTCGAACCCAGGAGTCTGTTTTATCTTAGACATTCGTAGATTACCTAATTAAACACTGGCTTACCTATCTGCCAATAACAATGCCATTAATATAACACCTGTGAATGTTATTAATTAATTACGTGGTAGATGATTATTGATTAGTGTTAACCCTCATATCTATACTTGCGTATTTTTGGCACGCATATTCATAATGCTATAGCAATCAAGTAATTATTATTTTGTTTCGTTTGGCATATGACGCAATAAAGTTTCATACTGTCCGCGAATGTGTTAATCTTTACCGCGTTAATAAATAGACTAATAATATAAGAAACCGCCACCAATTTTCGTAATACTTACTAGACACGTGTTTCGCCTTTTTATTTTTGTTAATAATACGAATTTCCGCAACGCAACGCTATTTAATACGTTATTTTAAAGTTTGTGAACCAAAAGCATTGTCATGCCAACACCACAGCTAGTTGGTGCAGCTCGCAGCATACGAGGCAGCGCGGGTACAACTTACGAACTTGGAGTGGTCGACCACAGCGGCAGCGCTCGAGTTTGTTTGTCGTGATAAGTGGCTGTTGTGAGTTTAGTGGCGCAAACAACCTTGTTTATGCATCATCGTTTATAATCTTAAAATCAGAACGAACAGTATGAGCCATTATCTCATCTATCGAGTTTTGCTTCACTTTAGTCACAAATGATAAAAAACAATCACTAATAAAATGCAACAATCTCAGACTAGCAAATCTTACCTCGAGTGCCACATTATTATACCTAGATATTTTTCTAGCACGAACGATTTCTTGTAAGTGGTTGACAATATAAAAACATCGACAGTCCTGTTATCGATACGTAGATACATAGGGTATAAATAAATAGCAATGACAAAACTATCTTTTTATTTATATTTTACATACTTTAGAAAACAATTTGGAACTATTCATTGCAAATAATAAAAGTAAATTGGACCATAAGTGTACGGGATTAAGTTATATTTGTTCAAGATAGGTGGCATGCGGCGTGTAAGTAGGTAGCCGATATAAGACTGTGTGTACGTCTTGTCGTTGAAGTAGTATATGTACTTATTGATAACAGAGTCTTCGATATTTTTATTGTGGCAAGCGCTAAGCAAATATCGTCCCGGGTACGTATTCATTTTTTATTTTACAAAAAAATATAATGATTGACAAACTGATCTTAACAATGCTTTGTAGATAAAATAAAATACATGCCTATTAAATTTTTCTATTTTTAAATGAATGGGATACATGAGATAATAAGGCGACAATAAAATCATAAAATTCAGATAAAAGAAAATAAAATATATAAAAAGAACACGCTTCCTGGCCGTTCTCCATCTTGGCACAGATGTATTACAATAAATCGATACAAAGTAAGAAATCCAGTGTCCACAGTATTTGTATACTTGTACATTCCATTATTCATTTAATCATTAGTTGTGTGTGTTAAATATTACATATTGATTCGAACAAAGGCAAATGTAAATCTCTCTTTCGCAATTTCAACGCTTTTCCTATAACGGTACGACAGGCAGTTTCTAGGTAACGCTGATTTATATTTTTAGACGAATGGATAGGGAAATATTTGAATTGGTTTTGTGACGGAATGACATTATAAATGTTAATTATGTGTTTGTCAGGTATCAATGGATGAAAATTAAAAGTAGGCATACCAGTTTATGTTGCTTCACGAGTTTCATGACAGAACCATGTTACGTTAATTCGACATTGTTCAGCTACCTCAGCATCAAAGCAAAACTTCAAAGTGACTCTGAACAAAAGGAAAACTCGTGTTCTAAACCTTAGGTACACACAAACTCGGAGCGAGAATGAGCAGTAATAAATGTTATTGAATTATATTGTACAATAATAATTGAATTAAATTCCAATTTCCATCACTTTTGAGGTGATTGTTAAAGTGGTTTCGATGCTCGCACACGCGGTTGGCAACGCAATTAGAATAAGCTCTTGAGCATGGGTCCCTACCATCTTCCTTAACGACTGGTACAATCTTTCTGATTTACAAGTCCGGTAGTACTACGGAAGCTAAAAACACCCACCACGTGGTTGCACGTCCATTACGTCCATTTTGAGAGCCAAAATTAACGCGCAAATTGTCGCAAACAACATTTTGGCCTCCGCTCAAAGTGAGTCGCGTGGTACTAAAGATCTCCTCCTTATAGTCAACAAATCCGGCGGAACTATGATTCGGTGCCTTATTCATGTTTAGAGAGGGTTTTGGAGTTATATAAAATTGACGCAAAAAGATCTTTCCTAGGCGCGTACGCGTGTGTAAGGCAGTGGATCACCGTCCTTCGTCAACCAGGAGGCAGTGTTGACCCCCTGGGCCCCTGGACTTCGTAAGGATAGAGCAAGGAATTTTCCAGGGTGGTAGTCTGACTCCCTCGTGGTTCTACCTCATTTTTCACCTTCTGTATATGGATGATCTCAAAACTGTTTGCACCAAATAACCGAACCTTGCTGGAGCAATTGAAAACCACTGAAGTGTTCAGTAGTGCCATGAAAATGGAGTTTGGTGTCGATAAGTGTGCGGTTATGCATGTCAGCGGGGGAATGAAGAAATTTCCAAGACTATGTCATATATCTGAATCAAAAAACTATTAGTCGTGGTATGTCACAGCCCCATGGCTGTGACATACCACGATGGCCATAATGCCATCATTATGTGGTGCACAAGCGATGAAAGAGCGCTTCTGTGGACAGCTCACAAAAGTACTTAATAGCTTTTTGCCAGGTGATAACAAGGTACGCGCCTTACTCATTACATTATACCCCTTTGGTGCTAATGCTAAAATAGACTCAGGCTGAGCTGGATGGCCTGAATGACTGAGAGTGACAAAGACAATCGTTCGAAATTTACGAATATGGATACTCGTGGCAGCGCTTCAGGGTTCTGCTATGTAAAATTCAGTTAACCATCAAACAACCTTTAATATATACGAGTATATGTCGCTATCCCTATTGGTATATCCTTTTATTAAAGACGTGAAATAGACAACGCGTATAGACTTCAGTATTTCGATTTTGTATTAGACCCCGTGGGTAGAATTGAAGTTTTAATTTCAATGTTACTTCACGGTCATTTTGTCTCACGCTTGCAGCAAAATCGAATTTCGTTTATTGTTTTTATACAGCAAATAACTCTTGTTCGAACTACAGCTAGCCTAATATAGTCAGGTTTTCATCATTTGTCACAATATCTGTCACGCTTCAACAAGTATGCGAGTGAGAAAGTGAAGGATAGCCCGATAGACGATAAAATAGCAACCATGCTATCCATTCTCAAGTGAAAACCACCACACCGAATGTAAGGAACAATGTTAATATCAAAATGGTAAATATAAAAAATATATTTTCTGGATCTATTCATGATTACGATCAACTTTTACTATGGGATCGCAACCGAAAAATATGTTAAAAAAATGAGACCTTCCCATACCAGCTGCTAGCTAGCTGTAGTTGTTAGTATGGGCAGGTAATTTTTTTAACTGACTTTCAGTTATGGTTCCAGAGTAAAAGGTGATCGTAATCATGAATAGATTCAGAAAATGTAATTATGTATCACTATTTTGACTTCACCCAGTTTATTAATAAATATATAAGTATATGTAAGACATATTTCTGTAAACCTAAAACAATACAGGCGTTTGTCAGAGTGGCTTGATCAAAGTCAAATTTTATACATAAATATTATACCTTAACGTACCATTCACCAAGACCACAAATTAGTGAAATAGCAGAACGAGTGATCGGCAAACCGTAATGTTTCGTAAGTGAAGTAATTAAAAACCTTGGTTCAGTTATGATTTACGGCTTGTAAGAATATCAAACAAATTGTCTACAACTATGTATGTACGATTAACCATTAGTTACTTGTAAAGTAAAAAATTTGCGAACAAAATCGCTTCAACGTAGTCCCACTGGTGTATTAGACTAAAGTTTCTGCATGATTTTTTGATATTAGTCTAGTATTAGTCACGCGGGGGTCGCGGGGTGCAGACTTTCAAGTGCGGAATTCAGTAAGTAACTAATCAATATACTTATTAATACCTACAGAAGCATTCGAAACCGCCCATAGTGAAAGCGCGTAAAACGGTTATAACAAATATGCAACAATAGGTCCTTAAAACCACGTTAACCTCCATCGCCGTAACAAAATGGTGGCGGTAAATTTCTAAGATTCGAATAGTCTCTCCAGAGATCCACTTTTGGAGTTTAATCGACAATTTTATATACTCATTATAATCCAACGCTACTTGATTTACATCTCAACCCCATTTCAATTAAGGATCTCAAACACTTGAGACGTGTGTTTGCAGAGGTGCTCAGCCCGGGTCGTTGGTAAGAAATCACATTTCTTGCGAATAATATTCGGCTACTTTTTGCCGCCGCTTAGGGAAATTCAAATCCCGAACTTTTGTAATAATAAAACTCCAACGATATTACTCAAGTTTGAAGTCACTTCAAATGTTCGATTCGGTTTGATATTTATACATTTCTACACAGTATTGGAAACCTACATAAAAAATATAAATAAACAGAAAGATCAATCCAAATGGGTCAGTGGGGGGAAGTCAGAAACTATGAGAGATAGCGAAATCTGTTCTTAGGAACCATGGCTTCGATTTCAGATTCAACAATAGGTAATGGCATTCTAATTTTTATGAATCAGCACACTTTTTGACAAAGATTACACTTATTTTTTTCTTGCAGCATAATTGTACTAGTTTTACGAAAGCGATTGCCATCTGACCTTCCAACCAAGAACACTTATTAGGATTAGTCTGGTTTCCTCACGATGTTTTCCTTCACCGAAAAGCGTCTGGTAAATGTCAAATAATATTTCGTACATAAGTTCCGAACAACTCATTGGTAGAAGCCGTAGTTTGAACCTGCGACCTCCGGATTGCAAGTCGTTCAGCAGAACCAAGACACATAAAAAATTGAACCGAATAAACTAAAAATTTGAATTAATTGACATATTTAATGTATGATAATCGCTGCAATAATACCAATAATTTAAGAGAAATAACTATTGTATTTGCTACTACTCATGTATTTGTCTCTGATTTCGGCAAATTCTTTCTGAGCTATGTAAAATATGTAATTACGTGGGTACCATTTTAAAATTTCGTGCATCTCTAAATAGATCGAGTGACCATAATATACTCACTGAGTATATATACCTATTGGCTATAGGGGTCAAAACATTATTTATTTTATTTCTTCAATAAAACTTGTTTACTTATTATTATGTAGGTAGGCATTTATCTCCTACGCTTTCTTTCTTTGTTCTGATGGTGTGTGTTTGATTATTCCCCGGGACAGTAGTGCTGACCGTAATTGCTCAAAGATACGGAAAGGCTCTTTAATTACTGCTATACCTACGTTCAGATGAGGGTAACATAAATCAATAATTTGGTCTAGGAAATTTCATGTATCAGCGAGCTGCCGTTATAAGACTATTTATAATTATCGCGTATATCGCATATAAATATAAGGTTAAATATACTATCTCCTCTGGCTCTTTTGTAATATAAATTCTGATAACATTTTGAACAAGCTAATAATGCAATACAAAAATAAAGTACGATCTGGCACGATACAATTAAGTAGGTAGCGGTCTATTTTGTGAAGAGCACTCACGGCTGCAGTAAATGAGTAGATTATTGCAGCATCTTTCGTAATTCTAAGCAATGTTTTATCCTTTTAAGTATACATAACTACAAAGGATTCTAAACATGTAAGACGTGTAATCCATTTATTCATCGGTCGACCCCATTTCTACGAAACTAATATGGGTTCTATGAAAAGAAGGCCCGAACACATTTTCTGTGAGCTCCTATTATACGTTTACCCAAGCTCAGTATCGAAATGCTGATTTTCCTTAAAGAAAAGTAAAACAGCTCACAAACATACATTATGGATTTGACTAACCCGCACACATAGATTTAAAATAAATTGCTGGATAAACGATTTCTTCTTGTTATTCTGTTCCTTTAGCTATTCGAAAGTATGAGTAGCATAGTCTGTTAATAGAAATGGTACGAAACGTCCTACTCTCACGCTGCACGCTGGAAGATGGCCTTTTAGAAAAACGCGTACCTAACAACTATCATAAAAAAATACTTGACAAATTTGTATTGTCCATTGCAGATATAATTTTCAAGGGCGATAATTAAAATAGAGTCTATTTCTATTATATATAATGCAAACGAATATTTAAAGGCACTGACTCATATATTATAATAAAAGTATAAAACAAAAGAGACTCACCTTTCTGTAGAAGAGCCCCCGTTCTCACATCAACCATTAGAATTGCGATAATACTCATAAAACACATTGATGTATACATTATTATTTATCTTATAGGTTCTCACAAAGTTCACTTTATCTAAACACTTCACACTAGTTAAAAAGAATAGTCTACACTGCTAGATAAAAACACTTATATGTTAATTGTGGAAATAATACTATTATTTCCTAATATTATACACTGTTTAATCATATTTAAATCGAAAGAAAAAATAGAAAAATTTGACTCGCAGCGGGACTCGAACCCACAACCACTGGATTTTCTATTTTTTCTTTGGTTTAAATATCGATGATATGCTAGCAGAAGTTTCTGCTTAATATAAAAACACTGTATAATCATATCTGCCTCGTCGCTACATACATTTCGTTACTCAATAGACAAGCCAATAAAATGATATAAGTCCTCCTCCCTCTCTCCTTGTGGGAATCGAGTAACTGTTTACATATTACCGTTGGAAAAGTACACTTGCTTACTGATTTACCTTGATAAGCTTACTGAAAATGTATGACTCAGAAACGAATAACTGTGCTCATTGCACAAATAAATGCCCTTACTGGAATTTTGACCCAGGATCCTCTGCTTCATACGCAGAGTCACTACCCACTAGGCCAGATCTGTCGTCAAGTTTATGAAGAAGTAATGCAAAGTTTAGATTAAGTTACTTCCAGAGTATGTTATTTATTAAATAAAACCAACAGCGCAAGATATTTTACGAAAAAATAATAATTAGAAAGCGATTTATAGGTGGCCGTTGTAAATCATTCTATTATTGTGTAATTTATCCACAGTAGCAATGAAAATAATTGTATTATTAACCAACTGTAACTAAAATTATTATAATAATACAACACGGATTCAGAATTTTGATTGCCATCGAAACATTTGTCGTTTCAAAGTTATTGTGTGTGTATTTAAATTAATTTAGGCTCGCGACAGTTCTACTGAAAAAGGACCGCGTAAACCTTCTCTAACGGTCCGTAAACACTCAACTATATATAGATACCCAATAATACTTATTTCCAGTTGGTAAACGTGATTCTCTAACCTAAATAATAATGTACTATTTGCTTAAAAATAATTGATTTTGTAGATACAATAATGGAATGTACGTTCTAATAGCAATGTTACTATAACTTAAAAATTTATTACCTTCAATAATCTTAGTAGTTAAATAGTCATAGAACTAATTTTTTAACGTTTCCTAAAATTAAGGCATTCGGTATTTTTAGTATATGCATAAAATACGGCACTTTAATTGTTGAGCCACTTACGCTTCATGCAATAGTCTTTTGTTTAATACTTAATACATGAAATGCCCAATGTAAAATGAACCCTAAATTGCTCAACAATTAAAGTCCCTGACCGTACCTAGTGTATGAAATTGAACTTAAGTCTTAGTTATCAAAACAGGAAGAACATACTACCAAAGGTATTTATTTTTCTTAAGAACCTGGTTAACGACACATAATACGACACCGTAGCCTACGGACGCTTGTAACTGAATACAGACACTAGAGTGTAGGTTAAATAGAAAAAATGTTAATCAAACTCGTTGTCTTTTTCGCAAGTAGTAAACCATTTCGGGAAAGAAATTATATAGTTTAAGTTATTTGAATACTACACTCATTACAACATGTAGTTAAACATCGAAAAAAGTTAGTTACCTCGAGCATACACTAGTGACACTAGTCTGATTAGACATGTTTAGACATGACATGATATCGAACAAGCGTTTGAACTAATCTTAAATTGATGATAATGAATTTCAAATTATAACTGAGAATTAATGGGTATAGTTCTAAAAAACGGTCTTTACAGTCTGTGTTATCAATATCATTTTTATCAATGCCTTAATGCGGGTTATGCATGATAAATAATATTTTTATATAGTGGTTTTGTATCTTTTCACGTCAAAATTATATGATTGATCACAAACACAGCAAATTGCACGTATATTGTAGTGGCTATTAGTATTGAACCTCCTACATTCACTTTGTTACAAAAATTGATTATTTTGTTATACATAATAATTGAGCACGCAATGTATTGCATCCATGATAATTAACGTATCGATGCGAATCACTTGTTATAAAAATAAGTTGGATGTGTACAATGCTGCCCAGCCAGGTTTAAAAAAATCGGTATAACTATTTTGTTGATCACAAACATAGCAAATTTTAGTTTAATAAAACAAATTTGCAAATCGTATAAAATCCTTATTAACTAATAGAATTTTGTTTTTCTAATAATACACCATTATGTACATGAATACACCTTACACAATTACGACAATGAATAATTCGCGATTTCCTCTCACGCACGTGTTTACACGACGGCGTACTACGGCGTAGCACGCTCGTAGCTCCGCGACTGCGGCTCGTAGCGGACTGAGCCCGCAGATTCGCGCATCACCCCTCGCTGTACCACGGAGGCTTTTGTTAACGACTCATTGGACGAATATCAATAATGTATTGAGTGTAATGCTGGCCGACTCTCAATAAATATGAAAACGTAATAATGGCACAAGGAAATGTAACCCGTCCAGTTAAATGACTTAACTTATTATTCAGAACCCTGCTCATTCACCTGGCAGTAATGCGGAGTAATGATTGTGTTTTGTTTTCGCTTATTAATTTTGTCTGCATTGTTCTGGTTATTGCTTTAATTTATACTGAGCGTGTAATGCACAATCCACCCTGATTGTGTGTGACAGTCACAATTAGCGTCTATAAAAGTACATTAATACACAAATGTACAAATGTAAATTATATATAAACAGACCCTCAACCAGTTTTACAATTTTTTCTTAAATGTATACAAAGAATAAGCTCACTGTCTTAATTACATCAACTATGAGTACTATGGGTCCATATTCATAGAAAAGCATAATAGGCTAGAATAGTCGCGATATAGAATTTGAATACATACAATTAAATGTATCTACATGCGGATAAATAGCATCAATAGTTATAAAACTAATTTAGGCTTTGTTGTTAATTTAGTATAAACTCACACTTATTATATTACATACAGTCCCTAGTCTTGAATCATTCTGTATATTAATGAATTTCATTAAAATCAGTTTCCTATTTTAAAATACTTAAGCATACAGACAACGAAAAGCATCATTATTGTACACAATGCATTGCAACAAACTCGGAACACATGATCGCCATCTTCGTGGGCAGCGTCACTAATCTATTTCCAAAACTATAAAATAAATATATAAATAAATAAATAAATAAATATTTCGGGACAATCTTACACAAATCGACCTAGTCCTACTGTAAGCTCAGTGAGGCTTGTGTTGCAGGTACTAGACGATGATATATATAATAGATAGATACATATAAATACTTAAATACATAGAAAACACCCATGACTCAGGAACAAATATCTGTGCTCATCACACAAATAAATGCCCCGACTGGGAATCGAACCCAGGACCATCGGCTTCAGAGGCAGGGTCACTACCCACTAGGCCAGACCGGTCGGTCGGTGTATATAAGCGTAATATTTAGTGATTTGTCTTACAGATGTTTCTTACAGATTTCATTACGAGCAGAAGAAAAGTCAAACATTACAATGAAAGTTCATGTAACATTTACGCGCAACAGCGCAATAATGGAATAAATCACGGATATTTATTGGAAAGTCACGTGAGATGCGGAGCAAGACCGAGCGAGGCGTGGCGTGACGTGGCAGGTGCCCGGACACATTAATTGGCAATTTCCGCGACCGTGCCGGCGAGCCGCGAGCGCCGAGCCGCGGGGCCGCCCTAGCCGTCGGCGGATCACCGCTCTTACTAACATCATTTACCTGGTAAGTAGTTACTGGTCGTCAATAAACCAGTATATCAGTGATCTCAAACTTCTCAATGTTATTACGGATCTAGAAGTCCTGCTAGTACCAAGAGATGAGGCCAGTGCTAGGGGAGCAATGGAAATGTTAGAGCCAGATAATGGCCTTCATTAGCGCCGATCGTCTTTGATTACGCAGAGGCCAGACTGATGGTTCGTTGCCAACGCCGCATATTAACTTTCCACTAAAAATTCTAGAAACACACGCATAAAATTAGTCTATTTTATACACGAAAAAATCTGTCTGCATGTAAGCTCTGCGGTACAAATTTCGTTTGTTAAATAATTGGCATGAATGGCGAAGTTACACCGAAAGCAATATTCGTAGCGGTACATCCCTTTGTATTCCATTTCATCCGGACTTCAGTTGTATTCGGGGGAGTTAGTCGACATATTACATTACACCACAAAATAATCAATAGGGAAAAGCGGGGTCGATTATTTTGTGTTTGCATGTGTTTATTTAGAAGTTTCTGACTAAAACTGAATAATAATAGGTTCGAGAGCAGTACTCTTGATAAACTCTAAATAGATTCTACGTTTTCAGATGGGTTTGACGAATTTGAATAAGCCACTGCCAAAAAATAACGCGTTCAATTGTTTATTGTTTGTTGATAATCAGCCCAAATTTATTTAAGGATTTATCGTAAAAAAATATATATATTTTATATTTAACCATATTTGCAGATAAAACATGAGCAAGGGCTCTATGTATATATATGACATAGTTTCGGTTGAACTGTTTGTTGATACTGTATTCCTGCTTTCTTTTTATCTGCAATGCAAAAATCCGTATCAAGGTGCTCCGCTTTCCCCTAAGTATTGGGTACAATAATTTTACGTTATGCTTCTCGATTCAACTCCGCAATTAAGTAAAAGCCTTTTGCTTAGATGCTCACATAGGTATTGAGGTTCTGTATAGTAAAAATTAAAAATTTTTATGTGTAAAGTATGTTGTTCAGTATATTCTCCTCATAAACACCAGATTTACGTCAATATCACCTAGCGCGGAACAAGCATGTGATGAGATGAGAGTCGAGTTACAAAAGAAGTATTAAGATAAATGTGCAAGGACGTAAAACAGGGGGCAAGCCAAGAAAGTGGGTTGGACAGATGGACAGTGTAAAAGATTACATACAAACAAAGAAATTGAATGTAAATGGGACAAGGGCAACTAAATGATGAATGATAAAGCACTTTCTGTCCCGTTTCTACCGAAATAAATTGCTTGACAGCAATCAATTTGGGTTTACCGAATTGCTGACGCTGCTGCCTTTCTTAATAAACTACGATGCTTCAAGAAATCTCAAGATGCTATTCGAATTCAGGAATCTGGCAAAGATATTTGAATGCGTTAATTACAAAAACTTCATTGGAGAATTAAAGCACAATGGGATAACTGGTGCCCTTGTGTCATCATACCTTTGGGGTGTAACACGGAGAGTTTCCTGCACTTGGTCCGGTCTTATTTTTTATTTATATTGATGATCTACCAAAACACATATCTTGTATGTAATGTAAATAGATATTAAAAGTAGCTTCAATAGAATTATGATAAAGCGTTTTGTACAATTGTAAAATTACCTAGCGGTTTACAGAAAACAAGCTTTGAACGCTAATAAAACCAATTTCAATTATATTTACTCTACCCAACTATAATGTTAAAAATGAAAGGTGCGATTTGCTTTTTCTGGAAGTCACTTTACACTCGGATTGCCATTCCGCCAACAAATAGCCACTGTAACTAATGAAATGAGTGTATTAAAATTGCTCATTAGGGCGGGGCGGGCCAGATCAGTATTTAGCCAATTGAGCATTTAGTCTAAATCTTAGTAAAGGTGATTCTGGTCTAGTCAGATTTTTAATCGCAAGGGGCTAGGTCTGGACTATACGGTGGATGGTCAATGGTACCGAAGCCTAATTCTTTCATAACCAGCTGCGTTGTGCGGGCAGTATGGACACGTGCGTTATCGTGTAACATCAAAATTCCTTTGCTTAATTTGCCTCTCCTTTTTTCTTTTATTGCATCCCTTAACTGGCGTAGCAGGTTAGAATAATATTCGGCATTCATGGTAGTTTTTTGGTAAATAATCAATCATTAATATTCCTTCTATATCCCAGAACACTGTAGCCATAAGTTTGCCAGCTGACGGCCGAACTTTAAAGTTCCTATGAGGCTTCTCGTCTTTGAACTTCCACTGTAAAGACTCTTGCTTACTTTCTGGGTCCCACTGTCTAATCCAGGTCTCATCACACGTCACTACTTTTGACATAATTTCTTCTTCTTTCCCCCGACTCATGTCCAAAAAGGCCTTACAACATTTCACCCGTCTGTCCATGTCAAAAGACGTTAACATTCTGGGGACCCAGCGCGCACTCACCTTAGACATGTTCAAATGTGTATGAATTATTTCATTAATTCTCTCTTTACTGCTTCACCCGTCGGTCTTTTAGAATTATTTTTTTTACTTTGCCTACATTTTCCTCCGTAACCGCAAAAATCGGCCTTCCACTACGGGGGTCCCCTCCAAGCTTTCACGACCAATTTTAAATTGCTTGGACCAAAATTTTATAGTGAATTCGGAAGGGCACGAATCACCAAATACACGCAACATACGTTCTCGGATATGCGAGGGCGTATTTCCTTCTTTTAGGTTAGGAATTGATCACTGCACGGTGCTCAATTTTATCTATACTAATTTTTTCACCCGACATCTTGCATAAATTCGAAAATTGTACACAAATGGCATTCACGGAAACAAATAAATGTCACAAAATTTGGAAAAATAATAATTAACGAATAAAATTGGATTGCAGCCAGTAACATTAATATTAATATTTTTTTGACCAATTCAGCCGCCCCTCGTATATATAGTTTGTTACTGATTGAGAATATGCCTTTCGAAACACTTATGATTTCCACTTGAAACACTTCCAAAAACCTGCTGGTGGCAATAATTTCTAAGTGAAATCGTATTAAGAATCTATACTTCTCAATAATTAGTAGAATGTTAAAGTGGCTGTTATTATACTACGTACAGAAAACATATAAAACTATGAACTAATTTCAATAAATAAGAACCGGATATAAACATAATACCTCAGAACCTTCTTCGACAGAAATATTATAAAAAAAAAACTCTATCAATGAACGATTAAGAATTTTCCCTAAGTGCCAAGTATTCGAGATATAATGTTTGCCTTCCTAAAAAAAAAAACAATAAAGCCATCAATACTAACAATATGAAAATGGGCCAGATACGACAGTGTTTCTTGAGCAATGGTTTATTATATTCAGGTTCAATAGAAAGCGAAATTATGTAAACAAACATTGCGGACTGATAACTTATTTTCTAAGCAAATAACATTGACAAATAGGTTTCAGTTAATTTCTTATTGTTAACAATTAACTGAAAGCGACAGAAGTGTAGGAAATACTTTAGTTAATTATATTTATCTAATTTGTCTTAACAATTGTTGTCTATTGCAAGACTTTTTTGTTTTGGAGTGACTTTGATGTATACATAACTAAATAAAAATCGATAATATTTTAAAAAAGAAAGTAAAAAACTGTTCATCAATTCAATTAAAAGTTTTGTATATAAAAGGTAGACCGAGGGTTCCGTACACTCGCCCAGTCGACGAAAACGAGCTTTTCGCCGCAGGCAATCTCGTTACTTTATAAATTCAAAATCCTCACTGAACTAACACATCGCTGTTTCTTCCGTTGCCATTCCAAATATGAAGTAATACATAGTTGCATATTATTTTATCAGCATTGCGGTTACTGTATACTTAAGGATTTTTCTAAATGTAAGTCCTGGCCTAATAAGGTACTCGTGAGTTACTCCGTTCTCGAATACGTTTCCCGTTTTGTATACAAAAGGAATTTAAAAAAATCCTGTAAGATAAATATAGTTCCTAATTTCCTAAGATCCGGTAAGATAGTTATAAAAATAAACCTGTAGGTTTACGGTGAGCTGTTGGTGAGTCGGCCGTAGCCTCCGTCACCGGCGTGTGTTTGTTGGTCCAGGTGACAACACCCTCGTAGGACTTAATTGATGGTCCAGGAAGAAGTCGATAGAGCTATCTGTTCGCAATGGTGGTGGTGACAGATGCATAAGACGTGAGTTGGCACAGTGGCTGTTTACAGTCACTGGGTAGACTAGATAGTGTTGCACATCCCTCCACACCCTGAGGCGCTACTGAGCCTTACTCCTGGCCATCTTAATGACAGTTTCAAGGATCCAAATAATCGGCGCCCAGCCACCATGACAAATGCCTCGATAACGTGTTTTAGCCTACAGGCGTGCGGCGGACCTCTTAGCAAAAAGCCAATAGTGTGATCCAGTTTAACTTCAACTTTATGGCCCAGCACTCTTATAATTTAATTTTCGACTCAATGATGGACTAGGCCCCGGGTATCTATTGTATTTCCCCTTGAATGGATTCTAGCTGATATATTATATATCGAAATTCTCTAAAGGGCTTCTACGTTTTCGAGTCGATCTATACGGATACGCAAGCTTATCAAATGTCCGTGCCGCACCTATAACCTATAAGCATCATCTGATAGATAATGCTTTGAGATATGATATACACCTTTAGTTCTTTTTTCTTGTGCAATGAAGCTTAAAATAGATAAATAAACGTGATAAACTCTGAAATAATAAATATAATACCTATATTTTTGACAATATTACACAACATTACAACTTTACTAAACGGGATTGAACCGTGTAGAGGCATTCGCTTTATAAATAATCTCCGAGTTTTCAAACGTCAGAGGTAATTTTAAAGCTTAGTTGTTATAATGTGTGAAAACCGTGAAAGTATAATCTTACACATTTCGACCTAGTCTACTTTTTAAATACATATTATATTTAAATATATATTATAAGCTAGTTAAATATATATTATAGTCATATATTTTACTAGCTTGTGCCTGCTACTTTATAGAATTCTGCGTAGAATTAGTGTTTTGGGTTTTAAATGTTATTTCCTTGTCATTGATTTAATTACCAATAATACATTAAATTTCACGTGAAAATCACAATGTTATTTAACCTTATTGCTGCATTAATTGCACCTACATAGTAAATTCTGTCCTGTAAAATATGTAAATTAGGTCATCTGTAATGCATGAAAAGGTAACAGACAGACATAGTTACATTCGCATTTATAATGTAATTAAGAGTAGACTCTACCACAAATTATCGTGAAAAAACACACACACACACACACACACACAATCCCTTGTCAGGATGCTAAAATACTGCATAAATTAATTTAGTTTATGAAGACACACATTTGTGAGTAAGACACGAGTAAAATTTTTTCCTATAGTGACAGGTACTAGCCAATTAAATTTGTTCGTTCTATGGGAACATGATTATCAAAGGAGAAGTTGTCTAACCCGGGGATAGTTTTTCACATTCGAGTGCTTCAATCCTATATTCGAAAACTATTAAAAACGATGAAACAGTTTTTTCGAAATATAAACGAGGACTTCCTTCTCACTACCACGTGTGTTTTGGTGTGTTGAATTTGTACCGCCTATTAAATTAAATCCTAAATAAAATGTTGTAAACTTTATGAATGTGACTAGGTACAATTGTAAAATAAAATAGATTAAGTTTATTTTCCGATACTGGTAAATCAGTTAAATAGATGGACACGTGTCTTGTCATTGTAGCCGTTGGGGCTACTTATTGGAACAGTGAGTAGCCAAAGGTTTTATTGACTTGTAAGTAGGATTAAGCATCTACAGTTCTACATCTACACTAATATTATAATGGCGAAAATTTGTGAGTGTTTGTTGCTTCTTCACGTCTAAACGGCTGTGATTTTAATAAAATTGTAATAAATAAAAAAATAAAAAAAATTGCTATGGAGTTAGCTGACACCCTGGATTAACACATAGGCTACATTTTTTCCCTAATATACCGCTGGTTACACCACGGGGCACAGCTAGTATTTAATACTACAATAACTTCAGTTTTTTTATTTAACAAAATTGAAGTATAATCTTTACCTTAGAGTTAATTATCTAGCGTCTTCTTAAGAACAGGTGTTATTTTTGTTTTTGTATTGTATACATATATATCTGCAATTTACGCGAAAACTTTCGTTAGCAATGGCAATATTCCGCAGTATCTCAAGGCGAAAGTCTTTGACCAGAGTGTGTTACCACTGATGACATATGGCGCTGAAAAGTGCGATATCGCGCACAAATCTGGAACCCAACTGAGGAATTAAGTACCTCCACCTTAAAGAAAACCACAGGCTCCATCTTGCTTAAGAAAAAGTAAACCGGACGCCGTTAATTGGTCCGTAACCTACCAGGTAAAAAATACATATCTAGGTTTGGTATAAGTACATATGAGATAAATGATAATATTTCATGAGGCAGTTACACAAGCTAGCCGTGGGAAGTGGAACAGGGTGTTAAAAAGACTTTCAAGTAAGTAATTCCTCGATAAATTGGTATAATTTATCAAACGATTGAACGTTGTGTATTCGCAATGACGCGAGTCGCTGCTGCGCTAGAATGACATCTCTGACATTTTTCATCACGTTATACATCTATCATGAAAAAACTTCGCGTACCTAATGTTTAGATCACTGATGCATAATGGATAGGTATAATAATATATGTACACCGCACAATACTGGAATATTTTTATAATTTCCTTACTAGAGTTGATTTCTCTAAGCGGTTCTGCGGTCTAATTACAGACATTTTTGTTTTTGTTCATACCTAGTCCATTAGCAAGAGTTCATTCGCAGTCGGTTAGCTAACGCGATTTATTTATTTGTTAATCTAATTAAAATTATCCTCTTGAGTAGATTATTTTTCTCATGAGTATTTATTGGTACCTATAGCTATCCTTTACAGGCGAAAGTAATAAACAAGAAACCTAGGTATGGATTACGTTACATAGTCTAAAAACATGTGTGCATACGACAGGCTATCCCATAAATTTTCCAAATCAAAAAATTTGTTATTCGCGATAGCAGGCTATATAAATAAAATGCGGGCATTTCCAAGCGGGTCACTGAGCCGGGGTCCTTTAATTGATTCGACGCGAGATTGCTTGCCCGCTGAGATAAGCGAAAATTTTTAACTGACCCTTTTGTTTTAAAAATGACTTTACCCGGTCAGGAATCCGTAAACAGGCGACCCTTTTGTATGCCAATGAAGCTTTTAGCCATGTACCGGAATAATGATTATCTTTATTGATGCGGACCACTTTTTTTGTTTGTCTCATTATTTTTAGGACAAAGCATAAAATTAGTCAGTAAAAACAACAGCATTTTCGTCTGCGTATGAGAAGATTATCGTCATGACTATTCGATATTCGAATGATATTATTCGTCATGACTAGGTATACTTATAGGTAGGCTTATAGGCACCCGTAAATCGGTACCTACTCATCTTTCTTGTCATGAGAATAAATTCTAGGTTATATATTTACCCTCATCAACTAAAAGACATCCACTAAAAACAGGCCTCGCCCAATGATTTCTGCAACGACCGGTAGCGCTACCCAGGTCCAACAATTTCCCGCGGTCGTCCTTCCACCTAGTTGGAGGCCTTCCAAACGCTACATCTTCCTGTACGTGGTCGCCATTCAAGAACCTTCGTGCCCCATCGAGCCATCGTCGGTTCATCGAGTAATGTGCCAATTATTTATACTCTACCCAAACACTACTCAAGCGTCTACGGTAGGAACGGTACTGAATTGGATTGAAAACGCTAAGAATTAAGTATATTTTACGCTATACCTATACTAGTAGGTAGGTACCGAAGTACTAACTGAAGAGAAAGCAACGCACATAAAACCGCTCTGTGGTGTAGTAGCTATAGTAGTAGGCCCGCCGGCTACTGTAGCTTCAGTTTAACACACAACACACTGCTTATATTTCTCATAAAGATATGAAAGTTACGACAGTTGCAAAAAAATGTTTTCCGTCATAAAACAACGATTTCGTTGCACGTTACCGTTTCATACCACAAGCGCGTTTATGAAAAGATTTTCCTCCTTCCGATATACTCGATGTAGGTTGTCTTTATAGTGCCATAAAGTGGTTATTGCTGAAAGACGATAACAGGCGATTTATAACACTTTAGTGAGCCCGAGATCTGCTCATTCCTTACAGAGTGTAGGCGAAAATAACGATGATCCCCGATTATTTATAAATGTCATACAGTTAGAGATCACAGTTATACTGGTACAATAAATCAAACGTACGCCTGGGCTCAAAAATGTATGAGAATAGCAACCGTGGTGGGCCTCGACCGCACTCCCTGCTAGCATTCCCTATATTTTCTCACGTTAATAATGTTCAGTGTTTCTTATCTTGCTAGCTGTAAGCTAAAAAAATATTTTATACTGGATAGAAAAATTACTGACATTTCAGTGTTATAAGTAGGCTCCTGGAGCGGTTAACGTGAGAGAACTGACCTTTTTATACCTGGGTGAATCAACTATTTTGTGTTGTTATTTTGTCCTATCAGCTAGGGGACCACAGAAACTTAGGTAGGTAGTTTGTTACAAGAAATATGGTACCGCGTTCTACTAACACGCTTGCTTGGTATGTGACCCAGGGAATGGACATATTTATTCATATTCTGTACGTACATGCCACAAAACTGTGATTGTAAGAGTGACCCCGGGGACCGTAATCATGGCAACATTGGCAACGAAGTGACATAAAATAGTTGGCTAACACCTCCATATCGTAACATAGCTTCCCTACAATATGTTCAAAAATGATAACCTAATGGCGTATAGGTTCAGTCAACCAATTTTATTTATAGGTCACTTCGTTCTTTGTCACTGTGAAAATCTTAACGCAGTCACTGCCACTAACGCACATGTGCGTTCATTTCCATACATTTTTGGAGGGGGTGGCAGCGAATATGTTAATGAAAGATGCAAAAGATCTCTTATTAACGTCACTGTGACAAAGTTCGGAGTGGCCTAGAAATCAAATTGGATGACTACATATTTGTATATTAAGAAACTTGTATTTGTGGTAACAGTGTAATAACATACACCGTGGGCTGTTTAAACCATAATTTTAACCATAGCTTCCTAAGCTTAAGTGAAGTAAAAAAGTGGTACAACATGTAGTCCAAAAACGCATATTTTTTTAGATAATCGCGATTTTAAGAATTTACCAAGTTGAAAAATCTCAAGTGTAACACACCCTAAGAATGTAAAGTAATTTAAAACGTTTCTGCGCAGCAACACTAAAAACTCTGTTCACACCAATGACGCGTCCGTTGCCATGGTTAAATTACAACAAAGCTCGGTTAGCCAATGACCGATCCCGCGAGGTGCACGGACACTGACGTTGCCATGGTTAAATTACAACAAAGCTCGGTTAGCCAATGACCGATCCTGCGAGTTGCACGGACGCTGACGTTGCTATGGTTACATTATAACAAAGGATGATTAACCAATGACCGATCACGGTTTTACCGAAAACTGATGTTGCTATGGTTAACTTATAACAGTCCCGTCTTAGGTAGGAACATGATTGACGGTTGAACCTCAAAATGGCGAAGTCGTCTTGAAAATGTATTTTTTGTTTTTTGTTATAACGTAGTTTAGTGTGTAATATTGATAGCGTATTATGCAGTGATCTAACGCAGAATAGTGCAGCTAATGAAGAATAGATTTCAAAACGTGTTTCACCACTATTTTTGGTCATCACCCGGCAATCCCGGGGTCACGGCCGCCTCTTAGCTTTCTGTAAAGTCCAGCTACCACTTTACAAAACGCAAGGCCTACTACCGAACAACGTCATGCTCAAAGGGCAAACTTATATGTTATTATACTTATTTGTTATTCTACTTGACACTGGCGAAATCATCGATTAATTTATTGATGGAAGCCATATTTTTTTAAAAGAAGAAGAAGTAGGTAGGAACATTAGATCCTGTCATCAATGTCAAACTGTCAGAATTTTCGTGGCTAAAGCCCTGAGATCTGTAGAAATGGCGGACTGACCGATAAAAGCCGATTAGTATTACACGACTGTACCTACATACTTTAAATTAGTTGTCATAACCTCCTGAGGCCCAATTTTATAGGGGGTACTTCCGATAAAGACCCAGTGTCCTAATATTAGAACTAATAAATAAAGTACTGAACGCCCACACCAAAATTTTTTTATATCTCTGTAACCTCAAAAGGTACAGATGTGATATTTTAGGGTTGCTATAATATTGATATAAGCTTGCTTAACAAGATGAAAAAACACCGAATTATTTTGTTCTTTATTTATCACATTGGGCTTTTAAGACATACCAATCAGTCTTGAATATCTTATTAAAAAATCAGTTTTTAAACACTAAATGCTCAAAAAGATCAACAATAAGAGTTATCAAATACACAAAAAACAAGTTTTCTTTTTTTTAATCTAAAAATTCACAAATTAACTAAAAAGTAGTCATAAAAATCAACCAAAAAAGTGGTATATTTACCATTTCAGAAATAAAGCCTAATAATGTTAATTATTAGGCTTATTTCGAATAAAATCTCAAAAATCTCACATCAACTGTGAATCAAAACACAAAATATAAAAATTCAACGATCATAATACTGACAGTTACCATTATTCGTCTATTTTTATAAAATAAACTTAAAAATCACATAGAAAATTACAAGTTAAAAAAATATGCTAACAAATAAACTGACAAAACAATTATATTATTAGTGTAATAAGTAGCTCCGGTGCGACGTGGAGGTATAAAGACATCGTCTATATTATCACCTCCGAAAGGATCGTCCTTATCGTCTTCGCAACCAGACTGCTGAAGTAAATCAAGCACTTTACTATCTTTAAACGCTGTAAAAAAAGAAAATATATAAGCCCGGTGACGTAAAACAATGCCTAATTATATTATTAAATACAAAATAAGTATTCAGTTATTTTTTCATTTATTACACGTCATATTTTAATATGCTCAAAGTAGTTAAAATAAGAAAATGCAAAACCCATGCAAAAAGCAATTAATAGTATGCCCGCCCGGCGTACTAATACTAGTACAAATAAAGTTACATCAAAAAATCATGATGAAAATGACCACATTTTGGTAAAATAGCAGTATTTACTATTAAATTATTAATCTATCTTTAAAATAATCCAAAACATAGTAAGCTTTGAGCAAAGATTACAAAGATATTAATGAGTTAAACTGACCTGCTCTCGTGGCACTTGTCATTGCTGCGACAACTCGTGACAGAAGACTAAAGATACCCCTCTCCGGTCACTTTGAGCAGTGTTGCCACAATGGCAAATATATTCACAGACTAACCGACAACGTAGACTAGACAAGGCGCGTAATTTAAACATACCAGGTGACACTAAATATTTTGTTCTAGTATTAGGACAGTGGGCGATTGCTCCAAGTCTCTGTTTTAAAACTTGGGCTTTCACTGCAAATCGATTTTGTCCTAGTATTATCACTTTGAACCTCAGGAGGATAAAGTAGCAAACAATCCATGACACATCCTCACTTTTCACTGACAGTGCATCGTGTTGTGTCAGAGTGATTCGTTAAGTGTTTGCTTCCTTACTCTGTTTCTCTATCAGGAATTGGATTTTCTTATTCACACTCTGACCTAAAGATTTATTCACAATGAAGTGCTAAGCTTAATTTATTTATTTTGTTTGAAAAATAATAAAAAAAAACTGCGTAATTAGGCCTATGTTCATATAACATTATTTAATTGTAATATCGTCAGAAATACGTGGTTGGAATCGGTCGGGTTTTAATAGCCCACCCTGTATATTCGGTTACAAGTATTAAAGTAGTCAAATGTGAAGTTCCTGATGTAGGTAATAGTAGTTTATGTATCTGTGCATAATGAAGGGCATCTACCGATGTCATGGTAATGCCTAATTATGTATAGTTACATACACTACTTTATCTACACACATATCATAAGTGTTTTAAGATGGGTTCAGGAACCGTAGGGAAATGACCTGCATTATTAATAGTGCTACTTGTAAACATTAAAAAGTAAACGAACAAAACAAATGACATGTGGCGTTTCGTATTTCGTATGTCAGTCAAATATTTTTTTAACCATAGACAAGCGAATGAACTGCCTATTATATTGTCACTCGACTTCAAATGTGGTTCGATGTATATTAAAAAAACAACGAATTGGCGTTTCGTATCAATGACTGTTTTAATATCTATAGATACTAGAATAGACACCCCACTTGAATTTGACAGCTGTCCCAAATTTAAACTCATAACCTACTGTTTTCAGGAGGTAATGTTAACATTACATCTCAATTCATTTCTGATGGTTGGTAATGCTGGTCATTGCCTACGGTTTCTGGACGCATTTTAGAGCACTAATTATATGTACGTAGATAAAAAAAAATTGTATTTAGAAATTTTAGAATAATATAATAATCAATGTCAGTCATTTGTTTGTTTGGAACGTTAAAAAAACAGAAAGTTGAGAGACTATGACTAGACCTGGGGCCTATTTCTTGAACAGTTGTAATACAAGCGGAAGTCTTTTTTTGACACCTGGTGTTTGAAAGAGACTTTCGCTTGTATCACAAGTTACAAGTGTTTGAGAAATAGGCCCCTGGTGGTAAAGTTAATAATATTGGCGACAGTAGTGATAATTGATATTATAATGTTACCCAGAAACCCAGTTAGAAAAAAATTACCCACCACCACTGATGAGTGGTGTAGATAGTGGTGGACCAACAGTAGTTTCTTAAAAGATCTACCACCGGTTCTAACCCGTGAAAATTATTACTATCAATAAACTTGGTAGGACTTCTCTATCCAAAATAGTAACACCTACATCTTAAAGTACATAATTATGTGTAGTTCTCCAAAAAAACATCGAAACAGTTAATAAAATACAAGATAAGTATAACTAAAAATAATACAATATGAAATAAATTATGTATAAACAATTTTGACACCACATAATACACATGCTTTGACATATTTTCTTACCTGAACTATGTCATCTAAATTAGATTATTTAGATTACCAGATGGCAGTACATAAAATTGATGAATGAAATGCTAGGTGGTTTGGTTATAGTTTCTGGTTTAGACAAACTAATCTAGTGGTAAATTTTTGGACCCGGGTATGTCCTTAAACTACATCCAACAATGAGAGGTAGGGCACAGCGATGACCATCATGCTTGAATCTGGGGCAGCCCAACTGGGGAGGTACCTCCTCCTTACAGAAGACCACAGCCATAATAGCACTGCTACCTTTCAGGTATGTAGTGTTGTGTTCCTGATGGTGAGTAAGGTTCCCAGAGCTCCAACCCCCCTTAAAGGCCGGCAATGTTGTGACTCCCCTGGTGTTGCGGGTGCCCTTGGGTGACGGTAATCGCTTACCATCAGGCAATCCGTCTGCTTGTTTGCCGCCTATGTCATAAAATAAAATAAAAAATAACTATTTACTAGTTATCATAATGATACAAAGTGAAAAGGCAGGATCCATAAATAATTTACTGCAGTTAAAAATGTATACACTTTATTAGTAAATATCTCTTGGTGGTGGTCGACCAAAAAGAAGCTTCCATGACACAGGCTGTACTAACTCAGACATCAAATCTTTTTCTTCACTATAAAACTGGAGAAGTCTATTCAAATAATAAACCATTTCATAAGCATCGGGAATATTGTCTCCTTCTGAACAGTACTTGTATATAATTAAACAGGGTACATTTTGCTCTTTACTTATTTGAAACACTTGAGTTGCAAAGCCACCTCCAAAAATCTTTATGTCAGCTTCCAGTGACTCATGCGCCAACCAGTTTAAAGAATTCATGTGATTTTTGTATGGTGAAGTATCACTTGAAATATATCTAAAAGGAGAACTCATAATGTGCTTCCTTTCATGTGCGAAACTGCTAGTCAGCACAATAATATCACTGATTTCTTTTGTTTTAAATTGGCGTACAACATCTTCTAAGAAGTTTTGTGCGTATTCAAAGACGAGAGGTGCTCTTAGCTGTAGAATAATCAACTTCGTTTCTTCACATTTGTATATTTCACAAGTACTTGAGAGGTTGTTTGATTTCAAGTCATACGGATCATAACCAGCAACCGGGATAAGAGCAGAGCTGTACACTGAAGCAATTTTCTTCATATTTAAAGATGAAATCAACAAATCACAGGCAAGCTGCCCAACATTTCCTACTGCGACGCTAGGAATTATCAATGTAAACCCCTTTAAATCACCACTGTCGAAGAACTTCCAAAGGTTGCTTTGAGTCATTTTTATTTCACTAACTAATTATCGGAAAATTACAGATTTAATTTACTTTTAATATGTGAATTTGAAATTTAGAAAGCCAGCCCGAAAGCCGCATGTCATTGCATTTGCATTCAATTCAATACGTCAATGTCAATACGTCAATGTCAATACGTCAAGTCGAACGCCAACCCAACCGCAAAAATCGTAGTTAGCAAAATTAAATCAACTATTTCTATCATTCTAGTTACGCCTTACTAGAGGTAAAAGAGACAGACGCCAGAAAGGGTCTAGCCGCATTCCTATAGTGAAACTGCCCCTGGCTGAAATGTATACCTTTCTTAGAAGCGTTAATTGGTCTTATTATAAGATATCATTTTACAATATTTCAAGCCTGGAATCCCCTTGGTTTGGATAAAAATAAAAAAAAATAAAAAATCTTTTTTAATTTTTTTAGGCTAAACTAATAGTTAGATTTCTTTGAAATTCGGATTATACACGGCACTAATAGCAATACATTTGCAAAAAAAAAATCAAGATTCTAACTTATTTACAACGGCCTAAAAAAAATATTTTTTGTTTTCATTTTTTTTTTTTTTTAATTTCCAAGAGGGCGACAATCTCAATTTTTTGGTATTTAATGCACAATATAATATTGTATAAAATATATATTTTTCATAAAAATCCATTTGTGGCAACAAGGTAAAAATGTCTTACTAATGCAGGCCTTTCGTCTTACGACCATTAGAAGGTAATAGTAATATAAATATTTGGAGACAATCTTACGCAAATTAAGCTAGTCCTAGGCTAAGCAAAGCTTGTATTATGAAAAATACTTACATGCATAAATTAAATACATAAAAAACATACAAGACCAAAGAACACATAGCCATACTCATCACACAAAAGTTTATCCTGGCCAGAATTTTTCTACATTTGAATTGCGAACATATTTGGAATTTGAATTTCGAACACGCGTTCCAATAACGCTGTGTTGTTTTTAAACACATTTATGCCCGGCTGCTGATGGCCTGGCATCTAGACCACAGCTCTTAATTAAAAAAAAAGCTAGAAACTGGCGGGAACCGTAAAAGATTTTCAACGTTTAGTACCGATTAGTTAAAAGTATACCTGAGTAATGGATAAAACTAATGCGATACGCCAGTTATTTAAGAAACGTATTAAGAGTTTATTCGTTAATTCGTATGAAGTAATTGAGGCCAGACTAACACAATATGTACAAAAGTATATTGAAAATGAGCATTCGCAGACCCTAATAGAAATCGTAAGTTTCTTGAAGTTTTTTGATATTTTACTTGCCTGAAGTTTTCTGTTAATATGCAAGAAGTTAGTAATCTAATTATTACTTTATTTTATTTTGTAGGCCGAAACGGTAAAGGCTGTAATCTTTGCCCAAATCAACATACCGAGATGCATTTTAGTTGCGCTGTACCATGACGCATTACCCCATGAAAACGTGTTGCTAGCAGATGAAGGAATTTTTATTCTAGAAAGATGCTTGCGGTGTGGGAGTGATTCGCAATATGACGGAAGTGATATAGTAATTTTAAATACTTTATACTGCATTAATTGTGCAGGGAAATTGTTTGAGAGTAACGATAATATTTAGAGAATTAAGCATCTATCTCACTACTTAAGTCAGTATTTCCTTTACTATTATAATGATTAAATAACTAAATGCTTACTTGAGAAACCTATTTGTATTATACCTAATGTATTTAGTTTTAATGAGTACGATACTGTTATCGATTACGTAGAAACACACTTGCATCGATGTGAGATATGTTATATAAGTTGATAACATCAGAATGTCATCAAACTGTGAACGAAGAAAACGTAATTGCGATTGCTGCAAAACACGATTTTATCAGAGTTCTGGTAATAAGAAAATATTAAAGTCATGTGAGGATGTAGATTTTTTTTCAATTTCCATGGGTCAAGATTTTGAGATAGGTGATATTATATGTTCTTCTTGCCGAACAAAGGCTTACCGCAAGAAAGTACCTGTGAATTCAAATTATTTTTCAGCAAGCGAATCGAGCAGTTCAGATGAAGACACCACATTCACAACGGTTTTAAAAACGCAAACTGAGCATGAAAGAGTCGACTTGCCACTAAATAGAACATTGGCTAGTCATCGTTATTGCTTCATTTGCTCTAAAACTGATTCTTTACGAACAGTGCCTAAAAGTGCCAGATTAGAAGTTTATGCCAAGAAAAATATATACATACCAAGTGGAAATAGATGCTGCACCTCACATTTAATGAATGATCACTTTTATGTAGATGTATTAGACCAGATCGCAGTTTTTTCGACTACAGCGACAGTCAAAGTAACTGAAATAACGGAGCTATTTGGATGTTTGGCGACTCAAAAACCATTAACGCTACTTGAAAAAATTCTTACCAAAAGCATATCCGACGACCATTTCGCTGTAATAACTGGATTTTCCTGGGAAAAAATTAATACCATACTAACTGCATTAGTCTCTCGTCAAAATTGTGCCGACCCTAGTGTCACGTTACAAGCTATCGTCGTATTTTTAATAAAACTTCGAACCGGCGGCAGCAATAAATTAATCTCTTCGATGCTAGAACTTTCAAGAGAGCAAATCGTTTCCGAATATGTGTCAAATGTTGTAACATCATTTGAAAGCCATTTACTTCCACATGAGTTTGGTCTCCATGCATTTAGTAGAGAATGGCTTATAGAAAACCACACTTCAGATATTTCCTCTAAACTTTTTAATGCCACAAACTGCTTAATACTCATTTGCGACGGCACGTACGCCTACCACCAGAAAAGCAATAATAATGAATATCAACGTAAATCATATTCCGGGCAAAAAAAGACGCATTTATGTAAGCCTTTCACTATTTGCACAACTGACGGATTTATCGTTGATATGCTAGGACCCTTCTACGGTACTGAGAATGACGCAACTATCATGGTCAAAGTTATCGATAGTTTATCCCACCTCATTCAACCCGGTGACATATTTGTTTTAGACCGTGGTTTTCGAGACGCAGTACCTTTGCTCGAATCAAAAGGGTATCGAGTTATGATGCCTTCTCTGAAAGGTAAGAGAAAACAACTAACAACTCAAGAAGCTAACTACTCACGGTACGTTACCAAGGTCCGCTGGGTTGTTGAGGCAGTACACGGAGGATTAAAACAGAGATTTAAACTCCTAGATCAAACACTAGATAACAAGTTGCTTCCCAAAATAAAGAGTTTTTACCGCATTGGATCATATCTCCTAAATCGTTTTGGGAAACGCCTAAACTCCGATAACAACATGTCTAGTGAGATTTTTGAAGCAATGGTCCGAAAAAGGACTGATGATAAAAATATTTTAGCAGCTATGGTAGAAGACAAAGGTTGGCTACGGAAAAAACTCCCGTTCCAGATTTTTCTGCTAAAATTGTATTTCTGACTTCCCCCAACTAACAGAATACGAATTAAAGTTGTTATTCACAGGAAGTTACCAATTCGGACAGGCTATTTCGTATCTAGCCGAGGTTCTAGACGAAGATGGTAACATGAATATGGCCTACGTCAAAGATTGTACAAATATCCTTAAAATACAGATACATTCTCGGCACATCTCTAAGAAGGTATATAGATGCTTCATAAAGTATGATGGCGAAAAGAGGGGAGTAGAAGCAATCGATCAATATTGTTGTGAATGTGCGAACGGGTTAAGAACAGTAGGTTGTTGTTCACATGTAGCCGCAATTATATATTACTTGTCGTATGGCAGATTTTTATCCAGAATTCCTCGGCCTAGTCATAAACTCTCTGCACTGTTCAAGACCGAAGGTATAAATGTTAGTATTAATACAGATAGTGACGAGGATGAGTAAATAAGTGTTATGTTTAGGTGTAAATTGTAGGATTTTAATAAAATGTTTTTTAGTTTAAAACTTTTTTAGTTTCTTTTGATACGTAAATTGTTTTAAGGCAGTATTGCGTATGTCATAATATACCTCAGCTTCGCTTCGGCCGATAATTACATGTGTTCTGAGACATTTCATATTTTATTGGCCTCGGTATGTAATCTAATACGTAAACAACTACTACGTAAAGATTCCTATTATGAAATACGCAATACTGCATTAAAAAAAAAAACTTAGTGTACACAATTGTTCTGCTCAACTAGCTGCTGCTCGTTTTTATACCTACTAAATGGTTGTAAAGGCCAGTACACAATGAGCCAAGTACGCCCAATGTGTATATGTGTAACCTACAAACGCCTTAAGTCGAATGGCCTGCATTAGTAAGGCATTTTTACCTTGTTGCCATAAATGGATTTTTATGAAAAATATATATTTTATACAATATTATATTGTGCATTAAATACCAAAAAATTGAGGTTGTCGCCCTCTTGTAAATTAAAAAAAAAAAAAAATGAAAACAAAAAAAATTTTTTTTAGGCCTTTGTAAATAAGTTAGAACCTTGGTTTTTTTTTTGCAAATGTATTGCTATTAGTGCCGTGTATAATCCGAATTTCAAAGAAATCTAACTATTAGTTTAGCTTAGAAAAATTAAAAAAGATTTTTTATTTTTTTTTATTTTTATCCAAACCAAGGGGATTCCAGGCTTGAAATATTGTAAAATGATATCTTATAATAAGACCAATTAACGCTTCTAAGAAAGGTATACATTTCAGCCAGGGGCAGTTTCACTATAGGAATGCGGCTAGACCCTTTTCGAACTTCGATTTTGCGGTACCCCGGCAGTTTGACGTAACTTCACATTCGAATTTGACATTACAATATAGTGTTGCTACTTGCAATAACAAATAATTTCATATCATATACAGTATTGCAAGCAAGGTCGATTACCGAAAAACGATATTCGCAAATTTCGAACGATTGTCTCTGTCACTCTCTAGACGTCTACGCGGTACCGGTCCTGGCCCGGTACCGCGAACATCGAAGTTCGTATATTTCGAGCATCTTTCCCTTTTACTCTAATTAAGGCGTCGTAAGAGTGACAGAGACAATCATCCGAAATTTACGAATATCGTGTTTAAAACGATATATATTGTCACTCAAATGACGCTTTCATTGGAATAAAAGAGATAGATACTCGAAATATACGAATAGTGATGTTCGCGGAACCGGGCTACAAAAGATGCGCCTTCTCTGTCATACTTATTGAAAGTTCCATCAAACATTACGTTTGTCCTTGGCATTATTAGCTTCTTAAATCGGCATAGATTTAAAACTATCTATGGTCGGAATCGAAGCTTTGTGCGACTTCAGTGTGGAAGGCCTTTTAAACTTTTGACATGTTGTCCATGTTGACGTTCCTATGATCTTTGATCTATGATAATGATATTTTAATGGTCTGGATGTGGTATGTCGTTGTCTTGTTCAATACATTAGGCTTTAAAACATAAAAGAAAATTGTAACTAGTTAAGAAACACAAAAAAAAATCTATTTTAACTGATATGACAGAAAACAAAAGCATAGATCCGCAGATAGAAGATTTCATCAACGCTGAGACGCAGAAACAACGTTTCCAGGTTATTTATGTTAAAAGACTTCCTTATTATGATTCTTTCTTCATTGTTAGAGTAAATATCCCTTTCACGTAATACAGTTTTGCTACATATTGTACTTTCTAAAGTGGATTCTTACTTATTTGTTCCTATAATGTCTATGTAGAAATTTACATTAACTTAACAAATTAGTAAGTTCAACCGCTGTAACACCGTATTTATGGCACGTTCCAGGTATTGGTTCACGGCCTCACCGACACATGCTGGGACTCCTGCATGGGGCGACCCTCGACGCGCATGGACTCTAAGACGGAAGTATGCATTATGAACTGTGTTGAGCGTTTCATTGACGCAACCACTTTCATTACGAAGCGTCTGATGAACACAACTAAATACCGCTCCGACGCGCCGCTTGAGTTCCAGTAACTGACCGTTTATTATTTGTGCCTAAACTCAAAACAAATATGTTCTCCAGTGTAAGAAACTTTTTGCACCGCCACAGGAGGAAGTTTATTGTAACTGGTGCAGTTTTCGGTGGACTGTACTTGTTGACAAGCTATGCTCAAAAAAAATTGAGGGAATGGCAAGAAAAAGAAGCAAAAAAGTTTTTTGAAATGACTCGAAAAAAGCAGCACTTTGAAAGTACTGAACGAACTTGTAATCAGACAATTATATCTTTGTCTAAAATAGTAACTGACAATATTTTAAGTTCTCTAGACACAGAAAAAATTGTACAGGAATTACAGGAGAATCCTCACAACAAAGTGACTTTGTGGGAACAATTAAAACTGATGATTTTTACTAGAATCTGTGTCATTGTGTATGCATTGACCATACTGCAAGTGACATTGAGGGTTCAATTAAATATAATTGGAGGATATCTGTATAGAGACTCTGTATGTGAACAGGAACCCCTTATTGACAGCGATTTACAGGCTAAATACCTATCTTTATGCCATCACTTTGTCAGTCAAGGTATAGATGATTTTGTCAAGCAAATTGAACAAGCAGTCAAGCATGTGGTAGAGCCAGTTTCACTTAAAAAGAAAATAACATTACAAGAAGTGGAACAAATGTTTTGGTCCATACAAACCATTTTATGTACAGACACAGTACAGGGAGATCCTGTCAAAAAAATGGTGCACTACTTAGTGGGGCACACTGCTACTAATGAAGCTAGGCTGGATGCAATAGTGAAAGAA